>OY992536.1:37598353-39036593 GCA_963921195.1 Pegoplata infirma
AAAATCGATGTGTTACATCACTTCTAATATAAATATAAAAAATCTCTTCTATAAATTGTTTCAAACAAATTTTAGCGACAATTTTATGATTTTTTTGGTGACGGAGTTTACATTCACCGTAGAAAAATACATTAAATTTTTTGAATTTATTTTGAAAACATTTTGTTGTAATTTAAAAAACTTATTTATGTTATTACTAACAATTTTTGTAATTAGGATTTTTTTATTGTTTTTGTTATTAAAGATTTTACAATTATTTTTTTTAACAGGATTTTTCTAAGGAAATGTAAAATAAATTTATTATTATATCTGTTAAAATGAGTTTTTTTATTTTTTGAATGACTAGTGTTAATATTTGCATCGGTTTTAACAACTACATAAAGTTTTTTTATTGCTATCTGCAAAAAAAAAAAAAAGTTGACGGAGTTTACAGAGACGGAGTATACATTTCGTCACTTTTTGCCCTTTTTTTCAAAAACTATTTGTCGGAAATTGGTTTCCGAAAAAAATCATTAGATGTCAACTAGATACGTCGAAATATGACGATATTTCAGATACACGCTAAGTAGTTTTGTTGTAAACGGGGAGACGGAGTTTACAGCATTTTTCGATTTTTTATTTATGATTTAGGTTTTCATACCGGGAAATTAATATGCAATGAAAAAACTTGAAACCAATGATGCACAATGATACTTTATAGCCTCGCGTTTAATAAATGGGGCAATAACTTATTATTTTTCTAAACATAATACGTCAAAAACAACAAAATTTTCGGGCTCCACAATGTCTAAAAAAAGTATCGAAAAATCGTTACACAATTGAAGCCGTATCTGCATGGGTAAAAGAGATAGTTATGACTATATAAAAATTTTTTTTAAGGACGTCAACATTCCCTCTTTAAAAATGTAGTTAATTATTAAGCTCTTGGATTATTGGTTTTTAAGATATAACCGGTTAAAGTTTAAAAACTGAACTGGTTATTGGCGACGGAGTTTACATTTGGCCTACAAAAATGAAAATAACTTGTTAAAAATAGCTTATTAATATCCAGAATGTTGTTAGTTATGTAGAACGGCAATGTATATGACGTTGTACAAAAGAAAATATGCGAATACTTTAACCAATGTATGAGGTATTGCACGATTACATGGTTTGGTTGACATTTTTTGATTTCACCCATATATTCACAATCTCAACCTCTACAGATCGAACGGCGATCCCCTGGAGTTCCAGGTGATCGTTGTTATGGACAGCGGACGGAAGTTCACGGAGTCAGGGAAAAGAAAAGCAAAACCTTCTTTTTTTCCCTCTCGCGGTCCTGCCTTATTACATAATAGCTCGGTGAGCAGTAGAAGGGATTCCTACTCGTCAGCTTAGTCTCTTGGAGGGCCACGATTGGTATGCATCTCTTGTCCAAAAAGTCCCTGACTTCCTTAATCTTCCTGCTCAGCCCATTGCAATTTTACTGTAATATCTTGAAATTAAGACCTGGAGGTTACAAATTTTCTTATTTTCATGTTGTAGGGTAAAAAGTTTCGACACATTCGAATTTAACACTCTTGTTTTCTTTTAAAATTGACAATTTATTGGTTCTTTCGATTTTTGTATAAGTTTTAGAAAAAAATTAACCTCAAAATCTTTTTGTAAATAAAATACAATTTAGATTTTAAGATTTTTAATCTGAAATCAGCGTCTGCTAAAATCATCTGATTTTTTAAAATGGCTCAAAATAGGTGTATTTTCAGCAGATTTTTCTGCTGTTTGGACACAGCTCTGCAGCGGTTTTATTTTGAGTGTTTGTAAGTTGTTTCCTTAACATACGACAGTTTTATTTTTGTCAGTTAAAACAACTACATTTGTTTGTTGCTTTTACTGTTTTTACCCAGTTGGATTTTCTTAATTAAAATTGATATCTTTTAAAAATTTCATTTGGAAAAGGTGTAATTAGATTCTATCATTTAAGAATACTACTACATCTTGCTTGCAGTGAATTATTTTACGAGACACTTTGTTGTTGTGGTTACTAGCTAAACGATTGCTCTCGTTCTTCCCACGATAACATTTTGCTGTTATCTGTGTTATTTTTTTTTCTTTTGTTTATTTTGATTCTTGAGCAAAAGGTGATATGTAAATGATTGTCTGATGGCTAGAGCTGGGTAGGCTAGGTAATCCAATTTATAATTGGATCTAGAAAGACACTTGATTTTTTTTTGTATTTAGATAAAATAAGTTAAATATACATATACTCTCAACTAATTGTGTAAGTAAAATTAACTGAATATGACAGTTAAAATAACTAGTTTGTAACCCTATTTAAAATGTGCCCAATTTTCAGATAAAATTATAACTAATCCCAATAAGCACATTTAAAATTCAAGTGCAAATCAAGTATAAACCAAGTGTAAATCAAGCCCTTATTTCCAGTCTATGCTTGATTTATACTTGAATTACACTTGAATTCAATAGCATTCTCCAGCAAAACGGATACTTGAATTCAAGCGTTGTTTTTACGCTTGAAAACCAGGGAAAAGGCTGTAAAAACAGGGCTTGAATTCCAGTGTCCGTTTTGCTGGAGTATGCTATTGAATTCAAGTGTAATTCAAGTATAAATCAAGCAGGGGCTGGAATTTAGGGCTTGATTTACACTTGTTTTATACTTGATTTGCACTTGAATTTTAAAATTGCTTATTGGGATTATATAAAATTTTATGAGGGAAGTTTCACTAGCAAAGTTTTTTTTGTTGGGGTCAACTACATTTTTAGTTAAAAAGGGGAACAAATAAAAACCTAAAATTTTTTATTGATAAGGATTTTATCAAAAATTGATTTTTAAAATCATACATTAAAATGTTTCCACTCTTATTTACATTGTATTGTCTTGGTAATATTCCATTTAAAAAATAATTTCCTTAATATTAAATTTGTACAGAGCATGTACACACAAATGTTAAAAAAAACTGTGTTATCTTCATATTGATTTGTTTACATCATATTATTTATTGATCTCCTTTAAATTTCATAGACCTATTCACTTTTAACTAATTTAATCCATTATATGTTTCTGCCTTGACAGCCAGAAATTGCCAACGGTACAAAAATATAGTACTGGCAAAGTAGATTTTTTTTAACATGATAATGTTTTTAGGCTGGTAGCTTATTTTAAAAGTGATGCAGGACGCCACCACAGTTTTCGCATAACCACCCAGGCAGAAAAATACAATCGGGCTAGTGTCGGCAAGCGTTGGCGCCAGTGGTCCAAGTTCTGGCATTACGTCGGGTATACAAATTTACAACGTCTTCCTAACGACTAAATGTTAACATTGGAATATGGTTTGGAATTTTTTTGACGTTGGCAAGGCTTCGAATTTCCAGGTTTTACAGTTTTTTATAATTTTTTTTCATAAAAATTTTTTTTTTTATCAAATTTTTTTTTTCAAAATTTTTTTTTCCATCAAAAATTTTTTTTCATATTTTTTTTATTTTTATTCACATCAAAGTTTTTTTTTCATAAAATTTTTTTTTCATAAAATTTTTTTTTCATCAACAAATTTTTTTATCAAAAAAAATTTTTTTTTCATCAATTTTTTTTAATAAAAATTTTTTCATCAACATTTTTTGTTTCATCAAATTTTTTTTTTTTCACCAACTCTAAAATTCTTCTGACATAAAAATGTTTAATTTGTTCAACAAACGCAGACGGATCCGATTTTTCTCATTTGACAAATTTACAAAAAAACAAGTAAAAAAGTTAAATTCGGCCTTGCCGAATGTAGTGATACCCTCCACAATTTCAAAAAGATTATTGCCAAAAACTTTATTTAAAAGGAAATTACTTTTGAAAAAAAAATTTTTTTTAAAAAAAAATTTCCGCAAAAAAAAATTTTGGTTAAAAAAATCCGCGATTTTTTTCTTTTTTTGTCAAAAAATATGTTCGTACTTGTTTAAATACCATTTGGTGTTCAATTATGTTCACATATGTCAACCAGAAGCCGAATTAAAGCATTTTGTATTTTTATGTTATGTTAAATGTACTGAAATTTTTGAGGTGTGCTTACATTTTCGTTCATAACTTTTGAACCGCTGAACCGATATCGCTCAAATGCAATACCAAACTTCTCGGGAGAACTTCCAATAAATATGTTAAGTTTCAGTCATCTCTGTGCAATATTTTGTCCGTGACAGCATTTTCCACAGACAGACAGACGGACATAGCTAGAATGTCTAAAAATCGATCGGGCATCATGAATATATCGTCACCTAAAATGCAAAACGCCCTAACTAACAAAAAATTCAAAATCGCTTTTTTAATTGATTCTTATGTATTGGATCAAAATACATGTTCACAAAAAAATTTAGACTCCTTTGATCAAAAATGGAGATTTTATTAACAAAATTCAAAAAGCCCTAACTACATGCTTTAATATATGTTAAACCAAAAAGCCCCAACTACACATTTGTTTACATAATATTGCCGACGCAACTGTTATTTATTTATTTTTTAAGACTAAACATTTTTTTGATGCTTCTTCTTCCAGAATGTCTGCTAATAGGAAAAATATCTGTATATGTGCACAAAAAAAAAAGTTTAGAAATTTACCAATTAACCCCTTCAGGCCCGTACTCTCACGAGAATTGTTCCTTTTTCTGCTATAGAAATCGCAATTTATGCAGTATAATTGAGGAGGTCCATAACAAAACGCACCAATTCCACTTTAACAGTTTTTTAGATAAACGCATAAATGTAAACAAAGTCAGTACTGACAATGAGTGTAAGTACTGAGGTTTGGGATGTTTCATAATTAAAGTCAGTAGTGAATTGATGTACAAATATTGAGATTTGTGATGATTTTTAGTAATGGTTACATAGATTTTAATGTGTACAATAGTATTCAGTCAAAAAAACAAAAAAATCAAAAAGTGGAATTGGCGCGTTTTGTTATGGAACTCCTCAATTAGTCTTAAGTAAGATATAAATTCTACATAAAATTTTTTTTTTTTAATTATAAATTTTTGCTATTATTACAAAAAATGCAGGGGGCTAATTATGTAACTTGATAATTGTCAATCGTCATCGTGAGCTCATTATTCTATTACTATAAAACGACACTATATGGTAATGGAATATAACAAAAAACGTTAGCTGCATTGGAAAGCTTATAATTTCTTCATAAAAAGGGACAGAAATAAAAACAAGTTGATGTCTAATACCGCTAACATTAAATACAGGGCTTAGGAAAGATAAAATAACAACCTGTGTCAAATTTCATCATTTACATATGGGGGTTTTCATCTCAAGTGACACAACTTTTAAAACCGATAGTAGTTTAGTCACAATTTTTTAACGAGATCGGTCAATAACTTTCTGAGTTTGAGGGGCCGTAATTTTACATTTTGGTCAAACAGTTGTTATTTTTGCATCCATGTAACCGATTACCTAATGTTCCTAGCAAAATGTGTCCCGAGAGTTTAAGATAGCTATTTCTTTAATCTTTCAAAAAAAATTTAAAAAAAATTTATTTCTATGTTTTGCAAGCCCAAAACCTTGTGTAGCATTTTTTAAAACCGGCCCTTTTTTAACTCAAAATAAAGCTAAGGTATTTTCCTTTAAGAGCTTTGTAGGATGCGAGTAAGATATCTATCAAATGCCCAATATTTACTGTAGATCTTAAGAAATTTTCCAGAAGCCGAGTAAACGCTTTGACGACCATACATTTTTGGCCGAAGTGTTTTTGATTTTCTTTCCATTTTCGTAATTTCTGACCTAATAATAGTTACTCATAAAAAAATTGGGCCCCTCCTTTCCCCTTATTACGCTAATCTGTCCAAGGCTATTTTGGTACTCGCCGTTATCTTTAAGAAATGCAACTTAATAATAGTTATTCTACAAGAATTTGGGTTCTGAACCCCCTTCTTGACCATTATTTCGCCTTTCAAGTAAATATAATTTTGTCCCTAATATATTTATTATTTCGCAAACTTTGAGAACTAATTGTGAGTAAGTGGACCCAGTTAGAGACCTAATGAAAACAAAAATGTTGTTTCTCTAAATCTCTTCTATAATTCATCCTTTAGCACATTTATCCTATCTTTTACTTGAACAAAAAAAATCGCAAAAAATCATTTGGGAAGTATAGTTGCCTGTGGTCGTTAAAAGGTTAAAGCATTTCGATTCATTAGGTTTTTTCGGGCCATACCCCTTGTCCTGTTCCACTCTCATTTGACATGGAGCATTAAAATGGTAAATTGACATTCTGTATCGAATTAAGTTAACATGTGTTTAACAGAATCCATAATGATACATTTTGCAGTGTTAGGTTATATAGCAGGTGCCATGCCCCTTTTTCCAATACCGCCCATATTTTGTTAGAGTTCTAAATGATAAAACAACATTCAGCATAAAATTTTGTTAGCATGTTGTTACATTTTATAACACATCTGCTTGGTGTTTTTAAACATCTTCAGTGCAGTTAGGGCTTTTTGTATTTCAGAAAATTACAAGACAAAAGGGCGTTACTAACATAACTTTTTAAATATTAAAAATTTATAATTTTTTTTAACAGAAATCAATTTGTTTGTGTGTTTTTACTAATATTTAAGAAATTTGTAATGAAAACTTTTATAGTTTTTATATAAACACGTTTTTTGCTTCTCCTGTAAAATTTATAAAATGTTAGATAGGGCGTTTTGCATTTTAGGTGACGATATATACTTTATGGGGTCCCAGACCGATATTTGAATGACCCAGCAAAAACTTGCATTACCAAGTAATGAAATGTGTAATGGGAAATTCAAAAGTTATAACTAATTATGATTCGAATTACTTTTCCCATTACAACTACAAGCGATGGCGCCAGCTGTAATGATTATCAAAATAGTATTAATAACTAGTTACATATATACTTATAGGTAACGAAAAAATTATTTTGAAAAAAAATTTAAAAAAATAAAAAAATATTTAACTTAATTTTATTTTTAACCAAAATAATTTGCAGTTAGCCAAAAAGTGAAAATCTAGTTCTGAAATTTTTTTATTTTATTATAATTACTTAGGTAAGCCATTATTAGTAAGTCATTATTATACATTTCAAAATAATGCTAAAGGTAATTTTCTATCATTACTAAGTAATTCGAATGGTAATGATGTGTCATTACCAAGTTTTTGCTGGGGAGTTACAAACGGAATGACAAACTTATATATACCCTCTATCACTAAGTGGAGGGTATAAAAAAAATGTGATGTTTCAATTCGTTTTGCATGAAACGACAAATGAATACAACATTATATCTTCAGCATGTACAAAATTCGCAGGTATTGTTTGGAAAATAGAGTACTTTTCTAGTGTTGGAAATTATAACCATAAATGTGCTTTGCCAGTGCTTTTTTACAAAACAATTACCGTTTATTACTTTTTTATTAGAAATCACTAGGGCAAGTACTTTCATGAAAATACATATTTTTACTCAGCATTGTAAACATAACATAAATTAAAGGACTATCCGAATCAATGAATTTGCAATAAAATGGCATTGATTTGTTGTTGCATATTTTTGCATATTCATATAAATTGGACTTTTTTTAAATATTATCAATATTTTTTCAAAACTTCCTTAGAAAAATTCAAAAACATATCCCCTATTTTCTATAGAAAATTGTATTTATTTATGGAAATCATATTCTGATGCATTTTTTTTAAGAAAATGGATTCTGGAAGTATAATTTTTAGATTCAAAGAAATGTTTCATATTCTGAGACATTTTACTATCGTAAAAAAAAATATTTTCGAATTTAAGATTTTTTACAGGAAAATTGCGTTTTTATTTTGATTAGAGTTAGGGTGATGATCTTTTGAGTTGATTCTTTGGCTTGAAAATCGGAAATTCCGCAAAAAGGCTAAAAAATATTTTAAAATAAATATTTTTTTTTAGAATAGTGAACAAAAAGTATTGAAAAATAACTTGTTCTAGAAAAATATTGTATATTAACATTTTTTTTTTTTTTAATTTTTTACTTCAGCAATATTTAGTGACTCAACGAAAAAACTTCTAAAGTAAAAAAATATTTACTAATTAAAAATTGTTTGCACTCAATAAAACATTTTTAAGAATTGTCGAGAGCCTTTAAGTGTTTGACAAAGCCTAATTTATATAAAAACATAATTTTTAGATGCATATTTTTAAAGTTTTTAGTGCATATTTTGAATTTTTAGACGCATATTATAGGCACATATTTTCGTTTTTTAGATGCATGAAAGTACTTGCCCTAGAAATCACTTATCCCGTGAATGGTGAAAACGGGACTTACCACTAAAATGCCTGAAAAGTTCTTATCCCTTTACCGGAGACTAGGGCTTCCAATCGGGATTGGTTTTTCTGAATCCCGGGATTCGGGATTGAATAAAAATTTTCGGGATCCCGATTTCGGGATCCCGGGATTTTCGGGATATTTTGAATCCCGGGATTCACGGGATTTTTTGGAAATTTTCGGGATTTTTCGGGATTTTCAAAAATTTTTAGTATTTTTTGTAACTTTAACAAATTCAAGCGTTATAGCGCATTCACACTTACCTCGAAACCCCGTTGAAACCTTGTATTTTCAATTTTAAACCTCGACTGTTCACACTCGATAATTTTGATACTTATCTAGTTTTCGGAAACTAGATAAAAATAAATATCCTTAATAATTAATTATATAATGCACAATTTTTTTTTTTAGAGGTTTTATTTTTTTTTTAATCCAAATCAATAAATATTTAAAGCAATTTTATAAATAAATAGATTTATTTATTTTTTAATTTTTGGCATTTTCCCATTTTCTCTATTTCTCATTGTCGTACAGTGGTAAAAATATGAAAAATTATGAAATTTATTAGGTTTCAACGTACTTTCGTTGAAACCTCACGACAAAAAGGTTTCAATTTGTGAGGGAAAATACGTATTTTCAAATGAGGTTTGGCACGAAACCTCGTTAAACGGGGTTTCGAGGTCAATCTGAACGTACTATTAGTAAAAATTAGCAAAGTTTTGTTGATGTTGTGAACTTCAAAAAAAGGTCGGGATTCCTCCTGTGAAGAATATCTGTATTCGGTTATCTTTCGTCGTGGCTCATCGTTATCATCTTTAAGTGAGCGGGAGTTGAAAAAAAAGAAATGAATTTTTAAATTTTTGCATAAGTGATTCATTTTTTGAAAATTTTTTTATTTTTTTTAAAATTATTTGATTTTTTTTTTAATTTATTTGTTTTTTTTCTGGCAAAAAAAAATATTTTTTAGCAATGTTTTTTTTGGTAAAAAATGTGTTAGCGGGAGTGCGAGAGTAGAGTTTGCATGACTCACGCGTGAGCGTAAATGATAAGTGAGTGATTCCATTATTGTTTGCGTGAGCGTGACTGAGTGTAAGTCAAAAACAACTTACGCCTTTAAAATTTTTTTTCAGTAAAACATAAAATTAAATAAGTTGTCAACTTAAGGAGTTAAGATGTGTCAAAAGCCATTTACGGCAATATTCTTCTTGTAAGAGTAAAAGGAATAAATATAAAAGCACTTATGTCGAACCACCACTAGTTTTTAGAATTTCTTTACATTTCGCAAACGTTTCACCTTTTTCTATAACAAAAACATGGTACCTGACGGAACTTTTGTCGATTTTTTTTTATTTTGTTCCACAAAATTCATATTTTATTCAAATTATTTAAAAAAAATTTAAAAATAATAAAAAATATTGAAAAAAATAAAAAAAATCGGGATCCCGAAAATCCCGGGATTGAAAATCAGAAATCCCGAGATTCGGGATTTGCCTAATCCCGAAAATCCCGGGATTTCCGGGATCGGGATATCCCGATTGGAAGCCCTACCGGAGACAATAGTACATTTCAAAATTGTCTAGGTCCCGGAAAAATTTTTAAAAATTTTCTACGTCTCAGACAAAATTAATTTTTAGATTTTTTTTTTTTTTGGCAATTAAAAAAATAATTTTAAATCAAATTCTTATCAAATCTGATTACAATTGAACCATTTTTGGATTTAGGCCCCATATGAAAATTTCGCCCGATATTCAGTTAAAGCGGTTTATTGGCAACAAATATAAGCCTATTTCACTTAAATTTGGTTTTGTGAGTTTTTTTTTATACTTATTTATTATTTGACAAAAGATAGATCCAATAGGTCCATATTTGAATTTGGGACCCATTTTCCGGGAAACACTGGTGTAGGGTATTATATGGTTGGTCTTGACCGACTATAATTTTCTTACTGTTTTTTTAGAGTAAAAATGGTAATTAAAAACGCTTTAATTTTTTTTTTTTTAATTTTATCTAAGGCCTCTGTTCTGTCTTTCACAACTTTTCAATTCACATGAAAATTTCCGAATGACATGAAATCGAGTTTGGTGTTTTGTTGTTTACGTTTTCCTTCGAAGTTGAAATCAAATAACTAGAATTTAAAAAATTATAAGGAAAAAAGTGCATTCGTTTTACTTTCACCCAACTTTAATTATGTGAAACAAAACGAAAAAAAAATTCGGATGTAAATTGTAGAACGCCAAAAAAATTCGGAAAATTTCACTTTCACATATTTTATGTGAATTACTTTTTTTGGAACAGCGGCCTAAGTTTCTAAAAAATCTTTAAAATTTTCCCGGACACAAAATAAGTTTTTTTTATTGTTTTTAAATACAGATTTTTTGTATTTAAAGTACTGGCACACTGCTAGCTTTTTTTTACTGCTTTTTCAATGCTGTCAGTACCGATGAGGCATTGGTAGATCATAGTTATAATTTGAGTTACAGGGTCAGTACAGAAATACCAAAAATACCATAGTGTAAATTCGGTATAGTTAACCGTTTAATAATTTTAAACTTCATTTAACGTGTGTTTACCCATTTGTACTTTCCATAAATTGCAAAATATAGTTTTCTGCAACTTAGCATATTTACATTCAATTGTGAATTTCGCTATTGCAAATTTGAAACATGTGACTTTGCAGATAATAAAAACCTTCTTTTGTTTTTTATGCAATTTTTTATATTGGTCTGCTGAAGTTCAAAAGCAGACATACTGAAATGTGATAAGGACATCATTGATCCATAGTCACATGGTTTTTAAAATAAGAATAACAAATATATGTAGCTTAAAGATTGTGTTTTTTTATCCCAGCAACTTATTAAATAGTTTTATGAAGTAATAACAAACATAAATTTACCAGATAAAAACTTTCCAGCCAGAAAAAAAAATTTAAATCCCAGACACAATTTGTTTTTATTTTTGAGTAAAGAATTGCAATAAAAAACATTGTAAAAAAAAATTGACAACATTTTAAAAAAAAAAGATTTTCTGAAACATTTTTTGAAAAAGTCAAGAACACAAAAAAAATCATTAAAATACTTTTAGAATTTTTTTTTTTGAAAATTTTTTAAGTTTATATTTTTTTACTCAAAAAATATTTCTTACTGGGAAATTCAGGACGAATTTGCATCATTTACTTAGATTTTTTGGGGTAATAACTCTTGTATAGTACGATTAATTCTATAGAAACATATATAAATATTACGAATTCATTACCAGGGACCTTTATGCACTAAAATACTATGATTTGAGCGCCTAACATATGCACTAAAAATCATAATATATGCATTATAAACTATAAAAAATAGTAAAAAAATGCGAATTTTTTTGCTTTAATGAAATGAATCTCCCAACATTTAAATTTTATTTCTCGATTCTTATTTTTTTTTTAATATTTATTTACTTTCTTAGCTTTTTAACGAAAAAAATCATTTGAATCGGATAAGTACTTCGGCTCCAAAATTGACCGTGAAAAAATTTCGAGCCCGCAAATAAAGATGTTTTAAAAGAAGTTCATAGAAAATGGAAAAAATAAGCTAAAACTGAAATTTTATACAAAATATGACCCAAAAATATGCATTTATAGCATAATATGCAAAATATAGATTTTTATTAATATGTACTAACGAATCGATGACATTTTAAAGCAAGTTCTTTGATTCATAAAGTTATTTGGTTTATGCTTCTCTAAGACTAAAGGAGAAAAACATGCATTTGCATGAAAGACCTCTCCTTCCCAGCCAGAAATTGCCAGCAGTACAAAAAATATAGTACTGGCAAAGTACCTTTTTTTTTGAAAATACAGTACTTTGCCAGTGTTGGAAATAACAACCCTAAAAGTGCTGTACCAGTACTTTATTACAAAAAATCTTACCGCTTATATTATTTTTTTACATTTTTTGGTGTGAACTTAAAATAAACGGATGTTCAGCACTAAAAATTTCCGTTATCATTATTATGTTATCATTACTTAGGCTGGATTACTCCGTTATAAAATAACTTTCCGTTAAATTTAACTTTTTCATACAAATTTTGACATAAGGCTCCATTAAATCGTCAGTTAGCAGCTAACTTTTCATTGAGTAATCCGCCCTTAATGTTGTACATGTTGCTACATTTATTAGGGGTTTTCTATAGGAATTACGATAAATTCAAAATTTTTGGTTGTAAATCGTTTATATTTTTGCTTATTAATCATGACAACGGAATCTGACAAATTCCGAAACACGTGTCGATTAAGTCTTGCAAAAATGACCAGCATAAATAAATTTAAAACAAAAAATAATTTTCTAGAAAATTATGCTATGAGAATATCATTGTTTTTTATTAGTAAAGAAAATAATGACCTCGAGCCAGAATAAACATCCTTAAAATATATTATTTTAAAGGTCGAATAAATTAAATTTTTTAATAAAAATTAATCAGAAGTTATCAAAATTTTTTAACAAAACCCTAATAAATGCAGCATCAAGTAACTTGAAAAAAGCAAGTATTAGCACTTTAATAAGCTCTTTAATAAACATATATTAGGTGTGTTCCAGAACGTTACCGCGGGTGCCCGCGGGTACCCAAACCAGCCCGAAAAGCGTTCCCGTACGCAAAAATTGGTTAAGAGAGTTTTTGAGAGAATACATTTGTTTCTCATTTTACCGAACTTACCCGTACTATTTTTTCGTGTAAATTGGTAACAATCAGATGTTGAGAAAACAGCTGATTGTTTTTTACTAGGGATGTGATTTCCATGCAAATGCATATTTTTTGTCGATAGTCTAAAAACAATATCGACAAATTATCTTTCCGGATCAAGAAATGTACGTAAAAATGGCATCGATTTGTTTTTGCATATTTTGGTGAAAATGCATATTTTTGCATATTCTGGTTTTAAGTGCATATTTTGTGCATATTTTCAACTTTTAAGTGCATATATTTCTATATTTTA
The DNA here is from genome assembly GCA_963921195.1 of Pegoplata infirma. Classification (NCBI taxonomy): domain Eukaryota; kingdom Metazoa; phylum Arthropoda; class Insecta; order Diptera; family Anthomyiidae; genus Pegoplata; species Pegoplata infirma. The sequence goes on from OY992536.1 coordinate 37,611,631, forward strand.
GTATAAATTAGCAAAAACAGAAATTTTAAATTTATTTTTTCAAAAAGTATTTTAAATTCTTAAAATTTGTTTTGTAAATAAGAAAAAAAAGGTTTCTTTTTAATTTTTTTTATAGATAATCTAAATTAATGAAATAAGTAGGGTTTTTGAGCTACTGGCCTTGAGCTCAAAAAACTTATTTATTTTATTAAAATTTGAAAAGTCGAATATTAACAACTATAATGATTGTCTAAAAAAAATCTTGCTTATATAAAGTTTCAAATCTTAATATTTAAGCCTGCAGGCTTAAATATTAAGATATTTTGTTCATATTTTTCCAATAGAAAAGTACTAAATTCTGGGAAATTTTTCCTATAGAAAAAGTTTAAAATTTCGAGACATTTTTCATAAAGTAAAAGTCTCAGATTCTGACAAGGAGAGTCTCTCTGGTGTCACCCTTCGATCTTCATAAAATTTGGATATGTTGTTCAGAACGTAAATTAATTCGACACGTATTTTTTTAGCAGCCCAAACTTATTTTTACGGGGGTCGATTTGTATGGGGGGAAATTGACCATTTTTAGTTTTTTACGATTTATGCCAATTTACTTAAAATCTATTGCGAACGAGTTTTTATCATATGGTTCTGTATCATTTTATACAGATCGAAATCTATTTCGAACGAAATTTCACCTTAGTTTGAATTGAGTATAATATAAAAAAAAAAATCAAACAATTTTTAGCTTTTTTTTTAATTTAAAAAATCGTTTATTAAACTAAGTTTTTGAAAAAAAAAAACGTTTCTTCCTGCTTAATAAAAAATATTTAAACGAAATTTTGTTAAGTAGATTTCTATGATATTTTTCTTTTTCAAAACTGATTACTGTTGAAAAGATAAGTTAGTGAGAGACATTTAATAGTGAAATTAAAATGAGGCCGTTATTTCAAAAGGCAGTTATGAAAATGTTCCAAAAGATCGAAACATAAATGTGTATGGAGGACTATGATAATTATCTTTTTAATTACAATAAGAAGAAAACAACTATCAGTTTTGTTAGTTAAAGAAATCACTTTCAATTGATACTAAATCCCTAGAACACAGTGAAGACATACATAAAAATTTACACCAATTTCTTAGCTTCAAAGAAACTCTTCAAATGTCTCATTTGCCAGAAGCCCATACAAACTAGGACAACAGTTTGAGCAACAGACCACCAAAGAACACGGGAATTGGTACTTTCGCTAGTTTGACGGAAACGTTCTTCACGATAACGTTGATAGTTCTGCTCCTTGGTAATTTGATCAACTTGATCCAATAGTTGGCGTATACGTAACTGCAGTTCTGTTAACTTTTCCTTTTGTGCCACACTAGCATAATCGATGGCATGTTCACCAACTTGTATATCCAAATGGACACGTAATTGGGCACCACTAAACCAGGCCGTACTATTGGAGTACATACAAATAACATGTTCTCCGGGCGTGTGGGAAGTAAAAGATATGCGTCCCTCTGAACTATAGACACGAGAGAGAATAATCTTATCATCACTATCGCGTACTTCTACATGCATGCCAATTCCGGGTGATGAGGGCATAAAACCATTTGAACGGGGATCATATAATTCCACTTTGTAATTTACTATTATAGAACGGAAAGCACGTTAATTAAAATAGCTTAAATTATCTGTCCAAATATTTACCTATAACTGTAGTCTCATCGGGCACCTCTTCTATAAAACATTTACGTTCTGTTTCGGCAATGTGAAAATATAGACCACATACTGTGTTGCAACAGGCCAATAATGCCACTAACGCTGTTAATTGTTTAATCATATCGAAAACTATTTTATTATCTATAATTTGTTAAGTTTTTAGCAAATTTTCGTATGAAATTTTTTTATTTAACTCGACACGTCATGAGAAAAAATAAGACACCACACAAAATGCCAAATTGACAAGAATAAGCAATTAGTGATGCTAACTATGAAAAAAGCTTAAATAAAAAAAGCGCTTTAATTTGATATTGATTCCTAGCAAAACAAAGCTTATTAAAAGTATATAAAAACAAGTAAAAAATTGTAGTTGCAATCGGTCAGTCAAAGATTAGGCACGTATAAGTTGCGGCGTTGTCGTTGATTTTATTAAAGGCGAAACTGTACCACATGTTTTTTTGTTGAGCCTGGTGGTTCACTCGACATTGCGTCAGACACTTGTGGTCTGATTATATGCTTGTCGGGTCTTGGGAACATTGTTTCACTGCCTCCATTGCAAGGGCAATGGACGATTTTTTGTGTGCAGTGCCAACTTGAGTGTCTGAGATTTAGCTTAGTCATCATAAATAACGGGATCTCCCGTTATTCTTGTTTGCTAATGTATAGCCATATTTGGAAAAATTAATTGTTGATGGCGTTTTTATTGAGAAGCTAAATAAATCTTCTATTCTTCACAATCCTGATGGGGGATGAAGTAATCTATAAACATTAAAAAAAGTACAAATTTAAATTTAACTTGGCCGAAAATAGGAAATCCCTTCACAATGCCCTTTTTAAGTGAAAAAAAATGGTTAAAAAAAAACAACTACGAGGAAAGTGATTGCTTTACAATTTTTCATATTGTAGCATCATGATGTAGTTGGCATCACTTTTTAATTATTAAAAGCTACCAATTCAGTGAGTATTTAATTTAGAACAAATTTAACCCACCCTGTTAAGTACTAATCATGTGTGAATGTTATTTAAAGAAGAAGTTGCATATTTTACAAAAATAAAAATAATTGTTGACGTTTCACAGAATCTTGTGAAATTTTACAGTGGAATAAGTTAAATTTGCAAAAAAAATGGATTTAACTATATTAATTGGCATAGCCACGGCCTTATTGGTTATATTAGTAACATTATTCTTCCTGCAAAAGAAAAAATCGGAAAAAGGTTTTGTAAAAGCTGTATAAAAAAATCTATGCACTTTATTGTAAATTTTACTTTCATTTCAGATGAAGATCAGAATCCTCAGCAGCAACATCAACGTGGTGTGCCACAAAGAGCCCAAGAGGGTGTTCCACGTAGGGCACAAATTGTACGCAATCAACGTAATCGTGCAAGACCAAATGCTGCACCCGTTGCCGGTCCTGCAGCTGCTTTAGATAATGCTTTAAATGATGACAGTGATAATGACAATGAACAAGGTGATATACCACAAGGTCAAGTTTTGGATGAAAAAATGGGTGCTAAGAAACGGGCTAAAATGGAACAAAAAGAACAGAAACGATTATTGCGTGAACAGGAAATGAAGATGCGTGAAGAAAAGAAGGCAAAGGAAGCTAAGTTGGATGAAGAACGTAAAAAACAAGATGATCGCGAAGCTGAAGAAGAACGTAAACAAGCCGAAGCTGAACGTTTGGCTCGCGAAGAACAGGAACGTAAAGATCACGAAGAGTATTTAAAAATGAAGGCAGCCTTCAGTGTAGAAGAAGAAGGTTTTGAGGAAGATGATGAAGAAAAAGACAATCTTTTAGCTGATTTCATTAAGTACATACAAGATAACAAAGTTGTGGTATTGGAAGATTTAGCTACAGAATTTAAATTGAAAACCCAACAGGCCATAGAACGTATACAAGATTTACAGGCAAATGGTAGTATAACCGGTGTCATAGATGATCGTGGTAAATTTATTTATATATCCGAAGAAGAATTACAATCCGTGGCTAAATTTATAAGACAAAGAGGTAGGGTTTCTATTGCTGAATTAGCTGAGAGTAGTAACAATTTAATTAATTTAACTCCTGTGGCAACTAATTAAAAATGTGTAAGAAGTTTTTAAAGTAGGTATAATTTTTTGTATTGGTTTCTTTCCATTTTTTGTTATTAAAATATAAATTTATTTTTCTTTAGTGTAAATATAAAAAAAATACACATTTTTGGATTCAATCTATTAGAAACAAAGTCAAAAAAGATTCATTTATTAATCGTCCATGTCATCGTCATCATCCATTTCCATTTCATCCTCGTCATCTTCATCCTCACTTGTTTCATCAGGATCATTAGCCTCTAGTAAACATTTGGGACATTGGCATACAAATATATAATTCTCCTTAAGAATCTACAATTTATATAAAAAAATCAATATTTTGCTCTCAATAATTTATACAATATAAAAACCAACCTTTTGCCTGGAATGTCTACTTCTTTCCAATTGGCATTCATCCAGATATGAAATGCATATTTCTTCACCTGGTTGTATAGGCTGGACTGCCTTTAATACCACAATATCATTTGAATATGGAAATGTTGATTGGGCATTTGGAACACAACTATGATTGATTTTACTTTGCAGTAAATATAAACCAGAACCTTCATTATTTAAGAATTCGCCAGCAACTGCAAGATAAGTATGTTTTAGTTTTTAATTTTTTGAATTCAGGTATTAAACAATTTTTTTTTTAATTAAAAAAATTATTCATTTAATACTTTTTAATACCGGATTACTTTTGATTTGAAAATACTTACATTCTCCTACTTTATTATACAAATCATCTATATAATCATCCAATTTAGTTTTATCAGCTTCGGGCATAGGTAAATCAGAAACTTTTTTCACCCATTCCGCCAGTACACTTGTCGCAATGCCTTGACTATTGGTACCCACTAAACCCATTAAGGTTTTAAAAGCATCAGCTGTAGTAAACTAAAATTAATAATTACATTAAATAAGTATAATAATATTGTTTATAAAATCTTTTTACCACTGCAAATTCTTCCCCTTGAAAAGCTTCACAAAATGCAGCATATAACTGTTCCATTTGTTGTTCAAAATTTTCTCCCAACATTTTATGATATATTTGTTGTTCCTTATTAACAATTAAAGATTGGAATGATTGTAAGGATTCCAAAAATTCCGTTTTATTAGTACTCTGTTGATACATGGCCATAAGACGTACTAAAAGCATTATAGTACCTGTTTCCGGAGGATAATGCATTTTTCTTAAAGAAAATTATAAAGAAATTTAAAATCAGTTTAAAATAATATTTATAAAGTGACCACCTACTTCCATATTTCATTTAATTTATTAATAGGATGTGTATCATCTGTTCTATAGTTACCCATACAGGCTACTCGATGATATTTTTTCAATGCCTCCATACGACAATCTTCTGAACAATATCGCACCTTACACTTAAGACAACAACAAAATTGTTCTAGCCATTGTTTTGTGGGATCATGTTCAACAAGAGGAACAACCAATGCTGGTTTACTAGCCAAACGTCTAACATTTTCTGTTACCGTTTCCAAAGGACGCATACAATGATCACAAGCTGCATAGCCATAGGCGGAATTCCATGAAAATTGACTTGATACAAAAGGTTCTTCTTCAAAGATAACATCTCCCACGTTGAAGGCTTTTGTTGCCATCATGGCACGACCCTTTAAGAGTGTTATTTATTAGCAATGTTCATTTTTTATACAAATATATTGAAACTTACTTTTCCTGGTATATCTTTAATTTCGAAGGAATACATTTTTAATTGAATGTAATTTTATATATCCGTGCCTTTAATTTGTTTTGATTTTGTTGGTGTGATTCGTCGGCATGTGCTTGTCAAAATGCAACTCTGGTAGGGAGTATTAATTATTTGAATAACGGTTACCCGAAAGAAGATTTTAGGGTTCTTGGACAAAAACTGAGTGTTAAGAATTTCCCATATTTGCTTGATATTTCACGATTTAAAAAATTAAAAGTTATAGTTGGTCAAGTCTGACCATATAATACCCTACACCAGCGTTTTCTGGAAAACTAGCGTAGAAAATGTACACAAACCAATTTGAGTGAAATAGGCATGTATTTGTGGCCAATAGACCAATTTAACTCAATATCGGGACTAACAAGGGAAGTCTCCCTAGTGTCACCCACGGATCTTTATGGAATTGGTTTTATTTTGTAGAGCAGAAAAAATAAAGGGACACGTATTTTTTTTAGAGGCCCAAATTCATATTTAGGGGGTGCAAATGAGGGGGGAGGAAACGGCAATTTTTCAGATTTTTTCGTTTTTCTCCTATATTATGGAAAAAACATAGTCATGTTATATACCAAATGAAAGGTCTTTGGAAAACCTATCTACGTGTGTAAAGAACTTGTCCAAACATGCACAACTTTTCGTCATATTAAGTAAAATATCAAAATTTTAGAACGTTTTTGATAATAAGTCGAAAATTATTATCTTTTTTGGCACGCTGTTAGCACCACGTGATAGGTATTTTAAATACCTTTAATCTAACGAGGCGTAAATCGTTAAAAACTAAAAAAGGTCAATTTCCCCCCGTACAAATCGACCCCCCCCCCCCTAAGAATGATTTTGGGCGGCTAAAAAAAATGTGTCAAATTAATTTTCGTTCCGAACAACATATCCAAATTTCATGAAGATCGGAGGGTGACACCAGGGAGACTTCCCTTATAAGTCAAAAAATTGTCTAATTATATTAACCCAACAAACCAAAAAATAATACTATGATATAACTAATATAATTTTTTAAAAAAATTGTAAGTTATAAATTATCATTATGCCTGTTCGTTTACCTTACTACAATCTACTCATTTTTACTACTTTTACTACAGCTGGAAATTTTCAATACAAAAAATAAACAAAACTTTCCAGTTGTAGTAAAAAAAGTAAGAAATTTAAGTAAACAAACAGACCTATTATAATGATAAAAAAATTGTATCATGAAAATATCTAAATAAAATCATTTATGTTTGTTTTGATAGTTTGACTGGAAATTTTAATTTTATTTATTTGTGAAAGCAGTCAAAAAATATTTTTATTTTCTTTAAAAAATGTATTCTATTGGAGACAATATTGGCAAAATTGCTCCTTGTACTAGCAATTCTCATCATTCCCACAATGCAATAATTAAACCCAAGGTATGTATGCTTACATAACTATATTAATAATTGTATTCTGTTAATATTTCATGGTGTGTTTTTAGGTTTCATCACGAATTTGGATATTTTGTGGATATGGATTCTTAGCTGGAGCTTTATTAACAGTAAAAAAGGCTTGACTTCCACAGAGTAAGTCCCCAATTAACATATTTTAGAAAAAATCTCACAGGATCTGAGACTTTTTAAAGGAAAAATGTATCAGAATTTAAGATTTTTTCTGTAGGAAAAATGTCTCAGAATCTGAGACTTTTTCTATAGAACAAATGTCTCAGAATCTGAGACTTTCTCTATAGAACAAATGTCTCAGAATCTGAGACTTTTTCTATAGGAAAAATGTCTCAGAATCTAAGACTTTTTCTATAGGAAAAGTGTCTCAGAATCTGAGACTTTTTCTAAAGGAAAAATGTCGCAGAATCTGAGACTTTTTCTATAGGAAAAATGTCTTAGAATCTTAGACTTTTTCTATAGGAAAAATGTTTCAGAATCTGAGACTTTTTCTATAGGAAAAATGGCTCAGAATCTGTGACTTTTTCTATATGAAAAATGTCTCAGAATCTGAGACTTATTCTATAGGAAAAATGTATCAGAATCTGAAACTTTTTCTATAGGAAAAATGTCTCAGAATCTGAGACTTTTTCTATAGGAAAAGTGTCTCAGAATTTGAGACTTTTTCTATAGGAAAAGTGTCTCAGAATCTGAGACTTTTTCTATAGGAAAAATATCTCAGAATCTGAGACTTTTTCTATAGGAAAAATGTCTCAGAATCTGATACTTTTTCTATAGGAAAAATATCTCAGAATCTGAGACTTTTTCTATAGGAAAAATGTCTCAGAATCTGAGACTTTTTCTATAGGAAAAATGTCTCAGAATCTGAGACTTTTTCTATAGGAAAAATGTCTCAGAATCTGAGACTTTTTCTATAGGAAAAATGTCTCAGAATCTGAGACTTTTTCTATAGGAAAAATGTCTCAGAATCTGAGACTTTTTCTATAGGAAAAATGTCTCAGAATCTGAGACTTTTTCTATAGGAAAAATGTCTCAGAATCTGAGACTTTTTCTATAGGAAAAATGTCTCAGAATCTGAGACTTTTTCTATAGGAAAAATGTCTCAGAATCTGAGACTTTTTCTATAGGAAAAATGTCTCAGAATCTGAGACTTTTTCTATAGGAAAAATGTCTCAGAATCTGAGACTTTTTCTATAGGAAAAATGTCTCAGAATCTGAGACTTTTTCTATAGGAAAAATGTCTCAGAATCTGAGACTTTTTCTATAGGAAAAATGTCTCAGAATCTGAGACTTTTTCTATAGGAAAAATGTCTCAGAATCTGAGACTTTTTCTATAGGAAAAATGTCTCAGAATCTGAGACTTTTTCTATAGGAAAAATGTCTCAGAATCTGAGACTTTTTCTATAGGAAAAATGTCTCAGAATCTGAGACTTTTTCTATAGGAAAAGTGTCTCAGAATTTGAGACTTTTTCTATAGGAAAAGTGTCTCAGAATCTGAGACTTTTTCTATAGGAAAAATATCTCAGAATCTGAGACTTTTTCTATAGGAAAAATGTCTCAGAATCTGATACTTTTTCTATAGGAAAAATATCTCAGAATCTGAGACTTTTTCTATAGGAAAAATGTCTCAGAATCTGAGACTTTTTCTATAGGAAAAATGTCTCAGAATCTGAGACTTTCTTTAGGAAAAATGTCTCAGAATCTGAGACTTTCTATTGGAAAAATGTCTCAGAATCTGATACTTTTTCTATAGGAAAAATATCTCAGAATATGAAACATTTTTTATAGTAAAAATGTCTTAGAGTATGAGACTTTTTCTTTAGGAAAAAAATTTAGTTTTCATCAGTAAAATTTAATTTTAAACTTTTTATTTTTTCAGAAGCTGGAAATAGTTTGCGAAAATCCATAGCCGATGAACGTGTACAAGGAACAAGTCAATATTTCCATGCTGTTTTATTGTTCTTCATTTATGTAATTTTTTTAATTTAAATTAATTGTTATTTGTTATTGATGTAAATTATTTTAAGTCAAAAAATGCATTAAAAGCAAAAAATTAAAAAAAAAAACCGTTTATTAATTTTAATATCATTTAGATATCATAAAAAATATTATATTTTTGGTTTATATTGATATCGAAAAGATATCATATTTTAATGGAATAATGATAAAATAACGATAAAATTCCAGGAATTTATCGAAATTATTGTTGCGCTGCTTAAAATTTTCGATATCATTATATTGTAATTTTTATTTGAATATCGATATTATAACGATAGGTACCTTCTCAGCAGCTACCCGTATTATATTTGTATCATGTATAATATTATTTTCGGGCAAACTTATCATTGATATTATATTCCCAACAAACCAAAAGATATTGCTTTTATATCATAATAATATAATATCAATGATAAGTTTGGCCGAAAATAATATTATAAATGATACAAAAATAATAGGGGTAGCTGCTGAGAAGGTACCTATCGTAATAATATCGATATTCAAATAAAAAAATTACAATATAATGATATCGAAAATTTTAAGCAGCGCGATAATAATATCGATAAATTCCTGGAATTTTATCGTTATTTTATCATTATTCCATTAAAATATGATATCGTTTCGATATCAAAATAAATCAAAAAAATTATATTTTTTATGATATCTAAATGATAATAAAATTAATAAACGTTTATTTTTTTTATTTTTAGCTTTTATTGCATTTTTTGGCTTATAATAATTTACATCAATAATAAATAACTTATTTAAATTATAAAAATTAACAAATACAGAACAATAAAACAGCATTCAAATATTGACTTGTTCCTTTTACACGTTCATCTGCTGTGGATTTTCGTAAAGTTTTCTCAGCTTCTGAAAAAATATAAAGGTTAAAATCTAAATTATTTTTTAATCTAAAATTATTTTTTAATTTAGAAAATCTAAATTATTTTTTACAGAAGTGTCAGATTCTCAAATATTTTTCCTAAAGAAAGTTTCAGATTCCGAGACATTTTTCATAAAGTTAAAGTCACAGATTCTGAGACATTTTTCCTTAAAAAATACTTTCAGATTCTAAGGCATTTCTCCTATAGAAAAGTCTGAGATTCTGAGACATTACTCCTTAAGAAAAAGTCTCAAATTCTGAGATACAGTACCATAGAAAAAAAGTACATATCAGAATTTTTAGGACTTTTCTATAGAAAAATATTTCAGAATCTGAGCCTTTTTCTATAAGAAAAATGTCTCAGAATCTGAGACTTTTTTTGTAGGAAAAATATCTCATAATCTGAGACTTTTTCTATAGGAAAAATGTCTCAGAGTCTGAGAATTTTTCTGTAGGAAAAATGTTTCAGAATCTGAGACTTTTTTTATAGGAAAAACATCTTAGAATCTGAGACTTTTTTTGTAGGAAAAATATCTCAGAATCTGAGACTTTTCCATAGGAAAAATGTCTCAGAGTCTGAGACTTTTTCTACAGGAAAAATGTTTCAGAATCTGAGACTTTTTCTATAGGAGAAATGTCTCAGAATCTGAGACTTTTCTATAGGAAAAATCTAAGAATCTAAGATATTCGGTATAGGAAAAATGTCTCAGAATCTGAGACTTTTTCTATTGGAAAAATATCTCAGTATCTGAGACTTTTTCTATTGAAAAAATGTCTCAGTATCTGAGACTTTTTCTATAGGAAAAATGTCTAAGAATCTGGACTTTTTCTATAGGAAAAATATTTCAGAATCAGACTTTTTCTATAGGAAATCTTATTCAGAATCTGAGACTTTTTCTGCAAGAAAAATGTCTCAGACTCTGCGAATTTTTCTATAGGAAAAACGTCTCAGAATCTGAGACTTTTTGTATTGGAAAAATGCTATATGAAAAATGTCTCAGAATCTAAGATTTTTTTGTAAAGGAAAAATGTCTCAGAATCTACAGAAAAAGTCTCACATTCTGAGACATTTTTCCTATAGAAAAAGTCTCAGATTCTGTGACAATTTTCCTTTAGAAAAAGTCTGAGATTCTGAGACATTTTTCCTATAGAAAAAGTCTCAGATTCTAAGGCATTTTCCCTATAGAAAAAGTCTCAGATTCTGAGACAATTTTCCTACAGAAAAAGTCTCAGATTCTGAGACAATTTTTCTACAGAAAAAGTCTCAGATTCTGAGACATTTTTCCTATAAAAAAGTCTCAGATTCTGAGACATTTTTCCTATAGTAAAAGTCTCAGATTCTGAGACATTTTTCCTATAGAAAAAGTCTCAGATTCTGAGACATTTTTCCTATAGAAAAAGTCTCAGATTCTGAGACATTTTTCCTATAGAAAAAGTCTCAGATTCTGATACATTTTTCCTATAGAAAAAGTCTCAGATTCTGAGACATTTTTCCTATAGAAAAAGTCTCAGATTCTGAGACATTTTTTCTATAGAAAAAGTCTCAGATTCTGTGACAATTTTTCTTTAGAAAAAGTCTGAGATTCTGAGACATTTTTCCTATAGAAAAAGTCTCAGATTCTGAGACATTTTTCCAATAGAAAAAGTCTCAGATTCTGAAACATTTTTCCTATAGAAAAAGTCTCAGATTCTGAGACATTTTTCCTATAGAAAAAGTCTCAGATTCTGAGACATTTTTCCTATAGAAAAAGTCTCAGATTCTGAGACATTTTTCCTATAGAAAAAGTCTCAGATTCTGAGACATTTTTCCTATAGAAAAAGTCTCAGATTCTGAGACATTTTTCCTATAGAAAAAGTCTCAGATTCTGAGACATTTTTCCTATAGAAAAAGTCTCAGATTCTGAGACATTTTTCCTATAGAAAAAGTCTCAGATTCTGAGACATTTTTCCTATAGAAAAAGTCTCAGATTCTGAGACATTTTTCCTATAGAAAAAGTCTCAGATTCTGAGACATTTTTCCTATAGAAAAAGTCTCAGATTCTTAAGACATTTTTCCTATAGAAAAAGTCTCAGATTCTTAAGACATTTTTCCTATAGAAAAAGTCTCAGATTCTGAGACATTTTTCCTATAGAAAAAGTCTCAGATTCTGAGATATTTTTCATATAAAGAAAGTCTCATAGATATTCTATAAAAAGGAAAATTTTTCTAAATGAATAATATTTTAGGAACTTACTGTTGTGAAAGTCAAGCGTTGTTCAAGGGATACAGCTCCATAAAAATCATCAGCATCCAAATTCATGATGGAACCTAAAATCATAATGTTAACATATTTAGTAAAATAAAATGATATTATCATTCAAAAACACATATACATACCTCGGGATTTTAATTATGCGATGGATATTGCGAATATAACTTCTAATAATCGCAATAAAGTTTTCCTTTTTGTTTTTGAAAAATTTTGTAAAAAATATTGACAAATAAATGAAAAAAAATATTTCCAGTCAAATTGTCCAAACAAAAAAAAAACGATAAGTTTTTGATATATTAATGATACCATTTAATAAAATATTTTTTATCATTAATGATAGTAAAAAATAACGAGTTTTTTCTTTTAAACAATAGAATAATGATAAAATTATTTTTGATATTATAAAATTTAGAGAATATAATATTATTTATGATACGGTATCATTTTTTGGTTTGTTGGGTTATTATAATATACAAGCAATATCTTTTGGTTTGTTGGGAAGATTTAAATAGATGGCTCTTAAGTTGAGTATGTTAAGTGCGTTATCTAAAAAATATTAAAAAAATATATAAACACGGTTTTGGTCCGAAAATGCTGATCAGCATCTGTGGACTAAAATCGCACAGCATTTTGGACCAAAATCGCGTTTTTTGATATTTTTTAGATAACAACTTTTTTTTCCAACTTTTGAGACCAATTTGGATAAAAAAAAAATTTTCTTGTTAAAAAATCAGCATCTGTGGAAAAGAGCTTCGAAGAATTAAATCCTTTTCGAATGAATTCTCAAAAAAATCCATTTCATTTTCATAGTCAGTGAATGCATTCGATTTCATAAATCAAGATTGAATGCAGTCCTTGGAATTCATTCGATCAAATGGAAAACAATGAATGCATTCGATTTATTGTTCATTCGATTTAGAAAAATCGAATGCATTCGATTTTTATACCCTCCAACCACAGTAGGGTGGTATACTCACTTTGTCATTTCGCGTGTAACGCATCGAAATATCGGTTTAGGACCCCATAAAGTATATATATTATTGATCAGTGATCGATTCTAAGACGATGTCCGTCCGTCCGTCTGTCTGTCTGTCCGTCTGTAGTTAACACGATGCAGTCCAAAATAAAAGAGCTAGACTCCCGACATTTGGCACAAATATGTCTTATGTTAATAGGCAGGTTAAGTTCGTAAATGAGCAAAATCGGAACAGGGGGCAAAAAGTTCCCCTTGAAGAACTAAACCAACCTCTGAAAAATAGCTTTTTTTTTACGTGATTTTTTGTGTTTTTGTTTAACAAATGCAACATTTTTATGCTACAAAAAGTTCAAAGTCCTGCACTTGGACCCAGAGAATTAGAAAATGTCGTTTTTTCGGTCCTTTTTTTTTTAAATAGATAGACCAAAACGAAGCAAATTTTGGTCCATAGTGTCGCCGACTCTCTTTACATACGATAACCCTAATGGGCTCTAATTTTGAATCCAAAAAAATTGGTGTTCCCGAAAATTTTAAAAATGCACATATTAACTGCCTACACGACAAAAAGTGTGAAGAGTGTTGGCGATACTATGGACAAAAAATTGGCCCCGTTTTGCTCTATCTTGGTTAGTTTTTTTAAGTTTTTTATGCAATGAATGAATAAGCCATTCGATTTTTCAAATTGAATGAAAAGAAAATCGATTGCATTCGCAAGTGAATGCATTAGATTTTTAAAAGTCGAATGAAAAAAAATCGAATGCATTCGATTTTTGAAAGTCGATTAAAAAAACATCGAATGCATTCGATATTTATAAATCTAGTGAGTCAAAAGTGAATTCATTCAATTCGCTAAAATGTGATTGGGGATAGCAATCACTAAATTTTCATTCAGAATGCCAAATCGAATTAAGGAATGAAATCCCTCGAAGCTCTGCCGTGGACCAAAATCGCAGTTTTGGATTTTTTTAAATATTTTTCCAATAAAGTACTCAAATCTTCCGAATTTTTAAGCCGGATTTGGTCCAAAAAATTCGGACATGAATTTTGGTCGAAATGCGCAATTTTATCCAACTTTGACCGCAGGATGCCGACTGAAGATGACCTTACGAAATTATTTCATAAATTTTCCCACAATCAACGTAGATATCGTTTGGCAGGTATTACAACATGAAATTCGAAAATTAAAATTTGACGGGACGCCCTAGTGAACATCTTGATGAGAACCTGACGGCACGTCCCTGCCTCAAACTCTAGCAAAGTTTATGTGTAAAATACGTGAATATTTGCTAAAAAATCAGGCTATTAAGGGTTAAAAACATATAACACCATGCAGTCAAGGGTTAAATTACCAAACCATAAAACTGAAGCATACTTTCAGGATTTATATAGCGATAAGAGTTGCCAATACAAAAAATTAGTTTAAAAAAAATCAAAAATGTAACCTTGCTGCTGAATTCTGGGCGCCTGGTATTTTACAAAAAAAAATAAAGTTTTACTTTAACCAGAAAAATAGTTGCATGATTGAGAATGAACAATTCAAGAATGAAATGCGGCATGACATCAATCATGCATGATGTCAGTCAAGATTTTTGGGAAAAAATATAAATAAAAAGTTAGAATTGAATGTAAAATTTAAATAAATATGGAAATGAATGAAGAAAAAATCCTGTTGTATATCGGTTATTAAGGACTTGATTGATAGATATATTTCTTATTTTTTTTAGTTTTACTTTAACCAAAAAAATAAAGTCCATGCATGATGTCAATCAAGTTGTAAGAATTGAATGTAAAATTAAAATACACATGAGAATCAGTAAAGAAAAATTCCTGTTTTATTATGGACATTAAAGACTTGATTGATAGATATATTCTTATATTTTTCATACATCAATCATGCTTCGCCTGCCATATTTTAAATAAAACAACTTGTTTTTTTTGTAATTAAGTTTCAACAATGTTTTCTTTTATTTTTATAATTATTTTTAAATATATTAATATTATTATTTTTCATTTTCTTGGAGTTAATTTTTTTGTTTTTTTAGAAACTACTTTTAGCTTTAAGTTAAATATCACTTAAAAATAATAATTATAATAATATATATTTTTTATAATTATATGAAAGAATTATATTTTTGTTTTATGTTTTTTTAAGCCTTTTTTTTAATTAAAAACTTTTTATATATTATAATTTTCATGGTGTTTTCTGGCTTTAAGCAAAAAATTGCAATTTAAAATTTTTTTATGAATAATTTAAATTAAGAATAATAGTAATAATAAATTTAATTCACACCAATTAGTTTGTTTTTCTTGATTACTTTTTTTCTTTTTTAAACAAAACATAAAACTATTTTAACATATTTGGCTTTAAATTATAATGACGTTTAATTAAATATTTTCTTATATTATAATAAAAAACAAAATAAAACAAAATTTACATAATTCTGTACGTTATTATAAAAAAAAAGAAAGAATCAAAATCTAAAACCCATAATTTTAAAGTTTTAAAAGTGTTTTTATATTAAACTGCAGAATTTCTACATATTTTACATGATTTTTTATTTGTAATAGATTTTTTAGTTTTTATTTGTTTTGTTTTTTATAAAAAATATTATATAGTAGTAAAAACTTAACTTAAAAAAAAAACAACTCAATTAAGATTTTTTTTTCTTTAGTTTTTCCAACAGAATTTATATAAATTAGTTGCATTTTTTTGTTTGTTTGTTTGTAAATTCCTTTAAACTAAATTTAAATTAAAATTAAAAATTATGAATGATTTATTATTTTCTTATTCACTCATTTTTTTTTTCTCCTATAAACTTATTCACTAACAAGTGCCATTTCTCGAGCGGTTGTTTGTTGTAAAGCTGTTACAGCCGCCGTTGATAAATCTGTTGTCTCATCTGTTGAATTTGTGGTTGATTTTTTTCTATTATCACAATTACCGCTTATCACATCCTTAGCATCATCATCATCGTCGTCATCTTCATCATCATCTCCATTATCATTACTATTAGCATCATCATCATTGTCATCTTCTGGATCTTCTTCGGCCTCATCGGCAAAAGATATCTCAGCTTGATTATTTAAATCATTCGATGATTTATTATTAACTCCCTCCTCTACAATAATTTCATCTTCTTGATTATTATTAACTTTATCCGATTTATTGTCTTCATCCTTTTTAGAAGTAAATACTTCCTCTTCGGGTATATCTTCAATTAAACTACGACTTCCCGAACCCGCTGACGGTGATTTATTTTCTAATGTTGTGGCTTCTTCATCATCGGATAGTTTTCTTTGTAATATGGGATCTGAGGCACGTAGAGAACTTTCCGAACCACCCATACCCTCACCGCTGGGCCTTAAAACTAAATAGAGCAATATGTCGGATAGGGATATAATACCAATAACTTTACGATTTTCATCGACCACAACCAAACGATGGACTTCAGCTCGAACAATACGTTCTAAAATGGTATATAAGGTTTCATCTAAGTTACAACATTGTACACCCTCAAACCATTCATTGCGATGTTCGTTAGCTTTGCGTAATGATATATCGAGATCGTTGTAGGTTTTTTCAGCTGCCAGATTCTGAAATTAAAATAAAAAGAGATAATATTGTAATTAGTTGAAATATTGTAATAGGAAAAATTAGAAAAACAAGCTTTAACATTTTGGAAAAAGTCTTAAGGCCTATTCACACCTGAGGTGAAATATCGTTCGAACAAGATTTCAATCATATGGTTCTGTACAATTTTATACACAAAAATCTGCCAAACTTTTCAGAATGTAATACCCAATTCACACCTGAGGTGAAATCTCGTTCGAACGAGATTTCAATTATATGGTTCTGTATAATTTTATATACAACCGTATGATCAAAATCTAGTTCGAACGAGATTTCACCTCAGGTGTGAATTGGGCATTAGATTCTGAAAAGTTTGGCAGATTTTTTAAAGAAAAATTAAGACATATTGATCGGTGATCGATTCTAACAAGGGAAGTATCTCAACCCTTTTGAACCGATTTGCCTGAAACTTAAAATATATATAAAAGAGAAGATTTTAAGGTTGGGATGAGAACCTTCGGGAAAATTTCGATAACTCCCGAACTAACAGGAATATCGTCTAGAGCAAAAATACGTGTCGACTTTAAAGATTATTTGGTATTCAGAGTCCCCGCAGAACAATGTCGGTGACGTTTTTTTCATACAAATTTGGCATGAAAAAACGCTCGACCGAAATCCGCTAGAATAAAATCAATTTTATTTTTGTGTCGGTTTCTCTCTCTCCCTTAATTTTTGATATGAAAATGTTGCCACTTTTTTACAAATATTTCGATTATTTTCGATAAAGTAAACAAAAAAATATGATCTCTAAAAACAAAAAATATTAAAATTAAAAAAAAAACAGGAAAAAACGAATCAATATGAAAAAATCATATTGATAGTTAAAAATACAATTAATTTAAATAAAAAAGTGACGAAAAAGTGAAAAAATAGTGTGAAAATCAACATGTGACAGAGTTTTCCGCTACCGTCTTTGTTTTGCGCCTATACTCTCTCATGACCGAAAACGTCAACCGCTCCGACATTGTTCTGCGGGGACTCTCATGTGGTTTTTGTAGGTATATGCCTTCACATAAATACCCCACAAAATTTACACATTTTAATGAAAAATATATTTAACGAGGCCGAATTTTTACAAGGTTATACCACCGTTGGATAGGCATTAAAAAAACCTTTCTTCTCATATGGAAGCATCATATAGTTTCTTTGAGGGTTGAGATACTTCCCTTGTTAGTCCCCTTATAAATTTCGCAAGGTATTCAGTTAAATCGTTATATTGGCAACAAATATACTTCTCAGATTTGGTTTGTTTGTATGTCTTTTCTACACCAATTAAAGATCTGACAAAATATAGATCCAATCGTTCCATGTTTGGACTTGGGGAATTTTTTTTTTAATACACTGGTTTTTTTACGAAAATTTTCTATAGGAAAAACTTTTTAAGATTTTTATGTGGTTTTGAAGGGGAAAAATTGCTCTGACTAGGTTCTTGAGGCCGTATTTAAATTGAAAGAGTGCCTAACATCGAGTGTCTAACTTTTTTTATTTGCAATTTTCAATAAGGAAAAGTAAGGTTTTCGATGAAAGTTAATAATTTTATCATTATAATGACGAAAAAAGAATATAACATCGATTTAAAGGTCCATCTTCTAGAAAACTTGATATAAAAAAGGTAAATACTGGATGTTAGACACTCGTTTTTCTTTTTGAATACGGCCTTTAGAATATTAGCAATCTTCTTGTAGAATTTTCCACAAATTCTGATTATTTTTTACAAGAAAAAACAAGAAATTTTCCTCAAATTCTGATGTTTACTTATCAGAAAAATATTAGAAAAAACACATTAATTTAGGGTCTTTTTCCAGGACACAAAATTTACTTGGTAAATGTTAAAAATTTTTTTTTTGAAAATTCCCAAAAAAAAAATTGTGGAACACCAATGTTTTTGTTTTGGGGTTCAGAAGATTCTCAAAAATGGCTTTAGGAATAACAAGTCCCAAAAACTTTTTAAAAGTCCTGCTAGGCGCTAATTTTCGGAGTCGATAGCGATCTAAATTCCACTCAAACAAGCGATTTTCAAATTTTTCGTTATGCCTAAAATTATGCTTTGATAAGTACAAGCTTTTTATATGTTTCTTTTACAACATTAAAACATAAAAACATTAAAAGAAATGAAAAGCTTGTAATTATATCAAAGCATCATTATAGGCATACAGAAAAATTGAAAACTCACAGCAGGGTGCTTATCGGAGTCGATAGCGATCGATATTGTACTCGAACGTGGGATTTTTAAATTTTTCTTTATGCCTAAAAATATGCTTTAATAAATACAAGCTTTTTATATCTTTCTTACTACACTAAAACACAAAAAAGTAGAAAAAACTTGTATATAGCAAAGCATAATTTTTAGACATACAAAAAAATTGACAAATCGCAAGTTTAAGTAGAATTTCGATCGCTATCGACTCCGAGAATTAGCTTCCAGGGTGCTTGTTGAAGTCGATAGCGATTGATATTGTACTCGAACGTGCGATTTTTTAATTTTTCTTTATGCCTAAAAATATGCTTTAATAAATACAAGTTTTTTTTATATTTTTTCATGTTTCAGTGTAGTCAAAGCATAATTTTAGGCATAAAGAAAAATTTTAAAATCGCACGTTTGGGTAGCATTTTGATCGCTATCGACTCCAAAAATTAGCCGCCTTTACAAAAATTTTTTTGAAATATTTTTTTTTTGCGTTTTGGGTTACAAGAAGTTTGTTTCAAAATACAATAAGTTTATTTTTTTTTGAATGACCTACGATTTTAGGATTTTTTACTAAAAATTAACTTAGGTCCTTTTTTTATCAAGAAATATTTTTTTAAAGTAATACTTACAATAACATCAAATTTGGCATATATATCCACTAAGCGGCCTTCGGAATCAACTAAAGGTAAGGCTGAAACTCTCCTTTCTACGAATTTCTTTAAAGCTGTGATAATGCTAGTATGTTCATCGGCCGTTTCAATATTATCATAGGAGCCAATTTTTAAAGCACGTAATTTCTTTTGCATATATGAAGGTTTAGGCAATTCATTAATCTGGAATAATAAAAAAAAACAACAAAAATTAGTTAAACCGATTAAGAAACATTAAAAAAATCAAAAATTAAACTTACATATAAAAACAGGAACCTTAATATACGTTTATGGGTTAATATATATAATACATTGCCAGTAGCGGGATCTATAACAGGTAATCGATGTATACGATTGTGTACGAGTATCTTAATGGCATCATATAATGAAGCATCTGGACCAATACTAACTAATGGCATAACTTCATTATGTAAAACACCTAAAGAAATTGAAAAGAAATTAAGAAAATTATTAATAAAATATTTCAACCTTTTAATATTACAGCAAAAACTGTCAGTACTTTTCATATTACTTTTCGCATTACATTTGTATGAAAATGCTCCAAAAAGTAATCAAAGTAATAGAAATTTTACTTACTTCTCCATGTATCCAATTTGTGCTCTTCCAATTGTTCTATTGAGGCATTCGGTGATTTATAATACATTCTTAAGATTTTTATAAAATCTGTTATGGTCAACATTCCAACAAATTGTTGCTTTTGTGAATCCCATAGCGGTGCTGCACGTACACCATTATAGACTAAAGCATAAAAGGCTTTCTTAACCAATAATTGTGTATCGAATACAACCAATTTGGCTGATGTTGGTATAAGATCGTAACATTTGTGGAAACGGAAAAATTTTACAAATATCTGAGAATCATCTTCTTCTGCAAAGAAATAAGGAGAAAAAAAGAAAATTCGATTTTTAAAATTTAATTAATTGAGAAAACAAGTTATTTTATAAATAATATATTCTTATCTTGGGAATCATTTCAAATCGCTTGGTTTAAAATTTGAATATAAACAGTAGAGTTGTGTCGTTCACGAACGAACTAGTTCAATTGAACTATTCACTTAACTGAGCGGTTTATCTAGTTCGTTCACTTCCGCTCTTTTAGGTCTTTTCGTTCATTTAACTCAATTGGTCATTATTTCATTTTGATCTTTCAGTTCGGTCGTTCAATTTTTTGTTTTTGTTAATTTTGTCTTTAGGCGTTCTCAGCATTCATGTTTTTTTTTACAAAAATTGTATGTTTTTTTTTAATTCATGTTTTTATTCAACATTTTTGTATTTTTTGAACGAAAGCCAAACAACAGACATGATCAAAATGATTCGTTCACGAACTGTTGAACGAAAACAAAAACTGAACGATTTGAACTATATGAACGATCAACAGACATGATCAAAATGATTCCTTCACAAACTGTTGAACGAAGACCACAAAAGAGCAATTGAACTAGATGAACGAACTAGTTCTTTTATCTGAAATGAACGAAAATGAGCGCTCACTCAATTGAACGATTAAGCACAAGTCTAATAAACAGGTGAGAGTAGAGTGTTACATTCGGCTGTGCCGAATCTTTTATACCCTTCAAAATGTTGATGGGAGACGTTGGGGGACACCTTTCCCCCTTGCGACAGATGTAATTAAATGGTTTTATTATGATTCTTGATATTATTTAATCCAATTAATCATTATTAAAATACATTTTTTATATCCACGCCCACAAAAGGGGGCGGGTAAGACTTTTTATTTTTTTTTTGTCCGCTGGGTCCACATGTAAGATTTTAAACTTCTTCTGACATAAGAATGTTGTATTTGATTAAAAAAAGTACAAAAAACCCTGCAAACAAATGCGGTTCTCCAAGGAAGAACTTTCTTCCCCTTGGTCCGATTTTGCCCATTTCCAAACTTAACCAGCCTATGACCATAAGACATATTCGTGCCAAACTTCGGAAGTCTAGTAAGAAGTTTTCTGTATAAAAAACTCAAATTCTGAGAATTTTTCTATTAAAAACAAGTCCTCAGATTCTGATAATTATGATAGCGGTTCTCACCCTTGATAGAAAACAAGAAAAGAATCGGAGAATCGAAGAAACCAAAAAAATGTTTGACAGATACAACAACAAAATACATGGCGGCTCGTTTTTCTCATTTTCTTGGTTTCTTCTTTTCTACATAGAAAATTTCTTCGACTTGATGCTTGAGTAAGTTGAAGTATAGAAAAAAATAAAAGTTTCTAGACCAACAAAACAGCTGATTAGAGAGGCATTTAATTATTTTGTGATATTTTCAGACTTTTTATACGAAATTTAAAATGAAACTTAAATGATTAATTATATTTTTACTAAAAATCGCGTTGTTTATTTTTATTTCGTGGTTTTAATTATGTAGAATAATTTGAGGTTATAGAAAATGTTAGAGAATAAACACAATTGGAGCGGGAAGCGTTTTTCCGCAACTGTTTACACACGTTTTATATGACAACAAAATTCCGCCGCGTTTTTCCGCCAAACTAGATTCAATTCTATTTTTATGAGGACAATTGCGTTTTTCCGCTTCCCGCTCCAATTGTGATTATTCTCTTAGTGTGAGAAAACTTGTTTAAATAGTTGTTCACTCTTTAGTGGAAAAAATCGATAGAAATTTTCTTGTAGAAAATTTCCTCAAATGTTTTCTATCAAGGGTGAGAACCGCTGATGTTTTTTATAGGAAAAAATTATTCCGACTCAGAGGGTTCAGTCAGATTCTGAAGATTTTAATATAGAAAAAAAGTCCTCAGAATTTGGGGATTCTAAAAGTTTTACTCATATTCTGAAAGTTTTTTTTGAATGCTGAGGATTTTTCTATATAAAAAAACTCAAGAGCCTAAGAATTTTTTTATATGACAAAAACTCTGATTCTGAAGAATTTTCTGTATAGAAAAAATATGGATATTTTTTTATAAAAAAAGTCCTCATATTAAGATGGTTATTTCTGCAGGAAAAAGGGTTCAGATTATAAGGATATTGAAACCATACACAATTGTTAAAATAAAATTTGTAGAAAAAAATTTTGTTAAAAAATGGTAAAAGAAATTAATTAGAAAAAAAAAATGGATTTTTTAGTGAGAAAATGTTTTTACTTGTTTAAATACTATTCGGTATCCAATTCTTTGTATTTATACCCTACACCACTCTGTGGTACAGGGTATAATAAGTTTGTGCTGATGTTTGTAACTACCCGAAATATATCAGAAATACTTTTTGAGTCGATTTAGCGATGTCCGTCCGTCTGTCCATCTATCGGTTTAAGCACGATACAGGTCGCAATCAATTGACTTGAGATTTTAAACTTAAGCATCTTTTGGCACAAGGACAAAGCCTATTGAAATTGGAGAAAATCGGTCCATGTTAAGACCTAGCCCCCATACAAACGCCCCCTTTGGATTCGACTTAAATATTATTATAATAGATATCGCTTTGAAATTTAGCAGGTAAACAAACTTTGTGCACAAATCATCGTTCCAAATTTCAAAGGAATCGGGTCAGTCCTGCTGGTAGTCCCCATAGAAACCACCCTTCCCTCAAAATTTATAAAAATGGAAATATTTGATAAAAATTTTATTTTTAGGTGTTAAACATGTACTTTAGTAACCTGAACAAATCGGAAAATAATTGGACCATTTTTGGACTTAGTCCCCCATATAAAAATTTCGACCGATATTCAGTTAAATCGGTCTATTGACAAAAAAATAAAACAATTCCACTAAAATTTGATCTCTGTGTGTTTTCTACAATAAATAAATATCTAACAAAAGACAGATCCAATCGGTCTATGTTTGGACTTGGGACCCATTTTCCGGAAAACACTGGTGTAGAGTATAATATGGTCGGTCTTGACCGACTATAACTTTCTTACTTGTTTTAGGTTATGTGGAATGTACTAAAATTTTCGAGGTGTCCTGACATTTTTGTTCATAACTTTTGAACCACTGAACCCATGTCGCTCAAATGCAATACCAATCTTTTCGGAGCAACAACAAGTACATATCTTGAGTTACAGTCATCTCTGAATAATATTGTGACCGTGATCGCCATTTATGGGGTCCCAGACCGATATTTCGTTGAGGTATACACAGGTATAAAAAGTCCTCATATTCTGGATTTTTCTATATAGAAAAGTCCTCAGATCTGAGAATTTTTCTACAGGAAAAAAAAATCTTTATAATTCTGAAGGTTTTTTTATATGGATTTTTTTTTTTTTTAAAAAACAAACTCCTCCGATTCTGAGAATTTAAAAAAATGTCCTTAGCTTCTGAGAGTTAAAAAAAAAAGTTGTCAGATTCTGAGAGTTTTTTTTTTAAAGTCGTGAGTTTCTGAGAGTTTTTTTTACAGAAAAAAGTTCCCAGATTCTGAGAGTTTTTTTTATAGAAAAAGGTCCCCAGATTCCGAGAGCTTTTTTATACAAAAAAGTCCCCAGATGCTGAAGGTTTCTTTAGTCCTTATATTCTACACTCAAAAGTCCTTATATTCTACACTCAAAAAATTATGACGGTAGATTCCACTACAAAAGATAGTTAAAATTACTATATTTGTTATTGTTTAGGCGTCCACTACATTTAACGGTAAAATCAACCAAAAATTTTTGTTGTTTTTAACTATTGATTAACAACTACAAAAAACTGTAAAAACTACTTCAAATTACAGTTGTTTTTACTGTAACTCAAATTTTCTGATTTTTTTTTTAACAAAAAAAGAATAATAAATGTTAAAAAAGGTTAAAATTATTTGGAAATAATTCCTACACATCCGTTTGCTAAAAATTTCTAGAAAATTACAAGTTTTTTATAGACTAAAAACAACTACATAAAACAACTGTTACTACAATGTAGTAATTTTTTGTATTTGTTTTTTAAAACGACTACAAAAACAGTTGTTTGGGATTTTTCATACATAAACAACTGAAATTGAAAACAACAACTACTACTTACTACACAAATGACCGTCATGTAGTAACTGCAATAATTTTCTAAGTGTAAGGTATTTTCTGTACGAAATTCTTAATTTTTTATGAGTTTTTAGGAAAAAGTCTTTTAATCTGAGGCTTTTCCTTTTGGAAAAAATCCTTTTGGAAACAATTTATAGATTCTAAGAGTTTTGCTTTTGGAAAAGTCCTGTAAATGTTATAAAAATTAAACTTACTATTTTCTACACTTTTCTTTAAAATATCAGCTAAACAACGTTTCCATGCCTGAGAAACATGTTCAAATTCTTTAATACTTTCTAATGGATAAATTTCACGCCACACATCTGTATTCGTTTTTTGACCAGCACCGAGAACCAAACGACCGGCATGATTTGAATAAAAATGAAGTTGTAACATGCGGACTAATCACGGGAAATGACAACGACAACGTTAACGACGACGACGGCGACAATGCAAAAACAATACGACCAACGAACTTAGACGTTAAATAAACGCGATTTAACTCATTAAATTGTGATAAGACATCAAGAAAATGCAGCAGCATAACCGTTGTATTATAATAATAGCAAATTGAAATTTGTAAATAATTGTTTATTTAACACTAGAAATCTCTACAATAGACTATTTAGGAAAAAAAAATATTTAAATAAATAGAAATTAAGTAGAGAATCTCTCTACTAGAGAGAGAGAAGAATACGAAGAAAAATGCTTTTAATTAAAAAAAATGCTACACCATTTAAGGATTTGATTTTCGAAAAAAATATTTAAAAATTTACATTTTTAAATCAAAAATAAACAACTTTAGTTTTCAAATTTCATTTAAAATTAATAAAAAAAATTAGCATTGAAAATTTTGAACAAACATTTTAAAAATCGTTCCAAATAATTTTTGAGTGTAAACATTTTTAAGTTTAAAATTTTTTTTTAATAATCAATTTTTAAAACAATTAATTTTTAATTAAGCATTCATTAGAAAACACAAAAAAAAATATTTTCATTCAAAAGAAAACTGATTTTTTCACTCAAAAATTTTAAAGAGTATAAAAACATAAATTAAAAAAAAATCCTCCAAATAGTTTTTAAGTGTATTTTTTTTTAATTCAGAATACCCAAGTAAAAATGTGAAGGATCAGTACTGATCCGAAAAATGGATCGATAAGATTAGATCAGTTTTAATCGGACGGATACAATTTCATCCGAAAAATGGGTTTATCTAATTATATAAACCCATTTTTCGGATAACATTGTATCCGTCCGATTAAAAATGATCTAATCTTAGCGATCCATTTTTCGGATCAGTACTGATCTTTCAAATTTCGGATCAGTACTGATCCGAGTAAGATCTTTTAAATCTCGGATAAGACGTGATATATAAAAATATATCTAAACATTTTTACTCGGGTAGTTTTTAAATTTTAATTGTTTATAATTGAATTTATGTATTATAATTTTAAATGTAATTTTTATATTATAATTATTTTTTTTTTTAAATTTCAATTGATAATTTTGTAAATTCAATTTGTTTATTTTTTTGACTAAAAACTGTAAATAGTGTAAAAATACTGCAGACATTAAGACAGACATTGTCTTTATTGTTGATTTCTTTTAATATTAATTGTTATTTCTTTAAAAATTCTCAATGTATTTTATTTAATTAGTTTTTATTTTGTGCAAATGATTGAATTTTGTAATTGTTTGTGTGAAAAATGCCATTTTGTTTGTAATTAATAAAAGAAAATGAGACATTTATAGTAAGTGTGTGTGAATTTAGTTGTCAAATCAATGATAATCACTTATTTAAATATTTTTGCATACAACTGACAAATTTTGAAATTTATGTTATGACAAAAATTTTTCTTAATGATTTATATGAAAAATAAATACATAAATACAAACACAAGATTTAAGAAAATCAGCAAAAATTTAGCGATTTTAATTTTAATTTTCTTCCCACTTAACCATTTTACTAAATATAAGCCATTTTAGTAACACCATTTTTTTAGATTGAAAATTGTAGAAAAATTAATAAAAATTTTAAAGTTTTTTAATTCATATTTTTAAAAATTAAAAAAAAAAAGTTTTTTTTAGAAAAATTAATAAAAATTTTAAAGTTTTTTTAATTCATATTTTTAAAAATTTAATTTTAAAATGTGTACCCAGAGTAAGGAATCGACCGTTTTGTAGATCTGGCATCACCAAAAATAACCTTCCATCTCGCTCAGATTTTTAAAGAAATCTGAAAAAATCCGACAAAGATTTTTGCACCAAATAACATAAAATGAGAGGGTGAGGTGAGAACGCAAAAAATAAAACAAGTAAAAAAGTTAAATTCGGCCTTGCCGAATATAGTGATACCCTCCACAATTTCAAAAAGATTATTGTTAAAACCAGACAAGGGAAAAGTGTAAAACTTAAAACTCTTCAATGAAAAAAAACCAAAAGTATTTTTTTCAAAAAAATTTAATTCAATTTTTAAATAAATTTCCTACAATTTTAAAATAAAACTCGGTACCGAGTTTTAAAAATAAAACTCCGAAATAAAAAGAGTTTTATTTTCATACAATTAATTTTATTTTAAGTAAACAAAAAATGTTTTTGGTTTTTAAGATTTTTATGTAAAATAGTTGATAATATGGTAAAATATGACTTCACGAAATAGTAAAATTAGTTAAAATTAAATTCATCTTATTTAAATTTATTAATACTCCTATAGAACTCTTAGTTGTGAAAAAAAACTTTCTATTAACGAAATATTGCACTAAAAAAGGGTTCTCTTAATATTTAGTTGGTTTTTTGCATAAAAAATATTTTTGCAAAAATCGCGTATAAACTTTAAAAAATAAAAAATAAACACTCTGCAAAATTAAATGTATGAACTTAATAGATTTTATCCTCCTAATTCCAAATCTGCTTTAAATATTTCTAGCGGTTACCGTTTTTAAGATATTCGTGTTTGAAAATTCGAATAACCGCTATTTTAGTACTTTCTGTAGTTCCACTCTAACTTATTCGAAAATTGGAACCAGATAATTTTATGGGTATAAAATAGACCTCGTGAACCCAGATTATTTCGATCCATTTTCCAAATATTGGAGACTGGAAATAAATACTGTAAA
This sequence comes from Pegoplata infirma, assembly GCA_963921195.1. NCBI lineage: Eukaryota > Metazoa > Arthropoda > Insecta > Diptera > Anthomyiidae > Pegoplata > Pegoplata infirma. Next base: position 37,639,217 of record OY992536.1, read on the forward strand.
CAAATTTAAGCATCAATGACCACTAGTGAGAAAAGTAATGGATACAGACGCACTGTGTCTTTAATATCTAAGAACTCTCTAATCTTAAGCAAAAAGTTCAGCATAAAAAACCAATAAAACGAAGATTTAAATAATATTCTTTTTATTAAGGGGGGTTTAAAGAAAAAATAAACAGCCTTCATGTGATTTTTTAAACAGCTATAAAAAGTAAATACGCAATATTTTTTAATACTGTTTTTTGATTTGAAAAATAATTTATTGTAATATTTTTAAAATTTCATAACACAAAATTTGATGAACTGAAATTTCCATTTAATTGTAGAATGTTTTTTTAAAGGATAAAATCGGCTGTAGTTGTACAGCTAAAAGTACTAGACCAATTTGATTAAATATTTTTGATTTGTAGATTATTTAGTTTTCTAGTACTTATCGTGGCCCCTTTTTTAGAAATTTTGACCTAATTATGTTTTTTTGGAAAGAAGAAAAGTAAATTTTTATTTTTTCAAGTTTATATTAAAATCAAAATTTTTCAACAAATGGCCACGGTAAGTACTAGAGAATTTAATAGTCTACAAATCCAAACAAATTAATCAAAATCGGTTTAGTAGTTTTTGCTGTGCAACTGCAACCGATTTTGTCTGTTAAAAAAAGAATTGAGTGGCAACCCTGACAATTCTTTTTGACCAAATTTTGTGTAATAAAATTTTAAAAATATTACAATAATTCATCTTGCAAATAAAAAAAAAAACAGAATTAAAAAATACTGCGTATTGATATTTTTATAGCTGTTTAAAAATTGCTCATGTAAAGTCTAATTTTTTCTATATACCCCCCTTAAACCTAATGAAAGTATTTAAGATGAGATACATTATTTTTATCTAAACTCTACTATACATATATTCATATTATTTTCAAAAATAATACCAAAATTAATTTCTTTTAATTTTTAAGGTAAAATAAAACTCGTTTTTTTGAGAGAGTTTTATTTTTGAAATTATAAAACTCCAAAATTTTTAAGAGTTTTATTTTTTGAAATTATAAAACACCAATATTTTTAAGAGTTTTATTTCAAAACAAATTTAAATTTGAATAATTTAAACATTATTTTAATAAAGTACGGAGTTTTTCCTTGTCTGGTTAAAACTTTATTTAAAAGGAAATTACTTTTGAAATTTTTAAAAAAAAAAAAAAAAAAAAATTTCCCCGAAAAAAAAATCCGTGACTTTTTTTTTCTGTCAAAAAATATGTTATTACTTGTTTAAATACTATTTAGTGTTCAATTATGTTCACATATGCCAACCAGCAGCCGAATTAAAGCTTTTTGTATTTTTAGGTTATGTTGAATGTACTAAAATTTTTGAGGTTTCCTTACATTTTCGTTCATAACTTTTGAACCGCTAAACCGATATCGCTCAAATGCAATACCAAACTTCTCGGGAGAACTTCCAATAAATATGTTAAATTACAGTCATCTCCGTGTAATATTTTGGCCGTGATCACCATTTTCACAGACATACAGACGGACATCGCTAGAATGTCTTAAAATCGATCGGGGATCATGAATATATATACTTTATGGAGTCCCAGACCGATATTTCGATGAGTTACAAACGGAATGACAAACTTATATATACCCTCTATTACTAAGTGGTGGATATAAAAATGTTTTTTTTTGAACCACTCTAGTGTACGCTCAAAAAAATATATCTGTAAAAGAAATCTCTAACGAATTTATAATGAAAATTCATCAAATCAAAAAAAAAAAAATCAATTTAATTGACCTTGTCTAATATGTATAATGATATCATACGCAATGTAAAAAAGATTATTGTAAAAGACTTAAAAAAAAAATTTTAAAAAAATTTTCTTAGAAAATTTTTTGGTAAAAAAATTCTAAAAAAACTTTTTAAAAAATATGTTTGTACTTGTTTAAATACCATTCAGTATTCAATTCTGTTCACAAATATCGTTCAGTAGCCGAATTAAAGCATTTTGTATTTTTAGGTTAGGTGGAATGTAGCGAAATTTTCGAGTTTTTTTACATTTTCGTTTATAACTGAACCGATATCGCTCAAATGCAATACCAAGCTCCACAGGACTACAACAAGTAAATATGCCAACAGACGAAAATCGCTAGAACGTCTTAGAATCGATCACTGATCAATAATGCCGTGTTCCAGATCTATATTTCGATGAGTTACAAAAAAATTACAAACTTATATATACTCCACTTATAAGTGGAGGGTATAAAAATATTTTAATTTGAAAAAGATCAACAGAATTGATATTTTCTTATAAAAAAAATAAAATAAATTTTTGGGAAATTGGTCTTGAATCCTGTACAAAGTTTAAAATATAGGGTGTTCCCATACATAAAAAAAAAAATTCTACACTCAAAAAAAACTTGTCAAATTACAAGAAAAAGTCTCGTAATCCCATTTTACCAATATATGACAGTTTTCCTTGTTTTTTAACAAACAATTTTCGATCGAAATTTATTTTTTTTTTTTGCAATTTTACAGTTTTTCTTGTAATTTTACAAATTTCCAAGGTTTTTACAAAAAAAATCTAGGTAATTTACGAGAATTTTTTATTAATTTTATTTCGCTAAAAAAGTTGTAAATTAACAATTATATGTAATGGTAAAAATCTTGTAAAATTACAAAAAAGCTAGTCATTTTTACTAGGAATTTTCGTAAAATAGGAGGTAGCAAAAAATCTAAGTAAAAGTAAAATAAAATAAAAAAATACTACATTGTAGTAACTGTTGTTTTTTGTAGTTGTTTTAAGTTTATTAAACTGCAAGCAAATGCTGCAAAGTACCAACAGTTGTTTTGAGTAGATATTTTGATTGTTTCAATAAGCCACTGTAAAAAAGTTCACAATTTTTTTTTAAGTAGTTAATTCAGATTTTTTAAGTTAGCGTTTCTAATCAATATTTTAGAACTTTTTTTGAATAAAATTTTTTTTAGCAACTAGAGCAGCCGTAAAAACAACTGTAAATAAACAGTTTATGCAGTATATGTGGTTGTTTTGGCTTAGGCTGTTTTATTACTATTTGGTAGTTGTTTGTTAATCAATAGTTAATTTTACCGTAAATCTTTTTATCATCAGTGATGACAACAAAAAAATCGCTCTACAAAAAAATCTCTAATATTCGTCACTGTCGTCTTCTGTTCTAAAAATAACTAAATTTATTGCAATTTTTTTTTTGTTTTCAAAATTTTAATAAATTTATTTGAAATACATAGAAAATTACAATAATTGTTTGTGGCTTATTAATTTGTTGGCATTAAATATTATCATATTTTTTTGGTTGTTTTTGCATTCGAAGACGAAAACAGATGTTGTTAATTTTTTTCTAATTTTTAGGTGGGTTTTTACGTTTGTCGTAATAAATATATATCGCCACAATGAACCAGACATTGTTTAAAATTTCTTGACGCCGTCAGGAACATCTTATTTTTTTTTTCTTTGTTTTTTTGTTAATGTACAAATAATTGAAAAGCAAAAACAAAGGTAAAGTAAGAAGAGGAAGAAAAAAAAGAAAATCAAAAATAAATAAATATTTAACGATTTTTGTTTTGATTTTTTGCATGAAATAAATTAAACAGAAATATTTCAAATTTATTTTCTTTGGCAACAGATTCAGTCGATGTTGTTTGTTCTCAGTAAATTATTTTTTTTTTTTTGTAAGTGATTTTGCAATAAAGTTGTCTGAACTTGAATTTAAATTACATTAAGATGGCGGGCAGCAGGTATTCACCAATGACGACTATATGGTAAAAATTGTTATAGACTAAATTAATTAAACTTTGCACTAAATCGGGTGGTCAGTGTTTTGAGAATATTTATGGCAATTACAGATATCTTTGTATGAAAGATGACAACTTTTTCACAATTGGGTAAAAAAATTAAACTTTCCAACACTGTATAAAGTGGTTACCATTTAGTTATAGGTAAATTTTCCAGTTTTACGAATTTTTATTGCTTTATGCATTTATGCATATAATTTTCAAAATAAAATGAAAAATCAGACGAATTAAATTTATTTGTGTTTTTACTGAAACTGTTCGTTGTTTATTTACAGTTACAAATGACAGCACTTTAACGGGAACATAATTAGAAAACGTTTTCTACTCACAACTTTTTCTGGGTGTACAAGAGTTTTGATAAAATCCCAAAAAGTAGGCAACACTTTTTTATTAACTTTAAAAAACTTCTTTAAAATGCTGCCAGATGCTTTTTTAGCCAGCTCCGATTTTATAAATTAAAATTACCATAATTCCCGAAATTAATGGTGATGTTGAAGTTAAAATAAAAAAAAAGTTACAAAGTTTTCTAAAAAAGTGTTGTTTTTTTATTTTTAGTACCATTTTTTCTAAAAAAATTTATGTAAAACATAAATAATTTGTCACAAAACTTATATTGTTTTGAATATATTTTGGAGTAATATAATTATTAAAAATGCTTTTAGGATTTTTTTTTTAATTTCCGAAAATTTTTTAAAGTCTCGGACACAACAATTTTTTGTACCCTCCACTCTAGTGATAGAGGGTATATATAAGTTTGTCATTCCGTTTTTAACACATCGAAATATTGGTATAGGACCCCATAAAGTATATATATTCATGATCCTCGATCGATTTTAAGTCGATCTAGCGATGTCCGTCCGTCTGTCTGTCCGTAGAAAACACGCTAACTTTTGAAAGACTTTACAGAGGCTACTGAAGTTTGGCATATATGTTGGTCTTTTACCTGGTCAGGTTGGTATTGCAATCCAGCCAAATCGGTCCAGTGGTTCAAAAGTTATGAGCAAAAGAGTAAATTTCGGCAAGGGTATTTCGCGAATTTACGAGATAAAAACCACGATAACTTTCGAAAGACAATAATGAGACTGTTGAAGCTTGACATATATCTTTGCCGTTCCCCAGGTCTCTTTGGTATTAAATTTCAGCTCAATCGGTCCAGTGGTTCAAAAGTTATAAGCAAAACCCTGAATTTCAGATTAGTTTCATCTTAAATGCCACGTTTTTAAAATAGTTTTAAAAGCATTGGTGGTAACTTAACAATGCTTTTCAAACTTGTTTAGTTTTAAAGCAATGCTTTTTAAACTTGTTTAGTTTTAAAAGCATTGGTAACTTAAAAATTACACTCGAAAAAATTTTACAGTCAAAAAAAATTTTACACTCAAAAAAAAAAAAATTATTTTACAAAAATGACAATATATATTTTGTGCACACACGTACGTGCATTCACTCAGAAATATTTTTACAGTAAAAAAAAAACATTACACTCGAAAAAAATTTTACACTCAAAAAATAAAATTAGTATTTTTTTTAAATGACAAAAAAAGAGTTTTTTTACTCAAAATAAAATATTTCTAATCAAAATTGTTAATTTTTTCACGTTAAAAAATGTACTACCCTTTAAAAAATGCATTGTGGAGGGTATTCATAGATTCGGCAAAGTCGAATTTAACTTTTCTACTTGTTTTCATTTTTTTTTTCGTTTTGAAGTAAAAATATTATTACAAATGCTTTAAAAAAAAATCCGAAATTTTTTAGGTATTTTTTTTGTTAGAAAACGGAATAGAAAATCCTTAAAACTTTTCCTTAAAAAAATGCGTGGCTTCTTAAATTTTGAAGAAAATAATTTTAAAAAAATATAAATATATATGTAGGTAATATTAAAAAAAAAATATAAACAAAAAAAAAATTAAATTTCCACTACCGTAAACTAAAACAATATCTTGCCAAATTCACGCCCACAAAATGAATAGAAACAACAAAAAATAAAAAAGAATTATGAAAAATGTTGATGATGCTTATGACAAATGGAAATTAGTTTATATATTTCTTTGAAAATTAAATAAAAAAAAAAAATATTTAAAAAGATTTTTTTTTTATATTAATAAAACAAAAAAATGTTTAATAAAAATGTTGTCATCAATGTCTGCAGTATTTACACACTTAAATAAAATTTGTTATAAATAATTGAAACTAATTTAAATTAATTTACAAACTAATCAAAAACGTTGACAAAAATAAATAAATAAAATTAAACTGTAAACATGTAGTCAAAATAGACACTTCATTTACTATTCACTTTTCTTTTGGTTTCTTTTTTCACTTTATTTAAAGATTTATTATTTAAAAAAAATATATAATAAAAATATTTTATAAAAATATTTGAAATTATGTTATGTATTTTTTATAAATGTTACACATTTTCACACTTCCGTTTGGGGTTTTTGTTTACTAAAGTAATAAGTATCATATATTAAAATTATTTTTTATTTTTTTAGTATTTTATTTATTTTATATAATAAAATTTATGCACACTAGAAAATTTATTTATTTATTTTTTTTTATCTCAATATCGTTCTAAACATCTCGAAAATTCAAAACAAACTGAAAATAAATTGATTTCAAACACCAACACTCATTTTATTTGTATTTTTTTTGAAAATCGTATCAACGACAAAAAAGAATATTGAGCGCCCCGTGGATTTATTTTGTTATTTTTCATTATTAAAAATACCCTACATTAGTTCGGGCTAAAGGTTGTTGCTGACTTTTGTAACTTTCAACAAATATTTGACATACAAGACAGATTTGGAGACGACAAAAACATAAAAAATATTTGTTTTATTTTAACTTTGCTGAATTTTATTAAAAATACACAAGTTTTAATTAGCTACATTAGCATTACTGACAGATTTCTTTGAGTGTAGTCACTTTTAAGACTTTTATACAAATACGCTATTCGCGACTTATTGTCATCTGTCTTTTATTGAAAGTTTAAATAAAATTAAGTGAATAAAGAGCTTATTTGTTTTTGCAGCTTTTATTGATGTTTTTGGTTGCCCTATAAACACAGTACAGAGTAGTATGATTACAGGGTTAAAATGGTGTACTTGCTATAATAGGCACGAATCCTGCTCTGGGTTTTGTTTGGGACAAAAATTTTAAAATTTGTAAAATTTTAGACACGTTTTCTCAAGAAAAAGTCTCAGATTCTATAGCATTTTTCTGATAGTTAAAATCCCAGATTCTGAAATAATTTTCCCAATTGAAAAATATCAGATTTGACACGAGGTTTCACAGAAAAAAATAAAAAAAATATTTGAGTAAATTTTTAATACTATTGAGTAAAAAATTACTCAATTTTGCACCAGTAAACAATTTAATAGTATTGAGTAAATTTTTAATAAAAATTTATTAAATGTTCGAAAAAAATTTATCTATTTATTTTTTTAAAAGTTTAAAAAAGTTTTAAATTTTTTTACAAAAAAGAAACAAAAAACTTGTTTTTTCAAACTTTACCAAACATATTTATGTCTCAAAAACATAGGAAAATTTTATAAAGACGATTACAAACTTTCATATACATACACAAAAAACTATAAACTAAACGAGAATTCAAAAAACTATGAGAGTTTAAAAAAATTAAAAAAACTATTAAATTTTTATTAAATTATTTACTTAAATTGTTTTTAAAATTTTTGAGTAAACTTTTAATTGCGTCAATTAAAAAATTACTCAATTTTTATTTTTAAATTTGAACAAGTGATTACTCAAATTTGTTTCCTCCATATTTTTTTCTGTGTTCACACAGAAAAATTTTCTGATTATGAAATTTTCTGAGACATTGCTTAAAGAAAAATTTTATGATTCTAAAATATTTTCCTACAGAAGATATTTGACATATTTTCTCAGATTCTGAGACATTTTCCTACACACAGAAAATCAATTGTCCAATTTTCAACTGAAATTCAGTTGATGCAACAAAAATTTAGTTGATACATTTTCAAATAGGTTGTTGTAATTTACTATTAGTCACAACTGATTTTTTAAAAATATTAAAAAAATTGGTGGTCAAAAGAATTGGAGGTAAAAAAATATGAATTTATTCTACTGTACTTAAAAAATATCATTGTTTGTTTGGGTAAAAATTATTTGATCACTGAATAAAAACTATTGGATAATTTTTAAAATTTTTAATGTTTGAACTTGGAAAATATCTACTTAGAAATATTTTTTAAAAATGTTCCGAAAAATACTTCCCCACCCCTTAAACCCAAATTCTGTAATACCACTACACTAGTCAGCATTGTTTATTTCGTATTTTTGATAATGCCATCACATTGACAACTACGCTATTTGAACAGACTAAACAGACGCGACACCTATGACAGGTGTCAAAAAAGTTATCTTGAATCATGAGTGTAAATATTTAATTTTTTTCATACTGATTGTGTTAGAAAGAGTAAACTTATATACGAAATGATTTTTTTTTTGCAAAAAAGTAATTACCTCCAATGACATCGTCTTGTTAAAGTAATGAACATTGAAATTGGGAGGTTATTTACTTACTCATATTTAAAGTTTTTGCTGGGTAGTAACGCGTTCGATTAGTTCACCAGTGTAAATCGGCTATAAGACAAGATTTAGCTTTTAGGGTATCACATAGTCGACTTTGATTACCCCATAATTTTTAAGTCATTTATGTATTTGCAAAATCAATGTTTAAAAAAAAATTAAATATACAATTTTCACAAAACTATGCTAAACAATACAATAATACTCGTCGTATACAATAGCAAAACATCATGTTTTTCCGTTTTGGTAAACACCGTTTCTAATTTTATTTGAAAAATTATTGGCCGATGAATATAACAGTCATGAAACAAACCAGAAAGAAATTGCCAGCGGTACAAAAAATAAAGTACTGGTAAAGTAGTTTTGGATAATAGAGTACTTTTCCAGTGCTGACACAACGCTAGTTTTTTGGTTTTTATAGTGTTTTTTTGATGCAGTCAGAACCTACGGGCCATCCGTAGATCAGATTTTTCAATTGAGTTACCGTGTCAGTAATGAAATACCAAAAATATGTACTACGCACACAAAAAATTATTGGCTAAAAATTTTCAATCAAATCTATTGATCAACAAAATTTAAATGTTTGAATAACATTTTTGTTACTTTCATTAACTCTCGAATTAGAAATTTTCAACATACGAAATTTTTTTTTTCGATTTAATTTATTTGAATAGAATATTTCAAAAATATACAAAATAATCGGGTTTTTGTTTTTTTTTAATTGTTGGCAACGTATTGGAAAGCAAAAAAATTAGATTTTTGATAATTTTGTCATAAGCTTATAATTCATTTGTTAAATTAATCATTGTTTTGATTGACTATAAATAAAAAATTTATCAAATTTTTGATCAAAATCGAAAAAATGTTTGATTGAAAAAATTTTCAATCAATTACCTACAATTTGATGATTGGTATAACAATTTTCTTAATTGGAGGAATTTCAATCAAAAAATTGAATCCGCGTTTTTGTTGATTGAAATTCGTTTCAAATTTCTGCTGTGCGTCCAGACAAAAAAAAATTACTGCCATTTACGTTAATGGGCAAGTATTTGCCCGCTTGTATTTTGCTGTCTTGGTATTCATTGTTTTTCAGAAATCACCAATTGTTATAGAAACTTTGAATAAAATTTTTTTCAAAATTTCTAAAAAAATCTAAAACTATTAATTTTTGAAATAGAATTGAAAGCTTCTAAAAATATAATTGACAATTTCTGAAATACATGTAATTGCTAACTTCTCAAATATAATTGATAATTTCTGAAATAGAATTGATAAAATTGATCATTTCTGAAACAGAATTTATAATTCTGAAATACAATTTGTAATTTTTGAAATACAATTGACAATATCTGAAATACAGTTGATAATTTTTAAAATTTAGTTGATAATTTCTCAAATACAATAGGAAATGGTTTAGTTTTTGTTTTTAAATTTTGAGATGAAAAATCTCAATTTCAAACTACTAAATTAAAATAAATTTTCTCAAAATAACAAAATATTTCTTACGAAGAAAGCTTTCTAAACGTGTGTGGGTTTGAAAAAATGAGGGGGAAAATGTGAAAAAGATGCAAAACAAGAAAAAAGAGGCGAATGAGTATGAAGGTGAATAACAAAAACATTAAAAAAATTGAGCAATGACAGATGTCAGAGGAAAATAATTATTTATTTTAAGCCAATAAAACTTAAATCTTTTGTGCAGCAGATTTTGTATTGAGATAGAAAAGAGGTGTGTTTGAAAATGATAAAATATTTTATATGTTAGTAAAAGAAGATTTTTTTTTAATTTTCTAAAAGTAAAGGATTTTTTTTGTTTTTTTTTTTTTTTTAATAAAAATTGAATAAAAAAAATTTTTGAGTGAATATTTTTTTACACACAAAATTTTTTTTTTCCATGAACGATTTTCATAGTATTTATGAACAAATTCATACAGTTTATTACTTTTTCATAATATTTATAAACTTTTTCATAGTGTGAAATTTAAGAATTTTTAACATTTTTCATAAATACTATGAAAAAGTTTATAAATATTATGAAAAAGTAATAAATTGTATTATATGATATTTGTTCATAAATACTATGAAAATCGTTCATGGAAAAAAAAAAATTTTGTGTGTAATGAGTTTTTGAATCTAAAATTCTTTTGTATCTGGGAAAATTTTTTTCGAACTTCGAAAATTTGTCAAACTTTTACTAAAATCATTTTTAACGAAAATCTTTAATAAAAAAACGAAAAATGATGTCTTGGACACAGACTGGGCTATTCATAATGAGTAAATTAAATCTAATGTAGGTTTATTTGACTGATATTGCATGAATATTTGTCAAATAAACCTATTTTAAGTACACTTTAAGTATTATGAATAAAGGCCAGAATATATACAGACTCGACAGTAGAGTTTAATAAGAAAAAATGGGAAAAAAACTAAGCGATTTTAGGAGAAAACAGAGCGGTTTTTAGCTAGTTTTAAGCTAACATGGCAACACTTTCTACGACTTATGGCGCGTTATATTATAAGGCATTCACACTTGCGACCTTAAACAAGTTGTTCAACAAAACACCAGTAACAGAATAAAAACGTAATGGACACGGAACAAAGACTTTTTTAACCCTAGGATGTTCAACTGGGCTTTTCGAGGCCCATGTTGATTTTGAGTAGTCGCCATTAACACCCACCAATACCCTACGCCCACGCCCAAGTCTGAGCCACGCATTAACAATTAGTGTGGTACAAGTCTTCTACACGCTACACAATCCCAGCAATTAATTAAAAGCTTAAAAGGGGAACAAATTGTAAGGGCCTCGCCAGGCCCAGTAGAGTCACTTACCACTGCCCAGGCAGTCAGACATCCTAGGGTTAAACATCTCACTCTTAAACACTTCAAAACAGCAAGTGTGAACTCCGTATTAGCTTTCTCTTTCTAATATGGCATTCACACTTGCGACCTTAAACAAGTTGTTCAACAAAACACCAGTAACAGAATAAAAACGAATTGGACACAGAACAAATAGTTTTTTAAACATCTCACTCTTGAACACTTCAAAACAGTAAGTGTGAATGCCATATATCCTAATTCGTAGAATAATTTGAAAAAATTAACCATATGGTTAAGGACTTCTTTTTTGACACCTGTCACTTATGTCGAGTCTGTATTAGTCTGTGTCTTGGACTTAGAAAACTTCGAGAGATTTGAAACCATTTAATTTTTTGAACAATCATAAATTCCGTTATACCAGTAATTAGTGTCCGACCGAATACACCTTTTTTGGCCGAAGCCGAATATTCGGCCAAATTTTCACTATTCGGCCAAATCGAAGCCGAAGCCGAATATTAAAAAAAAATGTTTTTAGTTGCAAAAACACTTAGTAAAATGTTTTTGTGGCTTACTAATGTGATTCAAAGTTAGTTTAGTGTGTTTTTCAACACGTGAGCACAAATATTATACAATTATTCGGTATTCGGCCTATTCGGCCAAAATTGTGGCCGAAGCCGAATAGTGGCCGAATAGTGCTTTTTGGCCGAAGCCGAATATTCGGTCGGACACTACCAGTAATGCAAAAGCCCTTTTATTAATGCCTTTATGATACTTGCTTTTTTCAAGTTACTTGTTGCTGCATTTATTAGGGTTTTTCTATGGGAATTTCGATAAATTCAAAATTTTTGGTTGAAGTTATCGAAATTTTTATAGAAAAACCCTAATAAATGCAGCAACAAGTAACTTGAAACAAGCAAGTATCATACGCACTTAATCGATGTTAAATCGTTCTTACAGGACTTCAAAGCTGTTGTAAAACCATTTATGTTCTTACAGGTCTTCAAAGTTGCTATAAAACCATTTATTTTTTTGCAAAAATATAATACTTTGTAAAAAAAGTACTCTCAAAACGCTTTTCTAATACGATCGCAAAGCATTTGAAAATAGCTTTTAGAGTGATTTTTTTTTTTGTTAGAGTGCTTTCAGAAAGCTTTTTGTTTAGAACCGTGTTCAATTTCTGCTTGGTTACTTTTACATCAAAATCTAATGAAAAAGCAAATGAAAGTTGGCATATTCAATAACAAACCCCTCAATGCTTTTTTTAGTTCACCGTTAGATTTTTTTACACGCATTTGAAGTTAATGAACTTTTATTATAATTACTACTATAATAATAATAATTTCTTGAAAACTGTATAAGTGGCGTATGCTTAATTTTGTAATTACCTTTAAATAACAATCATACGCAACGTTACACACACAGAAAAAAAAAATTTGTCAATACAATTAATTTCATTGTTAATACAATTAAACATTTAATTGAAACTGAGCCTACATTGGATTTTGTCAATACAACAATGGCATTTGTAACTTTTGAAAAAAAATCAACATCATTCATTGTTACATTAACAACGAAATTAATTGAAAAATTTGTAAAATCTAAAAATAGAATAAAAAATAATCTGAAATCTAAAAATAGAATAAAAAATAATCTAAAAATAGAAAAAAAAAAAAAAGAATTAAATAAAAAAAAAAATGTCTACCGCCATCTGGCATCGAACCCGCAACCTTCGTGCTACGCGTCTAGCACACTACCACTGTGCTATCCTTATACATATTTGTATTTGACTAAACGTCATATTTAAAACAGTCTACAATTAGAATGATAAAAAAAAAACTAAAATTGGAAATAAAAAAAAAAAAAGTTCCGCCAACTGGCGGCGAACCCGCAACCTTCATGATTCGAAGCTAGCACACTACCACCGTGCTATTCCTCATGTACACAGAAAAAAATATCGTGAAATCAAAAGTAACAAAACAAATTGTTAGCAACTAACTTCCAGTTCAACAACGTTTTTAATTGTATCAACAATGTATATAGTTAATGTGACAAAAATCCAATTTAATTTCCAATTAAATGCATCAATTAAAATCATTGTTAAAAAACGCACAAAATGCTCATTGATAACACAGACACCTTATAAATTCATTTAATGAAGCTCAAATTTATGTGACGATAGCTCGGTGGTAGTGTGCTAGACTCAAATCATGAACATTGCGGGTTCGCTGCCAGCTGGCGGAAACATTTTGTTATTTTTATTTATTTTTATTTTAAATTATTTTTGTTTTGCTATTCTGCAACACCTTTCTTTTATTAATATTCTGCAACACCTTTTATACGCGTTAAGTCAAGTAAAATATATATGAGAAATAGCACGGTGGTAGTGTGCTAGACTCGTACGTTGTTCGTTGCCGGTTCGATTCCAGCTGCCGCTAGATGTTTTTTTTTTTTTTTTGTTTTTTATATTTTTTTTTATATAAAATGACATTAAAACCGGTTTATTTCCTTTAATATACGCGTTTAGTCAACTACAAATATATACAAGGAATAGCACGGTGGTAGTGTGCTAGACTCGTATCATGTTCGTAGCGGGTTCGATTCCAGCTGCCGGCTAATGTTTTTTTTTTTTTTTTTTTTAATTTTTTAGACTTTTTTTGTTCTATTTTTAGATTTTTTTTATAAAATGACATTAAAGCATGCTTATTTCCGTTAATAGAATTTATTACAAGCTTTTCAATTAATTTCATTGTTGATACAACAATGAATTTAATTGACAAAAATGAGTTGATATTTTTTTTAAAAGTTACAAAAGTCAATGTTGTATTGACAAAATCCAATGTAGGCTCAGTTTCAATTAAATGTTTAATTGTATTAACAATGAAATTAATTGTATTGACAATTTTTTTTTTTCTGTGTATAATTAAAGTTGACTAAATGCGTACATAAGGTGTCTGTGATTTCAATATGCACTTTTTGCGTTTTTAAAAATAAATAATAGTCTCAAATAAAAAAAAAAAACAAAAATAAAAAACTGTTCCGCCAACTGGCAGCGAACCCGAAACCCTCATTATTCGAGTTTAGCACACTACCACCGTGCTATCGTCGCATATATTTGTGCTTGATTAAATGAGTTTATAAATTGTTTGTGTTATTAATGTGAATTTTGTGGAATCTTTAACAATGACTTTAATTCATGCGTTTAATTGGAAATAAACCCGGATTTTTGTCACATTAACAATACACATTGTTGATACAATTAAAAACGTTGTTGAACTAGTATTTCGTTGGTAACAATTTGTTTTGTTACTCTTGATTTTACGATATTTTTTTCTGTGCAGTGGTTTATTTTTAATAACACTGTGCTACAGTGAAAAAATACTTCTGATGTGACATAGTATAGATTGTTGGTCTTGTCGAGTAGATCACAAAAATGCCCATTAAACTTGCCAGACACCCTCAAATTTTAGAGTTATTGTCAAAAAACGTTTTTTTGGGATTTTTCTCACTAAACCTTTTGTAATTCAGAAAATTTTCAACCGATTTTAAATTTTTTAACTGTTTTGAATAGAAGAAGGATAGGGCTTTCTACGTGTGTGAATTGGTCTACACATATAAGAAAGATATCTATTGATTTTTTCTATAAAATCTAATTTTTTGGTTATTTTTTGAAAATTTTTCGAGTTTATCGATTTTTTTCTGCTATAGTTCGTTTAACAACCTTAATATTTATAAACGCATTTTTAAAGAAAATTTGATTCTGAATACGATAAGCTTTATCAGGAAGAAATCGGATAACAATTGACAGAGTTGTGATAATTTTTCTAAAAAATAAAATTACGATTTTGCAGGAAATCGCCGTTCAGATATCACAGGCAAAAAAAATAATTTTATCATGAGAGGTCATGTACAATATTTTTAAAGGTTTTTGGCGCTCTGAATTCGAATCTGGCCATTAAATTGCTCTATCTTGTCAGGTTTTTGAGATATTTTACATAAATTGATATATCAAAAACTTAATAAGATAGCACAATTTCATGGTCATATTCGAATTCAGGAGGCCGAAAACCTTTAAAATAATGATACGCGACCTCTTAGTATGCTCGTTTATTTTTTTATTTTTTTTTGCCTGGGTTATGCGAACGGCAATTTCAAGCAAAATGTTAATTTTCTTTTTTAGAAAAATTATCACAACTCTGTCAATTATTATCCGATGTTTTCGGCATAAAGCTCATCGTATTCATAATTAAATTTTCTTTAAGAATACGTTTATAAATATAAATGTTGTTGAACGAACTATAACAGAAAAAAATTGATAAACTCAAAAAATTTTCAAAAAATAACAAAAAATTAGGTATTGTTGAAAAAATCAATACATATCTTTTTTATATGTGTAGACCAGTGGTCGGCACCCATTGCACGCTGGAGCCGAACACAATCGGTTATTCACATGTATACAACACGAATGTCAACAAAAAATCAACAAAGAGCATAAAAAGAACAAATATTTTATTCAGTAGCAAGCTTACTTTCTTCAAAGCAGGTTGATGTCGCTTTGTTGAAGAAATACACCAACACATGCATATTTTTATTAAAACACAAATACTTTCATATGCCTCTTTCTGCCGACCACTGGTGTAGACCAATTCACACACATGAAAAGCCCTATCCTTCTTCTATCCAAAACAATTGAAAAATTGAAAATCGGTTGAAAAATGTTTAAGTTACACGTGGTTTAGTGAGAAAAGTCCCATAAAATCGTTTTTTGACAATAACTTTAAAATTTGAGGGTGTTTGGCAAGTTTGATGGGCATTTTTGTGATCTTTTCGACGAGACCTACACCCTTAACTACCTCATTTTAAAAGTATATTAGATTTTGTGTTTTTTGTAGCACAGTGTAATTTGGCTATTCAGTAAGTAGGTACTGGCTAACGTAAATTCCAGCTTAAGTTTCGACGCTGGACCCCAAATGACCAATAGGGACACCACCAGGGCCCCTAAAGTAGGACATGTTAAGTAGGGTGGATCGAATTTGGCTTTTGGGCGAATTTCGTTCCGGCTCACCGACAGATGTGTTGGAATAGACCTAAAAACAATGTGGTTAAATTTTCATGCAGATCGGTGGTCATCTTCCGCTGCCGAAATGACGTTGAAAATCCGCGATTTCTTAAAAAATAGTATTTATTTCAAAAAATTGCCAAAATTACAAAAATGACTTAATCTTCTTTTTTATTTCAGTCAATCTTTTCAATTCGATCATATTTTCTTAGAAAAAAATTTCAGCTTAATAGGACATTGTTAACCCCTCTAAAACGGTTGCCGAAAATGACCCATTCATTTTGCCCTAAACTCAAAACCACCAAATTTAAAAAAGAATTTTTTTTTGATTTGAATTTGCACAATCTAAAGTTTTTATTGTATTTATTTCAAATATATATAAGTACGTTTGACAAAAATTTTTTTTGAAAAAATACGAGATTCTTAAACAGCGCGTATAACGGTCTGTTTCCAGGACATTTTGGGGAAATTGCACTTTTTTTTTTAAAACTCAACATTTTTAGCTAAAAACTTTTCATTTTACACTAGATTTATTATAAATTATAAAACTTAATATAGAAATGTTGGATTTTAAGAAATTCTTTAACCCTAAACAGCTTTGGGCCCTAAATGACCCATGATGAACAAATGCATCTAGCAATAAACCGCTTTTGGCGGGCGACTAACCATTGGGAACATATTTTTTCCATTAAAAATGGGAGCGTGAGTGGAGATGAGTGCGTGAGTGAATTTGACCAGCTCACGAAGAAAAAAAATTTTCGCGCAGGAAATTTTTTAAGTTTGCATACATCTTACGCAGGATCTCGTGATTGAAACATATTAAACTCGTTCACGCTGTAATCACGCTCACGAAAACTCAACATCACTATATTTTGACGTGTTTTATTTTTCTGTCACCATAAAAAATAATGCAAACTTTCGAAATTTAACTCACGTTTACGAGTGAATCACGTGAAATTTGTGTCACGTGTGCATTTGTACAAATTATATTTTTAATGCAAAATAAAAAAGTGATCCACATATTTTTTTTAAACAAGTTTAAATATTATTTCCCATTTAAATGCAGCCACCCAAAAAGCATTATCCCCTTAAATGCCAGAACATAGCAAGTAAATAGTCTATTGAAATTATTCAGCAATATTCTTGTTTAAATGTGAATTACTTTTTGTGTCAGATATAAATAAATGATTAATGGTGGGTACGGAAAATGCTTTAAGGGTGGGTGCATTTAAGCGGGATACTGATTTGAATGCTATTTGAACTTTTTTGTTTCATTTTTCTTAAAAATATAATTTTTAAAATTGCACTGTTAAACGTGAGTAAAAATTCGTGAGTTTGCACGATTTTTTATGGTGACGGAAAAATGGAACACGTCAAAATTCAGCTTGAGTGAGATTAAAATGTGACACTCATGTAACCCTGCGTAAAATGTATGCAAAATTCAAAAATTTCTTGCGTGAGATATTTTTTTTTCTTCGTAAGCGTGAGTTGGTCGAATTCACTCACGCTCCCATCTCTACTCACGCTCCCATCCTTACTCACGCTCCCATCTTTACTCACGCTCCCATTTTTAATTGAAAAATATGTTTCCAATGGTTAGTCGACCGCCAAAAGCGGTTTATTGCTAGATGCATATGTTCATCATGGGTCATTTAGGGCCCAAAGCTGTTTAGGGTTAAAGAATTTCTTAAAATCCAACATTTCTATATTAAGTTTTATAATTTATAATAAATCTGGTGTAAAATGAAAAGTTTTTAACTAAAAATGTTGAGTTTTAAAAAAAAAAGTGCAATTTTCCCAAAATGTCCTGGAAACAGACCGTTACACGCGCTGTTTAAGAATCTCGTATTTTTTCAAAAAAAAATTTTGTCAAACGTACTTATATATACTTGAAATAAATGCAATAAAAACTTTAGATTGTGGAACTTAAAACCAAAAAAAAAAATCTTTTTTAAATTTGGTGGTTTTGAGTTTAGGGCAAAATTAATGGGTCATTTTCGGCAACCGTTTTAGAGGGGTTAACAATGCCCTATTAAGCTGAAATTTTTTTCCAAGAAAATATGGTCGAATTGAAAAGATTGACTGAAATAAAAAAGAAGATTAAGACATTTTTGTAATTTTGGCAATTTTTTGAAATAAATACTATTTTTTAAGAAATCGCGGATTTTCAACGTCATTTCGGCAGCGGAAGATGACCACCGATCTGCATGAAAATTTAACCACAGTGCTTTAAGGTCTATTCCAACACATCTGTCGGTGAGCCGGAACGAAATTCGCCCAAAAGCCAAATTCGATCCACCCTAATGTTAAGTACACAAAAACTTTAAATGCTTCAAAATCACCAACAGTAAATGTGTGTAAAAAAAAGTCTGGCGCTGAACTAAAAAAAAGCCTTTCATCCCATTCCGATTCGAAAAGTTCGATTTTGTATCACTGTGTTATTAACACAGATATTAATCCGTAAAAACAAATTCCTATACATCGAGCAAAATTATTACATTTCCACAATAATAACCACTTGTTTATATTTTCTGGCAGATCATCAAACTTATCCCAACTAACCGTTCGTCTAACCACCCACTCGAAAAATTAAGAGAGAGATCATTAATAACTTGTTAATGCTTATACAAAATGTTTATAAATTTGCAGTGACTTGATGGGTACAGGGTGAGTCAATAAAAACTATAATATTAAATAACAATAACATTTAAGGGCCTTATTTAAGACAAAAATCTGCCCTCAAAAACCTGAGTCGACCCAAAATTTGCTAAGCTCGCTAAAAATCTATTCATAATTCTTCAATCGTTTTAAAAATGTAGTAAAATTTCCGTGACGTAAATAAAATTTTTCAAAGTTTTCGATTTTTTTTTTTTGAAAAACTTATCTCTGGGTAAATTTCCCTGTACTAATTTAAAAAAAACAAATTTTATGTTTTGGCGTGTGGCTTTTTACAAAATCAGAAATATTTCGTGAAAAAATTTATAGATTGTTCTAAAAAATAGAACATAATCAATTGATCGAGTGCCAAAATACATTAACTAAATTGAGTCATTATTTAGATATTTGAATTTGGTGATTAACAAATGACAATGGACGCTGTTTAAAATCTATTAAGGTGTCATATAACAATAAAAATTAATAGTTTTATATATTTTTTTTTGTTAAACTTACCAAAATCAGAGAGATTTACTTTCTCTAAGAAGGGATCGGCAACTGGTAACTGGAAGAAAAAGAGAAGAAAGGAAAAATTAGTATAAATAAAATTATGATTAAGATTTTTCTGGCAAATGTTTTAAATATAAAACGCAATTAAAATTAACTTGATTATCAAGTTGGTTCGAACCATTAATTGCAATTAGTTTATCTTGTTAATTTTACACCCAAAATTTTTTTTGTGTGTATTTTAGTGTTGTAAAACGTCGTTTAGCTAATATTCGGTGTTGTAAACAAATATTTATGACGTAACTCAATTATCCCCTGACCTACAAGCTAAATTATTTTTTTATTATGTTTTCACAATGATAACGTAATCTTAAAGATTACAATCTAATTTCTAATCTTCACCGCGCACGTAAGAATTCTTAGCAGTTTTATTAACAATTAAAAACAAATTTAGCAAACTACTTTATTTAAAACAAGTGAGATTGTTATATTCGGCATTGCCAAATCTCAAATACACTAATAACGTCTTTTCCAAAGCATTTGAATCCTTAAAAAATCTTGGAATTTGTTTAACAAAAAAAAAAACAAAAAAGGTAAAACAACATGGACAAATTATCATATGGTTTAAATTTACTTTTTTGACACCTGTCACAAGTGTCTCATCTGTTTAGTCTGTGCCTTAGGTAAATCTTGACAAAAGTATTTTTTGTAATATTTTACTAATTTTATGCAACATTTAATAAATAAATTAAACAGTTTTATTTAACTTACAATCTAGACACAATATTTATTAAAGATAATTAAAAATGTACATATGTAAAATATAGCACACGAGTTTACAAGCTAAAATTAAAGTACAGTAGAACCAAAAACAAACGAATACAGTGAGACAAGAAATTGTGATAAGTTCTCACAAAAACACATAACAAGGTGTCTACACTTGACAGAAATATGTTTTGAGAGAAGAGAAAACGTGTGGGAATAACAAACAATTTGACCAAAATGTGAATGGATTGACTTCGGTTTCCGAGAGAACCGCCATATTTTCAGGTACCAACAGCGTTGTTCTTAGAAGACTGCATCTTAATTTTAACCGTATTATTAGATACATTTACAAACTGAGATTAAGGGATCATGTGTCTCCCTTTGTAAAGGACTTTGTTGGGTTTTCTTTTGAGAATTTTATTAAATTGAGAATTTTGTTACTTTTTCGAAAAGTCGTTATGCGAAACTGTCCCGAGTACATTAGAGATGATTTTAGATTTTCTAGATCAAGTAGAAACCCTCAGATAATATGTCACCGTATATCCTCATCTATATAGGAAAGATCTTTTCATGTACATATGTACGTTTAACTAGGGTGTGGAACATCCTACCCATAAATTTAAAATTATTTCAATTCACAGATACCACCATTAAGCGTAAACTTAAACAACATTTTGATGCTCTTTAATTGATTAATTTACCCCAAAAATAAAAATTATTTTTTCAACAGTCAAAATTCATAAACTTTTGTTGATATTACAAATTTCCGTATACTTAGGAGCACTTTCAATGAAAAAATTAATTGTATTCACAAATATGGGGGTCAATATAACAATTAGTTTTTTTCTGTGTACAAATGTCAGAAGCTTCCTCGATTCACCCCTATGGATTTAACCTATCTCGTTCCTTTCAGCTCATTTAGTTATTTTTATGAACTGTTGACCGAAAACATTAATTGAGCAATTGAACTAGATGAACGAACTAGGTCTCTTATTTCAAATGAACGAAAATGATCGGTCACTCAATAGAACGATTAAGCACAAGTCGAATGTTGCCAGTGGTCAACAGTGGGACAGAAGTGACTAAAAATTAATGCGTAAGATCAAATATCGGTCAAAGATGAAATATAGACCGAAAAATGGTCGTTAAAGTAGTTTTGCACATAAAACCAATAAAAATTACACGTTTTAACAAGATCTTACTGTTCAATATAAATAAAGGACTGTAAATACAAAACAACATTGAAGAAAAAAAAATAGGCAAACACAAGCCATATCAGATCTTTATTATTATCAACAAAATCACCTTAATATATATTGTTACTATATTTATATAGAGAGTAGATTTTATTAACCAAACAAGAGATAAAAAACAATCATGGAAAGAGAAAACACAAGCAAAGAGAAAAAGAGAGAACAATAGATAATGAGATCACAAAACAACTACTTACCTTTAATGAATTTTCAAGTGGTGGTAAATTTGCAAATGATGGATCAGAAAAATCACTACGTCTACGTACTAATAAACAACTATGGACAGGGGAAAAGGAACGACGCTTTTGTTGTTGTGTGACTGTATTAAAAACTAACGGTTGTAATGGTTTGTCATTCAAGTATTGATCAGGTAAATGTGAATGACCACTAGCAGTAGCAGTAGAAAATTTAGTATCTTCGTCATCATAAACATTACTTTGCAAACGTTTGTGTGGTGTTAGACCGATACTATTGCCAAAACTATGCAAATTACTACGACGTGCTTTACTGTCACGACTACGGCTAACGTGTTTTGAATGTTGTATGCCATCTAAACTATCGGTTTTTAAATCATCTTGTTGATTATTTTCATTATTATTTTGTTTTTTATTTGTATCTTGTAAATTTCTTTGCAAATTTTGTTTATTTTGATCAATCTGTTGTAGATTATCTAAATCTTCTTCGGTATATTCATAATAATGATCTATTAAAGTTGGTAAATTTTCATATTTCTTTTTACGGTAAACAGGAGAATTACTTAATGATCTGGTCTTACGTTGCTGTAATACGGTTATTTGTTTGGGAGAGGGTGGTGCCTGATTAAGGCGTATTTCAGGTACCTGACCCAAGGAGCTTTTACGTTGTTGTTGTGTAATATTTGGTAAAACTGATAGACGAGGTTGTGTACTATCAAATAGAGAGTAACGTCGAAACATGATGATGACGATTAAACACAATTAAATAAATATTTTGTAATCACTTCTTTTGTTATTACTTCTTTTGTAATTACTTATTTTATTGTTATGAATTAATTTCTTTTTTAATTATTTACACTTTTAAAACTTTTTTCTTTTGTTTTTCTCTTTAAAAAAATCACAATTACACTAGATTTAACACGCTATTCATAGGATTTTTACGCTAAAACAACGTTGAACGTCCGATCACTAGTATTAATAAACTGAAACTGGTTTCTTTTAGCAAAACCATAAGTGAATAAAGTATTTGAAAAAAAAAAGTAAAATGAAAAACCAGATAAACATATGAACAATAATAATCATCGACAACGGTTTATAGTCAGAGTCATATGAACAACAACAACAGCAACACAACAAATATTACTAGGAGAGTGAAAATAAGTGTAATTGAAAAAGAGTACGAAAAACCAACAATAAAAATCTGACGAAAAATACACAAAGAACAACAAATTCAAGAATTACAATGAAAAATTTCTGTTCAAGTTCCTCCATTTATAAGACCAAAGTAAATATAACGAAAAATTAAAGAAACTTCAATGTTTAAGCAGTACAGTGGGTTAAATGGGGTTAAATGAGAAATAAAAACTAAAATTTGTTTGCGACTGCTTTAGAAATCCGCACTGCTAAATCTAGGCATTGAACTCAGAGGCGTTATAGGGATGTGATCTGATCATAGGGAGGTCACCCCACTCGTTGAGAAGAGCTCACTGATTTCTTTCGGCGTATCAACCGAAAACTTTGCTTTCTAGACGACAGCGCCGATACCACTTCAGAAATGGTAATAAATGTAATAATGCTTGGAATGAAATCGTTTATATATTTCGGTTAGAACACTTTCGGCAAAAGTGACGGTTTAACCAGACGTTCAGAAATCCAGTCAGATCCAGAGAGGAGGCATTTAGTAATTGGCATTCGGAAAAAAAACCGTTACTTATCTGCTGTGCAAAAAGGTAAGAACCGAGTGTACCAATTAGTTAGGTTGGGTTAGGTTGTAATTTACGTCAGCACATATAGATTCTGGTGTCCATTGTGATACCACGGAACTGTAATAGGTTTCCCTACTAGTCCCTGCCGTAAAACCAATTTAAGCTTCTAATGAAACTCCTAAGATATTAAATTTTGCCATCCCACAAATCAGAAAGATCGTGCAGCTCCCTAGTTCTTGGTAAAGCAAGCCTCTGACCAGAAAGTGCCAAGCAATGCCAGATGAAGTGTTCGATAGTTTCCAACTCCTAATCCATGCAATTCCGACAAGTCATTTGAGGGCAAATTTAACCGCTCTGTGTACTTCCCTATAAGACAGTGTCCGGTAATTACAGCAACCACCGTCGAAATCTTCTGATTAAGAGAAGGCCAAATCTGTCGTGAAGTCTCACATGTCCATCCATGTGCCCACCACTGAATAGTCTCTGTCGCGGAACAAAGCCGTAGTTTATGCTTGCAAGTTTCTAGAGGCCTGTCAGGTAGTTCCCTGTCTTGCAAGCTCATTGAATTTGCAATTTTCCGAAATGTCTCTGTGCCCTGGGACCAAGATGAGTCGTATGTCAAACTGTTCGCCCATCTCATTTAAAGACGTGCGGCAGTTAAGAGCAGATCTTGTTTTCAGAAACATTGACTCCAGCGATTTGGCCGCGGTTTGGCTGTCAGAATAGATTTTGACTGCAGTTAGACCTTTTGGTCATTCCTTAAAAGAGTAAAGAATAATGCTAGTTCTACTATTTCATTATTTTAAAAGGACGATCAGTCAATTACCCGGTTGATTAGGTTAACCTGTTGGTTAAACATTTTGCAAGAAATTATTTTTTGCCGGAAAGCAATCAACCACTTGTCCAACTAATCCCTAAAGAGTGTGCGGCTTCAACCCTTAAAATTACCGCTAAATTCCAATATGTTCTTGCAAATAGTTTTTTAAAGAAAAAAACTTAAAATAAAGATTTTTTTTATTAAAAAAAAAAAACAATTCACTTCTCAACGAAAGACAGTATGATTTTCGTGATGGTCGTTCCACGGAAGACCTGTAAGCATTTCTTTCCGAATGTTAGAGTCGGTCTCTTCACTGATTTTGTGAGAGTAAAGTGGTTGCTCTTGATATTTCCAAGACGGTATTTTCACACTGCCTTTTTTTGTGTAGGCAAACTGGGGTAAAAAGAAAACGGGGTAGAAAAAACCACGAATTCTGTTTTCCTCTTTCGTTGTATCTCACCCCCGATTGCCTTCAAAAAAACTCAGATAAAAAACGCAGTGTGTAAACTGCCTCCAAGGAATTTAATTGTGTGTGGCACGAGGCACTCGTGTCAAAACTTACTGCTTTTGGTGTCAGTAATGACTTCTCTCGATTTATTTCGACTTTTCCCAGAGATCGCACTATTCGTGTTGTTCTAAATGGAGTCTCATATTTAATAATGAACTCCTCAGTTAAACTTGCAATTATATCTATACTTTTGCAGATGACAGAAACATTTCCCATTCATATTCCTTTGATCGTAGGCCAAGCCTTATTGAGGGGTCTTGCAAAAAAATGTCGATTTTAATGCACGCAAGACCCAATGTTTAACCCACAGAACTGTAGATTTAACACTGTCATCTGTATCAATGGGTGATGTAGATATTGAGGATTCGTACACTCTTGATGTTCTGGGCATGCGAATACAGTGCGATTTGTTGAAATAAGCATGTTCGTTGAAGTAAGCACGTTTTTCAAGTGGCAAAAGAAGCATTCCAGTGTTTCTTTGGCTAAATTATTCTTATGTGGAACAAATTCCACGGCTATGTTTTTCCTGACACATCTACAAATTCAAGTCAAATATTAACAAATACTACTCCCCCTTCCTCCTTCCCATACTTTTCTAATCTTTCTTGTCGAATCTCAACACAGTGTTGATTAAAAAAAAATAGCGGGCAACGGGAAATCCGAAGCATTCGCAAGAGCCCAATTGTCAAAGGATATAGCAAAGTTCAGAGAAATACCAAAAAGTGTAAAGTGTTCAAAGTTATGTAAAAATCCCTGAAGAGAATCGGAATATTAAGATACTGAAATTTGCCCAGAAAGCTTGAGGACCCTGTTCGACTAACAGGTAGTCAAATCCGTAGTTTGATAATACAAGTTTTTGGAGGCTTACCAACTTATTTCAACTTAATCTAAGCGGTATCAAGCTTAAACTATAGCTTGAAAAGGTTCTATATAGCTATTTTTTTTAAATTATAGTCAATTGATAATAATCAGGTTTTTATTAATGACTTCGCCTATAACAAATTTCTACACTCAAAGAATTATGTAGGTAAATTCCAGTGAATATTCACTTAAAACAAATGAAATTTTATTTAAAAAACATTCCACTGTTTTTTCATTTAAAATAAAAACACATTAGAGTCAATTTTAAATGTTAATTTAATGACTAACCAAAACTTAAAAAACTAGTGAATATTCAGTTATTTTGTATTGAAAAACAGTAATACTATAGAAGAAATATTTTACTGCCGAAATTAAATGTAACAGAAAATTCGTTTTTAATACAGTAAATTATTTTTTTTAAACTACAGAACATAGAGAAACATAGAGGCGAAGGCGTCAAAAATTGAGTTGTCAAAGTACAACTTGTTTAAATGTATTTGTTGACAAAGTACGACTTGTAAACATGTATTGTGTGGTGAATTCACATCGACAACGTACGTGTGAGAAATTAGAAAAAGATAGCAATATTGTTTTTTCTTTCACCTTCGCCTCTATGTTTCTCTATGCTACAGAAACAGTAAAAAAATTAAATCCTTTATAAAATAAGTGATTTTTCTTTTAAAATGACTTTACTGATTACTTTTTAAAATAACCTACAAACAGTTAATGACATAATTTTCTTAGTGTACCTAATATATACTGTTCCATTTAGGGGTCTAATTTTGTGTTGCAAACAATTAAGAAAAAGAAACAAATCAAAATCGCTTGGACGAACAAGTTTAGTCGTCAAAGGTTAAGGTGATACAATTTTATCATTAATGCCATTATTGCTAAAGAAGAAGGGAAAGGGGGAGAGTCAAATTAAAGTCAAGAAGAAGTTTTATAAATACTAATTGGCCAGAACTTCGTAAAGTTATTCTGGCATAAAAAATGTTTGTTAAAGTTCTTCATGGGGCAACTTTTTTCCAGTAGTACGATTTTCCCCATTTTCGAACTTAACCTAAATATGACTATATGACATTTTTATTCCAAAAATCAGCTATCTAGCTCTTTTGGTTTAATCTCAAGCGTGTTTTCAACAGACACATTCGGAAAATTTTCGCAATATCACCTTTAACCCATATTTCTGGATCTATACATTAATACTATTATTGGCCAATAGTTTGTTTCTGGATCTATACATTAATACTATTATTGGCCAAGAGTTTGTTTAAGAGGCCTTAAGGTTTTCGGACAGAATTTTCCAAAAAAAAATGCCTTACATCCCACTGTTCAAGGCAAGCTGGTTTTTTGCAATCCATATATACAAGCAAATAATAAACAAAGCCAGATCCCCCACAGTGAATAAAATTTTAATGCAAGATCTTAAAGAACTTTATTTTTATTAAAGTTTAACCCAAATATTATTGTTTATTTATGTTTACTTTATTTTTATTTATCAAACAGCATTTTTAAAGGTATGACTCAAAAAACTTTTTCAAATAAAATTAATTAATGACGTAAACTTTGTGTTAAATTTGCAACAACAAAAAAAAATTAAAAGAATTTTTAACTTGTCATGCAAGCAAGAGGGGCATACGTGCGAATGATCTTGTCAAATACGGTATAAAATTTATGAAATTCGGTGAGTTTGCGAGACATGTTAATTCGTATGAAATAATCACAATTAAGTGTAAATTAATAGAAATAAGGTTCATTAAAAAAAAATACAAGAACAAATGTGGCAAAAAAAAAAAAAAAGAATATAAAAAATGAGAGAGAAAAAAAGAGAGAAATAGCTTTTTTTTATTATTTGTCTACTGCCACCTATATGTCAAGTTAAAATTTAAAGCTTTTTTAATGTGATTTTCTATTATGTCTATGTTACGGTAAATAATAAAGCTTTTACTTAAAGCTTTCTGTAACTAAAAGTGTTTAACAGTTCTATTATGAGTTTTGATTTATTTTAAATATGTATGAGGTGCTTGCTTTTGTGTACATGTTAAGTGTTAAGTTTATCATTCATATGTCGAAAAGAAAATAAAAAATAAAAAAACTCATTGATGAGGATATTAAAAAATATCCAGTTATTCAAGGACTTTTAATGAAAACATTTTTTTTTTATTTTGCAGTAAACAAAAGTTCGAGGTTAATCATAAAATACGCATTAGATAACAAGAATATGAATGTGGTGCACAGTGGGGTAAAAACAAAGTAATTAGCATATAAATTAGCCAATTCGGTAATTGTTTAATGACTGATAACATGATAGTTTAAATTGTCATAGAAGAGGTATCTTCTTCAAGTAAATTTTAGAAAATGTGCCCATATAACTCCCAAAAGTGCGTCGACACCTCGAAATTTCAAAATTGTATGCATCTGGCCAAATTTTTAATAAAACTGTCAACTTACCGCCAGTTTCTGTATGACGAACTTCACGAATTTGCAATTTTTTGTCATACAGAAACTGGGGAATAATGTCAAGTAATGATTTATACACTCAAAATAATTCTACAGTAAAAGGTTTAGTAAGTAATATTGTACCAAAATCTACTAATTGGTTACTAATTTTAGTATCTTCAAAGTACTAACATAAGTAATTTTTACTGGTTTTGACTAATATTAGTTAAAAATTTTAGTATTGGTTACCAATTTCTGCACTAGGTCCTTTTGGACTAAAATTAGTTAAATTTTTAGTATTGAATACCCACGTTTTTTTTTGGGTGTATGAAAAATGTTACATTGAAGCAATTTCTAACGTAATTAAGAAAAGAAATGGATCGGACATATATTAATAACAGAACCAAGTGAAATATACCGGCATATAAAGCTTTAGATTTGAATCCACAAGAAGAACATGTTGGACAAGAACCACTTGGAAACGATTTTAGTAAAAGCTGTAGAGAACAGTTGAGATAGTCAAATAAATGCCTTGGCGAATGACAGAATATCGTTGAAAAACTTTTGTAGAGAACTTTCGCTCCGCTATGAGTTAAGTGGAAGTGAAAGAAGAAGAAACAATTGAAGGGTGTTTTCTTAGAGCCTCAACCAAACCAATCTCATTTGAAAGTACTTGGATGCATCTTTATCAAGGTTTTCCTATGTTTTGACAACTTTTGATAACTTTAACTAAAAATATTAAATTTATTGGTACTTAAAAAAGTGGTCGACCAATGTCTACCCAATCCCTAAAAAGGTGCTGCTAAAGGTGGTATGATACTTGCTAGTTTCTGTATTGGATTTTTTTAGGATTGATCGAATGAAACAACAAATGCGAGAAAGAACAAGAAATACAATAAAATAAAAACAAAACAAAAAAACAATATTGCCAACTTTTATTTTCACAATAACTCGCCCAAAATAGCTAAAAAACGCCCAAAACAAATGCTTCATTCGAGCAAAAACTAATAAAATTGGCAACACTGTTAACATTTTATTCTGGAAATGTCAATTTCAAGTTGAAAATTTTTATTTTTTTTTTTGACAGTCACTGCAAAATTATCGATAACACACGTATATTTTTTGACGTTTTAAGTTTTTTCATGATATTGTCATACTCTTTACACTTGGTCAGTTTTCCTATGAAAATATATTTGCACTGTTCTCCAAAATATAAAAAATACAAAAACTAGCAAGTATCATAAGACCTTAACAACCCTGCAAAATTATTTGCTCTCCAAAGTTTTGGAGAGCATGGTTAACTACCATCTTGTGAAACATTTAGAGATCAATTCACTTTAAAATTATCGACAATCGCTCGATCTACGGGAGACCTGTTGGCATTTCTATCGGAACGTTAGAGTCGGTCCCTCCACTATTTTATATTTAGTCCTTTAATTCCCACTGGAATATAGGGCCGCAACAAAAGCTTTCCATTCATATCTATCTGTTGTCACGAAACATTATTTTCACGCAATTCTTTTTCAATTTGGCGTCTCCATGTATTAGCTGGTCTTCCAGGTCGTCTGGATCCCTGAGGATTATACTCGATGGACTGTCTGATGATATCTTTTGTTGGTTTCCTCATCGTGTGCCCCAGCCACTTAAATTTACGGAGCCGAATATCCATTTCTTAAGGAATTTGACGAGTTCGTTGCCATAAATCCTCATTGGAGATGATGTTTGGCCAATAAATACCGAGAATGCGTCTAAGACAACGGTTAACAAAAACTTGCAGCACTTGGCTTTCGCGCTTCGATAGGTTCCAGTATTCGCAACCGTAAAGGAGAACCGACTTGACATTGGAGTTCAAAACGTTTATTTTTGTGCGAGCTGTGATACTTCTTGCCCTCCAGAATTTATTAAGCATGCCGAAAGACTGTTTGACTTTGCACAATCTATTCTGGATATCTTCTTTACTGCCTCCGCTTGTAGAAATAACAATACCAAGTAGAAAAAACATTCGACATATTCAACTGGTTGGTTCATAAGTTGAAAGTTGTCCGTTACTGAAGAGTTCAAGCGCATAAATTTGGTTTTGCTAATGTTAATTTGCAATCCAGCTTTAGCAGCGTGCTCTGCAAATAGTACGATTTTGGCTTGCATATCCGAATAGTGGTGGGATAGAAGGCATACTCAAAGTCGTCAATTTTGCCAGATAAACCCCATGTTATGCCGTATTGCCCTGACATAGAATTTCGCATCACCACATCAAGAACTATATTAAATAGCAACGGGATTACTCACATCGACGTCGTGGCTGACGTAGCACTGAGCGCTGTTATATAGTTCCTTAATGAGTCTAATCAACTTTTCAGGAACTCCTTTACACCTCAGAGATTGCCATATCGCACTGTGTTGCAGGGTGTCGAAAGCGACATTTTTAATTAATTGACTTGAAATTTGAAACTTAAGCATCTTTTGGCCCAAGGACGAAGCCTATTGAAATTGGAGAAAATCGGTCCATGTTCAGACCTAGCCCCCATACAAACGCCCCCTTTGGATTCGGCTTAAATGACTCTAATAACCGTCTTAATATAGATATCGCCTTGAAATTTAGCAGGTAACCAAATAACTCAACTAGGACCTTTCCACAATCTACGAATGGGGTCGAGCGAAAAAGGTAAATAAGGTGATAAAAATAGCTTTAAATCAAACAAATTAAATAAAATATTGTAAACTAACGCTTAATTTTATTGTGTGCGTTAAATGCCGTTATGATAGCAAAATTTCTTCGGTGAATTTCGAAAACGTGATAATTGTCACAAATTTCGAGGGTTAACGGTTGTGTTTTCAAAATAAAATAACGTATTTTTAATGAGGTTTCGAACCTAGTGTGAATATACTATAATATATAATATGGAGGGTCTATATTGTGATTTGAATAGTAGCAGCGAGGTGTTAAATGAGTTGGATAAGTAGTAAAACGTTTTTAATACAAATGTTATTAAGGGTTCTATATTAAGCGGAAACTTACTATTAAGAAATACTTGCCACTGAAAAAAATTTAACAAAAGCAAACAAATTTGTGTACATTGAGTAATAAAACATTTACATACATGGCCGTGAAAAGCAGAGTGCTGTAAACAGAAGCGATATGAGTAGCCAGATTTTTTATTTTAAGTGAAACGCAAAATAATACGAAAATGGAAGATTTTTTTTTTTACTTTAAGCCAACACTCAGGGGATGCTCCTACTCACGCAGTGTATTGTTTTGGTTTTAGGCAAATTTTGTATGAGGAGGAACGAAGGAGTTGTGTTTATGGAAATTTATTTTAAAGCTTTCAAAATCGTAGCTGACTGGGAAAACTTCGGCAAGTAGTGAATTCCTATATAATTAGTTGAAGTAAGAACCAAATTTCATCAGTAATGCCTTGTGCGATTTATTGGACAGTCGACAACAAACGGATGTGATCTACTGGATTGTCGTTTAACAAAAGGAACACCAGAGTTTTTGCGGAATGAGATACTCTTGATGTTCAAGGCAAAAAAATTCAATGTGATAATCGTTGGAACCAACATACTCCATCTAAAAAGAGTTAGATCATGCTGGTTACAACTCAAAAGAGTTAAACTTGAAGTATGTTTGAGTTAAAGGTGAGTTATATAAGCCTAAAATAAAGAAATTTTTAGGCAAGTCCATGGCGCTCAGACTTAAAATAGTCCATTGTACCGTAATGTATGAAGTATGTTGGTTTCAACGAAAATCACATTGAATTTTCATACCTAGAACATCAAGAGTATTTCATTGCTCAATAGTTATACCGCCCATGGATACAGATGACGTTGATTCCACAGACCATCTGGGGTACAACTTACAACAGTGCTAGACCCTACTCGGAGATTGTAGAAAGGTTGTGATATTGTGTGTTAACAATAATGCACGTTCCGGCGAACAAACATACTCTAACCCCAATGACCTAATAGAGTTGGGGTTAGAGTATGTTTGTTCCAACGAACATCACATTGAGTTTCAATGCCAAGAACATCAATAGTGTCTCATTCCTCAATGGTTGTACCGCCCATGGATACAGATAACGAAGATTCCACATACCGTCTTGGGGTCAACTAACAACATTTGGCCTTGCGAGCATTAAAATCGACCCCTTCGTTAGACCCTACTCGTTGATTGCAGAAAGGTCATGCTATTGTGTGTTATTCATATTCTGTCTTATGGCTTGAACCTCCATAAGGGTTTGCCTATATTAAAAAAATTAATGACAAATGTTGCTGTTATCTGCAAAAGAATAACTAGGATTGAAGGGTTGACAAAGAAGGTCTTTAAGAAAAATTAGGAAAATGTTGTGAGAAAGAACGGAACCCTGTGGTTCTCCCTATAACAACACGTATTGTGCGGTTCCTTAGAAAGCTAATAGAAATCGTCACCGACAACAAGTGCACCAAGTTTTAATGCAATTGCGCCATGCCACGAGCAAAAGTCTTGGAAACATCTAGAGACATCACTTAACTTTCACCAAATTGGTGTATGAATTGACTCCAACGTTCCGACTCCTTAGGAAAACAATACTGTCGATTGACCCTTTTGATAGACCCTACTCGGGGATTGCAGAAAGGTCATGATATTGTGTGTTATTCATTTCTGTCTCATGGCTTGAACCTTCAGTAGGGTTTGCCTATGTTTAAAAAGAAAATGAATGACAAATGTTGCTGTCATCTGCAAAAGCAAAAATAGGATTGAAGGGTTGACAAAGAAGGTCGTTAAGAAAAATGGTAGGAGAAAGAACGGAACCGTGTGGTTGCCCCATAACAACACGTAGTCTTGGAAATGTCCAAAGCCATCACTTAACTTTAACCAAATTCGTGTATGAATTGTCTCCAACGTTCCGACTCCTACGGAAAACTATACTGTCAATCGTCAATTTCGGTAGACCCTACTGTTAGATTGCAGAAAGGTCATGATATTGTGTTTTATTCCTATTCTGTCTCATTTTTTGAACCTCCAGAAGGGTTTGCCTATGTTAAAAAAAATTAATGACAAATGTTGTTGCCATCTGCAAAAGAATTACTAGGATTTAAGGGTTGACAAAGAATCTCATTAAGAAAAATGAGCAAAGTGGTAGGAAAAAGAACGGAACCCTGTGGTTCCCCTATAATAACAACACGTATTGTGGGATTCCTGAGAAAGCTAAAAGAAATCGTCACCGACTACAAGTGCGCCGACTTTTAATGCAATTGCGCCATGCCACACACGAGCAAGTCTTGGAAATATCCAAAGCCATCACTTACCTTTCACGAAATTTGTGTATGAAATGACTCCAACGTTCCGACTCCTAAGGAAAACTATACCTTCGATCGCAAATAGGTGAATTAAACTCTAGATAGTTCACAAGCTGGAAATTTACAAAGCTCTCCAAAACTTTTGAGAGCGCAAATCAAATTGCAATTGGCCTCATCGTTTTTTGCGATGGCTAAACATTGGCCACCTTCCAGCAAGAAGTGAGGGCTCCTACTGGCTAGGAAAAGTTCAAAAGTAAAGCCAATTGACTAGCTGTCGTCGAAGAAAACTGTTGCTGTAACAACACCAGTGCTGTACTTTCATACGGGAACTTGTTAACGTTGAGATATTCAAGAACCATCTTTATTGCATTGAGTTGAGGGGTGGGTTGTTCTTGCCTAAACAAGAGAAATAGGCAAGTCCATGGCGCTCAGACTTAGAAAAGATAATTAAACCTTAAGAGATTTTGAAACTTTTATAACCCTTAAAAGGTGTAACCAGAAATGTCAATGTCAGAACGACCCCCCAGCAGAAATTTTGCTGAACTGGAAGCAGATTTTGGAAAGGAATCACTATTTAAAGAGCACATCCAAACCACCTGAATTCATGCATGATTCCGGTGGGCCATGTTTCAGTTTAGAGTACAATTTGGTAGCACCGATAAAGTGCTGTTAAAATGCAGTGAAATCATGTCTCTTTTCAACGGTGATTGAAGCATTCTTTCGTATCATTCCTTCGTTATAATATTATAAGTTTTATAAGTTTTTCCCCTTACTTTTACTTCACCCTGGAGAGGGCTCTTTAAATGTGCTATAGTATGCTATAAAAAGAAGCTGGTTTGCTGGCCCTCTTCCATTATGGCTGCCGCAATCACGTTTCTTCTCTATGTATTTTTAACATTTGGAACTTGACTAGGTATATTTTTTTAACTCTTAAGAAACCCTTTACTTTTTAATTCTAAGATCTCGGAAATTTAAAAACTCAACTACTATTTTATTTAAAATCATTAGCATAAAGATTAGAATTTCGAAACTTTGTTACCATTAGAAATCGACGACTGTTCAGTAGCATGTTAAAGTTTTGGAATCTTTCAACTGTTAAAAAATCTTATCAATCTAGCTTAAGTACTAAAAATTATTTCTATCTTTAACTTACCCCTCTTGAATCTCTAAATAATATTGCAGCATGATGTGGATCTAATGTACCATCACCACGTAAGCCTCGACTGGCAGCACCACATGAAGCACGACGTTTTTCTAAATCAGCAGAAGCACGACGCATATGAGCACCTAAAAAAAAATGAATTGCCAACAAAGAAAGCTTCAATTAATACTATGAATATTTTGAACATTGTTTTAACAATTACACAGTAAGAGAAAATTATAAAAATAATATCATTAAGCAAGTACCAAGTTCATTGTAATTTATATAGAGATTCTCTTACCCTTAGAATTACCTTCTTTTACAATTTTATCAAATATTTTATAGGTAGCACCACAGTCGGCCAATATCTTATTGGGGCGACTGAGTGTATTAACATCTAAACTTTTTGAGCGTGTACGGAAATTTTCCTGAGGATCATTTTGTACTGGTGAGGTGCAAACACTACTTGCGGTATTATCATGAGATTTACGTGGCCAGATGTGTACTTTTTTACCAAAGTGCTTTAACATTTCCTGTATTGAATGATGGTGATGATGATGATGATGGTGTTTATGTTTATGTTCTTTCGGTGATGATTTGACATTGTCCTCATCTTCGTTGATACTCAAGGCTTTAACAAAACTGGTATTATCTAAGCGCTGGCGAGGAAAGTAGGCACCACTTCCACCATCCAATGAATGACGCATAGGACTTGATGAACTATATTCATCGAGTAAAGCGGGTGTCGCTTCAACACGATGAAATATAGAATTAATGCTGGGACGTACTTGGGTCTTGGTGGCTGCTCCGGAATAGGTAAAATACTGATGATCATGTTTACCTTCATATATATCATCCAAATCATGAGGAAAGAAACCACCCTGTTGGGTGGGCGGTGAGTCACTATAGTCAACTTGACTGGGTTTACGTAAACTCTGTGAGGAAAATAAAAATGGGGTTTTACATAATTTGTTTTAACGCTTCAGGTAAAGGAACTAAAATCTTTTAACTTTTGATTACTTAAGGTTAATCAAAAATGTACAGTTTTATTTCCTTTATATGTATCTAGAACCAAAATGTTTCTTACACCATATACTGCTGGACTGTGGGATCGTTCAAACATACTTCTTTTCGATGATGGAGTATGTTTATAGCTACTGCTGTAGCAACTGTCATAGGAACTGCGTGCACCATTGTTTGATGGTGAGTTTCGGTAGTGATTTGTTATGGATGTTTGGGTATCTGGTACCGGTTGTGGACTGGATGAGCTAACTAAACTGTCAAGAACTTTATCTAAAAGAGAATAAATTTTTTTTATAAAAATATGATAACTACAGTACAGTTTGAATTGTGGAAAATGAAAGTGTATACATATTGATTTCGTATGCACTAGCAGCGCCATCATGTTACTAACGTTATTCAAATTCTACTTTGCTCCATTACTACATAAGTCAAAATTTTGAACTACATTCCCATAAATTTGCAAACTTTGAAAGGACGATAAACATTGAAACAAAATTTAGGTCAAGCTTTTTAAGAGATGTCTGAGGCAAAATTCTGTGCCAACATCGTAAAGGACTGCAAAAAATGTGTTTTTGAGCAATGTCTCCTACAAACAATTAAATGAGTTCAAATGACTACAGGCCAATTTGTTTTTCCAGATTGGTATCAAGAGATTGGTATCAACAGATTGCTATCAACAATTCCATCCGGTAACCAACATGATCAAAGAAATGGCAATCCGTCGAGGCAAGACTTCACTTTCAGAGATTTCAGAAATTTCAAGAAGACATAATTTCGTCAGAATTATGGCTTCCAATCGGAATAGGTTTTTCTGAATCCCATTCGGAATTGAAGAATAATTTTCGAGATACCGATATCACAAATCTGGTCTCCAAACTTTTCCATCACATCAGATTTTTGAGAAAATTGAAAAATCGCAGTTTTGGCCATTTTTATCAACTCATAGCGGATAAGTCCGATGTGGTAGCGACTCATAAAAAAGTCGATGGTAAAGCTTAAACATTGCTCTTATGGTTGCTGAACTCATTTGGTCAGTCGCCTAAACCAATAGGGCATCAATTGTGTTTTAATGATCTCCCATTTCCCAAAAACAATATTTCCCGCTACAAATCACCGTATAATTTGGGTTAGGGGCGGCGGAGTTCAAAATGTTGAACTCCTCGCATAGACCGGCTGGTATCGAGTTCTGCTTTGCCTAAAGTTCGCTTGCGATGCCTGGCCAATGCTGGGCATTTATATAGGATATGTTCAACTGTTTCATCCGTATTCGGTTCATCATATCTTCTACAATCGGAATCAGAGATGAGTCCAATTGTTCTTGCGTGTAGAACACCGTATAAAAATGATTACAATCATTTTCCTAATCACAAATACGGTCTCCAAACTTTTCCATTACATCAGGATTTTAAAAAATTTTAAATACAAATACAAAAAAAAATTGACAACTTATAGCGGATGAGCCCGATGTCACAGACTAAAGGCCTAGTTAGCCGAGAAAACGTAACCGTAACCCTAACGTAAAAAGTCAGCTGATTGTTTTTGATATGCGCAAACTAATGAAAACGATTACCGAATTCAACTGTCACGTAAACGGAACGTTCCGACCTGTTTAAAATAGAATTTTACAACGTTTCTACGTGACATTTGTAAACAGCTGATTTTCGGTTTGTTTATTTCCAAAAAAAAAATGTGATACAAAACTAAAAGTGCAAAACAAATAGAAAAATCACTAATTCAATTTAAATAAACAAACTTATTTAAAGTCTACATATATAAAAACACGAATAAAATAACTATAATGAACGACGATTTTTTTTTTACGTCAAAAACATATGACACGTTATTAAGTTTCGATAATTGCACTAAATAAATACGCTACGGTTAGGGTAAAGATACGGTTACGTTTTCTCGGCTAACTAGGCCTTAATACAGACTCGACATAAGTGACAGGTGTCAAAAAAGTATTCTTTAACCATATGGTTAATATTTACAAATTATTCTACGAATTAGGTTAGAAAGAGATAACTGATATAACGTGCCATAAGAAAAATGGATGCCAGATCGGTTTTTGTTGTTTCACTCACTCCTAAGTCGTAGAAAGTGTTGCCATGTTAGCGTAAAACGGACTAAAAACCGCTGTGTTTTCTCCTAAAATCGCTAAGTTTTTCCCCATTTTTTCTTATAAAACTCTACTGTCGAGTCTGTATTTAGTCTGTGCCGATGTGCTGAGTCAAGGGTAAAGGCCAAACATTTTTCTTAAAGAAGGACTTTACACACAGACATTTTTCCTTGATTTTTTTGTCAATTCCCTATTGAAATTTCTTCTTTTTCTTCTCTTGGTCTGTCTCTTTTGCCCACAAACTCGAGTGCAGTAGCAGACATGCAAGTATAAAAGTCTTTGTGTAAAATCCCACTAATGTAAGATGTATAACTCATTTGATCAGTCATTTTAATCGTTGAAGCACCAAGAGGGTATTTATTTATACACTGTGTTTTTCATGCACGCCTTTTTTATCTTAGTTTTTTATGAAGGCAATCGGGGGTGAGAAGCATAGAAGAAGGAAAACAGAATTCGTGATTTTTTTTTCTACCCCGTTTTCTTTTCACCCCCGTTTGCCTACAAAAAAAAGTTGCAAGACTTTATTGCAAGCAAAAAAAGTCTGTGTATAAATACCGTCCAATTGTCTTTTAATACGGTATTTTCCCCCAAAAGTTTTTTTTTGATACATCGGAATAAGACATTATTGAAATACAATTGGTGCCCAAAAGGTTGAGGCGACTGACCAAATGAGCTCTGAATCTTAAAGAGTAATGATTAATCTTTACCCTCGAATTATTTTTAAGTCGCCTTCACATCCGCAATGAGTTTCCAAAAATGCCCAAAACAGCGATTTTTTTGAACTTTGACCTTAATTCTTCCAAAAACCTAATGTGATAGAAACGTTTGGAGGCTGGGTTTTTCGACAAGCAGAACTATTGTAGTCAAGTGTATAAGGTCACCTTCGTGTGTACACTCAAAAAACTCTTATAAAATTACCAAAAAAGCCTCGTAATATAATTTTGTGTGCCTGTACGTGTGAGCTTTTGTGCATGTATTTATGTTGTTTGTGTACGTTTTGTATGAAACGTCAAAAGTTACACCGTGTGCTGTCACTAATACTTACACACATCAAATGCAACTCTGGGAACCTACTACTCATGTACTGTGGTTTACACATTGGAAAGGGGCCCATACACGATACAGCATGCCATCCAACTTGCTGGATTGACGTGTGCATTTTGTTTTTGTAATGGTCGCCCAACATGCGTATAGAAGATCAAAATCGCATTTTCATCAAACAAATCATCCCTTAACACAAAAATTAAAACCAAATGAAAAAAAAGAATGGTTAAAGTAAGACTAATTT
Organism: Pegoplata infirma; assembly: GCA_963921195.1. Lineage (NCBI taxonomy): Eukaryota > Metazoa > Arthropoda > Insecta > Diptera > Anthomyiidae > Pegoplata > Pegoplata infirma. The sequence goes on from OY992536.1 coordinate 37,678,025, forward strand.
TAAGACAGCTGTCTAAAATGTCGTGTCTGTGCTAACAGATGGTAAACACACTTACCCCCAGTTTCCGTATGACGAACGATAGACGAACGTGATACAGTAACTGTGGGTTAAACACACTTCTGTCAAAACATAAAAAAATGTTATCACTACTCAAGCTACAGTTTTTTTGCAGATGGCGCTGCTGGCTTATACAAAAAAAAACACTTTCATTTTCATCACTGATAATTCTAGTTTCTTCATTAACCTCCAACTTACCTTGCGACCAATTGGGAGACTTTGAATTACTCGAAGAACTTGAACTCGAACTTGAATTAATACTGCTCAAACGGTTAGTGCCTTTTGCCGAACCATATTCTGTTGATGATGAATTTGTGCTGGCACTATCACGTAGATAACTACGGCTAAATGACGTACCTCCGTTTTGCCAACAATCGGCGCTCAGCTGCTTTTCAATAGCATGCTGGCGATATAAATGAGTTATGCCGTGCATAATTAACGTTTTTTTTTTTTTAGTTTAGTTTAAACACTTTGTAATTAATTAACACTATTTGTTTTATTGTTTAAATAAACAATTTTTTTTTTCTTTAATTAGATTGTTGTTTTTTTTTCATAAAAGTCACATTGTTTTTTATTGAAATAAACTTTAATAACAATTTATAAACACGAGTGAGTGAGTGTGTTTTTTAATGCACCAGAGTTGTTTTAATACTAAAATGAATTTTTAAAAATTATTATATATGTATTTCTTTTTTTTTGTTTATAAATGATTTTTTATTATTGCTCTTGTTACACTTTTTTTTCGATGTGTGAGAAATTTTATTCACTTTGTTTTATCTCTTCTTTCTTTCTTACAGGCCTATTCTCAGTTATGACTGGTTATGACTAATTTTATTATTTTCAAACTTCATATTCCCTGTATTTGTTGTAAACAAAATCATAAAAAGTCTCAAAATTTAAAATTATTTGTCAATTTTGAGACGATGTGGGTAGCAGGTCTTTATTTTTTTGAAATTTTCAAACAAAATTTTAATTTTTTTATGATTGTTTACAACAACCACATGGAAAAAACTGAGTTATGATTGAGTTATGACTTTTTTTGTGAATAGGCACCTTACTCTCTCATTGTTTTTCTTAAAAAAATCTCTTTGTAAGAGCTTTTGTTTTTTTAGTAATTTTTGGCATATAACTGCTATTTTTCTTGGCATATATGCTATAGTTGTTTTTGTTGTTTTTTTGATTTCGGATAATTCTTCTTCTTGTTATTTTTTTATATTATTTTATTTATGCGTCTTTATTTTTACTCTTTCATTAAGTAGGTATTTTTTTTTCACTATCACTACTACTTGCACAAGTGTAGGAGGAGGTGTAGAGAGTTTTTTTTTACTAATAATAAACAACAATAATAAAATTCCACCTTCAATCGTTGAGAATTACAATTTTATATTGAATTGAAAAAAATACTGCGCCTGTTGCAATGCATGTACTATTCTACTACTTTGCTATACTACAATACTATTGCAACTATGCATATGACAGTTGAACGGCCTGTAAATAAGTCAAAGTTGTTTGTTGTGTTCATGTTATAATTTTGTTTTATTTTACTCGATAGTTTTCATAATTTTTCGTTTCGTTTTCATTATTTATTATGTATTATACATGTGTTTGTTGTTGTTTTTTTTTTATAAAATTTATATTGTTTTTTGCCGGTTGCCTTTTTTTTATTGTAATAAATTTTAGCATTGTCTAGTCGTAAATTGAAACGTCAATGCTAAAAATTTTTTAGAAAAAAATTTACTGTAAGCGTAATGTGAATATCAATAGACATGGCTGGTATATATTTTTGGATTAATGATAAAGAAAGAAATATGTCACTGTGCTCTTTCTCAAAAAGAGAAGATAATTAAACTAAAAGAGAGACTTTTATCGTTAAGTTGATCTTATTGCAGTGTTGCCACCAATGGAAGTGGAAATTACACAAAAAATTATCCAAAATCTCACAAATTACACAACATTTTTTATTTTGTCATTCCGTTTGTAACCCCTGCACGCAAAAAAAAAATCTGTGTAAGATTGAGCAATCCTACTTGGTAAAACTTTTTTCATACCAAAAAAAAATTTTACCAAATTTTTGCTAATATTATGCTTGTCGATGTTAAAGTAACATAATTCATTTTTTATGTAAAATAACCAAGTAGCTTGCACAATAACGCAAATTACCTGCACAAAAATTTATCGAAAGAAAACAACAAAAAAACAAATACAGACCGCCATTTTCATTTTTTTTGTGTGCGTTGTTTGTTTATTTTTTGTGTTATAAAAACGTAAAAAGGAATTGATAAATAAAATAAAAATAAATTAATAAATAAAAATAAATAATTAGTTTTCTAAAAGATAAATAAATGCAAGATAAAAGAATGTTAAAGTTAATTTTGCTTTCATCACTTAAAACACCATTCATTAAGAAAAACCAATGGAGTCCCAGACGTATGTTTCGATGAATGGAATGATAAAGTGAGTATACCCGCATTCCGAAGACACCAATAAGGTTTAATAGATTTTTAGTGTTTGAAACCGGTATGGGAAACACCAGAAATGTCTATAATTTTTAGAAATTCAATTTTTCTTCTGCATTTTTTCAACTTGAACCCTTATAAAAATTAGTGTTTGGTAATAATTTTCTATTTTTACAGGGTACTGCTAAATAAATTTTTGAAGCAATGGCAAATCCTTCACTACAATAAAGAGCGTAGACACCAATCCTGCCTTTAGGTATAAAATTAAAACCTAAAAACCCAAAGCCAAGGGAGTCCATACCTGTTTTGAGTTACAAATGGAATGACAAAGTAAGTGTTCCTCCTTACCAAGAGACCAATGGGGTTTACCAATTTTTTAAATTAAAAATATATGTTTTGTAATAATTTTCTATTTTTACAGGATGCTTTTAAATAAATTCGTGAAGCTATAGCGGATCCTTTACTTCAAGAAGAAGCGTAGGCAGCAGTCACTCGAGAAAATTGTACAAAAAGGGTCAGTTGGTCGGTGGTAAATTAAATCCTACACAACATTTATTACATTAATATGGATTTATTCTGTGAAAATTTTAAATTCAACAAATATTCAAATTTTTAAAAAAATTTATTGAAAATTTATTTTAGCATAAATGTGGTAATTTTTAGCATTATTTTTAGTCATCTTTTCTAATAATTTTGGAATATTTCACCATATCTCTTTTGGTATATTTTACCAAGTTTTTACTTAAATAGCATTAGCATTTTCTTCAAAATTTTTTACATAAGCGTTTTGGCTAAATTACGAAAACTACTTCGTCGGTTGTAGTTTTAGCATATTTTTGGTAAAATTATGCCAGATTTTTGCTCACTCCGACACAAGTTTTTTTTTGCGTGTGGTCTACACCAAAGTTATAAAGTAATCCATCGACCGGTTTGTAGATCTGGCATCACCAAAGATAATTGGAAAATTCTGGCAATGCCAAACTAAAGTTCAAACGTAAAGCAAAGAGAGACAAAAAACAATCTGCATTCTCACTATAAAACTGGTATCTTCTATCTCGCTCACATTTTGATTTGTGATAAAATTTCATAAACAATACCATATGGTTCTTGTTTACTACTTTTTCAAACGCCATTTGTTAGATTACTCTATGACTCTGGTCTACACCTGATTTTTTTTGGTGGCAATAAGCAATATTGTATGAAAAATGAACAAAATGAAATTCCAAACAAAGATGTCGTACGATTTTGATGTTTAATTGTTAGCAATAGTTGCTCAGAAAAATTTCCAAGCAATTGTTATAAAAATTTTGATGTTATATTAGTTGTGGACACTAAAATATCGAAATATCTGTCAAAAGCCCTTAAAGTATATTTCCATTATTGATCCTTGATCGATTCCAAGACATTTTCTGAATGTGTGTCCGTCCGTATGTATACAACATACTGCAGTCTAGTATATTTTAACATAACGTCGCTGCGCCTAAAAATGGAGTCATGTGTTTTGGGGCAAGTGTTCAGGAGAGCAAAAAAACTGTTTATTTTCGTCCCTTCGCGATATTTTTTAAAAGTTTGTTCTACAAAAAATTCTTGTACCGATATGCTATCCACATACTGCAAAAAATTATGAAACATTTAGCGGTTTTCCAGTGGTGCAGAAATTTTCAAAGAACATACACATAACTCCTTTTTTAAGTACTTTTTGGAACAAAATTTAAATAAATGGAAATATTTTTTACACATAACTCCTTTTGCTTATGAAACCATTCTTATTGTTAATTTCTTTTCGAGAGGGACAAAGACTAAATATAGTTTGTTTGCGGTTTAAGGCGACATTAGTTAGACAAGGTCCTTAAAATGTTGATACATATTTAAAAGCTCTTCACTAAACAGAGAACAACAGATTTTTCGCAAAACTGGTGCTGATTTTTTGTTTTTTCTTGTAAATATTTAAGAGCCTTGACATAAATTGACATCTGTGAAAGATGCTGTACTTTAGATACTAAAATTTTCCGCCGTCAGTGATTTAATTGCTTTCACAAGGCTTTATTACCTGCCATTTATGATTTAGATAACAGGATGAAAATTTGCAAAAATTTTCCAAAAAATCTTGACAAATTCATTCAAAATACTTGGATGCTATGTGTGAACCTCATATTACTAAAAAAGTGGTCCATTTTGTCACGTTCTGTTACTTTTTTATCAAAAAAAGTTATGTGTTGCTTAACACATAACTCCTTTTTAGACCGTTTTTAGTATGACTAACACATAGCTACTTTTACTAACTTTTGAACCAATCAAGATATCAAAAAACGGTTAAGTGAGTAAACGTATGACCAATAGGGGATCATAAAGATGTAATAAAAAATTTTTCAAAAAACTACACATGACTCCATTTTTAGGCGCAGCGACGATAAGACGAATTTGTCTTATGGTCGCAAGTAGGCTAAGTTCGTAAATGGGCTAAATCGGTACAGGAGGAAAAATGTTTCCCCTTGAAAAACTAAACCAGCCTCTGGAAAACTACATTTTTTGAATGCTTTTTTTGTATTTTTGTTCAACAAATGAAACAATTTTCAGTCCGCCTCCTTTTGTAGGCGTGGATAAAAAAAAATAATTTTAATAATGATAAAATGGTTTTAATATTGATATAATTGTAATAATTAAGTGCAAAAATCATTATAAATCAACTTGCAAACATTTATCGCGTGGGGGAAAGTGTCCCCCAATATGGGGATATTAAAAGATATTGAATAACAATTTTCAGATTTGGGAATAGGGATTCTCCAGAACAATTTTTAATTTAAAAATTTTAGAGCGTTGTTTTTCGACATCTAAGTCATGAAGAAAATTAAGGCTTTAATGGTCTAAATATGCATGTTCGTCATTTATTATCTTGTATTTGGTAATCAAAATTTTTAAAGTCGATGTTGTCAATGATTTTTTAAGCCAAAAATGTCGATAAAATGATAAAGTTGGAACTTTATTGAGGAAAAATTACACAAAAAATATCATTATCTAAAAACTATCCAAGGATTTTGAAATTGTCGCACTTTTGGATAATTTTCCAGAAAGTGGCAACACTGTCTTATTGTTACACCAGGGTTGCAAAAGTTGGTATAGTTGTACTTTTTTTTTTGGTACAATTCGAAGCTCAAAAGTGCAATTTAAGATCTTTCTCAGTCAGGCACGGATACACGGGGGAAGGAAATTAAACACCGACAATTCGAAGCTCAAAAGTGCAATTTAAGATCTTTCTCAGTCAGGCACGGATACACGGGGGAAGGAAATTAAACACCGACCCCCCCGCCCCCCAAACCGAATTCGAAAGAAAAAAAGGAAGAAAAACAAAAAAAGAGAAAGAAAAGAAAATAAGAGGAAGGAATAGAAAAGAAAGGAAAAGTAAAAAAGGAATAATCTGAGAGTTTTTTTTTTATGAAAAATGTCTAGGGATCTTAGAATTTTTCTAAGGAAAATGTTTGGGAATGTTAGAATTTTTTTTTATATAAAGATTTAAAAATTTTTTCTTTAGGAAAAAATTGAGAATTTTTCTTAAGGTAAAAATTGAGAATTTTTCGATAGGAATAATTTACGAATTTTTCTATAGAAAAAACCTTTGAAATTTTTGATAGGTATATTCTGATAATTTTTTTATAGGAGACATTTTTCTATAGAAATTCTTCTATGAAAAATGTCTAGGAATCTTAAAATTTTTCAAAAGAAAAACGGTCTCGGAATGTTAGAATTTTTCTATACGAAAAAGTCTCGAAATATTATTTTTACAAAACATACAATTTTTTTTATTTATTGTAAATTTGTTTTATTTAGGGAGTGGAGATAGGGCGTAGGTATGTTTTAAAAAAAAATGTTGTAGGGTAAAAATAAATGGGTGTCGGTCTCACTAATGACCCCTCTCGGACGCACCATTGGATCGGTAGAAGCTGATTAATAATATATAATAATAGTTTTGATCACATCACATGATCAATTATTTTTATTTATTCTCTCTATTTATTTACAACTCATTTTTAATAAATGCAACCTAACCGAGAACTGGTATCAATGACCGTCGTCTCGTTGTAGCGAAAAAAACCAAGGGTTCTAGTGGGAATCGAACCCACGACCCCTACGTTGAAAGGCTAGCACGCTACCAACTAGCCTACGGGGGCCCCCCTTAAGCTGATTAACACAAATTTACAAAAAATAAAAAAAAATTGTATGGGGACCGCCTTAACAGTTAAAGATAGAGTGTAGGTGTGTTCAGAGAAAATGTTTGGACTAATACTGCAAGTCGGTCATACATTTTGTTGCTCTAAGGGAATTATTAGGGCAGTTAGAGCGGTTGGAGCAAATTTAAAAAAATGTCGTTTTGTGTGGAAGCCCCCTTAGAAATTGGAGATAGGGTATTAGTTTGTTCCAAAGAAATGTTAAGACGTAAAAATTAATGGGGTCGGTCTTATAAATGACCCCTCTATGACGCACCATTGGAGCAGTAGAAATGATTTTAAGATTGGAAAATTACAATAAAATTTTTTCAAAAAATTTAAAAAAAATAGTAATAATCGTTATCCCACGATCCTCCTGGGCAAACAATTTGTAGAATCGATAGAAGTTTTACACAAAAAAAAAAAAAATTCAAAAAAATCGAAGAGTACAAACATTTTCAAAAATGAGATTTAAATGTTAAAACTTAAAAATCGCATACTAGAGCGCTTTTAAGATTTTTTTGGGATTTTTTTTTTAAAAAAGTGCGTAAAAAAACAAAAATTGAAATTTGGACTATTATTGAAGAAGTTATGAGGAAAAGAAGTTTGAAAAACTTACTCACTCTCACGCGTGACTCACGCCAAATTCAATTACGCTCACGCGTGAGTCACGCAAAATCTACCCACGCAATAAAATTTTCTTACAAAAAAAAAAACTCCAAAAAATTTTTTTTTACAAAAAATTAAAAAAAAAATTGGGTAAATCAAAGAATCTAATTACGCAAACTCACGCAAAAAATAAATGACTCACTCAGATTTTTTTTTCAACTCACGCTCACTCACAATCACGTGATTGAAATAAAAATCGCTCACGCGTGATTCACGTGAATCACGCAAAATTGATTAGCAAAACAGTAAAAATAAGTATTGCATATATTAAGCTCTTGTTACAAATACTAATTTAAAGCATATTTTAAGGGATTAATATTGCAAATTACATTTTCTTTGCAAAATAAAACTTTTTAATAAATAAAATATGTATTACTCCAAGGAGTATCATTTGAAATTATTGAATAAATCATTGAGTTGGAAAATATATTCCAAATAAACTGTAGTCATACAAACTCTTGAGAGAGAAAAATCTTTAGTTAATGAAATAATATAACAAGAAAAACCCATTTCTATTAATTCCACAAAAATAATGTATGTATTTGACATCCCAGGAGCTCAAAAGATGTGTCTGATGAATTATTTATCATTAAGTTAATCTAAAGGCGCGTTTACGCATATATAATTTTTTTTAATGAAATTAATTTAAGATATGTGTACAATTTTTATAGCATACTTTTAGGGTTCTATTTAAAGCTTTTTTTTTATTTTGGTTTTAAGAAATTTTCTTTCTTCTCTAAACGCACCTTGGTAAAAATAATATATCTTCATGTTATTTTTGTGTGTGTTCTTAATTAAATGTTAAAAATTAATTTTAAATGAGGTAAATTTACTTTTATAATTTTTTTTTTCGTATAAAAAAAAAATAAATTTAAGGTCATTTGAGGTTGCTACAATAAAACAGTTAAGCCCCAGAACAAAGAAATAAATTTCTATCAAAAGACACCACTATGTATATTTCGACAGAGAAAGTAATGAAAATTGTAAAAATTAACGACCTGAAAACTTAACTAACTGACAACACGTGCTCCTAATATACACACACAAAAAAATAAAAATATAAACGCCCTAAAAATAGGCTACAAAAAATAGCCGTAGCAGATAGCAGTCGTGTGTGTATACTAAAAACGTACTGAATGAATGAATGTATTTTTAGAGTTTTCATTTGAATTCGTAGTAAAAACGAAAGTGAAAGTTTTCTTTAACGATATTATATAGAAATTCTATTATAAAAGCTTGTATTGCTATCTATTTAAATATGACGTAAAAAATAGTTGTGAATAATATATAAAAATGTTCAGCTTATTTCTGTAATCTGTATGTTAATGTGTTATTTCATGGTTATTTTGTAAAGATTTTCTTAAGTCTGATTTTTTTGTTGGGTCATAAAAAAATATGCATATATTTTCATTTAAATGTAGCTTTTTGGGAAACTTTTTTTTATTATGGTAATTTAAGTTAATCCTAAAACTATGTTAACATTTTTAAAACCACTAAAGTATGCAACATTAGACCGTCCTTTTTAGTATGGCAAAAAAATGTTTCTTACGATTTTTAACCTCAGGGAAAGTTATTATTACCCAAGGCCAAAAGTTATGTGTATACAAATTTGAGGCCAAATCCCGGCGATTAAAGTTTTGGATTTTTGAAAATTAAAAAAATAAAATATGTCTTTTAATAAATCCTATTTATTAATTTTGATGAGCTGAATATGAATATAAATTTTTTTTAAAAATCGGTAAAACGTTTGAAATGGACTAATGCGATCATTCTAAACCATTCCTTCTTCGATCAAAGTTTAGGATTTTTGGAAAATTTTCAAAAAAAATTGGATTTTTGAGAAATGAAAAAATAACAAATAAAAAAGTTAAAATCGCCTTTGTCAAATATATGGATACTCTACACAAAGGAACAAATTTTATTAAAATAAATAAAAAAAAATAAAAAAAATTTTTTGGTGAAAAAAAATTTTTGGTGAAAAAAATTCCGCGGAAAAAAATAATAATAAAACAAGTTAAAAAGTTAAATTCGGCCTTGCCGAATGTAGTGATACCCTCCACAATTTCAAAAAGATTATTGCAAAAAACTTTATTTAAAAGGAAATTACTTTTGAAAAAAAAAAAAAAAATTGAAAAAAATTTCCGAGAAAAAAAATTTTGGAAAAAAAAAATCCGCGATTTTTTTCTTTTTTTGTCAAAAATATGTTCGTACATGTTTAAATACCATTTGGTGTTCAATTATGTTCACATATGTCAACCAGAAGCCGAATTAAAGCATTTTGTATTTTTAGGTTATGTTGAATGTACTGAAATTTTTGAGGTGTGCTTACATTTTCGCTCATAACTTTTCAACCGCTGAACCGATATCGCTCAAATGCAATACCAAACTTCTCGGGAGAACTTCCAATATATATGTTAAGTTTCAGTCATCCCTGTGCAATATTTTGTCCGTGATAGCATTTTCCACAGACAGACAGACGGACATCGCTAAAATGTCTTGAAATCGATCGGGCATGATGAATATATACACTTTATGGGGTCCCAGACCGATATTTCGATGAATTACAAACGGAATGACAAACTTATATATACCCTTTATCACTAAGTGGAGGGTATAAAAATCCGCGAAAAAAATGCGAACATCTTGACGGTGCACAGTGCCACATTTGGCCAATATAGCACGACAAAAATAAAAAAAAAAAGTTCCCCGATTTTTATGATTTGTTTGTATGTCTTAAAAAACATTCCTAATAACACGGAAATACTCATATAAGAACTATAATTCTTTTCGTTATTAAGATGTGGGTGCATAAAGTCGCATCTTGTAAAATCCTGAAAGTAGTGTTCATTATTTCGCACTAATTAAGTCGATTTTAAACTGTTCTAACTTTTTAACAAAATATATTTATACACCCTTTTTTGTAATTTGATATTTATACACTCTTTTTTGGTAATTTTAAAGGATATTTAAAGGCTTTAAGTCATATCTTTTCTTCTTTTTTTAAATTTTTTTTTCTATTTTTTATTAAATTTTTAACATAATAAAAATTTTTGAAAAGAAAATTATATATTTATTTTTTTTGATGGAATAGAACTTTTGTGTTTGGTCTCTATTGGTCGCCGGACTTTTTCAGACATATTGATCAATATCCGTAGTACTTATTTCAACGGCTAACTTTTGCGACCGTCTGCGACGCCGACTACAGTGGGGTGATATGTAAACCTTGTTTTTACATATTTTTTAAACATATTTTTAAAAAGTGGGCGTGGCAGTTGTCTGACCGCCCTCTTTTTTTGTGATATTATTTCTACAGGCCTTGAGAGTTTATATACCAAATTTAAAGAAATTACAACCAAAATTAAAAATTTTTTAAAAAGTGGGCGTGGCCGTTAACTGGTCTCCCATATTTTTCATAATGTTGTTTTTGAAGTCAAAACGAATATTTATACAGAATTTCCAGTCAATATAAATAAAATTGTACTTTTGTTGTCCTAGATTGGCCAAATGTGGCACTGTGCGGTGGTGCTCTTCGATCACAGTTTTATGTTTTTGGAAAATTTCATCAAAAATTTAGATTTTTGAAAAATTAACAAATAACAAGTAAAAAAGTTAAATTCGGCCTTGCCAAAAATGAAATACCCTCCACAATGTAAAAAAGTTTATTGAAATGAACTTTACTTAAAAAAAATTGTAAAAAAAATTTCCGCGGAAAAAAATTCTACGAAACACAATTTTGGTGTAAAAAAATGATAAAAACAACAAATTTTTAGAAAAAATATTTCCGCGGAAAAATTTTTTTTAGCAAAAAATAAAAAAAAATCTGTTCCTTGACCCTTTCATAGAGCTTGAGAAAAACTATCATTTAAACATAATTTGAGCCAAATTCGATCATTTTGACACGTGGCGCCCTTCGATCAAAGTTTTGGGTTTTTGGAAAATTTGGACTAAAAACTTGGAATTTTAAAAAATCTAAAAATAACAAGTAAAAATTTTTAATTCGGCCTTTCCAAATGTATGGAGATCCTCCACAGTGTAAAAAAGTTTATTGAAATAAACTTTTTCCGCGAAACGAAATTTTGGTGTGATAAAATTGGTAAAAGGAATTATTTTAAGAAAAAAACTGAGGGTTTTCGCTAGATCGACTAAAAATCAATCGAGGATCGGCAAATTTAAAAATCTTCTTTAAGTGTACGGCTGGTTATATTAATATATTTATTATTTCATATTTTATATTATTTTATACATTTTTAATTGTATTTATTATGTTTTTTTTTTAAACAAACACATCTGTTTCATAGTTGTAAACTAATTTTATTTACTGATCCAACCACAATCTATTGTTAAAAATAATTTTATTTATTTTGCTTATCACAAAAGTTTAAAAAATAATAATAAAAAAATAAAAATACTATTATTTAATTGAAATTAACACCAAATGCAACCGATAATTGCAACAGATTAATATTTTGTATCAACTGAAATATAAAATTTTAAAATGGAGTTTTTCAACAAATTATATCCCTTCACAAAAAGTCAATCTCTTTGATCAAAGATTGAAAATTTTTTTAAAATAATTTGGAATTTAAAACATTTTCTGAATTCTTTTGTTAAGTCTGAACTGTGAAATTGAAAGATTTGCAATATTATTTGATTAGAGTATTATTATAGTTCGAGGTCTTAAAATTTTATTTATAATATTCTCATAATAAATAACACAAAAATATAAAAAAAGTTCTGATCCAGAAACTAGACCCTCTAATCCTAATGTATTTTGACCCGCTGAATTCGATTCCGGCATCGTAATTGAATTCTATCGTGGGGTTTTCCTGTATTTTACAAGGAAAGTCCGCAAAGTGAACCTAACTAATTTGTAAATTTGATGAAGTTAAGACATTTTCAAATATTATTTCGAAAAAGGAGTTTTTTATTAATATCTCTTGAAGTAGAAATTGTAGAAGTTCCATGCAGTTGAACAAAAATGCAGAAATTCAGTTTTATTTCGGTTGTGCCGCATGTAACAAATGCCACTGTTTGTGAATAAAACTGAATTGTTGTATTTTTTTTTTTAAATGCATGTAACTTCTACAATTTTTAACGGATTTTATTTAAAACCCCCTGTTTTCTTCGAAATAAAATTTAAACATTTTTTAATTTGCTAAAATTTACAAATTAGTTAGGCTCACTTTGCGGACTTTGCTTGTAAATTACAGGAAATCCCAACGATAGATTTCAATTCTGATGGCGGAATCGAATTTAGGAGGTCAAAATACATAAAAAATCAGACTTAATCTTTACGTACAGAAATGAAATTTTGAACTTACAAGGGAAGTCTCCCTGGTGTCACCCTCCGATCTTCATGAAATTTGGATATGTTGTTAAGAACGAAAATTAATTCGACACGTATTTTTTTTTAGCGGCCCAAAGTCATTTTTAGGGGGGTCGATTTGTATGGGGGGAAATTGACCTTTTTCAGTTTTTTACGATTTACGCCTATTTAAACAAAATTAATATAGGCATGTGTGGTATCAGATTAAAGGTATTAAAAATACCTATCTCGTGGTGCTAACAACGTGCCAAAGAAGTTAATATTTTTCGACTTATTAACAAAAATGTCCTAAAATTTTGGTATTTTACTCAATATGACGAAAAGTTGTGCATGTTTGGACACGTTCTTATCACAATTAGATAGGTTTTCCAAAGACCTTTCATTTGATATGTAACATGACTAGATTTCTTTGCATAATATAGGAGATAAACGAAAAAAACTGAAAAATGACCTTGTCTTCCCCCTCCTTTTTACCCCCTAAATATGAATTTGGGCCGCTAAACAAATAAATACGTGTCCCTTTATTTTTTCTAATCTACAAAATAAAACCAATTCCATAAAGATCCGCGGGTGACACTAGGGAGGTCAGAAACTTTTTTTATTTTTAGTAGGACTGTGAGAATATCATTAATAAAATTTTTGGACCTCGAACTAGAATAAAACTCTAATCGAATAATAATATAAATCTTTAAGTTTTATAGTCTAGTTTCTGGGTCAGAAAGTTTCTTATTTTTTGTGAGGCTGTGCAATTTATTGTTTTAAAAAAGTTACTTATCTCCAAGTCCAGCTGTACAGATCTGTTTCAGACTTACTATGGGATCTTCAGCAGATTTGAGAGTATCATTGTTGGTCTATCAAATATCAAACCAGACATATTTCATTAATTTCACAAGTTTAATGAAAAATACAGCAAGGGTTTAGCAAAATTCGAAAAAATCCCACATACACTGAAAGAAAAGGACTTATCAATATAATAATATCTTTTATTCAAAGCTCCAATACCTATCGGTAGATCAAAAGATCTTATCAAAAAACCTAATCGGTAATTTTAGTGTTAATTATTTCTCTTGCCCAAGGCACTTTTTGTTTAAATAAAATTCTTGATTATCACAACAATATAATGCAATAATAACTTCATTATTAGCGCAAGTATGAGAGCACGAGTACCCAATACTAAAATAGAAGTACCAGAAAGTAAACGAATAGAGTAAACACATCACAATTAATTTATAAAGTAAAAAAAAATATAAAATTAAATATAAATTAAATAAAAAAAAAAAGTTCAACAAGGCAAACAACATGACTGATAAAAGCCTTGAGAGGGGTACATGACGAGTAGTACATAGTTGATGTTAAAATAGTACTCGTTTAATAAACAAAAAAATAAATTGTTTAAAAAAAAAATTAAACTAGGAAAAAAAAAAATAAAAATGTTGAAGACGAATTTGTTATAACCTACATTAAAACTTATTTGTTGGGAAAATCAACCCTAAATAAAAAAAAAGACGGTTTTTTTGGTTTAATTACAGCCTATAAAGTGTTATTGAAAAAATTACCTAAGTTTTGAATTAAAAAAAACTTAGGTAATTTATTAAAAATACTTTATAGTTGCATTATTTCAAAAACATACACAATTTGTTATAATTTTTCGTTTGTTATAGCAATTGCAACAAAAAAAAAAATAATTAAATTCGACTTCGCGGAATCCATGAATACACTCCACAATTCCCAAAACACTTTGAATATGTATGAAATTGAGCACAAAATCACTTTTTTTGGTGATTGTAATTTTTTTAAGGAAGTGCCAGTTTTTGGGTTTTATTCAAGGACCGGAAAACGTTTTTTTATTTTGTTTTCATCAAAATATTTATTTTTGTAGTTCAAAATGCTTTCTAATTTGTTCAAAAAAATAAAATAAAAATTTTTGTTTAAAAAAATAAATATCCATCATGATGAAAATCGAAAAATATCTATTGCGATAAATATCACAAAGGAGGAAAATAAAAATAATAAATATCTTTTTTTTCAACTTTTTTTCATATTTCAAATAAAATATTTCAAATAAAATTTAAATAAATACACAAATAATTTTCATAACCGACATAAATAGTTCATCAAACCTCCAAATTTTAGAAAAACTACAAATGCAATTGGAAAACTACAAATTCAATTGTGCAGACAGGACCTTAAACCATTATAGCGCAAAGTTTAAGACTTAGATCTCTTTATCTGTAATAATTACAGAAGGTAAAAGTTAAAAAAAAAACGTCGAATATGGCTAAATCTATCTTCTTTCCCTATATTCTTTAAGTTCTCCTTAAGATAATTTGAATGTTGGTCTGATAGATGCTTTATCGTTTTTAAGAAGTCATAAGACGGCAAAGCATTGAATCATTTTATACATTGTTTTATCGCGGGTAAATTGAGATTTTTTTATATGCCGGAATTTAACTGTTAGATAGAACTCCTCATATTTGAATTTTTATTAAACCATACATCGCGAGTGTTCCAAATAGCTGTTCAGAATCCCTTGTAAGTTTAGGTGAACACCAAAATGTTGCAAACGGGGGAAAAAGGCTTTATGAGCAGACATGTACCTAAAAAGGGTTTTTATTAACTAGAATTCGGACACATCGCCGTCAAAAAAGACAAAAATTTATATTAAATTATTTAATTCGAACGATGAAAATCAAAATTTGTATTTGTTTATTTTATTTTAATGATGAAAATAAAAAGATGAAAATAATTTTCCTCTTTTTGATAAATATCGTAATGATATTTAAAATATTTTGATTTCGAACAATAAAAAATATTTTCAACTTTGATCGAAATAAAAATATCTTTATTGAAAAATATTTTATTTTGAACACAAGTTTTTGTTTTTTTTTTTGATTAAAATTTAAATTGTTCGTTTTAAAAGTATTAAAATCGGGTCCCTGGTTTTATTACAACCTTTTAAGGCCTATTCACACCTGAGGTGAAATCTCGTTCGAACGAGATCTAGATCGTATGGTCTGTATCATTTTATACACAACCATATGATCGAAATCTCGTTCGATCGAGATTTCACCTCAGGTGTGAATTGGGTATAAAGTGTTATTGGATTTTACACAAAAAAAACTTAGGTAATTTATCCAACTATACTTTATAGGTTGCATTATTCAAAAAACGTAAACAATTTGTTATGATTTTTATGTTGTGATGTCAATTAGAAAAAAAAATAATTTAATGCGACTTCGCGGAATCCACGAATACACTTTACAATGCCAAAAACTTTTTGAATATGAATGAAATTGAGTGCAAAATTACATTTTTTGGTGATTATAATTTTTTTAAAGTAAGTGCAAGTTTTTTTGTTTAATTACTACCTTTAAAGTGTTATTGGATTAAATGCCTAAGTTGTTTCTCAAAAAAACTTAGGTAATTTATTCAATAATACTTTATAGTTGCATTATTCCAAAAACGTACACAATTTGTTTTTATTTTTTGGTTGTTATAGCAATTGTAAAGAAAACATAATTAAATTCGACTTCGCGGAATCCATGAATACACTCCACAATTCCCAAAACACTTTGAATACGAATGAAATTGAGTGCAAAATCACTTTTTTTGATAATTGTAATTTTTTTAACTCTTTCAGGTTTGGTGGTTAGTTATCTAACCACCTCTTGTTGCTTGTTTAAAACTTGTTTTCGTGCCACCTATGGACAAATTATTATGTTTTATATACATAATATACAAAAAATAACGTAATAATATAAAAAAAATAATATACAAAAAATAACGTAATAATATACAAATAATATACAAAAAATAACGTAAGCGCAAATTTATTTTTTTCTTTTTTTTTTATGATAAATAAACCTTAATCAAACTAAAAATGCAGTTGTTTTATTAATAAAATAAAATATGTAAAACTGTGGCTGAAAGAGTTAAAGTAAGTGCCAGTTTTTGGGTTTTATTACAACCTTTAAAGTGTTATTGGATTAAATGCCTAAATTTTTACACAAAAAAACTTAGGTAATTTATCCAATAATACTTTATAGGTTGCATTATCTCAAAAAAATACACAATTTGTTATTATTTTTTCAATTGGAAAGAAAAAATATCTAAATTTAATTTCGCGGAATCCATGAATACATTGCACAATGGCAAAAACACTTTGGGTACAAATGAAATTAAGTGCAAAATCACTTTTTTTGGTGATTGTAGCTTTTTTTTTAAAGTAAAATAAAATTTATCAAATTTTGACTTGAAAAAAAATCTTATTTTGAGTAATTTTTTTTTTTTAATTTGTAATTTTTTCAATTGGAAAGAAAAATAATTAAATTTAACTTCGCGAAATCCATAAATACACTCCACTTTTTTTTGTGATTTTAATTTTTTTAAAGTAAGATAAAATTTATCAAAATTTTGACTTCAAAAAAGCTTTTTGAGTAAAAAGATTTTTTTTTAAAGTAATTTTTCGTAAAAAAAAAATTTATAAAAAATTTTTTGTGTGTAAAATTTTTTTTGAGTGTAAAATTTTTTTCGAGTGTATAATTTAATTTAACTTAAAAAAAATTGTACCAAAATTTTGACTAGAAAAATCTTAAATTTTTTCCCCCAAATATTTTGAATACAAATGAATTTGAGTTTAAGTGCAAAATCACACAGAAAAAAATATGGGGAAAAACAATTTGAGTAATCACTTGTTTAAATTTAAAAAAAGTTTTGAGTAATTTTTTAATTGACGCAATTAAAAATTTACTCAAAAATTTAAAAACAAATTGAGTAAATAATTTAATAAGAATTTAATAGCTTTTTTAATTTTTTTTTGGAATTTTCTTAGTTTTTTTAATTCTCGTTTAGTTTATAGTTTTTTGTATATATACATGAAAGTTTGTAATCATATTTATAAAATTTTTTTGTCTTTAAGACAAAAATATATTTGGTAAAGTTTGAAAAAACATGTTTTTTTTCTTTGTAAAAAAATATGAAATTTTTTTTAAACTTTGTTTTTTTTAGAGTAGAAACAGAATAAGCCCGGCACGACTTTTTCCATACGGTTTGGCAGATTAAACCGGTGGCCGGCGCCGATGTGAAATAAAACTTGTTCTGTTTTTAAAAGGTGGTGCTTCTTGTTCTGTTCTTGCACTTAATAGTGTCAATTAAAAATTTACTCAAATTTTTTTGGCAAACATTTAATAAATTTTTATTAAAAATTTACTCAATACTATTAAATCGTTTACTGGTGGAAAATTGAGTAATTTTTTACTCAATAGTATTAAAAATTTACTCAAATGTTTTTTTTATTTCTTTCTGTGCACTTGTTCTGGTGATTGTAATTTTTTTATGGTAAAATAAAATTTATCAAAATTTTGACTTAAAAAAATCTCATTTTGAGTAAAAAAAATTTTTTTTAAGTGATTTTTCGTAAAAACTTTAAGTAAAAATATTTTTGAGTGTAAATTTTTTTTGAGTGTAAATTTTTTTGGAGTGTTTAATTTTATTTAACTTAAAAAAAAAAATTGTACCCAAGAAATTTTTTGAGTGTATTTTTTTTAGTGTATAATTTTAATTTAGCTTAAAAAAAAATTGTACCAAAATTTTGACTAGAAAAATCTTATTTTGAAAAAAAAAAGAAATTTTTTAGTAATTTTGCGAAAAAAGGAGTAAAAATTGTTTTACGTACATTTTTTTGAGTGTAAAATTTTTTTGAATGTAAAAATTTTTATACCCTACACCACACTGTGGTACAGGGTATAATGAGTTTGTGCTGATGTTTGTAACTACCCGAAATATTGGTCCTAGACCCATTTTTAAGTATACCGATCGACTTAGAATCACTTTTTGAGTCGATTTAGCGATGTCCGTCCGTCCGTCCGTCCGTCTGTCTGTCCATGTAAACGGTGTAAACACGATACAGGTCGCAATTCTTAATCAATTGACTTGAAATTTGAAACTTAAGCCTCTTTTGGCCCAAGGACGAAGCCTATTGAAATTGGAAAAAATCGGTCCATATTTAGACCTAGCCCCCATACAAAGGTCCTCTTTAGTTTTGGCTCAAATGACTCTAATAGCCGCAGTTTAATAGGTATCTTTTCGAAATTTTCCAGGTAATCATGTTTTATCCACACAAATCAACACTCCGAATTTTAAAGAAATCGGACCAGTTCTTCTTGTAGCCCCCATACAAACCACCTTCCCGATTTTCACATAAATCTCTCAAATTTCATGAAAATAGAAAATATTTAATTAAAATTCTGTTTGTGTATGTTAAACGCGTTCTTTAATAACCTTATCAAATCTGATTATCATCGGACCATTTGGTCCCATGTGGAAATTTCCCCCGATATTCAGTTGAAGCGATTTATTGTCAACAAAAAGAAGCCTATTCCACTCAAGTTTGATTAGTGAGTGCTTTTTACACTTATTAAAGATTTGACAAAATATAGATCTAATCAGTCCATGTTTGAACTTGGGACCCATTTTCCGGGAAACTCTGGTGTAGGGTATTATATGGTCGGTCTTGACCGACTATAATTTTCTTACTTGTTTTGAATTGCAAAAATTTTTAACACGTAAATCAAAGGTGAATCTCATATTTGATTCGATATCTCTAAATCTTAATATTATATCCCGATTTTAGGGGAGTAAAGGGGTAAAAAGGGGTAATTGGTCTTTGATACTTTTTTATATTACTATTTGAAATTCCTACTGTTGTACTCTTTCTGGTACTTTTTCTATTTCCTGAAGTAATGGTCCTAGCAACTTGAAATTCGAAATGTGGGATCCTCCAGCCGAAAAAAAATCGACTTCGTCTTAAAGGGTGCGAAAATGGTACTATGGTACTTTTTCCATCTCCTTAGTTAATGGTTCTAGAAATTTTTTTTTTTATTTTTTTTTTTTATTAAGAATTAACATATAATTACAAATCATATACTAATTTTACCTAACCGATAACTGGTAACAATGACCTTCGTCTCGTTGTAGCGAAACAGACCAAGGCCTCTGGTGGGAATCGAACCCACGACCCCCAGACTCATAGGCTAGCACGCTACCAACTAGCCTACTGGGGCGCCTGGTTCTAGAAATTTGAAATGTGGAATGTGGGATCATTTAGCGAAAAAAATATTCTGTAAAAGTACTTTTTAGGAGGTTTGCTGCTAAGAGGGCGAAAAAGTGTACTTTGGTACTTTTTCAAATTTCTGAAATAATGTTCACAATGAAATGGGTAAATGGGGTTAAAAATCTAACTTTTTAGAATAATTCAGCCAAAAAAACGTTCTGCAAAATTATGTGTACTTTGGAACCTTTTTAAGCTTCTGAAATAATGGTAATAAAAACTTGATTAAGAGGGTAAATGGTCTCATAAACTTAAAATTTTGAATCAACGATCATGGAAATTTCGAAAAAAAATATCAATGGAAATACAGTTGATATTTTTCGAATTACAATTGGAATCTTCGAATTACAATTGATCTTTTACGAATTACAATTGATCTTTTACGAATTACAATTGATCTTTTTCGAATTACAATTGATCTTTTTCGAATTACAATTGATCTTTTTCGAATTACAATTGATCTTTTTCGAATTACAATTGGAATCTTCGAATTACAAATGGAATCTTCGAATTACAATTGGAGTATTCGAATTACAAATGGAATCTTCGAATTACAAATGGAATCTTCGAATTACAAATGGAATCTTCGAATTACAAATAGAATCTTCGAATTACAATTGATCTTTTTCGAATTACATCTGTAAATGGTGTAGACACTTGAAATGTGAATGCGGCATCATTCAGCGAAAAAATAACATTCTGTAAAAGTACATTGTCCAAAGTTTTGATGATGTTTGGGTAAAAAAGTGTACTTTGGTACTTTTTTAAACTCATTAAATAATGGTCATAAAAACTTACACAAAAAAACATTATAAAAAAAGAATTTTAGGAGTTTCTGATTCTAAGACGGTAACATGGATTAAAAACTGGTACTTCGGTACTTTTTCTATTTCATAAAAAAATCTCAATAACTTGAAATTTTGAATCGAGGATAATTAAGAAAAAAACATTCTGAAATCAGTAGTTTTTGGAAATTTCGATTATAAGGTAACAAAAAGAAGTCAAATCTGCTTTAATGAACTAAACATATCACAAATTTTAAAATAAGACAATCATACGTAAATAAAAAAATTTTGTCTACAGTTAAAAAATATGTTTAAATTGTATAATATATAAAATATATTTTATAACAATAATAATTGCAATGTTTAAACAAAAACAAAAAAAATATGTGTATGTAGTCTTAGTATAAAGTCCGATAACAAAACAGACAATTAAATCAAGAAGTTAAAAATAAATTTTTGTTTTAAAACAACAACAACATCAGAATCGATGACAGTCTAAATATAATTGATTAAGATTTAAAAAAAAAAAATGAAAACAATAAAATGAAAACAAAACAATATATTATTTTGTGGCAGGCAACGCGTAAATTTTATTTGAATTTTGATTTAGTAACGTAGAAAATTAGATAACAATATTATTTTGAAAATTGCTTAATAAAAACTATAAACAAATTAAACCGTTGTGGGCCCACTTAATTTTTAAATTGAATTTAAAGAACTTTTGCTATTATTTTAAATATATGATTTTTAAGAAAGCCTAAAAGTAGGCAACATATATATTAAACATAAGAAACTAATCATACATTTCGAAAGTGTAGAAAAAAAAATAAAGAAACAATTCTGAATACATAAAAAATTGATCTATTGGATCTATTCGAGTCCAAACACAATATAAATACTTTTAGGCATTTTAGAATCAGCCGGTTTTCATGTTTAAGCATTTTAGAAAATTTTTGTAGAGTACTTTAAGGCGCACGCTATACAAGTATCAAACAATAAAGTATGCATTAGCGCCATTTGCAGTGTTTAAGTTACATAAACATATGTACAAATTTTTAAAGCATACTTTAGGGAGAATAATATAAAATTTAAAGCAAATGAATTCTTGAAATGATTGCTGCACTTATCATTTCAAGAAATTAACCATTTTTTCTTCTTAAAATCAAACACCCCTTCTACATTTGTAACGACTTTGTTTAGATGATCAATCAATTCTTTCTACCTTCGCACAAAAATTAAATTGAATGATTTAACATACTTTCCAATACAATTCACTTCATTAAACTTTCTTCTCTTGAGACAATTTTTCTTTCATAGCAAATATTGGCGTAGGTTTGAAAAGCAGAGGTAGACAAATGTGAAGAAAAGTTTTGAGCAAATATTTAATTTGTGGTAATATATAAAAAGTTTTTAAAAGTTACAGAAACAAATTTTAAACAATTTTTCGTTAATATGAATTTTATAAGAAAAATAAAAATAAAGTATACTTTTAGGAGTTTAAAAAAAAGGTAAACAAATATGTGTGTATAAATTAAACTCAAAATAAAATCTCTGAAAAATTCTCTGCAAAATGACTGTAATATCAATTCAATTGAATTAAGCAGAACTTATTTGTCAAAACACAGATTTGTTGAAAATACTTTGTGACCAAAAAAGTTTTTCACAATTTTTTTTTAATTTTTTTACCCTTAACTTAAGGCCAATTGTCACGATACACTTACAAAAAGTCAAAGGGGTTTCAATGTTATGTGTAAAAAAATAGTGCATATTTTTAGGCTCAAAGAAAAATTGATATTACTTATGATTAACCCCCAGTTTCTGTATGACGAACGAACGTCATACAGAAACTGAGGGTGAGACAACAGAAAACTAGCAGTTATGAATTTATTTTAAGGCCTTAAACTATGCAACAACATATTTGTAACAGCAGTCAGAAATCAAACATATTTTTATTGAAAGTTAATTTAAAATAAAGAAATTTGAAGGTGTTGTTCTGATTTCCTCCTCTTACTTCAATTAAACACATTTGCTTTCATTTATTTAATAGTACGTTACACGAATTTTTTATAGCATAGTTATAGGCCTCAAAATAAATTCATAGCTGCTAGTTTTCTGTTGCCCTACTTATATTTTGAATTTATTTTGATGCCTAAAACATGATATACAAATTTATTGTATCGTAAAATTAAATAAATAAAACCAAGTCTTTTAAGTTAAAGTATAACATCCTCAAACCTTCAAGTGGAGGAAATCTTTATTGTTTTAAATCAAATTTCAATAAAAATATCTTTGATTTTTGATTGCTGTTTCAAATATTTTGTTGCATAGTTTTAGGCCTCAAAATAAATTAACTTAAGTTATACAATTTTATCATTATTTTAAATATTTTGTTTATCCACGCCCACAAAAGGGGCGGACTAAAACAAATGACATTTTGTTGTCCCCTGGATCCAACTGATGGACTTCGAATTGCTTCTAACATAAAAATGTTTCATTTGCTTAGCAAAATTTACAAAAAAAACTATGAAAAATTGCGTTTTTCAGAGGTTGGTCTAGTTTCTTTAGGGGGAACTTTTTCTAAGAATGTCTTAAAACCGATCACTGATCAATAATATATATTCTTTATGGGGCCTTAGACCGATATTACTTAAGACACGGAATGACAAAGTAAGTTTACCCCCAAACTGTGTTGGAGGGAATAAAAAAAATTAATTTGGACCATTTTATGAGTTATGAGTACGAGAAGTTTGAGTAAAGGAACAAGCTCCGATTTTTTTAAAAATTTGATATCTTTTGAACAGGTCATCAAAAAAATCTGAAAATTTACCAGGAAGAAGTTTTCGAAGGGTACTAAAAACTGTATACAATTTTGGAAAATCAAAACACGAATATAAAAAAATTTTTGAAATCGGTCGAACGGCTTTTGAGATATTGCTATTTGAAATTTTGAAAAAAATGCGTTTTTTTCCTACGTTTTAGAAATTAAATAAAAATCTAAAAATTTCTTTTCCTTGACCCTTTCTAGATTTCAAAATAATGCTAAAGGTAATTTTCTGTCATTACTAAGTAATTCGAATGGTAATGATGTGTCATTACCAAGTTTTTGCTGGGTAATGCATCGTAAGATATTTATTTTTATTTTTTAATTTTCAAAAATATAAAATTTTGGATCGTATTTTCCAAAAATTCAAAACTTTGATCAGCACCATGGATTAAAATGATTTACGGATTTGGCTAAGGTTAAGACTTTATGAAAAGGTCAAGGAAAAGAAATTTTGAGATTTTTTTTAATAAAAATTCTTGAACCTATGAAAATACCGCCATTTTTATACCCTACACCACACTGTGGTACAGGGTATAATGAGTTTGTGCTGATGTTTGTAACTACCCGAAATATTGGTCCTAGACCCACTTTTAAGTATACCGATCGACTTAGAATCAGTTTTTGAGTCGATTTAGCGATGCCGTCCGTCTGTCCGTCCGTCCGTCTGTCCATGTAAACGGTGTAAACACGAAAGATGTCGCAATTTTTAATCAATTGACTTGAAATTTGAAACTTAAGACTCTTTTGGCCCAAGGACGAAGCCTATTGAAATTGGAAAAAATCGGTCCATATTTAGACCTAGCCCCCATACAAAGGTCCTCTTTAGTTTTGACTCAAATGACTCTAATAGCCGCATTTTAATAGGTATATTTTTTTTTATAATTTGGCAGGTAATCATGTTTCATCCACACAAAACACCATTCCGAATTTTAAAGAAATCGGGCCAGTTCTTCTTGTAGCCCCCATACAAACCACCTTCCCGATTTTCACATAAATCTCTAAAATTTCATGAAAATAGAAAATATTTAATTAAAATTCTGTTTGTGTATGTTAAACGCGTACTTTAATAATCTTATCAAATCTGATTATCATCGGACCATTTTTGGACTTAGGTCCTATGTGAAAATTTCGCCCGATATTCAATTGAAGCGGTTTATTGTCAACAAAAAGAAGCCTATTCAACTCAAATTTGATTTGTGAGTGCTTTTTACACTTATTAAAGATTTGACAAAATATAGATCTAATCAGTCCATGTTTCAACTTGGGACCCATTTTCCGGGAAACTCTGGTGTAGGGTATTATATGGTCGGTCTTGGCCAACTATAATTTTCTTACTTGTTTCAAATTTCAAATAGCAAAAATCTCGAAAACTCCATGACCGATATTAAAACTTTTTTGATACTCGTGTTCAGCGCATCAAAATTATAATATATGATTTTTAGGAAGACATATTTTTTTCTTATTTAAAAAAAAAATAAAAAAAATTTAAAATCCAAAAAATTTATCGCTGGTCGTTAGATTTTTTTGCAATCTTTACAGTTTTTATTTTTTTAACGGACAATCTTAAAAAACCCTTTTTATCCAACATTTCTTAAAAATTTCCCGACAATTCACTTTTTTTCAAAATTTTTAAAATTGTTTTTTATCGTGGATTCTTAGTACACATTTTTTGTTGCCTATTTTTAGGTTTCTCTATTAATTTATTATAGCATATTTTTGATATCTTTATTTATTGCTAATCACAGCCTACTTTTAGGCTTGTAAAAGTTAAATATTTAAAATATTTTTCTTAAAAGCTTTTGATATGTTAAATATTTTTGTATTATTACACTCAAAATAATTACTCTGTTAAATACTCTGTAAAATGACTGTAATATCAATTCGACAGATATTTGACAAAGTTATCTGTCGAAATACAAATTTTAAGAAAATACTTTGTATTTTCTTGTGACCGAAAAACAAAATTTTATCTGCAATTTTACTTTTTTCTTTGTAATCTCTATTTTACAAAATACGTATTTTAGAAAAATATTTTGTTTTTTTCTCGCAACCAAAATACTAAATTTCATTTGTAATTTTACTTATTGCTCTGTAAAAATAAAAATCTCTTCAAAAAACTTCCAAATATGACCGATAAACCCCTCTTTAAAAAGTGTCTTAAATTACAATAAAAACTGGTAAATTTTACGAGGACGACGTGTAAAATTTGGAGTTACTTGTTAAAAACTCGTAATATTCACAAAAATAAAAAAGTAAATTTACAATTTGGAAGCATTTAAGCGGGTAAATTTAACAAAATTTTACTTTTAATTTTTTTAATTTTAATTAATGTTTTCGATGCAGAGAAGTTTTACTCATAAAATGGATTTAACTAAAACTTTGTAAATTTACAGAGTTTTTTTGTAAAAATTTTGAACTCATAAAAGGCATTAACTAAAACTTTGTAAATTTACAGAGTTTTTTGATAAAACTCTTTTCGGTTTTATCAATATTTTACAGATAATTCTATAAATTTACAGGTTTTTTTTTATCGAAATCATTTAACAGAGTTTTCTTCGTAAAATAACAAAAAATCTTGCTGGTTGGAAATCTATGGTATTTTCTGCTGGCTCAGCAGAGTATCTCTGTAATTTAACAGAGTGATTATTTTGAGTGTATTTTTAAAAATCAAAACAAAAGTATTAAATATCATCCTTAAAAAACATGAAAATCACGTTCAAGGTAAATGTTGATCGGGCATTAATTTTTTTTATTTTTGTTTGCATTTTTTTTTTTATTTTTACGGTAATGCTAAAATTTACCCCAAAAAATAAGCTAAAACAAATACTACTATATTTGAAATCTCAAATTACTTAAATAAATATGACTTGATACAAGTCATATGGCTTTAGTTTTTATTTTTTGGAGAATATACAAAAAATTACTAAAAAAAAGTTATTAAAAAAAAAATACTGCTAATTCAAAAGAATTTATTATATCAGCACTAAATTATTTGGAGTCATTTACAAAAAAATTAAACCTTAATATCAAATATCTTTTGCGTCTTTTGTATTACTTACAGAAGAATAAACCCAAAAAAAGAAAACAAAGAAATTTTGTATATGTAGACAATTTTTTGTTATATCAACATTTTTGAAATTTTTTAGCATCCCTAAAGTAGGCCACATGACTGCTTTGGAATTGTAAGGTTAATGACTAACAACACTGGCGCCTACAAGGATTTGAAAAAATAATATTAAACTGCGCATGCATGATTAATGGTTAAAAAGTGCTACCAAACTTAGATTATTTACTTTTATTTCAAAAAAAAAAACTTAAAAGATTTTTTGGGGCTTATAAGCTATATAAGTCAATTAACAGTAAAATCTGGACATACGTAGATAAAAATACACTAAAAAATCGTAAAGATAACAAAAAAATTTGCAAATCTAATAAAAACTTTGCAGATTTCGAAAACAAAATTTAATTAATAATTTTTTTTAATAAAATATAAAAAATTACTCAGAATGCTTAAAATATTGCTAAAATAGCAAAACTGAAAAAAAAATTAAGAAAAATTAGTAAAAAATTTTGTAGATTGACTTTAATAAAATTTGACGATTTTTTCTTAATATAGTTTTTTTAGATTTTTCACGCAGACACATTTATTTTCTTAAAAAAGCAAACATTTTGCTTAAAATGGCAAACATTTGGCTAAAAATGGCAAACATTTGGCTAAAAATAGCAAACATTTTGTAAAAAAAAGCAAGCATTTTGCAAAATTTTATATTTGCTTAAAAAAGCAAACATTTTGCTTTTTTAAGCAAAAATTTTTTTCTAAAAATAGAAAAAAATCTCCTACAAATTAGTAAGCTACAATCACTGTAGACAAACTATTTTTTTTAATAAAAAATTAGTAAAAATTTAGTAGAATGACTTCGAAAATCGATTTGATAAAAATTGGCTAAATGTTTTGTTATCCCTAATAGATTTTTAATACCCTACACCAGAGTTTCCTGGAAAATGGGTCCCAAGTTCAGACATGGACTGATTAGATCTATATTTTGTCAAATCTTTAATAAGTGTAAAAAACACTCACAAATCAAATTTGAGTAAAAAAGGGTTCTATTTGTTGACAATAAACCGCATTAACTGAATATCGGGCGAAATTTTCACAAGGGGCCTAAGTCCAAAACTGGTCCGATGATAATCAGATTTGATAAGGTTATTAAAGTACGCATTTAACATACACAAACAGAATTTTAATTAAATATTTTCTACTTTCATGAAATTAGAGAAATTCATGTGAAAATCGGGATGGTGGTTTGTATGGGGGCTAATACTTAGGAGAACTGGTCCGATTTGTTTTAAATTCGGAATGACAATTTGTGTAGATAAAACATGGTTACCTGCCAAATTTCGAGAAGATACCTATTATAATGCGGTTATTAGAGTCATTTGAGCCAAAACTAAAGAGGACGTTTGTATGGGGGCTAGTTCTAAATATGGACCGATTTCTTCCAATTTCAATAGGCTTCGTCCTTATGCCAAAAGAGGCTTAAGTTTAAAATTTTAAGTCAATTGATTAAAAATTTCGACCTGTATCGTGTTTAAACCGTTTACATGGGCAGACAGACGGACGGACATTGTTAAATCGACTCAAAAAGTTATTCTGAGTGGATCGGTCTAGGACCAATATTTTGGGTAGTTACAAACATCAGCACAAAATCATTATACTCTGTACCACAGTGTGGTGTAGGGTATAAAAAGGTGTATAACTTGAAATGCACCTAGTGGTGAATAACAAAATTTCACTAGCTTGTGAATAAAACGTAAAATATTTATTTTCATAAATTTTTTTTCATCAAAAAAGTTTTTTTTTCATTAACATTTTTTTTCCCATCAGAAACATTTTTTTTCTCCAAAAATTTTTTTTTCTCCAAAAAAAATTTTTTCTCCAAAAAAATTTTTTTCTCCAAAAATTTTTTTTCATTAAAAATTTTTTTTTTCATCAAAAAAATTTTTTGTTTTAATTTTTATCCTCCCTTAATTGTAGAGTGTATATAAAAGTTTGTCATTCCGTTTGCAACTCATCAAAATCTCGGACTGATCGGTAGGGCGTCCCGTCAAATTTAAACTTTCGAATTTCGTATCGTAATACATGCCAAACGATGGCCACGTTCGAGCTCATTATTGAAAAATTTATGAAAACCCAGCGGTCAAAGTTGGAAAAAATTACGTATTTCGAACAAAATTCATGTTTGAATTTTTTAACCAAATCCGGCTTAAAAATTCGAAAATTTTGCGTACTTTTTTGGAAATTTTTTAAAAAATTCCAAACCCCCAACCAGAGATGCTGATTTTTTTATATAAAAATCATTTTTTAATCAAATTGGCCTGTGGACCAAAATCGCTGATCTGCATTTTTGGACCAAAATTCTACAATTTGGATAAAAATAAATAGTTTTTATGTTTAAAAATCACCATCTGTTGACCAAAATCGCAATTTTGGAATTTTTTAAATATTTTTTCAATAAAGTAAGCAAAATTTACAAATTTTTTCAGCCAGATTTGGTCAAAAAATTCTGACATGAACTTTTGTCGAAATATGTAATTTTTTCTTCGACCGCTGGTTGTCGACTGAAGATGATCTTGCAAAATTTTTTCATAAATTTTCCCAAAAATTAGCTCTAATGTGGAAATCGTTAAGCAGTTATTACAAGAAATTCGAAAGTTTAAATTTGAGGAGACGCCCTTCTGATCAGTGATCGATTCCGTCTTTCTGTCCGTCTGTCAAAATAATTCACAAATATGACTGTAACTTAACAGATTTACTTGTTGTTGCACTTGAGTAATATCGGTTCAGCGATTCAAAAGTTATGAACGAAAAAAAGGACACCTCGAAAATTCGGGTACATTCTACATAACCTTAAAATACAAATTGCTTTAATTCGGCTAGAGGTTGACATATGTAAACAGAATTGGATACGGAAATGTATTTAAATAAGAACAACCCAATTTGTTTACCTAAAAAAATTTTCCGCGGAATTTATTTTTTTTATTTTTTTTACTTGTAGAGACATTTTTTTCAAATTTTTATTTTTTTTTTAAATAAAGTTGTATCTTTTTTACATTATGGAGGGTATCCATACATCCACCAAGGCCGAATTTAACTTTTTTTTTACTTATTTTTCAATAAATTTCTCCTTCAAATTTTCTTTTTAAATACTGTTCACCATGCTTTCTTTTCAAGGTTCCTAAGACAGCCTTCATAATAATGACAGTGAACTGTTGTATCGGCAAACATATTTTAATGCTGTCTACTTTTAGGCTTAAGGCTAAATATTCTTTTATTTGTCAAATATCTGTCATCTTATGTGGCATTTTTTTTAACAATAATTTTGTAAGATTTTTCTTTAATTTTTTTTTATATAAAAAATTATAAATAAAATGTATTTAAATCTTTTTGCTTTATCTTTTCCTTCATTTCATTTTTAGATAGTCCTTTGAGTGCTTTTAGCCCTTAAGCTGATTCTATTGTTTAGCAACCCATACATAAAATTTCAATGACAAAATGTGATATTTAAGTAAAAAAATAAGATTTTATTTAATGTTTTAACATTTGTTTTATATTAACACTTTAAAGGCCAATTGTCACGATAAGGCTGAATAAAATTAGTTTTGAGGTTTTTTGTAAAAAAGGAAAGCATACTTTTAGGATTAAAAGAAAAATTTATATTACTTGTAGGGTTCGATATTTTTAGAAATGTTTTAAAAAATGTCAAAATATTAAAAAAAAATATTTCTTACACAGAAAAAATTTTTTCCAATGAAAGACATTCATAGTATTTATGAACAAATTAATAAAAAAAACTTTGAAAAAGTTTAAAAGTATTATGAAAAAGTTATTAAATTTTTATGAACTTTTTCATAAATCCAATGAAAGTCTCAAATTTTTTGGTTGTAAGTACTATACATCCTATTTATAAATTTTGATGCGCTAAACACGAATATCAAACAAATTTTGAAATTGGTTAAACAGTTTTGGCGATATCGCTGTTTGAAATTTGAACAAAATGGCGATTTTTTCCTGGGTTCAAAAATAAAAAAACTTTTAAATTTCTTTCCCAGTCCACTGCAGTGTATCCCTTTTCATGTCTTTTAAAAGTGGTTTCATACAAAAATTTTAAAATTATTTAAATTCTTAAAAACTTTGTTTAAAAAAAGCTTTTAGAATTCGGTATTTATTCACTAAGAAACTTTTCGCAAAAGTTCTTAAAACTCAAACACAAAATCCCACAAAACCCATGCCAATATTTACTTAAGTTCAATCTTAAGATTTATAAATCGTTAAAAGGTTTATTGTGTCTTATGATGTGAACTGTGTTGAATTAAGAAATATTTCAAATATATTTGGTGTATTGTATATAATTTTGTTTAAAAGTCCTTGGCAATTGCTATATGATGAAGGTCACAAAAGTTTGATTGATCATTTAAAAAAGTTTGGACAAAAATACACATGTGTATGACAAGTATTTTTGGTAATTGATTAGGAATTTAAAAAGAAAAAAATAATAAAACATAACATATTTTTAGGCGTAGTTACAGAAAATGTAGCATACTTAAAGGGAATTGCCATTTTATTACGTTGTATGAATTTTTAACCCTTTAATGACTAACGCAGAAAAATTTTTAAAATGCAGATATTTACTTTAAGAAGATTCATAGTAATTTTTTAAGTAGAATTCCTGAAAATAACGATTTTTTTTTGGGTTTACAAAATTTTCAAAAAAAATATTTTTTTTTTGTTGATTTCCAAAATGTGTGTATTAAATTCGGCTTTGCTAAATTTTTTATGTCAACCAAAATTTGAATAAAAAATTAAAAAAAAAAAATTAATTCAACCAGAAAATATTAATTGAAAAACTTTTTTTAATAATTTTTATTTTTATACCCTCCACTCTAGTGATAGAGGGTATATATAAGTTTGTCATTCCGTTTGTAACACCTCGAAATATTGGTCTAGGACCCCATAAAGTATATATATTTATGATCCTCGATCGATTTTAAGTTGATCTAGCGATGTCCGTCCGTCCGTCCGTCTGTCTGTCTGTCTGTCTGTCTGTCTGTCCGTCCGTAGAAAACACGCTAACTTTTGAAAGACTTTACAGAGGCTACTGAAGTTTGGCATATATGTTTGTCATTTACCTGGTCAGGTTGGTATTGCATTCCAGCCAAATCGGTCCAGTGGTTCAAAAGTTATGAGCAAAAGAGTAAATTTCGGGTAATTCGCGAATTTACGAGATAAAAAAACACGATAACTTTCGAAAGACAATAAAAAGACTACTGAAGCTTGGCACGTATCTTTGCCGTTCCCCGGGTCTATTTGGTTTTAAATTTCAGCTCAATCGGTCCAGTGGTTCAAAAGTTATAAGCAAAACCTTGAATTTCAGATTAGTTTCATCTAAAATGCCACGTGTTTTAACAAGTTTTAAAAGCATTGGTGGTAACTAAACAATGCTTTTCAAACTTGTTTAATTTTAAAGCAATGCTTTTTAAACTTGTTTAGTTTTAAAAGCATTGGTAACTTAAAAATTACACTCGAAAAAAATTTTACACTCAAAAAAAATTTTACACTCAAAAAAATTTTACACTCAAAAAAAAATTTACACAAAAAAATTTTTTTTTTTTTTTTTTACAAAAATGACAATATTTTGTGTAAGAAATATTTTTACAGTAAAAAAAACATTACACTCGAAAAAAATTTTACACCCAAAAAAAAAATTTGTAATTTTTCTTTTTTAAAAAAAAAAATGACAAAAAAAGAGTTTTTTACTCAAAATAAAATATTTCTAATCAAAATTGGTAAGTTTTTCACGTTAAAAAATGTACTACCCTTTAAAAAAAATGCATTGTGGAGGGTATTCATAGATTCAACAAAGTCGAATTTAACTTTTCTACTTGTTTTAATTTGAATGCGCTAAAGAAAAGTATAAAAAAATTAAAATTGGTCAAACGGTTTTCAATCGATACCGATATTTGAAATTTCAAAAAAATTGCGGTTTTTTCCTTCATTCAAGAAATTAAAAAAAAATCTCAAAATTTTTTTACCTTTTCATAGAACTTGAGACAATCTTTCATTTAAACTTAATTTAAGCCAAATCCAACCATTTTACCCAGTGGCGCCCCTTCGATAAAAGTTTTTGATTTTTGAAAAATTTTCACCAAAAGCAGTTTTCGAGATATCGCCATTTGAAAGTTGTTAAAAAATTTCCAAAAATGCTTATCTATGTTCAGGAAATTGTTTAAAAAAATCTGAAAAAAATTTTTCGATTTTTTTTTAATTTCTGGACTGTAGAAAAAACCGTAATTTTTTGCAAAATCACCCCATTAAGGTGTCCCAGCCGTCTGTCTGTTGAAATGGCGATCATGACCAAAATATTACACTAATATGACTAAAACATAACATACTTGTAATTGCCCTGAAAAGTTTGGTATTGTATTTGAGCGATACCGGTTCCGCGTTTCAAAAGTTATAACGAAAATCTAAGAACACCTCGAAAATGTTGGTATATTCAACATAACCTAAAAAATACAAAATGCTTTAATTCGGCTGCTGATGGCATATGTTCGCAGAATTGAACACTGAATGGTATTAAAACAAGTCCGAACATATTTTTCTCCGATTTTTTTCCAAGAAAATTTTTTTCGCGGACATTTTTCTTTAAATTTTTTTTTCTCAAAAATAATTTCTTTTTTTAATAAAGTTTTATGGTCACAGAATTGAACACCGAATGGTATTAAAACAAGTCTGAACATATTTTTTTTTACAAAAAATTTTAAAACGATTTTTTCCACGAAAATTTTTTTCGCGGATTTTTTTCTTTAAAAATTTTTTTCTTTCTCAAAAATAATTTCTTTTTTAAATAAAGTTTTTTGTAATAACATTTTTTACATTGCTGCGGGTATCAATACATACGGCAAGGCCGAATTTTACTTTTTTAATTGTTTTATTATACCCTCCAACCACAGTATGGGGGTATACTCACTTTGTCATTCCGTGTGTAACGCATCGAAATATCGGTCTAGGACCCCATAAAGTATATATTTTATTGATCAGTGATCGATTCTAAGACATTCTAGCGATGTCCGTCCATCCGTCTGTAGAGGACACGATACAGTCCAAAATAAAAGAGCTAGACTTCCGAAGTTTGGCACGAATATGTCTTATATTCCTAGGCAGGTTAAGTTCGGAAATGGGCAAAAACAGACCAGGGGGAAAAAAGTTCCCCCTTGGAGAACTAAACCAACCTAAGAAAACCCGCATTTTTTGAGGGTTTCTTGTACTTTTGCTAAGCAAATGCAACATTCTTATCTCAGAAGAAGTTCAAAACCGCAAGGGAAAGGTGCCCCTAAGGTCTCCCACCAACCCCTACCCCAAAAAAAAAAAAACGCCCCTGGATTTTTTTATATTGTTTTTTTTTTTACATTTTGGAGGGTATAAAAGATTCGGCACAGCCGAATGTAATACTCTCACTTGTTTTTTATCTCAAACACATCATCAGACGTATACAATTAAAAACGAATTACAAATTTTAATTGACCGAAATGTCTATTGCAAAAAAAAAAAAAAAACACCAAAAGTAAATTTTATACAAAAACAGTTTATTTCCCATTAAAAAATGTTTATATATAATTATCAGGGAAACCAAAAATATGCAGTATCATGTTTTTTCCTGCGCTTTGTATTGATAAATGGGTAAGGTATTTATCCGTTTCAAAAGATTTTAAGAAATCTGGCATCGATTTGTTAGAGCATATTTTTGCATATTTTAGCCTTAATAAGAGCATATTTTAGCATATTTTAGGTTTAAGAGCATATTTTACCATAAGAGCATATTTTTAGAGCATATTTTTGATTTTTAGAGCATTTTTCACTTTTTAGAGCATTTTTTTAAGTTTTCAGAGCATTTTTTAATTTTTAGAAATTTTTTTTTATAACAACACTTATTTTTAAATTTTTTAAATTTTTTTGGGATGTTTTTTTTTTTAATTTTGTAAGTGGACTGAAATGTTTGTTTCTTTTTCTTTTCCAAAATAACGGGGTTCTGACGATTGATTATGCTTTGGCCTGTTCTTGCTTCATTAACCCATATTTACCCTCTAACTACCCCACATAACGGTATTTTTTTGGTATATTCTCTAAAAAATTGTAAAAAACACCTCGAAGAAGGGGACATAATTTTTTTTAAGAGCATATTTTTATTGTTTTTAGAGCATATTTTCCGTTTTTAAGGGCATTTTTTAAGCGCATAAAACGTATTTTTTAGAGCATATTTTTGGTTTCCCTGATAATTATATATTATTTGATGAAATTATATAAAATTATATACAGTTTACATTTTTTTAAAAAATTGGATAAAATTTGATAAAATTGTATATAATTTGATGAAACTATATATAATTATATCTAGGATTTGGTGGATTTTATTTTATTAAATTAGATCAAATTATATATAATTGGAAAAATTTTTTTTACAAAATTGTATAAAATTTTATAAAATTGTATAAAATTTGATCAAAGATATAATTTGATAATTTTATAAAATTATCCCGAATAAAAAAAGTTATATGACGCAATATTTAATTATATATGAACAGATATGCTTTTATGTACATCCATATTAATTTTGATCCGAAAATTGGCGGATCGAATATTATACGATTATATCAAATTCTATTATTTTTGATAAAATAATATCAAATTTGATTAAGTTTGATCCCAAAAATGGGTCTATCCAATTGTATTAAATCATATCTTATCTGTTAAAATTAGATAAATTTTTATATAATTGGATGAAATCTGGTGAAATTTTTTGGAATTTTAAACGTGAAATTAGAAATTATTTTATCAGATTGGATACATTATCAAGTAGAAGAGTTTTTATTGTATTCTTCCAAATTTTTCGGGACTTAGCAAATTATTAAAAAATTTTATTTTTTTTTTCTAAAATCATTTATAAGGGATTTAAATTTTCCAAAAAATGTTTGTGTCTTAGAAAATTTAAAAACATTTTTTCGGAACTCAAAAACTTTTTAAAAAAATTAAATTTCTCATAAAAACATTTTCAATGATTTTTTTACTCCATAAAAATTGCCAAAAAAAATATTGTGTCCGGGACTTTGGAAAATTTTCATAAAATTTTTTAGGACTTGAATTTTTTTTTTTATTGTCCGGGACTTAGAAAATTTTGAAATTTTTTTCGGCATATAATTATAAATAAAATCATATATCTTTTTATCTGCCATATCTAAAAATTCCCGACCTTATATGTCATATCAAATTTCATATAAATCAGTATATAAATAGATATGAATATGTATGCTATCATATTAAAAAACAAGGAAAAATACAATGCTATATATAAACTTGTATGTCCATATCAAAGATCATGCATAACCATATATAAATATAAATAACTATATAATAGCATATATGATTATATCAGATCTTTTTTACTCGGGATATCCATAAAATCCTGGATATAATTATATATAATTTTATCCATTTTTTTTTTAAATTTAACCTGTTTATTTATATAATTTTTTATAATTATATAGAATTTCATCAAATTATATATAATTATATACAAATAAACTTTTTTACTCGGGTTAACACACTCATGACATTGAATTATAAAAATCTTAAATTAATGCGTGTACATAAAGGGGATTGAATACATATCGTAGGCTGAACTGCAAAAGGACGTAACTCACAAAGAAAATCTAAACCCTCAAACTACATGTTTTCAACAAAAAATTGATGCACAAACTCAATTTTAAATTTTTTTTGATTGTTTAGGCCCGTTTTAGTTTCAGTTGGCGATAGACTTTACCATAAAAACACAATTTTATAATAAATTAAAAAAAAAAAAGTAAAACAACACATGTACAAATAAGTCAAATTTGAATATTTGAAAATTTATATGCCTTTTTTTTGCAAATTTTAGGATTTTGTTATAAAAAAATCGCAATATTCTGTCATCAATTGTTTTTTTTTTAAATACTACGAACTTTGATTTTATATATTTCTAAAGTTGTTTTTTATTTGTTTAATTTTCCAGCTAGTCATGCTTTGAAAGTGACTCAAAAAAACGTGGATTACAATTTCTTGTTTATTTTATTTTTTTTCTTCTTCTGTATACTAATGATTTTAAATTAAAATTTTCTATATTCAAAGTCTTTCTTTAACAAAAAAATTAAAAATAAATTAATTCACAAAACTGACAAAGTAACGTCATACTGAATTTAAATTTGTACTCGCATGTTTTATAAAAAAAATGTGGCACGTTTTTTCATTATTTGTGTTCATGGTTAATTTTTTTTTATATTCTGTCAAAAATACATCTTAATGGATTCTTTAGATAATTCAGTATACATGCAATACTTTTTTTTTTTTGTGTGGCAGACGTTTACAGACTGATAAAAAAAAATCGCATTAAAACTTGACTTGTTAATGAACGAACTGGCGAAAATTTATGAGGTTTTAAAATTTTGTAAAAAAATTTTGTGGGTGACGTTCTGAAATAACATGATAATAAATTTATCTTTTTTATTTATATTAATACGACAACTTTAGACACGTGTTAAAATTAATAACATGATTTTTTTAATGTTAATTATAATTAATAACTCCTAGAAGTATATTACATATTTAAATTTTTAAAAGCATCCTAAAAGTATGCTTTAAACTTTTAGCTATATACACTAGGGCGGAGAGAGAAAAAATTTTTTTTTAACAAAATTTTAAAAATAAAGATTTTTAATATATTTTTTTTTACATTTAACTTTTTTTACTTAAGTTTATTTGTATGTATTCGTATTCAAAACATTTTGGGAATTTTGGAGGATATTTCTGGATTTGTAGGATATTTATGGATTTGGAGGATATTCATGGATTTATGAACTTGTTTTTGCTAGTTTCAAAACTAATTTTTTACAATTGAATAGTGAATTCGAAATTTTACAATTTTTTTTGTAGATCTGTGGTGATTTTTTTTTTGTGAAAGCCATTACTTTTTGCTTTCCTCCTAAACTTATGCTTTAAAATATTTCACAAACATCTTCCGAACAACAAATCAAATAATTTATTTTCATATTAGAAAATTATTTAACAATAAAAAATCATAAAATATTTCTCAAATGCCTAATAAATTATACTTGTTTAACATCAACGATATTTAGACGACTGCTAATGACAACAAATAAATGAATCTTAGCCAAAAATGTAAAAATGTTTTCTTACTCGTACTTCCTGTTTTTGTAAAAACCACATGTTAACATTTTCCATATAAAAAATGTATTAAATTACCAAACAATTTTAAAAGGCAATTTCTTGTAAAATAATACATTATTACAAATTATGTACATAAAAAAGATTATATTCCACAATTTCCTTAAATTAAAAATAAACAAATTGAAACAGAAAATTATACTTGAGCACGTTTAAAAAATTTGTTTGAAAAAAGAAAAAAATTGGCAAGAATATTGTTAAAGGAGCGTTTACATCATACCACTGATTTGTTTTATTTTCGACGATTTTTATAAAAAAGTTAGATTTTGTTGAAGCATATTTTAAGGAATTTTGTAAATATATGATCTGAAAATTAAATTCCAGCAAAACAATGGCATTTTTGATTTTTTTTTTTAATAAATCGACTAAAGATTAAATAAATTGTTTTTGTCGCCTTTAAATAACAATCATATATTACTACATGCCTAAAATTATGCTACACAAAATCTTGCTTTTTATATAAAAATTAAACGATTTAGTGGTATGATGTAAACAAACCTTAAGCTTCAGATTTTTAAACAAAAGCAATTTAAAAATGTTTAAAATTTCAACAAATTGTTCCCAGAATTATCAATGACAACGAAATATTTTTCCAGTTTTCTATGTTTTACTAGGGGGATTTTTTAAAAAAAATTTTTCTAGGTTTCTATTAAATATTTTCCTAGTAAAAGAAATATAAAACGCAATATGTGTATAAAGAGTAACATCCTTGCAGCAAAAACAAAAAAAATAATTAAAAGACAATATTGCATACTGACAGGGTGATAAAAATAGTAAGACATATTTCATAGAAACTAACATAAAATACAACTTTGGATACATTTCTGGTTTCTTATAGTAAACAAGTTGTTGAACAAAAAAAAATATTGCATACTAACTAGTTTTCTAAGAATTTTTAAAATTGTTGCCTACTTTTAGGCTTCAATTTTTTTTTTTTATAAATTTTAGTTTTCCAACGTCTCTAATAAAATTTTCACAGTATAGACAAGGATTTTTTGGTTACTCTGCAATATATATTTTTTAGTATTTTGCCTCAATAAATATAAACATGTTAAAAATGTAGCATACATACATAAAACAATATTGCATAGAAACAGAGTATTTAAAATAAGTTAAGCTGCATACTCTAGTGCATTATGCCAATCTATGTAGATTTTGTTAAAACATTAAAATGTTGCATACTTTTAGGCACTTTATAGAAAATCCTAATACGAGTTTGAGCACCCAGGTGAAAATGACCATGTATGTTCATACATGCTCATACATGATTCAATGTATGATAGTATATGAACAATATATGGAAATGTATGTCATATATGGGAGCATATATGAACATACACAAGTAATGTAATATTCCATATATGTAAATGTATGCAACTACGTGTAGATAAATATGTCATTCTCCTTCATATATGCTATGCATCTGTATAGCATACATGTCTTAAAAACAATTTTTTTAAAGGTTGGGTTCGGCAGAACTTTGCAAAATTGGACGAAGTTCATGTATGGGTTCAGTCTGAAAAAGTCGTTCGGTTGGACAATAATGATCATACATCATCAAGATTGATTATAATTTTATAGGCGAAAATGAACGGCACTAACGTAAACAACCAAATTTAGAAGAAAATTCGAACACTCTGACGGTATTACTGTCAGAGCTGCGAAGGATTTCATCCCTTAATAAGATTTGGTGTTCTGAATTAAACTTTAATGATTGCATTCCCCAATCACAATTTATCGAATGAATTTACATTTGATTTTAAAATATAGAATGAATTCGGTTTCTTTTTCATTTGACTTTGAAATTGAATGCGTAAGTTTTTATAAATTCGATTTTTAAAAGTCTCATGAATAATAAAGAATGCATTCAGTTTTTAAAATTCTTATAAACAAGAATTCGATTTAATGGTAAAAATCGAATCCATTCCAAGAAATATTGATATTTTAAAAATAATTGTATTCAGTGACTATAAAAATCGAATGTATTTTATTTGTGAATTCATTCGAAAAGTGATTAATTCTTCGAAGCTTTGATTAGCCTAAAGTATCATAAAGTCCAAAGTATATTTTTAAAATATTCGTTAGTTTTTATTAAAAAATCAGTGTCATAAATTAGTACAAGATATTTATATTTGAAAAAATTTCAATTAATAGACGTTTTATAGAAAAAAATAGAAAAAAAATTTTACATACAAATTCATGTATGACAATGTATGATCATTAATGTACATGTACCCTCAAATTACGGATATGCACATGTATGGACATCCATATATGCATCATATATGAACATACATGACCATTTTCACCCGGGCACAAGAGATTCATTACTTCACAATGTTGAAAACATTTTGACCAAACAAATAGTATTTCCTAATACCTTTAGTCGCAGTAAAGGAGTTTGAACTTCTATTGGCATAAATAAGTTCTTCGAGGGGAAACTTTTTTCCCCTGGTCCAATTTTTCCCATTTACGAACCAAACCTGCATAAGACCATCTACCTTAAGAGTGAAATTTTTTCTTCAACTTTTTATTTTCCCAAGTGATCAACTAGACCAATGATCCCAACCTTTGATTCTCGCCCCACTGGGGGGCAATTTGAATGCTTTAGGGGGGCAACGAGCAAATTTTTAATTTTTTTTTGTTAAAAATCTAAAAAAATAATTATTTTAGTTAAATTATTTAGTTGGTTGTTGAAAACTTTTGATAAAAACTTTGTTTAAATTATGATTTTAACAAAAAGTTTGCTTAACTACAAGTAAATTTTGAATTTTTAAACAATTTTGAATTTTAAAACAAATTTGAAAAATTTTCACATTTTTCTTGAGTGTAGGGGGGACATTTTGGTTTTTTTAACTTAAAAGTTGGGAATGGCCCAAAAAAGGTTGGGAACCATTGAACTAGACTTAAAATTTATGTGTTTCAAATTTGAGGCCATTCGGGTTAAATAAAGCGTGTCTCCCGGCGATCAAAGTTTTGGATTTTTGACACATAATATTTATTAATTTTGATGCGCTGAAAGCGAATATCAAAAAAAAAAAAACAAGTGAGAGTGTTAAATTTGGCTGTGTCGAATCTTTTATACCCTCCAAAATGTAAAAAAAATTGTCAGGGACGTTTGAGTGCGGGTGAGGGGGGAGGGGGTGGGTGTGTGGGTGTGTGAGTAGGTGAGGGACGCAATTAAATACACCAAAGTCATAAATTACCTACATATTACCTTTAATTACACAATAAAATCATTTATTTTTTTATTTTTTTTTAATCCACGCCCACAAAAGGGGGGCGGGAAAAAAAATACAGACATTTTTTAATGCCCTCCAAATGCAGGACTTTTAACTTTTCTTGCACAAAAATGTTGCATTTATTTAACAAAAATACAGAAAAACATGTAAAAAAGTGCGGTTTTCAAAATATCGCCATTTCAAATTTGTCAAAATTTTTTTAAAAATGACGGTTTTTTGACAAATTTGAAATGGCGATATTTTATAAACTGCACTTTTCTTACATCTTTTTCTGTATTTTTTTACAAAATATGTAAACCGCACTTTTTATACCCTACACCACTGTGTGGTACATGGTATAATGAGTTTCTGCTGATGTTTGTAACTACCCGAAATATTGGTCCTAGACCTACCTTCAAGTATACCGATCGACTCAGAATTACTTTTTGAGTCGATTTAGCGATGTCCGTCCGTCTGTTCATCTATCGTTTTAAGCACGAAACTTAAGCATCTTTTGGCCCAAGGAAATTGGAGAGAATCGGTCCATGTTAAGACCTAGCCCCCATACAAGCGCCCCCTTTGGATTCGGCTTAAATGACTTTAATAACCGTATTATAATAGATATCGCTTTGAAATTTAGCAATCAAATTTTGTATGCATGAATCTTCATTCCAAATTTCAAAGGAATCGGGTCAGTCCTTCTGGTAGTCCCCATACAAACCACCCTCCCGATATTCACATAATTCCCTCAAAATTCATGTAAATGGAAATATTTGATAAAATTGTATTTTTAGGTGTTAAACGTGTAGTTTAGTAACCTAATCAAATCGGAATATAATTGGACCATTTTTGGACTTAGTTCCCCATATAAAAATTTCGACAGATATTCATTTAAATCGGTCTATTCACAAAAAATAAACAAATTTCTCTAAACTTTGATCTGTGTGTGTTTTCTATACTAAATAAAGATCTAACAAAAGACAGATCCAATCGGTCCATGTTTGGACTTCGGACCCATTTTCCGGAAAACACTGGTGTAGGGTATCATACACTCAAAATAATTACTCTGTTAAATACTCTGTAAAATGACTGTAATCTCAATTCGACAGATATTTTACAAAGTTATCTGTCGAAATACAGATTTTAAGAAAATACTTTGTTTTCTTGTGACCGAAAAACAAAATTTTATCTGTAATTTTACTTTTTACTTTGTAATCTCTATTTTATAGATAATAAGCAGAGTTTTTTTTTGTTATAATACGGATTTTAGAAAAATACTTTATTCTCGTAACCAAAATACTAAATTTCATTTGTAATTTTACTTATTGCTCTGTAATACAGTTTTTAAATAAAAATCATTTCAAAAAACTTACAAATATGACCGATAAACCGCTCTTTAAAAAGTGTCTTAAATTACAATAAAAACTGGTAAATTTTACGAAGATGACGTGTAAAATTGGAGTTACTCGTTATAAACTCGTAATATTCACAAAAATTAAAAAGTAAATTTACAATTTGGAAGCATTAAAATTTTAATTTTAAATATTTTTTCTTTTTAATTTTAATTAATGGTTTTGATGCAGAGAAGTTTTACTCATAAAATGGATTTAACTAAAACTTTGTAAATTTACAAAGTTTTTTTTTGTAAAATTTTGAACTCATAAGATGCATTTAACTAAAACTTTGTAAATTTACAGAGTTTTTTTGGTAAAATTCTTTTTTGTTTTATCAATATTTTACAGATAATTCTGTAAATTTACAGTTTTAATTATCGAAATCATTTTACAGATTTTTCTTCGTAAAATAACAAAAAATCTTGCTGGTTGGAAATCTATGGTATTTTCTGCTGGCTCAGCAGAGTATCTCTGTAATTTAACAGAGTGATTATTTTGAGTGTATGGTCGGTCTTGACGGACTATAACTTTCTTACTTGTTTTACATGTTTTTCTGTCAAAAAATTGTCAAAAATGACAAATTTCAAATGGCGATATCTCGTAAACCGCTAGACCGATTTCCGAAATTTGTTGAAATTCATATTCAGCATGCCAAAATAAATAAAAATAATGTATCGCGAGATAATTTAATTTTTCAATTTTTCAAAAATCTAAAAAATCGGTGAAATTTTTTAAAAATCTAAAACATTCATTGAAGCCCGCCACGGATTCAAATGTTCGGATTTGGCTCAAATTAAGTTTAAACTAAAACTGTCTTAAGCTCTATGATAGGGTCAAGAGAAAGACATTTTGAGATTTTTTTTTACAGATTTCATGAATTTAGAAAAAAACACAATTTTTTTGCAAATTTCAAATATAGATATCTGGAAAACCGTTCGACTTATTTTAATTTAATTTATTGATATTGGTGATCAGCGCATCAAAATTATTAAATATAATGTATCGCAAGACAGATTTTTTTATTTTTTTTAAATGTTAAAAAATCCAAAATTTTTATCGGCGGGCGCCACGGTCTAATTTAATTCGATTGGCCTCAAATCTGTACCACGTAAGTTTTATGCGTACACAGAAAAAAATAAAAAAAAATTTTGAGTAAATTTTTAATACTATTGAGTAAAAAATTACTCAATTTTCCACCAGTAAACGATTTAATAGTATTGAGTAAACTTTTAATAAAATATTATTAAATGCTTAATAAAAAATTTGAGTAAATTATTAATTCACACAATTAAATCTTTACTTAAAATTTTTTAATATTTTTAAGTAACTTTTTCATTGTGTCAAGTAAAAATTTACTCAAAATGTATCAAATTATTTTTTTAAAAAGTTTAAAAAGTTTCTAATTTTTTTTTTCCAAAAAA
This sequence comes from Pegoplata infirma, assembly GCA_963921195.1. Classification (NCBI taxonomy): domain Eukaryota; kingdom Metazoa; phylum Arthropoda; class Insecta; order Diptera; family Anthomyiidae; genus Pegoplata; species Pegoplata infirma. Next base: position 37,721,820 of record OY992536.1, read on the forward strand.
ATTGCTTTTACAAACTTTACCAAATATACTTATGTCTTCAAGACAAAGTAAAATTTTATAAAGATGATTTCAAACTTTCATATACATATACAAAAAACAATAAACTAAATGAGAATTCAAAACACCAAGAGAAAAAAAAATAAATAAAAAAAAAATATTAAATTTGTATTAAATTATTTACTCAAATTTTATTTTAAATTTTTGAGTAAATTTTTAATTGCGTCAATTAAAAAATTACTCAAATTTTTTTTTAAAAATTAAACAAGTGATTACTCAAATTTGTTTCCTCCATATTTTTTTCTGTGTAGGAGAATTTAAATTTATCCGGGCGTTTAAAATCGAAGGAAAAACTTTTTTAACTTATGCATTTGAGGGTTAATACAATAAATTACGAAATTAAAAACGACATCAAAATTTTTTTTGTTGCCTACTTATGAGGTGAATCATTTTCTACAAGTGTTGCCAACTTTTAGGCTTTAAGTTGTTATGCAATTGCAGAAAATTGTTTGTTTTTAATTTTATAGTTTTTAGAAAAAAAAAATGTAATATGTTTCTATTAAGTACTTTGCGGTTGATGTTCTACTTGTAAGTTTCTATGAAGTATTAGATAATTGGTTAATTAATTTATCAAATTACGAAATGAAAATGATATCAACAAAAAAAAAAATATTTTGCCTAAGTAAAGGATGAATATTTTTACAACTTTTGCCTATTTTTAGGCTTAATATTGTGATACAGTTTCTGAGATTAGTTTGCGTTCCATTTCAATTTGGTTGTCTTAAAAAATTATAGCAATGTTTTTTAGCCAAATTGAAATAAATTTATGTTAATTACATAACGTTTGATGCATTGAATGTTGCATACTTTTAGGATTTATTTTTCTAAAAAAAAACGATATGTGTAATTTTATCATTCACAAAATTTACGAAATAAAACAATGTCAGCAAAAACAAGTAAAAAAAGTTCAATTCCGTCTTGCCGAATGTAGGAATACGCTTCACAATGTCAAAAAGATTTTTTGTAAAAAAAAAAATTTTGCGAAAAAAAAACAAGTAAGAAAATTATAGTCGACCATATAATACCCTACACCAGTGTTTCTCGGAAAATGGGTACCAAGTCCAAACATGGACCAATTGGGTCTATCATTTGTCAAATCTTTAATAAGTGTAGAAAACACTCACATACCAAATTTGAGTGAAATTGGCTTACATTTGTTGCATATAAAACGTAATTATCGGGCGAAATTTTTACATGGCGCCTAGATCCAAAAATGGTCCGATTATAATCAGATTTTTGAGTTATTAAAGTATGCGTTAAACACACACAAACAAAATTTTAATCAAATGTTTTCTATTTTCATCAAATTTTATAGATTTATGTGAATATCAGGAGGGTGGTTTGTATGAGGGCTACAAGAAAAACTGGTGCGATTCCTTTGAAATTTGGAAAAGTGATTTGTGAATAAAAAAAAGGTTTACCTGCCAAATTTTGAAGAATATCTATTAAAATACGGCTTTTAGGGTCATTTGACCCAAATTTAAAGGGGACGTTTGTATGGAGGCTAGGTCAACACATGGACCTTTTTACCAATTTCAAAAGCGTCCGTCCTTGGGTCAAAAGAAGCTTAAGTTTCAAATTTCAGACAAATCGGTTAACAATTGCGACCTGTGTCGTGCGCACAAATTTACATGGACGGACGGACAGACGGACGGACGGACATATTTCGGGTATTTACAAACATCAGCACAAACTCATTACACCCTGTACCACAGAGTGGTGTAGGTTATAAAAATTTGGTGAAAAAAATTCCGCAAAAATTTTTTGTTTTTACAAAAATATGACTGACACCTAACATATTATTTGTTTTTGTTCTGAGAAGTTTAGTATTGCATTTGAGTGATATCGGTTTAGCGGTTCAAGAGTTATGATCGAAGATGTAAGGACACCTAGAAAATGTTGGTATATTCCACGTAACCTAAAACTATAAAATGCTATAATTCGGCTGATGGTGACATATTTGAACAGAATTGGTGGTATTTAAACAAGTAGAAACATATTTTTTTTTTGCACAAAAAAACTTTTCGCGGAATTTTATTTTCACTAAAATTTTTTTTCCGCGCAAAAATTTTTGTTTTCAAAAATTTTAAATTTTTTCTTGGTTAATGCAACGCATAATATATTAAAAACGTCATCAACAATAGAAAATTTGTTTGCATACTTATGAAATGAATAAATTTTTATAAGTGTTGCCTACTTTTAGGCTTTATATGGTACCCCACAATTAACAAATCTAAAGAGCTTTTGTATCCCTTTCTTTGTTACATTTTTAGAAAAAAATTTTAGAAAACAATTTTTGTAATATATTTCTATTAAGTACTTTTCGGCTGATGCACTGAATAGCAAAGTAAACGAAACCTTGAACTCATCTTTTGTAAATTCTGAACAATAAAAGTATTTTTTTTTTTTTTTTTGTAATCCAACCCACACACTTAGTTTGTCACCATAATAACAAATAATGATGAAATGATTTAAAATTATAAGGGAAAGTGGAAAAGGCTAAATAATTTTTAATCATTAAATTTATGAGAAAATGAATAAATTAAATTAAATTAAAAAAAAAAAAATAAAAAATTACCCAACAAACATTTGAAAGAAAAAAAAAAGACTCTTGTTTTTCGGCGAATTTTTTGAAAATTTTTGTTTCCAAAATGTCGTTTGTGTCCTCCACTCACAATCAGTCAGTCAATCATTAAAATATCGGTCTGGCACCCCATAAAGTATGCACATTTTATATAACCTAAAAATAAAAAATGCTTTAAATCGGCTACTGGTTGACATATATGCACAGAATTGGAAAGCGAATGGTATCTAAACAAGTACAAACATATTAAAAAACAAGTAAAAAAGTTAAATTCGGCCTTGCCGAATGTAGTGATTACCTCCACAATTTCTAAAAGATTATTGCAGAAACATTATTTAAAAGGAAATTACTTTTGAAAAAAAAAATTTTTTTTGAAAAAAAATTTTCGCGAAAAAAAAAATTTGTTAAAAAAAAATCCGCGATTTTTTTATTTTTTTGTCAAAAAATATGTTTGTACTTGTTTAAATAGCATTTGGTGTTCAAATATGTTCACATAAGTCAATCAGCAGCCGAATTAAAGCATTTCGAATTTTTAGGTTATGTTGAATGCACTAAAATTTTTGAGGTGTCCCTACATTTTCGTTCATAACTTTTGAACCGCTGAACCGATATCGCTCAAATGCAATACCAAATTTCTCGGCAGAACTTCCAATAAATATGTTAAGTTTCAGTCATCTCTGTGCAATATTTTGTCCGTGATAGCATTTTCCACAGACAGACAGACGGACATCGCTAGAATGTCTTAAAATCGATGGGGCATCATGAATATATATACTTTATGGGGTCCCAGACCGATATTTCGATGAGTTACAAACGGAATGACAAACTTATACAGTGGGCGACAATACATTGGAAACTTGTTTATATTAGATGAAATTTGTTAAAGACAAAGTTAACAATACTAAACGTTATAATTATCAAACAAGTATTATAAAAAAATGTTATGTAGGTAATTTATCAAGCTTTAATTTAAGCTTAATAGCGTCCAGATTGGGAAAATAATGAATGTGTTACGAGGGTCGATGTGGAAAATGAAAAAAATTATAGACATTTTTCAGAACATTTTTAAAGAATATTTCCGATTCGAATTTTTCCAAGTAAAAACATTAGAAATTTTAAAAAAGGTCCAATAGTTTTTATTCAGTCATCAAATAATTTTTCCAACAACCCAAACAAACAGTGGAATTTTTTAAGTACAGTAGCAAAAATCCACATTTTTTGACCTCCAATTCTTTTGACCACCAATTTTTTGTAAACAAAGAAAAGATGTTATTGTTTATTAATTTTAGTAAACTTAAGTATATGCTAAGAATATATTAAGATAATTTTAATTTTTCTTTGTTAACAAAAAATTGGTGGTCAAAAGAATTTGAGGTCAAAAAATGTGGATTTTTGCAACTGTACTTAAATTCCACTGTTTGTTTGGGTTGTTGGAAAAATTATTTGATAACTGAATAAAAATTATTGGACCTTTTTTTAAATTTCTAATGTGTTAACTTGGAAAAAATTGACTCAGAAATATTTTTTAAAAATGTTCTGAAAAATGTCTATAATTTTTTTCACTTCGACCCTCGTAACACATTCATTATTTTCCCAATCTGGACACTATTAAGCTTAAATTAAAGCTTGATAAATTACCTACATAATTTTTTTTTTATAATACTTGTTTGATAATTATAACGTTTAGTATTGTTAACTTTGTCTTTAACAAATTTCATCTACTATAAAAAAGTTTCCAATGTATTGTCGCCCACTGTATATACCCTCTATCACTAAGTGGAGGGTATAAAAAAACGTGGATACTTTTTTTTACCAAACATTTTTTTCGCGGACATTTTTTTTCAAAAAAAATTTTTTTTTTTAATCTATTAATAAATGCAGGGTATAGAAATATATAAAAAAAATATGTTTGTTGGGTATGACTTAATTTCAAATAAAAAAAAAGTTACTTTATAATTCAAGGATATCGACTTATAAGTATTCAACACAATTTTAATAAGCAGACAATCGTAAAAAAATCTATTCTAATCAAAAAAAAAAAAGTAAGAAAGTAAAATTCGGCCTTGCCGAATGTATTGATACCCTACACATTGTAATTAATATTATTGCAAACATTTTATTTGAAAAAAAAAAAATTGTTGAAAAAAGAAATGTATTTGAAAACACTTTGTAAAAAAATTTGGTAAAAGAAATTTATTTTAACAAAATACAATTTTTGAAATTTTTTTTTTTAATTTGTTTTTAAAAATTAAAAAAAAAATCGAAAAAATTTTGGGGTAAAAAAACGTGTTTTTACTTGTTTAAATACCTTTTGATATCCAATTCTGTTCATATATGTGAACCAGCAGCCGATTTCAAGCATTTTGTATTTTTAGGTTGTGTAGAATGTACCAAAATTTTCGAGTTTTTTTTTTCATTTTTGTTCATAACTTTTGAACCGCTAAACCGATAACGCTCAACTGCAATACCAAACTTTCCAGGACAACAACAAGTAAATATGTTAAGTCTCAATCATATCTGTGTAATACTTTGGCGGTGATTGCCATTCTAACAGACGGACATCGGTAGAATGTCTTAGAATGACAAAATGACAAAAAAAAAATAATAAAAATAACTTGCGATTATTTTTATTATTATTTTTTTTTTAATTTTTCGAAATTTCAAAACTGGTGGAAGTTTTCCAAAAATCCAAAACTTTGTCGAAGGGCGCCACGAGTTAAAATAATCGGATTTGGCTCAAATTAAGTTTAGGTGTAAGATTGTCACAAACTCTTTGAAAAGGTCAAGGAAAAAAATTGATATTTTCTTTAAAACAATTCTTGAACGTAGTAAAAAAACGCAATGTTTTTCAAATTTCAAATAGCGGTATCTCAAAAACCGTTCCATCGATTTTAACATTTTTGTTATATTCGTGTTCAGCTCATCAAAACTAATAAACATGATTAATCGCAAGAAATATATATTTTTTTATACCCTCCACTTAGTGATAGAGGGTATATATAAGTTTGTCATTCCGTTTGTAACTCATCGAAATATCGGTCTGGGACCCCAAAAAGTATATATATTCATGATGCCAGATCGATTTTAAGACATTCTAGCGATGTCCGTCTGTCCGTCTGTCTGTCTGTCTGTCTGTTGAAAACACGCTAACTTTTGAAAAACTTTACGGAGGCTCCTGAAGTTTGGCATATATGTTGGGCATTTACCTGGTCAGGTTGGTATTGCAATCTAGCGAAATCGGTCCAGTGGTTCAAAAGTTATGAGCAAAAGACTGAATTTCGGCAAGGGTTTTTCGTGGAGTTACAAGGTAACTCCATGATAGGGGTTCTATGGAACCAGTTAGTGGATTTAGAAATCCTACTGATGATTCCCTTCGGCAGGGGATGAAAGCGCTATAGGAAGCCCAAGTGCCTTCACGGCAATTTTCGAGCGGGGGAGTTTATATTTTGATCTTTGTGGATGATTGTGTGGCGTGGTATATTTTTTCGGTGTGGTTTATTTATTTTATTTGTTATGGTTGTTATGCGGGAATTTATGTGTTGTATTATTTTATTAGTATTATTATTATCATTTTTATTATTATTATTATTTATGATTATAATTATTATTTATTTAATCACGTTTTATTGCTCATGTCGGTATTTTTGCGGAAATCTCGGGCACCTTTTGTCGTATGGGGAAGCGGGTCGCAGTAAGTATTTGTCGTTCGGGCTTAGATTGGAACGTTGGCGGACAGAGCGACATAGCTTTTTGATGTTTGGGGTTCGTCCATGTGCCGTATTGTCTTTAGGCTCCCTTGGGGTTGTTGTGGACTTGGTAGATCTGAGACCCACATTATTTTGACCTGCAGTAGGTTTTGAGCAATGATTTAGGTAGTTGTTAGGGAATTTTTGGATGAGGATGCTAAAGCTTAGCATATATATTTTGCGTTCCTCCAGCCTCGTTCGTGTTGAATTTCAGCCAAATCGGTCCAGTGGTTCAAAAGTTATTAGCAAAACCGTGAATTTCAGATTAGCTTCACCTTAAATTCACGTGTTGAAAACCCGTTAAACCTGTTTTAAAAACATTGGTAAATTTGTAACACGTAACCTTTAGGTGTAGTAGAATAATTCAGAATTTGATCGGACACTTGGGAAAATCAAAAGTTGAAGAAAAAATGTCACTCTGATGTTAAAGTCAACTCTGAGTCATACACTGACATAAAAAGTATTCCAACCTCATTTTAGAGGTTGTCGTAACCGGTCATGCGGTTGTAACAACCTGAATTTGATAATGGCTACCGCAATACGGTTGTGACAACCAAAATGTATTTGTGGAATGTATGTTTTAACTGTTTCAAACGCCTTCTCGAACTAATATTACCAACAAAAGTACAATCATACGAAATTGTTGCTCGTAAATTTATTTTTTTTTGCAAAATATTTCAAGGTTTAATGAACGAAAATTACATTTTGTTTAAATATTGTATAAAAAATTTATTTGTTTTAAAAATAAAGCTTTTTAAAATTCATTTCATTTTAAAAAACGCAAAATGCATTTCATTTCGATCCTCATTTAAGCGGAAGGAAGTATAAGAATTTTTTTTGTGTTAGCATCTCCCTAGTCAGTTTTTTTCCACTTGTTTCAAAAAAAAAAAAAAAAAGAAAAACAATTAAGAATTTTTAAATATTTTCTAATTAGTGTTACAGAAAAATAAATACAATTTCTTTATACATTTTGTTTTCTTTTTTTTTTCTATTTTGTTTTAGAAAAATTAATGATGCGGAAATTAAAAACTACAAGGTTGATATTAAATGCAAATACACCTACACACAAAATTTGCATCTTATTCACATGCATGCACTTTACAGACAGTTATGATAATACATACTGCTACTCGTACTACTATTTGTTTAAAGTTACATCAGGAATACCGCAATGAACAGTGGGTTAGGAATGGGGCTTGGAAAGTGAAAAAAAAACAAGTATTTTTTACCCTCTAAAATTTATAAAAAAAAAAAACAAGTAAAAAAGTTAAATTCGGAATTGCCGAATGTATGGATACACTTTACAATATAAAAAATGTTAATGCAATAAACTTAATTTGCAAAAGAAAAAAATTCTGAGAAAAAAAGTTTTCGCAGAAAAAAAAAAAAATTTCGCGGAAAAAAAAATTTTTTACGGAAAAATTTTTTTTTCGCGGAAAAAATGTTTAGTGAAAAAATTTCGCGTAAAATTTTTGAGTTGAAAATTATGTTTGTACTTGTTTAAATACCTTTCGGTATCCAATACTGCTTATATATGTACACCAGCAGCCGAATTAAAGCATTTTGAGGGTAAACAAATTGGTAAAAAGAATTAATTTTGAGAAAAAAATTTTGAGAAAAAAATTTTGAAAATAAAAATTTCCGCGGAATAAAAATTTTGGTAAAAAAAATTCACGATTTTTTATTTTTTTGTAAAAAAACATGTTTGTTGTTTAAATACCATTTGGCATTGAATTCTGTTCACAAATGTCAACCAACAGCCGAATTAAAGCATTTTGTATTTTTTAGGTTATGTGGAATGTACCAACACTTTCGAGGTGTCCTTACATTTTTGTTCATAACTTTTGAACCACTGCACTGTGGCCGAAATCACTGATCTAGCGGCGCTTTAGTCAAAATTAAAAAATTAAGATCGATAAATGTTTTTGCACTGCATCGTTTACCTATACTTTACAGAAAAAAATTTACGTTTTTACTTTTGTTTTGCTTTCAATATTCGCACAGCTGTAAGCTGCCAAATATACATTTTCTGCAGCAAGTGTATTACATAGAGTAAAGAATATATCAGAGATTTTGATAGGCCCCAAAACAATATGTCACTTTATATAAATTGGTTCTTTTAATGTTTAAGAGAGTTTTTACACGCAAAAGCATAGGCAACACTAAGAGAACCAACTTTTTGAGAGAGGAAATTAAATGGTAGCCAACTAACCTGATACCCACTGGTGTATTAAAGGAATTTGGGGCCTAATTACTCAGTGAGTTTTTCTTGACACTTTTAAGTCAATTGTTTATACATTTTGAGCCAAAAAGTTTTAATTGAAAGTAAAAGGTATGTTTTAACTCAAAAATAAATGTTTGTGGCCTGTGTGTATCTAGTTTATTATTACTTCATTATAGAAGTTGACATTTGTGATATAAACTATAGTTTCATGGACTGCAACTTTTGAAATTCGATCGTATTCGGTCCAATTCCTGTTTTGTTTATTATTTTGGGTTATTTTTGTTGTGACGTTTCAGTATTGCGTGCTAGTTCGCGCAAGTTGTTCGGTTTTTTAGGGTCCATTTGCCTGTCCAAATAAACAGTATAAACGCGATACAGACCACAATTTTCAATGGATTTGGCTAAAATTTGAAATTTAAGATTTTTTATCGAAAAAACAAAACCTATTAAATTTTTGACAAAATCGGTCCATGTTATCCTATAGCCCCCATGTTTATTTCCCCTTCAAGTTTTACTAAAAAGCCATAACAATGGTATTTTCACAAATATCATCTTGAAACTCGACTGGTAAATGTTTTTTGTAGCCATTAATAATCACTCTAAATTTTAACGGAATCGGATCATTTTAACTTCTAGTCCTCATACAGACCCGATATTCCCGATATTCACATACATTTCCCAAAATACATAAAAACACTGAAATAAATAAATATTGATAAAAATTAAATTCTTTATAAGTTTTATAATCACAAATATGCATTGGGCTTTATTATTTTATATTTCTGAATTAAGCGCCGCTAGATTGGATGTTTCGGCCACTGTGCACTGAACCGATTTCGCTCAAATGCAATACCAAACTTTTCAGAATAACAACAAGTGAATATGTTAAGCTTAGGACACTCTTTCATATAAACTTAATTTAAGCTAAATCCGATCATTTTAACCCGAGGATAGAAGGGGCTATCAAAGTTTCGGATTTTTGTAAAATTTCCACCAAAATTTTAAATCGAGCGGTTTTTGAGATATCGGCATTTGAAGTTTGTTCAAAATTATGCAAAAATGGCGGGTTTCCCAAGTTAAAGAATTTTTTTTCCATTGACTTTTTTATAGAGGTTGAGACAATCTTTCATTTAAACTTAATTTAAGCCAAATCCGATCATTTTAAACAGAGGCTCCCCTTCTATCAAAGTTTTGGATTTTTGAAAAATTTTCAACAAAGTTTTGGATTTTTGAAAAATAAAAACAAAACAATTTTTAACATTATTTTTTATTTATATTAGCATGCATGAATACATGAATACGCACATCAAAAAATTTCTGAAATCGGTGGAGCGGTTTTCGAGACATCGCCATTTGAAGTTAAAAAATTTCCAAAAATGACTTTTTCGCAAATTTAAGAAATTTTTTTTAAAAGAAATTTCAAAATTTTTTTCCATTGACTATTTTATTGAGATTAAGACAAACTTTCATGTAAACTTTCTTTGATCCTAATTAGACCATTTTAGCCATTGGATCAAAATTTAGAGTTTTTGGTGAAAATTATAAAAAAAAAAAATTGATTAAAGGGCGCCGTGGGTTAAGATGATCCGATTGGCCCAATATAGTTTTATGTGATAGATTGTCTCAAGCTCTATAAAAGGGTCAAGTTAAAGAAATTTGAATTTTTTTTTTAAAAAAATTTTTAATGTAGGAAAAACCGTAATTTTTTGCAAATTTTAAATAGCGATATTTTGAAAACCGTTTGACCGATTTTAAAATTTTAGTGATGTTTGTGTTTGGAGCAAAAAAATTTAAAAATATGATAAATCGCTAGACATACATTTTTATTTTATTTTTAATAATCCAAAACTTTGATCGCCGGGCGCTACTGGCTAATATAATCCGATTGCAAAAAAATTCCAGTCTACAACAATTATTTACAGAACTTTTAACAAATTTTGCTTAAAACTAACCAAACTTTTTTAAAAATTTAATAAATCGATTTTCAAAAGCATTCTACTAAATTTTGACTAATTTTTTAGCAAAAAAATTAGTAAATTTTAAAGAAAAAATTTAAAAAATAACACGAAAAGTGTTGTTTAACTAGATTAAATCTCGTTTAGGAATTTTTTCACAGATTCTTATAGCCACATAATAGTATGCAATACTTTTAGTATTAATATACCCCCTAAAGTAGGCTACATAACTTTTTTACTTATATAGCTCAAATGTATGCAATGCAAAAACTACTTTTTAGCGGAAACCATTATCTATACAAAAAAACCATCAAATTATGACAACAATTTCATCACATTAAGAACCTTTTCGATATTTTTAGTATTGCGAAAAAAAGAAAAACGAAACGCGGTATATTGTTTATCAAATTATTAAAACTCTATTATAGTTCGTAAACAACTTAAGTACTGCCACACATGGATTAACAACAATTAATTGTCATACCATATTACATAAACAAAATTAAATTGATAAATAAGACTCACACCATTAGGTCATTACAATGATAATATTTTGTTTTTTACATTTTTGCAGAAGTCGTAGTGGGTATTCAAAAAAATTCTTGTATATTTTTCAAAGTGACAAATCAACAATAAACAACAACAATAACATTTTACATACATACATCGTACTTATTACGTGTCAAATTAATTGTTTTATTTGCCATTTGGTTTTTATTATTTTAAAAAAGTTTTTTTTTTTGCAAAATTTTAATTTATCAAAAAAACAACAAACAACTTGCCAAGCCTTCTTTTCATTTCTCTGTATGTAAACTACAAAAAAACAAACAACTCATTCATACACAAATCGGACACTGTGAACACTAGGGTGAAAAAGTATGATTCATTTTGAAAGTAATTTTAAAATGTTTATATAAATGTAATTTAAAGAACGACAAATTTTTTGAAAAAATAAAAGTGGTAAAAGAAATTAATTTTGAGGAAAAAGTTTTTAAAAAAAAATAATTTAAAAAAAAAAATCCGCAACAAAAAAAATTTTTGGTGAAAAAAAAATTCTGCGAGAATTTTTTTATTTAAAAAAATATGTTTGTACTCATTTAAATTCCATCCGGTTTCTAATTCTGTTCACATATGTCCGCCAGCAGTCAAATTAAAACATTTTGTATTTTTAGGTTATGTGGAATGTACCAAAATGTTCTAGGTGTTCTTACATTTTCGTTCATAACTTTTTAACGGTTGAACCGATAGCACTCAAATGCAATACCAAACTTTTTGAAGCAACATCAAGTAAATATGTTAAGTTGCAGTTATATCTGTGTAATATTTTGGCCGTGATCGCTATTTCAACAGACAGACGGATATCGCTAGAATTTCTTAAAATCAATCACTGATCAATAGGGCTGCGTTGTCCATATAATTGCATGTTTTTTGCGTCAAATTGGCATCGATTCGTTTTTGCATATTTTTGCATATTTTGGTTAAAAATGCATATTATAGTTTTAAATGCAAATTTTGTGCATATTTGCAATTTTTAAATGCATATTTTTTTAATATTTTGGCATGAATTATCAAAAACACAAATTAATATTAATTTGTTTTAAACATTATTTTTTAAACTTGAAAAAATTATTTTTGAAAATATTTTTTTTTTTGTATAAATTGTCTCAATTTCTTAAAAAATCTTGATTTAATACTTGATATTAAAACCCGGTATGAAAACAAAATTTTTTGAACAAATTTTTTGTTTTTCTTGTATATTTTTGATTGCATATTTTTGATTTTAATGCATATTTAAGGCGCATATTTTTGGTTTTTAGCACATGAAAATCGAAGCCCTACTGATCAATAATAAATAGTATTAGACTGGCATTTTTCTGTATGGAAAAAAAGTTTTTCGTTCGATTTAGAACGTCAGGGAAAATTTTTATCCTCCTAGGCCTAAAACTTACTTGGTACAAATTTGAGGTCAATCGGATTAAATTAACCCGTGGCGCCCGGCGACCAAAGTTTGGAATTTTTTGAAATTAAAAACAAAATAAAAAATTAAATACTATGTCTTGCGACAAATTATACTTATTAATTTTGATGCGCTTAACACAAATATCAAAAAAATTTTAAAATCGGTCAAACGGTTTTCGAGATACCGCTATTTGAAATTTGCAAAAAATTGCGGTTTTTTCCTACATTCTAGAAATTAAAAAAAAATCTCAAAATTTCTTACCCTTTACTCTTTCATAGAGCTTGACACAAGCTTTTATTTAAACTTAAATTGAGCAAAATCCTATCCTTTTAGCCCGTGGCGCCCTTCGATCCAAATTTTTCATTTTTGGAAAATATTCACCGAAATTTTGGATTTTTGAAAAAAAAAAAATTACCTCGTGATACATTATTTTTATTAATTTTGGCATGCTGAATACGAATATCAAAAAAATATCTAAAATCGGTCTAGCAGTTTTCGAGTTATCGCCATTTGAAATTTGTCAAAAAATTTCCAAAAATTCCGAGTTTTTCATACGTTCAAGAATTAAAAAAAAAATTTTCAAAATTTTGTTTCCGTTGATTACCCAGTCAGAAATTGCCAACCGTACCAAAAATTTTGTGTTGGTACAATATCGGGCTAGCCAAAAATACAACATTGTATAGTGTAAAACAGTTTTACTAAAAATATTGTGTTGGCACAACTTTGTGTTTACATAAAACACTACACTATAGATTATAATTTAAAAGTTTCAGATTTTTATTTTTTTTTTTAAGTTTTTGATTTACATAGACTTCAATTCTATAATCTAAGTGGACACTTAAGTAGTTGCTTTTTCAATCAATTTGTACAAAATGGTAGCTAAAAAGCCCTACATCGCGATTTTCAATACATTCCTAAGCAAAAGGTCTAAGGTCGTAATTTTGTAAAATCAATGTTAACCCAACGTCAAAACAAAAGTCGAGCGATCGTTGGCCACTGTTATCATTTCAACCTCGGAATGACGTCGTAGACTTAGAAACGGGTATGATTCGCCAACGTTGGTACCGTCGCCGCCAACTTCATTCCAACGTTGGCCCGTTTGTATTTTTCTGCCTGGGTATTTTATAGAGCTGCAGACAAGCATTCATTTAAACTTAATTTGAGCCGAATCCGATCATTTTAACCCGTGGAGCCCTACGATCAAAGTTTAGAGTTTTTGGTGAAAATTTTTCAAAAACCCAAAACTTTGATCGAAGGGCGCCACAGGTTAGAATGATAGGATTTGGCTCAATTTAAGTTTAAATACAAGATTGTTTAATAAAATGGTCTAGGGAAAAAAATGTTGAGATTTTTTTTAAAAAATTTTTGAACGTTAGAAAAAATCGCTATTTTGGAATTTTTTTGACAAATGGCAATATCTCAAAAACCGCTCGGCAGATTTCAGAAATTTTTTGATATTCGTATTCAACATGGCACAATTAATAAAAATAAAGTATCGCAAGTTTTCAAAAATTTTAAATTTTGATAAAATTTTTTATAAATTCAAAACTTTGTTTCAAAGGCGCCACGGTTTAAGGCCGGGTTAGCCATAAAACGTAACCGTAGCGTAGACTCTGTACAATATTCAGTAAGCAAAAATAGTACAGAATATTTTTATTTGTTTTGTTTTTTTCCAACGCATGGTATTTTCAACAGGTTCTCTCTACGTTTTAGCGTGACATAAAATACCATGCGTTGGAAAAAAACAAAACATAAATAAAAATGTTCTGTACTATTTTTGCTTATTGAATATTGTATAGAGTCTACGCTACGGTTACGTTTTATGGCTAACCCAGCCTTTAGATTTGGCTCAAATTAATTTTAAATGAAACTTTGTTTCAAGCTCTATAAAAGGGTCAAGGAAAAGAAATGTTGATTTTTTTTTTTAAATCAAATTTTTTTTTTTGCAAATTTCAAATAGCAATATCTCGAAAACCGTTCGACGGATTTTAACAAATCAAAAAAAGTTTAATGTTAAAAAAATAAAAACATTAAGAAATTTAAAAACAATTTTCATTCACGTTAACCCTTTCACTCCCCTTGTACACTACAGTGTACACATCTTTAAAAAATCATTAAAAATAAACCGTCCAACATTTTTGTGTTTTGTTTGGACAAGATTGATCATTGAGAGGTTATCTTAACGATAGGTGTGTTCGGAAAAATAAATTTGCAATCCGGTGGGCTCTACACGCAATATTTGTTGGCAAAATGGAAATTTTTCAAATAACGTAAAAAAATTGCAAAACAAAATAAACGTTAAAAAATTCTCAAAAATCGAATAATAATCGCACAAGCTTTCCTAAAAGCGGATTTTGTAGAACTTTCGGTAAAAAAAAAATACAAAATTCGAATTTCGGAAAAATGTTCACTCGTTCGGGAGTTATTGCATGAGAAAGCTTTAAGTTTGGTTGGAAATATCTCCGCTAGGGGGCGCGGTAGACCAACGAAATCAACAAAATGTTTTTAATTTGCATAGATCTACATTTTCACAAATTTTGGTCAATAAATTCCTAGCCAAAAAAAGTCGGTAGTGAAAGGGTTGAAAAAAAAAACATGAAAATCAAGATTTTTTCAAATATTTTCCCACTTTTCATGCATAGTGTTAATAGGACACTTCACTACAGACGATGACCATAAACAAAAAACAACAACATAAATTTAAGTACAAATTTGTTTATTTATAGTAGGTACATATTGTTATTGTTGTTTATTTAGCATTTGTATAATTTTTTTTTATATGTAAAAAAATATTTATTTTATTTTTTCATTTCTTGATTGATGCAAATTGACAGAATATGAAATGAACTTTGCATTGTTGTATAAATTTTTATACAACAAATAGAATTATAAAAAAAATAATTTATTTATTTTAATAATTTAACAAAATTAGTTAAGAATTAATTAAAAGAAATAATTTATGTTAGGCATAAACATTTGCAAAAAATAAAAAAATAAATTATTTTACAAAAAAAAGGGGTCAAGAAAAGTCAATTTGAAATGCAAATTTAAATTAAAATTCATAATTAAAATTTATTTAATTCAATTAATAAAGAACACACAAAAAAACAAATTCAACACAAATAAGAACAATTACAAAAAACAAATTTGTTATTCAGTAAATTTTTTGTATACTAATTTAGTTTATTATTTCTGGAAGAAGAACTAATAATGTAAATTTGTGCTCAAAAAAAACCTACGTGCTTTTTCCAAAAGACGTAACACAAGAATTTCAAAATTAAAATACATAAAAAAAAAATTTCGCTTATCTCAGACGAGATGTCTTCTGGAAACTGCCAGTTAATTTAGTTCTTTAAAAAAAAAAAAAAAAAACTACGAAGAATATGTAACAGTAGACTGGCATTTTTTTGTAAGGTAACCGAGATTTTCTTGCGATTTTTAACGTCTGGACAAATTTTAATTCTCCTAGACCTAAAACTTATGTGGTACAAATTTGGGGCCAATCGGATTAAACCCAGCAAAATTTTCTGTTCCAAGTAATCGGTTCCAGAACGCATCAAACTACCCCGCAACCGGTTCTACTTAACATTCCAGAATTAATGATTTTTGTTTGAAATTGTCCCGAAAGCAATCGTTTTTTAAGAGCAAGTAGTTTTTTTGAAAAATAATTTTACATAGAAAATTTTGTTGTGATTACCGTAGAATATATTCAAGAATCTATTGAATCAGGAATTTGTTCCAAAAAATTTTCCTGGGAATTAACCCGAGGCGCCCGGTGAACAAAATTTTGGGTTTTTGAATATTTTTTAAAAATTAATTAACTTTGATGTGCTAAACACGAATATCAAAAGAAATAAATAAAATTGGTCAAACGGTTTTCGAGATATCGCAGAAATAAAAAAAAAAACAAGTAAAAAAGTTAAATTCGGCCTTGCCGAATGTAGTCATACCCTCCACAATTTCAAAAAGATTATTGCCAAAAAACTTTATTTAAAAGGAAATTACTTTTACAAAAAAAAAAATTTTTTGAAAAAAAATTTCCGCAAAAAAAAAAAATTTGGTAAAAAAAATCCGCGATTTTTTTCTTTTTTTTTGTGAAAAAATATGTTCGTATTTGTTTAGATACCATTTGGTGTTCAATTATGTTCACATATGTCAACCAGAAGCCGAATTAAAGCATTTTGTATTTTTAGGTTATGTTGAATGTACTTAAAGTTTTGAGGTGTGCTTACATTTTCGTTCATAAATTTTGAACCGCTGAACCGATATCGCTCAAATGCAATACCAAACTTCTCGGGAGAACTTCAACTAAATATGTTAAGTTTTAGTCATCTCTGTACAATATTTTGTCCGTGATAGCATTTTCCACAGACAGACAGACAGACGGACAGACGGACAGACGGACATTGCTAGAATGTCTTAAAATCGATCGGGCATCATGAATATATATACTTTATGGGGTCCCAGACCGATATTTCGATGAGTTACAAACGGAATGACAAACTTATACATACCCTCTATCACTAAGTGGAGGGTATAAAAATGTCGGGTTTTTCTGCGTTCAAGAATTATATATTGAGTAGGTTTATTCTAGCTCGAGGTCATTATTTTCTTTACTAATTAAAACTATGATATTCACATAGAATAATTTTTAAGATTAAAAAATAAAAATTGATTTTATTCGACCTTTAAAATATTATAATTTGAGTAGGTTTATTCTAGCTCGAGGTCATTATTTTATTTACTAATTAAAACTATGATATTCTCATAGAATAATTTTTAAGATTAAAAATTGTTTTTATTCGACCTAGCTCGAGGCCATTATTTTTTTTACTAATTAAAACTATGATATTCTCATAGAATAATTTTCAAGAATTAAAAAAAAAAAATCTCCAAACTTCTATCCCTGGACTTTTTCGAAGAACTTGAGACAATCTTTTATTTAAAATTAATTTGAGCCAAATCCGATAATTTTAACCAGTAGATCCTTTTTATTAAATTTGTAGATTTTTGGAAAAAGTCAAAGAAAATTTTGAATTTTTGAAAAAAAATCTTGTGATGCATTAACTTTGGCATGCTGAATACGAATACCAAAAAATTTCTAAAATCGGTCGAGCGGTTTTCGAGATATCGCCATTTGAAATTTGTCAAAAAATTCCAAAATGGCGGTTTTCCTTACGTTTAAGAAATTTTAAAAATCTAAAAATTTCTTCCAATAATGTTTTTTTTTCATAGAGCTTGAGACAAACTTTCATTAAACCCTCCACTTATTGTTAGTGGCAGAGGGTATATATATTTGTCATTCCGTTTGTAGGTCATCGAAATATCGGTTTGGGACCCCATCCAGCATATATATTATTGATCGATATCAGTTCGTCTGTCTGTTGAAATGGCGATCAAGGTCGAAATTTTATTCAGATATGACTGAAACTTAACATGTTTACTTGTTGTTATCCCAAGCAGTTTGGGATTGCATTTGAGCGAAATCGGTTCAAAAGTTATGAACGAAAATGTAAGAATACCTCGAAAATTTTGGTATATTCCACATAACCTAAACATATAAAATGCTTTACTGCGGCTGTTGGTTCACATTTGTGTACTGAATTAGATGCCGAAGAACAAACGTATTTTTTACAAAAAAAAAAAAAAAATCGCGGATTTTTTTTCACCAAATTTTTTTTTTCCGCGGAATTTTTTTTTTTGTGGCGGTATCAATACAAGGCCGAATTTAACTTATTTACTTGTTTAAAGTATAAAAGTTTAGTGTTTTTGGTGTTTTTTTTAAACCAAGACTGATCGAAGGGCGCCACGGGTTAAAATGAGCAGATTTGGCTCTAATTAGTCTTAATTGAAAGTTTGTCTTAAGCTCTATAAAATGGTCAAGAGAAAGAAATTTTCAGATTTTTTTCTTTGAATTTCTTGAATGTAGGTAAAAACCGTAGTTTTTTTTGCAAATTTCAAATAGCGATATCTGTAAAACCGTTTGACTGATTTTTTTTTTAATATTCGCGTTCAGTCCATTAAAATACCAAATCAAAATAAAATCTTGCGTTGCAAGACATATTTTTTTATTATACCCTCCACTCTAGTGATAAAGGGTATATATAAGTTTGTCATTCCGTTTGTAACACATCGAAATATTGGTCTAAGACCCCATAAAGTATATATATTCATGATCCTCGATCGATTTTACGTCGATCTAGCGATGTCCGTCCGTCTGTCTGTCCGTAGAAAACACGCTAACTTTTGAAAGACTTTACAGAGGCTACTGAAGTTTGGCATATATGTTGGTCATTTACATGGTCAGGTTGGTATTGCAATCCAGCCAAATCGGTCCAGTGGTTCAAAAGTTATGAGCAAAACAGTAAATTTTGGCAAGGGTTTTTCTCGAATTTGCGAGATAAAAAACATGATAACTTTCGAAAGACAATAATGAGACTCCTGAAACGTAACATGTATCTTAACCGTTTCCCAGGTCTGTTTGATTTTGAATTTCAGCTCAATCGGTCCAATGGTTCAAAAGTTATAAGCAAAACCCCGAATTTCAGATTGGGTTCATCTTAAATGCCACGTTTACCATGGTAAACAAGTTTTAAAAGCATTGGTAGTAACTTAGCAATGCTTTTCAAACTTGTTTAGTCTTAAAGCAATGCTTTTTAAACTTGTTTAGTTTTAAAAGCATTGGTAACCTAAAAATTACACTCGAAAAAAATTTTCCGGTCAAAAAAAATTTTCACTCAAAAAAATTTTACACTCAAAAAATTTTGTTGTTTTTTTACAAAAATTTCATTATTTTGTGTACATACGTACGTGCATTCACCCAGAAATATTTTTAGAGTAAAAAAAACATTACACTCGAAAAAAGTTTTATACTCAAAAAAAAATAGTATTTTTTTTTTTAATGACAAAAAAGAGCTTTTTACTAAAAATAAAACATTTCTTTTCAAAATTGTTAATTTTTTTTCTCGTTAAAAATGTGCTAGCCTTAAAAAAGGCATTGTGGAGGGTATTCATAGATTCGGCAAAGTCGAATTTAACTTTTCTACTTGTTTTCTTTAAAAATTTTTTAAAAAATGTCAAAATCCAAAACTTTGATCGCCCAGCGCCATGGGTTAATTTATTCGATTGGCCTCAAATTTTACCACATAACTTTTACACACAAAAAAAAAACTTTGTCAAATTATTAGGAAAAGTCTCGTAATCCCATTTTATAAATATTTGACAGTTTTCCTTGTTTTTTAACAAATCGAAATTTACATTTTTTTTTGTAATTTAATTTTTTTTTTTTATTTTTACAAATTTCCAAGATAATTTTACAAAAAAAAAAATCGAGTAAAATCACGAGAATTCCTTGTAATTAATTTATTGGTAATAAGCTTGTAAAATTACAAAATTATTGGTAAAAAGCTTGTAAAATTACTAGGAATTCTCGTAAAAAAGGAGATAGCAAAAAATCTAGTAAAGTTACGAAACCTCCTTGTAAATTTTATCGTGTCAAAAAATTTGTAAATTTACAATTTTATTGGTAAAAACCTTGTAAAATTACAAAATTATTAGTAAAAATATTGTAAAATTACTAGGAAAATTTGTCAAATAGGAGGCAGCAAACAAAAAAGTCACAAGTTTTTCTTGTAATTTTACAAGTTTTTTTTTTTGAGTGTAGCTCTAGTAGAATAAAAATTTGAGCGAACACTTGGGGAAATAATAATTTGAAGAAAAAATGCCACTCTAATGCAATAGTCTTAAATAACAATAATTTGTAGAGAAAAGTTTATTTAGTTGTTAACACGAATATGTAAAGTGTTGTGGCGTTGTCCGTCTGTGAGCCTGTAGAAGACACAATGTATTCCAAACCAAAAGAGCTAGACTCATGTAGTATGGCACAAATATTTCTGATGATCATAATAGAGTTTGCAAAACGATTAAAATCGTAATCGTAATCGCGATTAATCGCACCAATTAATCGTAATCGGCAAAAAAATCATGCGATTACGATTAATCAATTTCGATGAAATTTACTGTTTTGATAACAATTTTAAAATATATAATCTTTGGAAAGCCACCAAAAAAATTTGGATTTTTAAAAAAAGTTTAAAGATATATATATGTATATCGTGAGATACATTATTTTTTATTGATTCTGGAAGACAATAGTGTGAATAGAGGAGAGTACTATGTCAGTATAAGACCATTTTATCTGAGTATAAGAGCGGTGTGAAAATAAACTTATTTGCGTGTCTTTATAATACGGTGGCGGTAGTGGTTTTTTAAGCGTATAAGACTGTAAGGATAACAAAAGCTCTTGTCTTGATAATTCATAACTTGAAAAATAAATGACTTCGAATAAGAATAAACTATTTTTCATTACACAATTAAAAGGTTGAATAATTAATTTTTATTTTTAATACAAATTAAACTTGATTTAAAAATAAATATTTAAAATACAATGTATTTATTTTATTCTAAAATAAATAATTTAAGTAATAAAAAATTAAATTTTACATAACAAAACAACAAATAAATTATCTAATCTTTTAAAATATGTAATAGAAAATTTGTTGTTATTGACTTTTTTTTTTCGATAATGATTTTTGTAATCAATTCCTTTTATTTTTCTTTGATTTTGAATATAAACTTTATCATTAAAATATTATGGAAAGTTTTTTTTTATATATGAATAATAGCAGTAAACTCTTGGCGATATAAAATTTATAAGAAGAAAATAGTTTATGGGCTTATTACATTTTTTTCAAGGATTTTTTATTCTACAACTTAAATAATAATAATAAAGTTTTCAAATTGCCAGTTTCCTTTAATTAAATTAAATTTATAGTTTTTTTGTTTTTTGCAATTACAAATTTCTAAACATCATTAAAAATAGGTCAAGAAAATTTAATCACGTTGCTTGCTGCAATTAATATTTAATTAACTTAAAAACAAACAAGTAAAAAATTCAAATTCGGTCTTGCCGAATGTATGGATACCCTACACAATGTAAAAAATTATATTGCAAAAAAAAATTTTTTAAAAAAAAATTGTTTCAAAAAATTTCTTAATAAAAATTTCGCGGAAATTTTTTTTTTGTGAAAAAAAAAATCGCGAAAAAAATATTTGGTTTAAAATTTTTTTTCTAAATTAATTTCTTCAATTTTGAGAAAAAAAAAATTAAAAAAAAATTTTGAAAAAAAAGCATTTGAAAAAACAAAATTTGTGAGAAAAAAAAAATTTGTCCAAAAAAAAAATCGCAAAGAAATTGTTGGGGTAAAAATAGGTTATAAAATAATATTTGGCGTATTTTTTTTTTTTTAAATCAATTCCTTCAATTTTGAGAAAAAAATTAAAAAAAAAAAAAAATTGACAAAAAAATTCCGAGGAAAAAATTTTTTAACAAAAAAAATCCCAAAAAAAAAATTTTCGAAGAAAAAATTTTTTTCCGAAAAAAAAAAAATTTTCGAAAAAAAAAATTTTTTCGAAAAAAAAAAAAATCCGCGAAATAGGTTTTGGGGTAAAAAAAAAATTTATTACTTCTTTAAATACCTTTAGATAATCATTTTTATTCAAATATGTCAACCAGCAAATTAAAGCATTTTGTATTTTGAGGTTATGTAAAATGTACTGAAATTTTCGAGTTGTCCTTACATTTTTGTTTATAACTTTTTAACCACTGGCAGATAACGCTGAAATACAATACCAAACTTCTCGGCACAACAACAAGTAATTATTTTAAGTTTCAGTCATATCTGTTTAATATTTTGGCAGTGATCGCGATTTCAACAGACAGGGAAACAGACAAATGTCACTAGAATGTCTTCCAATCGATCACTGATCAATAATATTTATACCTAAAGAGGTCCCCGACCAATATTTTGATGAGTTACAATTTGAATGGCAAACTTATATACCCTCTACCACTAAGTCTAGGGTATAAAAACAATAACAAAATCAAAACGTTTAAAGTACACTATAAATTAATCATTATAATAATTGGGATAAAACACACCCACTTTTTAAGTGTGAAATCAAGATTTTAGACAAGTGTAGTATATAAAATAGTTAGATTAGGCCTTGCCGAATGTATGGGTACCCTTCATTATGTAAAAAATATTATTATGAAAAAAAAAACTTTATTTGAAAACAAAATTTTGAAAAAAAAATTTGTAAAAAAAAATCCGCGGAAAAAAATTTTTTGTGAAAAAATTTCCGCGAAAAAGTTTTTAAGGCAAGAAAATTGTTAAAAGGACATTATTTTTAAAAAAAAAATTTAGGAGAAAAAAAAATCAGGAAAATAAAAATCCGCGAAAAAATTTTTAGGTTAAAATTAATTTTGAGTTAAAAAATTAAAAAAAAAATTCTGAGGAAATAAATTTTTGGCGAAAAAAATTCCGCGAAAAAGTTTTTGTGGTAGAAAAATATGTATGTACTTCCTTGAATACCTTTCGGTATCCAATTTTGTTCACATATGTCAACCAGCAGCTGAATTAAAGCATTTTGTATTTTGAGGTTATGTGGAATGTACCAACATTTTCGAGGTGTTCTTACATTTAACTTCATAACTTTTGTACCGCGGAACCGCTTTCGCTCAAATGCAATACCAAACTGCTTAGGACAACAACAAGTAAATTAGTTAAGTCTCGGTCATATACAGTGGGCGACAATACATTGGAAACTTTTTTTAATGGCGTCCAGACTGAGTAAATAATAAATGTGCTACGAAGGTCGATCTGGAAAATGAAATTATTTATAGACATTTTTTAGAAAATTTTTTAAAAATATTTTCAAGCTGATTTTTTCCAAGTTCAAACATTAAAAATTTAAAAAAAGGGTTCAATAATTTTTAGTCAGTGATCGAATAATTTTTACAACAACCCAAACAAACAGTGAAATTTTTTAAGTATTTTTTAGAAAAAATCCACATTTTTTGACCATCAATTCTTTTGACCACCAATTTTTTGTAAACAAAGAAAAGATTTTATTGTTTATTAATTTTTGTACAACTACGTTTATAGTAATGAAATATTAAAATAATTAAAAATTTTCTTTGTTTACAAAAAAATTGGTGGTTAAAAGAATTGGAGGTCAAAAATGGGGGGTTTTTTTTTACTGTACTTTAAAAATTTCACTGTTTGTTTTGGTTGTTGGAAAAATTATTTGATCACTGAATAAAAATTATTGGACCTCTTTTTAAATTTTTAATGCTTGAACTTGTAAAAAATCGGCCTTGAAATATTTTTTTAAAAAAATGTCCTAAGAAATGTCCTCAAATAATTTAATTTTTCAGATCGACCCTCGTAGCACATTTATTATTTACTCAGTCTGGACGTCATTAAGCTTAAATTAAAGCTTTATAAATAACCTACATAGCATTTTTCAAAATAATACTCGTTTGATAATAACGTTTAGTATTGTTAACTTTTTCTTTAACAAATTGTATCTACTATAAAAAAGTTTCTAATGTATTGTCGCCCACTGTATGTTTAATACTTTATCACCATTTCCATAGACGGGCAGAAAGACGGACATAGCTAGAATGTCATGGAATCGATTACTGATGTTGTCCCAGATCACATTTAAAATAAAAAAAATTCTGAGGAAAAAAAATTTTTGGCGAAAAAATTCCGCGAAAAAGTCTTTGAGATAGAAAATTATGTTAGCACTTCTATAAGTACCTTTCGGTATCCAATTTTGTTTACATATGTCAACCAGCAGCTGAATAAAAGCATTTTGTTTTTTGAGGTTATGTAGAATGTACCCAAATTTTCGTCCATGACTTTTAAACTGCAAAGCCGTCATCGCAACAATTAGTAAATATGTTGGGTTTCAGCCATATCTGTGTAATATTTTGGGCGTGATCGCAATTTCAATAGACAGACATCGCTAGAACGTCTTAGAATTGATCACTGATCAATAAAATATGTACTTTATGGAGTCCTAGACCGATTTTTTGATGTGTTACAAACGGAATGACACACTTATTTATACCCTCTACCACACAAAAAAAAATATTTGCCAATGAACGAAATACATAGTATTTATGAACAAATACATAAAAATTATGAGCTTTTTCATTAAATTTTTGAACTTTTTCATATTTTCAAATTTTAAATAGTTCTTAAATTTCACATAGTATGATTTATTCATAAATACTATGAAAAAGTTTAGAAGTATTATGAAAAAGTTTATAGATTGTATGAATTTGTTCATAAATACTATGAAAGTCGTTCATTGGAAATTTTTTTTTGTGCAGTAACAAGGAATAAAGGTTGGGATATTCAACTCAGATTTTTTGCGGAGCTTATTGATCCTTGATCGATTCTAAAGCCGGTATTTGTTTAGACACAGATTAAAAAGACGCGACACTTATGACAGATATCAAATAAGTAATCTTGAACCATGTGTGTTCTTTTTATATAACACACATGGTGGTTAAGGGTCATTCCATTTGTTGTAACTCATCGAAATATCGATGCCAGATCCCATGAAGTATATACATTATTAATAAATGATCGATTCTAAGATATTGTAGCGATGACAAAATATTACTCAGATATGACGAAAACTAAACATATTTACTTGTTGTTACTTCGAGAAGTTTGGTATTGCATTTAAGCGATATCGTTTCAGCTGTTAAAAAGTTGCGAACGAAAATGTAAGGACAGCTCGAAAATTTTTATGCATTCAACATAACCTAAAAATAGAATGCTTTAGTTCGGCTGCTGGTTGGCATATGTGAACAGAAATGGATACCGAAAGGTATTTAAACAAATACAAAAATATTTTTTTGCCCCAAAAATGTTTTCGCGAAGTTTTTTTCTCCCACATTTTTTTCGCGCAAATTTTTTTTTTCCAAATTATTTTTTTTAGACATTATGGAGAGGTTAAATCGACAAGGCCAAATTTAATTTTTTAACCTGTTTCTTATAAAACCCTACTGTCGTGTCTGCATTAGTCTGTGCCCCTACTGTTGCCTCTGCTTACTTTAAGATTTAGATGTGAGTTGGTGGGTGGTGGGTGTAAAAAAGTCTGAACAATTTTTAAGTTTATGTGTTCTTCGCAAACATTGAAAATTTCCATAGGCCTAAAAAATTGTGCGTAGTTAACAATAAAAAGAGGTGCCATATTTAGTTAATTCACGATAAAAATCGCTGTGTTTTCCCCAAAAACCGCTTAGTTTTTTAACGTTTTTTGCCATAAATCCCTACGGTAGCTACTGTTTAGATTGTGGTATAGATGTAAGTTAGTGGGTGGTAGGTGGTGGGTGGAGGTAGTACTCCTATGTATTCTTTTTATGTGTTCTTGTTTGCGTGTTCTTCGCACACAATGAATTTTTCCATAAGCCTAATAAATTGTGCGTAGTAAATAATTTCTATTCTAGACAGATGTTGTTTACATCTCTTTCCTTTTTTGTATTATGGAAAAATACTTTTTTTTATACCCTCCAACCGCAGTATGGGGGTATACTCATTTTGTTAGTCCGTCTGTAACGCTTGGAAATATCGGTCGGGGAGCCCATAAATTATTGATTTTAAGGTATTCTAGGGATGTCCGTCTGTGAAAGACACGATGCAATCTTAACCAAAAGAGCTAGACTTCTGAATTTTGGCACTAATATGTCTCATGGTCATAGGCTGGTTAAGTTCGTAAACGGGCAAATTCCACTAGGGGAAAAAAGTTCCCCTTGAAGAACTAAACCAATTTCCAAAAATCGCAATTTTTTATATGTTTCTTTGTATATTTGTTCAACAAATAAAACATTTTTAATCAATGAGAAGTTCACCGACCTGCACTTGGGCCAAGGGGATAAGGAAATGCCATTTTTTTCGGCCCGCCCCCTTTTAGGGGCATGGTTATAAAAAAATAATTATAAAAGTGAATTATTTATACGTAAATATCATAATCAGGGACCTTCATACACTATAAAAGTTTGTTTTAAGCGCCTAAAATATGCAGTAAATACTAAAATATGCACTTAAAATTACAAAAATATGCACTAAAAATTTTAAAAATATGCAATAAAAATCATAAAAAATAATACCAACAAGTATAAAAGTAAAATTCGGCCTTACCGGCTGTATGGATGTAAAAACGATTATTGAAATAAGCTTTGTAAATCAGTGAGACAAAATTTGTGACCAAAAAAAAAAAAAATCCGCGAAAAAAAAATCTTTTGGCAAAAAAAATTCTGGTAACAAAAATGTTGGTGTAAAAAAATTGGTAAAAGGAATTAATTTAAAAAAAAAAATTCAAAAAATTTCCGCGGAAAAATTTTTTTGGCGAAATAAAATTTCGAGTAAAAAAATATGTTTGTATAAAAGTATACTTGTTTAAATTCCCTTTGGTATTTAATTCTGTTTACATATGCCAAACAGGAGCCGATTTAAAGCATTTTGTATTTTTAGGTTATGCAGAATTAACCAAAATTTTCGAGGTGTTCTTACATTTTTGTTCATAACTTTTGAAACGCGAAAAGGATATCGATCAAATGCAATACCAAACTTCTTTAGGCAACATCAAATAAATACGTTAAGTTTCAGTCATATCTGTGTAATATTTTGGCCTTGATCGCTATTTGAACAGACAGGCGGACAACGCTAGAATGTTTTAGAATCGATCACTGATCGATAAAATATACTTTTTGTGGTCCTTAACCGATATTTCGATGGGGAACGAAAACCTTATATATATCCTCTACCACTAAAAATAGGAGAATGGCATAAACATTAAAAAAAAATTTTGGCGAAAAAAAAAAATCCGCGAAAATATCAATGGGGTACAAAAAATATGTTTGTACTTGTTTAAATACCTTTCGGTATCCAATTCTGTTCACATATGTCAACCAGGAGCCGAATTAAAGCATTTTCTATTTTTAGGTTATGTTGAACATTCGAAAATTTTCGAAGTGTCCTTACATTTTCGTTCATAACTTTTGAAGCGCTGAACCAATATCGCTGAAATGCAATACCAAACTTTTCAGGGCAACAACAAGTTAATATGTTAAGTCGTAGTCATATCTGTGTAATAATTTGGCCGTGATCGCCATTTGAACAGACAGACATAGCTAGAATGTCTTAGAATCGATCACTGATCAATGAGGTCCCAGACCGATATATCGATGAATTACAAACGGAATGACAAACCCTCTACCACTAACAACAAGTGGAGGGTATAAACAAAGATTTAAAAAATTTCCGCGGAAAAAAAATTTTGGCGAAAAAAAAAATCCGCGAAAATATCAATGGGGTACAAAAAATATGTTTGTACTTGTTTAAATACCTTTCGGTATCCAATTCTGTTCACATGTGTCAACCAGGAGCCGAATTAAAGCATTT
This sequence comes from Pegoplata infirma, assembly GCA_963921195.1. Taxonomy (NCBI): domain Eukaryota; kingdom Metazoa; phylum Arthropoda; class Insecta; order Diptera; family Anthomyiidae; genus Pegoplata; species Pegoplata infirma. Next base: position 37,749,672 of record OY992536.1, read on the forward strand.
TGTGTTTTTAGGTTACGTAGAATGACCAAAATTTTTGAAGTGTCCTTACATTTTCGTTCATAACTTTTGAACTGCTTAACCGATATCGCTCAAATGCAATACCAAACTGCATGGGACAACCACAAGTAAATATGTTAAGTTTCAGTCATCTCCGTGATATATTTTGGACGTGATCGCCATTTCAACAGACAGACAAACATCGCTAGAATGTCTAAAACTCGATCACTAATCAATCAATATACTTTTTGGGGTCCTAAACCGATAATTCGATTAAATACAAGCGGAAGGACAAAACTTAAATACAAATACCCTATACTTTTTTCTATACTTTAAAAAAGTGCATTTTTAATTTTTTTTTAAATTTTTCCATACATTTCAAAACTTTTAAATTTTAAATTTTTTTTTAATTTTTTGTCGAAAAACATATTTTGAGATCAGTTGGGCAGCAAATTAACGATGTTCCTGAAAAAGTTTATAAAAAGTGGAAAAAATATGGTAAAACTAAAATTTTATACAAAATTTGATGCATTTTCAGAGAAAAATGCAAAAATATGCACTACCGAATAGTTGTCATTTTTTTTTAGCAAATTCTTTGATTTACAAATATTTTTGGTTTATGGTGTTCTAAGTCTTCTCCTTGATTATAAAAAAGGAGTTGTTAAAAATAATCACGAAGGGAAAGGTGTCAACTCGATTCCCTTCCTCCAAAAACGGTCCTGTACATTTTTTAAAATTTTTTATGCAATTTTTTTTACAATCTTTTTTACACTTTTGAGTTTATAAAAGATTCAGGACAGTCGAATATAACATTCTCAATAGTTACATCTAATTAATGGAGCCTTAAGACATACACACAAAAAAAAAAACATTGTCAAATTACTAGGAAAAGTCTCGTAATTCCATTTTACCAATATTTTACAGTTTTTCTTGTTTTTTAACAAACAAATTTGGATCGAAATTTACATTTTTTTTTTTAATTTTACAATTTTTTTGTAATTTTACAAATTTCTAAGATAATTTTACAAAAAAAAATCTAGTTAATTTACGAGAATTCCTTGTAATTTTAATTGCGTCAAAAAACTGTAAATTTACAATTTTATTGGTAAAAAGCTTGTAAAATTACAAAATTATTGGTAAAAAGCTTGTAAAATTACTAGGAATTCTCGTAAAATAGGAGGTAGCAAAAAATCTAGTAAAGTTACGAAACCTCCGTGTAAATCTTATCGTGTCAAAAAATTTGTAAATTTACAATTTTATTGGTAAAAACCGTGTAAAATTACAAAATTATTGGTAAAAAGTTTGTAAAATTACTAGGAATTTTTGTCAAATAGGAGGTAGCAAAAAAAAAAGTTACAAGTTTTTCTTGTAACTTTTTTTTAAAAGTTTTTTTTAGAGTGTACTACCGATGTCCGACGGTATGTCTGTTGAAATCACTATGCCGTCCAAACCAAAAGAGTTAGAAACCTGAAGTTTTACAGGAACATTTCTAATGGTTAAAGGCTGGTTAAGTTCGTAAATGGACACAATCGGATCAGGGGGAAAAAAGTTCTCTTAATAGAAAACAGGAAACTCTGAAAAAAACTGTTATTTTTTGTCTTTTAGCTGTCGCCTGATTTTTAATTTGTTTTTTAACATTCATGTATTCTAAAAAAATTCCTTTAAAGTTGCTGTTAATTGTTTATCGATTTTTTTTTTTTTCGAATATATTGGAATATACTTAAGAGTATTGAAAATTAATTTATTATTCCAATCTGTTTTGTTTATTTCCCATAAGATTATGCAATATGATAATTTTAGAAATTCCAAGTAGACTTGTTGAGAAATCAAAAACAAAATAAAAATATGTACAAATTGTTTTTCAACAATTTTTGATTAGATTTTAATTTTTTTTTTTTGCCAGTATCATCAAATTAAATTTGAAAAAAAAAAAATATCTGTCTAACCACCTGAAAAAGAATTGCGTCGTAAAAATATGAACTCTATTCAAACTTTAACATTCCCGCAGGCAAAAAAAAAGAGTAAAGTGCTTTCAACTTTTACTAAGTTTTTTTTTTTGTGGTATTTACTTTTTACCGGCTATTTAAACCGAAAACCCAAACTAATTTAAAAAAAAATATTGAAAAACAAAAAATAAGAACAAAACAAAATCCAGAAAAAAAATTATAAATAAAAACTAACAAGCATTCTTTAAAATACTGCGCAGTTTTTAAAATTTCACATAATTTTTTTTTTTTTTTTGTTTCTTTTATTATTGTTTTTTTTTTGCTTTTAACCAAAAAAAAAATAATAATAATAATATATTGTAGGCAGCATTTTAAGTATAAATGTCGGTTGTTACAAAGTTGGAAATGATTTGAAAGTATATAAAATATACACAGTACACACAATATTAATATATAATGATGAGAAACGACCATGTAATACGCTATGATAAAAGAAATTAGTAGGACAATATGGTAGTATGAGTATAAGAGTTGTTTAAGTCGTAGTATAAGACGGTTGTGTGAGTATAACACGGTTTTTTTCGAAAATAGTTTGAGTATAGTATATTTTTAAAACTAGTGTAAGACGGTGTTGTGAGTATAAGACTATATTTTGAACATAAGAACATTTTTTGTTGCAGTATAAGAGTTTTTAAAATTTTACTGTAAGATTTTTTGGTTACAAAATGGCTTGTGAGTATAAAAAAATTTATTTCTCAGTAAAAAACCATTTTACTAAGACCTTTTAGTATGGAAGTTTGAGTATAAGACTTCTTTAACTAGGTGGTGTGTTTATAAGGCTCCCCTTGAGTGTTGGATTTTATTTTCATAAAGCGGCATTTGAGTTTCGGAACTTTAAACTATAACAATATGATAGTTTGAGTATAAGAGTTTTTTAAGTCTTAGTATAAGACGGTGGTGTTAGTATAAGGCGTTTTTTTTAATATAGTTTGAGTATAATATATTTTCAAAACTAGTGTAAGACGGTGGTGTATACGTTCAAGGCGTTTTGTTTTTAATATAAGAAAATTTTTTTGTTTCAGTATAAGACATTTTTAAACATAAGTTTTAGATTTTTTGTAACAAAACGTATTTAAGTTTGAGTGTAAGACTTTGTTATATCTGAAGACAGGATTTTTTTCAGTTTCAGAACTTAAAACTATGACAATATGGTAGTTTGAGTATAAGAGTTTTTTAAGTCTTAGTATAAGACGGTGGTGTTAGTATAAGACGGTTTTTTCGATATTAGTTTAGTAAAATATATATTTAAAACTAGTGTTAGACGGTGTTGCGAGTATAGGACTATATTTTGATATTTAAAAACTTTTTGTTACAGTATAAGACTTTTTTAAATTTTACTGTAAGATTTTTTTGTTACAAAACGGCTTGTGAGTATAAGAAAATTTATTTCTCAGTATAAGAACATATTATATAGACCTTTAAATATGGAAGTTTGAGTATAAGACTTCTTTTATTCGATGGTGTGTGTATAAGGCATCCTTTATGGGTTAGATTTTTTTCATAAAGCGGCATTAAAGTTTTAGAACTTAAAACTATGACTATATGGTAGTTTGAGTATAAAAGCTTTTTAAGTCTTAGTATAATACGGTGGTGTTAGTATAAGACGGTTATTTCGAAAATAAATTGAGTATAATGTATTTTTAAAATTAGTGTAAGACTGTGTTGTGAGCATACGGCGATATTTGAAATATAAGAAAAGTTTTTGTTTCAGTATACCAATTTTTAAAATTTTACTGTAAGATTTTTTTGTTACAAAACGGCTTGTGAGTTTAAGAAAATTTATTTCTCAGTATAAGACCATATTATATAGACCTTTAAATATTAAAGTTTGAGTATAAGACTGCTCTAATTCGGTGGCGTGTTTACAAGGCTTCCTTTGAGTGTTTGATTTTTTTTTAAAAAGCGAAATTTGAGTTTAAGAACTTTAAACTATGACAATATGGTAGTTTGAGTATAAGAGCTTTTAAGTCTTATTGTTAGTATAAAACGGTGGTGTTAGTATAAGGCGTTTTTTTAGTATAGTTTGAGTATAATATATTTTTAAAATTAGTAGAAGATGGTGGTGTATAAGAAGAAGGCGATATTTTGAATATAAGAACATTTTTTGTTTCAGTATAAGACATTTTTAGATCTAAGTGTAGGATTTTTTGTTATAAAGCATTTTTTGAGTGTAAGAAAATTTTTTTCCCAGTATAAGACCAATTTATAAAAACTTTTTAATATTTAAGAATGAGTATAAGACTTTTTTCATTCGGTGGTGTGTCCTTTGAGTGTCGATTTTTTTTTTATTTCCGTATAAGACTTTATATCTGAAGACAGGATTTTTTTTTTCTCTTAAGGCGGTCTATGAGTTTCAGAACTTTGAGCTATGACAATATGGTAGTATGAGTAAAAGAGCTTTTTTAAGTCTTAGTATAAGACGGTGTTGTGAGTATAAAGCGGCATTTTGAATATAAGAAAATTGTTAGTTAAAGTATATTTAAATTCAACTGTAAAATGTGTTTGTTACAAAATGGCTAATGACTTTATGAAAGTTTTTGTCTCAGTATAAGACAATTTTATATACCCCATTTAATATGAAAGATTGAGTATAAGACTTCTTTTATTCGGTGGTGTGAGCATAAGGCGGCCTTTGAGCGTTAATTTTTTTTGTTGTTTCCGTATAAGACTTAGTTATATTGAAGACAAGTTTTTTTTCTCATAAGTATAATATATTTTTTTAAAAAATTAGTATAAGTATAAGTTGCTATTTTGAATATAAAAAAGTGTAGGAATTTTTTTACATAACGACTTTTTAGTATAAGAAAATTTTTGTTAGTATAGACCTTTCAATATATTTAGTATAAGAAAATTTTTGTTAGTATAAGACCATTTTATTTAGACCTTTTAATATAGTATAGGCCTTTTTAATTCGGTGGTGTGCATAAGGCGTCCTTTGAGTGTTGGAGTTTTTTTTGTTTCCGTATAAGACTTTGTTATATCATAAGACAAGATTTAAGTTTCAAAACTTTGAACTATGACAAGATGGTAGTATAAGTGTAAGAGCTTTTAAAGTTTTAGTATAAGACGGTGTTGTGAGTATAACGCAGTATTTGAATTATAAGAACATTCTTTGATTCGGTGGTTGGTGAAAAAGGCGTCCGTTGATTGTTGAGATTTTTTTCGTATAAGACTTTGTTATATCTGAAGACAAGATTTTTTTTCATTAAATTTCAGAACTATGACAATATGGTAGCATATAACAGTATATAACAGTAGTATTACAACTTTTTAATCTTAGTATAAGAAGGTGTAAGGCGGTATTTGAATATAGTGTGAGTATAATATATTTTTAAAAATTAGTATAATACGGTGCTGTATAAGTATTAGGAGCTCTGTTGAATAAAATAAATTTTTTTCTTCAGTATAAGACATTTTTAAATCTAGGTGTAAGATTTTTTTGCTACAAAACGTCTTTTGAGTATAAGAAAATTTACGTCTCAGTATAAGACAATATTATATAGACCTTTTAAAACGGAAGTATGAGACTTTATAAAATTCAGTGGTGTTTGTACAAGGCGTTCATTGTGTGCTTGATTTTTTATTTCCGTATAAGACTTTGTTGTAGCTGAAGATAATTTATTTTTTTCATAAAGCGGCCTTTGAATTTCCGATTAAGTTATGACAATATGGCAGTATGAGTATAAGACCTTTTAAAGTCACAGTATAAGATGGTGGTGTTAATATAAGTCGGTATTTTAAATATAGTGTGAGTATAAGACTTTTTTGGAGTACTGGTATAAAACGGTGGTGTCAGTATAAGGAGCTATTTTGAATATAAAAACATTTTTTGTTTTAGTATAAGACATCTCTAAAATTTAGTGTAAGGATTTTTTTTTACAAAATGGCTTGTTAGTATAAGAAAATTTATGTTTTAATAAAGTAGCATTCTATATAGACATTTAAATATGTAAGTGTGAGTATAAGACATTTCAATTCGATGGTGTGCATAAGGCGTCTTTTGAGTGTTGGATTTTTTTTGTTTCCATTAAAGACTTTGTTACATCTGAATACAAGAGTTTCATTTCATAAGGCGGCCTTTGAATTTTAGAACTTTTCGTCAGTATAAGACAATTTTGAAATTGGTACCTGATGGCCCACATATATGGGCCATTTCATTTAATATGGAAGTATGAGTTTAAGACATTTTTATGTAGAGGTGCCAATTTAAAACCTTTTTTAGTCGAAGTATAAGACAGTGTATGCACACACCACTGTCTTATACTTCGATTAAAAAAGGTTTTTAACTTGCACTTCTATAAAAAGTTTTTTCTAAAAAAGGGTTTTAACTTGCAGTTCTACATAAAAATGTCTTATACTCATACTTCCTTTGAGTTTAAAATTGTTTTGTTTAGTATAAGACCTTTTTATTTTATTTATTTTATTAAGAATTACCATATAATTACAAATTACATACTAATTTTACCTAACCAAGAACTGGTAACAATGACCTTCGTCTCGTTGTAGCGAATCAGACCAAGGCCTCTGGTGGGAATCGAACCCACGACCCCCAGACTCATAGGCTAGCACGCTACCAACTAGCCTACTGGGGCGCCTACAAGACCTTTTTATATTTACATTATATTTAAAGTTTAATTAACGCCGAAATCTAAGGCTCTTTAGTCTTAGTATAAGTCTGCAGTGTATTTGCTCTCCGTAGAAGAGGGGGTTAAATCCTATAAACATGCAAAAACATTTAAATAATATTGTTAGAAATGTTTTGTGTTCTTTAACCACGCTAGTGTGAGTATTATGAGATTTTTGTCGTAGTATAAGACATTATTTTTAGTATAAAATCCTTATTTGGCTAAATATTTATTAGACAGTAATTTAAGTATAACCCCACCTGTTTTCCCCAAGTATTTCTAAAACAGTATGGCAAGAATAATAACTCTATGTATCTTAACATAAGTCGATAGTGTGAGTATAAGACATGTATAAATACAAAACAGTAGTTTTTTTTATGACAGAGCATAAAACTGGTTTTCTTAGTATAAGACTTTTTGTATAAGTGTAAAAAGGTAGTGTGAATGGAAAACAGCGAAATTGTGAGTATAAAAACTTTATTTGTCGATAGATGGAGTATAACAATTATTTTTGTCTGAGTATAAGACTTTTGAAAATATAAGTATTTTGTTATTTTTTTCTTAAAAAAAGAAACGAAAATGCTTGTTTAGCGAAGCAGTAATGTAACGTAACCTTGTCGCATCAATCACATCATATAGAACGAACCGTAACCATCTTCAAAAAAGTGCTTAACTGTTCTCAGCTGATGGCTAAGGTTACATTTCATGGTAATTTAAAAAAATTAATGGTAGGGTATCATTATTATAAAAATAAAATGTCAATTGTGTGTGGTTAGACTGGTTGATTTTTAAATTTATTTTTCTGTTAATCATTCTATACCCAAAGTAAAATATATTTTGTATTTTTTTCTTATTATATTTTTGAGCCGGCCGGCGAAACAATATGTGGCATTGTAGTAGTAGTAACATAATTATAATCTTTTAGTATTTGAGTAACAAATTTAAAATTATTAACGTCTGGTGTTTGTAACTACAATTTGTTGTTTTATATATTTTAAATAAAAGCTAATGGAAAATTTTACAAAAATAATATAATTTTATGGGTTTTTGAATGTTTTTGTGTTTTTTAAACAGTTTGGAATATTTTTGGGCTGTAAAAATCTACTGTCACATAATTTATACTACATTTTTTTTTATTACAAACTAAAATTAGTTTTTGTGAATTAATTAGTTTTAAACTTAATGTAATGGAATATATTTTTTATAGTTTCTTGTTTGTTAAGGAAATATCTATTGCGTGTTTGCAAAAAAAAGGGAAATAAATAAGTGACCTTGAAAAATAATATTACAAAGTGGGAAGAGTTTTTTTTTCAAACAGGAATAATTAGAAATTTAAATAATTTTTCTGTTAGGTTTTTAAAAAAAAATATTTGTATTGAAGGTAGTTTTTGAGATATAAACATGTTTTGAGGAAAATCTTTTTGGGTAAAAATTGATTAGATTCGGGGCAAATTCTTGGAGTCGATAGTGATCGAATTTCTACTCAAACGAGCGATTTTTCAAATTTTCTGTATGCCTAAAATTATGCTTTGACAAGTAAAAGCTTTTTTATGTTTAAGTGTTGTAAAAAAAACATATAAAAAGCTTGTATTTATCAGAGCATAGTTTTAGGCATAAAGAAATTTTTGTAAAACAAATGAAACATTTTTATGCAAGAAGAAGTTCAGAGTCCAGCACTACGACCGGAAGGATTAAAAAATTTTGTTTTGTTCCCCGCCCCATTTTTCGGGCGTTGATATATAAAAAATGTTTAAATAATAATATATATGTGTAACTTTAGTGCAAAAAGCATATCAAATGAATTAGTAAACATTTTTCGCGAGGAAGGGTCCCCCACAGCCCCCGCCAAAGCCCCCCAAAACAAAGCGCCCCTGTATTTTTTTAATACCTCCACTCTTGTAATAGAGGGTATATATAAGTTTGTCATTCCGTTTGTAACACCTAGAAATATTGGTCTAGAACCCCATAAAGTATATATATTCATGATCCTCGATTGATTTTAAGACGATTTAGCGATGTCCGTCCGTCCGTCTGTTAAAAACACGCTAACTTTTTAAAGACTTTACGGAGGCTCCTGATGTTTGGCATATATGTTGGGCATTTACCTGGTCAGGTTGGTATTGCAATCCAGCGAAATCGGTCCAGTGGTTCAAAAGTTATGAGCAAAAGACTGAATTTCGGCAAGGGTTTTCGTGATTTTACGAGATAAAAAACAACGCTTAATTTCAAAAGGCTTCTATGGGATGCTGAAGCTTGGCATATATGTTTGTCGTTCCCCTGGCCTGGTTTGTATTGAATTTCTGCCAAATCGTTCCAGTAGTTCAAAAGTTATTAGCAAAACCGTGAATTTCAGATTAGTTTCACCTTAAATTCACGTGTTGAAAACCCGTTAAGTTAAACATGTTTTAAAAACATTGGTAAGTCACAAAAAATTTTTAACAACGTATTTTTGCCACTCAAAAATATTTTTACACTAAAAAAAAATACACTCGAAAAAAATTTTACACTCAAAGGTAATTTTACACTCCAAAAATTTTACACTCAAAAATTTAGTAAATTATTTTTTTTCTAAAAATTACTAAAAAAAAGATTTTTTACACAAAATAGGGGCATGTCACAGACTCAATTCCGTTCGGATTTGAAAAAAGTGGTTTACTCGTAAAACGCAAAACGAAAATTATTTTTTTCGGAATGAAATCACTTTCAAAAATCAAAGTGGAATTGAATTGCATAAAAGTGGTTTCATTCCGAAAAAAAATATTTGCTTTACGTTTTACGAGTAAACCACTTTTTTCAAATCCGAACGGAATTGAGTCTGTGACATGCCCCATAATATATTTTTAATCAAAAATTTCACTTTTTTTCACGTTAGAAAATTTAATATCACTTAAAAAGGGCATTGGGGAGAGTATTCATAAATTCGGCCAGGTCGAATTTAACTTTTCCACTTGTTTTGTTTTAACATGTTGGGGGGTATAAAAGATTCGGCACAGCTGAATTTAACACTCTTACTTGTTTTTATTCAGATTAGTTCATATTTTCCCAAAAATGAGGAAAAAAAAAAATAATTTAACTTTATGCCAATTTTAACTAGAAATTGAGAAAAATTTTACTACTATTATTTATTTATTGGATCGAGACCCCATTTGGTTCGGACCCCATGGTTCCTGACCCTGTTGACTCGACACCTCGTTGGGTTCTTTAAGGGTCGCCATACATTTTAATTCAAAACTCTTGTCCGTTACGCTCTAATTTGCTTAGTTTTTGAGATACGCGGATTAGGGGCCTGATAGAGTCTTGAGAATCTTTAAAACATGGATAACTAAAAAACTTTTACTCAGAGGGCTTTCGGGTATTTTGCAGAAGTGTTCCGTTGGACTTTTTCTCGTGTCGGCAGTATTTACCGAGATATGTACATATATAAAATCTCGGGAATGTCAAATATTAGATTCGAATTATTTTTTTAGAGTTAGGAACACAGTCCGTGCCGGTTCAAAAGTGACATATCACAGAACTCATCAAAGCTGTACCCACCATTTTTCGGAAAAATATCCTAAAATCAGTTTTAGTGGATTTTTTTATTCCAAAACCCCAAAAAAAATTGCCAAAAATTTTTGTGGACGGGACTTTGAAAATTTTTAAAGAATTTTCGAAACTTAGAATATTTTGAAAATTCGATTTTTATTGCTTTTAAATAGTTATTCCATAACGCAAAAAAGTTTGTCCAAGAAACTTTATGTGCGGGACTTCGAAAATTTTCCGAAAAAATTTCGGGACTTAGAAAATTTTTTAAAATTTCTAAAAAAATTTTTTGTAACATCACTTTTGATGAAACTTTTTACTAAAAAACGCAAAAAAATGTGTCGCGAACATAGAAAATTTAGTTCGATTGTCTCCGGTCACGGGATAAGTTTTTTTGAGACAAGGATTTCCAAAAGCCTTTGATAAAAATTAAAAACTAACTAAAAAAAACTTGTAAGACGACAAGAAAAGTTTGTAAACTTTTTTTTCGCTACCACCTATTTGACGAAAATTCCCAGTAATTTTACAAGATTTTTAACAATAATTTTGTCATTTAACAAGCTTTTTACTAATAAAATTCTAAATTTATAATTTTTTTGAGGCGATAAAACTTACAAGGAGGGTTCGTGACTTTACTAGATTTTTTGCTACCTCCTACTTTACGAGAATTTCTAGTAAAAATTAAGAGCTTTTTTGAAATTTTACAAGCTTTTTACCAACAAAATTGTAAATTTACAATTTTTTTGGCGCAATAAAACTTACAAGGAATTCTCGTGAATTTACTACATTTTTTTGTAAAAAAAAACTTGGAAATTTGTAAAATTACAAAAAAAAATTGTAAAATTACAAAAAAAAAATTAAATTTCGATCGATTTTTTTTTTGTTAAAAAACCAGGAAAATTGTCAAATATTGGTAAAATAGGATCACGAGGCTTTTTCTTGTAATTTGACAAGGTTTTTTTTGAGTGTAGTGAATTTTTTTACTCCAAAACGCCAAGAAAAACTGCCAAACATTTTTGAACGGGACTTTTTTACAAAGTTTACAAAACTTAGAAAATTTTTTTTTTTTTGCTTTTAAATACTTATTCAAAAACGCAAAAAAATTGTCAAAGAAATTTTAATGTCCGGGACTATGAAAATTTTCAAAAAAATTTCGGAACTTAGAAAATTTTTCAAAATTTATGAAATTTTTTTTCTAACATCACTTTTGATGAAATTTTAGAAAATTGTAAAATTTAGTTCGAAACTTGGTAAAAATTGGAATATTTGGTTTTGCCCTATTGTCTCCGGTCTCGGGATAAGTTCTTTGAGACAACGATTTGCAGAAGCCTTTCATAAAAATTAAAAACTACAGTGTGACACAAAAAAACTAACTTTAAAAACCCATTTGGTGATTTTATTTATTTGATTTGATTGATTGAGGCTCAATAAAGAGATCAAAATGTTATTAAAATATTTCCTAAGTTAACAAAATAAAAAACCGGTTCTCTTGATTATTTTTTAAGGAACATAATTTTTAGACAGGTAAAAAACATCTCAAAACGTTTGTTGATTTTCAAATATTTTGGCATTTTAAATATTTTAAACGATATTAAATAGATTTTTTTTTCTTTCTACCTGATGAAAGCCACCTGCCACTTTAAATTTATAAATTATAACAATGTTATTATACCCTACACCACACTGTGGTACAGGGTATAATGAGTTTGTGCTGATGTTTGTAACTACCCGAAATATTGGTCCTAGACCCACCTTTAAGTATACCGATCAACTCAGAATCACTTTTTGAGTCGATTTAGCGATGTCCGTCCGTCCGTCCGTCCGTCTGTCCGTCCGTCCGTCTGTCTGTCTGTCTGTCCATGTAAACGGTGTAAACACGATACAGGTCGCAATTTTTAATCAATTGACTTGAAATTTGAAACTTAAGTCCCTCTTGGCCCAAGGACGAAGCCTATTGAAATTGGAAAAAATCGGTCCATATTTAGACCTTGCCCCCATACAAAGGTCCTCTTTAGTTTTGGCTCAAATGACTCTAATAACCGTATTATAGAAGGTATCGTTTTGAAATTTGGAAGGTAAACATGTTTTGTCTTCACAAATCATCATTCCGAATTTCAAAGAAATCGGAACAGTTCTTCTTGTAGCCCCCATACAAACCACCTTACCGATTTTCACATAAATGTCTCAAATTTCATGAAAATAGAAAATATTTAATTAAAATTTTGTTTGTGTATGTTAAACGCGTACTTAAATAACCTTATCAAACCTTATAATCATCGGACCAGTTTTGGACTCAGGCCCCTTGTGAAAATTTCGCCCGATATTCAGTTAAAGCGGTTTATTGTCAACAAATTGGAGCCTATTTCACTCAAATTTGATTTGTGAGTGTTTTTTACACTTATTAAAGATTTTACAACATATAGATCTAATCGGTCCATGGGACCCATTTTCCGGGAAACTCTGGTGTAGGGTATTATATGGTCGGTCTTGACCGACTATAATTTTCTTACTTGTTTTTTTGTTGCATTTAATAATAAACGACCCAAAAAATGTTTTTTAAAATTTAATGTATTCAGTGGGTTAAATGATATAAAATAAATACAAGTCACATGATTCGATATCTTTATAATTATCTCATCTGTATGCAAGCAAGTGGTGATGATGGCGGTATTTTAAAATGTTATCCCAAAATGAAAAACACAAAATTTTCCTAAAAATAAAGAATCATTCAAACAAGAAGTATTTAAAGGAGGAGTAGCAAAATCATACAGATGGTACCATAGACCAAAATTGCCACTTCAAGTTGGGGATGCCAAGGAGGTGAAAAATTTAAAAAACCGCTACTGAATATTAGTGGAATTTTAACTTTTTATAATACTTTTTGCATCACGCAAACCTGGTTTTTTAATAATAAAAAATTAAAATTTTTTTTTTTTTTATTTTATTCGGTTTGAGTATATAACATTTATAGTTTTCTAAAGAGAAATCTAAAAAAGAATAAGTTTAAGCTCAGCGTAAGCGGAAATGTCGACAGATTTCGCAATTTACCAATTTTCGTCATCAGTGCTTTTCGATTGTAACACTTAATTTGTGTTTCTTTAAATTCAGCCATTCAAATAAAACTTTGAATATAGAGAAAAAGAGAATCAATTATTAATTAGCAATATGCCAAAATCGACTTTTTGCGAAAAAGAACTTTTTTATTGTTGAAAATGGTTCTTTAGGGTATCAGAAGCAACTTTTGTTCCGCGACTTTTTTATAATTCCGTTATTTCCAAAATTACCGTTATTTTTAGGTTCTTGAAGAAAATCAAAATTTTGACCGTTAAATTTCCAGAATTCGACCAAATGTTGTTTGGCAACTTTGTACCAAATCATATGGGGAGTACTTTTGCAGAACATATGAACTTAAAATATTTGCAAATACAGGGTGTTTTGATGCATTTAAAAAAAAATATAAATTTTACGCCATCTAGCGGCTATAATTTGTACTAACAAAATTCAAGAATTAGAAAGGTAATTTAAATACCTTTCCAACAAAAAAAAAAACTTGAAAATCGGATGAAAACTAAGCGAATGAGAAGGAAAAGATCTATAAGATAATAAAATAGTACCAAATTTATATTAAAATATGTATGTAACTTTTATTAAATTGATCAATGATCATTAAAGTTTACATTTTTAGTTCTGCGAAAAAAATTTTAGTTATTTTACTAGAATTGTATTTAACAGAAATCGTAATTATTTATACTTTTAAAAACATCAAGTTATTTTTTTATTTAAATTTTTAGAGATCTACATAAGAGTGCAAAATCTTTCGCTTTTCTTTGAGTTGGGACTCTAAATCCAAATTTGCTGTTTGCCAAACTTTTTCACTGTGATATTTATAATTTAAACCTCTCAACATTTTTATTGGCTTTTTAATAATTTTAATCCGATTACTCTGTACAACGTCATAAGATAGTCCATTCAATAAATTAAATAATTGCATAGGCTCATTCACATCAAGCAAATTTAGAAATAGGAATTTACTCTCCGTACGTTGTTTTTTTACTTGTTGTTTGCTCTTCATCTCTTCCAATCTCTTTATTCGTTCCTCAGCATTCCATTTTTTATTTTCCTGAAAAACCTTTTTCATTATTTTCACACCATTTTCCCTATCTTGCTTCGTTGGATAGAACTGCAAAACATCGAAAAGGAAGTGAATGCATTTGTTTTGCCGGGCCTTTACTTGCTGACATCTGGCGTATATTTCTTTATGAGGTGTCATATCCTCCAGAAACTAATCCTTATGTATTTTGACCTTCTGAATTCGAATCCGTCATTAGAAATGAATTCAATTGTTGGGTTTTTCTGTAATTTACAAGGACAGTCCACAAAGTGAACCTACTCGGTTTCTTTGTAAATTTGACTTATTGGTAGTAAAAATTTTTTAAAATTTTATTTCTTTATATAAGATCAAGTTTGGTTTATTACGAAGAAAATAAGAGGTGTTTTAATAAAATCTGTCAAAAATTTTAAAAGTAACATGCATTTAAACAAACACTTTTTAACATGGTAAAATTTACAAATTAGGTAAGTTCACTTTGCGGACTTTCCTTGTAAATTACATGAAAACCCAACGATAGAATTCAATTCTTATGGCGGCATCGCATTCAGGAGGTCATAATACATAAGAATTGGTGGGTCTGGTTTCTGGGTCAGAACCTTTTTATATTTTTGTGAGGCTGTGTAATTCATAAGCACGCAAAGGTGACGGCTAAAATATCTACTGCCGCTTTATCACAATAGTAAATGAAATAAAGGTATATTTACTTATCACATGGAAAGAAATTTTGTTTCCCAAAGTGAAAACAGTGTCTATGTTCTTAATAACTAATGTATAACTAATTTCAGTAGCATAAATTTACGTTTTTTTAAAAATTCACCCTTTTTTTTTAATCAATTAATAAAATTTGTCGAAAATAGGCTGTACTGTTTGTAATACGGCACAAATTCGGCTGAATATTATGCCTTGGGAGAAAACATAGTTGTTGATGACTAAAATATCTAAAATTCTGCGGTGGTGCTTGAAGATAACATTCCTACTTCAAAAGTTATAAGTGAATGAAGGTCAAAAAACCCCTTTTTTTTAATTTTTTTCACCTTTTTTTTTACATTTTCCTAATTTTCTTGTAAACGAAACATGCGATCGCCAAGCACCACGGCAGAATTTTAGATTTTAATGTCATTAACAACTGTGTTGCATGGCAAGCCATAATATTCAGCCCAATTTGTGCCGCGCTAAATGTTAGAAGTAGTATTTTCTTACTTCGAAGTTTTGTTATTGCCACTTTGTTTTTTTCAGTGTATTATTCCAACAAAAACCAAAAATGGAAGATTACTACCCAAACTAACTATTCAACACATAAAAACATTTATTTTGTTACTATTACCATAAATAATGCGTTAAATTCATAAAAAGTCAAAAAATCCAAGTTCTAAGGGCCACCCTAAATATCCGTTTTAGGACAAGTGAGGGGCATTCTAATAAGCAAGTAGGGTACCTGACTCTACCCCCGAAACATATAAAATCATTCGGGATTCATAGCTTGAAAATGAAAAAGTTGATTTTTTTGGCATATTGCTAATTATTAATATTAAATAAATCTGACAAACATTAGGTGTGACAGTAGAAAAGCGCTGATGATGAAAAGATGACAGCTTTTAAAAGATGTCGGCATCTCCGCTTAGACGCTTAAAGTCCAAGAACATTTATTAAATTTTGGAATTTTTTTGGTATTTTTAAATTTGTTCTGTAGACCGTTTAGTTGTTAAGTCTGCGTGATTTTGCTTGTCCTCTTAATTATATGCCTCTTGTTTAAAAAAATGTATGTTCGGTTAAAATAAGCATTTGATTTACAGTCAGTCTATGAATAAATTTAGAAAACTAAAAAAAAGAAAAATAGTAAGAAAATAGAGAAAAACACATCTAAAAGAAATTTTCTAAAAACAAATACATTTCAAAACGTGTCAACTCGAAAAGAAATAAAAAAATAATTTTTTAATTGAATGTGATAAATTAAAAAAGAGAAACACCGGCTAATGTTGACACTGTGAAAGAAAATTCTTCGTACAAAATGTTGGAAATAAGATAAATTTATTATTCGGTAGTCTGAGTATAAGACTTCTTGAAAATCTTTAACTGCTCCATCGATTTTATGTTCAACGACATATACAGAGAATATTTACAATAATTTCTAATTAAAAAAACGTCTTATCATTATTTATAATTTTTTTAATACACGCCCACAAAAGGGGTGTGTATGCAAACGGAATAACAAAGTGAGTATACCCCCCAACTGTGGTAGAAGGGATAACAATGGCGTTTTTCAGAGGTTGGTTTAGTTCCTTAAGGGGTACTTCTTCCCCCTGGTCCGATTTTGCCCATGTAGGAAATGAACCCGCTATGATCATGAGACATTAGACTGGCATTTTTTGTATGGCAAAACAAGTTTTTTTATTTTATTTTTAATGTCCATGGAAATTTTTATTCTCCAAGGCCTAAAACTTAAAAGGTAAATTTTGAGGCCAAGTTTTGGATTTTTTAATATTTTAAAAAAAAAATAAAAAATATGTCTAGCGACCTATTATACTTATTAATTAAAAATTGGTTTAATGGTTTCGAGTTACCGCTATTTGAAATTTACAAAAAAGGCGGCTTTTTCCTACGTTCAAGAATTTAAAAAAAAAAAATCCCAGAATTTTTTTCCCTGGATCGGGATTGGCTTTTCTAAATCCCGGAATTGAAGATCGGAATCCGAGGATTCAAAATATCCCAAAAATCCCTAGATCCCTAAAAATTTAGGGAAAAAGAAAAACCGATCCCGATCAAGGAAAAAAAATTTGGGATTTTTTTTTTTTAATTTCTTAAACGTAGGAAAATTTTTCGAAAATTGTTGGTATTATTCGGGATTTTTAAAAATGTTCTGCATTTTTTGTCACTTTAAATACGTGATGGACATTTTTGCAATTCCTATTCCCGCGGGAATAGGCTAAAAAATGCTGCTTGTGCGCAGTCGACTCAGGTACACTATAAAATTCTGTTGCTTGAGCAAATTTGTTGATTTTTCTCTTGCTACTACACACACAAGCATAAATGTTATAGTATGTGTGTGCGCACCACTGCTTTAAATCCACGCGTTCGTAAAGATTTGTGAAGTTCTGTTAAATTTTTGAACTTCAGAATAGAAAAAGTCTCAGTTTCTGAGATCTTTTCCCATACAAAAAGTCTTAGATTCTAAGACCCTTTTCCCATAGAAAAAGTTTCTGATTTGAGACATTTTTTCTACAGAAAAGGTCTGAGATTCTGAGACATTTTTCCTATAGAAAAAGTCGTAAACTCTAAAACATATTTCCTGTAGAAAAAAAAAAATAGATTTTGAAAAATAATTCCTATGGAAAAAGTCTCAGATTCCGAAAAAGTTTAAGATTCTGAGAAACTTGTTCTACAGAAAAAGTTCTAGATTCTGTGACAGATTTCCCTATAAAAAAGTCTCAGATTTTGAGATTTTTCTGAGATATGTTTCCATTAAAAAAGTCTTTGATTATGAGATCTTTTTGTTATAAGTAGAACGTCTCAGATTCTGTGACCTTTTTCCCATAGAAATAGTTTTATATTCTGAGACTTTTTCCCTTTAAAAAAAGTTTCAGATTCTGAGGCATTTTTCGCAGATGCTGAGAAATTGTTGCTACAGAAAAAGTCGAATATTTTAAGACATTTTCCTACAGAAAAACTCATAGACTCTAGATCATTTTGCCATACAAAATGTCTCAGATTGTGAAACCATACACACAAAAAAAACCTTGTCAAATAACAAGGAAAAGTCTCGTAATCCCATTTTACCAATATTTGACAGTTTTTCTTTGTTTTTTAACAAACAAATTGGGATCAAAATTTACATTTTTTTTGTAATTTTACAATTTTTTTTTGTAATTTAACAAATTTCTAAGATAATTTTACAAAAAAAAATCTAGTAAATTCACGAGAATTCCTTGTAATTTTAATTGTGCCAAAAAACTGTAAATTTACAATTTTATTGGTAAAAAGCATTCATATGAAGGGCTTACTGCAAGAACTTGATAAGCAATGTTTTCTTTTTTCGAGGTTTTCGCCTTCTGCTGATGTTCCATTGACAGATTTTTGGCAGAAGTCTTGCTGTAACCCTTCGTATAGTGAGAATAAAAGTTCTGCAAAAGTTATATTTTTACATTATTTTAAAAGTTTTAAGGCAAAAACCACCATAAAATAAAATGTTTTTTCCGAGTAAAAATTTTTAGATATATTATATATTATATATGTTATATTATCCGAAATTTGAAAGATCAGTACTGATCCAAGTAAGATCAGTACTGATCCGTGATTTGAAAGATCAGTACTAATCCTTCACATTTTTACTTGGGTTTTTAAATATTTTTCCCATAAATTACGCAAAATTTGGTTAAATAAAATATTCGGACATGAATTTTAATCGAAATACGTATTTTTTTCAATTTTTACCGCTGGTTGCCGACTGAAGATGACCTTAAAAATTTTTTTTTAATAAATTTTACAATATCGGTTTTTGAGATATCGCCATTTGAAATTTGTTACAGATTTTTAAGAAATGGTGGGTTTTTCCTACGTTCAAAAAAACAAAAAATAAAATTTGTTTCTATAATTTGTTTTGGTTTTACCTCAAGCTAATCAGGCCTAATGTTTTTAATGTAAATAAAATTCTTTTATTTCATTTTTACCCAACGTTTCGTCAATGTTTTGTTGACTTTATCAAGGGTTTCGTCTATTTAAAATTAAAAAACAATACATTAATAACAAATAAATTCAACTTTTCAATAATTTTAACTCACAATAATATAAAAATTATTCACATTAAGTCACAATAATTTTACATAAAACATCTAACATAAACACAAACATTTAATTTAAACACAACTTAAAATTATTATCACAGGTTATTTGTTATTTAAGATAAAGCAACTCTATAACTGGCGCTAATGTTGTCGGTGTCTTGTTTTAAATTCATTGTTCGTTGTATATTTTGTTGTATTCGTAAACTTTCAATTGTAAATCTCTTTCTCTCCTTGTTTTCTTTGTCTAATATTCTAATGTTCTCAAAATTTGGTTCGTGTCCACTCTCCATGATATGTGTTGATAAAGCTGTGCTCATGTTTTTCTTTAAAATATCGTTTTTATGTTCACTCATCCTTGTGCCTAATGTTCGTTTTGTTGTGCCAATATATATTAAGTTGCAGTTTTGTTCTGCGTTCCCCTTGCACTGCACTTCATACACAACATTGCTTTGTTGTTCTTTCTCTACTCGTGCCTTAACATTAGAAAAAATTGTATTAATTGTTGTATTTGGTTTGTAAGCTAATTTTGTGTTTTTTGATTGTATTATTGCTTTGATGTTTTTGTTGTCTGTCAAACCTGGAATATATCTTACACTGTAAAAAATTTTTCCTTGTCAGTGTTTTCTATGTTTGAGACTTGATTTATTTTATTTTTATTTTCTAACTTTTTCTTTGTGTCTTCAATTAAGGAATTTATTAGTTTGATGGGAAAGCTGTTGTTTTTAAGTGTTGTTGTAATTTGTTGTATGTTTTTTGAATAAAATTGTTGGTCACTGATTTTAAGAACACGGAAAATAAAGTTTTTGGCTGTATTTATTATTTGATTTTTTGGCTGTGTTGAATTAAAATTCATAAGTCTTCCTGACGACGTTTCCTTTGAGTACCAATCAAAAGAGATTACATTGTTATTTCTGTGTATTTTCGTGTCCAAGTAAGCGATTTGTTTATTATTTTCTATTTCTGCGGTAAATTTTATTTTTGGATGATATTTATTAAGCACTGTTAGAATTTCTTCTTTATCTTCAAGATTGATTACAGCAAGAACATCATCAACATATTTTACGATATATTTTAGATTTATATTTTTCTCATTTAGTTCCTTAAGTGATTCGTCTAGAAGGCTGTCCAGTACTATATCCGCTATAAGGTAGGAACAGAACAAGCCCGGCACGACTTTTTCCATACGATTTGACAGTTAAAAACCGTGACCGGCACGGCAAAAAATTAAAACTTATTTTATTTGTTCTCCGGATTCACTCAATCTCATTCCCTCTCACACTCCAGGGTTGCCGCATTTTCACAACAATTTTTAATTTTTTCATTCACAATGGTGTAACAAACGTACAGTAGTGCCAACTTAATCACATTGACTATGTGATAAGCGATTTTTTTCCGTAAAATTACTCTAATTTTATTAAAAGTTGGCACCACTGAACACACAAATGACATTTTTTGCCGTCGCCGTCCCCCGTCATTGTTTTGGGCCTATATTCTCCGGCAACGGCAACCGTCCCCCGTGCCGTGCTTGTTCTGTTCCTACCTATAGTCGGAGAAAGTGGGTTGCCCATTGGCATACCAAATATTTGATTGTATATTTTGTTTTCATATACAAAATAATTATTGTCGTTAAGACAGAATTGTAAAATTTTAAGAAATTTTGTTCTTGGAATTTTAGTATATTCTTTAATTATATTCCATTTACCCATTATTATAAAAAATTATTTATAAAAAATTTTATCTAACCGAGAACTGGTAGCAATGACAAAGGTTTCTGGTTTGAATCGAACCCACGACCCCCACGTTGAAAAGCTAGAAAGCTAGCTAACCTGCAGCGGCCCCCTCATACTGTGGATATACAAATTATATTAAAACTATGCTTAAAGTTTTCAAAATGGATAAAAATTGTTTAAAATTTATCAAATCTGTAAGGCCGAGTTTTTGGGATCTCAGTTAAACTTGGTTTGGTTAATCTAAAAACTAATTCGTTCTCGCAATTCCATGTTTTTTTAACTTAATATCAGACTACGTTAAACTCAGTTTAAACTTTAAAAAATAAGTTTAAACCAAGAACTCAGCATAAGTGTACGTATACTTTTGCTATTAACTGTATGTAAAAAATCTGATTTTGATACAAAAATTGGAGTTTGTTTAAGTCTAAAATTAATATTCACATTAGGCACGTTCTAAGGCTCAATTATGGCAAAAAATATGAATGATATAAATAATATAAATTTTTAAAAAATTCTTAACAGTTAAAACTTACGTAATTAATTTAAATAATTATAATCCGTTCATTAAGAATTATTTAGGGTTTTCTAAAATCATTAATATTCATTTAATAAAAAAAAAAAAATTTATTTAATTTATTCTTTTTTAAATATTATTAAACACTAGTTTTTTCTAGATAATAATTTAAAAAATTTCTATTAAAAAAAAAAAAAAACACTGTATTATTAAAAACAAAACAATATTTATAACATTTCACAAAAACCAGTTTTTAAATTTTCGATAATTAAAAAAAAACCTTAAACTTCAATTTTATGATTAAACAAAAAAAAATTCCAAAAAACAGCTGGTTTGAATTTGATTATAATTACAAATAAAATATTATAAATTATTACAAATTTAAGTTTTTTTTGGATCAATAAATGTTTTTTTTTGTTTTTTTATATTGTAATATTAAACAAGTTAATTGTATAAATTTTTTTTCCAATTTATTATTTTTTTAATTCAATTGTTTAATATTATTAAAGTTCTAAAAATTGAGGTCAATTAATTTTTTTGTAAGTTGAAATTATTTTTTCAATTTAATTATTTTTTTTTTTAATTTTATTTTTTGTAAATTTTAGTTGTCAATATAATTTTTTCCAATTTTTTTTTTTTTTTAAATTTCAATTATTTTTAATTCACACCTTTTTGAAATGGTTTACACAATTTTTTTTTTATATATAAATTTTTTTATATATAAAATTTTCTTTTGTAAATTTTGTAATATCTATGTGTGGTTTATCTCTTCATTATTTTTTATATATTTATTTTTTCTTTCGAAAACTTTATAAGATTCTTAACATTCACGTCTTTCTCATGCGGTTGTCTGAAATCAACTGAAAATGCGTTTTACGATAGCAAAACAGAAAACGAAAAAAAAGTAGTAAAACAACATGAAATATCGCATGCTGCTGCTTCCGTCAGTATTACCAGACAAATATTGAATCATGTCCCCATTTCAAAAATTGAAATCCCCAAAAATCCCCATACTAATTTCCCAAATCCCCCGAGTAAAATAAATATAGAAAAAATTCTTTAGAACATTTTCTATAGAAAATGTTAAAGGTTTTAACGATAACTAATAATTTTTTTATAGAAAATGTTTAAGATATATAGGCATCGTTTAAACGATACTTCAAAAATTTTCTATAGAACATTTTATAGGTATCGTTTAAACGATACCTTAAAAATTTTCTAAGGAAAATTTTATAGTTATCGTTTAAACGATACCTTAAAGTTTTCTATCATTTAAACGACGATTATAAAATCTTTTATAGAAAATTTTATAGGTATCGTTTAAACGATAACTATTGAATTTCTGTCACTTAGGTATAACATATAAAATTTTCTATAAAAATTTTCTATACAAATTTTTAAGGTATCGTTTAAACGATAAATTTAAAATTTTCTATAGAATATTTTTAAGGTATCGTTTAAACGATATCTTTAAAATTTTCTATAGAAAATTTTTAAGGTATCGTTTAAACGATAACTATACAATTTTCTATTGAAAATTTTTAAGGTATCGCTTAAACGATAACTACAACATTTTCTATAGATCATTTTTAAGGTATCGTTTAAACGATACCTATAAAAATTTTCCATAGAAAACGATAACTATAACAATTTCAATAGAAAATTTTGAAGGCATCGTTTAAACGATAACTATAAAATTATCTAAAGAAAGTTTTTAAGGTATCGCTTAAACGATAACTATAAAATTCTTTATATAAAATTTTTAAGTTAAGGTATCGTTTAAACGATAACTATAAAATTTTCTATAGAAAACTATAAAATTTTTTATAGAAAATATTTAAGGTATCGTTTAAACGATAACTATAAAATTTTCTATAGAAAAAAATTTTCTATAGAAAATTTTTAAGGTATCGTTTAAACGACAACTATAAAATTTTCTATAGAAAAAAATTTTTAATGTTCTATAGAAAATTTTTAAAGTATCGCTTAACTATAAAATGTTCTAAAAAAGGTATCGTTAAAACGATAACTATAAAATTTTCTATAGAAACTTTTTAAGGTATCGTTTAAACGATACTTTAAAAATTTTCTAAAGAAAATTTTAAGGTGTCGTTTAAACAATAATTATAAAATTTTCTATAGAAAATTTTAAAGGTATCGTTTACACGATAACTATTATATAATTTTTTATAGAAAATTTTTAAGGTATCGTTTAAACGATAACTATAAAATTTTCTTTAGAAAATTTTAACCATTAAAATTTCCTATACAAAATTTTTAAGTATCGTTTAAACGATATTTATTGAATTTCTATAGCTTAAACGATAACTATAAAATTTTTTATAGAAAATTTTTAAGGTATCGTTTAAACGATAACTATTAAAATTTTCTATAGCAAAATTTTTAAGGTATCGTTTAAACGACAGCTGTACAATTTTCTAAAGAAAATTTTCAACGATAACTATAAAATTTCCATAGAAAATTTTTAAGGTATCGTTTAAACGATTACTATAGAATTTCTATAGAAAATTTTTAAGGTATCGTTTACACGATAACTATAAAATTTTCTACAGATAATTTTTTATGTATCGTTTAAACGATAACTATAAATGTTTCTAAAGAAAATTTTTAAGGTATCGTTTAAACGATAACTATAAAATTTTCCAAAGAAAATTTTTAAGGTACCGTTTAAACCAGCGGTTACCAACCTATGGTACGCGTACCACTAGGGGGTACGCGAAACTGTCCGCGGGGGTACGCAAAATTTTAGTACTTTGGACATTTGCTATAGATTAACCTTTCAATGCTGACTCCGCATCTGGCTTCCGAAGTTTTCCATAACGTCAGGTTTTTAAGAAAGTTGAGATCAAAGTTTACAAAAAACGTATTTTTGTGCAATTTAGAGAGAATTTTTTGCGATATTTTCAGATCTGACCACTTGTTTTCGATTAACCTTTCGATGCTGATTCCGAATATGGTTCCCAAATTTTTCTAAAATGTCAGGTTTTTGAGAAAATGTGTGTCGAAGTTCTCAAAAAACGTGTTTTTGGGCATTTTTGTGACGGTTTCTGATAGAGTGGAAATTTCGGTACCATTTTGTTAAGCTCAAAATGTTCTTTCATTGTACATATATGTATGTATACGTGGGTGTTTCATTCGAAAAGTCACGGAATTGTTGATCTGCCCTTGTATTAAAAAAACAATTAAAAAAAAATCAAAAACATTAT
Organism: Pegoplata infirma; assembly: GCA_963921195.1. Lineage (NCBI taxonomy): Eukaryota > Metazoa > Arthropoda > Insecta > Diptera > Anthomyiidae > Pegoplata > Pegoplata infirma. The sequence goes on from OY992536.1 coordinate 37,774,182, forward strand.
ATTTCCGTCCTCTGTGATGTGTTTTTGGAACTTTGTTTAAGAGTTCAAAAAACGTCCGTTTTTTAAATTTTGTTGTAGAATCGACTGGTGAAATCAGATTTGCAATATTTTCAGCTGTTTTTGAACTGCAGAAAAATCAGCTAAAATCCGAGTTTTCAGATGCATTAATCACCCCAAGGAGCGAACATTTTTCCCAAAAAATACCACCATTATTTTGATATCCCCCAAAGCCTTCAAAAAAATTATAATATCCGCGGATCAAAAATTTCAAAATTAACTCTAATATTTATACGAGAAGTTTTTTAACGAAAACAAAAAACTCGTTAGGGGGTACGCGGCTGACAAATTTTAAAATTAGGGGTACGCGAGCCAAAAAGGTTGGTAACCGCTGGTTTAAACGATAACTATAAAATTTTCTAAAGAAAATTTTTAAGATATCGTTTAAGCGATAACTATTAAAATTTTCTATATAAAATTGTTTAAACGATACCTTAAATATTTTCTATAAAAAATTTTGTGGTTATCGTTTAAACGATATCTTAAACATTTTTTATTGATAATTTTTTTGTTTTCGTTTAAACGATACCTTAAAAATTAAAATTTTATAGTTATCGTTTAAACGGAAACTATAAAATTTTCTATAGAAATCGTTTAAACGATAACTATAAAATTTTCTATAAGAAATTTTTATGGTATCGTTTAAACGATGACTAAAAAATTTTCTATAGAACATTTTTAAATTATCGTTGAAAAGATAACTATTGAATTTCTATCGTTTAAACGATAACTTTAAAATTTTCTGCTGATAATTTTTTAGGTATCGTTTAAAAGATAATTATAAAATTTTCTATAGAAAATTTTATAGTTATCGTTTAAACGCTACCCCTAAAATGTTCTATAGAAAATTGTATAGCTATCGTTTAAACGATACCTTAAAAATTTTCTATTGAAAATTTTATAGTTGCCGTTTAAACGATACCTTAAAAATTTTCTATAGAAAATTTTATAGTTATCGTTTAAACGATACCTTAAAAGTTTTCTAAAGAAAATTTTCTAGTTATCGTTTAAACGATAGCTTAAAAATTTTCTAAAGAAAATTTTCTAGTTATCGTTTAATCGATACCTTAAAAAATTTCTATAGAAAATTTTATAGTTAACGTTTAAATGATACCTTAAAAATTTTCTATAGAAAATTTTAGTTATAGTTTAAGCGATACCTTAAACATTTTCTATAGAAATATTGTGTAGTTATTATTTAAACGATACCTTAAAAATTTTCTATAGAAAATTTTCGTTTAAACGATACCTTAAAAATTTTCTATAGAATCGTGTAAACGATACCTTAAAATTTTTTATGAAAAATTATATAGTTATCGTTTAAACGATAGCATAAAAATTGTCTAGAGAAAATTTTATAGTTATCGTTTAAACGATACCTTCAAAATTTTCTATAGAAAATTTTATAGTTATCGTTTACACGATAGCTATAAAACTTCCTATAGAAAGTTTTTAAGGTATCGTTTAAACGATAGCTATAAAACTTTAGAAAATTTTATAGTTGTCATTTAAACGATAACCTTAAAATTTTTTATAGAAAATTTTATAGTTATTGTTTAAGCGATGCCTTCAAAATTTTCTATAGAAAATTTTATAGTTATCGTTTAAACGATACCTTAAAAATTTTCTACAGAAAATTAGAAAATTTTATAGTTATCGTTTAAACGATACCTTAAAAATTTTCTACAGAAAATTTTATAGTTATCGTTTTAACGATACCTTTAAAATGTTCTATTGAAAATTTTATAGCTATCGTTTTAACGATATCTTAAAAATGTTCTACAGAAATTTTTATAATTATCGTTTAAACGATACCTTAAAAATTTTCTATAGAAAATTTTATAGTTATTGTTTAACGATACCTTAAAAATTTTCTATAGAAACGATACCTTTAAAAATTTCTATAGAAAGTTTTAAAGGTATCGTTTAAACGATACCTTAAATTTTATAGTTATCGTTTAAACGATACCTTAAAAATGTTCTATAGAAAAATTTATAGCTATCGTTTAAACGATACCTTAAAAATTTATAGTTATCGTTTAAACGTTAGCGATTTGTTATTTAAATTCCCTTTGCTACTTGTAGTATAGAGTGTTCTGAATCTGACTATTTCAAAAAAATAATTTTCTTGAAAATTATTCCATGAGAATATCATAATTTTAATTTGTAAAGGAAATAATGACCTCGAGCTAGAATAAACCTACTCAAAATATAATTTTTGAAAAATTTTCGTAGTTCGAAAAAAAATTTTAATTTTTTTAAGTTTCGGACACAAAAATATTAGAGAACAAAAAAAAATTTAAGGAAAAAAAGTAAAAAATGTTTCATAGTTCCAAACAATTTTTTGAAGTCCTTAATACAACATTTTTTTTTTTACCGCTTAACATTTTTTCCGAACAAACTTGTACTCCATTCCTAAGAGGGCTCCCATACAAAATGACATTTCTTAAAATATGCTCTAACCGCTCTAACTGTCAAAAGAATGCCCCTAAAGGGGGCATTATTTCTAGAAATCGCCAGAAAATAGGAAAAATCACAAAAATTTGGTGAAATCTCCAAATCACTCTCCACGAATATCAGTCACCAACTTAAATTTAAAATCCCCATTTTGTGGACAAATCTGGCAACACCTGCCACCGTTTGTACAAAATCCAACAACATTAGTATGTATGAATTTTATTTCATACTATGAAATTTTGAAGAAATTGAGTAAATTAATGTATTTTTTACTGTTAAAACCACAAACATGTTAAATTAATACAGAACATTACACAATTCGAGAAACGAGAGTGAGAGAGAAAGAGCGAGAAAGCATAAAATGTTATGTTGAACAGTGTAAAAATTTGAGTGTCAAGTTGCGTGGGTTCATTTATAAGTGAGGGGGAAGTGAATGTTGTGGGTTTTTGGTTTAATTTCTGACTTATATGTGTAACAGAATATGGACGGTGGACGACGAAGACAAAAACTTTAATTGGAATTTTTGATAAAAACAATATAATTTTTGAATTAAATTATTAGTTGAAGTTCTTTTTTACGTTGAACCAACACTCATTGTCGGGAGAACCCCCGGGGGAAAACAGTGCATTGTCTTGATATCAGGAAAATTGGTTATGAGGAGAAGGAAAGAGGGTGAAGAGTTTGAGGACATTTAACTTAAATTCATCAACATAGAAAGAAACTGGGAAGACCACCGCGTGGGGATTATACCACATACGGCTAGTTCGACTAATGAACGAACCTTCTCTATAATGTAATGTGCTATAAACTGGACAATCGACACCAAACGGGTGTGATCTACTGGACAATCTAGTTTTGAGAACAAAAACTCGGGCTCTGGGGATAAGTTCACTTATCTCAGCAGAACACTTTTCACGGTAGAAGCGACGATGCTACAATGAGTCAATGGAGTTGGATACCCTATTGTCATTGATAAGCATTAACGCCCTCCTTTTCATACGGTACAAGAGCTCCAAAATAGACTGTCAAGAACCTGCCCATAAATGGGAGTTCTGAGCCATCTTGGTCTGATATAGGCGGTACACAGATCGGTCGGATATAGACGGTATACAGAACATCAAGAGTGTCCAATTCCTCGATAATTATACCACTCATATGTCCAGATGACGCATTTAGTTAAACTTGACCCTATTCGCAAATTCTGATGCATAATCTGTCTTTTGCCCTCAACTTCAACAAGGCTTGCCCTACGAGTAAGAGAAAATGAATGACGAATGTTGGTGTAATCTGCAAAGAATAGATAGAATTTGAAATTTGCCTTAGAAGGTCATTAAGAAAATAAGAAAAAGGATGGGAGAAAGAACAGAACCTTGCGATACCCCTGATTGAAACTGAAACTCGTTTGATCAGGAAACTCGAACTAAATCGAATTAAGTCATTACCGACACCAAATACGTTAAGATGAGATATGAGCGCACCGTGCCACACTCACTTAATGGTGGATGGAACGACTCTAACGTTCCGAAAGGAACGCCAACAGATCTCGAGTAGTACGAGTTCTCCGAAAACCATACTTTCGATCGTTTAAAAGTAAGTTAGCTTTAAACGGTGTCTCATTGACGTCTCTAGCAGAATATCTCAAGGAATCTGGGTGGTTCAAGAAGTAGACTTTTGTATAAGAGGGGAGTAGCGAAATAAAAACTTACGAGGCCTTATGTCCTCCGAGTGAGTTCGTCATATGGCGAATGCCCATCCAACCTCACCTAAGTAAGCTTCCAGATTCTCCATTACTTTCGTTAGTGCTGAGCATAGTGCGATTGAGCGGTAATTATCGGTGTTATTAGCGCACATTGAAAACCTGCCATCATGTGTGAAAGACTGCCGCACAGTAAGATTAAATAAAAAGGTTAGCCAGTGGACACGCTTACGTCGTAGAACACCAGTGCTGGTATACCATTCGGCCCCGGTGACTTATTTACATTAAGATCCCAAGAACTCTTTTAACCATCTTTAAATATCTACTCGAGTTCGGACAGTGGTTGCTTGCTTTCCGGAAAGAAAGAATTTCTTGCAAAGAAACCAGCCAACCGGTTAGCTTTATGAACCGGTTCGGTGAACACATGGTCGTCTATTAAAAGAGTCTGGATAGAAGAACTAGCATTTTCCATGTTTAACAAACGAACAAAAGCTCTTACTGCCTATGAAGCCGAAAGGACTTTAGTACGAAGACGCTGTACGTAAAGAAGCTTTTCATGACTAAGTATTCTTGCACACTCAAATTTCGCCTGTTTGCGTAGCAGAGAAGTATAAGTTTTTTTGTTTATTACGCGAATTCCTGAAAGCTTCCTTCCTGAATCTGACTGCATTCGTGCAAGTCTGGTTAAAACAACATTAATCTTCTTGGCTTTGCCGAAATGAGCATCGATGGAATGAGTTACTTCATTCCTAGCACTATTACATTTTTAAAATTTTTTTGCCGCGGCGGCAACGTTGCCGTCGAGGAAACAAAGTTTTCACTTGAAACGCCGGAAAAAGTCGCCGAGCTCTGCCTAACGAGCCATCTCATACATATATGAAAACTGAACGCCTCGAAGCTGTTCTCCAAACACTCCGAAGATCGGAGTTCGAGAAGGATGCAAAAATGGTGCAATGATCCGAATTACCAAATGTTTTTACTTCACATTTTCCAGGATGTGAATTAAGATGGCTGTTATCAACAGCGAAGATAAGAAAATGGTGTTATCCCCAGAGCCGAGTGAAATTTAGTTAACTGACATCTACTAGACGATTCTTAAGGATTTTTCTGGGTTAGTTCTAAGCACTACGATGTAGGCTGCCATCAAGGTTGGGCAGTGCTTGTAACTTTCAGTGATGGAAGATCAGCTATTATGAGGCTGGTATTGAAATTTGAGGTCGTGGGCATACATAATATCCCGTCTCAACTCATAGTCTCAACACATGCATTCCAATAACTCCAAATCTCAACCATCTTTAATATAAAAGGTCTTAACGACCTCCTGGGTCTAACTTCCAATCCTATATATTCCTTTGCAGATGACAGCAACATTTGTCATTCATTTTCCTTAAATTAGAAAACAAGCCTTACTGAGGTTGAAGCTATGAGGCAGAACATGAATGACACACTCAATCATGACCTCACGACAATCTCCGAAGGTATGAGGCAGAACATGAATGACACACTCAATCATGACCTCACGACAATCTCCGAGTGGGGTCTTGCGATTTTAATGCTCGTAAGTCCAAATGTTGACCCACAGACGGCTTGTGGAATCAGCGTCACCTGTATTCATGGGTTGAGGAATCAGAAACTCTTGATGTTCTAGGCATGAAAATCCAATGTGATGTTCGTTGGAATAAACATGTTTTTCAAGTGTCGAGAGAGGTCTCAAGTGCCTGGGGTTTAAGGTCTATCTTGATACCTCTAGACCGGGTACAAATAAACGCTTTAAAGCTTATCAATGATAGTAGGGTATCCAGCTCTATTGACTCATTAAAGCATCGTCGGAATGTGGATTGTGCGTCATGGTTCTATCGATATTACCACGGTAAGTGTTCAGCTGATATGGTCAAACTCATCCCTGTGACGCGGGTGCATGCCCATAGTACTCGCCTTTCCAGCATATCACATCCGTTCGTTGTCTACTGTCCAATGTCTCGCACAATGCATTACAGAGAAAATTCGTTTCTCGGTCGAACTAGCCGTATGTGGAATAAACCCCCGGCAGAAGTCTTTCTAGTCAGCTATAATTTAGAAAAAATCATATTAAATGCCCACAAACACTACTCACTCTTTCCATCTTCTCATAACCTATTTTCCTAATACCAACACAATGCATTGCATTAGTGGGAGCAACCCCTGAGTGTTGGCTAGGGAATAACAAGTCTTCCCTAGTTGGTACTTGGACTTTGAAGGTTCTGTCAAAATTCGTCTGCGGTAAGATGCATTCGGTGTTCTGTTCAAGTTCCGTCCCGCCCACCGTACATAATATGTCCGTTTGTCTGCAAGAGCGTTGCTGAAGCATTTGCAACTCTTAGCCATAAAGCCAATTTTGCTGATTTCCAACAGAATTTTTCAGTTGCATCAGCTCAAAATTTGGCTTTTAATACTATATTCGGTTTTGACAACCAAATTTTATAGTTGTTACAATTAAAAGTCAAGTATTATTCAGTTGTGACTACCGATATTCAGTTGTGACTACCGATATTCAATTGTGACAACCTATATGTAAGTTTTTCAAGTGGGAAGGGGGGGGGGGGGGGGGTTGGTTGTTGGGCTTCTTTGCACATTAGTTCAAGTTCTTCCGTCTTCCTTTCCCATAACATGACGATTTAAGTCCACATATGTGCTTCATCAAATTTACTCAGCCTATATATTTAAACATCTGCCACGGGCTTAACCCTCTAAGTTCCACCATATTCTAAAAGAAATAAGAGCCAAAACAATTAAATCGAGTGCGAGGTAGTGCAGGGCACTAACAAAGATAATGGAATGAATCTTCCACTATCTCTTCCTCCCCGCACCATCGGCAGAAGTCATCTTCAATTAATTTAAACATTTTCAAATAACCCTTCAAGCCAGTATGGCCTGTAATTAGACATACATACTTCCTTAGATCTGCTTTTTCCACATGAAGAAGTGTTTTTTGAACTCGCTTTTCGCCGCGAGTCCACAGAGCATTTGTTTGGATACAGTCATGTCTCAAAATTCTTCCTAAACTCTTTATTTAAATAGCATCCGGACCCGGATGCACATCGGTTAAAACTAAATAAAGTTCACTGGCAGTGCTGGAAGATCGTCTAGTTGTACTAGCTTTCGAAGACGGGATTAGCGGTTGTACCAAATCTCTCGTCTGTCCAGTATTTGCCATCACCACAGTGGACAAGATCGTCTAGTTGTACTAGCTTTTGAAGACGGGATTAGCGGTTGTACCAAATCTCTCGTCTATCGTCCACTGGAGCGTTGTGCCTTAATTTCCTGTGGGTGAATTGCTGGTTACTGGTTAAGAGTCTATCACTCTGGCCACTAAGCAGAGATTCAGAACCAGCAAATGGAGTGCTAGAGATCGAAAGAGAAAAGTAATACTTTCAATTCGTTCTTTACCCACGAGATTTGTCATTTCCCATAAGGCTTACCCTGTCGCGCTGCATTGTTCGTCGTTGTAATTGTCGGATGATCGTTTAATAAATTGTACTGTTTTATAAAAAAAATATATATTTGTGCCTTTTAATTGCCTCTCTCTCTATCGATCGTGAAAAATAAATATTTTTGTAACGAACCCTGGCCGCCGCGAGTTCTATCCCAGCAACCAGTGAAAACACGTCGTTACAGTGATGATCTCACTAGAGTAGATCGGTCTCATTGAAATGAGTCTAACTGCCTCCGACACTGCATACAGTTCCGCCTGAATAATATTACAGCCGTCCTGTATCCTCTAATCACAGTTCCTTGCAGTAGACTCCACTACCTGTTCCCTGTCGCGTTTTTGATTCATCGGTTTAGACCTCAATTTGATTTTCCCCCACGTGGATTTTTCCAGTATTCCCTAGGTGGTATTTAAATTTTTACGCTCTCATCTCATACTGTATGAGGGATCATATAGTCAGTCACACAGTTCTCATGTCGATGATTTCGAATGAGTTTTGTGTGGCCATAGTCCCGCACCCTTAGCGCACGATTTTGTCCCAGTATTAGCGGTGTCCTTAGAGCGTATTTTTGGATGTAAAGGTCTAAAGATGACAAATCCAGAATCCTACAAAGCGCATGTGTATATGTCGTCCTGCGTGATCCAATAATACTGAAGGCATCTACTCTATTCGCCTTGTTCAGATACGCAGCGTGTGTCCGTTTTTACAATAGGCCACCACACTAGTGCACCATGTTTAGTTGGAAACTGTCAAATTTGTTTTTCTGTGTGTAGAAAAGATATTTGGACAAAGTGCCGTGCTGGTTCTGTCTAAGCTTCTGAATTATACACAATTTAAACTATGCATGTTTATTAGGGTGGAGTAATTTTTTTTTTCGATAGCGTTGGGATCGCTCCACCCTAATGTTTATGTATGTATGTAAAGTACGTATGTTCTAACATAAAATGTTATACTAATCTAATGGTTGAGAGAGCACACAATTTTATGAATCAAATTATGAATTCAAGTTTTTTTTTACGTTGAACCAACACTCATTGTCGGGAGAACCCCCGGGGCAAAACAGTGCATTGTCTTGATATCAGGAAAATTGGTTATGAGGAGGAAGAAAAAGGGAGTGGTGTTTTTGGTCATTTGACTAAAATTCATCTACTTTGAAAGAAACTGGGAAGACCACTGCGTGGGGACTATTCCCCATTCGGGTAGTTCGACTAATGAACGAATCTTCTCTGTGATGTAATGAACTATCAACTAGACAATCGACAGTAAACGGATGTGATCTACTGGTGTTGAGAACAATCTAGTGTTGAGAACAAAAACTCGGGCTCTGGGGATAAGTTCACTTATCTCAGCAGAACACTTTCCACGATAGTAGTGATAGAACAGAGTCACACAACCCACATTCCGACGATGCTACAATGAGTCAATGGAGATGGATACCCTATTGTCATTGATAAGCATCAACGCCCTCCGTTTCATACGGTACAAGAGCTCCAAAATAGACTTTCAAGCCCCTGCCCATAAATGGGAGTTCTGAGCCATCTTGGTCTGATAAAGGCGGTACTCAGATCGGTCGGATATAGGCGGTATACAGAACATCAAGAGTGTCCAATTCCTCGATACTTATACCACTCATATGTCCAGATGACGCATTTAGTTAAACTTGACCCTATTCGCAAATTCTGATGCATAATCTGTCTTTTGCCCTCAACTTTAACAAGGCTTGGCCTACGAGTAAGAGAAAATGAATGACGAATGTTGGTGTCATCTGCAAAAGAATAGATAGAATTTGAAATTTTCCTTAGAAGGCCATTAAGAAAATAAGAAAAAGTATGGGAGAAAGAACAGAACCTGGCGATACCCCTGATTGAAACTCGTTTGATGAGGAAACTCGAATTTAGTCGACACCAAAGCTGAGATATGAGCGCACCGTGCAACACTTACTAAATGGTGGATCGAACGACTCTAACATTCCGAAAGGAACGCCAACAGATCTCGAGTAGAACGAGTTCTACGAAAACCATACTTTGGATCGTTTAAAAGTAAGCTAGCTTTAAACGGTGTCTCATTGACGTCTCTAGCAGAATATCTCAAGGAATCTGGGTGGTTTAAGAAGTATACTTTTTTATAAGAGGGCAGTAGCGAAATAAAAACTTACGAGGCCTTATGGCCTCCGAGTGAATTCGCCTTATAGCGAACGCCCATCCAACCTCACCTGAGTAAGCTTCCAGATACCTAATAAGATGGCAATTTACTATGTTCTCCATTACTTTCGTTAGTGCTGAGCATATTGCGATTGAGCGGTAATTATCGGTGTTATTAGCCGCACTCTTTTAAGGGTGCGGCACATTGAAAACCAGCCAATATGAGGGAAAGACTGCCGCACAGTAAGATTAAATAAAAAGGTTAGCCACGCTTACGTCGTAGAACACCAGTGCTGGTATACCATTCGGCACCTGTAACTTATTTACATTAATATCCCAATAACTCTTTTAACCATATTTAAATATCTTCCCGAGTTCGGGCAGTGGTTGCTTGCTTTCCGGCAAGAAAAAAAATCTTGCAAAGAAACCAGCCGGTTAGCTTTATGAACCGTTTCGGTGAACACATGGTCGTCTATTAAAAGAGTCCGGATAGAAAAAACTAGCATTTTCCACGTTTAACAAACGAACAAAAGCTCTTACTGCCTAAGAAGCCTAAGAAGTACGAAGACGCTGTACGTAAAGAAGCTTTTCATGACTAAGTATTCTAGCACACTCAAATTTCGCCTGTTTGCGTAGCAGATCCGTATAAGCATTTTTGTTATTATGCCAATTTCTGAAAGCTTTCTCCTGGATCTGACTGCATTCGTGCAAGTCTGGTTAAAACAACATTGATCTTCGATGGAATGAGTAACTTCATTCCTAGCACTATTACATTTTTAACATTTGACGTCGAGGAAACAAAGTTTTCACTTGAAACGCAAGTCATCTTCAATTAATTTAAACATTTTCAAATAACCCTTCAAGCCAGTATGGCCTGTAATTAGACATACATACTTCCTTAGATCTGCTTTTTCCATATGAGGAAGCGTTTTTTGAACTCGCTTTTCGCCGCGAGTCCACAGAGACTTTGTTTGGATACAGTCCTGTCTGATTTCGAATTTTAAATCTTCTTGGCGTTCAAAATTCTTCCTGATCTCTTTATTTAAACAGTATCCAGGCCCTCTTCTTCATTTTCTGGAATATTCTGATGACCCGGAACCCAGCACAGACTTAAGGAGTGTTGTTCGATGAGAGCATGAAGCTCTTGGCGACAACGGCTGACTACCTTAGATCGTATATTCATATTTCCCAATGCCTTTAAAGCTGCTTGACTATCAATGTAAATAATGATCTCACTAGAGTAGATCGGTCTCATTGAAATGAGTCTAACTGCCTCCGACACTGCATACAGTTCCGCCTGAAAAATATTACAGCCTTGCAGTAGGCTCCACTACCTGTTCCCTGTTGCGTTTTTGATCCATCAGTGTAAATCTCAATTTGATGTTCCCCACAGGTGGATTTTTTCAGTATTCCCTAGGTGGTATTTCAATTTCTACGCTCTTATCCCATACAGTATGAGGAGTCATATTGTTAGTCACACAGTTCTCATATCGATGATTTCGAATGAGTTTTGTGTGGCCATAGTCCCGCACCCTTAGCGCACAATTTTGTCCCAGTATTAGCGGTGTCCTTAGAGCGTATTTTTGGATGTAAAGGTCCAAAGATGGCAAATCCCGAATTCTACAAAGCGCATGTGTAGATGTCGTCCTGCGTGCTCCAGTAATACTCAAGGCAGCTACTCTATTCACCTTGTTCAGATACGCAGCATGTGTGCCCGTTTTTATAATAGGCCACCACACTAGTGCACCATGTTCAGTAGGAAACTGTCAAATTTGTTTTTCTATGTGTAGAAAAGATATTTGGACAAAGTGCCGTGCTGGTTCTGTCTAAGCTTCTGAATTACATAAATTTTAAACTATGCATGTTTATTAGGGTGGAGTGATTTTTCAATTTTTCCGATAGCGCCGGGATCGGAATCCCAAAGACATTGACGCCGCGGCGAAAATAGTTGAAAACGTTATAGTGCTGGGAACGAAGTCATTCGTTCCATCAAAGCTCATTTCGGCTAAGCCAAAGGATAAATGTTGGTTTAACCAGACTTGCAGGAACACAGTCAGATCCAGGGAGAAAGCATTCAGAAATTGGCGTAACAATAAAAACGATAATACTGATATATTACGCAAACAGGCGAGATCCGAGTGTGTAAAAGTACTTAGTCGTGAAAACCGTCTTTACGAGCAGCGACTTCGTGCTAAAGTCCTTTCTGCTTCTCGGGGCAGTAAGAGCTATTGGTCGTTTGTTAAAAGAGTCAAGGAAAATGCTAGTTCTTCTATTCGGACTCTCGGCTAATAATCCTGATAATTACCGTCAAATCGCAATATGCTAAGTGCTATCGCAGGTGATGAAGAGCATGGTAAATTGCCATCTTGTTAGATATCTTGAGGCTAACTTACTTTTAAACGATCGACAGTATGGTTTTCGTAGAACCCGTTCTACTGGGGATCTGATGGCGTTACTTTCGGAACGTTGGAGTCGTCTAATCCACCATTTTGGTGAGAGTAAGGTGGTTGCTCTGGACATATCCAAGGCGTTTGATTGTGTGTGGCACGGTGCGCTCATATCTAAGCTTAATGCCTTTGGTGTCGGTAACGACTTCTCCCGATTTATTTCGAGTTTTCTCAGGGATCGATCTATACGTGTTGTTATATGATTTCTCTTCAGATTAGTTTCAGCTTCAATCAGGGGTAACGCAAGGTTCTGTTCTTTCTCCTACCTCTTTCTTATTTTTCTTAACAACCTTCTAAGTCAAACTTCAAATCCTATCTACTCTTTTGCAGATGACAGAAACATTTGTCATTCATTTTCCTTTGATCGTAGACCAAGCCTTTGAGGTTGAAGAAAAAGGCAGATTATGAATGACAGGAGCTGTCGACAATCTCTGAGTGGGGTCTTTCGAATAGGGTAAAGTTTAATGCATGCAAGATCCAATGTTGTATGTTGACCCACAGGAATGTGGAACCAACAGCATCATCTGTACATATGGGTGGTGTAGGTATCAAGGAATCGGACACTCTTGATGTTTTGGGCATGAAAATTCAGTGCGATGTTTGTTGGAATAAGCATGTTTTTCAAGTGTCGAAAGAAACATTCAAGTGTCTCGGATTTTTAAACCGATTTAAGAAGTACTTCACCTCATCCGAACTCCTAACTATTTATACCGCCTACGTCCGACCGAAGATGGAATACAACTCCCATATATGGGCAGAGGCTTCAAGCCTATTTTGGAGATTCTTAACCGTGTGCAAAGGGTATCCAACTCTATTGACTCACTGAAGCATTGTCGGAATGTGGGTTGTTTGACTCTGTTTTACCATGGAAAGTGTTCTGCTGAGATAAGTGAACTTATCCCTAGAGCCCAAGTTTTTGCTCGCAACACTCGGTTGCTACTAGACAACCGAGTGTTGCGAGTCCATTTGTTGTCGATTGTCCAGCTGATCGCACATCGAGCTACAAAGAAGGTTCGTTTATCAGCCTTATATGGAATAATCTCCACGCGGAAGTCTTCCCAGCTTTATTTAATGTAGATAAATTCCAGTCAAATATCCACAAACACTACTCCCTCTTTCCTACTCCTCACAACCTCTTTTCCTGATATCAACACAATGCACTGAATTAGTAGGGGCATCCCCTGAGCGTTGGTTCAACGTAAAAAAAATCGCTCCACCCTAATGTTTATGTGTGTATGTAAAGTATGTATGTATGTTGTAACATAAAATGTTATACTAATCTAATGGTTGAGAGAGCATAATTACATTTTCTCTATAAAATCTGAACATGTGTAAACAAAGAAAAACAACAAGAAATTAAATTTTCATTTTTAAAATTTCACTTTCAATTTATAGAGATTTTTTCCTCAATTCTGTGAAATTCTGCAAGGAGAGTTCCGAGAGTAAAAACCCCCAAAGAAGTTAAACATAATATTAACATTTATTCTAAGAACATTCTAAAGTCGTTAGATTTCGTTGTTAGACGAGAGAGCGAAAACATTGCGAATTTTGTTTTGGCGCTTTCTTGTATGTACAACATGAATAAAAAAACAAAAGTTTTACGTTACACATGGCACGTACTCCAGAATGTGAATGCTTGTTTACCATCCATCCGTCCGTCCGTCCCTCCATCTGAACCGGCTAGAAAACAGAATTTTGTTGATGTTTTGTTGAAAGTTTTTCACTTTGTGTTCTTTAATTTGTGTATGTATCCAGAAAAATTTACTGTCTTTAACCGCACAACATGCAAAAAAAAATTCCATTATATAATGGGTGTGCTGCTTTTGGCCACTTACCAAAACCATTATTTCTAACAAATTTGTGGTGGTGTAGGTAAAGGTTTTTCTTCCTCTTGGGTTTTTCTGTTTTTCTTTTTCGTGGAAAATTTTTAAAACATTTTTTGAAGGGAATTAAGTTTCTACAGGTACATAATTAAATATGTTTACCAACTCCTTTTCTCTAATACGCAATTACTTCAAAATATTTAAAACCCACTTTTATATTACTGACAAGGACACACCCTCAAACAGAGATTACGTCATGTACACAAGAACAACCAAAATATCTAACGTAAGAGCTACAGTTGGTCAAGGTCGATCATTGACAGAAAATTGTTGTTGCTCGTGAGTAACTTTGAGTATTCAGTAATACGAACACTTCCGAGTATTTATCTTCGTTAGTATCGTTGTATTTTACTAACGGTAGTTACACATTTAATTACACAAATGTATGTTAGTGTTTGTATTGCCGTTACGAAGATTCCCGCGAAGCAAAATCTGACGATGCCAATGAAATTGATATTTAGGGAATTATTGCGTATTTCGATTTGATAGAAACTGTTCGAATTCGAAAATTTTTAAGTCCAATATTTTGTATGTATTCGTCATTCGATTCGTAAGGTTTTTCTTTTAGAATCGATTAACACATTAAACTTCCTGAATTCATAGAGGCTGGTCAGAGAGTCCATAAACACTGTCAGAGGTCCCGAAGATATCTTTATGAGTGAAAACATAGCGTAATGAAAAATTTAACATATGATCTAACAAAAAATTTTTTACTACAAAACAGTTCTCCAAAAAAATTTCGGAACTTAGAAAAATTTTCCAAATTTTTTTTTCCTAAAAGCATTATCAAATATTTTTTAATACTTCAAAACACCAAAAAAAATTTGAAACTTAGAAAAGTTTTCCTTAAAGCATTTTTGACTCCAAAGTATTTTTGTGTTCAAGATTTTGAAAATTTGTCAAAAACATTTTTCTAAAATAATTATGTCTGTCTGTTGAAAACACGCTAATTTTTGCAAGAGATTATTGAGACTTGACAATATATTGGCATATACCGGGGTATCCATTTAGTGGTTTTAAAACCGCAAGTCCTGCAAGGCTGTCACCTGAAGTGTTATATATTTACTGGGCTATTCATAATGAGTAAATCAAATCTAATGAAGGTTTATTTGACTGATATATGAATAAAGGCCTTAGTAAAAGGTTTCTTATTTACGAAGAAAGCGCAAAAATAGTTAAAACTTACTACAAATGTGATGGTTCAATCGTGGCCACTTTGCGAGTATTTATGGGGTGATTATGGTTGTTATAATCGACCTACTTTGCAATGAAATGGCACGTTTTAAAGAAATTTGAAGAGACTGGCAGCCTTACAGACGTGGACTGACCTGTGCATCATTGTAATGTGCGTACTGACGAAAATATCGCTTCTGTTAGTGAAAGAGTGGCGGATAATTCGAAGTTGCCAATTCCTCGGCGTTTTCAAATATTCGGCCTACCATACGGCTTTTATGGTCTCTAATTGAAGACTATGAAGATATGTGGAGATATGTGGTTTCAACTAAAGATGGGCACATGAGCAGATTAGAGTGTGATTCACGTGATTCACGCGTGAGTGTGACTTAATTCAATTTTACTCACGTGATTGTGAGTGAGTGGGAGTTGAGAAAAAAATTGCGTGAGTGAGTGTGCATGAGTAAGATTTTTGCGTGAGTGAGTGTGCGTGAGTCAATTTTTTTGCGTGAGTTTGCGTGATTTATTTTCTCCTCATAATTCCTTTCATACCAAAGATTTCTTAAGATTTCGTACCGAAAAAAGCAAAAAGCAAGTAAAAAAGTTAAATTCGGCCTTGCCGAATGTAGTGATACCTTCCACAATTTCAAAAAGATTATTGCAAAAAACTTTATTAAAAAGGAAATTACTTTTGAAAATAAATTTTTTTTGAAAAAAAAATTTCCGCGAAAAAAAATTTTGTTAAAAAAAATCCGCGATTTTTTTCTTTTTTTGTCAAAAAATATGTTCGTACTTGTTTAAATACCATTTAGTGTTCAATTATGTTCACATATGTCAACCAGAAGCCGAATTAAAGCATTTTGTATTTTTAGGTTATGTTGAATGTACTGAAATTTTTGAGGTGTGCTTACATTTTCGTTCATAACTTTTGAACTGCTGAACCGATATCGCTCAAATGCAATACCAAACTTCTCGGGAGAACTTCCAATAAACATGTTAAGTTTCAGTCATCTCTGTGCAATATTTTGTCCGTGACAGCATTTTTCACAGACAGACAGACAGACATCGCTAGAATGTCTTAAAATCGATCGGGCATCATGAATATGTATACTTTATGGGGTCCCAGATCGATATTTCGATGAGTTACAAACGGAATGACAAACTTATATATACCCTCTATCACTAAGTGGAGGGTATAAAAAATTAAAATTTCGCTGAACTTTAAATTTTGATGAAAATCACTTGCGTGAGTGCACGTGAGTGTGAGTTGCATTAAATTTACTCACGTGATTGGGGGTGAGTGTGAGTAGAAAAAATATTCTCGTGAGTGAGTGTGCGTGATTCAAAAATTCTTGTCGTGAGTGAGTAAGTGTAAGTCAAAAATCACTCACGCACCCATCTCCAGTTTCAACAAGACGAGTCACACAATACGGCTGAAATTAGTTTTGCCAAAAATTAGTTAACTGAATTTTTTTTTTATTTTAACTTAGTTCATACACATTTGAGGACCCCATTGGGTTCGGACCCGATAGGTACCGACCCCGATGGGCCTACAGCTAGTTGGGTTCCTTAAAAATCGTCATAGTTTTTGATACAAAATTTGTGTCCGTTTCGCTTTACCTTGCTTAGTTTTTGAGATACGTGATTTTAGGGGACCACTGGGGTTTAAGAATTAAAAAACTCGATAACTTCAAAAATATTACTCGAAGAGCGTTTGGTTAGTTTGAGGTCTTGTTCTACGTGTTGAGAGCTACCAAAATCCTTTTGGAGTTTTTGTTGTGTCGGCAATATTTACCGAGATATGAACATTTTAAAATTTTCGGGAATACTAACTTTTTTGGATCCAAAGTTAGGAAATATTAGGGTCCACAAATGTGAAGAGGACCGGCGATACTAAGGAGAGCCCGAGAACCAAAAATGGCCTCCATTTTGCTCCATCTGGCTTACAAGGGAAGTCTCCCTGGTGTCACCCTCCGATCTTCATGAAATTTGGATATGTTGTTAAGAACGAAAATTAATTCGACACGTATTTTTTTTTAGCGGCCCAAACTCATTTTTAGGGGTGGTCGATTTGTATGGGGGGAAATTGACCTTTTTCATTTTTTTTTACGATTTACGCATATTTAAACAAAATTAATACAGGCATGTGTGGTATCAGATTAAAGGTATTAAAAATACCTATCTAGTGTTGCTAACAACGGGCGAAAGAAGTTAATATTTTTCGACTTATTAACAAAAATGTCCAAAAATGTTGGTATTTTACTCAATATGACGAAAAGTTGTGCATGTTTGGACAAGTTCTTAGCACACGTAGATAGGTTTTCCAAAGACCTTTCATTTGGTATGTAACATGACTAGGTTTCTTCGCATAAAATAGGAGATAAACGAAAAAAACTGAAAAATGGCCTTGTCTTCCCCCTCCTTCTTACCCCCTAAATATGAATTTGGGCCGCTAAAAAAAAAATACGTGTCCCTTTATTTTTTCTGATCTACAAAATAAAACCAATTCCATAAAGATCCGCGGGTGACACTAGGGAGACATCCCTTGTTAGTTTCCGAGATAGCGCCACTTTAAGTAGGGTTGCCAGACGGCCTGGAATGGCCTGGATTTTCCAGTTATTTGAGGTCTGGTCCAGTTTCCAGTTAAAACATAATTTATCCAGTTGAAAAAGGATTTCTTTTATTTTAACAATTTTTTTTTTTATTAAATATTTTTTACAATTTTTTGGGACTACTTTTTGAATAAAACATTAGGATACATATAACATAAATCAATGGTGCCCAAACACTTGTTAGAGATCAACGAAGACACACGCACACAATATGAACGACAACGAAACTAACAACAGAGAGCGTAAAAAACAAAAAAAAATTCTCTTTTTGGGCACCGCTGACATAAATGCCTCATTTGTATGCGGAAAATGTGCTCTTTTTGCTGCATTTTCACAAATTTTTTTACAACTTTTCGAGCAATTCGGCCAGTCTAGCGTTGATTTCGGCACGAATGTTTTCCTCCACAGAAAGAATCGAAAACGAATTTCAATCAACAAAAACGCGGATTCAATTAATTTTTTAATTGAAACTCCTCCGATGAAGAAAATTGTTATATCAATCATCAAATTGTAGTTGTTTAATTGATTTTTTTTTTCAATCAATCACTTTTTCGATTTTGATAAAAAATTTGATCAATTTTTTATTTAAAGTCAATTAAAATAATGATTGATTTAACAAATGAATTTTAAGCTTATGATTAAATTATGAAGAAATTCATATTTTTTGCTTTCCAATATATGCCGACAATAAAAAAAGTAAAACCCGAGTATAAAGTATATTTTTTGAATTAATATATTCAAATAAATTGAAACGAGAAAAAATCTGGTATGTTGAAAATTTGTAATTTGATAGTTAAAGCAAATAACAAAAATTTTAATTAAAACAATAATTGACTAATTTAAATTTTGTTGGTCAATAGATTTAATTGAAATTTTTTAGCCAATAATTTTTTGTGTGTTGAGCTCGTTGATGATTTAAGGATTCTTGGCGTACATTTTGCTTTTAAGATAACCCCACAAAAATATGTCTGGATGGGTCAAATCTGCAAGTAATGGTCAGTTGTTGTCGCTTTTTTTTTGACTTCGCACGTCCCGGAAATTTTAACTGTCCTCCTAGATTTCCAGATTTGACCACTTTGGACTTAATTTTGTGGGGTTATTTAAAAAGAAAAATATACTCTAACAATCCTCAGGCCAATGAGGAAAAAGTAATATAAATGCTTAAAAAAGGCACATTTTGCCGTGGCAAATAGAGACGGCCATTTAGTCCAAAATAAAAATATGTGTCTCACATATGAAAATCGGTTGATTTTTTTTTCAAATTATTAAAAAAAAAATTATGTATGGGTCCAGTTACTTTTTCAAAATCCAGCTGAAAATTTTCCATTATCCAGTTATTTGACTTCTAGTATCTGGCAACACTAATTTTAAGTTTTCTTGAAAAAAAAAAAAATTACACACCGCCTTAAGGAGTGGGACAGTGCTTAGGTATGTTTAAATAAAATGTTAGGGGGGAAAACTACTGGGGGCCGGTCTTGCATTTTATCGCTATGGGTTTGATAAAGCTGTTGGTTAAAAACTGATGACACCATATTTTGTGAGTCCCATCGCTTTTCAGAATCTTTGGAGGTCCATAAAAAGGAATTGGTCACCAAACTGGACAATCCAAATATCCGAGTTGCAAACTACTAGTGAAAATTTATACAGAAAATATTTGTTAAACATTTTAATCTTTTAAATGTACGTTTTATTAGACTTCGCTGTTTAATTTCAGAAAAAGGACTAAAATGACCCATAAAATGACAGTTAGAGGGTTAATATGTTCTAAGAAAAGAATCGACATAAAATTTTACTGTAGGTATGTATTTAAATATATTTTTAAGCTCAGAAATGTATTTAATATACATAGTTCTTTGACGTATTCCAAACGCCTCTGAAGCAAAGTTAAAAATTACAGTGGGACAAAAAAATACAACTAGAGCTAAGTTTCCAAAAATTCTTTGGAATTTTGGTCTACTGGTAGTTTAATTTCATTTAAGGTAAACTTCAAATCAAATTTGAAGTTGGGTGTTATTGGTTATTGCCAATCAAGAATTTAAAAATTTTCCATATGGGATACCCCAGTTATGGGTTAAAAATGTGTTTGTAGGGTACATTCTTAACAATACAAAAAATATTTACCCCTTAAATATTGACATAATAAAATGCAACACATGTATGATACATAAATAACTAAGGTACAGTATTCTTAATAATAAAAAATACTTTTTAATGCAAATTGCAAATATTTCATGCATCAGGAAGTCCCTTATATGAATGAAAAAATACATACTGGATAAAAAAAAACACATAATCACACAGCAAAACATAACACAAATGCATTGTTTGATGTTGTATGTTTTTTTGCTGTATGTTTTTCACATGCTATTATTTGTTATTGCGCAATATGTTTTTTTTTTTTTCTTTTAAATTTCAAGGTTAAAACAAGGTTAGTATATTTTACAACAGGAATAGAACCAGAAGAATAAAGGAGTAAAAAGGAACTGGAACAAAAATAAATAAGAAAATGCTAATGGCAACAAAACAAAACACAAAAATGCTAATGGCAACATAGCACAAAAACAGACAACAACAAATCAAAATAAACAAGATAAATAAGCTTAAGTAAGCAAGCAAGTGAGAGAACCGGTGCGAATATATAATACCCTACCGCAACTTTAAATTTGAAAAAGCTTTTAGAAAAGCTTAATCGAAAGTTAGAAAAGCTTAAAAATAAAATTCAGAAAAGCTTTATTTAGAAAATTTTAAACAAAAATTCTGGAAAGCTTTATTTAAACTTAGAAAAGTTTCATTTAAACTCTGAAAAGCCCTATAGAAATTTCAGAAAATTGAAATTTGGAAAATTTCAAAATCCAGACGAAATTTAGAGATCTTAAATTGAAATTCAGAAAATTTACAGTTGATAATCAGACCAATGGAAATTTAAACTCACTAAAGCTTCATTTAAACTCAGAAAAGCTCTATAGAAATTCCAGAAAATTGAAATTCGGAAAAGCCCAACTGAAATTCAGAAAAATCCAAACGAAGTTAAGTGATCTTAAATTGAAATTCAGAGAATTCACAGCTGAAATTAGACCAATGGAAATTCAGAAAAGTCCAAGTTGGAATTCAGACAATCCTTATTGCAATTTAGGTAGCCCTGGTTAAATTCAGTAAAGAATAAATAAAATTCCCAAAACTATTAAAGCTCCAAAAAAACCCAATGGAAATTCCCAAAATCCCAATTGAAATTCCCAAGAAACTTATTACACCAATTACATATGTATGTAATTCGAAAAAGATCAATTGTAATTCGAAAATTCTAAGTGTAATTCGAAGATTCCAATTGTAATTCGAAATAGATCAATTGTAGTTTGAAAAAGATCAACTGTAGTTCGAAACAGAGCAATTGTAATTGGAAAAATATCAACTGTAATTCGAAATAGATCAACTGTTATTCTAAAAATATCAACTGTAATTGACCAATTATTGTAATTTGAAATAGATCAATTTTAATTCGAAAAAACAATTGTTTTTCGAAAAAGATCTATTGTAATTTGAAAAAGATCAATATTAAAAGAAATTAAAAAGAAAAACTCAAATTTTTTCCTTGACACTTTCATAGAGCTTGAGAAAAGCTTTAATTTAAAACCTATTTGAGCCAAATCCGTTCATTTAAAATCAATTTAAGTTTTATGGTGTTTTCTTTTCTGAAAAAAAAAATGTTTGCCTTTTTAGTGCATACATTTTTAAAATGTTTAACTCACACCTTTAAAAATTTGCATTTGATTTGACTAGAATAGAACACAACCTACAACAATATTCTGCCCCGTTTTTTTAACAGCTGTTTAGAGAAAACAACAGAGAAAAAGTCAGCTGTTCTATAAGGCAATTTCAACTACGTGATTTTTTACAGGGTAAAAAGTGAAATTTTTTTGAATTTTATAGGGCAGACATTTATAGAAAAGAACGCGATATCCTTTTTAAGGGTTGACATTTTTTTAGAAAAGAACACAAAAACATAATTTTTGGGGCAAAATCCAATAAAAATGCACATTTTTTGCCAGAAAAGAAAACACCATAAATGAAATACTTAGTCAATGGATAAAATTTTTTAGGTTTTTTTTTTTTTGAGTAGGTTTTTTTTTTCTAGCTCGAGGTCATTATTTCCTTACTAATTAAAACTATGAAATTCTCATAGAATTATTTTCAAGAAAATTTGTTTTAAATTTATTTATGTTGGTCATTTTTTGCAAGACTTAATCGACACTCAAAATATAATATTTTTATTTTTTAATAAAAATTATTTTTATTAAAAAATTTTTATTTTTTAATAAAAATTAATCAGAATTTTTTTGATTTTTTTAAAAAAAATTCCTTAAATGTGGGAAAACTCCGCCATTTTTGTAATTTTTGTTTGACAAATTTGAAATGGCGATATTTCGAAAATCGTTCATACGATTTCATAATGTAAACAAGATTATTTAAAAAAATAAAAAAAAAAAATCTGCGGAAAAAAATCTGCGGAATTTGCCAAAATTTAAAAAAAAATCAAATATTTGGCTCTCTAACAAACTTTGAAAATTTATTGCTCAAGAATACGAAAAAACACCACTCTGAAATTTTAATAGCTTTAAAAGGACATTCTAAACTTTAATACAAAATTTGTTTTTGGAAGCCCATGATGTCCTTTCCAGAAAAAATGACATTCATATATAGTTTTTAAATTGTCAAAAAAGCGTATTGATCCAAAGACAAAACAGTAAGAAAATTATAGTCGGTGAAGACCGACCATATAATACGTAGGGTCCTGGAAACAAAGTGCGTACCAAGTCCAAACATGGTCCGATTGGGTCTATCTTTTGTCAAATCTTTAATAAGTGTAGAAAACACTCACAAACCAAATTTGAGTGAAATTGGCTTTTATTTGTTGCGCTTTTAGTAATATCGGGCGAAATTGTCATGGGGCCTAAGTCCAAAAATGGTCCGATTATAATCAAATTTGATAATGTTGTTAAAGTACCCGTTAAAAACACACAAACAAAATTTTAATTAAATATTTTCTATTTTCACGAAACTTTAAAGATTTATGTAAATATCGGTAAGGTGGTTTGTATGGAGGCTACCAGAAGAACTGGTCCGATTTATTTAAAATTCGGAATGGTGATTTGTGAATACAAAACACGTTTACCTGCCAATTTACGTTATACGGTTATTAGAGTCATTTGAGCCACAATCAAAGAGGACCTTTGTATGGGGGCTAGGTCTTAATATGCACCGATTTTTTTCAATTTCAGAGGGATTTGTCCTTGGGCCAAGAGAGGCTTAAGTTTCAAATATTAAGTCAATTGATTAAAACGACCTGTATCGGGTTTACACCGTTCACATGGACAGTCAAACGGACGGACGGACTTCGCTAAATCGGCTTAAAAAGTGATTCTAAGTCGAGCGGTATACTTAAAACTCTAGGATATACTTAAGGTCTAGGACCAGTATTTCGGGTAGTTACAAACATCAGCACCAAATCATTATATCCTGTACCACAGCAGAGTGGTGTAGGGTATAGTTAAGAAATTCTTTTGGAAAATCTTAAATTGAAATGCAGAAAACCTTCATTTAGAAAACTACAAATAAAAATTCCGAAAACTTCATTTAAACTTAGAAAAGCTCAAATGAAATTCCATAAATACTAATTGAAATTCAGAAAATCCCAACATTTTTAGAAAGTCCAACTGAAATTTAAAAATCTTAAAATAAAAATTGAGAAAATTCGCACTTAAAAATTTGATGCCAACCGTGGCACCCGGTGATCAAAGTTTTAGATTGTTGAAAATTAAAAAAAAAATATATATCTTGCGATTCATCATATTAATTAATTTTGATGAGCTGAACAGGAATATCAAAAAATTTTTAAATCTGTGAAAAGGTTTTTTAAATATCTCTATTTGAAATTTGGAAAAAATTGAGGATTTTTCCTAGGTTCAATAAACTTTTTAAAAAAATCTAAAATTTTGAGATTTTTTTTGTTTAAATTTTTGAATGTAGGAAAACCACCATTTTTCGAAATTTGTTTATTATTTTCAATGGCGATATCTCGAAAACCGCTTATACATTGAAAAATTAATAAAAAATTATGAATCGCAACCTTTTTGGTTTTATTTTTTTAATTTTTATAAAAATTTTAAATTTTGATGTAAATTGTTCAAAAGTCCAAAGCTTTGATCGAAGAATTAAAAATTAGAATGATCGAATTTGGCTTAAATAAGGTTTAAATTAAAGATTGTCTCAAGATCTATGAAAGGGTCAAGGAAAAGACATTTTGAAAAAATTTCTTGAACGTTTTCTTTTTTTTAAAAATTGTAAATTTTGATGTAAATTTTCCAAAAACCAAAACTTTCATCGAAGGGCGTCACGGGCTTAAATGATCAGATCTAGCTCAAATTAAGTTAAATGAATCAAGGCCTTATGAAAGGGTCAAGGAAAATAAATTTCCAGATTTCGAGAAACCGCCGATCGGTTCAGAATCACTTTTTGACACAACCTGCCTTTACATGTATCTCTTAAAATACGTAAAAATGAGAGATTTTCCATTAAAATTTTGGTTGTAGGTATTTTGTAACGTAATGAAATCTGAATTTTATTCAGATTTTCAGAACATTTTTGAACTTACAAGGGAGGTCTTTCAGAGGGCACCCAACGGTTGTCCTGAAACTAACATATTGGAATTGGGGCAGAAAAATAAGAGTTATCTGTTTCTTTTTAGCTGCCCAATCTAAAATTTGAAAAAGGGTTGCCACATTATGAAAAATATGGTCTTTCGGAAAAATCCGAATAAAAGCTGGCAGGAATTTCGCCAAACTCAAAAATGCGGGTCAGCTTAATTTAAAAAGAGATTGTTAAGAACGTATATCCGTCTCTATATAAACTACCCCAAAGTCTTCCATTTTTGAATATAAAAACATAACCAAGCCGAATTTGAAAACGACCGAAGCGCCACTCGATAGGCCTTCAAAAAACCTTTCGTTTATATAGTTTCTTCTGAAGAAATGTGAAAAATCCTCAAAAACGAAAAAAATCCTGGTTTTCCTCCACCTGTTTGACCCGTTAAATATGAGATTGGACAGATAAAAAAAAACAGGTAACTCTTATTTTCCTCCTCTCATCCCCATATGTAAGTTTTAGGACAATCAGTGGGTGCCCTCTGAAATACCTCCCTTGTTAGTCCCAATACACAAACTCCGCCCGATATTCAGTTTAATCTTTAAATTTGCAACAAATATTGGCCGATTACATCAAAATTGGGTTTGTATTTTCTACACTAATAAAATATCAAACCAAACATAGATCCAATCGGCCCATGTTTGGACTGGGACCCATTTTCCGGCAAACACTTGTGTAGAGAATTGTATGGTCGGACTTGACCGACTATAATTACTACTTCATCATATTAAATTTTTTTTACAATTCAAAAAACACTATTCTCTTACTCATAATAATATATTTCATAAAAAATTTTGTTTAAAATAAATTTGCAATTTAATCGACGGTTTATATACAAATACTGCTATTTTCAATATTATCGAAAATTAGTTTTAGATAACAATCTGATCACCTATTTAGTCGTCATCAATCATATTAAATTTTTTGCTAAAAAATTTGAAAAAAGAGAATTTTTTTACTCTTCAACCACAGTATGGGGGTATACTCACTTTGTCATTTCTTGAGTAACGCAGCGAAATATCTGTGGGGAACTCCATAAAGTCATATATTATTGATCCATAATCAATTTTATGACTTCCCAAGTAAAAATGTTTATATATATATGGGCTATTTCACGTCAACGGGACACCCCCCCGCCCCCAAAATTCTATTGGTCGTAGAGAGTTGTATTATGGTTTAAAATTTAGCCAATGATCTTTACTTTTGAAAGCTGAGTGGCGGAAGTTGAACCCAATGGTAAGTGAGCCAATATGGCGGCGCAAATCGGGATACCCCGATCGTGATATGCTGAAAACTAATGAAGGAGTTATCGGATTTTTCTGAAATTTGTTATCAGGGGGTTTATTGGGACTCTAATTTCGAATTTTCATTCAGATTTCAAAAGTTCAAAATGGCGGATCCAATATGGCGGATGATTTTTTCGAAGTTTTCGCATTCAAATAAAACTCGGTTTCGGGATGTATTATGGGTCACTAAACACGATTCTGAATTTAGATTTCCAAAATTCAAAATGGAGGATCCAATATGGCGTTTATTTTATTTTTTTTTTAATTTCGATTTCCTTGAAACTTGTTATCCGGGGGCTATTGAGAAAAAAACCATCCCCATATTAAGTCCGCCATTTTGAATTTTTAAAATCTGAATAAAAATTCGAAATCAGCGTCCCAAATAACCCCCGGATAACAACTTTCAAGGAAATCGAAAATAAAAAAAAATAAAATAAACGCCATATTTGATCCGCCATTTTGAATTTTGGAAATCTAAATTCAGAATCGTGTTTAGTGACCCATAATACACCCGGAAACCGAGTTTTATTTGAATGCGAAAACCTCGAAAAAAATCATCCGCCATATTGGATCCGCCATTTTGAATTTTTGAAATCTGAATGAAAATTCGAAATTAGCGTCCCAATAAACCCCCTGATAACAAATTTCAGAAAAATCCGATAACTCCTTCATTAGTTTCCAGCATATCCCGATCGGGGTATCCCGATTCGCGCCGTCATATTGGCTCACTTACCATTGGGTTCAACTTCCGCCACTCAACTTTCAAAAGTAGAGATCATTGGCTAAATTTTAAGCCATAATACAACTCTCTACGACCAATAGAATTTTGGGGGCGGGGGGTCTCCCGTTGACGTGAAATAGCCCATATTCTTATATATCATATCTGATTCGAGATAAGAAAGATCAGTACTGATCCGAGTGAGATCATTTGAAAGCTCAGCACTGACCCGAAAAATGGATCGCTAAGATTAGATCAGTTTTAATCGGACCTATACAATTTCATCGGAAATATTTTTATACCCTCCACTCTAGTGATAGAGGGTATATATAAGTTTGTCATTCCGTTTGTAACACATCGAAATATTGGTCTAGGACCCCATAAAGTATATATATTCATGATCCTTGATCGATTTTAAGTCGATCTAGCGATGTCCGTCCGTCCGTCCGTCCGTCCGTCCGTCCGTCTGTCTGTCTGTCCGTTGAAAACACGCTAACTTTTGAAAGACTTTACGGAGGCTCCTGAAGTTTAACATATATGTTCTCCATTTACCGGGTCAGGTTGGTATTGCAATCCAGCGAAATCGGTCCAGTGGTTCAAAAGTTATGAGCAAAATAGTAAATTTTGGCGAGGGTATTTTTCGAATTTACAAGATTAAAACCACTATAACTTTCGGAAGACAATTCTGAGGGGGCTGAAGCTTAGCATATATATTTGTCGTTTCTCGAGGCTGTTTGGTTTTGAATTTCAGTAAAATCGGTTCAGTGGTTCAAAAGTTATAAGCAAAGCAGTGAATTTCAGATTTGTTTCACCTTAAACTGTTGAAAACTCGTTAAACAAGTTTTATAAGCATGGTGAAATACCAGTTTTGTAAAACTTGTTGTTTGTTTTGTTGTCGTTGGGTGCAGTTTAGTTGTTAGACAAGTAAATATTTGTTATTGTTTTGTTATTGTGAGTGTTACTGTATGTAACGGGAAAAAATCAAATAAAGTATGTGTATGATTGAATGTTAATTTGTTTTTGGTTTTTAAAGAAGAAGATGGTAATATAAAAAGAAGAAAATATGTGAAATAGTTTTTTTTTTGTATTACATTATAGGTATAAAACAACAAAAATATTTTACAAAGTAATTTGTTACTCAAAGAAATTGTACACTAAAAAAGTATTTACACTCAAAAAAAAAATGTTACACTCAAAAAAAATGTACACATTATTATTTTTTTTTGTTTAATGAAATGGCAGGCTCAAAAAAATGTTGACAGTCAAAAAAATTTTACACTCAAAAAAATTTGATTGATTAAAAGAAAGTTTGACTCAAAATAATATATATATTTCTAATAAAAAATTTGTAATGCAATTTTTGAAATTTTTTTTAGAAAATTACTAACAGATAACATTGTGGAGGGTATTCATAGATTCGACCAAGTCGAATTTAATTTTTCTACTTGTTTTTTCTAATCTTAGCGTACCATTTTTCCGATCAGTACTGATCCTTCAAATTTTTACTCGGGTTTCTATGAAAGTCGGTCCGTCCGTCTGTATATAACACGATGCAGTCCAAAATAAAAGAACTAGACACTTGAACTTTGCACGAATATGACTCATGGTCATAGGCAGTTTAAGTTCATAAATGGGTTAAATCGGATAAGGGAGGGGGGGGAGAAGTTCCCCTTGAAGAACTACAGCAACCCCTGAAAAACGGCATTACAATAGACTATAAGTCTTCACTTTGTGTTATAAAGTATGATGAGTTTGTGCTGATGTTTGTAACTATGTGAAATATTGGTCCTAGACGCCCTCAAGTATACCAATCGATTTTATAATTATAACACTTCTTGAGTCGATTGATTTTTAAATATTTTCCGGAGTTACCAACCCCATGAAAAAGTTTTTTATGTATATTTTCCCATGATGTAGATCTTAACAACACAACAATTTTCAAAACTACTTATTCTTGAATGGGTATTGGAATTATTTTTCTGTTGTTATAAGAAATAATGAGAAAGAAGCAGGACGCCACAGCAGCTTTTTTTAAATTATGACTGGTTGGTTAGTTGGCTACAAACATGGCTACAAATATGGTGAAAAATGTATGTGATCATTTAGAAACAACAAATTGCCTTTAAAAATGTGTGTGATGATATTACAATGTGATGGTGTAAAAAAAAAGTTTAACAAAGAATTCAAATTGTATTAGATTTTCAAATTTTAAAAATCAAGATCGAAATCTGGGTCTGAAAGATTAGTTTGGAGTACACGAAGAATAAAAAAATATTAAAATCAAGCTGAAACAACTTTAAATTAAATATAAAATAGTGACGAAATGACAGGATAAACTGGTATAACTCTTAGTCCCTAGTTT
This sequence comes from Pegoplata infirma, assembly GCA_963921195.1. Taxonomy (NCBI): domain Eukaryota; kingdom Metazoa; phylum Arthropoda; class Insecta; order Diptera; family Anthomyiidae; genus Pegoplata; species Pegoplata infirma. The sequence continues at coordinate 37,803,183 of OY992536.1, forward strand.
TAAACCAACCGGATCTTTTTAAATCTGTATCGGGCTAATTTTTCAATTATCTCTAGTGTGGGGTATAATTTAACCGATCTTGACTGACTATTATTTCCTTGATTTTTGTTAATTTATATTGGAAGTGAAATAACTGAATTGAGTTTTCATCGGTATTCGTATTGCACGAATGAAGTTATTTTTTCCATATTAAATCTGTATTAACCGCTATTAGAATGGTATGGTATTGGTACCCAACCTCGATATTAACCCAGATAAACAAAATATTTATTAATATTTAAATAACTCTTAAAGTCGAAATATATAAACAAAACAATTTATCAATTTGTTTTTATATATCTTTATTCATTTAACCCTGACGTCCCACTGTGCCAAACTTTAAGTGGCCCTCTTAAAACAAACTATTTACTTAAATTACGTTAAAAATTAAACAAAAACAAAAATACATTTTTAACAAATTTATTATTTTGTTTACTTTTCAATTTAAAAATATAAATTAGAGTGGATGGAAAAATCGAATTTTAAAGTCGGTTAAAAAACACTCAGAAAAATTTTTTGAAAAAATTTTTGAAATTTCTGACTGCATTAATTTTAGAACATGTTCCAGAATCGATTCCATGGCACGACTTTAATAATTGACATTTCTTATCTCGAAAACGAATAGATATATGAATAAAAATTACTTAAGACAAAATTTATTTCTCGGGAAATTTCCAATAAACTGACGATTCACATAAAAAGTTCTACAGAAAACGAAAAGTTTTTAGCTTCCCGAGTAAAAATAATTTAATATGATCTTATATACTTTTATATATTCATATTATTTCATATATGATCATGTGTGACACTATGTCTTGCGAGATAAATTTATATAATAAATTTTGATGCGCGATTTTTTTAAGATATCGCAATACATAATTATATGTTGCAACATCTGGTCCCATGCATCATTCCAAATTTCTAAGTGTTTTATATAAAATTTTATATGCCCCCGGCTAAAAATAAATGTGTATGTTCGTATATGCTTATATATAGATCTTTATATGATCATATATGAAATATATGGAAACATATATGTGACCATATATGCAAGAAACGATCGCATATATGTGGCCGTATATAAAATATGTGCCATATATGATATCATATATGGAAACATATATGTTATCATAAAATGTTAAATTTTAGCGGAATTACAAAATAAAAGTTTTGTACGATTGAAATTATATTTTATTACCATATTTATATCTTAATACCGATTCGTATCAATAATTTAAAAAATATAAAGTTACTTTTACATTAAGAAAATGGAAAAGGTAAGTTTTTATTAGAATTTTAAATGAATTTAGAATTATAAAATCATATGTATTATTTTTTTCCAGTTCATCGTCATAACAAGTATAAGCGTGGACATTTTATTCCAAAACAAGATCATATTCAAAATGAGTAAATGAACATATGTCGCAAATACAATAATATAGAGTGCTTTGATGTTGAAGAAAATTAAACTACGCAGCTTCGTTAATCTCGTGCAACTTCGTGGAGAGGGCATATGCACCACCATTATGTTTTCACTGCGATTGCAATACTGCAAACTATTTTGAAATCCCTTAATGTCGCCATAACAAATTGGAAATGATAGATCGTATAAGCAGTTTTGAGGCCGCGTAACGTTAAGCTCACTCAACTTGGAGAAGAGAACATATGCACCACTAGAAATGTTATCACTACGATTCCAACACTATAAATTATTTTGAAATCCCTTACTGTAGCAAATTGGAAATGGAAAGAACGTATGTATAAGAAGTTTGAAGGCCGAGTTACTAGAAAATTCAACCATGCGGAGGTACGTTAAGCTCGCTTAACTTGGAGCAGAGGGCATATGCACGACTACAACGTTATCACTACGGTTCCAACACTACAAACTATTTTGAAATCGCTTACTATCGCCAGAGCAAATCGAAATGAAAAGAACGATCAGTTTTAAGGTTAAGTAACGATTTAGGAAGGACAACGTTTTTATACAATTACAAGAAAGCTGTCTATAAGCGAAAGTGACAATCTGGCACATTGTCACCATGATGTATGTAGAAATAGTTTTTATCCCAGTCCTTCAAATATCCTTACAAACATGATGTAAGTAGAAATAGTTTTTATCCATATCCTCCAAATATTCTTACAAACATAACCCAGCAAGATAAAATACATACTACGGAATATATTGCTTTTAATCGAAGTCTTAAGTAATTATTTGCTTTTGGCACAAAAGACCCATAAGGGTCGCAGTGCCGGCCGTTAGGGCTAGATCACCCCTTGAAAAAAAATTATTTGCTTGCTATGAATTTTGATGCATGCATTAGTAGAAAAGAAATATGTAATAATTTTTAATATTTTTTCAGATGGATTTCTGAAAGACAATATATCTTTCCCTAAAAAGCATTCCATAGTCTTTAGCATCCAATGGGCTTAAGCATCCCATGGTCTTAACAAAATACACTCCAACATGTATGTATGTAACTAGCAGTATCTAACCAATCTTTAAAGGTATATGGTTGCTTCGTTAAATGACATCCGTGTTATCATTAACCTATTAGCACCAAATGCTATCGTTGGTAATACTTTAATACAATAAAAATTCTAGAAATATCTCAAATATTAATATTATTTTATGTCCTTTTTTAGATTTTGACTATAAATATTGTAAAAAAGAGCCTTATACCATAACAAAAACGCTAAGTCTGAAGATAATTGGAATTAACACTAAAACAAGAAAACACCAAGGAAATCAACGTTCCTTTAATAAGCCCTTTGTTCGCATCTTTCGATATGAATTGAAAAACTTGATATATAAGATCTTTTATGTTCAATTTATTTTGTTGACTATCAAAATGTGTTCTCATATCTATAAGTTAAATTATTTTTTTTTTATATGGTCACCAAAAATGCAAACGATAGTAACTAAAAAATGAAAAACATAAAATTAAAGGGTTATGAAAACACCAAAATTAATAAAAAAAATATTTTTAATTTTAAATTATACTTATGTACACCGTTTGCAATTCTGGTGAATATATACATAATAATCTATTACATATAGTTTAAAATGAAAAAAAAATAAAAAAAAATATGAAAAAAAAATGTAAAACAAATTGAAAACAACATCATATATGATCCCATATATGATTCAATATATTATCCAATATATGATTCAATATATGATCTAATATATGATCACATATATTGGATCATATATGACCGTGTCTTATATAAGCGCCAATTTTGGAATATGTTCATATATGAGACCATATTTGATACTATATATGATACTGTATATGGTCTCATATATGATATCATATATGATTATATACAACATTTTTAGCCGGGCCTCCATTATTTTTTAATTTTTCTAAGTTTTTTCCAAGAACATATTTTTATCGAAAATATTTGCAACGTGTTTTATATAAAATTTCTAGAATCCGACCGAAACCAGTTTTTGAGGCCGAACCGAAACCGAACCGAATATTCGGCCGAAAAAGTAATATTCGGCCGAAACCGAACCGAAACCGAAACTTAAAAAAAATTACCGCCTGGCATGAATAAAATTATTAAAAAGTTGTTAAAGATAAATATACAGCACATAATGCTTTTAAACCATAGGAATTGTTGTATTTTTGAAAAAAAATATGTTTTTAAAAAACTTACAAAAAAAATTGTATATTTCGTTTGTAGATTAGGAGAAAATAATTTTTGAACTGACACAGTTTTACATTTATTGCATAAACTTGTAACATTTTCTTCAATTGAACTGAAACAAGTGTAATGAAATACAAAATCAAAAAATTCAGCGACTTTTTTACATATTTTTTAAAATACCAAAAAGTTTCGGTTTCGGCTAATATTCGGCCAAAATTTTGCCGAATACCGAATAGAGGCCGAAACCCCGTTATTCGGCCGAAACCGAGACCGAAACCGAATATTCGGTCGGACTCTAAAAATTTCATATGACTTCATATTTTTTTATTTTTCTAAGATTTTTCGAAGCACCACTTTTTTATCACGAATATTTTCTAAGTGTTTTATATAAAATTTTATATGACTCCATTTTTCAAATTTTTTTAAAGTTTTTTTCAAGGAACATTTTTTTTATCGCAAATATTTTCTAAGTGTTTTATATAAAATTTTATATGACTCAATTTTTTAAAATTTTCCAAACACAAATTTTTTTGAAAATATTTTCTAAGTGTTTTATATAAAATTTAACATGACTCCATTTTTTGAAATTTTTCTAAGTTTTTTTCAAGAACAACTTATTTTTATTATTTTAATTTTTCAACTTTTTATTAAAAACTAAAAAAAAACATCCGGTTTATAAAATTGTATAAATTTTAATATAATTGGATATAATTTTATATCATTGGATTAGACCAAAACTCGTATCAAAGTCGATATAAAGTTATATAAACTGATATTATTAGATATTATTCGATCAAATCTTATGAAACCATTTTTCGTATAAGATTATATCAAAATAGACACGAACCCATATTAAATTATATATTGTGTCATATCAATTTTTTTACTCGGGTTGGAATTTTTGGCAAAAAAAAAGCATTGCAATTGCAAAATATGAATTTAAAGTTTTATTGAATTTTCCCCGAGAAATAATTTTTGCGTTTAGTAACTTGTTGATATCTCTTATCGTTTTCGAGATAAGTTTAAAATTAAACTATCAATTATTTGACGTTTAACCACGATTTTTCAAAAACTGCTTGTCAAAAATTTAGATTTTCATAGAAATATAGTAGTGGGGCACGCCAGATTCATACACTCAAAAAAAAAAACATTGTAAAACTACAAGAAAAACTTGTAGCTTTTTTGTTTGCTCCTATTTGACAAACATTTCTAGTAATTTTACAAGCTTTTTACCAATAATTTTGTAATATTACAAGGTTTTTAGCAATAAAATTGTAAATTTAAAAACTTTTTGACACGATAAAATTTACAAAGAGGTTTCGTAATTTTACTAGATTTTTTGCTACCTCCTATTTTACGAGAATCTATAGTAATTTTACAGGCTTTTTATCAATAATTTTGTAATTTTACAAGCTTGTTACTAATAAAATTGTAAATTTACAGTTTTTGGCGCAATTAAAATTACAAGGAATTCTCGTGAATTTACTAGATTTTTTTATGTAAAATTATATTGGAAATTTGTAAAATTACAAAAAAATAAAATGTAAAATTACAAAAAAATTTAAATTTCGATTTGTTAAAAAACAAGGAAAACTGTCAAATATTGGTAAAATGGGATTACGAGACTTTTCCTAGTAATTTGACAAAGTTTTTTTTGTGTGTATTATTGATCAGTGATCGATTCTAAAACATTTTAGCAATGTCCGTCTGTTGAAATGGCGATCACGGCCAAAATATTATGCAGATATGATTGAGACTTAACATATTTACTTGTTTCTGTCCTGAAGAGTTTGGTATTGCATTTGAGAGATATCGGTATAGCGGTTCAAAAGTTATGACCGAAAATGTAAGGACACCTAGAAAATTTTGGTACATTCCACATAACCTAAAAATACAAAATGCTTTAATTCGGCTGCTGGTTGACATATTTGAGCAGAATTGTATAACGCATGGCATTTATAAACAAAAACAAACAACAGTTTTTCCAAAAAAATATTTTTCTCGGATGTTTTTTACCAAAAATTTTTTTCCGCACAAATTTTTTTCAAATAAAATTTTTTAAATCGACTCAAAACCTAATTCTGAAGTTTGACTTTCTCAACTCACTCTAATTTAAGTACAAAATCTGAAAAAAGAAAACACGAAACAGCAGCAGCCAGCCACAAATAAAATTATCCGCCCACATGTTTGCCATACATATTTTGTTTAATTTTGCTAAATTATGAATTTAGTCGTGTTAAAATTATTATTTATTTGCATCAAAAAAAAAAAAAAAAAACAAAAATAAACAAACTTGCACAAAAACTTGAATAAAATTAAAATATTTTGTTTACCACCGCTAAAACAACAAACATTTATATAAATGATCACGTTTGCTTTCTACACTCAAAAAAATACGTTAGTAGATTTACTAATTTTTTTTTGCTAATGCTAGTTAGCTAACTTTTAGCAAATTTTTAGTTGAGATTAGCATGTTAGCAAAAAATTCTTGTAAACTTCATTTAGCACATTAGCAATTTTAAACAAACGTTGAACTAATTTCTTTTGCTAAGATTTGAAATTGAGTTGACAACATTTTTACAAGATTTTTTGCTAACATTAGCAAAAATAAATGGTAAATTTTTTTTTTATTTTCAGAAAACTTAAAATGTCTCTATCTCGGAAACTAAGCCAGATAGAGCAAAATGGAGGGCATTTTTGGTTCTTAGAATCTCCATACTTTCGAGGGTCCTCTTCACATGTGTGGACCCTAATGGGCCCTAACTTTGGATCCAAAAAAGTTAGCATTCCCGAAAATTTTAAAATGCTCATATCTCGGTAAATATTGCCGACACAACAAAAAGTCCAAAAGCATTTTTGTAGCTCTCAATACGTAGAACACAGAATAGTCAAAAGCTCTCCGAGTAATATTGAAGTTATCGAGTTTTTTTATTTCTCAAGACCCCAGTGGTCCCCTATAATCACGTATCTCAAAAACTAAGCAAGGTAGAGCGAAACGGACACAAATTTTGGATCAAAAACTATGAAGATTTTTAAGAAACCCAACTAGGTCTAGGCCCATCGGGGTCTGGACCTATCGGGTCCGAACCCAATGGGGTCCTCAAATGTGTAAAAAAAAAAAAAAATTTAGTTAACTAATTATTAGCAAAACATTTTTGCTAACTTTAGCAAAAAAATTGTGGGTTCAAAATCAGCAAATTTTCTTGTAGGTTTACAAGCTTTTTTTGCTAACATTACAGTTTTTTTTTTTTGAGTGTAGTAGAGAAGTATTCCCATGTGGGGGGATTCAAAATTTAACAAGTGAAAACAAAGTTAAATTCGACTTGGCCGAACTAATGAATACCCTCCACAATTACCAAAATATTTTGAATACTAATGAATTTGAGTGCAAAAGATTTTGCAGGTGATTGTAATATTTTGACTGTTAAAAAATATTTAGAAAAATTTTTACAAAAAATATTTTATTTGAAAAAAAAAAAAATTTTGTTTAATAATTTGTGTAATTTAATATATTTTGTAAATAAATTGTCGAGCTCGAGGTCTTGGTTTTTATTTAAATATTTAATATTTATTTCTAATATTTCGGTTTTCTTTGAAAACCGTCATCAGAGGGAAATTTTTTCAAGTAAAAAAAAAAATCGAGGCAAAAAATTTTTTTTTTCACTGTTGAGTGTAAAATTTTTTGAGTCTGAAATTTTTTTTAAATACTGCGTTAAATATTTTTTTTGCCTTTCTTTCAAAAGTTAAGTGTGTTTTTTAGCACGTGAATTTAAGGTTAAACCCACCAAAAATTCACGGTTTCGCTTAAATTTCATAGCCCTTAGACCGATTTCGCTAAGATTCACAGAATTGACAAAAAATTATATTTAAAATTTTGTTTAAATACTAATAACGATTTCAGGGTCTTGATTTTCCAGTTTGCCCATTGGTCTAACGATGCATTTCTGTATGCAAACCATCATATTAAATGCTGCACTTAATTGTGAGCACATATCTTTTATAGTTTTTTTTAGCAATTTAAAATTTTAATTTATTAGCAATATTCATTTTCAGCAAATATTTAAATCTCACGTCTATTTCCATATTGTAGTAATATTGTTTCTTTCTACAATAAAATCTTGTAAAATTTTAAAAGCAACTTAGAATTATTTGCAGGCTAAAACAAGTAAAATTACACAGTGCAACAAATTTTAGGTCAAATAGGCATTTTGACTGAATGTGAGAAAAAAAAACAGTAAAAAAGTGTAATTGACGACATTATCGATCCACAATGTAAAAAATTATTTAAGAAAAAATTCTTAAAAAAAATGTTTGTGAAAAAGTTAAAAAAAAAAATTTTTAAAAAAATTTTTTGATGTAAAATAAAAAATTTTTTATGAGAAAAAATCCGTTGAAAGATTTTTGGGTAAAAAAAATATATTTGTACTTGTTTAAATACCTTTCGGTCCAATGGTGCGTCCGAGAGGGGTCATTAGTGAGACCAACCCCCATTTATTTTTACCATACAGCATTTTTTTAAAACATACCTACGCTCTATCTCCACTCCCTAAGTAAGCTCCCATACAAATAACAGTTGGAGCAAATTTTATAAAAATTTAATTTTGAATGGAAGCCTACTTAGCGAGTGGATAGGGCGTAGGTATGTTTTAAAAAAATTTTGTATGGAAAAAATAAATGGGGATCGGTCTCACTAATAACCCCTCTCGGACGCACCATTTGACCGGTAGAAGCTGATTAAATAAAACAAATGTACAAAAAATAAAAAAAAATGTATGGGGACCGCCTTAACAATTAGAGATAGAGGGTAGGTGTGTTAAGAGAAAATGTTTGGACTAAAAAAATATTGTGGGTCGGTCATACATTTTGTTGCTCTAAGGGCACTATTAGGGCAGTTAGAGCGGTTGGAGCAAATTTAAAAAAATGTCGTTTTGTTTGGGAGCCCCCTTAGAAATTGGAGATAGGGTATTAGTTTGTTCCAAGGAAATGTTAAGACGTAAAAATTAATGGGGGTCGGTCTTATAAATGACCCCTCTATGACGCACCATTGGAGCAGTAGAAATGATTTTAAGATTGGAAAATTACAATAAAATTTTTTTAAAAAATTTTAAAAAATAGTAATAATCGTTATCCCACGATCGTCCTGGGCAAAAAATTTTTAGAATCGATAGAAGTTTTACATAAAAAAATTTAAAAAAAATCGAAGAGTACAAACATTTTCAAAAATGAGATTTAAATTTTAAAACTTAAAAATCGCATACTAGAGCGCTTTTAAAAATTTTTTGGGATTTTTTTTTAAAAGTACATACGTAAAAAAACAAACATTTTGAAAAAAAAAAATGAATTTTGGACCATTATTGAAGAAGTTATGAGTAAAAGAATTTTGAGTAATGGAACAAACTACCAATTTTTAAAAATTCGATATATTTTGAACGGGTCATCAAAAAAATCTGAAAATTTACCACGAAGGAGTTTTCGAAGGGTACTAAAAACTGTAAACAAATTGGGAAAATCTAAAAAAAAATTTTTTCAAAGTGTCCGATTTGACATGGAATGCGCCATATATTATTGATCCATGATCGATTCTCAAACGTTCTATGAATGTCCGTCCGTCCGTTTGCGCAAAGCCCGATACAGTCCAAATTAAAAGAGCTAGACTCCTGAAGTTTACACGAATATGTCTTATGATCATAGGCTGGTTAAGTTGGGAAATGGGCAAAATCGGATCAGGGGTAAAAAAATTTATCTCTTGAAAAACTAAACCAACCTAAAAAAAACGTAACTTTTTTGCATTTTTGTTAAACAAATCAAACATTTTTATGTCATAAGACGTCCAACACAGAAAAAATTTAAAACGAATTTCAATCAACAAAAACGCGGATTCAATCAATTTTTTGATTGAAATTCCTCCAATTAAAAAAATTGTTATACCAATCATCAAATTGTAGGTGATTGATTGAAAATTTTTTCAATCAAACATTTTTTCGATTTTGATCAAAAATTTTATCAATTTTTTATTTAAAGTCAATCAAAATAATGATTGATTTAACAAATGAATTGTAAGCTGATGACAAAATTTTCAAAAAATTCATCTTTTTTGCTTTCCTATATGTTGCTAACAATAAAAAAAGTAAATCCCGATTATTTTGTATATTTTTGAATTAATCTATTCAAATAAATTAAAGCGAAAAAAATCTGGTATGTTGAAAATTTGTAACAAAAAATAACAAACATTTTAATCAAAACATTGAATGACTCATTTAAATTTTGTTGATCAATAGATTTAATTGAAAATTTTTAGCGAATAATTATTTTGTGTGAAAGTCCTGCACTTAGACCCAGGAGACTAAAAAATTTATTTTATTTGCCCGCCTCCTTTTGTGGGCGTGGAAATAAATAATAGTTTAAATAATGATAAAATTTCATTACTATAGTTGCAAAAGCATAAAAATTGAGTTTGTAAACATTTACCGCGAAGGCCAGAGTGTCCCCCAATGAAACCTACCGACCCCTTCCCCCCTAAAAAAATCCCCTGCAATTTTTTTTTATTTTTTGAATGTTGGGGGCATAAAATATTCGGCACAGCTGAATTTAACACACTCACATGTTTTTATACCCTCCAACCACAGTATGGGGGTATACTCACTTTATCATTCCGTGTGTAACGCATCGAAATATCGGTCTAGGACCCTATAAAGTATATATTTTATTGATCAGTGATCGATTCTAAGATATTCTAGCGATGTCCGTCCGTCCGTCTGTAGAGGACACGATACAGTCCAAAATAAAAGAGCTATACTTCCGAAGTTTGGCACGAATATCTCTTATATTCCTAGGTTAAGTTCGGAAATGGGCAAAATCGGACCAAGGGGAAAAAAGTTCCCCCTTAGAGAACTAAACCAACCTAAGAAAAAACGCATTTTTTGCAGTGTTTTTTGTACTTTTCTTAAGCAAATTTAACATTCTTATGTCAGAAAAAGGTGTCCCCAACGCCCCCCACCAAATCCCCCCCCAAAAAAAAAGACGCCCCTGGAAATTTTTTTAAACATTTTTTTTACATATTGGAGGGTATAAAAGATTCGGCACAGCCGAATTTAACACTCTCACTAGTTTTTTTTTTGGAAAATCTCTTACACACGTTCTAGATTAGCAACCACCACTTCTATCACGAAGGCAATTCAACGTCACTTTTGACGTTTAGAAACGCCAAAATTGATAGTAAGCAATTTCATTTTTCTTTTGGAGATTTTTCGTTCCCGCTTTTGTTAGCGCCTTCTTTTGTTAATCATGAAAAACGAATGTCAAATGAAAAATTACTATTCATTTTGACAGTGGATTGCGAGCAATCTATAGTAGAGCAGGCTCTCTACCATCAATTGTATACCATCATTTACAAGACTGTCCACATTAGCAATGACAGTGCTTTCTATCGATTTTGACGTACGATAGAAGTGGAAGTTGCTAATCTAGACCGTGTGTTAGGGATTATAAACTTAATTTTATTACTATAATTGCAAATATATTGAGGACTCAGAGGGGCTCTCACGAGCCCTCGATATACATACTTAATTTTAACTTTGGTTTTTTCATATTAATAGAGGTGGTAGAATTTTTTATGGGGGTTTCCACATAAATTGGAACTCAGCACAGATTTTCAATTTTGTATGTGTATAAATAAAAAAACAAAATTCTTTTTCGCCCACTGTGCCTCCATATAAAATAGTAATAAAAGCACATTGTAAGCGAAAGTTTGTTTATTGTTATGGTTCAAATTCAAAGTCAAGGTTTCAAAATTATTTCATATATATTTTTAAAGCCCATCCTTTGTTATTAAACAAATATGTATAATAAAAAATATATTGAGATATTCTTATCAGTTACTAAAATGTTATCAGCAAAAAAATCGTAAAATATACTTAAAATAAAAACTTGGTACTTGCAATTTTAAAATAATAATATAAAAAAAAATATAGTGAAAAATACATAATAGTCAATTACTCACTTTGTACTGCCAGCTGTTGTTGATGCGCCGCAACACGCTGAAAAAAATAAAAACAAAAAAATAAAATTATTAAATTGTTTTAATAAATATATTAATGGTATTCACGGCAGAATTTTTTTACACTTGCACAGTGAAAAATGCAATATTTTATAAAAACAAATGATCTGGTATGTAAAACTCATATCTGGCCTGATTTGATAAAATCTGTTAGGTATCAAATTTGGTTTTCAATGTCAGATCTCAAATTTGGACTCCAATTTCGGGATCTTTCCAGACAGTTATCAGATCTGCTGAGATCCTAAAAAGTGGGGCCAATTTCAAACTTGGCAGATCTAGTCAAATAAAATTGTATATAATTAGATATTAGCAGATCAGACAAAATATGAGCAGATCGGGCCAAATTTAATCCATTTTTACACGCTTTTGTATTTGTTGAAAAATATTTTGCACTTTCCCAAAGTTAAAAATGTTGTGAATACCCCTATTAAATCATAATAAAATTTTAGCCGTTAAAAAGAAAATTTTCATACAAAAAATTAAAAATTTGTATCGAAAAATATTTAAATACTTCCTAAAATTTTATTATGATTAAATTATATTTTCAATATTTTTTTTTAAATTTCTTTTCCTTTCAAAACGTTATTTACAGTTTGCATTATTGTCCTAATACCACTACGTTCCAAAGCTTGTACATCTAAGGATTGACTGCGGCCACGTTGTGTTTTCGTTTGCGCCGATGATGATGATGATGAGTGGGAATGGGCATGTCTATAGATCCAACGTTTAACAGCAGACATTTTGTTAATATTATTGTTATTTTACTATTTTTAATTAATTTATTATAAATATTTTGTATTTTTAAAACACAGCCTTTAATTGCATTTATATAGATTGACTATTTTTAAAATTTGTCTAGTTACATTTTGTGAACACTGTAAAAGGGTAAATATTAAAGAGAGTGTTTTTAAAAAATAACCTTTTTAAGAGAACTTTATTTTACTGTTTTAAAAAGCTTTTTATTAGAGTGACCAGCTATCAAGATATCCCGAGTAAAAAAGTTCCTATATAGTTGTATATAATTTTATAAACATCATATCGCTCATTTACTTGTATAGTGTCATAACTCAAAATATGTCGTTTTTGGGTAAACCATACAGAATTATTAGATATGTCCTGCTTTATATTGTGTCAAAAATTCGTATTAATATCTTCTAAACTCACCGTTTTAGAAGAGATAACGTCATTATAACATTTTCTAGGTACGGGCCTTTTGCAATGTAAAACAAGTTTCAATTGTAAACTTTAAACAGGTTTTCTGTAAACTCAAACATTTTGCGTTATGACACTATACAAGTAAATGAGCGATATATGATTAAATAGAATTATATAGAATTTGATGCGAAAAATGAGTCGATAAAACTATATAAAATTTGATCAATGTTTCATATATTTTGATAAATTTTTTATATAATTTTATGCGAAATTTGGACCCCTATTTTTATATAATAATAGCAAAATTATATAATTAGATATAGTTATACAAAAATATATAAAATTGTATAAAACTATATAAAGTTTCATGAAATTATATATAATTATATATATTAAAACAAAATTTTATGATTTATATAAAACTTGATAAAATTTTATATAACTTTATAAAATTATATATTGTTTTATATAATTTGATATAGTTGTATATAATTATATCTGATTATATAAATTTGCTTTTGTTATATAAAAATAGGGGTCCAAATTTCGCATAAAATTATATAAAAAATTTATCAAAATATAAGAAACATTGATCAAATTTTATATAGTTTTATCGACTCATTTTTCGCATCAAATTCTATATAATTCTATTTAATCATATATGATGTTTATAAAATGATATACAACTATATAGGAACTTTTTTACTCGGGATTGCAAAAAAAACGTTTTTGTATTTTAAGACATTTTTAAGAAAATATTTGAGATCTTAAAAAAAAGTTGCAGATAATTTTTCAAATTCCAAAATATTTTGTGTACAGAAAAATTGTGAGAAATTATTTCGCAAAAAAATCAATTAGGTTCCAGAAAGGTTGGCATTCCGAGTGTCTGCCACTTTATGTAAACTATTTTGATTTTTTTTTATTTTGAGATATTTTGTGTACAGTGTGATTTAAGACCCAACTTTTATTGGTCTTCTTTGATTTTAAATGAAAATTTCTACGAATCTATGAATACCCTCCACAATGGCCTTTTTAAGTGATAGTAAATTTTCTAACGTGAAAAAAATATAACATTTTTGATTAGAAATATTTTATTTTGTGTAAAAAAACTTTTTTTAAGTAATTTTTGAAAAAATAAAAATAATTTACTAAATTTTTTTTGAGTGTAAAATTTTTTTGAGTGTAAATTTTTTTTTGATTGTGTTTTTTTTAGTGTAAAAACATTTTTGAGTGACAAAAATACGTTGTAAAATATTTTTGCGACTTCCCGAGTAAAAAAGTTTTGATATAATTATATATAATTTGATATAATTTTATCAAATTATATATAATTATATAAAATTATATAAAGAGGTAAAATTTTCCAAAGAGTTGGATAAAAGTATATAAAATTATATATAATTTGATAAAATTATATATAATTATATCCAGGATTTGGTCGATATAATTATATAAAATTATATCAAATTATATATAATTTGATAAAAATTTTATCAAATTAGATGTAATTTGATATAATTTTATATAATTTTATCAAATTACATATAATTTTATATAATTTTTATATAATTTTATATAATTATATCTAATTTGATAAAAATTATATCAAATTATATATAATTATATCAAAAACTTTTTTGCCTGGGTTACCAATGTTTTTAAAATAGTATGTTTAACGGGTTTTCAACACGTGAATTTAAGGTTAAGCTAATCTGAAATTCACAGTTTTGCATACAACTTTTCAACCACCACACCGATTTTGCTGAAATTCAATACGAAAATATATATATGCCAAGCTTCAGCATCATCAGAATTGACTTTCGAAAGTTAGCGTGTTTTTTATCTCGTAAATTCACGAAAAACCCTCGCCGAAATTCAGTCTTTTGCTCAAAACTTTTGAACCACTGGACCGATTTCGCTGGATTGCAATACCAACCTAACCAGGTAAATGCCCAACATATATACCAAACTTCAGGAGCCTCCGTAAAGTCTTTCAAAAGTTAGCGTGTTTTCAACAGGCAGACAGACGGACGGACATCGCTAGATAGTCTTAAAATCGATCGAGGATCATGAATATATATACTTTATGGCAGTGGCGGGCACAGCTTTTAAGTTTGGGGGGGGGGGGGGGAAAATTTTTTTTATCTCGAATAAAAAAAAATCATCAATACACCGTAGTCGGTCGGACAAGCAAAATCAGGGATCCTGTTTTTTTTTGCAAAAAAAAACACTGCAGCCGATTTTTAAATTAAAAAATCAGAGCCATCATTAAAAGATCTTTGTTTTTCATTATCATATTTCCGTTTAGATCAATTTTTTTAAAATTGTTTTAAGAAAAATTTTACATTTTCTATGTAGACGAAAGTCTAAATCTGAGAATGTTTTAATAGAAGAAATTCTTCCTAAATAGACAATATCAGATTCATTTTTTGTAAAGAAGTGATTTTTCTATGTGAAAAATATCTCGGAATCTGAGACTATTTTCCTATCGAAAAATTTTCGGATTCTAAGAACTTTTTCCCACAGAAAAAGCCTCAGAATAAGTCTCTATAGAATAAGTCTCAGACTCTGAAGCTTTTTTCCTCTAGAAAAAGTCTAAGATTCCGAGACATTTTTCCTATAGAAAAAGTCTCAGATTCTGAGAGAGTTTTCCTATAGCAAAAGTCTCAGATTCTAAGACATTTTTCCTATAGAAAAAGTCTTAGACCGTATTTACATTAGGCAATTCTGATTTTATCGTGTATCAGAGAGAGATCTAAGATTCTTCCCTCTCTCTCTGATACACTAGAAAATCAAAATTGCCGCAATTAAAATTGCTTTATGTAAATTCGGTCATAGATTCTTAAAACATTTTTCCTAGAGGAAAAATGTCTCGAAATCTCAGACTTCTTTTCAGATTCTAAGAAATTTTTCCTATAGAAAAAGTCTCAGATTCTGAGAGAGTTTGCCTATAGAAAAAGTCTCAGATTCTAAGACCTTTTTCCTATAGAAAAAGTTTCAGATTCTGAGACATTTTTCCAATAGAAAAAGTCTCAGATTCTGAAACATTTTTCCTATAGAAAAAGTCTCAGATTCTGAGACATTTTCCTATAGAAAAAGTCTCAGTTTCTGAGACATTTTTCCTATAGAAAAAGTCTCAGATTCTGAAACATTATTCCTATAGCAAAAGTCTCAGATTCTGAGACATTTTTCCTCTATAAGTCTCAGATTCGGAGACATTTTTCCTATAGAAAAAGTCTCAGACTCCGAGACATTTTTCCTATAGAAAAAGTCCCAGATTCTGAGACATTTTTCTTATAGAAAAAGTTTCAGATTCTAAGATAATTTTCCTATAAAAAAAGAAGAAGAAAGTCTCAGATTCTGAGACTTTTTCCTATAGAAAAGGCCTTTTTACCATCGACAAAGTCTCAAATTCTGCGACCTCTTTCCTGTAAACAAGTCTCAAATTCTTTTTTTCTACAGAAAAAGTTTCAGATTTTGAAACACTCAGATTCTGATACATTTTTCCAATAGAAAAAGTCTCAGATTGTAAGATATTTTTCCTATAGAATAGGTCTGAGATTCTAATACATTTTCTCTATTGAAATGGTCTCAGATTCTAAGACATTTTTCATATAGAAAAAGTCTCAGATTCCGCAACATTTTTCCTATAGAAAAAGTCTCAGATTCTGATACATTTTTCCTGAAGAAAAAGTTTCAGACTCTGAGACATTTTTACTTTAAAAAAAAGTCTTATATTCTGAAACATTTTTCCTATAGAAAAAGTCTCAGATTCGAAGATATTTTTCCTGTAAAAAAAGTCTTAGATTCTAAGATATTTTTTCAATTAAAAAAGTTTCAGATTCTGAGACAATTTTTCTTTAAAAATTTTCAGATTTTCCCTATACAAATTCTTAGATTTTTCCTTCAGTTTTTTTTCTATGAAAAATTTTTGGATTTCAAATTTTTTTCCTTTGCAAAATTTTTTTAAAATCTTCATTCTTTCTTCTTTTCTTTTTTGTCTTCTTTTCTTTCTTTTTCTTTTTTTTCTTTCTTTTTTCCTTCTTTCCTTTTTTTTCTTTTTTAAATTTGGTCTGGGGGGGGGGTTAATTTTCCCTTTTTCTCCCCCTCCCCCCCTTGTACCCGCACATGCTTTATGGGGTCCTAGACCAATATTTCGAGGTGTTACAAACGGAATGACAAACTTATTTATACCCTCTATTACGAGAGTTGAGGGTATAAAAATGAAAAAGTTAGGGGAGATCCTTCTCTTTCACTTGCTATCACCAGTGGCACCCTAGAACAAGTACAAATATTTCAGAAATATTTAACAAAATGTATCCTTTAAAACTTTGAAGTCCTTTTAAAAGGAAACAGGATCACGAAATGAAAAACAGTAAATGCGGTTTTCCTCCATTTGATCTCTACTTTCAGACGTATATCATCCGGATTATGTTTAATATTGGCTGTCGGACAGTGTAATTACCCAAGTAAAAATGTGAAGGATAAGTACTGATCCGAAAAATGGATCGCTAAGATTAGACCAGTTTTAATCAGACGGATACAATTTCATCCGAAAAATGGGTTTATATAATTAGATAAACCCATTTTTCGGATAACATTGTATCCGTCCGATTAAAACTGATCCAATCTTAGCGATCCATTTTCCGGATCAGTACTGATCTTTTAAATTTCGGATCAGTTCTGATCTTAATCGGATCAGTACTGATCTTTTAAATCTCGGAGAAGATGTGATGTATATAAATATATCGAAACATTTTTACTCGGGTAGAAAGTGTAATTGGAAAGTAACCGCCATAAAATTTCACTGCAGACTTTTGAAAACACTGATTGGCTCAGAAGTACACTTGGGAGGTTTAGGGCTTCTGGTAGTCTTCCGTATTTTTTTTTTGTTTGGTCTCATTCAAGATACAAATTCGTGTTACACAGTGTTTCTTATTATTTTTTTCGATAATCTTTTGAGTGCAAAATCAACCTAAATTTATTCAAAAATTTGTTAATTAATTTATTTTGTGAAATTATTTTTAATTGTAAAAAAGTCAAAATGTTTATTGGGTAACTGGTCACGCTGAACAAAAAGCTTTTTTAAGGGAGGGAGAGAGCTTTATAGCTCCTTAGTTCTCTTAAAAACTTAAAGTTCAGCAATAAAACAATAGAGGGCGTTAAAAAAATTCAAACTTAAAACCACTTCCGTCAGTTACAAAAGTTTTGAATGGTAAACTTATCAATATTTATTTATCTTATATAAATATTTTATATAAAAAAAAATATTAAATAAATAATAAATTCCTCAACAGCTGATGATTGTTAAATACTTTTGTTAAAAGTTTAAACAAATGTGCAGGGAGGGTTTGTTTTAATTGTTTTTGTTTAAATGGTAAATATTTGTTTAAAAAAAAAAAAAAAACAAACAAATAAAAATATCAGATGTTTTATAGAGAGAAAAGACAATAAAACAAATTAATAAAAAAATAGTAACATTATAACGATAATTAAATTATGAAAACTAATAATTATAAAATAGTAAAACGTTTTGACGTAGATAAAAGACAACAAAAAAAAAAAATATGAATTAAATTATATGCTAAATAATTATAAACAAAACGCGTGTGCCAGAAAAAATAAGCTAATTTTTCATGAATTGTTTTATTTTTATTCATTTATTTTATTTTCTTTTTCGTTTAAAATTTTTTTATTAAAATTATGCAAATTTTTATTTTCAAATTGAGAGATTACAATTAAAGATCTTGTAATTTATGCAATAAATTTACAAGGTGATTTTTTTTTTTTTGAAAAATTGACATTTAAATTTTGAATTTAATTTTATTGTTTTTGAATTTTAAAAGCATTCCCGAGTAAAAAAGTTTTTGATATAATTATATCAAATTATATATAATTACCCGAGTAAAAATGAAATATATATGATCATATATGAAGATATATGGATCATATATGGATTTATATAACCAAATATTATCATATATGGCTCCATATATGTTTGTATATGATTTGATCCGTAAATTGGCCCGATATGAGCTCATATCGGGCCAATTTACGGATCAAATCATATATAAACATATATGGAGGCATATATGATAATATATGGTTATATAAAACCATATATGATCCATATATCTTCATATATGATCATATATATTTAATTTTTACCCGGGTATATAAAATTATATAGAGAGGTAAAATTTTCCAAAAAATTTTATAAAATTATATATAATTTGATAAAATTATATATAATTTGATAAAATTATATATCTATATATATAAAAGAGTGTGGTGACTGACTGACTGACTGACTGACTGACTGACTGACTGATTGGCAATAATCATCGCCCAGCCCAAACCGCTGAAGCTATAGACTTGAAATTTGGAATGTAGGTTCGGCTCCCGACAAAACCACCCACTAAGAAGGGATTTTTGGAAATTCCGATTCTAAGGCGGGCAAAAGGGGGAAAATAGGGCCCTTTGGGGGATTTTGTATCTTTTGAACTAATAGTCCTAGAAACTTCAAATTTGAACTCTAGGATCCTCTCGGGGAAATAAAATTTCGGATTTTTTTTTTTTTTTAAATTCCGCCTCCAAGGGGGGAAAAAGGGGAAAATAGGGCAAATTGGTACATTTTTTATATTCTAAACAAATGGTCCCAGAAACTTAAAATTTGAAGTCTAGCACCCTCTCGCGGAAATAACATTTTGGAAAAAGTATTATTTTGAAAATTCCGTTTCTAAGGTGGGGGGGAGGGGGAAAATAGGGCAAGTTGATACATTTTGTATCTTCTAAACTAATGGTCCTACAATCTTGAAATTTTGAATATAGGATACTCTCGCGGAAATAACATTTTGAAAAAAGTACTTTTTTGAAAATTCCGGTTGTAAGGGGACAAAAAGGGGGAAAATAGGGCAATTTGGTGAATTTTGAACTAATGGTCCTAGAAACTAGATATTTGAACTATAGTATCCTCTCGGGGAAAAAAAAATTTTTTACTAAAATATTTTCACTCAAAATTTTTTTTCACTCAAAATTTTTTTTCACTCAATTTTTTTTTTTTTTCACTCAAAATTTTTTTCTTTTACAAATTTTTTTCACTCAAAATTTTTTTTTACTCAAAATTTTTTTTCACTCAAATTTTTTTTTTACTCAAAATTTTTTCCCTCTCAAACATTTTTTTTTTTTTAAATTTTTTTTTACTCAAATTTTTTTTTCACTCAAAATTTTTTTTCACTCAAAAATTTTTTTTTACAATTTTTTTTTTACTCAAAATTTTTTTACTCATTTTTTTTAATAAAATTTTTTTTTTCACTCAATTGTATTTTATTCTTCAGTTTTTTTACTCATTTTTTTAATTAAATTTTTTACTTAGAAGGTGTTTTCACCCAAATTTTTTTTACTCAATTTTTTTTACTCAAAATATTTTTTGCTTAATTTTTTGACTCAAATTTTTTACTCAATTTTTTTTATCTCATTTATTTTTTAATTTTAGGGAATTTATTGATTTAATCACTTAAATTTAGGGGGAAATAGGACAATTTTATACATTTCGATCTTCTGAACTAATGGCCTCAGTAACCTAAAATTTGGACTATAGGATCCTCACGCGGAAATAATACTCTAAAGAAAGTATTTAAAAAAAAAATAAGAAGGGGAAATGGGAAAAAGGGCAATTTGGTACATGTTCTATCTTCTGACCTAATGGTCCTAGAAACTTAAAGTTTGGACTATAAGATCCACTAAAGGAAAAAACATTCTGAAACAAAGTTTTTTTAATTCTGATTCTAGGGGGTTGAAAGGGGGAAAGTAGGATAATTTGGTATATTTTGTATCTTATGAACTAATGGTCCTAGAAACTTAAAAATTTGGACTATATATATATGTTCTGACTATATATATTATGTTCTGAAGAAAGTATTTTTTGAAAATTTTTCATTCAAATTTGGGGGGGAAATAGGACGATTTTGAACATTTTCTATATTGTGAACTAATGGTCCCAGAAACCTGAAATTTGGACTATAGGATCCTCTCGCGGAAATAATATTCTGAAGAAAGTACTTTTTTAAAAAGGCACTTCTAAGAAGGCGAAAAGGGGGAAAATTGGGCAATTTGGTACACTTTATTTTCTCTGACCTAATGGTCCTAGAAACTTAAAGTTTGGACTATAAGAACCTCTCGCGGAAAAAACATTCCGAAACAAAGTTTTTTTTTCAATTCCGCATCTAGGGTGGTAAAAAGGGGGATAATAGGACAATTTGGTACACTTTGTATGTTCTGAACTAATTTTCCCAGAAACTTAAAAATTTTGATTATGGGATCCTTCGCGGAAATAACATTGTGAAGAAAGGTCTATTTTGAAAATTTCGCTTCTAAGGGGGAAAAAGGGGAAAGTAGGGTAATTTTGTGTCTGCTGAGCTAATGGTCGTAGATCCTTGAAATTTGGGCTGTACGATCCTCTCGCGGAAATAACTTTCTAAAAGAAGTACTTTTTGAAAATTCCCGTTTGTATCTGCTGAACAAATAGCACGATCCTCTCGCCTGGACTGCACGATCCTCTCGCGGAAATAAAATTCTAAAAAAGTACTTTTTTGAAAATTCCGCTTTAAAGGGGGAAAAAGAGGAAGGTAGAGCAATTTTGTATCTGCTGAAGTTTGGAGTGAACGAACCTCTCGCGGAAATAACATTCTAAAGGAAGTACTTTTTCAAAATTCTGGGGGGAAATCGGGAAAGCAGGGCAACTTTGAATCTGCTGAACTAATGGTCCTTATTACTTGAAATTTAAACTGTACGATCCTTTCGAGAAAATAACATTCTTAAAGAAGAACTTTTCAAAAAATCCGCTTCTACGGGGAAAAAGGGGGAAAGTAGGGCAATTTTGTATCTGCAGAACTAATGGTCCTAGATACTTGAAATTTGAACTGTACAATCCTCTCGCAGAAATAAAAAAAGTACCAAAGAAAGTACTTTTTGAAAATTCCGGGGGAAAAAGGGGGTGCGTGGGGTAATTTTGAATCTTCTGAACTCATGGTCCTAGATACTTGGAATTTCAACTGTACGATCCTCTCGCGGAAATAACATTGTTAAAGAAAAACTTTTTTAAAAATTATGCTTCTACGGGGAAAAAGGGGGAAAGTAGGGCAATTTTGTATCTGCTGAACTAATGGTCCTAGATACTTAAAATTTGAACTGTACAATCCTATCCCGAAAATAACATTTTAAAAGAAGTACATTTATGAAAATTCGTTTTTAAAGGGGGAAAAATTGGGAAAGAAGGGCAATTTCGTATCTGCTAAACGAATGGTCCCAAAAACTTAAAATTTTAAGTCTACTCTCGCGGAAAAAACATTTTGTAAAAAGTAATATTTTGAAAAATCCTTTTATAAGAGCAGGGGTGGTGGGTAGAAGGGGTTTAATAGGGCAATTTTGTATCTTCTGAACAAACTTGAAATTTTGAATCTGGATGCTCTCGCGGAAATTATTTTTTGAAAAATATATTTCTTTGAGAATTTTGGTTTTAAGGAGGCCCAAAAGGGGGAAATTAGGGCAATTTGCTAAACTTTAAATTAATGGTCTTAGAAACATGACATTTGGAATATGGGATCATATCGCGGCAATAACATTCTAAAATAAGTACTTTTTTGAAAATTTCGCTTTTAAGGGGGAGAAAGGAGGAAAGTAGTGCAATTTTGTATATGCTAAAGTAATGGTCCTAGATACTTGAAAATTGGACTGTACGATCCTCCCGCGGAAATAACATTCGGAAAGGAATACTTTTTTAAAAATTCCTCTCTTAAGGGGAAAAAGAGGGAAAAATAGAGCAATTTTGAATCTGCTGAACTAATGGTCCTAAATACATGAAAATTGGACTGTACGATCCTCCCGCGGAAATAACATTCGGAAAGAAATACTTTTTTAAAAATTCTTCTTTAAGGGTGAAAAAGGGGGAAAGTAGGCCAATTTTGTATCTGCTGAACAAATAGTCCTAGATACTTGAAAATTGGACTGCACAATCCACTCGCGGAAATAAAATTCGAATGAAGGACTTTTTGGAAAATTCCGCCTCTAAGAGGGAAAAGGGGGCAATTTTGTATCTGCTGAACTAATGGTCCGGGAGACTTGAAATTTGGACTGTACGATCTTTTCGCGAAAATAACATTCTGAAAGAAGTACTTTTTTAAATATTCCGATTTTGAGTGGGGAAAAGGGGAAAAGTAGGGCAATTTTGTATCTGCTGAAATAATGGTCCTATATACTTGAAATTTCGACTGTACGATCCTCTCGCGGAAATAACATTCTCAAGGAAGTACTTTTTGAAAACTCTACTTTTAAGGGGGAAAAAGGGGAAGGTAGGGCAATTTTGTATCTGCTGAACGAATGGTCCTCGATACTTAAAATTTAACTGTACGATCCTCTCGCGGATGTAACATTCTTAAGAAAGTACTTTTTAAAATTCTGTGGGAAAAAGGGGGAAAGAAGGGCAATTTTGAATCTGCTGAACTAATGGTCCTAGATTCTTGAAATTTGAACTGAACGATCCTTTCGCAAAAATAATATACTTAAAGAAGTTTTTTAAAAATTTCACTTCTAAGGGGGAAAAGGGGGAAAGTAGGGCCCTTTGGGGGATTTTGTATCTTTTGAACTAATAGTTTTAGAAACTTGAAATTTGGACTCTATAATCCTGTGGAAAATAGGACAATTTTGTATCTTCTGAACTTAAACTTTAAGTTTTGATCCTCTCGCGGAAATAATTTTTTTAAAAATACACTTTTTGAAAATTTTGGTTTTAAGGAGGGCCAAGAGGGGCAAAATAGGGCAATTTGGTAAATTTTAAACTAATGGTCTTAAAAACATGACATTTGCAATATAGGATCATCTCGCGGAATAACATATTGAAAGAAGTACTTTTTTGAAAATTACTTTTTAAAGAAGGAAAGAAGGGCAATTTTGTATCTGCTGAAGTAATGGTCCTAGATATTGAAGTTTGGACTGTACGATCCTCTCGCGGGAATAACATTCTGGAAGAAGTACTTTTTTGGAAAAATCTGCTTCTATAGGGGGAAAAAGAGGGAAAGTAGGGTAAACTTGAAATTTGAATCCTCTTGCGGAAACAACATTCTAATGGAAGTACTTTTTTGAAAATTTCGCTTCTACGGGGAAATAAGGGCAATTTTGTATCTGCTGAACTAACGGTCCTAGATACTTGAA
This sequence comes from Pegoplata infirma, assembly GCA_963921195.1. Taxonomy (NCBI): domain Eukaryota; kingdom Metazoa; phylum Arthropoda; class Insecta; order Diptera; family Anthomyiidae; genus Pegoplata; species Pegoplata infirma. The sequence continues at coordinate 37,827,295 of OY992536.1, forward strand.
ATTTGGAGTGTACGATCCTCTTGCGAAAAAAACATTCTGAAAGAAGTACTTTTTTAAAAATTTTGTTTTATAGGTGGAAATAGGGGAAAAGTTGGGCAATTTTGTATCTGCTGAACTAATGGTCCTAGATACTTGAATTTTGAACTGTTTTGTATCTGCTGAACTAATGGTTCTAGATACTTGAAGTTTGGACTGTACGATCCTCTAGCGGAAATAACATTCTGGAAGAAGCACTTTTTTAGTAGCTTCTAAGGGGAAAATGGGGAAAGTAGGGCAATTTTGTATCTGCTGCATTAATGGTCCTAAATACTTGAGATTTGGACTGTACGATCCTTTCGCGGAAATAAAATAAGTACTTTTATGAAAATTCTGCTTCTAATGGGAAAAAGGGAGAAAGTAGAGATACTTAAAATTGGTACTTTACGATCCACTCGCGGAAATTACATTCTGGGAAAATAAATTTTTGAATTTTCGCTTCAGTTTGGTACATATTGTTCCTTATGCACTAATGTTCCTTGAAACTTAAAGTTTGAACTATTGGATCGTTTCGCCAGAATAAATTTTTTTTCAACTTTAAATCTACTCAAAATATAATATTTTAAAGGTCGAAACTAACAATTTTTATGTTTAAAGAAAAATTATTAAGAATTTGAAGTAATAATTTTTTTTTTACAGCTAACCGGTAACGAAGTACCGGGCGAGTTAGCTAGTAATTTGATAAAATTATATATAATTATATCCAGGATTTGTTGGATATAATTACATAAAATTATATCAAATTATATCTAATTTGATAAAATTTAATTAAATTTTATCAAATTATATGGAAAATTTTAGCTCTTAATATAGTTTTATATAATTATATACATATAACTTTATCAAATTATATATAATTATATAAAAACTTTTTTACTCGGGTTATTTTAGTTTTTTTTCTTACTTTCAGATATGAATCATGTGTATATTGTTTATTTATTTAATACATTTATTTAATAATAGCAGTTTATTTTTTAGTGTTTTCAAGTGCTTTTAAATAATCGCCAAAAAATATAAAAAGAGTTCATTTGTTTGCAATACTGCACAGTGGGATGTCAAAGAATTTGTTTGGATTTTTTTTTTTTATGTTTTTAAGATGTTGTTTTCGCAAGAAATATTTATAATTTTTCTACAGGAAAAATTTTCAGAATTTAAGAATTTTTCTATAGAAAAAATCTCTCAGAAGATCGACTGTCTCGGTCTAAAAAACATAAACATCTTGTTTCGAATATTATCTTCTTAAGAAAAAATATCTCAAAATAAAAATTTCCTATGGGAAATATGTTTAAGAATATGAGACTTTTTCTATAGAAGATCCAACATATCTAACGCCAGCAAAAATTTGGCTGAACTGGAAGCAGTTTTTAGAAAGGCTTCACAAGTCGAAGAGCGGGATTCTAAAACTTTTTACTATAGAAAAAGTCTTTTACTCTAAAGCGTTTTTGGAATATTTTTTGTATAAAAAGTTCTCAGATTCCGAGACTTGTTTCATATAGACAACATTTTAGATTCTGAAAACTTTTTTCAATGGAAAAAATCTCAGTTCTGAGGTTTTTTCCTTTAGAAAAAGTCTGAGATTCTGAGACCCTTTCCTATAAAAAGGCCTTTTTCTTATAAAGAAAAAGTCTAAGATTTTGCACTTTTTACTTAAAAAAAGTCTTAATTCTGAGACCTGTTTTCAATAAAAAAAAAGTCTCAGACTCTGAGAATTTTTTCCTATAGAACAAGTCTCAAATTCTGAGATTCTGAGATTTTATTCCAATAGAAAAAGTCAACGATTCGAAGACCATTTTCCTATCAAAAAAAGTCTCAGATTCTGAAACCTTCTTCCAATAGAATAAGCTTCAACTTCTAAGACTTTTTTCAACAGAAAAAGTCTCAGATTTTGAGACCTTTTCCTTTCGAAAAAGTCTCAGATTCTGAAGCCTTTTTCTATTAAATAAGTCTGAAATTCAGAGGATCTAAGACCTTTTCCTACAAAAAAGTCTCAGATTCTGCGATTTTTTTCCTGTAAAAAAGTCTCAAATAAATTTTTTCTGCAGAAAAAGTTTCAGATTTTGGGTCACTCCCCATTTTCCTATAGAAAAAGTCTCAGATTCTGAGACATTTTTCCTATAGAAAAAGTCTGAGACATTTTTCCTATAGAAAAAGTCTGAGACATTTTTCCTATAGAAAAAGTCTGAGACATTTTTCCTATAGAAAAAGTCTCAGATTCTGAGACATTTTTCCTATAGAAAAAGTCTCAGATTCTGAGACATTTTTCCTAAAGAAAAAGTCTCAGATTCTGAGACATTTTTCCTATAGAAAAAGTCTCAGATTATGAGACATTTTTCCTATAGAAAAAGTCTCAGATTCTATGACATTTTTCCTATAGAAAAAGTCTCAGATTCTGAGACATTTTTCTTATAGAAAAAGTCTCAGATTCTGAGACATTTTTCCTATAGAAAAAGTCTCAGATTCTGAGACATTTTTCCTATAGAAAAAGTCTCAGATTCTGAGACATTTTTTCTTAGAAAAAGTCTCAGATTCTGAGACATTTTTCCTACAGAAAAAGTCTCAGATTCTGAGACATTTTTTCTATAGAAAAAGTCTCAGATTCTGAGACATTTTTTCTACAAAAAAAATCTCAAACGAGAACTGCAGTTTTATTGGTAATTTTACAAATTTATTTTCGTAATAGTATTCTACCATTTTGAAAAGTTATTTTACAAAAAAAATGTAATTTTACAAAGTTTTTATTTCGAGGATTCTAGTTGATTTACCAAAAAAAAATTGTTATTTTAAAAAAATATGTTATATGAGGATTTATGTTGTTTAACAAAACAAAATCAATTTTTTTTTTAATTTTCTAGACTTAATTGACACGTGTTTCAGAATTTGTTAGATTCCATTGTCAAGATTATTTAGCAAAAATAGAAACTATTTACTAAATAATCTGGACAATGGAATCTGACAAATTCCGAAACACGTGTCGATTAAGTCTTGCAAAAATCACCAACATGAATAAATTTAAAACAAAAAAATTTTCTTGAAAATTATACAATGAGAATATCATGGTTTTAATTAGTAAAGAAAATAATGACCTCGAGCCAGAATAAACATCCTCAAAATATAATATTTGAAAGGTCGAATAAAACAATTTTTATTTATAAATAAAAATTAATCAGAATTTAAACTAAATAATGTATAGTAAGTCTAAAAAAATTTAAATATTAATAAAGGGTTTTTGTGATTTAATCCCCAGTTTACATATGTTTCAACCCACTGTGCATCGCTATTTAAAATTTGCCAAAAATGACAGTTTTTTCCTACACACACAAAACAAACCCTGTCAAATTACTAGAAAAAGTCTATTAATCCCATTTTACCAACATTTGAGAGTTTTTATTGTTTTTTAACAAAACATTTTTGATCGAAATTTACATTTTTTTTTTTTTGTAATTTTACAATTTTTTTTTGTCATGTTACAAATTTCCAAAAATATAGTAAATTCACGAGAATTCCTTGTAAGTTGTACATTTACAATTTTATTGGTAAAAAGCTTGTAAAATTACAAAAAATTTCGTAATTTTTATCTGGAATTCTCGTAATTCTCTAGTCACGAAACCTCCTTGTAAGTTTTATCACGTAAAAAAAATTGCAAATTTATAATTTTATTGGTAAAAAGCTTGTAAAATTACAAAATTATTGGTAAAAAGTTGTAAAATAACAAGGAATTATTGTCAAAGAGGAGGTAGCAAACTTTTCTTATAGTTTTACTAGGTTTTTTTGAGTTGATGTCTAGTAGACTTTTTTGATGCGATAAGACTTACAAGTAGGTTTCGCTACCTCCTATTTTACGAGAATTTCTAGTAAAAATTACGAGCTTTTTTTTTGTAATTTTACAAGCTTTTTAGCAATAAAATTGTAAATTTACAACTTTTTTGGCGCAAAAACTAAAAAGGAATTCTCGTTAATTTACCAATTTTAGAAATTTTTAAAATTACAAAAAAAAAATGTAAAATTACAAAGAAAAATGTAAATTTCGATCGAAATTTTTTTGTTTTAAAACAAGGAAAACTGTCAAATATTGGTAAAATGGGATTACGAGACTTTTTCTAGTAATTTGACGAGGTTTTTTTGGTGCGTAAGTAGAGACTTTTTCTAGTAATTTGACGAGGTTTTTTTGGTGCGTACTTAGAATAAAAACTTTCCCGGATTCTTGGGAATATCAAAAGTTAAAGAAACAAGTAAGAAAGGTATAGTCGGCCAAGACCGACCATATGATACCCTACACTAGTGTTTTCCGGAAAATGGGTCCTAAGTCCAAACATGGACCGATTGGGTCTGTCCTTTGTTAGATCTTTATTTAGTGTAGAAAACACACACAGATCAAATTTTAGTGGAATTGGTTTATTTTTTTGTCATAAGACCGATTTAACTGAATATCGGTCGAAATTTTTATATGGGGGACTAAGTCCAAAAATGGTCCAATTATATTCCGATTTGATAAGGTTACTATAGTACACGTTTAACACTTAAAAATAAAATTTTTATCAAATATTTCCATTTTTATGAATTTTGAGGGAATTATGTGAATATCGGGATGGTGGTTTGTATGGGGACTACTAGAAGAATTCGTGTATACAAAATTTTATTACCTGCTAAATTTCAAAGCGATATCTGTTATAATACGGTTATTAGAGTCATTTAAGCCGAATCTAAAGGGTGCGTTTGTATGGGGGCTAGGTCTTAACATGGACCGATTTTCTCCAATTTGAATAGGATTCGTCCTTGGGCCAAAATATGCATAAGTTTGAAATTTCAAGTCAATTGATTAAAAATTGCGACCTGTATCGTGCTTAAACCGATAGATGGACCGACGGACGGACGGACAGACGGACGGACGGACGGACGGACGGACGGACGGACGTACATCGCTAAATCGACTCAAAAAGTAATTCTGAGTCGATCGGTATACCTAAAGGTAGGTCTAGGACCAATATTTCAGGTAGTTACAAACAGCAGCACAAACTCATTATACCCTGTACCACAGAGTGGTGTAGGGTATAAAAATGTCACTTTAACCCCCCCCCCCCCCCACAGGGCTTATAATGGAAAAAAGAATATAATTTTTTTATAAAATAAAAATAGGGATTATTCGATAAGAGTTACCGGGAAAGCAATTTAAAAATAAACTACTTAAATGCCAACATTAAAATGTATCGCCAACAGCGTTTAGAATTTTTTCTCAATAATTTAAATGAAAACAAACCACTGTGGCAAACCACGCATTTAGGTTTTATAAAAGTGGTTAATAACTTATTTACTTATTTCAGTGTGTAAAGTAAATAAAATTATTTCAATGTTTACTAAAAAACAACCCACTGTGCTAATACCACATATTTAGCTTTTGCGGAAGGGTATTATAATTTCTTTATTTGTTTAAATGTGCGTAGGGTAACTAAAAATCAACCTTGCTATGTCTATATGATAAATTAACCCTTATGTGCCTAAATGTTTTTGGCCGAGAGTTTTACAATAAAATATCAACATAGCGAATCATAAAAAGAATTTGAACGAATTTTAATCAACAAAAACGTGGATTCAATAAATTTTTTGATTATAATTCCCACAATAAAGAAAATTGTTATACCAATCATCAAATTGTAAACACGAAAAATTATTAGCTAAAAAATTTCAATTAAATCTATTGATCAACAAAATTTAAATGAGTCAATTATTGGTTTGATCAATATTTTTTGTATTTTCTTTAACTATCAAATTACAAATTTTCAACATACCAGATTTTTTTCGCTTCAATTTATTAAAATACTTTAATTAAAAAATATACCTTATACTACTAGGGCTTTACTTTTTTTATTGTCGGCAACATATTGGAAAGCAAAAAAATATGAATTTCTTCATAATTTTTCCATAAGCTTAAAATTCATTTGTTAAATCAATTATTATTTTAATTGACTTTAAATAAAAAATTGATTAAATTATTGATCCAAATCGAATAAGTGATTAATTGAAAAAAAAAAAATCAATTAATCACCTACAATTTGATGATTGATATAACAATTTTCTTCATCGGAGGAGTTTCAATTAAAAAATTAACTGAATCCGCGTTTTTGTTGATTGACTTTCGTTTTCAATTCTTTCTGTGTAGGTGATTAATTGAATATTTTTTTTATTTTTCTTTTCGATTTTGATCACAAATTTTAGCAATTTTTTTTTACAGCCAATTAAAATAATGATTGATTTAACGAATGAATTGTAAGCTTATGACAAAATTTCGAAAAAATTCATCTTTTTTGCTTTCCAATATCTTGCCAACAACAAAATTAGTATATATGGTTTTGAATTGAGAAAAGTGTGAAAGAAAAATTTTAATTTTTCTAAAAATTTAGACATCCTGGTTTGTTTCTTACTAGTTTCATATTATCCAGTTATAATAATCTTCAGAAAAACTTTTAATGTCAATTTATTTAGTTAATAGTCAATAAAACTCTATATGTGAAAATTATTTACAGATCGCAGCCGACAAGGATTGAACTCATCATCATCTGTAAAATTAGTAATTCGAAAGTTAAAGAAAATAACAAAAATGTTAATCAAAACATTGATTGACTCCTTTAAATTTTGTTGATCAATAGATTTAATTGAATATTCTTTAGCCAATAATTTTTTGTGTGAAAATGTTTTGTTAAAATTCCTTGATACGCCTTTTAGCGGAGAAAATGTCTCACATTTTTTCAATTCCTTGCTCTACTACGCCCACTAGCGGCGAATATGTCGCTCAGGAAAATTAAAATTTTTTAAAGCGGTAAATTGTTGACTCCTGATAAATTTTTAAAACTTTAAAATATCGGCGTTTTTAAACCGAAATCAAAATGGTGCTCTTGAGCCTAATTGGATCTGAAAGGGTTAAATAAGTAGTTAAGACCAAAGAAAAAATACCATGTTGGTAGTTGAAAAATAAAATGTACCTTCAAAAAAAAAAAGTAAAAACAATAAAAACTTATTTGTTTATTTTATAAAAATTAAATTGATAATATTTAAACAAATTTATTTTAATGTAGATAACATTATCACAAATCAACAATTTAATAAAAATAAAAAAAAAACACTGAACTTAAGTCTATAAGAGTCTTACGTCAAAATTGAAAAATTTTATAAATAAAAAAAAAATTCACACAAAGACGAAGCGAAAAAGACAGAAACTGATTAAAGAAAATGAAAATCATATGATAAAAATTAAACCTTGACCTCAATCGCAATAATGGTTTTGGAAATTAAAATTATTCAAAAAGAAAAGTATTGAAAAAACAAAGTAGGAACATTTTGTAAGGAAAATTGTACACAGAAAACAATAAAAATCAATTTCAATTAAAAATTCATAGATTTAATTAAGAAATTAATTAAATTCGAAACAATTAAGAAAATGCAATTTAAACAAGAAAAAAATTTATATTCGGCCTTGCCGAATGTATTGATACCTTCTTAAAGTTAAAAAAGATTATTTGGAAAAAAAAATTTTTTTGTAAAAAAAAAAAAATTTTGGTAAAAAAAAAAAAAAATCGATTTTTTTTAAATATGTTTGTACACTAAAAAAAACTTGTTAAATAACAAGAAAAGTTTGTTATTTTTATTTTTTGCTACCTCCTCTTTGACGAGAATTCCTAGTAATTTAACAAGCTTCCCAGAAAAATTTTCTGTTCCCAATAATTGGTTCCAGAACACATCATTTTACCCTGCAACCGATTCGACTTAACATTCCAGAATCTATGATTTTTGTTTGAAATTGTCCCAAAAGCAATCGTTTTTTAGAGCAAGTACACTCAAAAAAAACCTTGTAAAGTTACCAAAAAATCTCGTGATTTTACGAGGCTATTCTCGTAAAATAGGAGGTAGGTAAAATTCTCGTAAAATTACGAGGATTTCCTCGTAATTTTGAATGCGCCAAAAATTGGTAAAATAACCAATTTTATTGGTAAAAATATTGTTTTAAAACCGGAAAAATAAAAAAAAAATGGTAAACTTATAAGAAAAAATGGTAAATATGTTAAAAAAAAATGGTAAATTTACAAACCAAAATGGTAAATTTACAAAAAAACAATTTTTTTTTTGTTAAACAACATATTTTTTTTTTTTGTAAATTAACTAGAATCCTCGTAATAAATTTTTCGAAATTTTGTCAACTTTTTTTGTAAATATTTTTCAATTTAAAAAAAAAATCATTTACAAAAAAAAAGGTTTTTATTTGTTAAACAACATAAATCCTCGTATAACATAATTTTTGTAAAATAATTTTTTTTTTGTAATTCAACTAAAATCCTCGTAATAAAAACTTTGTTGTAAAATTACAGTTTTTTTTTGTAAAATAACCTTTCAAAATGGTAGAATACAATTACGAAAATAAACTTGTAAAATTACCAATAAAACTGTAGGTCTCGTTTGAGCAAAGTACAAGATTTTTTGTTAAAAAACAAGAAAAATTGTTAAATATTGGTAGAACGGGATTACAAGGCATTTTACCAGGCGTTTTACCAGTTTATTTTTTTGAGTGTAGTTTTTTTGAAAATAATTTTACATAAAATATTTTGTTGCGATTACCATAGAATACATTCAAGAATCTGTTGAACCAGGAATTTGTTCCAAAAATATTTCCTGGGTGTTTACCAATAATTTTGTAATATTACAAGCTTTTTAGAAATAAAATTGTAACTTTACAACTTTTTTGACGCTTTAAAATTTACAAAGAGTTTTCGTGACTTTACTAGCTTTTTTGCTAACTCCTATTTAACGAAAATTCCTAGTAAAAATTACGAGCTTTTTAGTAATTTTACAAACTTTTTATAAAAAAATTGTCAATTTACAACTTTTTTAGCGCAATAAAACTTACAAGGAATTTACTAGATTTTTTTTTTATAAAATTTCTTTGGAATCCGAGAAAAAGTCTCAGATTCTGAGACATTTTTTCGATGGAAAAAGACTCTGCTTCTGAGACATTTTTCCCATGGAAAAAGTTTCTGATTCTGAGACATTTTTCCTATAGAAAAAGTTTCCGGTTCTGAGACATTTTTCCTATAGAAAAAGTTTCAGATTCTGAGACATTTTTATACCCTAGACCACTCTGTGGTACTGGGTATAATGAGTTTGTGCTGATGTTTGTAACTACACGAAATATTGATCCTAGACCTACCTTAAAGTATACCGATCGACTCAGAATGACTTTTTGAGTCCATTTAGCGATGTCCGTCCGTCCGTCTGTCCGTCCGTCCGTCTGTCCATCTATCGGTTTAAGCACGATACAGGTCGCAATTTTCAATCAATTGACTTGAAATTTGAAACTTAAGCATCTTTTGGCCCAAGGACGAAGCCTATAGAAATTGAAGAAAATCGGTCCATGTTAAGACCTAGCCCCCATACAAACGCCCCCTTTGAATTCGGCTTAAATGACTCTAATAACCGTATTATATTAGTTATCGCTTTGAAATTCAGCAGGTAATCAAATTTTGTATGCTCAAATCACCATTCCAAATTTGAAAGGAATCGGTTTAGTTCTTCTGGTAGTCCCCATACAAACCACCTTCCCGATATTCACATAAATCCCTCAAAATTCATGAAAATGGAAATATTTGATAAAAATTTTATTTTTAGGTGTTAAACGTGTACTTTAGTAATCTAATCAAATCGGAATATAATTGTACAATTTTTGGACTTAGTCCCCCATACAAAAATTTCGACCGATATTCAGTTAAATCGGCCTATTGACAAAAAAATAAACCAATTCCACTAAAATTTGATCTGTGTGTGTTTTCTGCACTAAATAAAGATCTAACAAAAGACAGATCCAATCGGTCCATGTTTGGCCTTGGGACCCATTTTCCGGAAAACACTGGTGTAGGGTATCATATGGTCGGTCTTGACCGACTATAACTTTGTTACATGTTTTTTTTATAAAATTTTCTTAGAATCCGAGAAAAATTCTCAGATTCTGAAACATTTTTTCTATGGAAAAAGACTGCTTCTGAGACATTTTTCCCATAGAAAAAGTTTCTGATTCTGAGACATTTTTCCTATAGAAAAAGTTTCCGATTCTGTGACATTTGTCCTATAGAAAAAGTTTCAGATTCTAAGACATTTTTACTAATAATCTATATATGGGGCAAAACGCGTCAAAGGTCCACACCAAAAAACAAATTTTGTCCAATTTAAGTATAATTTTGGTAAAATAGTAGGTTAATGATAGGTATTCTAAATTACAAATATAAAATTTTTTGATGAAATATTGGCAGAGTTACAGGGTTGGAAAGTTTTGATGTTTTTGAAAAGAACATATTTTGGTGAATTTTAATTAACATTTTGATCAAACAAAAATTATAATTTTAAAAACGACTTTTAAAGTATTTTTGACGGCCTTTAAATTGGCATTTGTATTTTTTTTGAAAAAAATAAATTTGACCTTAAAATTGAAGGTCAAAATATTAAATTGTAATTATCTTATAAGGGTCGCACTTTTAGATTTTTTTCACTAAGCCCACTAGAAAGGTTGAAAATTTTTTTAATTTCGGTTTTTTTAAAAAAAATGGTATGTATGATACTTTATAAGAAATCAATTTTTTTACGAGTACATAACACCCAAACTGTACTGATTTCTTTATTTTTTATGCGTGCAACGTTTGTTGTGTGTGTTTACAATGCACACTTTATCTAAGCATTGATTTTTGTTGTTGTTATTATATGCAGATTAAAGCAATTTCAGTACAATTTGAGTGTTATATTCTGCTAAAAAATTGATTTCTCATAAAGTATCATACATACCATTTTTTTTAAAAAAACCGAAATTAAAAAAAATGTCAAGCTTTCTAATGGGCTTAGTGAAAAAAATTTAAAAGTGCGACCCTTATAAGATAATTACAATTTAATATTTTGACCTTGAATTTTAAGGTCAAATTTATTTTTTTCAAAAAAACCACAAATGCCATTTTAAAGGCTATCAAAAATACTTTAAAATTAGTTTTTTAAATTATAATTTTTGTTTCATCAAAGTGTTAATTAAAATTCACCAAAATATATTCTTTTCAAAAACATCAAAACTTCCCAACCCTGTAACTCTGCCAATATTTCATCAAAAAATTTTATATTTGTAATTTATACTACCTATCATTAACCTAATATTTTGCCAAAATTATACTTGAATCGGACAACATTTGTTTTTGGGTGTGGACCGTTGACGCGTTTTGCCCCATATATAAAGTAGTTGCGTGACTGACTGATGACTGACTGACTGACATACTAATCACGCATCATCCCACAGCCCAAACCACTGAAGCTAGAGTCTTGAAATTTGGATTGTAGTTTCAACTCCTGGAATACATATCCGCTAAGGCCGGGTTTTTGGAAATGTTGATTTTAAGGGGTTAAAACGAAGGGTTGAAAAAGGGGAAAAAGCGAGTATTTTGGTACTTTTTATTTTTTCTGAAAAAATTCAATTAATTTGAAATTTGAAATTTAGGATCCTCTAACGGAAAAACATTCCCAAAAAAAGAACTTTCTGGAAATTCGGATTCCTAAGGGTAAGAAATGGTACTTTGGTACTTTTTATATTTTTTGAAATTAAGGTCCTACAAAAATATTAAAATTTGCAATGGTGGTTCCAACAACGGAAAAATTCTGAAAACGTACTTTTTCGAAATTCCGATTCTAAGGGGGGCAAAAAAACGAGTACTTTGGAACTTTTTATTTTTTCTGAAAAAAATCCTATTAATTCGAAAATTGGAATGTAGGATCCTCTAACGGAAAAACATTCCCAAAAAAAAGTGCTTTCTGGAAATTCGGATTCCTAAGGGTAAAAAGGGGTAAAAAATTGTACTTTGGTACTTTTTATATTTTTTTAAATTTTAAAGTCCTACATAAAAATTAAAATTTGCATTGTTGTTTCCAACAATGAAAAAAATTATGAAAAAGTACTTTTTCGAAATACCGATTCTAAGGGGGGTAAAAAGCGAGCACTTTGGTACTTTTTACTTTTTCTGAAAAAAAAATCCTATTAATTTAAAAATTGGAATGTAGGACCCTCCAACGGAAAAACATTCCCAAAAAAAGTACTTTCTGGAAATTCGGACTCCTAAGGGTAAAAAGTGGTAAAAAAATTTACTTTGGTACTTTCTAAATTTTTTGAAATTAAGGCCCCACAAAAAATTTTAAAATGTTAGTTCCAACAACGGGAAAAATTTTGAAAACGTACTTTTTCGAAATTCCGATTATAAGGGGAGTAAAAAAATGTATTTTGGTATTTATTATAATTCCTGAAATAATGGTCCAGAAAACTTTAAATTTGGAATGCAGGGTCATTTAGCGAAAAGAGATTTCTAAAGAAGGTAAAGATTTTTTTGTTTTTTAGCGTATGTAAGCGCATATTTGGAACGGAATGAAAGCCACATGGGACTAATCGGAATGGAAACAGGGAAACAAATGGAATAAAACAGGGAACGAAATGGGAACTTGAAATTTGGAATGGAGGTGCGCCTCCCGAAGTATAGATCCTTTAAGGCTGAGTTTTTGGAAAGGTTGATTCTAGGGAATAGGGGTAAAAAAGGTATTTTGGTACTTTTTATAATTCACAAACCACTGAAGCTAGAGACTTGAAATTTGGAATATAGATGCACCTCCCGAAATATAGGTCAACTAAGGCTTGGGTTTTGGAAATGTTGATTTTAAGGGGGTAAAATGTGGAAAAATAGGTACGATAGTACTTTTTATAGTTCCACAAACCAATGAAGATAGAGATTTGAAATTTGAAATGTAGCTGCATCTCCCGGAATATAGATCCACTAAGGCTGGTTTTTTTTAAATAATGATTCTATGGGGGTAAAACGGGTAAAAAAGGTATTGTGGTACTTTTTATATATAGGTACTTAAATAATGGTTTTATTAGCTTGAAATTTGGAATGTAGCATCCCATGCTTAAATAAAGGTCATAAAAACTTAAAATTTGGAATTTAAGATCCAACAACAGAAAAAAACTATTTCTAGCAAATATCAAACAATCAATTTAGCTGCGATTTTGGAAATGTTGAATCTAAGGGGGTAAAAGGGGTAAATAAAGGTATTTGGTACTTTTTATATGTCCACAAACCACTGAAGCAATACACTTGAAATTTGGAATGTAGGTGGACCTCTTGAAATGTAGATCCAATAAGGCTGGGTTTTTGGAAATGTTGATTTTAAGTGGGTAAAAGGAGGTACTTTGATCCTTTTTTTTATTTCCACAAACCACTGAAGCAATACACTTGAAATTTGAGACCTTCTGAAATGTAGATCCAATAAGGCTGCGATTTTGGAAATGTTGATTCTAAGGTGGTAAAAGGGGTAAAAAAAAAGTACTTTGGTCCTTTTTTTATTTCCACAAACCACTGAAGATAAACACCTGAAGTTTGGAATGTGGGTGCATCTCTGAAATATAAATCCAATGAGGCTGTATTTTTGGAAATGCTGATTCTAAGAGAGTAAAAGGGATAGAAAAGGTACTTTGTTTGGCACATTATATGTTTCTACAAACAACTGAGGCTATAGACTTGAAATTTGGAATGTAAGTGCACCTCCCGGAATATTTTTTTTTTTTTACTTTGAGCCAACACTCAGGGGATGCCCCCTACTGATGGAATGCATTGTGTTGGTATTAGTAAAATAGGTTATGAGGAGAAGGAAAGAGGGAGTAGTGTTTGTGGACGTTTAATTTGAATTTTTCCAAATTGTAGCTGGTTGGGAAGACGTCTGCGGGGAGTTCATTCCACATACGGCTAGTATATAATATAATAATAATAATTTGATCCAATGATCAGTTTTTATTTATTTTTCCAATTTTTATTTACAACTCATTTTAAATAATTTTAACCTAACCGAGAACTGGTAACAATGACCGTCGTCTCGTTGTAGCGAAATTGACCAAGGGTTTTGGTGGGAATCGAACCCACGACCCCCTGTTTCATAGGCTAGCACGCTACCAACTAGCCTACAGGGGCCCCCTTTTTTTTTTACATTTTTACTATAGAAGAAGTCTCAGATTCTGAGACATTTTTTTTAGAAAAAAAAGCCTTAGATTCTGAGACATTTTTGCTATAGAAAAAGTCTCAGAAGTAATTGTTTTATACCAGAAATGTTTCCTAAAGAAAATTTGCCTTCATAATAAGAACTTGCAGATTGACAGATATTTTTTGCCAAAAAATGTTCAGAATCACGACTTTCCTTTAAGAATTGTCAGATTTTCACGGATTTTCTATGAAAAATTTTCGGATTTTTTTCTTAGGAAAATTTTTTAGAAAATTTCTTTCTTCTTTTTATACTCTCCACTCAAGTGATAGAGCACTCAAAAAATTATGTCATTAACTGTTTGTCGTTTTTAAAAGAAAAAACATTTGTTTGATGTTCAGTTTTTATTAGTGTCCGACCGAATATTCGGCTTCGGCCTCGGCTTCGGCCAAAAAGCACTATTCGGCCACTATTCGGCTTCGGCCACAATTTTGGCCGAATAGGCCGAATACCGAATAATTGTATAATATTTGTGCTCACGTGTTGAAAAACATACTAAACTAACGTTGAATCACATTAGTAAGCCACAAAAACATTTTAATAAGTGTTTTTGCAACTAAAAACATTGTTTACATTCAAAAAAAAAATTTTCGATCGAAAAAAATTTACACTCTAAAATATATTTTTTTACAAAAATGTCCAAAAAAATGTTTTGCTTAAAATAAAATCATTCTATACAGCATTCTCATGCATTTGAGTATCCCACCGAGCCGACTTTTATTTTTTTCTTGTTTTTACTACATAAATATTATTTTTTTTTTAATATTCGGCTTCGGCTTCGGTTTGGCCGAATAGTGAAAATTTGGCCGAATATTCGGCTTCGGCTTCGGCCAAAAAAGGTGTATTCGGTCGGACACTAGTTTTTATTAATGACTACTTCTGTCCTTTATTTCAAAAATAACACGTGTTAGTGTACACTAAAAAATAAAGACTTTCATTAACATTTAATTTTTAAAGTCATTTATTTTTGTTCTGTAAGTAAAAACTACTGATTATTCTTTTAATTTTTAATGATTTGTGTAAATATTTTTTTTTTTTTAATTATTGGTATTTTTTAATGAAATATCATTAGTTTTTACCTACACAAGTCAGTTATTTTTTTGTAGAAAAAACAAAATCAAAAAATTATTTATAGAAATATAAAAACATGTTTGCATCAAGTGACTTTGGCACGATGGGTAGAGTGTCTGGCCAGAATGTAGTTGATCCGGGATCGATTCCCCAAAATTTTATTAAAAACTTTTAAAAAAATATTTCAATAGAAAATTGTAAAAAATAACCTACGAAATCATTAATTTTTAATGTTTTGGTAGGTATTTTTTTTGGATTTTGTTGGTAAAAATAACAGAACTATCATTAGTTTTTAATGTTTTCGTAGGTTATTTTTTTTTCGAATTTGTTGGTAAAAATGAATGAAAAAACCCCAATTTTTTAATGTTTAATGTCATGTATTTTGGAAAATTTTGTCAACAGTAAAAAATAAATGCTGATGTTTGTTAAAACAAATGAATAATTACTGGGATGGTTTTTAATTGTTTATTCACTGGTTTGAAATGTGCTTTTCATTTGTTTTTGCCTACAAAATATTTTGAGTGAGGGTATATATAAGTGTGTCATTCCGTTTGTAACACCTCGAAATATTGGTCTAGGACCCCATAAAGTATACATATGCATGATCCTCGCTGATTTTAAGACGATCTAGCGATGTTCGTCTGTCTGTTTGTTGAAAACACGCTAACTTTTGAAAGACTTTACGGAGGCTCCTGAAGTTTGGCACATATGTTGGGCATTTACCTGGTCAGGTTGGTATTGCATTCCAGCGAAATCGGTCCAGTGGTTCAAAAGTTATGAGCAAAAGACTGAATTTCAGCAAGGGTTGTTAGTGAATTTACGAGATAAAAGAAACTCTAACTTTCGAACGGCATTTCTGAGGATGCGGATGCTTGGCATATATATTTGTCGTTCCCCTGGCCTGGTTGGTATTATATTTCAGCCAAATCGGTCCAGTGGTTCAAAAGTTATTAGCAAAACCGTGAATTTTAGATTAGTTTCACCTTAAATTCACGTGTTGAAAACCCGTTAAACATGTTTTAAAAACATTGGTAAGTCACAAAAATATTTAACAATGTATTTTTGTCTCTAAAAAATATTTTTACACTTAAAAATAAAAATACACTCGAAAAAAATTTTACACTCAAAAAAAAATTGTAAATTATTATTTTTTTCAAAAATTACTTAAATAAAAAGTATTTTTACAGAAAATAAAATATTTCTAATCAAAAATTTTGTTTTTTTGCACGTTAGAAAATTTACTATCACTTTAAAAGGGCATTGTGGAGGGTATTCGTAAATCCGGCCAAGTCGAATTTAACTTTTTTACTTGTTTTTACTTCTTTTTCTTTCTTTTTATACCCTACACCACACTGTGGTACAGGGTATACACTAAGAAAATTATGTCATTAACTGTTTGTAGGTTATTTTAAAAAGTAATCAGTAAAGTTATTTTAAAAGAAAAATCACTTATTTTATAAAGGATTTAATTTTTTTACTATTTCTGTAGTTTAAAAAATATAATTTACTGTCTTAAAAATGAATTTTCTGTAACATTAATTTTCGGCAGTAAAAAATTTCTTCTATAGTTTTACTGTTTTTCAATACAAAATAAGTGAATATTCAGTAGTTTTTTAATGTTTTGGTTAGTCATTAAATTAACATTTAAAATTGACTGTAATGTGTTTTTATTTTAAATGAAAAAACAGTGGAATGGTTTTTAAATAAAATTTCATTTGTTTTAAGTGAATATTCACTGGAATTTACCTACATAATTTTTTGAGTGTAATGAGTTTGTGCTGATGTTTGTAACTACCCGAAATATTGGATATAGAATCACTTTTTGAGTCGATTTAGCGACGTCCGTCCGTCTGTCCATCCGTCCTTCCGTCCGTCCGTCTGTCCATGTAAATGGTGTAAACACGATACAGGTCGTAATTTTTAATCAATTGACTTGAAATTTGAAACTTAAGCCTCTTTTGGCGAAGAAGGCGAAGCCTATTAAATTTGGAAAAAATCGGTCCATAATTAGACCTAGCCCCCATACAAAGGTTCTCTTTAGTTTTGGCTCAAACGACTCTAGTAGCCACATTTTAATAGGTATCTTTTTGAAATTTGGCAGGTAATCATGTTTTATTCACACAAATCACAATTCCGAATTTTAAAGAAATCGGACCAGTTCTTCTTGTTGCCCCCATACAAACCACCTTTACGATTTTCACATAAATCTCTCAAATTTCATGAAAATAGAAAATATTTAATTAAAATTCTGTTTGTGTATGTTAAACGCGTACTTTAATAACCTTATCAAATCTGATTATCATCGGACCATTTTTGGACTTAGGTCCAGTGTTGCCAGAACTTGGTAGTCAAAAACGGCTAAATTCATTCGAAAAAACGGCTAAAAAACGGCTAAAAAATGGCTAAAAAACGGCTAAAATATTTATTTTACTTTTTTCAGAAAAACTATTCTAAATTTATATTTTGTTTAATTTTTGCACATAAAATTAAATAAAGAGATCTTTTGTTATACATTTTGTACGGTTTTGACTTATTCTAGATAAAAACTAGAGTTCAAAACACTTTTCCAATGATTTACATTTTTTTAATGCAAAAACAAAAATAAAAAAAAATTTACTAGAAATTTTTTTTTTGAGTGAAAGAACTTTTTTTAGTTATTTTTGTTTAAAAAAACTTAAGTAATTTTTTTTATTGAGTGCAAATATTTTTGATTTTTTTAGTTCGAAATTTTTTATTAGTTTATTTATTTTTTGTAATTTGTACATTTTCTTGGGTAAAACTTTTTACTCCAGGGACCGTTTTCGCTGAAACTTGACGAGAAGAATGGCAAAAATATATATGCCAAGATTCAGCAACCAGTCTTTAAATTGAGTTTCGAACGTTAGCGTATTTTAACAGAGAAACGGGCATCGCTAGATCGTCTAAGATTTAGTATAATGTTAATGGCATGAATATGACGAAAATATTCGCGGTTCGATACCAGACTGGGATTATTTAAAATTAAGATATATGAAAAACAAGTACCTATTAACAAAACAAACCGATTAAAAATCCTGCTGATGATAACACTATAACTGGAGTGTTTGAAACCGGTACGGGAATACCAGAAATGTCTGTAATTTTGATATTAGACAAAGTTGGAGCCTTTGCTTGATCTGTACTAACAAAAAACCAATCAATTCTTTATTTTAGTATAAAAAAATACAAAAAATTACTTTCAAATCAAAAAACTCAAAAATGGCTAAAAAACTGCTAAAATAATTTCGAAAATGGCTAAAAAAACGGCTAAGAGCTAAATGCATTTTTTTCCGGCTAAACGAGTTCAAAAGGAGCTAAATCTAGCCGGAAAATGGCTAAAATGGCAACACTGCTTAGGTCCCATGTGAAAATTTCGCACGATATTTAGTTGAAACGGTTTCTTGTCAACAAAAAGAATCCTATTCCACTCAAATTTGATTTGTGAGTACTTTTTACACTTATTAAAGATTTGACAAAATAAAGATCTAATCAGTCCATGTTTGAACTTGGGACCCATTTTCCGGGAAATTCTGGTGTGAGTATTATATGGTCGGTCTTGACCGACTATAATTTTCTTGCTTGTTTTCTTTTTCTTCGTTTTTTCTTTCTTTTCCTTTTTCGTTTTGAACTTTGGTCTGGGAGGGGGGGCGGATTTTCCCTTTTTCCACCCTTTATACCCGCGCATGGTTATATGTTGGGCTAGTAGACTTATTTTTGATTTGAAATCAATAGAGATCTTGAGGGTTTTGGTAGACTGGTCTCGATGGCCATAAAATTTGTCGCACAGAGTAATTTAAATCGAACATATGGTTAAGTTAACGAAAAAAAGCTTTATTCTGAGTGTAAGTTACAGAGTAGATCATAGTTCCGTGTCGTTCCGTGTTGTTAAACTACAATTTCCTTAATTGTTTCTTACATTTTTATTTATTATTTTGTTGTTACAACTAAAACGTCATTAATGGCGCCTTTTACAAGTGTTTGGGGGTTTTCGTTTTTAATATTTTATTTTTTTTTGGCAACTGTTAAATAAATTATAAAAATAGTAAAATTTATTAAAAATTATTTCTCAAACGTCTAAAACGTGTGCATTTTTTTTTGTTTTTGTTTATTTTTTTTTGTTTATGAAAATTTAGAATATTTAAAAAAAAAATATTTTGTTATTGCACTTAAAAGTTCTTAAGTTAATAGGATCATTAAGAAACAAATATTTCTCGGGCAAAAAAAGAAAATATTTTTTAATTATGAAAGGTCAGTATTTAAAAATAGTTCGTTTTAGGAAAGTTTTGAGAGATCTGTAATTCAAAAATCTTGATAAGAAAGAAATTAATAAAGCTGCAAAGTCAAAAGTAGACAAAAAAGTAGAATATTTTCTTTTTGGAATCAATTCCAGACTCTATTTTCCAAAAGCTCAATTACATTTTGCTACAGAAATTTAATCCCAACTGAAATTCAGAAAAATTTTAACAGAAATTAAGAAAAGTCCAATTGAATATCGGAAAAGCTTAATTTATGCTTTAAAAAGCCCAATGGATAATCACAAAAAACTAAAATAAATTTCAGAAAATCCCAATTAAAATTCAGAAAAGCTCAATTGTTACTTTGAAAAGCTTAGTTAAAGTAAAAACTTTTTAGGTAAAAAATTTTTGGTTGAAAAAATGAAAAAATTTGAGTTCAAAAATTGTCTTTTTTTTTTATATTTTATTGTTTAATTCATTTTCAAATTCATAAAACTTTTAAATTTTAATTAATTATTTAACAAAAAAAATTTGTTTAGTCTGCAAAAATAAATAAAAAAATCATTGAAAAAAATCAATTAAGATTAGTTAATAATAATTCAATCAATATCTTATTTTTTTTTAATTTTTTTGTTTAAAGATAACAAAATAATAGCAGTAACTAAGTAAATATTTTACTTTTGCTGGGTATTATTAATTGAAAATTTCCATTTAAACAAATAATGAAAACTTCAATACAAACGCGTTTTAGAACTTAAACACAAGAAAGTGTAAATAAAATATTAATACCTTTTTTCCCCCATTTGACTAGATAAGATAAAAACAAACTTTTTTATGCAAAAAAAAAAAATAAATTTAAAGTGGAAGTATTTTTAAGTGTTTCGTTACACTGTGTAACATAATTCTTTTCTAAAAAAATGTTCTCAGATTCTGAGACATTTTTTCTATATAAAAAAAGATTCTGAGACATTGTTTAGAAAGTCTCAGATTCTGAGACAATGTCTCAGAAAATGTCTCAGATTCTGAGACATTTTTGCTATAAAGAAAAAGTCTCAGATTCGACACATTTTTTTTATATAGAAAAAGTCTCAGATTCTGAGACGTTTTTCGATAAAGAAAAAGTTTTAGATTCTGAGAAATTTTTTCTTATAGAAAATGTGAGAAATTTTTTCTATATAGAAAAAGTCTCAGATTCTGAGACATTTTTTCTATATAGAAAAAGTCTCAGATTCTGAGACATTTTTTCTATATAGAAAAAGTCTCAGATTCTGAGACATTTTTTCTATATAGAAAAAGTCTCAGATTCTGAGACATTTTTTCTATATAGAAAAAGTCTCAGATTCTGAGACATTTTTTCTATATAGAAAAAGTCTCAGATTCTGAGACATTTTTTCTATATAGAAAAAGTCTCAGATTCTGAGACATTTTTTCTATATAGAAAAAGTCTCAGATTCTGAGACATTTTTTCTATATAGAAAAAGTCTCAGATTCTGAGACATTTTTTCTATATAGAAAAAGTCTCAGATTCTAAGACATTTTTTCTATATAGAAAAAGTCTCAGATTCTGAGACATTTTTTCTATATAGAAAAAGTCTCAGATTCTGAGACATTTTTTCTATATAGAAAAAGTCTCAGATTCTGAGACATTTTTTCTGTATAGAAAAAGTCTCAGATTCTGAGACATTTTTTCTATATAGAAAAAGTCTCAGATTCTGAGACATTTTTTCTATATAGAAAAAGTCTCAGATTCTGAGACATTTTTTCTATATAGAAAAAGTCTCAGATTCTGAGACATTTTTTCTATATAGAAAAAGTCTCAGATTCTGAGACATTTTTTCTGTATAGAAAAAGTCTCAGATTCTGAGACATTTTTTCTATATAGAAAAAGTCTCAGATTCTGAGACATTTTTTCTATATAGAAAAAGTCTCAGATATATTTAAAAAAGTCTATAGATTCTGAGACATTTTTTCTATATAGAAAGTCTCAGCTTCTGATTGTGAAACATTTTTTCTATTTAGGAAAAATCTCAGAAATTGATTTTTTTGTAAAAGGTACAAAAAAAATTATTTTTTCACTAAAATTTGCTTTGTGAGTGTTTTTTACACTTATTAAAGATTTGACAAAGGATAGATCCAATTGGTCCATGTTTGAGCTTGGGGCCCATTTTTCGGGAAACACAGGTGTAGGGTATTATATGGTCTGTTTTGACCGAATATAATTTTCTGACTTGTTTTTTATAAAATAATTTTATAAAAAAATACTACTAATTAAAATGGTATTTTTTAATAAAAAGTACCAAAATAATACTTTTTAATAAAAAGTATCAAAATAGTACTTTTCAATAAAAGTATCAAATATTACTTTTTAATAAAAAGTATCAAACTAGTGCCTTTTTTTCAAGTACCTAAATAGTTCGTTTTTATAATAAACAACAAAATAGAATTTCTGTGTTTTATTTTAAAGTACCTTAATAGTTTGTTTTAGTAAAAAGCTCCAAAATAGATTTTTTTGTAAAAAGTACAAAAAAAATTATCGATTTTCATAAATTTACGATTTTTATTTTTTTAAAAAATAATTTGATAAAAAAATTAAAATAGTACTTTTAAATAAAAAGTACCAAAACAGTACTTAAAAAAAAAAACAAAAGAGTACTTTTAATAAAAAGTACCAAAATAGTACTAAGTACTATTAAAAAGTACCAATTTAAAAAAAAGTCTCCCAATCAGATTAATAAAAATACCAAAATAATGCTTTTTTTAAGTACCTTAATTGTTCGTTTTAATAAATAGCACCAAAATATATTCTTTTGTAAAAAGTACAAAAAAATTATCGATTTTCATAAGTTTTCGATTTTTATTTTTTTATAAAACCATTTTATAAAAAAAATAATTAAAATAGAACTTTTTAATAAAAAGTACCAAAATATAACTTTTTAATTAAAAGTATCAAAATAGTACTTTTTAATAAAAAGTACCAAAATAATTCGTTTAAATAAAAAACACCAAAAAAGAATTATTGGTATTTTATTTTAAAGTACCTTAATATGTCGTTTTAATAAAAAGCACCAAAATAAATTTATTTTTGTAAAAAGTACAAAAAAAAAAAATTATCGATTTTCATGAATTTTCCATTTTTTTTTATAAAAAAATTGTATAAAAAAGTAATTAAAATAGTACTTTTCAATAAAAAGTACCAAAATAGTACTTTTAAATAAAAAGTATCAAAATAGTACTTTTTAATAAAAAGTACCAATATTGTAATTTTTAATAAAAAGTACCAAAATAGTAATTTTTAATAAAAAGTACCAAAATAGTACTTTTTAATAAAAAAAGGTACTAAAATCAAATTTAGAAAAAGTCTGAGATTAACCCTTTCAGACATTTTGTCCAATATATTGGACATTTGGTTTTCTCTGTTTGAAGTCTTGTAGATTTGGCACAAATGAACCGATTTTGACATATAGTACCGTTTTCAAAAGGCAATTTACTTAACTTTATATACATGTGATTTACACTGGTAATTTTTTATTCGTTTTTGTTAAATTCAGTGGTTTTCAAAAAAAAATTATTATTTCAAAAAAATGTAATGTTTATTTTTGCGTACAACGCAGAAGTAATTGTTTTTTTTTTTAACTATTTATCACAAAAAATTATTTTGTTTATTATTTTTGTCTCATTTAATTATATATATTGTCTACTTTAATTACACTAAAATTTAAATGTTCGAAACGTGCCCACCGGGAATTTTTTCCAATAACTTGGAAGGCACCTAGAGGCCAGATGGAGCAACTTACATGTAATCTGACTTCAGATTCTTAATCAGCAACCTCGAATTAACTAACAATCAAATTTTCAAATGTTTTTCTCAACTAGTTCTAAATAATGTCTGAAAGGGTTAATAAAAAGACCAAAATAATACTTTTAATTTTAAAGTACCTTAATAGTACGTTTTAATAAAAAGCACCAAATAGACTTTTTTGTAAAATGTGCAAAAAAGGTCGACTTTTATAAATTTTCGATTTTTGTTTTTTTTATAAAATAATTTTATACAAAAATAATTAAAACAGTACTTTTTAATATAAAGTACCAAAGTAGTTTTAAATAAAAAAAATTATCGATTTTCATACATTTCGAGTTTTGTTTTTTTTTTGTTAATAATTTTATAAAAAAATAATTAAATAGTACTTTTTAATTGAAAGTACCAAATAGTACTTTTTAATTAAAAGTAACAAAATAGTACTTTTTAATAAAAAGTACCAAAATAGTACTTTTTAATAAAAAGTACCAAAATAGTACTTTTTAATAAAAAGTACCAAAATAGTACTTTTTAATAAAAAGTACCAAAAAAGTGCTTTTTATTTTGAAGTACGAAAATAGTTCGTTCTAATAAAAAACACACAAAATAGAATTTTTGGTGCTTTATTTTTAAGTACCTTAATAGTTCGTTTTAATAAAAAGCACCAAAATAGAATTTTTGGTATTAACAGTTCGTTTTAATAAAAAGCACCAAAATAGATTTTTTTGTAAAAAGTACAAAAAAACAAATTTATTGATTTTCGAAATTTTCGATTTTCGTTTTTTTATAAAATAATTATATAAAAAATAATTAAAATAGTACTTTTTAATAAAAAGTACCAAAATAGTACTTTTTAATAAAAAAGTACAAAAATAATGCTTTTTATTTAAAAGTACCTAAATAAAATTTTTGGTATTTTATTTTAAAGTTCCTTTATAGTTTTTTTTTAATAAAAAGCACCAAAATAGGTTTTTTTCTAAAAAATACCAAAAAATTTTATAAATTTATCTATTTTCATAATTTATCGATTTTTATAAATTTTTAATTTTTGTTTTTTTATAAAATAACTTTATAAAAAAAATATTCAAATAGTACATTTTAGTAAAAAGTACCAAAATAGTAATTTTTTATGAAAAGTATCAAAATAATACTTTTTAAGAAAAAGAATCAAAATCGTACTTTTTAATAAAAAGTACCAACATTTTTTTTGAAGTACCTAAATAGTTCGTTTTAATAAAAAACACCAAAATAGGATTTTTGGTGTTTAATTTTAAAGTACCTTAATAGTTCGTTTTAATAAAAAGCACCAATATAGAATTTTTGGTAAGTACCTTAATAGTTCGTTTCAATAAAAAGCATCAAAATAGATTTTTTTTTTGTAAAAAGTACAAAAAAATATATCGATTTTCATAAATTTTCGATTTCTGTTTTTTATAAAATAATTTTATAAAAAAATATTTAAAATAGTACTTTTTAATAAAAAGTGCCAAAATAATACTTTTTAATAAAAAGTGCCAAAATAGTACTTTTTAATAAAAAGTATCAAAATAGTACTTTTTATTAAAAATGACCAAAATTGTACTTTTTAATGAAAAGAACCAAAATAATACTTTTTAATAAAAGGTACCAAAAAAAAAAAAATTTAGAAAAAGTCTCAGATTAATAAAAATACCAAAATAATATTGTGCTCGATTCTCGAATACGACTTCACCATTCACCCAATTTTCAAAAATTTGATATTCTTTCGAGTTTTAAGATTTTTAAATTTGTTTTTGTAATTATTAAACATATTAACTAGATCTTTTATTGTTACAAGAAAAAAATTTAAAATTTTGAAATTCGATAGAATATCAAATTTTTAAAAATTGGGTGAATGGTTAAGTCGTATTCGAGAAACGAGCACATTAATTAAAAGTACCTTAATAGTTCGATTTAATAAAAAGTACCAAAATCGTTTTTTTTTGGTAAAAAGTACAAAAACAAAAATTTATTGATTTTCATAAATTTTCGATTTTTTTATAAAATAATTTTATAAAAAAAAATTTAAAATAGTACTTTTTTGTAGAAAGTACCAAATTAGTACTTTTTAATAAAAAGTACCAAAATAATACTTTTTAATAAAAAGTGTTTTTTTTTTATTTTAAAGTACCTAAATAGAATTTTTAGTATTTTATGTCAAAGTTCCTTAATAGTTCGTTTTAATAAAAGCACCAAAATGGATTTTTGTAAAAAGTACAAAAAAAAATTATCGGTTTTTATAAATTTTTGATTTCTGTTTTTTTAAAAAATAATTTTATAAAAAAATAAATACAATAATACTTTTTAATAAAAAGTACCAAAGTAGTACTTTTTAATAAAAAGTACCAAAATATTACTTTTTAATAAAAAGTACCAAAATAGTACTTTTTAATAAAAAGTATCAAACTAGTACTTTTTAATAAAAAGTACCAAAATAGTACTTTTTAATAAAAAGTATCAAAATAGTACTTTTTAATAAAAAGTACCAAAGTAGTACTTTTTAATAAAAAGTACCAAAATAGTACTTTTTTATTTTAAAGTACCTATATAGTACGTTTTAATAAAAAAACACCAATATAGATTTTTGTGTAAAAAGTACAAAAAAAATGTTTCATCGATTTTCATAAGTTTTTCGGTCTTCCAAACAACAAATTTGCTCAAAAAAAAGTTCGGCACACTAAATTTTTTTTTTTAACTTGTTTTGAAACAACCAAAAATGATATAAAAAAAAGTACCAAATAAGTGATTGTTTTAAAAGTAACAAACCGCACTTTTAAATAGAATTTTATTTTAGGATGGTACTTTTTAATAAATAGTACCAAAATCGTACATTTCAAAAAAATATCAAACTACAACTAAAAACAATCATCCTTTTTCGTAAAAAGTACTAAAAATATTTTTTTTTTATCGATTTTTACACATTTTCTCATCTTCTTATTCTGCTTAAAAAAAAAAATGGTCCCATCCCAGTGCTATTTTTGTTGGTTTTTTTTTTATAAAAGATACCAAAATAGACATTTTTACAAAAAAGTTCCAAATAGTACTTTTTATAAAAAGTAGAAAAAAAGTACTTTTTTATAAAAAGTAGCAAAATAGTTATTTTTAACAAAAAAAAGTACCAAAATAGAACTTTTCCAAAAAAAGAGTCCCAAAAAATTTACTTTTTTAACAAAATTGTGAAAAAAAGTACAATCTCAGTTTCTAATATCCAAAAGAGTTTTGTTTTTCTAAAACGGAAGTTTTTTTTAATGTATATAAAATTACTGCAATAATTTGTTATTTTTTTTATATAATTTATAGTTTTGTTTTTAATTAATTACTTTCTAAAATTAAATGTAGAAATATATTTTTACTTTCTTTTGTTTAATTTTTCATTTTTATAATTTATCATTTTCTATGGTTTTCTCTCATTTTGAATCAGATATCAGAAATGTGCTACAAAATAGTTGTTATTATAGAATTGTTTGTATTTTTTGAGATTTTTTTTTATTTATTTTTTTGTTTTTAGAAATTAATTTATTTTATTTTTTTGTTGTATGCATTTGTTTAACTAGTTAAGTTTGTATTTGACGTTCTTAAGGTCAGCCAGTAAAGAGGGAAGGATGTCCATTTGGGAGAAAAATTTTAGGAAACATTTTAAATATAAATATGTTTAAACTACTGAAAAGTTAAAAATCACATATATAAATTTCACTTTTTAGAATCAGTTCCATATTTTTGGAATTAAAAAAATATTTATCGAAAACCAGATTTGTTTAAATATGAAAACAAAAGTTCTGAAATCTTCATAATGTTATTGGATTTCTTTTTACCTTTTAAGAAAATAAACGCTAAAATTTGACTAATTTAAAGCTATATACTTTTTGTACTTTTTAAAAAAAAAAAGTAATATTTTGGTACTTTTTCATAAAATGTACTATAATGACACTACACTCAAAATAAATTCTCTGTCCAATCAGCAGAAAAATCTGCTAAAAATACACCCATTTTAAGCCATATGAGAAATCTGCAGATTTTAGCAAACACGGTTTGCTAAATATCTGTCATAAGAGGTGAATAAATATAACAAGAAAAAAAAAAAACATTCGCCGCCAGCGAGCATCGAACTCGCCACCTTCCGATTTGAAAGTACACTTCTTAACCACTACGCCACGGAAGCTTATACTTTTATCTGGCGTTTTAGCTATTAAACATGTGTGTTGTTCGACAGCAGAGAAATCTGATGTTAGCAGAAATATCTGCTGATTTTAGCAGAAAAATCTGCTGATTTTAGAAGAACAATCTGCTGATTTCAGCAGAATAATCTGCTGATTTCAGCAGAACAATCTGCTGATTTCAGCAGAGTAATCTGCTGACAATCTGTTCTGCTTTTTTTTATATAAAAAAATAATGAAATTCAGCAAACAAAATCACTATTAAAAATGTCTGTTATTTTCTTAAACTGAATGACAGAGATTTTAGTGAAAATATCCTTTTCAGCAGAACAATCTGCTAAAAGATTGCTAATTCAAATTGAAAGTCGTTTTACAGATTTTTTGACAGAGTTTTTCTTTCGAGTGTATATACTAAATAGTATTTGGTATCCTCCCAAAACGTCCTGCGCACAAAAAAAAAAATTTTTACTAAAAAAATAAGATTAGCTTCTACTGCCACTAACACACTGACTTGTTTTCATTAATCTTATTCTACTTTTAACAGTTGTTTATACTTCCCTAATAAATTTTCTTTAGTAGGTGCAACAGATCATGAGCTGTAAATTTGACATGCTGAGAGTGCATTAAACCTGACAAATTGTAAATGTTTATTAAAATGATACTTATTTTAGTAATATAAACTAGAATTTTTTTGTTTGTCTTATTTGAAAAAAAAAAAATTAACTTAATATTTCTAAAGATCATCAAAATCATGTGAGTATTTGTAATGATGTGTAATGGTACAATTTAATAAAAAGTACTAAAAAGTACTATTTGGTGCATACTTTTGATTTTAAAGTATTATTTTTAAACATTTTATTAAGAAGTAATATCTTTTTACTTTTTTTTTTCATCAACATTTTATTAAAAAGTACAATTTTGGTACTTTTTATAAATAATTTTAATTCTTTTTTTATTAAAAAGAACTATTCTGGTACTTTTTTTAATTAAAGTACAATTTTAAAATTATTTATTAAAAAGTTATGTTTTGATTTTTTTTAAAAGAAAACAACAAAAAAGTACTTTATTGAATAGATGGACCAAATTTTTAGCAGAGTAAGGAAAGATCGATGGAAAAAAAAACTTTTTCGGTTATTTTTATTAGGCAGGAAAAGGAGCCAATCTTAGTTTTATAGTTAAAAAATATTTTTTTGGTGTAGAGAACGTTTTGGAAGACCTTTGTCTCAATAATTTCCCATTTTCTCAACTGTATGGATTTTATCCCAAATTAGTACTTCTTTTTTTGAAAATACCAAAATAGTACCTTTTTTATAAAAATTACCAAAATACAACTTTTTTATTAAAAAAAAAAACAAAATAAAACTTGTTAAAAAAAGTTTCAAAATAGTCCTTTTTTATAAAAAAAAAAAAAACAAAACAAAACTTTAAAAAAAGTACCAATATAGTACTTTTTTATAAAAATTACCAAAAGGGTATTTTAAAATAGAAGAAGGTACTGAATTACCATTATTTTAAAAAATAGGACCAGAATACTACATTTTAAAAACAAGTATCAAAATAATACTTTTTAATAAAAAGTACAAAAACAGTCCTCAATTATTTTGCATTCTTAGCACTTTCTGCATTTAGCCCTAAATTATTGATTTTTGTAAAAGGAAACAAAGTAGTACTTTATTATAAAAACTTTTTTAAAAAAGTACCAAAAAAGTAATTTTTTATTAGAAGAATGTACAGAATTATTACCTTTTTTTAAAATAGTAACAGAATACTACATTTCAAAAAAAAATTATCAATATAGTACTTATAATAAAAAGTACCAAAATACAACTTTTTGATTAAGAAACAAAAAAGTACTTTTTCGTAAAAAGTACCAAACTATAAAATACTTTTTAATTAAAAGTAACAAAAATGTTTTTTTTATCGATTTTCATAATATTATGTTTCTTTTAGACAGCGGAATAGGGTTGAGAGAAACACCCCTTAGCAAAGTAACGGGTCATTTCATCCAAAATGTACTTTTTTGTTGGTTTAATTTTTTTTTGTTCAACTACCAAAATAGACCTTTTTAATAAAAAGTTTACAAATAGTATTTTTCAATAAAAAGCTTAAAAATAGTATTTTTTTCTAAAAAGTGCCAAAAATAGAACATTTTTATAAAATATTTTAATAAAAATAATACATAGTACCAAAATAGTACATTTTAAAAAAGTATAGATATATTACTTTTGATGAAAATATTTTAAATCGAAAAATGTACACGGATAATACTTTTTAGTAAATAGTACCAAATAACTACATTTAAAAAAAAAGGACCAAAATAATACTTTTTAATAAAAAGTACAAAAATACTATTTTTTGATAAAGAAAGTACCAAAACAGTCCTCAATTAATATTCCATTCTTAGCACTGTCTGCATTTAGCCCAAAATTAATGATTTTTAATAAAGTACTACTTTGTTTCGTTTTAGCAAAGTACTACTTTATTATAAGAACTTTATTATAAGAAAAGTACCAAAAATGTAGTTTTATATTAGAAGAATATACTGAATTATTACTTTTTTTAAAAAAATAGTACCAGAGTACTATTTTTTAAAAAAGTACCAATATAGTACTTATATTAAAAAGTACCAAAATACAACTTTTTGATTATGAAACTACCAAAACAGTACTTTTTCGTAAAAAGTACCAAACTATAAAATAATTTTTAATTAAAAGTAGCAAAATTGTTTTTTTTTTTGGATTTTTATAATATTATGTTTCCTTCCTACAGCGG
The DNA here is from genome assembly GCA_963921195.1 of Pegoplata infirma. Taxonomy (NCBI): domain Eukaryota; kingdom Metazoa; phylum Arthropoda; class Insecta; order Diptera; family Anthomyiidae; genus Pegoplata; species Pegoplata infirma. The sequence continues at coordinate 37,857,477 of OY992536.1, forward strand.
AATAAGGTGTTAAAACTTCCGAGAGAGATAGTCGCATTATTTAAAAGTTCCGTAAAAATCGAGTTTTTCTTAATAAATTAAAGGTTTATTTGTTTAATTATTTTAAAACACTGACATTTCTTCAGTGCTTTTGTTATTACTTTTCACCAAAACAAATAATAAACTTTTTTTTAATAACAATTAACAGTTTAAAATAAAATTAAATTTAAAACAATATCAAAAAAAAAAAAAAAAATTGAAACCAATTGCAATTGCAATAAAGCAAAAAAAAAAAAAAAAAAAAATATATAAACAATACTCTCTCTCCAAAAATACAAAATACATAAAAAACAACAACAAAACAATTTTTTGTTTGTTTTTAACTATAAAGTGAAAAGAGATTTGTAACACCGATCTCAATATTAAATAGCTCACTTAATTTATAGCCGCCAAAAATTAATCCAGCAACAATAATGGAAACTCCAAAAACATCATCAAAAAGATTAAGAGATGACTTACAAACCACTCAAATTGATGGTGAATCAACAACTAAAACACCAAGATTGTCTAATTCTGACTCTTCGTTTAAATACCAGACATGAGCTCAAATGTACTCCCTTCTTCGCTGACACCAAATCATTCGCTTCAGAGTACACTACTTTTAGAGTACAGTGTTTGGGAATGAGAATGTTTACTATGATGCTAAACAGCAAATTAAAAAATTTGCTATGCTTTTTTAAACGAACGCGCAACATGTCGTGTTTGAACGATTAGAATGTAAACAAACCATCGTTTTTAGAATATCAAACATAGTAGAGATCTAAAAATTACACCGTGTGTTAGAATTTTTTTTATATACACTGATCATTTAGAATGTTTTATAAAAAAAAATGTAGAAAAAAAATTACAAATATGGGGGTAGCAAAAAAAAAAGCGTTTTGTATGTAAGAGAAAATATGTATGTATGTGTGTTTTGTAGAAAAAAATAAGTAGTATGTATGTACAAAAAAAGGTTTTATATGAAAGATATTATAGTGGATTGAAAAAAAAAATGATTTTCTACATGCGTTAGCGTATTATGAAAGTTAAAACATTAAGGGGAACGGAACAAAAATGCTTAATTTTAAAAGACAAAATATATTAGGCTGAACCAAAAAAAATAAATTTAAGGAAAACTGACTTCACTATGTGAATAATATTAGGATAAATTAAAATAACCATCTATATGAGAAGACATATCAAGATAGATTATTTCTTTTATTTTATGTAATATGGCGTTTTTTAAATTGGAAAACACAAACATATGGCTTAACTAACAAAAACTTATTATAAGGTTGGATAAAAAAATGGAAAAATTTAAGAATAAAAAAAAAACAAAATCGTTATGCTATATAATTAATTATCCCATTTCGATCCTCTGTTCGATTTTTCGAACAGTAGAGAACATCTTTTTCCAAAAAATATTTTTGTATGAATGAGGTGGAATTTCGGGTAAAGGTAGAAACAGAACAAGCACGGCACGGGGGACGGTTGCCGTTGCCGGAGAATATAGGCCCAAAACAATGATGGGGGACGGCGACGGCAAAAAATGTCATTTGTTTGTTCAGTGCTGCTAACTTTTTATAAAATTAGAGTAATTTTACAGAAAAAAATCGCTTATCACATAGTCAATGTGATTAAGTTGGCACTACTGTACGTTTGTTACACCATTGTGAATGAAAAAATAAAAAATTGTTGAGAAAATGCGGCAACCCTGGAGTGTGAGAGGGAGGGAGATTGAGAGAACCCGGAGATAAAATAAAATAAGTTTTAATTTTTTGTCGTGCCGGTCACGGTTTTTAACTGTCAAATCGTATGGAAAAAGTCGTGCCGAGCTTGTTCTGTTCAGACCTTAAATATGATTAGGAATGTTAAGTCTCATCTTTCTGCAATTAAAAAAAATATCCCCGCTTGACCACCGCAATTTCTATGTCCATGAAGTGCAATGCAAATCAGCACAGAAATTGTTTCAAGCAAAAACGATAATTTAGCATTTTTTAATTTTCGGCTTTTAACTTTTTTGACTAATTTAAATTTTTTTTAGATTTAATTAATGATCAAATTCCACTAATTTGAATTATTTTGAAATGATTTGTTTTGAAAATAATGAAATAAATTAATAAAATAGCAAATAAATCCAAATATTAAAATTGCATAAAAAGTTGAAATGCAGGCTTTTCTAAGAAAACGGCACATTGAAAAATTTTTTTTGACAAGATTTTTGAGATCAGCGGGTGCTAATTATCCTAAAAAAGTACCTTTTTCCAAAAAAGAAAATTGAATCTTGGTCCAAAATGGGTTATGCAAGGCTGGATCAATAAAAATAAACCGGATTAAGATTAGGATTAACCTTATTTATTAAAAAAATGGGTGAAATAAAGTCCAATTTTTTTATATTTTTACAGTTTGAAATTTTTCTAAGTTTTTTTTTTACAGTTTAAAAATTTTACAAGTATTTTTACAGTTTGATAAACTACATCTTCTGGTTCGAAGCGTACACAAACTTTATTTGGTGTATGTATCGTTGGCCTGTGATATGTATGTTATTTCAACCAAAAAAAGATTCACTATAACCCGATAAAATGTTATACAATTAGATATAATTGGATCTTATTGTATCCAATCACATATAATTTGATGCCATTGGATAGAGACAAATTTCGGACAAAATTGTATTATACTATATACAAATGAATAAAATAAGATATTAATAAATCTAATTTAATGCAATTCTATCCACCATTTTTGGGATAAAATAATATCTAATTGTATTCGAGGACAGATCAAACGTTATATAATTTTATGTGACGCAATATTAAAATTTTTACTCGGGCAGTCAGAATTTTTTGTTTTACTTTTTAAATACATTTTTAAGCTTGTATAAAAATTGTTTAAGTTTAATAACCCGAGTAAAAAAGTTCCTATATAGTTGTATATAATTTTATAAACATAATATGATTAAATAGAATTATATAGAATTTGATGCGAAAAATGAGTCGATAAAACTATATAAAATTTGATCAATGTTCCTTATATTTTGATTAATTTTTTATATAATTTTATGCGAAATTTGGACCCCTATTTTTATATAACAACAGCAAATTTATATAATCAGATATAATTATATACAACTATATGAAATTATATAAAACAATATATAATTTTATAAAGTTATATAAAATTATATCAAGTTTTATATAAATCATAAAATTTTGTTTTAATTATATAAAATTATATATAATTTTATGTAACTTTATATAGTTTTATACAGCTTTATACAATTTTATATATTTTTATATAATTATATATGATTATATAAATTTTCTGTTGTTATATAAAAATAGGGGTCCAAATTTCGCATAAAATTATATAAAAAATTTATGAAAATATAAGGAACATTGATCAAATTTTATATAGTTTTATCGACTCATTTTTCGCATCAAATTCTATATAATTCTATTTAATCATATATAATGTTTATAAAATTATATACAACTATATAGGAAGTTTTTTACTCGGGAATACACGTTTAATAGGAAAAAAGTCACATATTTGAAAAATAATTAAAAAAGAATTGCCCGAGTAAAAAAAAAAATTTTTAGATCTAATTTGATCTCAAAATTGGCTGTATCAAGTTGTATCAAATAATTATCTAATTGTATTATTTTAGATACACAAATATAAAAAATTATACAATTGGATCCGAATTTTGGTCACATCCAAATAAATCCAGTTGATCTTATTTTATATAAATAAATGTAGATTTATATAATTATATAAAGTCAGATATATTTATGTATAACCTCAGATACGAAAATGGAGCCGCATCAAATCTTAAATAAAATTAGATCTGAACATATAAAAAGTCATATATAATTTAATATGATTGTATCAAATTATATATTATTATATCAAAACTTTTTTACTCGGGTGCAATAATTTCTATTAATAAAAAAATATTTCATAAAAATTAAAAAAAAAATCTTAACATTTCCCGAGTAAAAAAGTTCCTATATAATTATATATAGTTTTATATATACATATATTATTTTGTAAAACTATATGTATTTTTTGTTGCATCATATGTGATTTTATATATTTGCACTTCTAATTTGTTTCTTATATAAAATTATATAACAGAAAATATGGACTTTTATATAATAACATATGATTTAAAGTTCGTTTATATAATTACATATGAACTTTAAAATTCTGTCTTCTTTTTTATATAATTTGATAAAACAAAATATTTGAAGAAATTTTATATAAAACTTTATGCAACTGTTTTTAAATTATATGTTATCTTATATGAGTAAAATTTAAAAAAAATCTAAGTCCTTTACATATAATTCAATATAACTTTTGAAAATTTTTCTAAGTCGAGATGTTTTTTTTTTTGAAAATTTTCAAAGTCCTAAAAATATTTTTAAAAATTTTTAAGTCCTGGAAACAAATTTTTTTTTGTCAATTTTTTGCGTTTTGGGGGAAAACATTTTTTTCTTATATATAAATATATTTAATTATATATAATTGCATCAATTTTATACAAAAAAGGGTCCAATTTTCGCATATAACTATATAAAATTATATTAAAATTATATCAAATTTGATCAGATTTGATCAAATTTGATAAGTTTTTATATCGTTTTATCGACTCATTTTTCGCATTAAACTATATATGATTATATATGATGGCTTTATGTAATTTTATATGAATATATATGAACTTTTTTACTCGGGTTGTTTAATTTATGTATTAAAACAATATTATATATCTACTAATATCAAATAATTTTCATCAAATAATTTTCTTTCTATTATAATAAAATTATTTTCTTCTGCGTTTTCAAATAATAGAACAAATGCCAAAACCATTCGTTCGAAGCCAAAGCCTCTGTTGTGATTTTTGGCGCATGTCGTTGCCTCACGAAATATAAAAAACTACCATCAACTAAAAAGATCATAACTACAATAAGAAAACAAATATTTTTCGTTGCAAACTCTAGCTGGCATTTTTTCTCTCCCTCTTATTGAAATTGTTCACTTGTTTTCTGTCTTTAAAAAAAATGAGTATGACAGTTATTTTTTATTTATGTATTTTGTATTTTGCATTGTTTATTGAGTCTTATTTTTCTCAATATATTTTTTTTTCTATATTTTGCCTCTCGTAAAAATATTTGAGACCAAAAAATTTGTGCATCAAGAAAGTAATTAAAAGTTTTGTGAACTTGCAATAACAATAATTTTGTTTTTGTAACCGAATAATTGGCGTTGGCCAAAGAAGGTGTTTTTGGTCATACACTGTATATTTAATTATTATATGCCCTTACAATTTGTACCATAAAGCAAAATAATTTTGTTGACGTTACATATTTTTCTTTTTTTTTCAAAATATAAAAAGATTTTTTCAATCTACTCTAATATTTATTTTCGTGTCTTAATGTACCTACAGACGACGCAAAATTATGTACAATATGCAAGTATATTGATTGTGTGTGGGTAAGATTAACGAGTGTACAATGGTAAACCTTTTTTATCTACTCTTATGTACATATCCCAGCAGAAATAAATCGAGATTTTGGCGACACAGCATCTGTTTATAGCATACCGTAGCGCATCCAAAGAGCGCTCTTAGGGATGCAGTAAAAGGAAGGGGAAAAAATTTTATTTTTTTTTTAAGATTTTTTATGTAAAACTTATAATGTGTAATTATTTTAAAATTTCACACTTGCTTTCCTTTTTAATATTTTTTTAACACATTTTGAATAAAAAAACATGAGTTTTAGACAAAGACACATGATTTGACTGCATCATTATTGCGCATTAATCAGCGCTGCAAAGAGCGCTTCAATCATAGCATCTTTGACCCCTGTTCCCAAAAAAATCCCATAAAAAATGTGAAAATGAAAATTTCCGATATTTTTTTGATGTTCACTTCCGATTTTTTTTTTTTTCATTTTGTTTCACATAAAGTTTTGTAAAGTAAAACGAATGAATTTTTTTGTTATATTTTTTTAAATTTTAGTTATTTGATTTCAACTTTGAACAGACAAGGAAAAAATTCGAATTTTATTTAAAATTCATAAGGTATTTGAAATAAAATTTTTGTTTAAATAAAATTCTCAAAAGCATTTGAATTTTATTATTTCCAAAAATAAAATTCTCAAAAAAAAAGAATTTTATTTTTGGTTTGATTGAATTTTATTTTTGGTTATTTTACTTTTGGTTTGAATATTTATTTGTTCAAAATATATTTGTTATTATGGAAATAAAATTATTTTTTTTTATTAATAAAATTCTGTAAAGAATTTTAAATAAAATTTTTTTGAATTTTATTTCTTCTAAGAATTTAAAATAAAATTTTTAAGAATTATATTTAAAATTCTTTCTTGAATTTTTTGAAAAATTTAAAATTGAATTTTATCAATAACGAATTTTAAATTTTATTGTTTTTGCTTGTCTGACTTTGAATGAACCCGTAAACAAACACCAAACTCGATTTCATGTGATTCGGAAAATATCATGTGATTTGAAAAGTTTTGAAAGTCAAAGAGGCCTTTAACACATTTTAAATGATGATAAATAGGCCAACCAAAAAACAGCCAATGCTTATTTGTTATTTCGATGAATAAACCGATTTGGATTAAACACAAACTCTAATCACGAAAAAACAGAAAAACTAAGATCCATTTGTTATAACTTCTTTTGAATATTTTTTCATTTATTGGTAAATTTTTTGTTTTTTATCTCATTTTTACAAAAACTAAAAAGATACATGAATTTACAGCATCTTTATTCTGCTTAAATCAGCTCTACAAAGATACATGAATTCACTGCATCTTTAATCTGCTTAAATCAGCGCTAAAAAGATACATGAATTTACAGCATCTTTATTCTGCTTAAATCAGCGCTCTAAAGACACGTGATTTCAGTGCATCTAAAGAGCGCTGTTTCTGTGTATCCAACTAGCGCTCTAAAGTGGGACATCGCCTTAGAGAATCATGCATGAATTCAGCGCAATTGGATGCGCTCCTTTACTCAAGTTCCCCTTCCAAAAGCTGCTGAACGTTCAGCAAAATTTCTGCTGGGATGTATGTACAAATATATTTTATTTTCGCTAATAACAAAACGGTGTTTTTTTAATTTTCCCCATAATGATTTTTTTTATTAACCATTACATTTATAATGTTTTTTTAGTTCGCCCCAATATTTTCCTTTATATAAGAATTCTTTATTTTTCGATATTTTTTTAATGCTCTTTTTTTATTAAAAAATTTATTCTATTCACACGCTTCAGAGTACAGTATTTCCAAATTATTTGTTGTCTGTGTGCTCCTTTTTTTGTCTGTAAAAATTTTTTTTGTCTGGAAATTTTTTTTTATTTTTTTTCTTGTTTTGCAAAAAAAATATTTTTAATTAGTTTTTTGCTGAAAATATAAAATAAAAAATAACATTTTTTTTTTAATTTTTTTACAGAAAAACAAATGTTTACAATAAAAACAAATTTCAGTAATCTCCAAATTAAACTAATATTTTAAGCAAAAAAAGTATAATTTGCTCCACCCTAATGCACATACAAAAAAAAATAGACAAACTTTTGATACATTCGGCGTAGGCAAAAAAAATTGTATTCGGTAACACACTATATACTTCATCATTATAGGCCCTTACATTTTCCGCCATAAAACAAAACAATTTTTACCACATTTTACATTATTTTTCGAAATAGAAAAATATTTTTTTAATCCACCATAATATTTATTTTCATGTATTAATTTTTTTTTATCCACTCTTATTAATATATTAATTTTCCCCGTAATTATTTTTTATTTACCTCTTCATTTATTCTACATAACAAAATGTTTATTTTAATTCGCACTTGCATACATACATACATACATACATACATACATACATACATACATACATACATACATACATACATACATACATACATACATACATACATACATACATACATACATACATACATACATACATACATACATACATACATACATACATACATACATACATACATACATACATACATACATACATACATACATACATACATACATACATACATACATACATACATACATACATACATACATACATACATACATACATACATACATACATACATACATACATACATACATACATACATACATACATACATACATACATACATACATACATACATACATACATACATACATACATACATACATACATACATACATACATACATACATACATACATACATACATACATACATACATACATACATACATACATACATACATACATACATACATACATACATACATACATACATACATACATACATACATACATACATACATACATACATACATACATACATACATACATACATACATACATACATACATACATACATACATACATACATACATACATACATACATACATACATACATACATACATACATACATACATACATACATACATACATACATACATACATACATACATACATACATACATACATACATACATACATACATACATACATACATACATACATACATACATACATACATACATACATACATACATACATACATACATACATACATACATACATACATACATACATACATACATACATACATACATACATACATACATACATACATACATACATACATACATACATACATTCCCGCATGGGTATCCTTATTATAGGATAACGGGAGTGACGACCCCGCGGACCCTGAGTTGTCACAGGTATGGAAAGCGTATCTAAAGTAGATACATGTGCTTAAAGAAGTCCTGAGTCAGGGCGAGTGGATGCCGCCCTTTAATTAGGTATCCAACCACAGGGGTACCCTCAAGAGAGGAGTAGTTGGGAGAGTGACGTCTCCGTGGTTTCCCCCACGTTTCATCGAATGTTTTTCTATCTGTCGCAACCTGTGATCTTCGCGATACATCCGTGGTTTTTTATACCTGTGACCCCCCCGCCGAAAGGCATCAAGATTAATCCCAGCACGATCTTGATTATGGCATTACTGGAATATGATTTGGAATTGACGAAACCCTGGGCTGACGGCTGTGGTATTCTTGAACCTGAGTATGCAAAGGTGAAACTTTGCAGAAATGGCTTCCAGGTTAATGCCACAGCTGCCTCCGTCCCGTTAAAACCTGGCAAGTCTCAAAGTACGTTCAATGCTCGTCACCATTCAGTTGGCGGTGCAGGAATCGGTTGCAGGAATATCTCCCGACTTACACGGATCTGGCACTGGCGGAAGTTCCCATAAGGTCTTTCGTCAACCCTCGCATGGACCTCACTGCTTGCAAAGGGACCCATGGGATCTTTAACGTGACTGCACATCGAGCGGAGATAGCGGCTTTGAGTTGGGACCACTTTAGAATGAACAATAATCAAGCACACTCACAACAACAACAACAAAAACAACAGGATGAAATGGGTGAAATATCTAATCCATTTGAGAGGAGTTCGGTGATTGTAAGATCACCCAAAACAAGTGAACAAACACCTTCTGTTATTGCTGATAAGCCTAATAGCATGGTCAAACTAGGAGAGAAAATTTCGAAAATGGTAGATTTTTTGAAAAGTAAAAGCAACGTGCACAAGGAGATCGTCTCAATGTCGCGGGAGATCCAAGCATTATTTATGCAGGCATCTAAAGAGTTAAACAGTGGACCTATCAACTCCATTGAACCAACACCCCAGGAGGATAAGCAAACTCAAACTGATGAGATAGCACGGCCTAACCTACCGCAGCTACTGACCCCAAAGCGTAAACGAGACCCAGTCTCTCAGAGCCCCAAGGGAAATAAGCCCAAGAAGAAGAAGAATACTACCGTAAATCAAACAAGAGATGTTGAAGAGGCAAGCACGTCGACTGTTGCAACAGGTGGAAAGCCGGAGCAGGTCGTAACGGATCGAGCCTGGAGTGAAGTTCGCCCGAAGGCAAAAAAGAGAAGAAAACCTGCCAGGCCTGATGCCCTGGTCATACATACATCTGGGGAAACGTCTTACGCTGACATCCTAAGAAAGGTTAAAACTGACCCAAAGTTAGCCATGCTTGGTCAGAACGTCAAGGGTATAAGGAAAACTGCCAAAGGCGAGTTACTCCTTGAGCTTAACAAACCTGGCCACCAAAGCACAGTTGAGTTTAGGCAATCAGTTGAAGAGGTTCTTGGTACTGACGCTGCTGTGCGTTCGTTTACACACGAAATATTTATTGAGATAAAAGATATAGACGAGGTTACATCCAAGGAAGAAGTTTTTGAGGCCCTCGTGAACCAATCCGAAGACTTCAAAGAGCTGCAAATAACGGCAATAAAATCCATGAGAAAAGCCTATGGAGGTACACAAACTGCCACCATTGGTATGAGTGCTGTCTTAGCAGGCAAACTATTGGAGCTTGCAAAGTTGCGTATAGGATGGGTGGTATGTCGAATACGTGAAAAAATCTCACCGAAAAGATGTTTCAGATGTCTAAATTTTGGACATCCAGCTGCTAAGTGCAAGAGTCCAAATGACTACACAAACAACTGCATACGTTGTGGGGAAGTTGGACACAAGATTGGAACCTGTTCGAATAGTCCAAAGTGTTTACTGTGTAATGATACTACATCCAAAGGAGACCATGTAACGGGAGCGACTTCCTGTCCCCAGTACAGAAAAGCGCTTCAGGAACTAAGTAAACGAATATGAAACTGCTACAATGTAACTTAAATCATTGTCAAGCAGCTCAAGATTTGTTAAAACAGAGTGTCCGTGAGCTGAACATTGACGTCGCACTTCTTAGTGAACCATACTGCAATATGGATTCACCAAGATGGGTTGCTGATAGTTCAAATACGTCTGCTATCTGGTCTGTGCGTAACCAAACGTTGCAGAATGTGATGACGACGCAACAAGATGGTTTTGTTCGTGCAGATATATCTGGAATATCCATTTACAGCTGCTACATACCACCGAGATATTCCAACGACGATTTTGAAGTTATAATCGAAAATCTGGTCTCCGATGCAATTAATAAGAGCGTGGTGGTGATAGCTGGTGACTTTAATGCGTGGGCTACAGAGTGGGGCTGTCCGAGTACAAATGAGAGAGGTAGAATTCTTTTGGAGCTATTCGCTGTGCTAGATGTGGTTTTACTGAACACTGGTAATCAGCGTACTTTTAACCGCAATGGTGGAGGTTCGGTAATAGATATAGCTTTTTCAAGTGCTAGTATCGTAAATCGTATTGATTGGTCTATCTGTGATATATACACACATAGCGATCATAGTGCTATCCTCATGGAAATAAGAGATGCTCCGCTGGCAATCGCTTGCAGACAGAACCGTACTGCGATGGGCTGGAAAACAAATACCTTTGATAGCGAGATATTTAACCTTTACGCCGAGGACATAACACTTGATGGTACACCAGAGAATATGGCAGGTCAGTTCATTAACCAGGTGACAAATGCATGCAATGCCTCTATGGGGAGGAGAGGACAAGGTCCAAATAAAGCACCGGTTTATTGGTGGAACGAAGAGATTGCTCAATTGCGAAAATGTTGTATACAGGCCAGACGAGTTTACGTTAGAGGTAGAGGCAGGCTAGGAAGTGAAGCTAACCACCAGGAGCTTAAATCCAAAAAGAAAGCCCTCAAGCTGGCAATACGTCGAAGTAAGAGAGCATGTTTTTTGAATATATGTGATGACGTTGATAGTAACCCATTTGGAATGGCATATAAACTAGTAACGAAAAAACTGAAGTGCTTTAGTGCAACACCACCACGAGATTCTACTACTCTACTCGAAATAGTAAAACATCTTTTTCCTTATCAAGGATCAACCACGTGGGAAAACCATATCTCTGCGGAAATATTCAGCTTCCCAACGACTACTATAGACGAGATACAGCATGCTGTAGCCAAGTTTGAAGACAGAAAATCGCCTGGTCTTGATGGCATACCAAACATCGTCCTGAAGGAGATTGTAAAGTGCTGCCCCGAACAACTAGTTAAATTGATTAACTCCTGTTTTGAGAATGCGTCATTCCCAACATTGTGGAAGAGACAGAGGCTGGTATTGCTACCCAAGGACCAAAAGCCCTTGAACAACCCATCGTCCTATCGTCCCCTGTGTATGATAGACACGTGTGGAAAGTTGTTGGAGAGCATAATTTGCGGAAGGCTTGAGGCAAGTATTGAGACGACGGGCGGTCTATCTGAAACACAGTTTGGTTTCAGAAAAGGCAAGTCAACAGTCGATGCAATAAGATTAGTGGTTGGCATTGCCAACGATGCTATAGAAGGTAAAAGGTGGAAGAATGGCTCCAAAGAATACTGCATAGTTGTAACACTCGACGTGAAAAATGCTTTTAATACTGCGAACTGGGAAAAGATTGTGAATGCCCTAAATCACTTAGGTATACCGCGATATCTGGTAGCGATAATTAAGGACTATTTCCGAAATAGAACCCTTGTATACGATACCGACGATGGAATGAAAGAGTACAAAGTTACGGCAGGTGTACCGCAAGGGTCTGTACTTGGACCACTACTTTGGAACGTGATGTACGATGGTGTTTTGAGACTGGTACTTCCAGAAAATGCTAGAATCGTAGGCTTTGCCGATGATATAGCTCTGGTAGTTACTGCAAAACACACTGAGGAAGCGAGGAATGTCGCAAACAGTAGCATATACTTGGTGCGGTCATGGTTAGATTCAATGGGGTTGGCACTTGCTGAACAAAAAACAGAGGCAGTTCTAATCAGCAGTCGTAAAGTCGTTGAAAGCATTACCCTAAATATTGGTAGCTGTTCAATAGAGACAAAGGAGCACCTTAAATACCTAGGTGTAATGATAGACAACCGTTTATCATTCAAACACCACTTAGAGTATGTCGGTGATAAGGCGAGGGCAACATGTACAGCACTGTGCCGCATAATGCCTAATACTAGGGGTCCTAAATACCTACGAAGGAAATTGCTGGCGAATGTAGTGAAAAGTATAATTCTTTATGCGGCTCCAATATGGTCGGACGCGACTAAATTTAAATCATATCGTGATAAAATCTCATCAGTGTTCAGATTAGCAACTCTTCGTGTATGTTGCGCGTTTCGAACCGTGTCAGACGAAGCAGCGTTGGTCATTGGTGGTATTATACCCATTGACTTACAGGCGGAAGAAGCACAGTATGTCTTCGACTTCAAGGGTGTGTCTGATAATACTGCAAATCGTATTACGGCGAGGGGTTTAGCTGTTGGTAAATGGCAATCTCGTTGGTCATCATCAACGAAGGGTAGGTGGACGCACACATTAATTCCTAATGTGAGTGTCTGGTTGCAAAGGAAACATGGTGATATAAATTATTATCTCACCCAGTTTCTGAGTGGACATGGCTGTTTTAAGGCCTACTTGTACCGTTTTGGACATGACAGTGATCCGTTTTGTCCGTATTGTAGTGGTAACGTGGACGAAAATGCAGAACATGTTTTCTTTGACTGTCCACGTTTTACAGTTGAGAGGGAGAACCTCAAAGAGGTTGTCAGGAGTAGAATTTTTCCAGGGAATATAGTAGAGATAATGTTAACATCAGAGCGTAACTGGGAACATGTATGTCTGGGAACATGTATGTAACTATGTTAAATTGGTTCTTTTAGAACTTCGTAGGCAAGAGGAGACTCGAAGAAGAGTCTAGGTTAGAGTAGCGGTGGTTTATCCCTTCCCCCCTCCGTGAGGAAATACTTAGCGGTGGTACCGCGGGGATTGTGGATCTGTGAGAGGGTGTTTAGCGTGTTAAAGTCTCGCACTCTGGCAATTTTCAGTGTGTGCCAAGTCTTTTGATGATTTTTGCCTCTATAAAAAAAAAAAAAAAAAAAAAAAAAAAAAAAAAAAAAAAAAAAAAAAAAAAAAAAACATACATACATACATACATACATACATACATACATACATACATACATACATACATACATACATACATACATACATACATACATACATACATACATACATACATACATACATACATACATACATACATACATACATACATACATACATACATACATACATACATACATACATACATACATACATACATACATACATACATACATACATACATACATACATACATACATACATACATACATACATACATACATACATACATACATACATACATACATACATACATACATACATACATACATACATACATACATACATACATACATACATACATACATACATACATACATACATACATACATACATACATACATACATACATACATACATACATACATACATACATACATACATACATACATACATACATACATACATACATACATACATACATACATACATACATACATACATACATACATACATACATACATACATACATACATACATACATACATACATACATACATACATACATACATACATACATACATACATACATACATACATACATACATACATACATACATACATACATACATACATACATACATACATACATACATACATACATACATACATACATACATACATACATACATACATACATACATACATACATACATACATACATACATACATACATACATACATACATACATACATACATACATACATACATACATACATACATACATACATACATACATACATACATACATACATACATACATACATACATACATACATACATACATACATACATACATACATACATACATACATACATACATACATACATACATACATACATACATACATACATACATACATACATACATACATACATACATACATACATACATACATACATACATACATACATACATACATACATACATACATACATACATACATACATACATACATACATACATACATACATACATACATACATACATACATACATACATACATACATACATACATACATACATACATACATACATACATACATACATACATACATACATACATACATACATACATACATACATACATACATACATACATACATACATACATACATACATACATACATACATACATACATACATACATACATACATACATACATACATACATACATACATACATACATACATACATACATACATACATACATACATACATACATACATACATACATACATACATACATACATACATACATACATACATACATACATACATACATACATACATACATACATACATACATACATACATACATACATACATACATACATACATACATACATACATACATACATACATACATACATACATACATACATACATACATACATACATACATACATACATACATACATACATACATACATACATACATACATACATACATACATACATACATACATACATACATACATACATACATACATACATACATACATACATACATACATACATACATACATACATACATACATACATACATACATACATACATACATACATACATACATACATACATACATACATACATACATACATACATACATACATACATACATACATACATACATACATACATACATACATACATACATACATACATACATACATACATACATACATACATACATACATACATACATACATACATACATACATACATACATACATACATACATACATACATACATACATACATACATACATACATACATACATACATACATACATACATACATACATACATACATACATACATACATACATATATTTTTTTTATAAAAGAATTCCCCCAAATAGCCAAACAATATATTTTTTTTTTTTATAAAAATCATTCTAAGTACACGCTTCAGAGTACAGTATTTTCAAATCATTGGCTCTCTATGTACTCCCTCGTTGGTTCATTCGTGTTACGAATGTCGTAACACTAGTGTGTGTAGCTTTCTCATGCACTGTGAGCATAGAATGAAAAACTCATTCGTTTTGAACGCTAAGAATAGAATATTGTCCACATTCTAAATTTTTTAGAATGTCTCTAAACGCATTTTAACACCATCCGTGCACATGTCTGTTAAATACATGCAAATACTCGATAAACGCCTGAACAAGCAGACAGAATTAATTATGAATCTGCTTAAAGAGTTTGAAGCCCACATGCATGCAGAATTAGATAAGAGAATGGATGAGTTTGATAAGAGAATGGAGGAGATGAAAATTGAAGTAATTAAAATTAAGAGAGAAGCAATCGATGAAATGAAAAATGAAATTAATAATGTTATCGAAAGAGTGGATGAACTAGAGACAGTGACGGCCGAACTTGTAGGGATGAAAACTGAAATTAAATCCCTTAAAATGCAAATTAAACGCCAAGAAAATTCCGCAATTGCTGCCGATCTTCGTATTAATGGCATTCCTTTTTCTGAAAATGAAAATTTATTTGAGATATTTGATAAAATTTGTTCCATTATTAAATTGTCTACACCTGCCATAAAAACTATTTTTCGTTTGCAAAATGAGAACAATAAACATAAAACAGACTCCAAAGATGCAGTTATTATAGTAAAAATGATGTCTCCATATGATAAAAACTACTTTTTAAAATCACTTGCCCTTTTTCGTAAGTCTAATAAAGATTTTTCATTTAAATTAAACGACATTGGTTTTAATCCATCAGATGGTAAATTTTTTGTTAATGAGAATCTCACCATCACTAATTATCGAATACTTCGAGAAGCTATAAAAATGCGAAATGATGAAAAAATTTGGGCAGCTTATTCTCTTCGCGGTCTCGTATATGTTAAGGTAACTGCTACTGATCACCCCATTTTCATTGATGAAATTACTGATTTAAATCGCTTATTTCGTTCTGATGGGGAAATGCGCTGATAATAAAATCGTATTTTTTATTCAATATATCTTTAATCATATTTCTTTTTCAATTTATTATACTCTTGCTATTATAAACTTAATTAATATTTCAACAATTTTATTAATAACAAGTAAAAAAGTTAATTCGGCCTTGCCGAATGTAGTGATACCCTCCACAATTTCAAAAAGATTATTGCAAACAACTTTATTTAAAAGGAAATTACTTTTGAAAAAAAAAAAAATTTCAAAAAAAATTTCCGCGAAAAAAAAATTTGGTAAAAAAAAAAAATCCGCGATTTTTTTCTTTTTTTGTCAAAAAATATGTTCGTACTTGTTTAAATACCATTCGGTGCTCAATTATGTTCACATATGTCAACCAGAAGCCGAACTAAAGCATTTTGTATTTTTAGGTTATGTTGAATGTACTGAAATTTTTGAGGTGTGCTTACATTTTCGTTCATAACTTTTGAACCGCTGAACCGATATCGCTCAAATGCAATACCAAACTTCTCGGGAGAACTTCCAATATATATGTTAAGTTTCAGTCATCTCTGTGCCATATTTTGTCCGCGAGAGCATTTTCCACAGACAGACAGACAGACGGACAGACGGACAGACGGACAGACGGACAGACGGACAGACGGACATCGCTAGAATGTCTTAAAATCGATCGGGCATCATGAATATATACACTTTATGGGGTCCCTGATCGATATTTCGATGAGTTACAAACGGAATGACAAACTTATATATACCCTCTATCACCAAGTGGAGGGTATAAAAATCAAAATAATAATATCTATACTAAAAATACTAAATTTTAAGAGCGTTGTTGTTAGGAAATATATTTTTAATTATTTTACCTATGCTTGCATTAAATAGCAGAGCATTTAGTTCCAAAGATGTGACTGCAAATATGGTTAAGATCCTGGCTAAACAACGGACTGGTCTAAAAGTTTGCCACATTAATGCTCAAAGCCTTAATAACAAAATAGATGAGTTTAGAATAACATTTGAATGTTCTGGTATTGATGTCATTACAGTTGCTGAAACATGGTTCAATCCATCGATAACTGATAATTTAGTTTCTCTTACCGGCTATAGAGTTTTTAGAGCTGATAGGGTAAACCATGCTGGAGGAGTGGCTGTATATGTTAAGAATGGTATAACCTGCAAAATCGTATGTACTTCTAATGATAAAATCGATCCCAAAAACCGTGATGATAAGAATAAAGATGATAAGGGTAATAAAGATGATAATCCAGCTGATATTAATCTTGTTGAATATATATTTATAGAGTTAGCTAGTGAGGGTAGAAAAATTCTTATTGGCTCAGTGTATAGGCCTAATAGTCGTATTAAAACCGATAAATTTTTCGAAAGGTTGGAAATTTTGACTACGGCGTATGAGGACATTGTCATTTCTGGTGATTTCAATTCAAATACAATAGTGGACTCTAGTATAACCAATGTTATGAATTTCCTGGGACTTTTTCCTACAAATACTAATATGCCTACACATTTTACTGCCACAGCCAACACTTTAATTGATATTTTCTTTATCTCTAACAAATCTAAACTTTTAATTTATGATCAATTGTCAGCTCCTTGCTTTTCAAAGCACGATCTCATTTTTATGATCTATGACTTTAAACTCAAAACACCACCTCAAAACATCACCTTTCGTGATTTTAAAAATTTAAACTACTTGTTTCTCGAGGAGGAATATCGTAAAATTGACTGGGACTGTATTTACTACATGGTCTCGGTTGATACGCAGCTAGATTTTTTGGAACGGAACTTGATAATGTTGTATGATCTAACAGTTCCATTAGTAACTAAGACAATTAGTCCTCAGCAAAAACCATGGTTTACATCAGCAATTAGTCGCCTTATATTTAAGCGTGACTCCGCTTACAGTAGATGGAAACGGTTTAAAACAACTGAATTGCATGAAAGTTATCGCATAGCTCGGAGAATGGTAACGAAAAAAATAAGGGAAGCAAAAGCAGAATACTATGCTGAAAAATTTTCAAATTCAGTAGACACGAAACAAAAATGGAAAATCATTCGTGAGATTGGAATTGGTAAGAAAAGTAATCATGAGGATACGAGAATTGAAAACCCTGAGGAAATCAATGAGTCATTTATTAACTTTTCCATGCCGGATGCTGATCATAGTTTCTACGACGATTATTGTGCGAGTAATCTTCCACTTAATCAATTTTCCTTCAACTGTGTGAGTCAGATTGATGTATTTAAAAGCTTTATTTCTATAAAGTCACATGCTACAGGTGTTGATGGTATACATCCAAGATTTATAAAGATTTTACTTCCGTCAATTTTACCAATTTTAACTCACGTGTTTAATAAAATTATTACGACAAGTTATTTTCCCTTAAGATGGAAACAGGCTAAAGTCCTGCCTATTCCAAAATCAAACAAGGAATACAGGCCTATAGCAATCTTACCGTTTTTATCTAAGGTTTTAGAAAGAATTTTACATAATCAAATAACATCATACGTTACTGATAATGGGTTGCTTACAGATCGACAATCTGGCTTTCGAGCAAAAAACAGTTGTATTACAGCTCTGGCAGATGTAGCTGAGGATCTGAGAAAGGAAGTTGATGATGGTAACTTGACCATGCTTGTGTTGTTGGATCATTCTAAAGCCTTCGATACGGTAGACCATACTATACTTAGTCAAAAGCTATGTAGGATGATGAATTTCTCATCAACATCTACCAATTTAGTGTCATCTTATCTGGAAAATCGTGTGCAGTGTGTTGAAACCAACACTGGAACGTCATCATTTCTCCCAATTAGAAGAGGAGTTCCACAAGGATCAATTCTTGGTCCTCTTCTCTTTTCAATATATGCAAATGATCTCCCTGATCAGTTATTACACTGCAGGATCCGCTTGTACGCTGATGATGCTCAATTGTACATGAGCAACAGAAATGAAAAGAACTTCGATGAATGCATCGTAAAACTTAATAATGATTTGAACAGAGTTTTTCTCTGGGCTTCAGCAAATGGACTGAGCTTAAATCCACGCAAATCCAAATGTATTGTGATAAGGAAGCGAACTAGTAAGTTAATCGTTAAACCGAATATCTATATAAACAACCAACTAATTGAAATTGTTGATAATGCTAAAAACTTAGGAATCATCTTTAACAGCACGCTTACATGGGATGATCATGTAACAGCAACTTGTGGAAAAACGTATTCAATGCTTAGAACCCTCTGGTCGACACAACATTGCACCCCGGTGAAAATAAGACTCTTGCTAGCAAAAACATATCTAATTCCAATTCTCTTATATGGATGTGAAATTTATTCTAGCTGTGATACCGTAAGTCAGCGAAGACTCAATGTCGTTTTTAATAATATTGCGAGATATGTGTTTGCACGTCGTAAGTTTGACAGAATTTCGATTTTTACGAAACAAATATACGGGGTTCAATTTGACGATCTCTTAAAAATAAGAAAACTCATTTTTTTACATAAAATTATTTACACAAAAGTACCTGATCATCTATTCAAAAGATTAAGGTTTAGTCGGTTTAATCGAACTGGGAATCTAATACCGTTTAGACATCGTAGCCTAATGTCTGAATGGCAGTTTTTTATATATGGTATCCGTCTTTGGAACTCTTTACGTAATAATAATAATGTTAATATTAAAACTGTAAGCAACGCTCTACGCTTCAAAAAACTTATTTTTGAACTATATTCATAGTTATGTACTTCGATATTATTAGATTGTTTTTTATTATTTTGATTTTTTATTAATTTTTTATATGATAATTATGTATAATTATATTAAATGATAATTATGTTAAATTTTTCTTTTTATGTTAAATTTTTCTTTTTCTTATTGTAATTATGTTTAATTTTTATATTATTTTTATTAATGTTTAATAATTTTTATGTTTAATGTTTTATTTATTTTTTATTTTTTTTCTCTCTATTTTGTGATAATGAAATGTTCAATATAATTTATTTCTATTGTTAAAAACAATGCTAGAATTAAGATTATACTTTTTAAAATATGTAACAAAATACCACCCTGTGTTGTTTTAAGATGTTATGTCTTGTTACACAGGTTAACAAATAAACAATAAATAAATAAATAAGGTTGAGAGAAACACCCCTTAGCAAAGTAAGGGATCATTTCATACAAAAATACAAAAGTACTTTTTTGTTGGTTTAGTTTTTTTTTGTTCAACTACCAAAATAGATCTTTTAAATAAAAAGTTTCAAAATACATAGTGTTTTTTCCAAAAAGGGCCAAAATAGAAAATTTATGTAAAATATTTTAATATAAAAAACCAATCTTTTATAAAAAGTGCCAAAATAGTACTTTTGAAATGAAGAAAGTGCTACAATAGTATTTTTAATAAATAGTACCAAAATAGTACAGTTTAAAAAAGTATAGATATAGTACTTTTAATGATAATAACCAAAATACTACTTTTTAATAAAGAATGTACCAAAACAGCCATTTTAATAAAAAGTACCAAAAAGAGAATTCAAAACCGAAACCGAAACCTGTTGACTGTTTTTATACCCTCCAACCACAGTATGGGGGTATAATCACTTTGTCATTCCGTTTGTAACGCATAAAAATATCGGTCGGGGACCCCATAAAGTATATATATTATTGATCTATGATCGATTCTAAGTCGTTCTATGAATGTCCGTCCGTCCGTCAGTCTGTATAAAACACGATCCAGTCCAAAATAAAAGAGCTAGACCCCTGAAAATTGGCAAGAATATGTATAATGTTCATAGGCCGGTTAAGTTCGGAAATGGGCAAAATCGGGCCAGGGGAAAAAAAGTTCCCCCTTCGCAAACTAAAAAAACCTCTTAAAAAACACCATTTTTACATATTTTTTTTGCCATTTTTGTTAAACAAATGAAATTTTTTTATGTCAGAAGGGGTTTTAACTCCTGCACTTAGACCCAGGGGGCTGGAAATTTTTTTTTTCTGCCCGCCCCCTTTTGTGGGCGTGGATTTAAAAAAACCATTAAAAAAATGAGAAAATAGTATTACTAAATTGCAAAAAGCATAATAAATAAATTAGTTAACATTTATCGCGATGGGGAAAGTATCCCCCACCACCCCCACCGAGCCCCCCCAAAAAAAAAGAACCTGGATTTTTTTATATGTTTTAACATGTTGGAGGGTATCAAAAATTCGGCATAGCCGAATTTAACACTCTCACTTGTTTTTTTTTTTTAATTTTTAGAAGGACAAGTTTATTACTTTTAACGAAAAAGGACTGTTTTGGTACTTTCTTTAACAAAAAGTAGTATTTTAGTACATTTTATCAAAATGTTAAATTTTAATAGGTTTTTTAAAATGTACTTTTTATTAAAATGTACTTAAAGTACTATTTTGGTAATATTTATAAAAAAGTTCTATGCATTATGGTACTTTTTATTAAAAAATTCTTTGTATTTTGGTACATTTTATAAAAAAAAGTACTTATTTTGGAACAAATGCAGACAGTAATAAAACTGGAGTGTATTTCAATTCAATGTTCGCCATCCAAGGTATTAAAATATGAAATAATTTATATAAAATCTTTTTTTGTTAAAAAAAAAAAATATTCACAAATTTTAACATACTTTTGCGTAAAAAGTACCAAATGGGCAAATCCAGCTCAAACCACACAGCATTCGGATTTGTCACCTTCGATTTAAATAAAATTTGCCAAATATATTGCAAATGGGTAGTGTTCCTAAAATCATTACCTTTCTGGCTCCAAAACCTTTCGGTTTTCGAAATATGGCGTCTTGAAAATTGGCAAAAACGTCAATTTTTCAATAAAGTGCACATACAAAGTCACCCATAACTTTAAAACTATAAAATCCACAATTACCAAATAGGTACCATTTGAAAGCTGAAAGGATTAGTTAATAAGTGGCATGCACAATTTTTTCTTGTAACGAAAGGTCAAAGGTCATATTTCAAGGTCTAATGTTCAAAGACCTATATCTCAAAATCCGATATTTTTAAAATTCTCAAAAAAATATATGATAACAATCAAGTCTTTCCCTACATTTGTATCAAAATTTCAGGGTGGACACTCATATGGTTCCAAAGTTACAGAGGAAAACGTGATTGAAGTCAAGATTTTCTCTACAAGTTCATATGCAAAAGCTTACACACACGAAGCAGCATAGCATTCTAGCATTCTGCTAGCAGTAAACAAAACAATGGGACGGACCTAAAAACTGAACCCATTATTTATTAATATTTCGACCTCCTGAATTTGATTTCACTATCAAAACTGAATTTTATCGTAGGGTTTTCTTGTTTTCTTACAAGGAAAATCTTCAAAGTGAACATACGTAATTTCTTTGAAATTTATGCCCATGAAAGACAACAAATATCTAACATCGACCTGTCTGAGCTTATTGGTCTTAATTTAGTTTTAAAGGGTTAAACGGGAGTCAAAAATGACCGATTTTTAGTAATTTTAACTTTTAGGATCATTGATGCCACTTATATCAGATCCGTTTCATTTGAAAAAAAAAAAAAATTGGCGTCTGTTTGAGACATTTTATTTGTTGCATAATTGTTTTTGTTAAAAATGTATAGTTTTTGTTAAACTATATAGTTTTTGTAAAACAAATTCATTGTTGGTGCTATTTTCTATTTAAATTAAGCAATCACATGCATTTTTTATTGGCAGTTTTTCTTACAGGTCGGGTTTCATCCGAATTTTAAAAAAACTATATCTTTATTAGTGTGTCCAAAATAAAATAAGGCAAAAATTTAAAGAAATTCGAAACATTAGTGTTTTCATTTCTAAACCATTTTTATGCTTGATTGTATTCTTGTTTATGAGCTTTATTCCGCTTTGAACATACGGTTCCCCCACCCCATTCATATTTCCCTATTATGGAAGAATATAGGTTTCGAATGAAACCGATCTGTTATATGTGGCATCAATATAAAGTACCTAAACTTTAAAATAACTGAAAATGTGTAATTTTTAACCCCGTTTACCTGAATTTAGGCCGACAAGCTCAGACTGGTTGATTTTAGATTTATTTTTTCTAGCTTGTGTATAAATTTTAAAGAAATCAGGTATGTTCACTTTCGAGGACTTTCCTTGTAAAAGAAAACCCCTACAATATAACTCAAAATACATAAAAAGTATTAAGCCTTGTTCTAGGCCCGCACCTTTGTTTACGACTAGGTATATTGTTTTGTTTGTGCAATATTTTTTATATGAACTCGTAGAAAAAACCTTGCCTTCGAGCACGTTTTCTTCTGTAACTTTGGAACCATATGAGTGTCCACCCTGAAATTTTGATACAATTGTAGGGAAAGACTTGATTGTTATCATATATTTTTTTGAGAATTTAAAAAATATCGGATTTTGAGATATAGGTCTTTGAACATTAGACATTGAAATATGACCTTTGACCTTTCATTACAAGAAAAAATTGTGCATGTCACTTTTAAGGTAATCCTTTCAGCTTTCAAATGGTACCTATTTGGTAATTGTGGGTTTTATAGTTTTAAAGTTATGGGTGACTTTGTATGTGCACCTTATTGAAAATTTGACGTTTTTGCCAATTTTCAAGACGCCATATTTCGAAAACTAAAATTTTTTCGAGCCTGTAAGGTAATCATTTTATGAAAACAACACATGTTAAATATTTTTTGCGAATTTCATTAAAATCGGAGGTGACAAATCCGAAAATCACAGTTTTCTGTGCGGTTTGACATGGAATCACCCAAATAGAGTATTCAAAACCAAAAACTATAACCGGTTAACCGGTTTTTTAATTTTCAGAAGGAAAAGTATATTACTTTGAACGAAAAAGTACTGTTTTGGTACTTTCTTATTTTAGTACATTTTATTAAAATGTTAAATTTTAATAGTTTTTTTAAAATGTACTATTTATTAAAATGAACTTAAAAATACTTTTTATTGAAGAATGTACCAAAACAGCCATTTTAGTAAAAAGTACCAAAAAGAGAATTCAAAGCCGAAAACTGGTCAACCGGTACTTATAATAAAAAGTACCAAAATACTACTTTTTGATTAAGAAACTACCAAAACAGTACTTTTTCGTAAAAAGTACCAAACTTTAAAATAATTTTTAATTAAAAGTAGCAAACATGCTTTTTTATGGATTTTCATAATATTATGTTTCTTTCCTACAGCGGAATAAGGTTGAGAGAAGCACTCCTTAGCAAAGAAACGGATCATTTCATCCAAAACGTACTTTTTTGTTGGATTAATTTTTTTTAACTACAAAAATAGAACTTTTTAATAAAAAGTTTCAAAATACATAGTGTTTTTTTCCAAAAAGGGCCAAAATAGAAAACTTATGTAAAATATTTTAATATAAAAAACCACTCTTGTATAAAATGTGCCGAAATAGTACTTTTGAAATGAAGAAAGTGCTACGATAGTATTTTTAATAAATAGTATCAAAATAGCACAGTTTAAAAAAGTATAGATATAGTACTTTTAATGAAAATAACCAAAATACTACTTTTTAATAAAGAATGTACCAAAACAGCCATTTTAGTAAAAAGTACCAAAAAGAGGATTCAAAACCGAAACCGTAACCTGTTGACTGTTTTTTTTTATTTTTAGAAGGAAAAGTTTATTACTTTAAACAAAAAAGGACTGTTTTTGTACTTTCTTTAACAAAAAGTAGTATTTAAGTATATTTTATTAAAATGTTAAATTTTAATACTTTTTTTAAAATGTACTATTTACTAAAATGTACTTAAAGTACTATTTTGGTAATATTTACAAAAAATTTCTATGTGTTTTTATAAAAAAGTTCTATGCATTATGGTACTTTTCATAAAAAAAATTCTTTGTATTTTGGTACATTTTATAAAAAAGTACTTATTTGGGAACAAATCCAGATAGTTATAAAACTGGAGTGTATTTCAATTCAATGTTCGCCATCCAAGGTATTAAAATATGAAATAAATTATATAAATTCTTTTTTTGTTTAAAAAAAAAAAAAATATATTCACAAATTTTAACATGCTTTTGCGTAAAAAGTACCAAATAGAGTATTCAAAACCAAAAGCGATAATCGGTTAACCGGTTTTTTCATTCTCAGAAGGAAAAGTATATTACTTTTAACGAAAAAGGACTGTTTTGGTACTTTCTTATTTTAGTACCTTCTATTAAAAGGTTCTATTTTAATAATTTTTTAAAATGTACTGTTTATTAAAATGTACTTAAAGTACTTTTTTTGGTAATATTTACAAAAAAGTTCTATGTGTTTTGGTACTTTTTATAAAAAAGTTCTATGCATTATGGTACTTTTTATAAAAAAAATTCTTTGTATTTTGGTACATTTTATAAAAACGTACTTATTTGGGAACAAATCCAGATAGTTATAAAACTGGAGTGTATTTCAATTCAATGTTCGCCATCCAAGGTATTAAAATATGAAATAAATTATATAAATTCTTTTTTTGTTTAAAAAAAAAAAAATATATTCACAAATTTTAACACGCTTTTGCGTAAAAAGTACCAAATAGAGTATTCAAAACCAAAAGCGATTACTGGTTAACCAGTTTTTTAATTTTCAGAAGGAAAAGTATATTACTTTTAACGAAAAAGGTCTGTTTTGGTACTTTCTTATTTTAGTACCTTTTATTAAAAAGTTCTATTTTAATACTTTTTAAAATGTACTTTTTATTAAAATGTACTTAAAAGTACTATTTTGGTAATTTTTACAAAAAAGTTCTATAGGTTTTGGTACTTTCTTTAAAAAAGTTTTATGCATTTTGGTACTTTTTATAAAAAAATTCTTTGTATTTTGGTACATTTTATAAAAAAATTCTTATTTGGGACAAATGCAGACAGTAATAAAACTGGAGTGTATTTCAATTAAGTGTTCGCCATCCAAGGTATTTAAATATGAAATAATTTATATAAATTCTTTTTTTGTTTAAAATTCTCATTGGGGGTATTTAAAATAAATGTTAAGCATCAGAATTTGTCGAACATTAAACAATTTTTCTAAACAAAAAAAAAATATTCACAAATTTTAACATGCTTTTCGTAAAAAGTACCAAATAGAGTATTCAAAACCGAAACCGAAAACCGGTTAACCGGTTTTTTTCATTTTTAGAAGGAAAAGTTTATTACTTTTAACGAAAAAGGACTGTTTTGGTACTTTCTTTATCAAAAAATAGTTTTTTAGTACATTTTAATAAAAATTTATATTTTAATACTTTTTTAAAATGTACTTTTTATTAAAATGTACTTAAAAGTACTATTTTGGTAATTTTTACAAAAAGTACTATGTGTTTTGGTACTTTTTATAAAAAAGTTCTATGCATTTTGGTACTTTTTATAAAAAAAATTCTTTGCATTTTGGTACATTTTATAAAAAAAATTACTTATTTGGAAACAAATGCAGGCAGTAATAAAACTAGAGTGTATTTTAATTCAATGTTCGCCATCCAAGGTATTAAAATATGAAATAATTTATATAAATTCTTTTTTTGTTTAAAATTCCCCTCGGAACTCTTTGGAAAGTTCTAAAAAGAAACCCCATTGGGGGTATGTCAAAAATATTGTTAATATCACATGCCTTTAACAATATTTTGGCGATTTTTTTAACATTAAGCTACTTTTCTTACGCACTGTTTTCGAAAAAATCCAACTCACATGTTTAACATTAAAAATATTAAAAAGTTTTCCTACACAAAAAAAAAATATTCACAAATTTTTAACATGCTTAAACAAGTGTTTTTTCTATTGATAGATCATAAAAAAATAATATTATTTTTTTATTAGAAAAATAAAAATCATCAATACTAAGTACTAAAAACAACAAAAAAATACACACAAATAGCATTTTCTTGTTTATTTTTGATTTTCCTTTCACAAAAAAAAAGAAAATTATATGCAAACAAATTGTTTAATTATTCAAAACATTTAAAATTTAAAAGAAAAATGTATTAACAATTTTTTGAAATGTTTTGCTTAAGAATTAATAGAAAAACAAAATAATATATAAATTATAAAAGTGAATATATAATTAAAATTAACCCAAAGGGGGGTAGAGGAAAACTATTAAGAATTTTATAAAACCTAAAGGTGGAGAAGACTTTTAAAAGCTTTACAAAGTAAATAATAATTTTATAAAATATGTAGCTTTTTTTGAAAAAAAATGTAAGATTTTATTTATTGATTAAAATATATTTAAAAACTGAATTAAAATTCAGCAAAAACAGTTCAAAAAGCTTTATATTAATATTTGAAATAATTTAAGATATTACTAAAAAGCTTTATACCTAAAACTTTGAAAATTATGAATTTTATTAAAAGAAAGATTTATTTTCTAAAAGTTTTTTATATTTAAAACCAGTTCCTATAATATTTTTTCTTCTTCATAGAGCTTTGCAATGTTTTAAGCTTTCCTAATTAAAAGCTTAAAAGTTTTTTTAGTAAAAAGTCTAACCGTTCAAATTTATTGAAATTACCAGAGAAAATCTATTAAGGATTTCATAAAAGTGGAGAAAACTTTTAAAAGCTTTACAAAAATAAAATATAATTTTATTGAATATACAACTTTTTTTGTAAGAAATTTAAGGTTAAATTTATTAATTAAAAGATATTTCAAAACAGAAAAAAATCAGCAAAAACAATTCAAAAAACTTTATATTAAAATTTTAAATAATTTCAAATGTTACTTAAAAGCTTTATAGCAAAAACTTTATATACTATGAATTTTCCTAAGAAAAAGCTTTATTTTCAAAAAAAAAATGTTATGTATAAAACTCGTCCATTTATTATCTTTTCTAACTCATAAAGCTTTGAAATGTTAAAAGCTTAAAAGTTCTTATAGTAAAAAGTTTAGCCGTTTAAGTTTATTGAAATTTCCACAAAGGGGGTAGAGAAAAACTATTAAGGATTTTTTAAAAATAAAAGTGAAGAAAAATTTTTAAAGCTTTACAAAAACAACAAACAATTTTATTAAATATGCAACTTTTTTTGGAAGAAATTTGAAGATAAATTTATTAACTAAAAGGTATTTAAAAACTGAAAAAAATATCAGCAAAAAAAAAAAAATAAAAAAACTTTATATTAAAATTTGAAATAATTACAGATGTTACTCAAAAGCTTTACAACAAAAACTTTAAATACTATAATTTTCTCAAGAGAAAGCTTTATTTAAAAAAAAAAATATGTATTAAACTCGTCTACATAATAAATTTTCCAATTCATAAAGCTTTGCAATGTTAAAAGCTTTAAAAGTTTTATAGTAAAAAGTTTAGCCGTTCAAGTTCATTGAAATTTCCACAAAGGGGGTAGAGAAAAAGTATTAAGGATTTTTTTAAAAATAAAAGTGAAGAAAACTTTTTAAAGCTTTACAAAAATAAAAAATAATTTAATTAAATATGCAACTTTTTTTGGAAGAAATTTTAAGTTAAATTTATAATTTAAAGATATTTAAAAACTAAAAAAAACAAGTAAGAGTGTTAAATTCGGCTGTGCCGAATCTTTGATACCCTCCAACATGGTAAAATACATATAAAAAATTTTTAGAGGCGTTTTTGGGGAGAGAGCTCTGTGGGGGTGCTGGGGGATACCTTCCCCAACGCGATTAATGTTTACTAAATTATTTATTATGCTTTTTAAACTTTAGTTATACCATTTTTTCATAATTTTTATGTTTTTTTTTTAATCCACGCCCACAAAAGGGGGAGGGGAAAAAAAACAATATTTTGTAGCCCCCCGGGGTCTAAGTGTATGACTTTTAACCCTTTCTGACATAAAAAGGTTTCATTTGTTTAACAAAAATGCAAAAAGCTGTAAAAAATGGCGCTTTTATCGAGGTTTTTTTAGTTCTTTAAGGGGGAACTTTTTTGCCCCTTATCTGATTTTACCCATTTCCGAACTTAACTGGCCTATGACTATGAGACACATTCGTGTAAATTTTCAGGAGTCTAGCTCTTTTATTTTGGACTGAATCGTGCTTTATACAGACGGACGGACGGACATTCATAGAATGACTTATAATCGATCATAGATCAATAACATATATACTTTATGGGGTCCCCGACCGATATTTCTATGCGTTACAAACGGAATGACAAAGTGAGTAAACCCCCATACCACAGACTAATACAGACTCGACATAAGTGACAGGTGTCAAAAAAGTATTCTTTAACCATATGGTTAATATTTTCAAATTATTCTACGAATTAGGTTAGAAAGAGAAAACTGATATAACGCGCCATAAGAAAAATGGATGCCAGATCGGTTTTTGTTGTTTCACTCACTCCTAAGTCGTAGAAAGTGTTGCCATGTTAGCGTAAAACGGACTAAAAACCGCTGTGTTTTCTCCTAAAGTCGCTTAGTTTTCCCCCATTTTTTCTTATAAAACTCTACTGTCGAGTCTGTATTTAGTCTGTGCCCATACTGTGGTTGGAGGGTATAAAAATCAGCAAAAACATTTCAAAAAACTTTATATTATTTGAAATAATTTCAGTTGTTACTCAAAAGCTTTATAACAAAAACACAGACTATAAACAGACTCGACAGTAGAGTTTTATGAGAAAAAATTGGGGGAAACTAAGCGATTTTAGGAGAAAACAGAGCGGTTTTTAGTCCGTTTTACGCTAACATGGCAACACTTTCTACGACTTGGGAGTGAGCGAAACAACAAAAACCGATCTGGCATCAATTTTTCTTATGGCGCGTTATATTAGTTTTCTCTTTCTAACCTAATTCGTAGAATGATTTGAAAATATTAACCATATGGTTCAGAAATACTTTTTTGACACCTGTCACTTATGTCGAGTCTGTATTAGTCTGTGACAAAAACTTTAAATACTATGAATTTTCTTAAGAGAAAGCTTTATTTTCCAAAAAAATGTTATATATAAAACTTGTACACATAATAACTTTTAAAATTCATAAAGCTTTGCAATGTTAAAAGCTTAAAATTTTTATAGTAAAAAGTCTAACTGTTCAAGTTTACGGAAGAAAACCCAAAGGGGATATGAAAAACTATTAAGGATTTTATAAAACATAAAAGTGGAGAAGACTTAAAAGCGTTACAAAAATAAAAATTATTTTTTATAAAGTATGCAACTTTTTTTTTGGAAGATTTTTGATTTAAATTTATTGATAAAAATATGAAAACTTTCAAAAAACTTTATATTAAAATTTGCTGAAATAATTTAAGATGTTATTAAAAAGCTTTATACTATGAATTCTTTTAAAAGACAGTTTTATTTTCGAAAAGGTTTTTTTTATATTTAAAACTCGTTCATATTTTGTAGTTTATAAAGCTTTACAATGTTACAAGCTTTTCTAATTGTAAGTTTAAAAGTTTTTATAGTAAAAAGTCTAACCATGCAAGATTATTGCACGTTTAGAGAGCCTGCAACAATAAAAAAAGCTTTTTTAAATGCAAAAAGCTTTCATAACTATAAAAACTTTATTTTCAAAAGTTTTCAATATGAAAAACTTTAAATATTAAAAAATCTTTTTTTTCTTAATTTAACTGTGAAGAAAACTTTTTAAAGCTTTACAAAAAAAAAAGTAATTTATTAAATATGCAACTTTTTTTTGCAAGAAATTTTAAGTTAAATTTATAATTTAAAGATATTTAAAAACTAAAAAAAAAATCAGCAAAAATATTTTAAAAAACTTTATATTATTTGAAATAATTTCAAATGTTACTTAAAAGCTTTATAGCAAAAACTTTAAATACCATGAATTTTCTTAAGAGAAAGCTTTATTTTCAAAAAAAAAACGTTATGTATAAAACTCGTCCACATAATAACTTTTACAATTCATAAAGCTTTGCAATGTTAAAAGCTTAAAAGTTTTTATAGTAAAAAGTCTAACCGTTCAAGCTTACTGAAGTAAACCCAAAGGGGATATGAAAAACTATTAAGGATTTTATAAAACATAAAAGTTGAGAAGACTTAAAAGCCTTACAAAAATAAAAAATATTTTTTATAAAGTATGCAACTTTTTTTGGAAGATTTTTGATTTAAATTTATTGATAAAAATATGAAAACTTTCAAAAAACTTTATATTAAAATTTATTGAAATAATTTAAGATGTTATTATAAAGCTTTATAACAAAAGCTTTGCATACTATGAATTCTCTTAAAAGACAGCTTTATTTTCAAAAAGTTTTTTTTTTATATTTAAAACTCGTCCATATTTCTAGTTCATAAAGCTTTACAATGTTACAAGCTTTTCTAATTGTAAGTTTAAAAGTTTTTATAGTAAAAAGTCTAACCATGCAAGTTTATTGCATGTGTAGAGGGCCTGCAACAATAAAAAAGCTTTTTTAAATGCAGAAAGCTTTCATAACTATAAAAACTTTATTTTCAAAAGCTTTTAATATGAAAAACTTTAAATATTAAAAAAGCTTTTTTTCTTCATTTAACCCTTTTACTTTAACAATGGGTTAAAATTAAAATCTTTTTCTTGCATTTCTTTTCCTTTCAATGAACTTGAAATGTTTTGATATGTTTTCAAATCTCTAATACTATTATTTTTTTCTTTCCATTTCACTAAATATTTCTTTTCCTTCCTCATTAACATATTGTTGTTAAATTATTTGAATTTTGAACTTAATTAGATTAGTGGCAACAAAATAAATTTTTACATGAATTATTTACAAAATAAAAGCAAATATTATATTTTTTGCAGCAAAAAAAAAAAAAGAGCGACAACAAAAATAAATGTGCAACAAACAAACCGTATAATGAATAAATTTTATTTATAATTGTTTGTGCCACATTTACGAGTATTTAAAACACTTGTTGGGAAAATTCAGTTTTTGCGGTTTTCATTTTACTTAATAATAAAAACGACCTTTGCCAGACATTATTTAATTGTTGTAGTTTTGTTTAAATGTTGTCGTAAGTCTGTCTGAGTGTGGGTGGAAAAGCACGTGAGATAAAATATTTATTATAAAAACGACTTGGAAAAATTAAAAAAAAAAATTTAAATAAATAATTTTTGTTTTTAAAACACAATATTTCGAAAAAAAATTATATTTTGGAATTTAAAAAAATTTTGTTAATTTTTTCACTTTTCTTCATCTTTCAAATTCGGATTCTTATCCGTTCTGAAATTTTAAAAGCGAATATTTTTCATTTGAGGAAATAAACCCTAAAATTCCGGAAAATAAATGCTAAGTTTTCAGATTCTAAGAAATATTCCGTACTTTTTTAAAAAAAGTTCCATTTTGGTACTTTTTGACAAAATGTACTATTTTGGTACTTTTTGACAAAATATAATATAATGGTACTATATATTTAAAAAATCTGTTATGTAAAAGTACTATTTTGGTACTTTTTTTTTAAGTACTATTTTGGTACATTTTATAAAAAAGTACTATTTTGGTACATTTTATAAAAAAGTACTATTTTGGTACTTTTTTATAAAAAAATATATTTTGGTACTTTAATTAAAAAGAAACAAAAAAAAGATTTTTTTTGAATGACAGGAACAAGTTTTTTTAACAGAGAAAACGTATGAAATCTACAAAAAAAGCTTGTTTGGTACTTTTTGCTTTTGTCACTATTAAAAACTACTATTTTGATACTATTTTAAAATGTACTATTTATTAAAAAGTACTACTTCAGAAATAAAAAAAAAACGTTTGGCACTTTTTTATGAAAAATTATTTTTATTATTATTTTGGTACATTTTTTTATTTAAAAAGTAATATTTTAGTACTTTTTATAAAAGTTAACATTTGGTACATTTTATTAAACAGTACTCTTTTTGCACTTTTTACCAAAATTTTATAAAAAAGTACTTTTTTGGTACTTTTTTAAAAAAATACTATTTTGGGACTTTTCATTAAAATAGTAATATTTTGGTACTCTTATTAAAAACAAACCAACAAAAAACTTCTTTTTTGGATGAATAGATCCCACTTTTTAGCAGATTAAAAAATATTGTTTGGTACTTTTTGCTGAAAAGGACTGTAAATTTTGTTTTTATCAAAAATAAGACTTTGTCACTATTTAAAACTACTATTTTTAAATGTACTATTTATTAAAAAGCACTACTTCAGAAAATAAAAAAAAGTTTGGTACATTTTTATGAAAAATTATTATTATTATTTTGGTACTTTTTTATTTAAAAAGTAATATTTTGGTACTTTTAATAAAAAGGAACATTAAGTACATTTTATCAAACAGTGCTCTCTTTGTACTATTTATTAAAATTTTATACAAAAGTACTATTTTGGTACTTTTAATAAAAAAAAGCAAACAGAAACGTTCCATTTTGAACGGATCGACCCATTTTTTTAGCAGAATAAGGAGAAAGTAAACGTATGAAAATCGATTAGAAAAAAATTCGGTACTGTTTTCGAAAAATAACTGTTTTTGTCCGTTTTTTCTTATTAAAAACTAGATTTTGAGCCTTTTTATTAAAAAGTAATACTTTTGAAAATAAAAAAAAGTTAACTGCTTTTTATAAAAATATAGGTACTATTATTATTATTTTGGTACTTTTTAAAAAAAAAAAAGTACTATTTTTGTACTTTTTATAAAAAGTAACATTTGGTACACTTTATTTAAAAGCACTCTCTTTTTACTGTTTTCCAAAATTATATAAAAACAGTACTAATTTGGTGTTTTTTATAAAAATAGTACTATTGGAACTTTTTAATAAAGAAGTTATATTTATAAAAATAAACCAACAAAAAAGTACTTTTTTGAACATTTGTTTGGTACTTTTTACGAAAAAGAAAATTTTTTCTACGTTTTTTTTTTTTTTTTTTTATCAATAATTGTGTTACCTTTTATTAAAAACTACCTTTTTGATACTATTTAAAAATGTACTATTTATTAAAAAGTACTTCTTCTGAAAATCAAAAAAAAAGGTTAGTACTTTGTTTGAAAAATTACTATTAAATATTACCATTTTGGTACCTTTTTTAATTAAAAAGTAATATTTTGGTTCTTTTTATTAAAGTTAACATGTACTTTTTACCAAAATTTTATAAAAAAGTACTTTTTTGGTACTTTTTTTTAAAAAATACTATCTTGGATTTTTTCATTAAAATAGTAATAATTTGGTACTTTTATTAAAAATAAACCAACAAAAAAATACTTTTTTGGATGGATAGATCCCACGTTTTAGCAAAGTAATGGGGGAGAGAAACGTATGAAAATCGATAAAAAAAAAACTTGTATGGTATTTTTTGCTGACAAGGACTGTAAATTTTATTTTTATCAAAAATTAGATTTTGTCACTTTTTATTAAAAACTACTATTTTGATACTATTTTAAAATGTATTTAAAGGGGGGGGGGGTGATGGAGGTCCGTGGGGGACGTTGAGAACACCTTCCCATCCGGATAAATATAACAAATGTTTCATTTATTTAACAAAAATACAAAAAAACATTTAAAAAAGTGTATTTTTTAAGAGGTTGGTTCAGTTTTTCAAGGGGGAACTTTTTTCCCCCTGAGCCGATTTTGCCCATTTACGAACTTAACCTGTCTAGGACCATAAGACATATTCATGCCAAATTGCACGAGGCTAGCTCTTTTATTTTGGACTGTATCGTGCCATCTACAGACGGACGGACGGACATTTGCAGAATGTCTTAGAATCGATCATGGATCAATAATATATATGGGGCATTCCAAACCAAATTATGTATTTTATTTTTGGATATGTTTTAGTACTTATTAAATGCAACTTGGATTTCAGCCTTTTATTTCAAGATGGTATTGAGTAATCAATTTTTCAAAATGGCGATTTTCTCAAAAAAATTTAAAAATTGAAATTTTTAATTAACTTTGACCATTAAAAACTATAGATATTTTAAAAAAAGTTGGACAACGTTTTGTTGGTATTTAAATGTTATTTTAGAAAAAAAATATGAAAAAATTATTCGAAGTAACTATCACTTATTTTTTGACGTTTAAAAATTAAAATCGACTTTTTGCAAAAGTCCGAAACCTTCGATTTTTTTTTTTTTAAACTACAAGCACCATATAAAATAAATCAGAGTCAAAAAATAGAAGGTGCAATTTTCAAAATTTGAAAAAAATAGAACAAATTGCGATCACATCTCGAATTATGGCTTAAAAGTTGCGTAATTAAGAGTAGAACTTTTAGACGTTTGTAAAAGAAAAATCTAAGGTTTCGGACTTTTTCAAAAAATCGATTTTAATTTTTAAACGGTAAAAAATAAGTGATTATTACTTCGAATAATTTTTTTAATATTTTTTTCTAAAACTACATTTAAATACCAACAAAACGTAGTCCAACTTTTTTTAAGATATCTATATTTTTAACTGGTCAAAATTAATTGAAAATTTTAATTTTTCCATTTTTTTGAAAAAATTGCCATTTTGAAAACACCACCATCTTGGAATAAAAGGCTGAAAATTGGTGTCCAAGTTGCATTTAATAAGTACTAAAACATATCCAAAAATAAAATAAATCGAAAGGGGTCGGGTCTAAAAGTGAGTGATTTGGCCTGGAATGCCCCATATACTTTATGGGGTCCCCGACCGATATTTCGATGCGTTACAAACGGAATGACAAAGTGAGTATACCCCCATACTGTGGTTGGAGGGTATAAAAAGTACTATTTTGGTACTTTTTATAAAAAAAGTACTATTTTGCAACTTTTCATAAAAAAGTAATATTTTGGTACTTTTATTATAAATAAACCAACAGAAAAATACTTTTTTGGATGCATGGATTAATTTTTTTTAGCAGAGTAAGAGGGAGGGAAAACGTATGAAAATCGAGAGAAAAACTAGTTTGGCACTTTTTACGAAAAATCGGAAGATGTAGTGTTTTGGGACTTTATTTTAAAAAAAGTTATATTTTGGTACTTTTAATAAAAATGTACTATTTTGATACTTTTTATTTAAAAGTACTAATTTGTTACTTTTTATTAAAAAGTACCAAAAATTTACTATTTTTTTGGTGAATGAACATATTTTTTACGGAAAAAAACATTTGGATAAAAATCTATAACGATCCTAAAGACACCCAACTGGGTCTGGTAAAAAAGGGGCCTGGACTCATGGATTTCTGCATTTTTTTTGGGTCAGCAAAGGTGTTTCAGGTTCAAATTGACTTAATTTTAAATAATTTTTTCTTATTTTTAATAAAAATATATTATGATAATTTTTTTTTTTACATTTAGGAATCTAGAACAAGTTCCTTTTAAAAATATTTTCCATTTTGAGAATTTTTTTCTATAGAAAATTTCTAAAAACTTATATTTAACAATTTCTAAATATTGTTTTAGAATAATTTATTTATTTGTTTTTTAATTTTTTATTTTTTGTTAATTTTTATTAAAAATTCCATTCAAATATTTTTGTAACTGACGATTTGTTTAAACAAAAAAAAAAAATTATAAATACCACAAAATCACTTGTTTTTAACTTTTTGAATCATACAAAATTTGCACGATTTTTTTAAATTATTTTAAATTATTTTAGTTATTATCGCAATAATTTATATTTAAATTTTTTTATATTTTTTTTATAAATTTCTTATTCATTTTTTATATAATTCTTATTAAATTTATTATCTTTTTTTTTGTTAAAAATGGCACATAGGTAAATATTTCTTTTTATTAAACATATATTCAATATTTAATTTTGTTGATTTTTTTTTATTTAATTTTTCATAAGTTTAAAACAAATATAAACAAAAAACGGTAAAAAAAACGGTAAAAAAAAACTTTAAACTAACAAAAAAACACGTAGCATTAACGGTAAACAACAACAAAAACGTACGCAAAAATTTTTTTTAAAAATTCTTAAACCAAAACACAAATAAAAAAAAAAATTAATAAATATTTTTCTTTTTAAAACAATAAACGTAGAGAACTTAAATTATTTAAATTGAAATTGAAATAGAAAAAAATAAAAATAAAACGCGCACGTTAGCCCGTCGTCATATGGATGCAACAAAATTGGACTAAAATTTTAAAAATTCACAGTTTGCTTATTAGGTTAAAAAAAGCAAAAAAAAAAACATTCAATAGAATATGAATGAGAGTAGAGATAATTTAGCGGACAAGCTAGCTGGATTGGGATAAAACAAATAAAAAGCTTTCGTTTTGCTTTTTTTTTCAAATAACAAATTTACCGTTAGCATTTATAAATAAAACAACAACAAACTACAAAAAAAAAATATAAACAAAATTACTCATACGCCTTCTACTACCGGTAAAGCAGTGTTGCCATTTTAGCACTAGATTTAGCTTTTTTGGTAAGCTAGATTTAGCTCGTTTTGTAAATTAGCACTTATATTTTAGAAAAATGTGTTTTAATGTTTTTTTAACCATTTTTAAATTTTTAGCTACATTCTGAAAATATATTTTAAATTCAGGCACTTTGCGGAAAATCTTAAAAATCATCTTGAAATTAATATTTTTTAATAAGGAATAATAGCTCAAAACTTATTTTTTTTCTGAGGAATAGGATTCTGTTTCTGTTGTCAATTTCTATGGTTTCTCTGTAAAAATTAAAAATGTACACTTGATTCATGGACGTATTCAGGGGGGGGGCCCAGGGGGCCCGGGCCCCCCCTTTTGGATTGAAAAATTTTAAAAAATTAAAACACTTCAACACATTATACAAGTAACAAAAATAAATTTTTTTATTATTGTAAATATTTTGGTTTTTGAAAAAGAGTTTTAATTATTTTTTTATAAAAACTCTTGATTTTTTGAGTAAATTTTCGTTTTTAAAAAGTCATTTATATCGAAATTTCTGTAAAATAGTTAAAACACATTATATTGGTTTTATTTTATAAAAAGTATGCATCAGGATCATGAAAACAGATTTCTATAAAAAGTTTCAAGCTCTGAGGATCTAAGTTACTTTTTCTATTATTAAAAGTCTCAGATTCTGAGATATTATTTGTATTTTTTAGATTTAAAAAAAAAAAAATGTCTGAAGAAAAATTATCATATTTAATTTTCATCCTATCACTTTTTTTAAAAAAGCCGTGTTTGATTTGCATTGAAAAACTGCAGTTTTGAGTATTAAAAACGACTAAGGACAATATATAACTGGCACAAAATTAAAAACTTGTATTATTTTTTATGTGAATAAATATAGATAAATTTTCATAAACGAATTACAAAAGCACCTTAAACAAGTGAGAGTGTTACACCCTATTCACACGTACAGTTTTAAATCGTTTTTAGCAGCAATATTCTTAGCACTTTCTTTATTCTATTACAGTATATTGACAGAAAATGCTAAAAATAATTGCTAAAAACGGTTTAAAACTGTAAGTGTGAATAGGGTATTAAATTCGGCTGTGTCGAATCTTTTATACCCTCCAAAATGTAACTTTTTCCCCCTGGGCGGATTTTGCCCATTTACGAACTTAACCTGCCTAGGACCATAAGACATATTCATGCCAAATTGCAGGAGGCTAGCTCTTTTATTTTGGACTATATCGTGCCATCTACAGACAGACGGGCGGAAGGACGGACAGACAGACATTCACAGAATGTCTTAGAATCGATAATGGATCAATTATATATACACTAAAAAAAAAAAAAAAAATGTAATGTTAGCAAAAAAAGCTTGTAACCTACAAGAAAATTTGCTGATTTTGAACCCACAATTTTTTTTGTAAAGTTAGCAAAATTGTTTTGCCAAAAATTAGTTAACTGAAATTTTTTTTATAAGGGTTCAAGTTGAAAAAATGCAGAAGAAAAATTGAATTTCTAAAAATTATAGACATTTCTGGTATTTCCTATACCGGTTTCAAACACCCCAGTTAGTGTCATCATCAGTAGGATTTTAAATGTCGGTTTGTCTTGTTAATGAAAACTGTTTTTTATTTATGTGAATATTTATAGTTTCTACAGAATAAATTTTGACAGTTTCACTAATGAAGGAATTTGCATTTTCTGTTTTTATTTTAACTTAGTGCATACACATTTGAGGACCCCATTGGGTTCGGACCCGATAGGTCTAGTTGTTTTCCTTAAAAATCGTCATAGTTTTTGATCCAAAATTTGTGTCTCTTGCGCTCTACCTTGCTAAGTTTTTGAGATACGTGATTTTAGGGGATCACCGGGGTTTTGAGAATTACAAAACTCGATAACTTCAAAAATATTACTCGGAGAGCTTTTTTTGTTTTTTGTTCCACGTGTTGAGACCTACAAAAATGCTTTTGGACTTTTTGTTGTGTCGGCAATATTTACCGAGATATGAGCATTTTAAAATTTTCGGGAATGCTAACTTTTTTGGATCCAAAGTTAGGACCCATTAGGATCCACACATGTGAAGAGGACCGGCGATACTAGAGCTCGAGAACCAAAAATGGTCTCCGTTTTGCTCTATCTGGCTTAGTTTCCGAGATAGCGTCATTTTAAGTTTTCTGAAAATAAAAATAAATTTACCATTTATTTTTGCTAATATTAGCAAAAAAGCTTGTAAAAATTTGGTCAACTCAATTTTAAATTTAGCAAAAAAAAATTAGTTCAAATTTTGTTTAAAATTGCTAATGCGCTAAATGAAGTTTACAAGATATTTTTGCTAACATGCTAATCTCAACTAAAAATTTGCTAAAAGTTAGCAAACCAAAATGTAATGACGTATTTGAAATTTAGAGATCCGTTTTATAAAAATCCAGCAATAATCTTTCGCCAACGCAATAATATGTAACAGTAGAGCCGTAAAAAG
The DNA here is from genome assembly GCA_963921195.1 of Pegoplata infirma. Taxonomy (NCBI): domain Eukaryota; kingdom Metazoa; phylum Arthropoda; class Insecta; order Diptera; family Anthomyiidae; genus Pegoplata; species Pegoplata infirma. The sequence goes on from OY992536.1 coordinate 37,898,104, forward strand.
CGTAAAAGAATTAAATTTTTAAGTCTAAATATCTCGATAACGGAATGTTCTACAAAAATTTTGAATGCTAACTTGGAATCAGGACCTTTATTATGGCTCTTCTCAGTAAACCAAATGATACCTTTATGATATCGAGGCAATATCACCTAGTTATCACATATTATACGAAAACGATAGTGTTTTCGTTCTTAATGTAGAATTTTGTAGAATTTATCGAAAAACTATTGTTATTCCAGGCGATAACGAAATCGTTTCGATATGAATATGTGTGATACTATTTCACTATCACTAATCGTTATTTGGTTTATTGGGTTACGTGAGAATGCGTCGATGCCTAAATTTGGTGTTTCAAATTTTCGGAAAATTTTAAACGTTGTTTTTAATAAATAAAAGTCCTCAGATTCTGAGATGTTTAAAATTTTGATGTTTAAAAAATTTTAGAGTCTGAGACCTTGTTTCTCTAGAAAAATTCACAAATTCTAAGGCATGTTTTTACTAAAAAAGAATTCAGATTTGTAATTTTTTTTTGTACAGTGGGGTACGGGGGGTTAGTCCTAAAAAATAATATGAATAAAAAAATTTCGAGTTGGGCCCCCCCCTTTTCAAATTCCTGGATACGTCGCTGACTTGATTACAATAGTTCTGCTGGTCAAAAATCCGGTCTCAAAACTTTTCCACCACATCGGATTTTTGAGAAAATTGAAGTTAAAGTTTAAAAAAATCGCCGTTTTGGACATTTTTGACAACCCATAGCGGATGAACCCAGTTTGATAGCGACTTAAAAATAAGTCGAGGGTAAAGCTTAAATATTACTCTTTTAGATGCTGAACTTATTTGGTCAGTCGCCTTAGCCCTTATGTTTTATTCCCAAAAAACGACTTTTTCGCTACAAATCGAAGTTTGTAAATTGGATAAAAAATTAAAACAGTAATTCTTATTTTTTTTTTAGTCGTTAGCTTTAATAGTCAAACTGAGGTGGCTTCCTGCATCAATTTTAAAACTAGACACCAGCCTAAAAACATTATCATGTTAAAATTATTTTTTTTTATACAGTAGAAGAAATCCGCATTTTGTTACCTCCAACTCTTTTGAAATTTTTTTTCGAAATTTTTTGTAAACAAAGAAAAATTTTAATTATTGTAACATCTCACAAGGAAAGTATATCAACCCTTATGAACCGATTTGCCTGAAACTTAAAATATAGATAAAAGAGACAATTCTAAGGTTGGGGTGTCTCGGCTTATCGGCCATATCGGGGATTTAGGGTTTCAAAAAATGGGTCAAAAATTGGCGAAAAAATCGTCTTTTGTATTTTTTTTAGCGATTTCTTTGTAAGAAACTATATGATGTTTCCATATGAGAAGAAATGAGTTTTTAATGCCTATCCAACGGTAACATAACCCTGTAAAAATGCTGCTTCGTTAAATATTTTTTTCATGAAAATGTGCAAATTTTGGGGGGTATTTATATGAAGACATAGACCTACGATATCCATATTAATACGAAATAATCTTTATTAAATTTAAGTCGACACCTATTTTTGCTCTAGAAGATATTCCTGTTAGTTCGGGAGTTATCGAAATTTCCCCGGAGGTCCACATTGTTTCATAAGGGGACAACGAAATTTTTAAACACTGATATGGCCGATAAGCCGAGACACCCCAACCTTAAAATCGTCTCATTTATATATATTTTAAGTTTCAGGCAAATCGGTTCATAAGGGTTGAGATACTTCCCTTGTCCGTACTATACATTTAGGTGTACTAAAATTAATAAACAATAAAATATTTTCCTTGTTTACAAAAAATTGGTGGTTAAAAGAGTTGGAGGTCAAAAATGCGGATTTCTTCGACTGCATTTAAAAAATTTAATTTTTTGTTTGGGTTGTTGGTAAAACTAGGTGATAACTGAATAAAAATAATACTGTGCCAGTCGCAAAAATTAACAAGCTGGGCTCCCTGCTGGTAAAGCTAATTCGGGTACGCTGAACTCAATGGTGCTAGCCGTTTTACGAAGTTATCGCTCGTATTTGCGATTTAGTATTTTAAGGCTAAAGTTCTACAAAAAATTAAGTTTTATGCTTTTAAGATAGTTTTTATAAATTCAGAAAAAGCATTCTATTTTTCGCGAAAAAAAAAATTTTTTCCCCGAAAAATAAAATTTCCCCAAAAAAAAATCGCGAAAAAAAAAATTTGTCCAACAATTTTGTGTCTGTAATGTATCGTTTTCCACTCATTGTCATAAATTACTAGCAAAAAAAAAATGGAAAACAAATTTCGCGACAAAAAATTCGCGAAAAAATTTTTCGCGAATAAATTTTTTTTTGAGTTTAGATGATTAAAATTCGCCAATTGTGCAAAAAAATTGGTTGGAGACGTTAGGGGGCACCTTTTTTTTTGCATTTTAAGAAGTTTTTTATATGAAAAAAAATTTTTATTGCACACATTTTATTTTTTAGTGCATATTTTTAGGTTTTTAGTGCATATTTTTAGGTTTTTTAGTGCATATTTTTGATTTTTTAGCGCATATTTTCGATTTTTTTAGTTCGTGAAAATCTCATCTCTAGTAATGAGATATGAAAATAATTAAAAATTTTCTTGGTTTTGGTGATCAAAAGAATTGGAGGTCAAAAAAATGCATATTTTTTTACTGCATTTAAAAAATGTTGATGTTTGTTTGGGTCGTTGGAAAAATAAGTTGATAACTTAATTTAAACTATTGTACTACTTATACCCTACACCACACTGTGGTACAGCCTGTATAATAAGTTTGTGCTGATGTTTGTAACTACCCGAAATATTGGTCCTAGACCCACTTTTGAGTATACCGATCGACTTAGAATCACTTTTTGAGTCGATTAAGCGATGTCCGTCCGTCTGTCTGTCTGGTAAACGGTGTAAACACGATACAGAAATCAATTGACTTGAAATTTGAAACTTAAGCCTCTTTTAGCCCAAGGACGAAGCCTATTGAAATTGGAAAAAATCGGTCCATATTTAGACCTAGCCCCCATACAAAGGTCCTCTTTAGTTTTGGCTCAAATGACTCTAATAGCCGCATTTTAATAGGTATCTTTTCGGCAGGTAATCATGTTTCATCCACACAAATCACCATTATGAATTTAAAAAAAATCGGACCAGTTCTTCTTGTTGCCCCCATACAAACCACCTTCCCGATTTTCACATAAATCTCTCAAATTTCATGGAAATAGATTTTCTATTTAATTAAAATTCTGTTTGTGTATGTTAAACGCGTACTTTAATAACCTTATCAAATCTGATTATCATCGGATCATTTTTGGACTTAGGTCCCATGTGAAAATTTCGGCCGATATTCAGTTGAAGCGGTTTATTGTCACCAAAATTTGTGAGTGCTTTTTACACTTATTAAAGCTTTGACAAAATATAGATCTAATCAGTCCATGTTTGAACTTGGGACCCATTTTCCGGGAAACTCTGGTGTAGGGTATTATATGGTCGGTCTCTACCGACTATAATTTTCTTACTTGTTTTTAAATTTTTAAAGTTTGAACTTGAAAAAAATCACCTTAGAAATATTTTTAAAAAATTTTCTAAAAAACGTCTACAAATAATTTCGTTTTTCAGCGCGACCCTCGTATCTCATTTAATATTTGCTCAATCTGGACGCTATCAAGCTTAAATTATAGCTTTAAAAATTTCCTATATATCACTTTTTTTTTCAAAATAGCCGATTGGGCTTTTATTGTCAACTTTGTCGTTAACGAATTACATCTACTTTAGACCTGTGCACTATGCGCTAAAAAAAATCTAGCAATATATTTAGCACTACTTTAATATGATCTAGCAGTTTTTTTTTACAAAACATTAACGGCAACACTGTTCCGTTAGGCCATAGCTTTGATGTTTCCTTTAATGTATGTATGAGTGTTAGCAAGAGAAAGAGTGAGCAAGAGAATGATTTAGAAAACGGAAGTTAAAAAAAGCTTTTTATTATTTTTTTTTTATTATTTTTATAACACAAAATCACTTTTATTGATATCATAAAAAATGTTGATTAATTTAAAGACATTTCAAAATTTTGACAGCTGTCATTCTAGTTTTTTAAAGTATGTACTCAAATATTAAATATGAGCTTATACCTTTTTTAAGTAATATTGATAAATATTTTGTACTATTTTTGATAAAATGTTAAATGAAACCAAATTTCTTTATCGCCTTTTTAAATTTTATGCTTATTAGCGTGTCCCGGAATTAGGAAATTTTGAAATTTCATTAAATTTTAAATGTCATACCTATAGATACCTATTTATAAATTGCTGATAACGGGGGGAAAAATAAAAAATTTCGAAAGTCATCTTCAGGGCGTACTTTAAAAAAAAAATGCACTACGGATGAAAACTTAAGGCTAGTTGGGCCCTGAAAATGACTTCCAATTATTTTTATTATTTTTCCAGTAATCAGATCTTCTATAACCCTCGTTCGAGGGTTATGCCCTAAAATTTTCAATTTTCGGGGTAAGCTAATTCTTATCTTCATAGCTCAATTGTCTGCCCCTTTTTCGTTTTTGCGTTAAACGTTTTATTGGCTAATATTTTCCCCCATATAAATATTCTCAATGGTCTTATATGCACCAATATTAATTATTAGGTGGAATATGATGATTGATTTCGATTAATTATTCCGCATACTTTGATTATAAACAAATAAAAAAAAAATCTATTAACAACTGCGTCATGATGATTAATTAATAAACACACAAAGATTATAATCAACAAGTGGATTTAACAGGTTTCAATATTATCGAGATTTTTAAAAATTTATAGGAAAAACTTTAATTTTTTGCTATATAAAAAAAGTCTAAGATTCTGAGACATTTTTATACCCTCCACTTAGTGATAGAGGGTATATATAAGTTTGTCATTCCGTTTGTAACTCATCGAAATATCGATCTGCGACCCCATAAATTATATATATTCATGATGTCCGATCGATTTTAAGACATTCTAGCGATGTCCGTCTGTCTGTCTGTCTGTGGAAAATGCTGTCGCGGACAAAATATTGCACAGACATCACTGAAACTAAACATATTTATTGGAAGTTCTCCCGAGAAGTTTGGTATTGCATTTGAGCGATATCGGTTCAGCGGTTCAAAAGTTATGAACGAAAATGTAAGCACACCTCAAAAATTTCAGTACATTCAACATAACCTAAAAATACAAAATGCTTTAATTCGGCTTCTGGTTGACATATGTGAACATAATTGAACACAAAATGGTATTTAAACAGGTACAAACATATTTTTTGACAAAAAAAGAAAAAAAATCGCGGATTTTTTTTTTTACCAAAATTTTTTTCGCGGAATTTTTTTTTTTCAAAATTTTTTTTTTTTTTTCAAAAGTATTTTCCTTTTAAATAAAGTTTTTTGCAATAATCTTTTTGAAATTGTGGAGGGTATCACTACATTCGGCAAGGCCGAATTAAACTTTTTTACTTGTTTCTATATAAAAAAAGTTTCAGATTCGGAGACATTTTTATCTATATGAAAAAGTCTCATACTTATTCTGAGACATTTTTTCTATATAAAAAAAGTCTTAGATTCTGAGACATTTTTTCTATATAAAAAAAGTCTCAGATTCTGAGACATTTTTTCTCTATAAAAAAATTTTCAGATTCTGAGACATTTTTTCTATATAAAAAAGTCTCAGAAAAGATGTATATTTTCTTTATAAAAAAAGTCTCAGATTCTGAGACATTTTTTCTATATAAAAAAAGTCTCAGATTCTGAGACATTTTTTCTATATAAAAAAAGTCTCAGATTCTGAGACATTTTTTCTATATAAAAAAAGTCTCAGATTCTGAGACATTTTTTCTATATAAAAAAAGTCTCAGATTCTGAGACATTTTTTCTATATAAAAAAAGTCTCAGATTCTGAGACATTTTTTCTATATAAAAAAAGTCTCAGATTCTGAGACATTTTTTCTATATAAAAAAAGTCTCAGATTCTGAGACATTTTTTCTATATAAAAAAAGTCTCAGATTCTGAGACATTTTTTCTATATAAAAAAAGTCTCAGATTCTGAGACATTTTTTCTATATAAAAAAAGTCTCAGATTCTGAGACATTTTTTCTATATAAAAAAAGTCTCAGATTCTGAGACATTTTTTCTATATAAAAAAAGTCTCAGATTCTGAGACATTTTTTCTATATAAAAAAAGTCTCAGATTCTGAGACATTTTTTCTATATAAAAAAAGTCTCAGATTCTGAGACATTTTTTCTATATAAAAAAAGTCTCAGATTCTGAGACATTTTTTCTATATAAAAAAAGTCTCAGATTCTGAGACATTTTTTCTATATAAAAAAAGTCTCAGATTCTGAGACATTTTTTCTATATAAAAAAAGTCTCAGATTCTGAGACATTTTTTCTATATAAAAAAAGTCTCAGATTCTGAGACATTTTTTCTATATAAAAAAAGTCTCAGATTCTGAGACATTTTTTCTATATAAAAAAAGTCTCAGATTCTGAGACATTTTTTCTATATAAAAAAAGTCTCAGATTCTGAGACATTTTTTCTATATAAAAAAAGTCTCAGATTCTGAGACATTTTTTCTATATAAAAAAAGTCTCAGATTCTGAGACTTTTTTTCTATATAAAAAAAGATTCTGAGACATTTTTTTTTTCTATATAATAAAAGATTCTGAGACATTATTCTATATAAAAAAGTCTCAGATTCTGAGACATTTTTTTTTTCTATATAAAAAAAGTCTCAGATTCAGATTCTGAGACATTTTTTCTATATAAAAAAAGTCTCAGATTCTGAGACATATAAAAAAAGTCTCAGATTCTATGACTGACTTTAATCATTTACAATATGACTGAATTCAATCATTAGGATTTTACTTCAATCTTTATCGGTGGCGCCATCTAGTGGTGAGTAGTAAAACGAACAGATGGATGATGTCTTTGCTAAAAAGGTGAATTTTAAAATTCACCTCACTTCATTTACTTAAACTTTAATTTCACCTCTGTTTACTTAGCAAAGTTTTTAACCCAAGCGAAAACACCTCCGCCGTGTAATAACGCCTTGAAGGTGAATTTTTGTTTAAAAAAAATATATATTCAACTAACTTACCGCTTTGCGCTTATCAGCTTCCGTTGCAGCAGAATTTGAACGATGTCTAAACAAATCCATGACTTTGGTCATCGGCGAACGGGTAGCATCGACTCGTCGTACAGCAGTAACTGTATGATAATACTGGAAAAGAAAAAATATGCCATTAATTTTATTCATCTCATAGAAAAAAAAAGTCCAAAAAACCTACTTGTGCATCACTACCCTGATGCGGATGGGCTGAACCATCTTTGTACTTATTCTTTACAGATGTCCCCTCTGCTGTGGTTATCGTTACGGCGGGATGTTGTTGTTTTTGCGGCTGCTGATGATGTCCACCACCACCAATAAGGCCGGAATTTTGTAAAGCTACTTTCATGGAATTCATAACACCAGCACCGCCGGTGCCCCCACCAGCACTTCCACCCGAAGCTGAATGTGAACTACTTGCACTGCCCATTTCATTGCCGGTACCAGCTGCCGCCGCCGATAACGGATCCAATAGCATTTTTTGTTTTCTAGCATCCGACTTTGCACGCGGCCGAAACACATCAAATATGGTGGGTCTACGATTTGGACTAGCTATACCATGTACTGTGGACTGATTGAGCACCGGTGACTCATCGCCGCTGCGTCTTCGTTCTAATGAACCGGATCGGGGTGTGCCACCAATACGTTCTGTACTGCGTGAGATCTTTTCTGCATTACGATTTAGTTTTTCTAGTTTGGCCGCTTCACGTTCTAAACGTCGTGCGGTTTCACGTTCTATTTTGCGGGCTTCTTTTTCACGGCGACTAGCTTCTTTTTCTTGGCGTCTGAAAAAAAAAAAGAAATGAAATAAATTAACTTTAAATTTTCTGAATTTATAACTGGGTTTTTCTAGATTTTGTTTATGCTTTTCCAAATTTTTAATATCAATTGTACTTTTCTAAATTTCAACTTAGCTTTTAGGGAGTACAATTGAGCTTTCAATTGTTATTTGCTTTGTTCTTGGATCCCATAATTTTAATATTGGTCTTTGATCGATTCGTAGACATTCTAGTGATATCATTCTGACCTTCAGTCTGTGAAAATTACGATACAGTCCAAACTAAAAGAGGAAGATTCCTGAAGTTTGCCACGAATATGTATTGTGGTCACAGTCTGGTTAAGTTCGGATATGGTCGAGGTCAGGCCAGGAGAAAAAGTTTCCCATTGAAGAACTAAACTAACCTCTGATAAGCGTCATTTTTTACAGGGTTTTTTTTAACGTTTGCTATAGAAAAAAGTAAAAGCTCAATGAAAAAGCTTTTACTTCTTGCTATAGCAGATAGTTTTTTAAAGCTCAATGGAGTAGTTTTTTATACTCTAAGTGAATATAGTTAATAAATTTCAAAATATTTTTGTAGGTCAAAAGTTTATATCAATTCTTTTAAGAAAGCTTAATAAATGATATTTTCGTAGTCAACTTCAAAGCTTTCTATTGCAATTGTTAAAAGTTTTAGGAAAAATAATTATTTTGAAAAAAAAACATACAAAATAATTTAATGGATTACGTAAAAGCTTACTCATTTTTAATCACTTAAAATATATTTTGCTAGTTAAGTTGAAATCATTATCCCAGATCCATTTAAAAAAATCAAAAATATTTTCAGCTGTTTAAAAGCTTTATGAAAAATATTAATTACTAAAGGTCGAATAAATACACATTAAAAATTACTAAAGATTTTATAAAAGCTTAAAATTTTGCGAAAGGTTATGATTTTAACAAAACTCAAGATTTTATAAAAGCTCATGATTTTATATAAAATATAAAGATTTTATAAAAGCTTAAGATTTCATAAAAGCCGACGATTTTATAAAAGCTCAAGATTTCATAACAAGTTAAAGATTTAAAAAAAGCTTTAGATTTTATAAAAGCTTAATATTTTATAAAAGCTTAAGATTTTATAAAAGCTTAAGATTTAATAAAAGCTAAGATTTTATAAAAGATTAAGATGATTTTATAAAGGTCAAGATTTTATAAAACCGAAGATTTTATAAAAGCTTAAGATTGTGTAAAAGCCGAAGGTTTTATAAAAGTTCATGATTTTATAAGTTCAACATTTATTTGATTATAAAATACATTTTATAAAAGCTCAAAATTTTATAAATGCTCAAGATTTCATAAAAGTTTAACACTTTATAAAAGCTCAAGGTTTAATAAAAAGTTAAAGATTTTATAAGCTTCAGATTTTATTAAAGCTCAAGATATCATTAAAGCTCAAGATTTTATAAAAGCGCAAGATTTAATAAAAGCTCAAGATTTCATAAAAGTTAAAGATTTTATAAAAGCACAAGATTCCATAAAACGTTAAAGATTTTATAACAGCTCAAGATATTATAAAAGTTCATGATTTCAAAATTTCAATATGTATTGAAAGCTAATGATTTTATAAAAGATGAAGATTTTTCTTATTTTATAAAAGTTAAACATTTTATAAAAGCTCAAGATTTTATAAAAGCTTAAGATTTTATAAAAGTTAAAGATTTTATAAAAGTTCGAGCTTTTAAAAAATAAAGAAGGTTTAATAAAAGCCGATGATTTTATTAAAGCTCAAGACTTTACAAAAGCTAAATATTTTTTAAAATTCTATAGAAGCTCAAGATTTTATAAACACTTAAGATTTTATAAAAGCCGAAGATTTTATTAAACCCGGGTAAAAATGAAATATATATGATCATATATGAAGATATATGGATCATATATGGATTTATATAACCATATATTATCATGTATGCCTCCATATATGAACATATATGAACATATATGAACATATATGGAGGCATATATGATAATATATGGTTATATAAATCCATATATGATCCATATATCTGCATATATGATCATATATATTTCATTTTTACCCGGGAAGCTCAAGATTTTATTAAAGCTCAAGATTTTGGAAAAGCTCAAGATTTTATAAAAGTTCATGATTTTATAAGCTCAATATGTATTTAATTTATAAAAGCTAAAGATTTCATAAAAGTTAATGATTTAATAAAAGTTCGAATTTTATAAAAGCTTAAGATTTTATAAAAGTCAAGTTTAAATAAAAGCTCCATATTTAATGCCTTTATGATACTTGCTTTTTTCAAGTTACTTGTTGCTGCATTTATTAGGGTTTTTCTATGGGATTTACGATAAATTCAAAATTTTTGGTTGAAGTTACCCGAGTAAAAATAAACATATATAACAATATATAACTTGATACAAACATAATAAATTATATATGATTATACATCCGTGAGATATTTTCTAAATTTTTTTAATGCAGTCATATGTAGTAATATATAATTGAATCATGATTCGGATTAAAAGGTGTACGGTTGATATAATTATATAAAATTACATAAGGGTCAATAAAAAATTTGTTTTCTGTATAATTTAATATAAAATTATATATATCCTATTCTGTTCCATATATAACACTATATGTTTCCATTTAACGAACAATTTTCTAAGTTTTTAAGGCAAAGTATAAGAAACTTTTTAAAATGTTCCTAAACATTTCCTTGTTAGGGTTATGTATATCACCTATCTGGTTCGAAGCGTACCCGAACATTTTTTTGTTTAAGAAAATTATATGTTTGGTGAATGTATCGTTGACCTGTGGTGTAACTCAACCCAAACCAAAAAACACCAGGATTTTACATGTTTTTATGCAATTAGATGTAATTAGATCCACTAATATATGGCAATGTCTGGTCAAAACTCGGATGAAATCAAATCATATTTTATACAAGTTGATCTTTTTTAATGCAAAAACATCCACCATTATTCGGATCAAATTGCGTATAAATATATATTGTGTTATATACCATTATATATTGTATCATATACAAATTTTTACTCGGGTATCGAAATTTTTATAGAAAAACCCTAATAAATGCAGCAACAAGTAACTTGAAAAAAGCAGGTATCATATACACTTTATAAAAGTTAAGATTTTATAAAAGCTCAAGATTTAATAAAAGTTCGTAAAAGTTAAAAATTAAAAAAAAAAGCGGGAGATTTAAAAGCACAATTTTTATAAAAGCTCAAGATTTCAAAAAGTTTTAAAGATTTAATAAAAGCTTAAGATCTCATAAAAGTTAAAGATTGTATAAAAGTTCGAGATTTCATAAAAGCTTAAGATTTTTTAAAAGCTCAAGATTTTATAAAAGCTCAAAATTTTGTAAAAGTTCAAGATTTTATAAAACCTCAAAATTTTTTAAAAGTTCAAGATTTTATAAAAGCTCAAAATTGGATACATAAAAGCTCAAAATTTAATATATGAAAACTCAAAATTTTATAAAAATATATTTCTTAAAAGCAGTTTAAATAAAAATTCTTTTTTATTCAAGTTTGATTCAAAACGCAGCTCTACAATAAATGCTTATTGGATTCTGGCAACTTATTGGGATAGTGTTTGCACAAATTTGGCTATCACGAAAGGATTTTGAGTTATTCGGTTTTGAAGTGCCGAAAAACAACTCTTTTAACCTTTTCGAAAGCTTTTATAAAAATATCCTGACATGCGACTGACTTGTCACCAAGCCCATTAGAATGTCTGAAATGTTAGCTTTAAGACAGGATAAAATATTTATATAATTTAGAATGCTAAAAACCCCTCCATATTTTAAATATTCTGTTCATTTACACAATATTTTTACGAAACTTCCTTAAAAGAAAAATTTAAGGGACCATCTTGGAATTAAAACACCAAAACCTTTCAATTTTTTGTTGATTTCGTCTAAAATGCAGCGACAAACAGCGGATTTGTAAAGCAGCACGATCAATGCAGGATGTTTTTAATGTCGACGTAAAAAAAAATTAAACGCTTAAGATGAAAGCTTAATTGTCGAAATATTCTAATTTTTATAGTTAAGTTAAAAGGTTGGAAGTGTTTTAATAAACTCATAGTAAAATACATATAAATTTAATTACACTCAGAAAATTATTGCAGTTACTTCATAACGGTCGTTTATGTAGTAAGTAGTAGCTGTTGTTTTTAACTACAATTTCGGTCGTGTTTGTATGAAAAAATCTCAAACAACTTTTTTTTGTAGTAGTTTCAAAAAATAACTACAAAAAATATACTACACTGTAGCAATAGTTGATTTATGTAGTTGTTTTTAGTTTTTTTCTAAAAACTCGTTTTTTCTAGAAATTTTTATTCCAAACGAATGTGTCGAACGAGTTGGTCGTGCGGGATGCGGAAGGAATTATTTTTATACCAAATAAAAAATATCTAAATAAATTAAATTACAATTTATTAAATTTAATTATAACAAAAAATGTGTTTTTGGAAAAATATTCTTGAGCGAAAGAAAATAAGTGGATAAATGAGATAGCAAGTGTGTATAATATAGCGCTCACATAAGCGTGCGTAAAAACCAATCGGAAAAAAACAAAAAAAAATTTTGTCGGCTTGGTTGCCTGCGTGCCATCTTTCTTTTCTTTGTATACACAACAGAACAGGTACATACTTTTTTCAAACATTGCAAATTAATTATTTTTTTTTATAAATCAATTCTACCAAAGCATTTCTTTTTTTTTTTATTCCAGACAAATTTTGATCAGAAGCGGTGGAAATTTGAAACAAACTATTAAAAAAACAAAGGTAAATACAATCAATTCAGTTTGTTTAAAATTTTATTAATATATATTTTTTCTTCTATAATTCCAGATAAATACACCAAAAAATTGTCATCATGTCGAAATTCTATACAACAAACTGAATTGTATTGCTTTTTAAATAAATAAATCTCAATCATTTAAACGTTTAAGAAATTTTTTAAATAAAATTTCAGGCAATTGTTGTAAAAACAACTGTATTAAACAGTTTTGTAGTAGTTTTTACTACATTTTGTAGTTGAAAATCAATAGTTAAAAACAACAACATGTTCAGTTGTTTTTACCGTAATATGTAGTGGACGCCTTTTCAACAACAAAATTAGTCAAAACAACTGTCTTTTGTAGTTGATTTTACCGACATACTTTTTTGAGTGTAGAGTTTAAAAAAGCTTTAACAGTTTTCTGACAAGTTCACATGTGTTAAAGCTTTTAAAACTTTTGAAATTAATAAGAGTTTTATAAATACTCCAAAGCTGATAAAATCAATAAAATTAAGTTTTAAAGCTTTTAAAAATTATAGTATTTTTATCAAAACATACTCAAAAGCTAATAAAAAATTCAAAAACTTACCTTGCTTCTTCTTTCATCTTTTTGGATGCTTTTCTAGCAGCTTTGGCATTTGGTTCAGCAGGTGCACTTGAAGGTCTAGATGAGGGTAATTTAACATCTTGTTCCTAAAAATTTAATAAAGATTATCTATTAACAATTATACAATTATTAATATAAATTAGACAAAAAAAGGGCGACTTTTTTTATTATTCATTGACAACAAATAATGTTATCTAAGCTAAAATTAATTCAATTACAATATTCCCGCAGAGATATTAATAAGTATTCAATTACCAAAATCCAACCCATTGATATTTGATTGTGATTAAAATTTGCCCATTCCCCCGACAAACCTTATTAACTAAAATTAATTAATTGTTTGTATTTAATACAAAACGTTTTATTACACACACTTCTCTTCTCTATTCTCAACACTTAATGATTTTAATAATTTTTTTCTTTCAATATTCTACTAATTTTTGTTTTTATTATTAATAAATTTATTTTATTACGACTTGAATTTTATTATCTTAAGGATGCTTTACTAATTTTAACCTGTTTTTGTTTTCATTCAAAAACTTTAAATTTATGATCTTTCTCATCTGGAATTGATATTTTTATATGCATTTAATTTTAAAAACATTTTGAATTTAGAAAAAATATTCAAATTGCTAATTTAATTTTTTTTCATCTTTTCTTTGCAAATCTAATAAGTTAAATGACGTCAGACGACTGACTGAAGTTAAAAGATGTGTATAAAAATCTTGTATTTCATGTATTTTCATATTTAAATTTTTATTGTGGATGATTATTTAGTTTGGGTCACGTGCATTTCAAAAATTAATGGTTTAGAAAAGAGATATTGAAAAAAAACAAGCTTAAAGCGAATTTTGTGTGCCCTTTATTATGCTAAGTTTGATGATTATTTTTTTTTTTTTTAAAGTCTCAGATTCTGAAACATTTTTTCTATATAAAAAAAGTCTCAGATTCTGAGACATTTTTTTCTATATGAAAAAAGTCTCAGATTCTGAGACATTTTTTCTATATGAAAAAAGGCTCAGCTTCTGAGACATTATTTCTATATTAAAAAAATCTCAGATTCTGAGACATTTTTTCTATATGAAAAAAATTCTCAGATTCTGAGACATTTTTTCTATATAAAAAAAGTCTCAGATTCTGAGACATTTTTTCTATATGAAAAAAGTCTCATATTCTGAGACATTTTTTCTATATAAAAAAGTCTCAGATTCTGAGACTTTTTTTCTATATAAGAATAGTCTCAGATTCTGAGACATTTTTTCTATATGAAAAAAGTCTCAGATTCTGAGACATTTTTTCTATATGAAAAAAGTCTCAGATTCTGAGACATTTTTTCTATATGAAAAAATTTCAGATTCTGAGACATTTTTTCTATATGGAAAAAGCCTCTTTTAAGACATTCTATGAATGTCCGTCCATCTGTATAAATTAAGAGTCAGTCCTGGTCATAGGCCAGTTAAGTTCGTAAATGGGGAAAATTGTACCTGGGGGAAAAAGTTTCCCATTAAAGATATAAACCAACCTCTTAAAAATGTCCGTTTTTTAAATGTTCTTTTTATTTTTGCTTAACAATTTTATGCTAGAATAAGTTCAAGGTCCTACACTTGGACCCAAGAGTTTAGAAAATGGGATTTTTATCGGCCCGCCCCCTTTTGTGAGCATGGACATAAAAAAATAACTTAAATAATGATAAAATTGTATTACTTTAGTGCAAAATGCCTTATAATTAAATAAGTTTACATTTCTTCGCGAGGGGAAAAGTGGCACCCACCAAATCCGTCGAACCCATCTACCCAAAAAAAAAATATTTTTTACTTTTTTTTACATGTTAGAGAGTATAAAAGATTCGGCACAGCCGAATTTAACACTCTCACTTTTATTTGTTTTTATTTTTTTTTTTTTTGAATTTTTAGGAGCGTCACAGACTCAATTCCGTTTGGATTTAAAATAAGTGGTTTACTCGTAAAAAGTAAAACGAATATTTTTTTCGGAATGAAATCACTTTTAAAAACCAAAGTGTAATTGTATTGCGTAAAAGAGGTTTCATGCTGAAAAAAAAATCGCTTTCGGTTTTATGAGGAAAACCACTTTTTCCACTTCCGAACGTAATTGAGTCTGTGCCATGCGTCTTAACTTAATAAAACTTACAATTCTTTTAAAATCGCAAGAAGGGCGATAAATTGCCAATCAATCGCTAGAATTTCTATAAATTTCTGGTGTTGCGATAAATCGCTAGATCACTTTAGGGTTATGCTTTCGTAATTCTTAAAATTTTTCTAAAAATTTTGGAAATTTCTTTTAAATTCTTTTTTTAAAGTTACAATTATGAATTAAAAATAAACTCTAAATTATATATAAATCTTACAAATTTCTTTACAACCAAAATAACAAAAAAATAAATTAATTTGGTTAAGGTCAGTATAACTTTGAGTTGTCATAAATTAATTATATTCTGATCAACATTTGACAAAAAATTAAATATATACAGTGCCGGTCAAAAGTATTCACACAGAAATTAAGAAAAATATTTTTCTGTTTTAAATTTATTTATGTTGGTCATTTTTGTAAGACTTAATTGAAACGTGTTCGAAGTTTGTCAGATTCAATTGTCAAGATTATTTAGCAAATACAAAAACCCTATACTACAAGTAGCAAAGGGATTTTAATGTTTTTTATATTTGCTAAATAATCTTGACAATGGAATCTGACAAATTCCGAAACAGAAAAATAATTTTCTGGAAAATTATTCTATGACAATATCATGAGTTGAGTTGAGGGTGGGTTGTACAAGCCTAAAAATAAGTAAATTTTTTAGGCAAGTCCAATAACAATATCATAGTTTTAATTAGTAAAGGAAATAATGACCTCGAGCTAGAATAAACCTACTTAAAATTTAATATTTTAAAGTGTTTATTTTTTTGATAAAAATTAATCAGAATTTTTTAAAAATATTTTTAAGTCGCTTTTTTTTACAAGATCAAACATAAAATATTTAAAAAATAGTACAAAAATTTATATTCAGTTATCAATTAAGTTTTCTAACGACTCAAAAAAAAAATGTTTAAAATGC
Source organism: Pegoplata infirma (assembly GCA_963921195.1). Lineage (NCBI taxonomy): Eukaryota > Metazoa > Arthropoda > Insecta > Diptera > Anthomyiidae > Pegoplata > Pegoplata infirma. Next base: position 37,914,493 of record OY992536.1, read on the forward strand.
AGTATAAGAAATGCGCATTTTTTGACCACCAATTTTTTGTAAACAATGAAAAAGTTAAATTATTTACAAGGGATGAGATTTTAGTGCACTAAAAAATCGAAAATATGCGGTAAAAAAATAAAAATATGCACTAAAAACCTAAAAATGTGCACTAAAAAATAAAATGTGTGGAAAAAAATCTTGTTCTCATAGCAAAAAAACTTCTTAAAAGGCAAAAATAACGCCGGGCTCAAATAGTTACATTTAAAACTTTATGTAAGCAATTTTTTTAGAAATTGAGACAATCTATAAAAAAAATTAAAAAAAAATTATAATTTTTTTCATTTTCAAAATAAATTTTTTAAATTTAAAAAAATGTTGAAGCAAACACATTTCAATTTGTGCACTTAAAAGTTGAAAATATGCACAATATATGCATTTAAAACAAAAATATGCAGAAATATGCATTTTCACAAAAATATGCAAAAATATGCATTTTCACCAAAATATGCAAAAATATTCCGGGATTGACAAATCCCGAATCCCGGGATTTATTTTTTTCAATCCCGGGATTTTTCGGGAATGAGAAATCCAGAAGAATCCAGGGATTTCGGGATTTTTTTGTCAAATATTGTAATCAAAATTGACTATTTCTTCAGTGTTTGTTGTCCGATGGTAACAAAATTGATATCGTTTGAAAGGTGTTTGAAATATCTTTCAAATGAGGCATATTGGGCTTAAATTCTCTTACTCTTTTGAAGTACAATTTAATTTTCAGGTCGTATTACTTAATATACAGAAGGGTAAAGCATATTTTCCTTTTTTCGAATTTAAAAATTGTCGGAGTCAGAATTGATGCCTTTTAGGGTCAATATTGTTCCTGCAGGGAAATGTCTTTAGGTCCCTTTTTTACTTCAAAATCGGAAAATTCCGAACAAAGTAAAACATTTTTTTTACTTTGTTTGAAACTTTCACATTTTCTTGTCTAAAAAGGAGTCCTACAGGTCCAATATTTTTTTCCATAAATATTGACCCTAAAAGGCAACTATACCGACCCCGTCCATTTTAAAATTCGGAAAAAAATTTTCCTCACCCTAATATGCAGTTAGCTGCCGATTTATGCATATGCCAAAATTTTTAAGAAACGGTTAAATTTTGCCGAGATTTTAATTTATAAGGGATCATTCAGTAATCCATTTGTAAAGTTTATTTTTAACAGTTTTAGTTCGTAAATGATTTAATGCGGATGAGGGGAAAATTTCCCCTTGAAGAAATTTTCCCCAGAACCAAAACAGCCTCTGAAAATCCAAAATTGTTTACTAATTTGTACTTTTGTTAAGCAAATGACACATTTTTAAGTTTCACCTAGCCAGAAAATGCAATTTTTCTCGACCCGCCCCTTTTTGTGTATTTTCTAACATTTATCGCAAAGGGAAGAAACCCGTTAAAATGCGATTCGCCTACCAATAGGACAATTAATATAAAAATTGTATTGGCAGAGGACGTTGGGGACACCTTCCCCTCGCGAGGAGTTGTAACAAATTTATTTATAATTTTATCATTATTTAAACAAATATTTTATATCCACGTCTACAAAAGAGGCCGACCGAAAAAAAGTATTTCCTAATCTTTTGAATTTGACTGCATCGCGTCTTTCACAGACGCACATCGCTCGAGTCTATTCAAATCGGTCATAGCTGTTCCTAAATTTTCGATTTTTCTGTGCTAAATATGTGAAACTTTATGAAAAATATTCAATGGTTATGAATTAATTGAATATTTAATTATAAAAAAAATTATTAAAAATGTTACGTAAAAAACCTTAATTTTAATAAATCCCGAAATCCCGAAAAATCCCGAAATCCCGAAAAATCCCGGGATCCCGATAAATCCCGGGATCCCGGGATTAGAATTTTAAAATCCCGAATCCCGGGATTTGTAAATGTAAATCCCGCTTGGCATCCTAATTGTCACCAAATTATGCAAAAATATACATTTTCACCAAATTATGCAAAATTATGCATTTTCACCAAAATATGCAAAAAACAAATCGATGACATTTTAACGAAAACTTCCTGATTCGGAAAGATAATTGGTTGATATCTTTTTAGCCTATCGACAATAAGCACACACTTATAATTTTTTAAAAAAATACAAAAAATTAAAAATTATAATTAAAATTTTCAGGTGTTTCTATTAGGGTTTGGTCTGTTACCGAAGAAAGAAGATATTTTTGAAAGAATTTCATAAGCCCGCCCTTCCTAAGGACAGGGGGAGCCGTTGCTAAAAAAAAATTCATCGAATTCAAACGTTTAAATGTCAAGTTCTATTCACAAGGGGACGAAAAGGAGTCGTTCCTGAAAGTTTCGCCAAAAAATTCCAACGTTTAAATTTCCGGTAAGAAATGAGTTAAATTAATAAACAATAAAATCTTTTCTTTGTTTACAAAAAATTGGTGGTCAGATAATTGAATTCTTAAGATGCGGATTTCTTCTACAGTATTTAAAAAACTTTCATTTCTGTTTAAATCGTTGGAAAATTTTGTTGATAACAGATAATAAACTTTTGTTTGAGCTTGGAAAAAGTCGTCTTTAAAATATTTTTAAAAAATTTTCAAAAAAAAGGTATTTCAACACTCGTATCACATTTAATATTTATTCAATCTGGACGCCACTAAGCTTATATTAAAGCTTGATAAATTGCCTACACAGCACTTTTCAGAAAAATACTGGTTTGATTATACCGTCCGACAGCCAATATTAAACATGAACCGGATGATATACGTCTGAAAGTAGAGATCAAATGGAGTAAAACTGTATTTACGGTTTTTATTTCGTGATTCTGTTTCCTTTTAAAAGGACTTCAAAGTTTTAAAGGATACATTTTGTAAAATATTTGTACTTATCCTAGGATGACACTGGTGATGCCAAATTAAAGAGGAAGATCTCTCCTAATTTTTCCATTTTTTTACTTTGCCATATCAGGACCAAAGGATCTGAATAATTTCATTTTAAAACTTTTTTAAAATATTTTGTTGAAAATTTTTAATGATATTGAAGGATACAATTTTGAAAGGACGTAATTTACCTAATTTTTCATGATATCGCTCCTTTACTTGTATAGTGTCACAACTCAAAATATTTGATTTTGCAGAAAACACGTTTAAAGTTTACTATTGAAACTGGTTTTTAATTGAAAAAGGCCGGTACATAGAAAATGTAATAATGGCGTGTACTCTTCTCAAACGGTGAGTTTAAAAGATATTAATACGAATTTTTGACACAATATAAAGCACGGTATAACTAACCTGACCAACCATCCCGCTTTTGGCGGGATTATCCCGCTTTTTGACGTGTCATCCCGCCTTGAATTCCGATCCCGCTTTTTAAACAAAAGTCCCGCTTCATCCCGCTTTATCCCGCTTTTTGACTTTTGAAATAGCAAAGTACAATTTCAAGGTTATTTTAATAATATTTTGAGAAATATATTTTTGAGCATATTAACTATTTCTTTAAGAAAAATTTTGTTTACTCAAAAAAACTGTTCACAAGAGAACCCTACTGGACTGATTTTAATCAAAAATAAATTAAAATTAAATTTTTACATAAAATTTGTTCATTGTGATACTTCGAATATTCCGAAAAAAGGTTTCAATAAAAAAGTATTAAACTTAAATACATTTTTCTTAATTCTCAGATTCTTAGAACCTTTTTGTATACAAAAATCCTCAGATGCTGAAACATTTTTCATAAAAGAAATATTTCAGATTCTAACAAATTATCGGTTTCTAAAAAATTCTTCCTAAAAAAAATCTGATACCCTTTTCTAAAAATAAATTCTTAAATTTTATAGCCCCGTGAAAAAAATTTATTAGATCTGGTCTGATTTGTAAAAATCTAATGATTTCATTTGTATCTGATAAGATCTACTAGATACGAAATTTTTACGAACTGATCCGTAATTGAATCTGATCAGATCCTGAAATTGTGGAAAAATGTCGGATCAAAAAGACCTGATCAGATAAAATTATATTTTTTAGACCCAAACAGATTAAATCAGATCTAATCGATTATTTCAAGGGGCATTTTTCGATAGAAAATATTTGAGAAGGGAAATTTTTAAAGTTCTGATGTTTTCTACGATAATTTCATATAGAAAAATTATTAGGTTTTAAGACATTTTTCTAAAGAAAAATCTAAGAAGCAACTTTAAAAGAAAATTTTGCAGACTCAAAGACACACTTCCTTTATAAAATTTTTCAACAGAAATATTTTCAGATTCTGGTAGATTTTTCATACAAAAAAAACTTAGATTCTGATATAATTTTCTATAGAAAAATTTCAAACATTTTCCTTTTTGGAAAAAGTCATAGATTTTGAAAACCTTTTCCTATAAAAAAATTCTCTGATTCTAAAATATTATTTAAACAGGAAAAATCTTTTTTTCCATACAATAAATTCTAAGATTCTGAAATATATTCTCATAAAGAAACTATCAGATTCTGAAACGTTTTTCCTGTAGAAAAATTATCCGATTTTAGATTTTTTTCCAGAAAAAAAAATAAATTAACAGTTGCCAATGGATTTTTTTTTTATAGAAAATTTATAAGATTCTTAAACATTTTTCCTGCAGAAGAATTCTTAAAATTTTAGATAATTTTTCTTTTAAAATATTCTTAAATTCTGAGTCAAATAAGTATCTAAATATTTTCTAAAGACAGTCTCGAGTTCTGAAACATTTTTTTTTGTAAAAAATATATTAGATTTACTTTCTCTTAGAAAATGATAAGAAACATTATCAGATTCAGTCTACGACTCTAACTTAATTTTAGTTTTTCATATGCATTTTTTTTTATTCTAAGGGCTGGTAACTTATCACAATATAATCAATGATTAGTGCTAATTATTGTTTCCAAACGTCAATTTTATATGAAATTGATCAATGACTAGTGTTAATCATTAATTAGCTTTTGATAAGTTACCAGCCCTAAAACATTTAATCCCAACGTTAATCCCAACCAATGTTTGCTGACGTAATCTAAATAAAATTTTTCTAGTCAAAGTTCTTATGCATATTTTTACATAAAAAAAATTACAATCCCTTAAAAGTATTTCCAGAATTTTGTGCATTTTGGAGGGTATTCGTGGGTTCGTTTAAGTCGAATTTCACTTATTAAAAAAATCCCGCTTTTTATATCAAAATCCCGCATTTTCAACCTTTCGATCCCGCTTTTCAGTCAAAAGCAGTTGGTCAGGTTAGGTATAACTAATAATTCTGCATCATTAACTCAAAAAACACATTTTTTGAGTTATGACACTATACAAGTAAAGGAGCGATATGTAAAAATAATAAAAAGAAAAATTAGGGGAGATCTTCCTCTTTCATTTGCTATCACAAGTGGCATCCTAGGACAAGTAAAACTTTAAAGCCCTTTTAAAAGGAAACAGGATCACAAAAAGAAAAACTGCAAATGCAGTTTTACTGCATTTTGTCTCTAGTTTTAAACGTATATTATCCAGTTCGTGTTTAACAATTTTTTTTGATTTTTGTCGGACGGTGTTATGATTAGATCTGTTATTTAAAACTTTATCGTTAACAAATTATATCTACTATGTAGTCGTACGTAGACTTTTGGCGGCCACTGTATGTATTAAAAAATTGAAAAAACCGCTACTAAAGTTGTATTGAAATTTAAAAATAACACCTAATTTTTCCATGCAATATTTTTTTATTCAAAACAAGTTTTCAAATATAAAAACAAAAATTAAAAATAAATGTAAAAAACAACAAATTGCAACAAAAAAAAATATAAACAATATCAAAATCAGTTTGTTAGTACGTGCCTAAAAAATTAAATTGTTTATACAAAATTTATTTTTTTTTTGTGCAAAATTTAAATTTACAGCAATTGCGGTAACTCAAAAAAAAAATTATAAACTTAAAATTTTTATAGTTCGAAGAGTCCAAAGTAAATACTATGTATATTAATGTTATTGACGTCATATTTTTTAGGCTGTTTAATTTTTTTTTGTGTGTTTTTCATGATAATTTACGAAAAATGTATAAAAACATAATTCATAAAAATATTTTAAAAAAAATAATATAAATACAGGCCGAAAAAAATCTATAAAAAGAAAATATTTTATGGATGTGTTAACAAAAAATCTAAACCAAAAACGCGTGTACCGCAGCACTCACAGTTTTAAGGGCAACTGGAATCTCGCTGGGTTGATACGAATGATTCTAGATGTCTTAATAATTATTTGAAATAGAGAGTTAATAAAAGTTTGTCATTCCGTTGGTAACTAACTAATCAAAGTATCGGCCCAGATCACCCAATGTATGTCTGTCCGTCTGTGCTAATGTCGATCGCCTTTACAATAATATACAGAGTTGATTGATACTCAGCGTAAATATTTACCGATATCTGACACAGTTTGGTATTGAAAATAAGCAAAATCGGTCCATTGATTTGGAAGTTATAAGGAAAAATATAAAACACGACAAAAAAATAGTAATTTATCGACAGTAAATATTTTCCTTTACTCAAATTCTGATTAATTTTTATTAAAAAATAAAAATTGTTTTTAGAGAATATCATAGTTTTAATTATTAAAGAAAATAGTGACCTCGAGCTAGAATAAACCTACTTAAAATATTTTTCTTTACTCCAAAAAAAATTTTAAATTTTTTATTTTTTTTTAAATTATTTTTTTTAATTGTTTTACTCAATTTTTTTTTTTCAAATATTTTTTTCCATTATGGAGGGTATTCACAGATTCTGCCTAGTCAAATTAATAATTTTTTTCATGATTTCTTTTTTATTAAATTGTAAACAAATAATTTCGTTGTTGTTTGTTTATTTATATTATTTATGTTTTTTTAAATACGTATTACCCACAAACATACATTTTGAGAAAAAAATCTCTTGAATAATAAACAAAACTCGCCGTTATATAAACCGGGTGTCCATAATGATTGGCAGTTTCTTAATCAAAAGGAAGTGATTTCCAATTCGTCATCTTTCAATAAAGATTTCACTTTCTTTTAAGAAATTTTTTAATATCTTAAAAATAATTTTAGTTTTAAATTAATTATCTGCTTTCAATAAAAAAAAGTGCATTGTTTCAGAATTTTTCTATACAAAAAATGTCTTAGAAACTGAGACTTTTTGTATTCGAAAAATGTCTCAAAATCTGAAACTTTTCTATACGAGAAATGTCTCAGAATCTGAGACTTTTTCTATACGCAAAATATCTCAGAATCTGAGAATTTTTCTTTACGAAAAATGTTTCAGAATCTGACATAGCTATTTAAGGTCGTAGAATCGATCATAGATCCATGTTTCAATGCGATGTTGATGGTAAAACAATTAAATTTCAATTAGTTCCGACTTGCACGAAGCAATTTTTCTTGCCGCAAGTCTGAGCTTATAGGGTAGAAAGGTAATAGGATTTAAAGTAGGTTGGCGCGTATTCAAAAAAAAAAATTTTTTTTTAAAAAAAAATAAAAAACATGTTTGTATCACATTAACTCATAAATGTTCACATAAAAATTTTGAACTTTGTCGGATTTCGATAACCTTCCCAAACGTGAGACCCAAAAAATTAAAAATTTTCGCAAAGTTCTTTCCAAATTCATTTTATCGCTTTTCTCCGAAAATTCGGATAAGTGCGTCATTTAGGCGCTTTTATCCGAGAATTCGGATAAGTGCGTCATTTTGGTGCTCTTATCAGATACTTTGGATAAAGTTGCACAACATAATCTGAGAATTTTTCTACCCGGAAAACAGCTCAGAATCTGAGTATTTTTTACACGAAAAATTTCTCAGAACTTTTTCTATACGAAAAATGTCTCCGACTCTGAGACTTTTTTTATATAAATCAGAATCTGAGACTTCTTCTTTAAAAAAAATGTCTCAGAATCTGAGACTTTTTCTATAAGAAAAATGTCTCAGAATCTGAGACTTTTTCTATAAGAAAAATATCTCAGAATCTGAGACCTGTTTCTATAAGAAAAATGTCTCAGAATCTGCGACCTGTTTCTATAAGAAAAATGTTCAGAATCTGAGACCTGTTTCTATAAGAAAAATGTCTTAGAATCTGAAACTTTTTCTATAAGAAAAATGACTCAGAATCTGAGACTATTTCTTTAAGAAAAATGTCTCAGAATCTAAGACTTTTTCAATAAGAAAAGTGTCTTAGAATCTGAGACTTTTTCTATAAGAAAAATGTCTCAGAATCTGAGACTTTTTCTATAAGAAAAATGTGTCAGAATCTAAGACTTTTTCTATAAGAAAAATGTGTCAGAATCTAAGACTTTTTCTATAAGAAAAATGTCTCAGAATCTGAGACTTTTTCTATAAGAAAAATGTCTCAGAATCTGAGACTTTTTCTATAAGAAAAATGTCTCAGAATCTGAGACTTTTTCTATAAGAAAAATGTCTCAGAATCTGAGACTTTTTCTATAAGAAAAATGTCTCAGAATCTGAGACTTTTTCTATAAGAAAAATGTCTCAGAATCTGAGACTTTTTCTATAAGAAAAATGTCTCAGAATCTGAGACTTTTTCTATAAGAAAAATGTCTCAGAATCTGAGACTTTTTCTATAAGAAAAATGTCTCAGAATCTGAGACTTTTTCTATAAGAAAAATGTCTCAGAATCTGAGACTTTTTCTATAAGAAAAATGTCTCAGAATCTGAGACTTTTTCTATAAGAAAAATGTCTCAGAATCTGAGACTTTTTCTATAAGAAAAATGTCTCAGAATCTGAGACTTTTTCTATAAGAAAAATGTCTCAGAATCTGAGACTTTTTCTATAAGAAAAATGTCTCAGAATCTGAGACTTTTTCGATAAGAAAAATGTCTCAGAATCTGAGACTTTTTCGATAAGAAAAATGTCTCAGAATCTGAGACTTTTTCGATAAGAAAAATGTATTAGAATCTGAGACTTTTTCGATAAGAAACATGTCTCAGAATCTGAGACTTTTTCTATAAGAAAAATGTCTCAGAATCTGAGACCTGTTTCTATAAGAAAAATGTCTCAGAATATGAGACCTGTTTCTATAAAAAAATGTCTCAGAATCTGAGACTTTTTCTATAAGAAAAATGTCTCAGAATCTGAGACTCTTTCTATAAGAAAAATGTCTCAGAATCTGAGACTTTTTCTATACGAAAGATGTCTAAGAAACTGGGATTTTTTTATACGAAAAATGTCTCAGAATCTGAGACTTTTTCTATAAGAAAAATGTATATCATGAATCAAAAATATATCGCTGACTGATTTTTCAAAGAGCTACACAGGGAATGACAAAGTGATTATACCCCCATACTGTGGTTGGAGGGTATACAAAAAATTGAATTTCAAACAAGGTAAGAGGAATGGATAATGGGAAAAACTTGCTTGTACTAGAAATTCGTTCGGGTTTTCCATTTGCAATTAAAAATTTTAAATTTGCTGTAGATTATTTTGACATTTCTTTGTGGAATTGCTGAAAAGAATTGCCGTATGTCGTAAAAATTTTCGCCAGAAAAATGTTTTCGTGCAATTTGGGACTTGGCATGTGTAAACATCAAATGGGTTTTCAATTTCAAATAAAGTTTTCAAATGGAATATTCTATTGCAAATTCATTTTGACGTTTTTATCCGAGAATTCGGAGAAGTGCGTCATTTAGGAGCTTTTATCCAAGACTTCGGATAAGTGCGTCATCTGAGCGCTCTTATTGGAGACTTCGGATAAAAGTGGCACAATATAATAATTATCTTAGAGCTTTTTTCCCAGAATTGGGTTAAAAGCTTTTCTATTTGAAAGTTAGCCATCTTTAGTGCCGCAAACCCTCTTTTTCCCAAATATATGTTTAAATTTTACTTATATCTTCTGAAATCATTTTGACGCTTTTATCCGAGAGTTCGGATAAGTGCGTCATTTTGGCGCTTTTATCCGAGACTACAAATAAAAGCTTCACCATATAATTAAGAACATATCTAGGAACTTTTATCCGAGAATTCGAGGATAATTTTCCAAATTTTTAAATTTGCTATATAAAGTTAGGTCGATTCTGAGAGTGAGGGGTTAAAAAAGAAGCTAAATTAGAAGACCCGTATCGCGGCGTTTGTTTATGTTATTTTCAAAATATTTTTTGAAGACATGAAAAATTTTTTTTTCCAACATTTTGCTTCATAAGCACCACAAAAATTTTCTAAATCAATTTTTTAAAATATTTTAATTGTTGGACATGTCTCTAGCAATAATTTGGCTTCTACAGATTGAAAAAATATCAATTAGTCGACGCGTAATTACGCGTAATAGCCAAAAAACCATATAAACAATATGCTGAAAATCGGCATTTGACTGCAAAGTTGGAAGGCCGATTAAAAAAAAAATCGAACTAACATAAACAAACGCCGCGATACGGGTCATCTAATTTAGCCTCTATTTTCACCCCGCACTCTTAGAATCGACCTAACTTTTGCTAACCTGAATTTGTTCCATAGTGTAACCTTATTTTTCTCAAAAATGTTTTGAAATTTAACTTAGTTCGGATAAGTGCGTCATTAGGTGTTCGGATAAGTGCGTAATTAAGGCGCTTTTATCCGAGACATCGGATAAAAACCTCACCATATAATTAAGAACATTATCTAGGAAGTTTTATCCCAGAATTCAGATATAATTTACCTAATTTAAAAGTTTGCTATCTTTAGTAGCACACTTAAGCGATCATCTCTTTCCCAAAAATTTAATTATTGCCGCATTTTAGCGATTGCTTCTGTTAGAGAAACCGTCTTTAAAGTAAACCCTGTTTTTCCCCGAAATGTGTTTAAATTTAACTTACATCTTCTAACATCATCTTGGCGCTTTTATCCGAAAATTCGGATAAGTTCACCATAGAGGCGCTTTTAACCAAGACTTCGGATAAAAGCTTCACCATATAATTAAGTTCAACATCTTGGAACTTTTATCCGACAATTCCAATGCAAGCTTCCTCATTTAAAAGTTTGCCATCATAAGTGGCACACTTAAACGATCACTACTGTTTAATAAAACTTTTTCACAGTAAACCCTCCCTTTCCACAAAAAAATATTTTTTAACATAACTTACATCTTCAGAGTTCACTGCCGTCGTACGACCACTCTCGGCCGCACTATCATCCGTATAGTACTGTTTCTTTGGTAAAGATATCGCTTTAGATTGTTGTCCCACTTTCCCCGAAGGACGTTGAATCCATACATCATCCAAATGTGGATATTCACGATCTAGCTTCTTAGTCGTTTTCGGTGTAGTATTAATACTATTATCACAGTTATTTCGAGTCTTCGATAAACCATCCAAACTCAAATTATTAAGAGACGAAGTACTATCGGTGGGTGTACGTATCTCTACGAGGGAAGTATCAAAATATTTTTTCGATAGATGAGGTTGAGGTACAGGAGAATATTTATTACTACCATAACGTTGAGAGAAGAGACCCTGAACGGAAGAATAACCACCGAAACTACTGGGAAAGCTTATAGTATGGGCATTAGCGGAGGAGTCTAAATTTTTAAGTTTTTCAGCCTCCGAGCGTAATTGTTGGAGTTCTGGAGTTTCTTGTGTTTTGGTAACGGTAAATTTTCCTTTGATTATTAAAGTTTCAGGACTGGGAGAACGGGGTTCTGGTATAGTTTTGGTAGGTGGAGTTGCTGGTGTAATTTTAACTTTTGTAGGAGAAGCTTTAGCGGATTCTAATAAATTTATTAAAGCCGGTGGTAATATGGTAGGTGGTATGGGTGGTGGCGGTGGTGGTGAGGAATGTTCGGGAGCCACGGTCACCGTTTTTATATCATCTACATTATTTGTATTGATACTATCAATTTTATGCATAAATTGTTGTCTTAATCTTTCTAATTCTTTAAATTTTTCCTGTGAAGCTTTGTCCTTAGCAGGAGGTGGTGGTGGAGGTGTGGGCCTAGATTTCGATTCAAATTTAGGTGGTTGCTCAGTTGTTTGGGGTTGTGGTGATTTTTCACCCTCGTCCTCATCCTCTTCTTCTTTGCACTGTGACAAACGTCGGCGCTCCATAAAGGGCATTAAATAGGGACGCATATGAAATATATCAGCGGTATAATATTTTGGTGACATATTTATAGCTTCAGCATTATCATCATCACCATCACCACCCTCATCATCTGAATCTGTACTACTGCTATGATATTCAAATGAACTTGACTTTGGAAAGGGTCTTAAGGTTCCCGTACCCAAACCCGAAGAACAAGTTAAATCATCACTATTTATGCTGTGTAATTCTTTTTGAATTTCTTCATAATTTTCACTATTTACAGAAGTTTCAGAATCTGATTCATAACCATCATTGCCAGCATCATTGTGCTCTAAATCATCCATAGATTTTTCAAAGGCATGTTCAAAGACATCATCGCCTATGGAGGGTACAAATGGCAATGTGCCATTGTTGATATGTAAAGATTTTTGCATTGTACTATTAGAACTACCTTGGCCGCCACCTACTTCCGATGAAGTATCTGAAAATGATGATTTACTAGGCGATTTTTCGGTACTATCCTGTTTCTCCTCGTGCGTCATACTGGATATGGAAGCCGAATTTGATATGGGACATTTTTGATTATTTAAATTTTCCTCAATATATTCACAATTTGTGGCCATTTGTTTTAATTTTTACAAAAATATTGCGTTAATTAGCTATTTTTAAGATTTAAACGCTTTTTTTTTAAAAACGTTGATTGTTTACACTTTTTAAATACACTTAGACAAAATTTTACACTTAACAAAAAAAATTTGCTATCTTCTTTTGAACGACATTTGTTTGATTTTTATTGACTTTTGATAAATTTTAGGGGATTTTTTTTATTGAAAGATTACGAACAAAGTCTAACAATTTTACGGGGAAGTTGTATTTAAGCAATTTTTATTTTTTTTTTTTAATTTAATTATGAAATTGTTTTTATCTTGAGTAGTGATTTTTTGTTAGATTTTTTTTTTTTACAATGTGTTAAAATTTGTTTAACTTTTATTGCGGTATTTAGGGTTCAAGTTATCTGTAAAATGAAAAAGAAAATAAAAAAATCATAAAATTAGATTGTTAAATTTCAAAAAGTTTATTTTTGGAATTGGAATCTCTGTTTTGACTGGGAGTTAATGATGATTGTTAAAATTTTAAATTATATGTATTCGATATAAAAAAACAAGAAAGAAAATTAAAGTCGGCCAAAACCGATTATACAATTACCTACACCAGTGTTTTCCTGAGAATGAATCCCAAGTTCATACATGGATCGATGGGATCTATCTTTTGTTAAATCTTTACATAGTGTAGAAAACCAAATTTGAGCGAAAGTGATTTATTTTTGCTAGAGACGGATTTAACTAAATATCGAAAAAAATAAAAAAATATAGGGGAACTGAGTCCAACGGACCTCAGAGTCTATGTGAGCTGACGTAAAACATGCTCGGCCACTTACAACTGACAAGGGAAGTCTCCCTGGTGTCACCCGCGGATCTTTATGGAGTTGGTTTTATTTAGTAGAGCAGAAAAAATAAAGGGACACGTATTGTTTTTTGCGACCCTAATTCATATTTAGGGGGTAAAAAGGAGGGGGGGGGGGGGGGGAGACAAGGCCATTTTTCAGTTTTTTCGTTTATCTCCTATATTATGCAAAGAAACCTAGTCATATTACATACCAAATGAAAGGTCTTTGGAAAACCTATCTACGTGTGCTAAGAGCGTGTTCAAACATGCACAACTATTCGTCATGTTGAGTAAAATACCAAAATTTTAGGACATTTTTGTTAATAAGTCGAAAAATATTTACTTCTTTGGCCCGTTGTTAGCACCACGAGATAGGTATTTTGAATACCTTTATTCTGATACCACGCCTGCCTATATTAATTTTGTTTAAAGATGCGTAAATCGTAAAAAACTGAAAAAAAGGTAAATTTCCCCCCTACAAATGAAGATCGGAGGGTGACACCAGGAAGACTTCCCTTGTAAGTCCAATTATATTCCGATTTGATTAGTGCACGTTTAACACCTAAAATAAAATTTTAATGAAATATTTTCATTTTTATGAATTTTAAGGAAATTGTGTGAATATCGGGAGGGTGGTTTGTATGGGGATTACCAGAAGGACTGACCCGATTTCTTTGAAATTTGGTATGATGGTTTGTGCATTAAAAATTTTATTACCTGTAAAATTTCAAAATAATATCTATTATAATACGGTTATTAGAGGCATTTAAGTGAAGTTCAAAGGGGGCGTTTGTGTGGGGGCTAGGTCTTAACATGGACCAATTTTTTCCAATTTCAATAGGCTTCGTTCTTGGGAAAAAAGAAGCTTAAGTTTCAAATTTCAAGTCAATTGATTGAATCGGTATACTTGAAGGTAGGTCTAGGACCAATATTTCGGGTAGTTACAAACATCAGCACAAACTCATTATACCCTGTACCACAGACTGGTGTAGGGTATAACAAGTAAGAAAGTTATAGTCGGTCAAGACCGACCATATGATACCCTACACCAGTGTTTTCCGGAAAATGGGTCCCAAGTCCAAACGTGGACCGATTGAATCTGTCTTTTGTTAGATCTTTATTTAGTGTAGAAAACACACACAGATTAAACTTTAGTGGAATTGGTTTATGTAAATAGACCGATTTAACTAGATATTGGTCGAAATTTTTATATGGGGGACTAAGTCCAAAACTGGTCCAATTATATTCCGATTTGATTAGGTTACTTAAGTACACGTTTAACACCTAAAAATAAAATGTTTATCAAATATTTCCATTTTTATGAATTTTGAGAGAATTATGTGAATATCGGGAGGGTGGTTTGTATGGCGACTACCAGAAGGACTGACCCGATTCCTCTGAAATTTGAAATGGTGATTTGTGAATACTAAATTTCAAAGCGATATCTATTATAATACGGTTATTACAGTCATTTAAGCCGAATCCAAAGGGGGCGTTTGTATGGGGGCTAGGTCTTAACATGGACCGATTTTTCAATAGGCTTCGTCCTTGGGCTAAAAGATGCTTAAGTTTCAAATCTCAAGTGAATTGATTGAAAATTGCGACCTGTATTGTGCTTAAACCGATAAATCGACTCAAAAAGTAAATCGACTCAAAAAGTTATTCTGAGTCGATCGGTATACTTAAAGTTAGGTATAGGACTAATATTTCGGGTAGTTACAAACATCAGCACAAACTCATTATACCCTGTACCACAGAGTGGTGTAGGGTATAATAATGTATCGCGAGGTTATTTGTTTTTATTTTTAATTTTTTAAAAATCAAAAATGAATTTTTATTTAGTTCGGTTTGAGTCCATATTAATTATTTCTGAGAAATAATAATTGTTGTACAATGAGAAAATCTGAAAAAAAATCAAGTGACAACACAGGCTAAGTGGAGATGTCGACAGCTTTCGGAAGATGCCACCCTTCCATCATCAGCACTCCGTCGATTGCCACACACTTAATGCGTGTCAGATTAAAATTAGCCATTTAAATGAAACTTTTGAAGAAATAAAGAATTGGAATTACTCCTCTTTGTGTTGAATAACTCGTATTCACCATTAATTCGTGTTGTATTCATTTGGCAGAAACTTAATCCATCTTAACTTTTAACAGAGTTGTATTTTCCCATTGTTAACCCTTAGTAGGACTTTTCAAGTCTTGAAAAATGTCCGTTAGGTTTGAATTTTTGTTTCATATTTCTAATTCTTAGAAATATTACTAAATTGCAATGTACCTTATGAGTTGTGTATTAATTGTGTTTATATATTGTTGGACTGTATATTTTATAACTGAATTTTTATTTAGTTCGGTTTGAGTCCATATTAATTATTTCTGAGAAATAATAATTGTTGTACAATGAGAAAATCTGAAAAAGAATCAAGTGACAACACAGGCTAAGTGGAGATGTCGACAGCTTTCGGAAGATGCCACCCTTCCATCATCAGCACTCCTTCGATTGCCACACACAGGAGTGCTGATGATGGAAGGGTGGCATCTTCCGAAAGCTGTCGACATCTCCACTTAGCCTGTGTTGTCACTTGATTTTTTTTCAGATTTTCTCATTGTACAACAATTATTATTTCTCAGAAATAATTAATATGGACTCAAACCGAACTAAATAAAAATTCAGTTATAAAATATACAGTCCAACAATATATAAACACAATTAAAAATCAAAAATTTTAGTGGAAATTTTCTAAAAATCCAAAATTTTGATTAAAGGGTGCCATGTTAAAATGGTCAGATTTCGCTTAAATTAAATTTAAATGAAAGTCTCAAGCTCTATAAAAAAATAGTCTTAAACGTAGGAAAAAAACCGCCATTTTGAAAATCTTTTGACGAATTTCGATATCTCAAAAACCGCTCAAACGATTTTAGAAATTTATTGGTACATATTTGTAGCCCGAGATTTTTCACTTTTCAAAAATCTATTTTTTTTTTGGAATTTTCCAAAAATCCAAAACTTTGATCGAAGGGAGCCACAGATTAAAATGATCAGATTTGGCTCACATTTATTTGAAGTTAATGATTGTCTTAAGTTCTGTGAAAGGGTGAAGGGAAAGAAATTTAGATTTTTTTAAAAAAGATGCTTAATCGCAAAATCGAAGGTGCGTCTACGATCAATAAATATGATACTATATAAAAACGGGAAGAGGACTAAAATAACCCCTAACCGTGATACTCCGAGGGTTAATGTGATCTAAAACAAGAACCGTTTTACTGAAAAAATTTTCAAAAGGTAAAATTTCTTAGAATATGGAAATTTTTTATAGAAAATATTGCTCAGAATCTGAAAATTTTCTATAGAAAAAGTTTTTTAGAACCTGAAAATTTTTTCTATAATCTTAGAATTTTTTTATACAGAAAATATTTCTCAGAATCTGAAATTTTTTTTAATGTAGAAAAATTTTCTCAGAATCCGAATTTTTCCCCTCAGATTCTGAGAAATTGTTTCTATAGAAAAATTTTGTGATTCTAAGAAATGTTTTCTACAAACAAAAAAAACTTGTCAAATTACTAGAAAAAGTCTCTTAATCCCATTTTACCAATATATGACAGTTTTCTTTGTTTTTTAACAAAAATTTTTCTATTGAAATTTACACTTTTTTTTGTAATTTTACAATTTTTTTTGTAATTTTACAAATTTCCAACATTTTTTTATAAAAAAAAATATAGTAAATTCACGACATTTCCTTGTAAGTTTTAATGCGCAAAAAATTTTAAAAATTTTAAATTTTATTGGTAAAAATCTAGTAAAATTACGAAAAAGCTCGTAATTTTTTACTAGGAATTGTCGTAAAATAGGAGGTATCAAAACATCTAGTAAAAACACAAAACCTACTTGCGAGTTTTATCGCTTCAAAAAATTTTAAAAATTTACAATTTTATTGGTTAAAAGCTTGAAGAATCACAAAGTTATTGGTAAAAAGCTCGTAAAATTACGAGTAATTGTTGTCAAATAGAAAAATTTTTCTATAAAAAAATTCTCAGATTCTAAGAAACCTTTTCTACATAAAAATTCTCAGATTCTAATAATTTTTTTCTATAGAAAAATTCTGAGATTCTAAGAAAGTTTTTCTATAGAAAAATGACTCTAAGAAATTTTTCTATAGAAAATTTCTCAGAATCTGAGAATTTTTTTATAGGAATCTGAGAATTTTTCCATAGAAAAAATTTATCAGAGTCTGGGAATTTTTCTAAAGAAAAATTGTATCAGAATCCGAGAATTTTTGCATAGAAAACAATTCTCAGAATTTAAGAATTTTTATTTAGAAAAAATTTCTCAGAATCTCAGAATTTTTATATCAAAGAAAAATTTTCAGAGTCTGAGAATTTTTCTATAGTAAAATTTTACTGAGAATTTTTTCTATAGAAAAAATTTCTCAATCTAAAAATTTTCAATAGAAAAAATTTCTCAGAATCTGAGAATTTTTCTATCTCAGAATCTGGGAATTTTTCAATAAAAAAAATATCTCAGAATCTGAAAATTTTTCCATAAAAAAATTTCTCAGAATCCTATAGAAAAAAATTTCTTAACATCTAATCTGCATTTTTCTATAGAAAAAATTTCTCAGAATCTGGGAATTTTTCTATAGAAAACTTTTCTGAGAATCTGATAATTTTTTTATAGAAAAAATTTCTCAGAATCTGAGAATTTTTCTTTAGAAAAAAATTTTTAGAACCTGAAAATTTTTGTATAGAAAAAATTTCTTAGAATCTGAGAATTTTTCTATAGAGAATTTTATTTTTAGGATGTTTATTCTGGCTCAAGGTCATTATTTTCTTTACTAATTAAAACCATGATATTTTCATAGCATAATTTTCAAGAAAATTATTTTTTTGGTTTAAATTTATTTATGTTGGTCATTTTTGCAAGACTTAATCGACACGTGTTTCGGAATTTGTCAGATTCCATTGTCAAGATTATTTAGCAAAAATAGAATTTTTTTCTATAGAAATTTTCCCAGATTTTTAGACATTTTTTCTATAGAAAAAGTTTTAGATGCTGAGAATTTTTCGACCGTAAAAATTTCTCAAAATCTGAGAATTTTTCTGTATACGCAAAATCGGAGAGTTTTTTTTTATAAAAAACAAAAGTAAAAATTTTTCAGAATCTTAAAATTTTCTATAAAAGGATAAAATATTTTTTATTGAAAAAAGTAAAAAGTGTTAGTTGACCTTCCCCTAACAAAACTATAACACAAATTACGATCGTTAAGATTGAGGGTGTGGTGTCGGCAGCACGCGGTGACCTTTAAGATTCACTAAACATTGCATTGAAAGATAATTCTATAAAATTACACGTTTTTGTCTGTGTAATATTGACAAAACAGAAATAAATGAAGTCATAAGTCAGAATTTCTAAACAAAAACATATGTGTGACTGACTACATTATAGGGCGTCCCGTAAAATCTAAACTTTCAAATTTCATGTCGTAATACCTGCCAAACGATGGCCACGGAATAGTTGATTGTGGGAAAATGTTTAAAAAAAGGGCATCTTCAGTCGGCAACCAGCTGTCAAAGTTTGAAAAAATTACGTTTTTCACCAAAATTCATGTTCGAATTTTTTAAGCACATGCGGCTCAAAAATTGGGAAATTTTGCGTAAATAAAAAATAATTTTTACGTTTAAAAATCAGCATCTGTGGACCAAACTCGCAAGTTTAGAATTTTTTCAATATTTTTCTATAAAGTTCGCAAAAATTACGAATTTTTGTGCCGGATTTGGTCAAAAAATTCAGACATGAATTTTGGTCGAAAAACGTCATTATTTCAAATTTTGGCGCGCCGGTTGCCGACTGAAGCAGTCGTTGCAAAATTTGTTCATAAATTTATTTCCAATCAGCTCCTTCCGTGGCCATTGTTTGGCAGGTATTACTATAAGAAATTCGATAGTTTAGATTGATTACTACACGAAATTTGAAAGTTTAGATATGAGGGGACGCTCTACTATATATTGTGCTCATCATAATCGCAACTGTCACACAATGTATAAAAAACTACAAAAGAAAAGTTTAAAAAATAAACCCTCACCGCAAAAAACTTTGTACTTACACATAAAAAAAAAATAAATTTAAATAAATTTTTAATACTATTGAGTAAAAAATAACTCAATTTTGCACCAGTTAACAATCTAATAGTATTGAGTAAACATTTAATAAAAATTTATTAAAAATTTGAACAAATTTTTAATTGACACAAATAAAACTTTATTCAAAATTTTTGATTGCATCAGTAAAGAAATTAATCTGGTTTTTTTTAAGATTACTTTCAATTTACTGAAATTTTTTTTTTCAATATTTTTTTTTCTGTGTAAAGAAACAATTGACACATTGTAAATTTTAATGGCAAAGTATGACACGCATTGGTAAAAAGATAAATGTTTATACAATTTGTTATTCTTCCCTAAATGTGTCATAATTTACAATTAACCCAAAACCAGTGACAATTGGTCTAGGTAACATGGAAGGCTATGAGGAAGGCTATGAGTATATACCTAAATTGGGGCCCAATTTTGATATTTTGAAATATCTGATCAGATGAAATTATATATTATTAAATAAGAGCAGATCAGACTAGATCTTTTTCATTTTTACAAGAGATCGTCAAACCCATTATTTTCAATACAAAGTTTAGCTTTACGATTTTTGTTGGGCCCCTCTGGCGATTTTAAGGTTAAATTAGATATAATAGATTCAAAAATTAGTCAGACCATTTTTTTTATTTAATTGCCGATACTCGTATATTTTAAAAAAAGACCATGTAAAAGTGTCATTAGTTATACATATTTACTGAATTTAATCATAAATTATATGAGTCAGTTTAGAATTGATATTTACAAAATGGAAACTAAATAATAATTACACGGTAGTAGAATTTCGATTACACCGCTCAACACTCATTTTCCGGTTTGAATTCTGATGATCAATTTTAGTAGACTTTGATCTCCTGATTCCAAATCTGTACTCCAAATTTTTCCATCACGTCCAGATTTTTAGTTATTCACGGTTAAAAATGCGAAAAATTACGATTTTTGCATTATTTGAAAGCCTGCACAGCAGCCATTGAGTGGAATACAAATCTGGTATAAAGCGCAAAAGTATAATTTGTCTATGGTCTCCAACATAGAACACAATTTTTTTCAAAGTATTACGTTTGGTTGGGCTTAACTTGCGTTTTAAAATGATACTGTTAAAATTACCATTTTTGTAAAAAAGGTAAGGTACACAGAAAAAAATATGGAGGAAACAAATTTGAGTAATCACTTGTTTAATTTTTTAAAAAAAATTTGAGTAATTTTTTAATTGACGCAATTAAAAATTTACTCAAAAATTGAAAATAAAATTTGAGTAAATAATTTAATACAAATTTAATATTTTTTTTTATTTATTTTTTTTTTCTCTTGGTGTTTTGAATTCTCATTTAGTTTATTGTTTTTTGTATATGTATATGAAAGTTTGAAATCATCTTTATAAAATTTTACTTTGTCTTGAAGACATAAGTATATTTGGTAAAGTTTGTAAAAGCAATTTTTTTGGAAAAAAAATTAGAAACTTTTTAAACTTTTTAAAAAAATAATTTGATACATTTTGAGTAAATTTTTACTTGACACAATTAAAAAGTTACTTAAAAATATTAAAAAATTTTAAGTAAAGATTTAATTGTGTGAATTAATAATTTACTCAAATTTTTTATTAAGCATTTAATAATTTTTTATTAAAAGTTTACTCAATACTATTAAATCGTTTACTGGTGGAAAATTGAGTAATTTTTTACTCAATAGTATTAAAAATTTACTCAACATTTTTTTTATTTTTTTCTGTGTAGATACCTTAGTTTTTTTTGATATTTTTCAAAGAAAAACTAAAAAAAATAAATATTGTACAAATTTAAGATTTCTGTGTTATTTTTCGCATACACCGGAAGATATATTTAATGGGTTTAAAAGTCAATAAGAAAGAATGAACTTTTGCCTAAATTTTGAGCTCATCACAGTAAAGATTGATCATCTGGTTATTGTATTAGAGCCTTTTAAAAATGGTGCTTTTTCTAATTTTTTTGACAGTGTTTTTTTAAAATGCATGTTTGGCCAATAATAGTGCAACAACTTGAAATTTTTTTGATAATATTTTTGAGATAATAGTTCAATTCTACTCTCACGCTTTATACCTGATTTTTTTCCACCCAGCGGCTGCTGTGCAGGCTTTCAAAAAAGGGAAAAATCGCGTTTTTTCGCATTTTCAACCGCGAATAATTAAAATTCTAGACGTGATGGACAAATTTGGAGCACGAATTTGGAATCAGCGAGTCAAAATCTTTAAAAATTTTATATCATACTTCAAACCGGAGCCAAAAACCTTCGATTTGTTGAGCGGTGTTATTTGAGGTATTTTAGAGAAATTCTAATTATATTACAATTTGAAAACTGATATACAGCTAATAAGTAATTTTGTATTAACACAGATGTAAAATTTTCATCACGTTTTTCTCATACTGCTTACCTAAATCACAAAACAGTTATAAAGTAAGCGTGATGGTAATGACTTTGTAGAAAAATGTTTAGCAACTCTTTAGGAACACAAATAGTTCTAATAATTCTTATCTGAAGAACTGGAATTTCAGAAAAGTATTTCCAGTTTTGCTTACTTTAAACATAACTTGTAGGCAAACAAGAAATGAATAACAATAAAACATGAGTAAATTAAGATCCGACCCGACTAAAAAAAGTAATAAGGAGCCATATATCATTTGATCCCAAAAATGGAGGATCCAAAAATATACGATTATATCTTATTAGATAAATTTTGATACAATTAGATATAATTAGATCCCAAAAATAGAACGGTAAATATTATCTTTATTTGATATTAAAAAAAATTAGATCTAAAAAGATATAATAATATATAATTATATCATATTAGATCTAATATGATCCTAAATATCAAATTGGATGAAATTTACCGTTCCATTATATCAAATTTGATATAATAAGATATAATCATATATGATTAGATCCTCCATTTTTGGGATCAAATGATAGATCAATTTATATGTAATTATATTAAAAATTATAAGATTATATATAAACTTTTTTACTCGAGTAAAAAAGTTTATATATAATTATATATAATTTGATAAAAAATTATATATGTTGGATAAAATTATATATAAACTACATATATATATATATCTATATATATAAAAGTGTGTGGTGACTGACTGACTGACTGACTGACTGACTGACTGATTGGCAATAATCATCGCCCAGCCCAAACCGCTGAAGCTAGAGACTTGAAATTTGGAATGTAGGTTCGGCTCCCGACAAAACCACCCACTAAGAAGGGATTTTTGGAAATTCCGATTCTAAGGGGGGCAAAAGGGGGAAAATAGGGCCTTTTGGGGGATTTTGTATCTTTTGAACTAATAGTCCTAGAAAATTCAAATTTGAACTCTATGTTCCTCTCGCGGAAACAAAATTTCGGAATTTTTTTTTTTTGGAAAATTCCGCCTCCAAGGGGGGAAAAAGGGGAAAATAGGGCAAATTGGTACATTTTTTATATTCTAAACAAATGGTCCCAGAAACTTGAAATTTTAAGTCTAGGACCCTCTCGCGGAAATAACATTTTGGAAAAAGTAATATTTTGAAAATTCCGTTTCTAAGGTGGGGGGAGGGGGAAAATAGGTCAAGTTGGTACATTTTGTATCTTCTGAACTAATGGTCCTACAATCTTGAAATTTTGAATATAGGATACTCTCGCGGAAATAAGATTTTGAAAAAAGTACTTTTTTGAAAATTCCGGTTTTAAGGGGGACAAAAAGGGGGAAAATAGGGCAATTTGGTGAATTTTGAACTAATGGTCCTAGAAACTAGATATTTGAACTATAGTATCCTCTCGGGGAAAAAACAATTTTTTACTAAAACTTTTCACTCAAAAATTTTTTTTCACTCAAAATTTTTTTTTCACTCAAATTTTTTTTTTTTTACAAATTTTTTTTTTTTTACAAATTTTTTTTTTACAAATTTTTTTTCATTAAACATTTTTTTTTCACTCAATTTTTTTTTTTTAACAATTTTTTTTTTTTTACAAATTTTTTTTCACTCAAAATTTTTTTTACTCAAAATTTTTTTTCACTCAAAATTTTTTTTTCACTCAAAATTTTTTTTCACTCAAAATTTTTTTTCACTCAAAAATTTTTTTCACTCAAATTTTTTTTCACTCAAAATTTTTTTTTTTACAATTTTTTTTTTACTCAAAATTTTTTTTTACTCAAAATGTTTTTTACTCAATTTTTTTTTAATAAAAATTTTTTTCACTCAATTGTATTTTATTCTTCAGTTTTTTTACTCATTTTTTTTACTTAAATTTTTTACTTAGAAGGTGTTTTCACCCAATTTTTTTTTACTCAATTTTTTACTCAAAATATTTTTCGCTTAATTTTTTGACTCAAATTTTTTACTCAATTTTTTTTTTCTCATTTATTTTTTAATTTTTGGGAATTTATTGATTTAATCACTTAAATTTAGGGGGAAATAAGACAATTTTAAACATTTCGATCTTCTGAACTAATGGCCCCAGTAACCTAAAATTTGGATTATAGGATCCTCTCGCGGAAATAATACTCTAAAGAAAGTATTTTTTTTTTTTTAAATAAGAAGGGGAAATGGGGGGAAAAAGGGCAATTAGGTATCTGACCTAATGGTCCTAGAAACTTAAAGTTTGGACTATAAGATCCTCTAACGGAAAAAACATTCTGAAACAAAGTTTTTTTTTAATTCTGGTTCTAGGGGGTTGAAACTGGGAAAGTAGGATAATTTGGTACATTTTGTATCTTCTGAACTAATGGTCCTAGAAACTTAAAAATTTGGACTATATGATCCTTTCGCGGAAATTATGTTCTGAAGAAAGTATTTTTTGAAAATTTTTCATTCTAATTTGGGGGGGGGGGGGAAATAGGACGATTTTGAACATTTTCTATATTGTGAACTAATGGTCCCAGAAACCTGAAATTTGGACTATAGAATCCTCTCGCGGAAATAATATTCTGAAGAAAGTACTTTTTTAAAAAGGCACTTCTAAGAAGGGGAAAAGGGGGAAAATTGGCAATTTGGTACATTTTCTTTTATCTGACCTAATGGTCCTAGAAACTTAAAGTTTGGACTATAAGATCCTCTCGCGGAAAAAACATTCCGAAACAAAGTTTTTTTAATTCCGCTTCTAGGGTGGTAAAAAGGGGGATAATAGGACAATTTGGTAAACTTTGTATGTTCTGAACTAATTTTCCCAGAAACTTAAAAATTTTGACTATGGGATCCTTCGCGGAAATAACATTGTGAAGAAAGTTCTGTTTTGAAAATTTCGTTTCTAAGGGGGAAAAAGGGGAAAGTAGGGTAATTTTGTGTCTGCTGAGCTAATGGTCGTAGATCCTTGAAATTTGGGCTGTACGATCCTCTCGCGGAAATAACTTTAATAAACAAATAGGACTGCACGATCCTCTCGCGTGGACTGCACGATCCTCTCGCGGAAATAACATTCTGAAAAAAGTACTTTTTTGAAAATTCCGCTTTAAAGGGGGAAAAAGAGGAAGGTAGGGCAATTTTGTATCTGCTGAAAATATGGTCCTAGATACTTGAAATTTGGAGTGAACGAACCTATCGCGGGAATAACATTCTAAAGGAAATATTTTCAAAGTTCTGGGGGGAAATCGGGAAAGTAGGGCAATTTTGAATCTGCTGAACTAATGTAATTTAAACTGTACGATCCTTTCGCGAAAAAAACATCCTTAAAGAAGAACTTTTAAAAAAATCCGCTTCTACGGGGAAAAAGGGGGAAAGTAGGGCAATTTTGTATCTACTGAACTAATGGTCGAAGATACTTGAAATTGGAACTGTACAATCCTCTCGCGGAAATAATATTCTAAAGGAAGTACTTTTTGAAAATTCCGGGGGGAAAAGGGGTTGAGTGGGGTAATTTTGAATCTGCTGAACCCATGGTCCTAGATACTTGAAATTTCAACTGTACGATCCTCTCGCGGAAATAACATTGTTAAAGAAAAACTTTTTTAAAAATTATGCTTCTACGGGGAAAAAGGGGGAAAGTAGAAAATTTTATATCTGCTGAACTAATGGTCCTAGATACTTAAAATTTGAACTGTACAATCCTATCCCGTAAATAACATTCTAAAAGAAGTACATTTTTGAAAATTCGTTTTTAAAGGGGGAAAAATGGGGAAAGAAGGGCAGTTTCGTATCTGCTAATCGAATGGTCCCAAAAACTTGAAATTTAAACTCTACTCTCGCGGAAAAAACATTTTGTAAAAAGTAATATTTTGAAAAATCCTTTTATAAGGGTGGGGGTAGTGGGTAGAAGGGGTTTAATAGGGCAATTTTGTATCTTCTGAACAAACTTAAAGTTTTGAATCTGGATGCTCTCGCGGAAATTATTTTTTGAAAAATATATTTTTTTGAGAATTTTGGTTTTAAGGAGGCCCAAAAGGGGGAAAATAGGGCAATTTGCTAAACTTTAAATTAATGGTCTTAGAAACATGACATTTTGAATATGGGATCATATCGCGGCAATAACATTCTAAAAGAAGTACTTTTTTGAAAATTTCGCTTTTAAGGGGGAAAAAGGGGGAAAGTAGTGCAATTTTGTATATGCTAAAGTAATGGTCCTAGATACTTGAAAATTGGACTGTACGATCCTCCCGCGGAAATAACATTCGGAAAGAAATACTTTTTTAAAAATTCTTCTTAAAGGGGTAAAAAGGGGGAAAGTAGGCCAATTTTGTATCTGCTGAACAAATAGTCCTAGATACTTGAAAATTGGACTGCATAATCCTCTCGCGGAAATAAAATTCGAATGGAGGACTTTTTGGAAAATTCCGCCTCTAAGAGGGAAAAGGGGGAAAGTAGGCAATTTTGTATCTGCTGAACTAATGGTCCGGGAGACTTGAAATTTGGACTGTACGATCTTTTCGCGAAAATAACATTCTGAAAGAAGTACTTTTTTTAATATTCCGATTTTGAGTGGGAAAAAGGGGAAACGTAGGGCAAATAATGGTCCTATATACTTGAAATTTGGACTGTACGATCCTCTCGCGGAAATAACATTCTCAAGGAAGTACTTTTTTGAAAACTCTACTTTTAAGGGGAAAAAAGTGGAAGGTAGGGCAATTTTGTATCTGCTGAACTAATGGTCCTCGATACTTAAAATTCAACTATACGATCCTCTCGCGGATATAACATTCTAAAAGAAGTACTTCGTTTTAAAATCTGCTTTTAAGGGGGGAAAAGGGAGAAAATAGGGCAATTTTGAATCTGCCTAACTAATAGTCCTACATACTTGAAATTTGGACTGTACGATCCTCTCGCGGAAAGAACATTCTAGAAGAAATACTTTTTTGAAAGTTCTCCTTCTAAAGGGAGAAAAGGTGGAAAGTAGGGCAATTCTGTATCTGCTGAACTAATGATCCTAGATACTTAAAATTTGAACCGTACGATCCTCTTGCGGAAAAAGTACTTATTGTGGAAAGTTCCGCTTCTACACGATCCTCTCTCTTGGAATTAACATTCTGAAAGAAGTACTTTTTTTGAAAATTCCGATTTCAATGGGGAAAACGGGAAAGGTAGGGCAATTTTGTATCTGCTGAACTAATGGTTCTAGATACTTCAAATTTGGTTGAACGATCCTCTTGCGGAAATAACCTTCTTAAGAAAGCACTTTTTAAAATTCTGGGGGAAAAAGGGGGAAAGAAGGGCAATTTTGAATCTGCTGAACTAATGGTCCTAGATTCTTGAAATTTGAACTGAAGGATCCTTTCGCAAAAATAACATACTTAAAGAACTTTTTTAAAAATTCCACTTCTAAGGGGGAAAAGGGGAAAGTAGGGCCCTTTGGGGGATTTTGTATCTTTTGAACTAAAAGTTTTAGAAACTTGAAATTTGGACTCTATAATCCTCTAGCGAAAAAAAACTAAAAAAAATATTTTTTTGAAAATTCCGCCTCCAAGGTGGGGAAAATAGAGCAAAAATTGGTACATTTTTTATCTTCTGGACAAATGGTCCCAGAAACTTGAAATTTGGACTCTTTGTACGATCCTCTTGCGGAAAAAGTACTTATTGTGGAAAGTTCCGCTTCTACACGATCCTCTCTCTTGGAATTAACATTCTGAAAGAAGTACTTTTTTTGAAAATTCCGATTTCAATGGGGAAAACGGGAAAGGTAGGGCAATTTTGTATCTGCTGAACTAATGGTTCTAGATACTTCAAATTTGGTTGAACGATCCTCTTGCGGAAATAACCTTCTTAAGAAAGCACTTTTTAAAATTCTGGGGGAAAAAGGGGGAAAGAAGGGCAATTTTGAATCTGCTGAACTAATGGTCCTAGATTCTTGAAATTTGAACTGAAGGATCCTTTCGCAAAAATAACATACTTAAAGAACTTTTTTAAAAATTCCACTTCTAAGGGGGAAAAGGGGAAAGTAGGGCCCTTTGGGGGATTTTGTATCTTTTGAACTAAAAGTTTTAGAAACTTGAAATTTGGACTCTATAATCCTCTAGCGAAAAAAAACTAAAAAAAATATTTTTTTGAAAATTCCGCCTCCAAGGTGGGGAAAATAGAGCAAAAATTGGTACATTTTTTATCTTCTGGACAAATGGTCCCAGAAACTTGAAATTTGGACTCTAGGATCCTCTTGCAGAATTAACATGCGGAAAACAAAATTTTTTGAAAATTCCGCCTACAAGGGTGGGAAATAAGGGAAAATCGGTGAATTTTTTATCTTTCTGCTGAACTAATGGTCCTAGATATTGAAGTTTGGACTGTACGATACTTTCGCGGAAATAACATTCTGGAAGAAGTACTTTTTTGGAAAAATCTGCTTCTATAGGGAGAAAAAAGAGGGAAAGTAGGGCAAATTTGAAATTTGAATCCTCTTGCGGAAACAGCATTTCGCTTCAACGGGGAAAAAGGGGGAAATTAGGGCAATTTTGTATCTGCTGAACTAACGGTCCTAGATACTTGAAATTAGGAGTGTACGATCCTCTCGCGGAAAAAACATTCTGAAAGAAGTACTTTTTTGAAAATTTTGTTTTATAGGTGGAAAAGGGGGAAAAGTAGAGCAATTTTGTATCTGCTGAACTAATGGTCCTAGATACTTGAATTTTGAACTGTTTTGTATCTGCTGAACTAATGGTTCTAGATACTTTAAGTTTGGACTGTACGATCCTCTAGCGGAAATAACATTCTGAAAGAAGCACTTTGTTAGTCAATTCTGCTTCTAAGGGGAAAATGGGGAAAGTATGGCAATTTTGTATCTGCTGATTTAATGGTTCTAAATACTTGAAATTTGGACTGTACGATCCTTTCGCGGAAATAACATTCTAAAATAAGTACTTTTATGAAAATTCTGCTGGAAAAAAGGGAGAAAGTAGAGATACTTAAAATTGGTACTTTACGATCCACTCGCGGAAATTACATTCTGGGAAAATAAAATTTTGAATTTTCGGTTCAATTTGGTACATATTGTTCCTTATGCACTAATGTTCCTTGAAACTTAAAGTTTGAACTATGGGATCGTTTCGCCAAAATAAAATTTTTCCAAATTTAAATCTACGCAAAATATAATATTTTAAAGGTCGAAACTAACAATTTTTATGTTTAATTAAAAATTAATAAGAATTTGAAGTAATAAAGTTGTTTTTTTTTACAGCTAACCGGTAACGAAGTACCGGGCGAGTTAGCTAGTAAACTACATATATCGTTCATTCCACCAGACATTTGGTGATTTTAGGCATTTTTGACCGATGGTCTTCCGATTTTTGTTATTTTTTTCATACAGATACTCTATGGAGCCAATTTCAAATTTCATCCATCAGATCGAAAATATTCGAAAAACTCGCGATTTTATTCACGATTTTCGTTTTAAAAAAAGTAAAAAAAATGCAAAATCTGTGTAACTTTGAGCAGCTGTGTTGTCTAAACTACTTATCACATTTTAACAATCTATAGCGCATACACTCAAAATAATAGCTCTGTTAAATTACAGAAAAACTCTGCTAATTTAACAGAGTACACCATACTTTTCCAGCTAACAACATTTCTTGGTAAATTTACTAAAAAAACTTTGTAAAATGATTTTGACAGAAAAAAACTGTTAATTTACAGAGTTTATAGTAAAATATTGGTTAAATATGAAAGCTTATTTACAGAGAAAACTCTGTAATTTTACTATAAAACTCTGTGAAATGATTCGGACAAAAAAAACTGTTAATTTACAGAGTTTCTAGTAAAATATTGGTTAAGTAAACCACCATTTAGCAAAGAAAACTATGTAAATTTACATATATTTGTAAAATGCATTTGATGCAAAAAAAAAAATACAGGAAAAACTCTGTAAATTTACACTCTGTAAAATACTCTGTAAAATGACTGTAATCTCAATTCAACAGATATTTGACAGAGTTTTCTGTCAAAATACAGATTTAAAGAAAATACTTTGTATTTTGTTGTGACAAAAAACAAAGTTTCCTCTGTTATATTACTTTTTTTTTTGTAATCTTAATTTTACAGATAATTAGCAGAGTTTTCTGCTAAAATACAGATCTAAGCAAAATACTTCGTATTTTTTTATAAGCAAAAAAGTTTTCTGCTTTGAGTAGTTTTTGTTACCAAACATCAAAATTTTATCTGTATATTTTTTTTTTTTGAGAAAAAGTTGAAAAAGAAGCAAAAAAAGTTATCAAATTTTTTTTTTTCAGAAATCTTATAAAATTTTTACAAAATAACATGCATTTGACTAAACTCTGTAAATTTCCAATTTTTTTTCTGTAAATTTTTTTTGCATCAAATGTATTTTACAAATATATGTAAATTTACATAGTTTTCTTTGCTAAATGGTGGTTTATTTAACCAATATTTTACTAGAAACTCTGTAAATTAACAGTTTTTTTTGTAAAAATCATTTTACAGAGTTTTATAGTAAAATTACAGAGTTTTCTCTGTAGAAAAGCTTTCATATTTAACCAATATTTTACTATAAACTCTGTAAATTAACAGTTTTTTTCTGTCAAAATCATTTTACAGAGTTTTTTAGTAAAATTACCAAGAAATGTTGTTAGCTGGAAAAGTATGGTGTACTCTGTTAAATTAGCAGAGTTTTTCTGTAATTTAACAGAGTTATTATTTTGAGTGTACAGAGTTTAGTTAAATGCATGTTATTTTGTAAAATGTTTATTAGATTTCTGAGAAGATTTTTTTATAACTTTTGTTGCTACTTTTTCTCAAAAAAAAAAAAAAAATATACAGAAAAAATTTTGATGTTTGGTAGCAAAAACAAAAACTACTCAAAACAGAAAGCTTTTTTTGGTTATAAAAAAATACGAAGTATTTTGCTTGAATCTGTATTTTAGCAGAAAACTCTGTTAATTATCTGTTAAATTAAGATTACGAAGTAAAAAGTAATATAACAGAGGAAACTTTGTTTTTTTGTCACAACAAAATACAAAGTATTTTCTTTAAATCTGTATTTTAACAGAAAACTCTGTCAAATATCTGTTGAATTGAGATTACAACAGTCATTTTACAGAGTTATTATTTTGAGTGAAGTATTTTGCTTAGATCTGTATTTTAGCAGAAAACTCTGTTAATTATCTGTAAAATTATGATTACGAAGTAAAAAGTAATATAACAGAGGAAACTTTGTTTTTTGTCACTACAAAATACAAAGTATTTTCATTAAATCTGTATTTTGACAGAAAACTCTGTCAAATATCTGTTGAATTGAGATTACAGTCATTTTACAGAGTATTTTACAGAGTTATTATTTTGAGTGTGGTAAAATGAGCCTATCTCTCTTAATTATTTTTGTCTTTAATTTAAAATATTTTAATTCAAAATAGAAAATTTCTAATGCAGAATTCGTTTATCTAAATAATCTCTATTCTACTGTTAAATTTAAGTCATAACATCCACCTACAATTACTTTAATGTTTAAAAATGTAAATTTTTTTAATTATTTGTAATAACTTTTTTTCCTAAGATTTATCTTAATGTTATAACATTTCAGTGTTAAGTGTCATTCAATTTAAATTAATTAATTTGAATATAAATAATATCCATATTTTTTCAATTACATTTGTATTTTTTTTTTAATTTTTTAAAAATACATATTTAAATTTATATAAACAAATTATGACAATTGATATCTTCAATATCATGCACTTCAATTGAGAAAATATTTATAAATAAAAAAACAAGTAGAAAAATTAAATTCGACTTGGTCGAATCTATGAATACCCTCCACAATGTTATCTGATAGTAATTTTCTAAAAAAAATGCATTTCAAATTTTTATTAGAAATATATTATTTTGAGTAAAATTTTTTTGTGAGTGTAAAATTTTTTTGACTGTCAAAATTTTTTTGAGTGTGAATTTCATAAAAAAAAAAATAATTAAATTAAAAAAAAAAAAATTTTTTTTTGAGTGTAAAATTTTTTTGAGTGTAAATATTTATTAGAAATATATTATTTTGAGTAAAATTTTTTTTGTGAGTGTAAAATTTTTTTGACTGTCAACATTTTTTTGAGTGTGAATTTCATTAAAAAAAAATAATTAAATTAAAAATTAAAAAAAAACATTTTTTTTTTTGAGTGTAACATTTTTTTGAGTGTAAATATTTTTTTTAGTGTACTATTTGTTTGAGTAACAAAATTACTTTGTAAAATATTTTTGTTGTTTTATACCTATACGTATATGTTAAAAAAATATATTTCACATATTTCCCTCATTTTATTTTACCATCCTAGTCTTTAAAAACCAAAAACAAACTAATATTTGATTTTTTTCCAAAAATACTTACTAAACACCGTTACATACAGTTACAAAAACAAAAACAATAACAAATATTTACTTGTCTAACAACTAAACTGCACCCCACGGCAGGAAAACAAACAACAACAAGTTAAAAAAAACTGGTATTTCACCATGCTTGTTAAAACTTGTTTAACGAGTTTTCAACTGTTTAAGGTGAAAAAATCTGAAATTCAGAGCCTTGCTTATAACTTTTGAACCACTAAACCGATTTTGCTGAAATTCAAAACCAAATAGACTTGGGGAACGACAAAGATATGTAACACGTTTCAGCACCCTCAGCACTGTCTTTCGAAAGTTGGAGTGGTTTTAATCTCTAAAGTTTGCAAAATTCCCTTCCCGAAATTTACTCTTTTGCTCATAACTTTTGAACCACTGGACCGATTTAGCTGGATTGCAATACCAACCTGACCCGGTAAATACCCAACATATATGTCAAACTTCAGGAGCCTCCATAACGTCTTTCAAAAGTTAGCGTGTTTTCAACGGACAGACAGACAGACGGACGGACGGACGGACGGACGGACGGACGGACGGACGGACGGACATCGCTAGATCGACTTAAAATCAATCAAGGATCATGAATATATATACTTTATGGGGTCCTAGACCAATATTTCGATGTGTTACAAACGGAATGACAAACTTATATATACCCTCTATCACTAGAGTGGAGGGTATAATAAAAACAAGTAGAAAATTTAAATTCGACTTGGCCGAATCCATGAATACCCTCCACAATGCCAAGACAAAAATTAATAATTTTGATTAAAAATATTTTATTTTAAATAAAAAACAATTTTTGAGTGTAACATTTTGTTCGAGTGTAAATTTTTTTTCGAGTGTAAAATTTTTTTCGAATGTAACTCTTTTTTGTATGTAAAAATATCGTTTATGGTGTAAAAATTTTTTTAAGTGACAAAAATATGTTTTTGAGTAAAAAAAAATTTTCCAAAAAAAATTACCAATTTTTTTTGAGTGTTAAATTTTTTTCGAGTGTAAAATTTTTTTCGAGTGTAATTTTTATTTAGTGCAAAAATAATTTTGAGTGACAAAAATACGTTGTAAAATATTTTTGTGACTTAACAATGTTTTTAAAACTTGTTTAACGGTTTTTTTAATACGTGAATTTAAGGTGAAACCAATCTGAAATTCACGGATTTGCTAAAAACTTTTGAGCCACTAGACCGATTTTGCTGAAATTCAATACCAACCTAAATATTAAAACGACAAATATATATGCTAAGCTTCAGCAGCCTCAGGATTAGTTTTCAAAAGTTAGCGAAATTCACTCTTTTGCTTATAACTTGAACCACTGGACCGATTCCGCTGGAATGCAATACCAACCTGACCAGGTAAAAGGCCAACATATATGCCAAACTTCAGCAGCCTCAGTAATGTCTTTCAAAAGTAAGACTTATTTCAACAGACGGACATCGCTACATCGTCTTAAAATCGTTCGAGGATCATGAATATATATACTTTATGGGGTCCTATACCAATATTTCGAAGTGTTACAAACGGAATGACAAACTTATATGTATATATAACTATCTCTACAGTGGAGGGTATAATAAAATATCTGAAAATGTAGAGACACGTTTTCGATTGGATTTATAGGAAATTTATTTGCCATTGTACTGCTTATAGTTTTTTTGTGGTGGAATAAAATAATTAGAGACAATTAATCGTCAATTGAACTGTACTAATGCATGGAATGGCATGGTTTGGTATGCTACATCCACATCATCATCATCATCATCATACCATAAAGTGCATTCGTATAATAATAACAGTAACAATAGTTTAGGAGGGAAAAAAATATTTTATTATATACACCAAGTACTGACAGTTAGTCAAAAAATTAAACGTACATTTTCATACGTTCTAGAAATATTTTTAATAAAATTCTAAAAGTTTTTTACCCTTGACTCTTTCATAGAGCTTGACATAATTTTTCATTTAAACTTAATTTGAGCCAAAATCGGTCATTTAAACCCGTGGCGCCCTTTGATCAAAGTTTTGGATTTTTAAAAAATTTTTATCAAAATTTTGAATTTTTGAAAAATAAAAAAAAAAAAAATTATCTCGCCATACATTATTTTTATAACTTTTGGCATGCTAAATACGAATATCAAAAAATATCTGAAAAAAGTCGAGCGGTTTTCGAGTTATAGCCATTTTAAAAAATTAAAAAAAAAATGGCGGGTTTTTCGTATGTTCAACAAATTTTTTAAAAAAATCTCAAAATTTTGTAAAAAATTTCGTGAACTTCGGAAAATTCTGCCATTTTTGGAAATTTTTTGTAAAGAGGTAATATCTCAAAACCGCTCTACCAATGTTAGAAATTTTTTGATATTTGTATTCAGAATGCCAAAATATTAAAAATAATGTATTTTTCATTTATTAACAAGTAAGAAAGTTATAGTCGATCAAGACCGACCATATGATACCCCACACCAGTGTTTTCAGGAAAATGGGTACCAAGTCCAAACAAGGACCGATTGGATCTATCTTTTGTTAGATCTTTATTTAGTGTAGAAAACACACACAGATCAAATTTTAGTGGAATTGGTTTATTTTTTTGCAAATAGACCGATTTAACTGAATATCGGTCGAAATTTGAATATGGGGGACTAACAAGGGAAGTCTTCCTAGTGTCACCTGCGGATCTTTATGGAATTGGTTTTATTTTGTAGAGCAGAAAAAATAAAGGGACACGTATATTTTTTTAGCGGTCCAATTTCATATTTAGGGGGTAGAAAGGAGGGGGAAGACAAGGTAATTTTTCAGTTTTTTTCGTTTATCTCCTATATTATGCAAAGAAACCTAGTCATGTTGCATACCAAATGAAAGGTCTTTGGAAAACCTATCTACGTGTGCTAAGAACGTGTCCAAACATGCACAACTTTTCGTCATATTGAGTAAAAAGCCAAAATTTTAGGCCATTTTTGTTAATAAGTCAAAAAATATTAACTTCTTTGGCACGTTGTTAGCACCACGAGATTTTTAATACCTTTAATCTGATACCACACATGGCTATATTAATTTTGTTTTAATAGGCGTAAATCGTAAAAAACTGAAAAAGGTCAATTTCCCCTCATACAAATTGACCCCCCCTAAAAATGAGTTTGGGCCGCTAAAAAAAATACGTGTCGAATTAATTTTCGTTCTTAACAACATATCCAAATTTCATGACGATCGGAGGGTGACACAAAAATGGTCCATTTATATTCCGATTTGATTAGGTTACTAAAGTACACGTTTAACACCTAAAAATAAATTTTTTATCAAATATTTCCATTTTTATGAATTTTGAGGGAATTATGTGAGTATCGGAAGGGTGGTTTGTATGGGGACTACCAGAAGAACTGACCCGATTCCTTTGGAATGATGATTCGTGCATAAAAACATTGATTACCTGTTAACTTTCAAAGCGATATCTATTAAAATACAGTTAGTAGAGCCATTAAATCCTAATCCAAACGGGGCGTTTGTATGGGGGCTAGGTCTTAACATGGACCAATTTCAATAGGCTTCGTCCTTGGGCCAAAGGATGCTTAAGTCAATTGACTGAAAATTGCGACCTGTATCGTGCTTAAACCGATAGATGGACGGACGGACATCGCTAAATCGACTGTATCACAGAGTGGTGTAGGGTATAAAAATCTAATATTTTGGTGGAAATTTTCCCAAAAACCAAAATTTTGATCGAAGGGCACCACAGGTTAAAATGATCGAATAACGCTCAAACTAAATTTAAATAAAAGTTTGTCTCAAGCTCTAAACAGTCAATGGGAAAATTTTTGGAGATTTTTTAAAAAAAATTCTTGAACGTAGGAAACAACCGCCTTTTCGTAAAATTTTTGACAAATTTCAGATGGCGATATCTCAAAAACCGCTACACCGATTTAAGAAATTTTTTGATATTTGTACTCAGCATGGCAAAATAATAGAAATAATGTATCGCGAGAAAAATTTTTTTATTTTTTTTTTTTTTTTCATTTAAAAAAATCAAACATTTTTGGTGTAAATTTTCCAAAAATCCAAAACTTTGATCGAAGGGCACCACAGGTTACAACGGTCGGATTTTGCTCAAACTAAATTTAAATCAAAGTTTCTCTCAAGCTCTATAAATATTCAATGGAAAAAAATTTTTGAGATTTTTTAAAAAAAATTCTTAAACGTAGGAAATCCGACCCGGGAATTCCCGGACCCCAAACACTACACCTTGTCTAATTGTATTTCTGAAATTATCAATTGTACTTCAGAAATTATCAATTGTATTTCAGAAATTATCAATTGTATTTCAGAAGTTATCAATTGTATTTCAGAATTTATCAATTGTGTCTCAGAAATAATCAGTTGTATTTCAGAATTTATCAATTGTATTTTAAAAATTATCAATTGTATTTCAGAAATTATCAATTGTAATTCAGAAACTAACCTGCGTAAAACAATTGAAAATTTCTGAAATACAATCGATAATTTTTGAAATACAATTGATAAATTCTGAAATACAATTGATAACTTCTAAAACACAATTGATAATTTCTGAAATACAATTGGAAATGGTGTAGTCGCAAGACATATTTATCCCTACACTCATAATAATAACTCTGTAAAATACTCTGTACAATGACTGTAATCTCAATTCAACAAATATTTGACAGAGTTTTCTGTCAAAATACAGATTTAAAGAAAAAACTTTGTATTTTGTTGTGACAAAAATACAAAGTTTCCTCTGTTTATAACTTTTTACTTTGTAATCTTAATTTTACAGATAATTTACAGAGTTTTCTGCTAAAATACAGATCTAAGCAAAATACTTCGTATTTTTTTATAACCAAAAAATTTTTCTGTTAGTTTTTGTTTTTGTTACCAAACATCAAAATTTTATTTTTTTTTTATTTTTTTGTTTTTGAGAAAAAGTTGAAAAAGTAGCAAAAAAAGTTATCAAAATTTATTTTTCAGAAATCTTATAAAAATTTTACAAAATAACATGCACTAAACTCTGTAAATTTACAGAGTTTTTTCTGTAATTTTTTTTTGTATCAAATAAATGTAAATTTCATAGTTTTCCTTGCTAAATGGTGGTTTATTTAACCAATATTTTACTAGAAACTCTGTAAATTAACAGTTTTTTTTTGTCCAAATCATTTTACAGAGTTTTATGGTAAAATTACAGAGTTTTCACTGTAAAAAAGCTTTCATATTTAACCAATATTTTACTATAAACTCTGTAAATTAACAGTTTTTTTTCTGTCAAAATCATTTTACAGAGTTTTTTAGTAAAATTACCAAGAAATGTTGTTAGCTGGAAAAGTATGGTGTACTCTGTTAAATTAGCAGAGTTTTTCTGTAATTTAACAGAGTTATTATTTTTAGTGTACACTACTTTGTGGTACAGGGTATAATGAGTTTGTGCTAATGTTTGTAACTACCCGAAATATTGGTCCTAGACCTACCTTCAAGCATACCGATCGACTCAGAATTACTTTTTGAGTCGACTTAGCGATGTCCGTCCGTCCGTCCGTCTGTCAGTCCGTCCATCTGTCCATCAATCGGTTTAAGCACAATACAGGTCGCAATTTTCAATCAATTGACTTGAGATTTTTAACTTAAGCATCTTTTGGCCCAAGGACGAAGCCTATTGAAATTGGAGAAAATTGGTACATGTTAAGACCTAGCCCCCATACAAACGCCCCCTTTGGATTCGGCTTAAATGACTCTAAAAACAGTATTATAATAGATAGCGCTGAAATTTAGCAGGTAAACAAATTTTGTATGCACAAATCATCGTTCCAAATTTCAAAGCAATCGGGTCAGTCCTTGTGGTAGTCCCCATACAAACCACCCTCCCGATATTCACATAATTCCCTCAAAATTCATAAAAATGGAAATATTTGATAATAATTATATTTTTAGGTGTTAAACGTGTACTTAAGTAACCTAATCAAATCAGAAAATAATTGGACCATTTTTGGACTTAGTCCCCCATATAAAAATTTCGACCGATATTTAGTTAAATCGGTCTTTCGACAAAAAAATAAACCAATTCCACTAAAATTTTACCTCTTTGTGTTTTCTACACTATATAAATACCTAACAAAAGACAGATCCAATCGGTCCATGTTTGGACTTGGGACCCATTTTCAGGAAAACACTGGTGTGTGTCATATGGTCGGTCTTGACCGACTATAACTTTCTTACTTATTTGTATATCATTCTGTTTGTAACTCATCAAAATATTGGTCTGTGACTAACAAGGGAAGTCTCCCTAGTGTCACCCGCGGATATTTATGGAATTAGTTTTATTTTGTAGAGCAGAAAAAATAAAGGGACACGTATTTTTTTGTAGCGGCCCAAATTCATATTAAGGGGGTAAAAAAGAGGGGGGAAGACAATGCCATTTTTCAGTTTTTTTCGTTTATCTCCTATATTATGCAAAGAAACCTAGTCATGTTACATACCAAATGAAAGGTCTTTGGAAAACTTATCTACGTGTGCTAAGAACGTGTCCAAACATGCACAACTTTTCGTCATATTGAGTAAAATACCAAAATTTTAGGACATTTTTGTTAATAAGTCGAAAAATATTAACTTCATCGGCCCGGTGTTAGCACCACAAGATAGGTATTTTTAATACCTTTAATCTGATACCACACATGCCTATATTAATTTTGTTTAAATAGGCGTAAATCGTAAAAAACTGAAAAAGTTCTATTTTCCCCCATACAAATCGACCCCCCCTAAAAATGAGTTTGGGCCGCTATAAAAAAATACGTGTCGAATTAATTTTCGTTCTTAACAACATATCCAAATTTCATGAAGATCGGAAGGTGACACCAGGGAGACTTCCCTTGTAAGTAAAGTATACACATTATTGATCAGTGATCGATTCTAAGACATTCTAGCGATATCCAGTTGTTGAAATGGCAATCACGGCCAAATTATTACACAGATATGACTGTAACTTAACCAAATAACTAGTTTTTCCTTTGAGAAGTTTGGTATTGCATTTGAGCGATATCGGTTCAGCGGTTAAAAAGTTATGAACGAAAATGAAAGGACACTTCAAAAATTCTGGTACATTCTACATAACCTTAAAAATATAAAATGCTGATATTCGACATATTTAAACAGAATTGTTACCGAAAGGTATTTAAGCAAGCAAAAACATATTTTTTTGCCTCAAAAATTTTTCGCAAAATTTTTTTCGGACAAAATTTTTTTCGCGAAATTTTTTTTTTTTTAAAGTGTGTTTGCAAAAATCAAAGACTTTGATCACCGGGCGCCACTTTGGCGAATTCCAAACGCCTTTCAAAAAAATTTAAGAACTACAGTGGGCCATACAAAAACTAGAGCTAAGTTATCAAAGTCCTTTAGTAATAGTCCACTTTATGTTTTTTTATCTCATTCAAGAAACAAAATCGTGTTCCACAGTATTATAGGTGTCTGCTTAATTTTTAAAGTAACTGTTTCTAAATATAATTTATATAAGATGAATAGAATAGAAAAAGTTATAAAGCAAAATATAAACTGCCGCTTATAAAATGTAATTCTATACAATTACATTATACATTTTTATGAAACACTACACTTAACAGGGCAGTACTGATAGTTTAAATTGTGGTTTGTAACCACAATCAAAAAAAAATTTGTTAGAAAATTTGTAAAACGTTGGAAAATTGAAGAAATGAAATCGAAAGCGATAAACTAATAACGCGTTTAGACTGCACACAAACAAAAAATAAGAAAATGAAAGCTTTTGGTTTAATTAAAAACGTCGAAGTATATTTTGCATAATCACCTAAGTTTTTATACAAAAAAACTTAGGTAATTTATGCAATAACACTTACTACACAATGTAGTAAGTGAGAATGGAAGTTTTTTTCAACTTTAAAACAGAAAGAAGAACACAAAACAAAATTTAAAAAATTCGAAATCTTGGCTCCTTTCTAAATAATGTAAAAGTTCAAAATTTCTTTAATTTAACAAACAATTAAAATTGACCCACTCAAAAAAAATAATAATTTTTCAATATCAAAGTAAATTAATTTAATACAAATTTAAAATTAAAAAATTATTTAAAGATAACAAACTTAATTAATAAAAAAATAACATTTCTACAAAACTGGTTATGTCAATGTAAATATTAATTACATTTTTAACACATTAATAAAACAAGTTAAAATTAAATTATTTTAAAATAATAAAAAAAAAAAGAAAATAATGAATTACAAATCTTTCAACACAAAAAATATGTAATATGAACTTTCATAAAATGAGAATTTGCACTTTAGAAAAAATGCGTTGCATTCATAGAATTTTATACAAATAAATTACAAAACTATTATTTTCAAACTTGATTTTCTGGGAAGTTGCATTGTAATGAGAAGTTTTAAATAATAAAAAAAAAAACAAAAAACTGAGCATGACGTCGACTTTAAACTGTCTAGAGCAGGGATTCCCTAATCAAAGTTACAACAAAAAAAAAAAAAAATTTTTTAAAGAAATTAAATGAGTTTTAGATGACTCGATAACACTATAAAAGTTTTTTGAGTTATCGATAACAACTTTTCTATAGAAAATTATTTAATTATCGATAAACAAATTATATACAAAATTTTCTTTAGAAAAAAGTTATCGATACATTGATAATTTAATAATTTTCTATAGAAAATTTTAAGTTATCGATGCATATCTTAATAAATTTCTATAGAAAATGATCAGTCATCTATACATCGAAGATATCGATGTATCAATAACTCAAAATTTTTCATAGAAAACTATTAAGTTATCGATGTATCGATAACGCAAATTTTTTGTGTAAAAAATTATTAAGTTATCGATATATCGATAACTTCAAATTTTCTATAGAACATTATTAAGTTATCGATGTATCGATATTTCAAAAAAAAAGAAATTATTAAGTTTTCGATATCTAAAATTTTTTTATAGAAAATTTTTAAGTTATTATTAAGTTATCGATGTATCGATAGCTCAAAATGTACTATAGAAAATAATTAGATTATGGATGGATCGATAACTAAAAATTGTATATAGAAAATTATTAAGTTATCGATGTATCGATAACATAAACAAAAAAAAAATATTAAGTTTTCGGTAACTCAAAATTTTTTTGTAGAAAATTATTAAGTTATCGATAACTCAAAACTTATAAGTCATCGATGTATTGATAACTCAAATTTTTTTATAGAAAATTATTAAGTTAACTCAAAATTTTCCATACAAAATTTTTAAGTTATCGATGTATCGATAACTTAAAATCTTCTATAGAAAATCTTGATTTATCGATGCATCAATAACACAAAATTTTCTATATAAAATTATTAAGTTATCGATGCATCGATATCTTTAAATTTTTTATTCCAAATTATTAAGATATCGATGTATCGATAACTCAAAATTTTCTATAGAAAATTATTATGTTATCGATGTATCGACCACTCAAAATCTTCTGTAGAAAATTATAAAGTTATCGATGTATCAAATTCTGATTAATTTTTATTAAAAAATAAAAATAGTTTTTTTCGACCTTTAAAATATTATATTTTGAGGATGTTTATTCTGGCTCGAGGTCATTATTTTCTTTACTAATTAAAACCATGATATTCTCATAGCATAATTTTCAAGAAAATTATTTTTTGTTTTAAATTTATTTATGTTGGTCATTTTTGCAAGACTTACGTGTCGAAACACGTATCGATTAAGTCTTGCAAAAATGACCAACATAAATAAAATTAAACCAAAAATTATTTTCTTGAAAATAATGCTATGAGAATATCATGGTTTTAATTAGTAAAGAAAATAATGACCTCGAGCCAGAACAAACATCCTCAAAATATGTTATCGATAACTCAAAATCTTCTATAGAAAATTAAGTTATCGTTAGCTTAAAATTTTCTATGGAAAATTTTTAAAAATGTATCGAAATCTCAAAATGTACTATAGAAAATTATTAAGTTATCGATTACTCACAATTTTCTATAGAAAATTATTAAGATATCGATAACTGAAATTTTTTATAGAAAATTATTAAGTTATCGATATATCCATAACTCAAAATCTTCTATAGAAAATCTTGATTTATCGATGCATCAATAACACAAAATTTTCTATAGAAAATTGTTAAGTTATCGATGCATCGATAACTTAAAATTTTTTATTGAAAATTATTAAGATATCGATGTATCGATAACTCAAAATTTCTATAGAAAATTATTAAGTTATCGATGTATCGACAACTCAAAATCTTCTGTAGAAAATTATAAAGTTATCGATGTATCGATGATTCAAAATCTTCTATTGAAAATTAAGTTATCAGTTAGCTCAAAATTTTCTATGGAAAATTTTTAAAAAAATTTTAAAAATGTATCGAAAGCTCAAAATGTACTATAGGAAATTATTAGGTTATCGATTACTCAAAATTTTCTATAGAAAATTATTAAGTTATCGATGTATCGATAACTGAATTTTTTTTAAACAAATTATTAAGTTATCCATGTATCGATAATTCAAACTTTTCTATAGAAAATTATTAAGTTAGCGATGTATCGATAACTCAACATATTCTGTAGAAAATTATTAATTTATCGATGTATCGATAACTCAAAATTTTCTATAGAAAATTATTAAGTTTATTTTCTATAAAAATTATAAAGTTATCGATGTATCGATAACTCAAAATTTTCTATAGAATACATTAATTTATCGATATATCAATAAATGAAAATTTTCTATAAAAAAATATTATGTTATCGATGTATCGATAACTGAAAAATTTCAAAAAAAAATTTTAAGTTAAGTTTTCTATATATTGCAGCAGAAAATTTTCTATAGAAAAATA
This sequence comes from Pegoplata infirma, assembly GCA_963921195.1. Lineage (NCBI taxonomy): Eukaryota > Metazoa > Arthropoda > Insecta > Diptera > Anthomyiidae > Pegoplata > Pegoplata infirma. The sequence goes on from OY992536.1 coordinate 37,957,743, forward strand.
TTAAGTTATCGATGTATCGATAACTAAGTTTTCTATCGAAAATTATAAAGTTATCGATGTATCGATAACTAAAAATTTTTTATAGAAAATTATTAAGTTATTGATGTATCGATAACTCAAAATTTTCTATAGAAAATTATTAAGTTATTGATGTATCGACAACTGAAAAATTTCTATAGAAAATTTTTAAGTTATCGAAAATTTTTCTATAGAAAATTATTAAGTTAACGATGTATCGATAACTCAAAGTTTCCTATAGAAAATTATTAAGTTATCGATATATTGATAACTGAAATTTTCTATAGAAAATTGTTAAGTTATCGATGTATCGATAACTGAAAATTTTCTATAAAAAACTATTAAGAAATCAAAAACTTAAAATTTTCTATAGAAATTATTAAGTTATCGATGTATTTGTAGCTGAAAATTTCTTTAGAAAATTATTAAGTTATTGGTTCTTCGATAACTCGAAAAATAAAAATTATTAAGTTTTCGATAACTCAAAATTCTCTAACTCAAAATTCTCTACATCGATGTATCAATGACTCAAATTTTTCTATAGCAAATTAAGTTATCGATGTATCGATAACAGCAAAATTTCTACAGAAAATTATTAAGTTATCGATTTATCTATAATTCAAAATTTTTAATATATTATTATTAAGTCATCGATGTTATCATCGAAATTATCTATAGAAAATTATTAAATTTTCGATAACTGAAAATTTGCTATAGAAAATTATTAAGTAATTGATGAATCGATTTCTGAAAAGTTTCTATAGAAAATTATTAAGTTATCGATAAATTGATAACTGAAAAATTTCTATAGAAAATTATTAGCTTATCAATGTTCCAATAACTCAAATTTTCTATAGAAAATTATTAAGTTATCGATGTATCGATAACTCAAAATTTTCTATAGAAAGGTAAGTTATCGATGAATCGATAACTTAAATTTCCTATAGAAAATTATTAAGTTATCGATGTATAGCTAACTCAAAATTTTCTATAGAAAAGTATTAAGTCATCGATGTATCGATAACTCAAAATTTTCTATAGAAAATTGTTAAGTTGTCGATATATCGCAGCAGAAAATTTTCTATAGAAAAATATTAAGTTATCGATGTATCGATAACTAAGTTTTGTATCGAAAATTATAAAGGTATCGATAACTAAAAATTTTTTATAGAAAATTATTAAGTTATCAATGTATCGATAACTCAACATTTTCCATAGAAAATTATTAAGTTTTCGATAACTCAAAATTTTCTATAGACAATTATTAAGTTATCAATGTATCGATAACTTAAAATTTTCTGTAGAAAATTATTAAGTTATCGATGTATTGATAACGCAAAATTTTCTATAGAAAATTATGAAATTATCGATGCATCGATAACTCAAAATTTACTATAGAAAGTTATAAAGTTACCGATGTATCAATAACTCAAAATTTTCTATAGAAAATTATGAAGTTATCAATGTACCGATAACTCTAAATTTTCTATAGAAAATTGTTAATTTATTGATTCTATAGAAAGTTATAAAGTTACCGATGTATCAATAACTCAAAATTTTCTATAGATAACTCTAAATTTTCTATAGAAAATTGTGATGTTATTGATGTATCGATAATTAAAAATTTTCTATAGAAAATTAATAAGATATCGACGCATCGATAGAAAATTATTAAGTTATCGATAACTAAAAATTTTTTGTAAAAAATTTTTAATATATCGATAAATTGGCGATGAATCGAAAGCAAAAAATTTTCTATGGAAAATTGTTATATAGATAACAGAAAATTATTAAGTTATCGATAACTGAAAACCTATTGAAAAACTGAAAAGTTATCGAAAAACTAAAAAAGTTATCAATAACTCGAAATTTTTCATAGAAAATTGTTAAGTTATCGATATTTTTCTATAAAAATTAACTTATTTTTTTATAGAAAAATATCGATAACATTAACATTTTCTTAAAGAAATTTCGAGTTATCGATACATCGATAACAGAAAATTTTCTATATAAGATTATTTATTTATCGATAAATCGATAACAGAAAATTTCCTATAGCATTTTTTTTAGTTATCGATAAATCGCCAAAACAAAATTTTGCATAGAAATTCTTTTTGTGTTGGTTGTGTTTTTTTTTTCTTAAAAGAAGTTTAAGATCCCCTAACTTTTAAGTCTAGCCTATAGAATATAATTTTATATTGTTATTTTAAAATATTATTTTTTTGTTTATAAAGAATTGAATTAAATATTTCCTTTTGTCTGCTATTAATCAAATACTAAACCGCCACATTTACAGTTAAGGGCAAATAAATAGCATACAAAATTTTAAACTTTATCTTTATCGTTGCAATAGGATTTTTAAACTATATAATTTACTATTTTTATTTCCACTACTGTTTTTAAGAAAATTAAAAACTTTTTAAAGTTTTATAATAAACTTTTCTTATCTTTTATATTTGTTCTTGTTTATTTAATAAGATAAAAATTTAATAAATCATTGCTGTTGTTTTTTTCTAAATTTTTATCATAATAAAACAATGAGTACCCGAGTAAAAAAAACTTTATATATAATTATATATAATTTTATAAAATAATATAAGATTATATATAGAGGTTTCAGTTTTCAGAAAAATTTTATCAAATTAGATAAAATTATATGTAATTTGATAAAATTATATACAATTATATCCGAGTTTTTGTAAAAAATCATATTCAGATCAAATGATATTTAATTTGATATATTTAGATACCATTTGCTCAAATTTAATAAAAAAATTAATAAAATTTGTCGAAAAAAAAAATTATATATAATTTTATCAAATTATATATAAACTTTTTTACTCAGATAATTAGTTTTCTATAATAAATATTATTTTTCATTTTTGTAACACATTTTAAAAAGTATTTTCTTAAGTTTTTATTTTTTTTTATTTTTAATTAAGACAAATATGAATATAATATGTGGTCTGTATTTGTACTTAACAATTGACACGTGCCGTTTGAAAACCAAACAAAATATTTGTAACTGGTGTATGTGATTTTTGTATTATCTACATCAAAGATAGAAAATATTAAGTATCGAGAATATAATTTTAAGTATTTGTTAAAAAAAATGTTTTTGAATAATAAAGAAGGCACTCCGAGAGATATAGATTGATTGTGAGGATGCAGAAGAAGCTATATGTTGGGATTATGGAGGATGAAATCGTTTAATTTTGCTACTAACTTAAATATTTTTTCTTTCAGTGTATTCTGAACTTTCACAAAATCGGTTTTTATGCATTGGGATACCTTCCCTGTAAAAGTCATTTCAAATTATTATAGGTTTACTAAATATATAACAACAATGTTAATTGTATATTGTGTCATATATGTTACAAAAACTAAATATTTCGAAATTACAGTTGAAAAATGGTATGGAAACACCGTTGTTAATTGCATACTATTTAATATAGTGACATTATAAAGAAAGGTAAGAAATAAGCAACTCTGACGGTGCACATGTGTCTCAGACTGACATTTTTTATACTCGATTATAACGTTTGTAACTTAATTGATGTATAGGTCTCGATCTCTATCGATTAATAGATTACACTGTGCAACAAGAAAAATGAGCCTCAATGGCTTCAACGCCATATGAAAGTAGACCATCAAGTGGACAAATTCACCAAAGGGTTTTGCAAAGTCAGTTCGGATTTCTTTTTTATAGCCCACTGAAGTTTTTATTTTTTTATCAAAAGCGTTTGGAAAACGTCAAAAATACTATAATAAGAACACATCTGAGCTTCAAAATATGATTTGATGTCTTCAGTGAAATTTTATGGCGGTTCTTTTCTTAGAACATTTTAACCCTCTAACTGCCATTTTAAGGGGTCATTTTAGTCCTTTTTCAAAAACTAAACACAGAAGTCTAATAAAACGTCCATTTAGAGGGTTAAAATGTTCTACTAATATTTTCCTCATAAAATTTCACTAGGGGTTGTCAAATACTCAAAGTTTGTGCGACATGCGAAAAGTGCTTAAAAAGGGTCAAGTATAAATAATCAATGTTTGTTATATTTTTTTACCAAAGCAGTGTTAAAAAATACCGACAAAAAACAGTGCAAATGTACTTTTGAGCTTAAAATGATGTTCTGATGTGTTTTATAAAATTTTATGATGATTCTTTTCTTTGACCAAATTAACCCTCTAGCTCCCGTTTTAAGGGGTAATTTTTGTTCTTTTTTAAAAGAAATACAAAAAAGTCTATAAAAAAAGGCAGTTAGAGGGTTAAAATGTTTTACAAATATTTTCTGCATCAAATTTTACTAGGGCACGTTTAAGACAGAAAGTTCGTCCGGCATATAGAAAATGCTTAAAAATTTTAAAGTATTCAAATTTTTTTTTTATAATTTTTTTGGGCCGAAATATAAAAAAAAAAACAAGCAACAAAGTTAAATTCGACTTTGGTGATCACGGCCAAAGTATTAAAAGATATAACTAGGACTTAGCATATTTACTTGTTGTTGCCATAAGCAGTTTGGTATTGCATTTGAGCGAAAGCGGTTCAAAAGTTATGAACGAAAATGTAAGAACACATCGAAAATTTTGGTACATTCAACATAACCTAAAAACAGAAAATGCTTTAATTCGGCTGCTGGTTGACACATGTGAACAGAATTGATCACCGAATGGTATTTAAACAAGTACAAACATATTTTTTACAAAAAAAAACATTTTCGTCAAATTTTTTTTTTTTACCTAAAAATTTTTTTCGCGGATTTTTTTTTTAATTTTTGTTTTGTTTTTTTTTTGCAAATAAACTTTTTTACATCGTGGAGGGTAATAATACATTCGACAAAGTCGAATTTAACTTTGTTACTTGTTTTTTTTATATTTCGGGCCAAAAAAAAATATAAAAAATTTTTTTTAATACTTTAAAATTTTTAAGCATTTTCTATATGCTGGACGAACTTTCTGTCTTAGATGTGCCCTAGTAAAATTTGATGCAGAAAATATTTGTTACACATTTTAACCCTCTAACTGCCTTTTTTATAGACTTTTTTGTATTTCGTTTAAAAAAGGACAAAAATTACCCCTTAAAATGGGAGCTAGAGGGTTAATTTGGTCGAAGAAAAGAATCATCATAAAATTTTATAAAACACATCAGAACATCATTTTAAGCTCAAAAGTATATTTGCACTGTTTTTTGTCGATATTTTTTAACACTGCTTTGGTAAAAAAAAAATAACAAACATTGATTACACAGGCACACAAAAAGAAAAAAGTGGCCAGACCCAGAAGGTTGACACAGTTATTTCTAGGTTTTTGGGGTCGCTGAATCCGAATATGACCATAAAAAATCATTTCAATTGCCAGTTTTCCCCCTACCGCCCCCCTATAACCCCCCAAAGGATTGACTTTTAATTCTCATAGAAACTTAAAATTAATGTGTACTTTTATGTTTTTTTGGCAGCTGAAACCTAAAATGACAACAAAAAAATTATGTGACCCTTCCCTCAACCCCCAGCACGCCCTTACAACCCCCTGAAGGGGGATGAATTTTGAGTGTTTATACAAAATTAAGATGTATATGGATTTGTATGTTTTTTGGACCGCTAAAACCGAATATGACTACAAAAAATTTATATTTCCCCTCCCTCACTCCCTAGCACCCCTTACTCCGCCCTATAGGGGATTTAATTTTGAAATTTTCATTAAAACTTTAACCAAATTTAATCAAAATTAAATCCCCTGTAGGGTGTAGCAAGTGGTACTAGGGAGTTAGGGAGGGGTATTATACACTTTTTGTACACTCTAAACAAATGAGTCCAGTTTCCTAATATAAATTGGGTAAATTTCAACAAATTCAAATAATATACTACACTCAAAAAAATAAAACTGTAAAGTTAACTAATTTTTTTTTGTTAACTCGAGTTTACTGGCTTTTTAGCAAATTTTTAGTTAAAATCAGCGTTTTAACTACTTTTTTTAGTTAAGTTCAATTTACGAAAATACTAGTTTTGAACAAATTTTGAATTAATTTTTTTTGTTGACTTCAAAACTGAGTTTACGAATTTTTACTAATTAATTTGCTGATTTTTCGTAACAAATTTGTTAAGTGGAATTTCTTGCGAAGCCTCCTATGCAAATCTCATAAGTTCTACTTAAGCTGATGAAAAAATAGAAAAAATAAACTTTTAATTTTTTACAAAATATTTTCTAAATTTTAGTTTACGAAAAGTAACAAAAAGTTTAGCTGAATTCAACTAATTTTTTTGTTAATATATGTACACAAAAACGTTACGAAATTTCAGCTAAATTTTTAGTTAAAGTTACGGTTTTTTTTGCTAAATTCGTTCTACGAAAAGTTAACTAAATATTTTTAGTTAAATTAACTAAAAATTTAGTAGGCCCAAAATCAGGTGCTTTTTTAGTTAAAATTAACTAAATTTTTTGTTAACTTTACAGTTTTTTTTTTTTGAGTGTACTATAAATGTGTAAATTTCTAATAATTTTTTGGTAAAACTACACATTTTGTGTAAATTTACCCAATTTATAGTAGGAAACTGAAATCAATTTAATTAGAGTGTAGTCATATTCGGTTTTAGCGGTCCAAAAACATAGAAATCCATATACATCTTAATTTTGTATAAACACTCAAAATTCATCCCCCGTCAGGGGGTTGTAAGGGCGTGCTAGGGGTTGAGGGAAGGGTCAAATAATTTTTTTGTTATCATTTTAGGGTTTAGCTGGCAATTGAACATAAAAGTGCACATTAATTTTAAGTTTGTATGACAGTTAAAAGTCAATCCTCCCGGGGGTTAATGGGGGGCTGTGGGGGAAAAACTGGCAATTGAAATGATTTTTTATGGGCATATTCGGATTCAGCGTACCCAAAAACCTAGAAATAACTGGGTCTACCCTCTGGGTCTGGCCACTTTTTTTTTTTTGTGTGCCTGTGTTATTTATACTTGACCCTTTTTAAGCACTTTGCGCATGTCGCACAAACTTTGAGCATTTGACAACCCCTAGTGAAATTTTATGAGGAAAATATTTGTAGAACATTTTAACCCTCTAAATGGACGTTTTATTAGACTTCTGTGTTTAGTTTTTGAAAAAGGACTAAAATGACCCCTTAAAATGGCAGTTAGAGGGTTAAAATGTTCTAAGAAAAGAATCGCCATAAAATTTCACTGAAGACATCAAATCATATTTTGAAGCTCACATGTGTTTTTATTATAGTATTTTTGACGTTTTCCAAACGCCTTTGTCAAAAATATGAAAACTTCAGTGGGCTATAAAAAAGAAATCCGAACTGACTTTGCAAAACCCTTTGGTGATTTTGTCCACTTGATAGTCTACTTTCATACGGTGTTGAAGGCATTGAGGCTCAATGCGATGACCCAAAATTTGTTGCACAGTGTTATCTATCAATGCTTGTCTGTTGAAATCAATTTTTTACCTAACCTAGTATGTCTTGAAGACTGATTTTCATTCTGAAATTACTGTCATTAAACTTAGTTGATTGTATGTAAAAATGGGCAAAATCGGCCTTAGAGAGAAAAAATTAATTTTTTTTTTTTTTGAAAATCTAAAAAGTTCGCAAAAATAAAAAAAAAAAAACAATTAAAAAAGTTAAATTCGGCCTTGCCGAATGTAGTGATACCCTCCACAATTTCAAAAACATTATTGCAAAAAACTTTTTTTAAAAGGATATTACTTTTGAAAAAAAAAAAAATTTTGAAAAAAAATTTCCGCGAAAAAAAAAATTTTGGTAAAACGAAAAATCCGTGATTTTTTTATTTTTATTTGTCAAAAAACATGTTTGTACTTGTTTAAATACCATTTGGTGTTCAATTATGTTCACATATGTCAACCAGAAGCCGAATTAAAGCATTTTGTATTTTTAGGTTTTGTTGAATGTACTGAAATTTTTGAGGTGTGCTTACATTTTCGTTCATAACTTTTTAACCGCTGAACCGATATCGCTCAAATGCAATACCAAACTTCTCGGGAGAACTTCCAATAAATATGTTAAGTTTCAGTCATCTCTGTGCAATATTTGGTCCGTGATAGCATTTTCCACTGACAGACAGACGGACATCGCTAGAATGTCTTAAAATCGATCGGGCATCATAAATATATATACTTTATGGGGTCCCAGATCAATATTTCGATGAGTTACAAACTACACCACTCTGTGGTACAGGGTATAATGAGTTTGTGCTGATGTTTGTAACTACCCGAAATATTGGTCCTAGACCTACCTTTAAGTATACCGATGGACTCAGAATTACTTTTTGAGTCGATTTAGCAATGTCCGTCCGTCTGTCCATCTATCGGTTTAAGCACGATACAGGTTGCAATTTTCAATCAATTGACTTGAAATTTAAAACTTGAGCGTCTTTTGGCACAAGGACAAAGCCTATTGACTATGTTAAGACCTAGCCCCCATACAAACGCCCCTTTGGATTTGGCTTAAATGACTCTAATAACCGTATTATAAAAGATATCGCTTTGAAATTCAGCAGGTAATCATATTTTGTATACACAAATCACCATTTAAAATTTGAAAGGAATCGGGTCAGTTCTTCTGGTAGTCCCTATACAAACCACCTTCCCGATATTCAAATAATTCCCCCAAAATTCATAAAAATGGAAATATTTGATAAAAATGTTATTCTTAGGTGATAAACGTGTACTTTAGTAACCTAATCAAATCGGAATATAATTGGACCATTTTTGGACTTAGTCCCTCATATAAAAATTTCGACCGATATTCAGTTAAATTGGTCTATTGAAAAAAAATAAACTAATTCCACTCAAATTTGATCTGTGTGTGTTTTCTACACTAAATAAAGATCTAACTAAAGACAGATACAATCGGTCCATGTTTGGAAATGGGACCCATTTTCCGGAAAATACTGGTGTAGGGTATCATATGGTCGGTCTTGACCGACTATAACTTTCTTACTTGTTTTTAGATAACAAAAGTTGGAAATGTAAAAGTTGAAAAATTAAAAAAATATGAAAACGCGATTTTGGTCCAATATTTCTGATCTGCGATTTTGGTCCACAGATGCTGATCAGCATTTTGGACCAAAATCGTGTTTTTATATTTTTTTAATATTTTTTAGATAGCACACTTAACATTTTTCAACTTTTGAGACCAATTTGGATAAAAAATGGACAAAAATCGCGGTTTTGGAATTTTTTAAATATTTTTCCAATAAAGTGCGCTAAATTTCTGAATTTTTGAGTCGGATTTGGTCATAGAATTCGGACAAGAATTTTGGTCAAAATATGTTTTTTTTTCTTCAACTTTGACCGCTGGTTGCCGACTAATAAACATATTTCTGATCTTAAAAATGTCTTCAGTAAAATTATCACATTTTATGTACTTTTGCAATAGGAAAATTATTAAATTTTAATTTCACTCCTTTGAAGAAACCCTCCGATTCTGAATACATTTTAACTTTGTCCTAAAAATAAATAAATAAAAATTCTTCGAGCTCGAGGCCAGTTTTTTTCTTGTAAATAAATATTCTTTTATTCCATTCCAATATTTCGATCCTCTTTGAGTATCATCATCAGGGATTTCTACATTTAAATTAAATGTAAGAACAATAAAACATGTAAGTAACATCATCATTATTATAAATATACAAATAACAATGATGATAATAATGATGATGACACTTACATGTTTTATTGTTCTTACACATAATTGAAATATAGAAATCCCTGATGATGATCCTCAAAGATGATCGAAATATTGGAATGGAATAAAAGAATATTTATTTACAAGAAAAAACTGGACTCGAGGTCGAAGAATTTTTATTTACATAAAATTTTATAAAAAAAAAATTACCCGACGGGTTTTTCTTTTTAAGAAAAATTTAAAAATTTTCTTATAGCAAATACTTTCTTCAGAATTTGAAAGGTTCTCTGTGCAAAAAGTTCCCATAATGTAAAATATTTATTTTTATGATTTTTTTTTTTTTACAATTTATAATTTTATCTTGATATATGAATGATTGTATAAATTTTTTAATAAAAACAAAACCGATAATTAAGCGTGTGAAAGAAACTTTGCGCAAATCTGTTAATTATAATAAAAACGAAAACAAAAATATTTTAAAACTATTTTACAGTACATCATTTAAAAAACGATGTTTTTTTTCATAAACAATTTATGCATTGCTGTAAATTAAGTTAATAATATTTCAAGTGTGAAAAAAAAATTTCGAGTCATATACCGGATTGAGTTACTAATAGTGATGATAATTAACAAACATATGTTTATTATTTATAATTATTTTTTTTTTCGTTGTTTTTCGATCTACTGTTTTTGTAGAGTAGTAGAGAAAAATATATATCGTAGATGCCATGAAATTGATTTTTTCAAGTTTCTTAGAATAAAAATTTGTAACAAAATCTATAAATAAAGGTTATACCAGTAAGAAGCACCTGGACGAACTGCTATAAAATGATATTTTAAATGCATCCTAAAAGTATACCACATTTTTTGGGAGTATAAAAAATTCACCTCTATTCAACACTTTTTAGGGCAAATGGATCAACAAAATTCAATACCCTTACTAAGGGTCTTAGCTTAATAGTAAAAGATATAAAATTTAAAATATGAAATCTTAAAGTTCTCATTTCTGTGTGAATTGTTCACGAACTGCCTGATATATAATTTAATTTTGTTTTTGATATTTTTTTTTTATTAAAACCAGTTTACCATAAACCGTCTATATTATTTTTAATTTTTGTATTCATTCATTTTTGCATTATTTGCATATTTTATATATATTTATTTATATTTATTTATTTTTTTCTTGTAAAACGTTTCAGATTTCTATTACAAAATATGAGTATACAATAGGGTGGATCGTTTTTTGGGCTTTTCTCTCTGATCAAATTCTAATACCCGCCAAAAGTGTCGGTCCTCTAAGGGTAACTCACATGCAAAATATCACTCCGATCGGAGTTTATCTTCTGTCTCCACTTTGAGCCTCAAAATTTGGTTTTTTGGAAAAAAGGACTTTTAAAAAAAAAATTTAAGTTTTTTTATTAAAATAATGAAAAAAATTTTTTTGTATAATTTTTGATCATAAATACTTAAATATGAAATTTAAAGATTTTACAATATCATTAACCCGTTCATACTTGATACCAAAAAAATGGCATGGTTTTGGGGGCGTTCTCAAAACACCTTTTTTCAAAATTTGAAAATTTTTTTGAAAAAAAATTTAAATATACCATTTTTTCTTTCTGAATTCATTACGAACACCTTGTAGAAGAAAAATGTGAAATATGGCGGATATCCGTCGAGCCACTTTTTGGGAATCGTGGGGGGAAGTTATCGGATTTCAAGGAAATGTTGGTTGGTTCAATAATTTGGATTAATAAAATCTTATAAATTTCATTTTTGGGCAAATTAACTGTTTTTTGGTGTCGTGACATTCTATTAGATAACTTTAAGTCTCTCTTGAAATCTTACCGATCTAGGACGTCTTTAACCCACATTGGCTGGCGGTCAAAAATGACCCCCACAGGAAATTTGAAGTTTAGAGCTTAAATTTTGTGCTATAAACAAGTATAAAACGGCTTTTGTGTTTTCCAACCTAACTATTATTTCGAATTAATATTTTATCTTTAAAAAAATCATTCTTGGCAGGGGGTCAAAAATTACCCATTTAAGCTAAGTACTCTGTTCGATTTCACGGGAAAACATCTGTCAAACTCCATATAAAAAAAATAAATTTTGGCAACGCGAGGAATTAAAGGGAAATTGATAAAAAAGTTTTCACGCATTATTATTATACAAGACAATTTAAATTGCCGTGAAAAAGTGACATTTCAGTTTTGTTATGATCGTTTCTTTCTTATAATTGTCAAAAGTTGTTGATTTTTAAATGTTTTATTGCGATTTGAGGCGTTTAAAGTTTATGTCAAATTTTCACCGTAAGAAACAGAGTACTTAGCTTTAGTAAAAAATATATATTTTGTTGACATCAAAAAATTCAAGCACTATGTCTAAAAGTTTTTGACGGGGTCATTTTTGACCCCTGGCCAAAATGGGTTAAATATATCTAAAATAGGTAAGATTTTAGGGCTGATTTAAAGTTATCTAATAGATTGCCACAAATAAATTTTCTATAAAAAAATAAAAAATTTTTATTGAATGGGTCATTTTTGAACCCATACCAAAAAGGGTTAACAATTTTTTTAAAGATAATATATTAATACGAAATAATAGTTGAGGTACAAAACACAAATGCCGTTTTATACTTGTTTATAGCACAATATTTAAGCTCTAAACTTCAAATTTTCTGAGGGGGTAATTTTTTACCCCCAGCCGATGTGGGTTAAAGACGTCCTAGAACGGTAAGATTTCATGACGGACTTAAAGTTATTTAATAGAATGCCACGACACCAAAAACCCGTTAATTTTCCCAAAAATAAAATTTATAAGATTTTATTAATCCAAATTATTGATAAAACCAACATTTCCTTGAAATCCGCTAACTTTCCCCCTCGATTCCCGAAAAGTGGCTCGACGGATATCCGCCATATTTTACATATTTCTTCTCCCAGGTGTTCTTAATGAATTCTGAAAGAAAAAATGGTATATTTAAAAATTTTTTTTAATAAAATTTTCAAATTTTGAAAAAAAAGTGTTTTGAGAACGCCCCCAAAATCAAGCCATTTTTTTGGTATCAAGTTTGAACGAGTTAATGATACCGTAAAATCTTTAAATTTCATATTTAAGTTTTTACGATCAAATATTATACAGAAATAATTTTTTAATTATTTTAATAAAAAAACTTAATTTTTTAATTTTTTTTTTTTTAAAAAGTCCTTTTTTGCAAAAACCCCAATTTTGAGGCCAAAAGTGGAGACAGATGATAAACTCCGATCGGAGTGATATTTTGCATGTGAGTTACCCTTAGGGGACCGACACTTTTGGCGGGTATTAGAATTTGATCAGAGAGAAAAGCCAAAAAACGAGCCACTCTAGTATACAATTCTATTTGTTTAATTAATTTATATTTATACTTAAATAATTATTACTTGTTGCTAAGTGAACTTTACAAATGGTATATTTTCTTTAAATATTAAGATAAATTTAGCAAATTTTAAATTTTTGTAATAATGCATATTTGGGAGATTTGACAATTAATTTGGGAATTAACTAAGGCAAATTGTGAGACATTTTTCATGAAGAACAATTTTTAGATTCTGAAAATTTTTTTCTCATTTTCTTATCGAAAAATTATTAGACTCTCTGCGACACAGAGTCAAAAACTTCTAAAATTTTTTTCTAATGAAAAGTATTCCTATAAAAAGTTTTTTCTATAAACAAATAAAAAGTCTTAGATTCTCAAAAAATTTTCGGATAGAAAAAGTCTCCGATTTCAAATTATTTTACTCTCTACAAAAGGTTTTACAATCCAAAATATTTTTGCTATAGAAAAAGTCTCATATTCTGATTGTGAGGCATTTTTAGTTTTAATACACGAAAAATAAAGTGCTTTGGCAGTACTATTTCTTTTTGTACGTTTGGCACACAAAAAAATATTGGCTAAAAAATGTTCAATTAAATCTATTGATCAACAAAATTTAAATGAGTCAATCAATGTTTTGATTAAATTTTTTGTTATTTTTATACCTACACCACTCTGTGGTACAGGGTATAATGAGTTTGTGCTGACGTACCCGAAATATTGGTCCTAGAGCTACCTTCAAGCATACCAATCGACTCAGAATTACTTTTTGAGTCGATTTAGTGATGTCCGTCCGTCCGCCCGTCTGTCCATCTATCGGTTTAAGCACGATACAGGTCGCAATTTTCAATCAATTGACTTGAAATTTAAAACTTAAGCATCTTTTGGCCCAAGGACGAAGTCTATTGAAGAAAATCGGTCCATATTAAGACCTAGCCCCCATACAAACGCCCCCTTTGGATTCGGCTTAAATGACTCTAATAACCCTATTAAAATAGATATCACTTTAAAATTTAGCAGGTAATCAAATTTTGTATACACAAATCATCATTCCAAATTTTAAAGGAATCGGGTCAGTCCTTCTGGTAGTTCCCATACAAACCACCCTCCCGATATTAACATAATTCATAAAAATGGAAATATTTGATAAACATTTTATTTTTAGATGTTAAACGTGTACTTTAGTAACCTAATCAAATCGGAATATAATTGGACCATTTTTGGGACTTAGTCCCCCATATAAAAATTTCGACCGATATTCAGTTATATTGGTCTATTCACAAAAAATAAACCAATTGCACTAAAATTTGATCCGTGTGTGTTTTCTACACTAAATAAAGATCTAACAAAAGATAGATCCAATCGGTCCATGTTTGGACTTGGGACCCATTTTCCGGAAAACACTGGTGTAGGGTATCATATGGTCGGTCTTGACCGACTATAACTTTCTTGTTTTTAACAGTCGAATTACAAATATTCAATATAATAGTTTTTTTCGCTTTAATTTACTTGAATAGATTTATTCAAAACAAGTAAGAAAATTATAGTCGGTCAAGACCGACCATATAATACCTTACACAAGAGTTTCCCGGGAAATGGGTCCCAAGTTGAAACATGGACTGATTAGATCTATATTTTGTCAAATCTTTAATAAGTGTAAAAAGCACTCTCAAATCAAATTTGAGTGGAATGGGCTTATTTTTGTTGACAATAAACCGTTTCAACTGAATATCGGGCGAAATTTTCACATTGGACCTAAGTCCAAAAATGGTCCGATGATAATCAGATTTGATAAGCTTATTAAAGTATGTTTTTAACATACACAAACAAAATTTTAATTAAATATTTTCTATTTTCATGAAATTTGAAAGATTTATGTGAAAATCGGGAAGGTGGTTTGTATGGGGGCTACAAGAAGAACTGCTCCGATTTTAAACCTATTAAAATGCGGTTATTAGAGTCGTTTGAGCCAAAACTAAAGAGGACCTTTGTATGCGGGCTAAGTCTAAATATGGAACGATTTTCAATAGGCTTCGTCCTTGGGCCAAAATAGGATTAAGTTTCAAATTTCAAGTCAATTGATTAAAAATTGCGACCTGTATCGTGTTTACACCGTTTACATGGACAGACGGACGGGCATTGCTAAATCGACTCAAAAAGTGATTCTAAGTCGATCGGTATACTTAAAAGTGGGTCTAGGACCAATATTTCGGGTAGTTACATCAGCACAAACTCATTATACCCTGTACAACAGTGTGGTGTAGGGTATAACTTACTTTTTTTTATTGTTAGCAACAAATTGGAAAGAAAAAAAGATAAATTTTTTGATAATTTTGTCATAAGCTTACAATTCATTTGTTAAACCAATCATTATTTTGATTGACTATAAATAAAAAATTGATCAAATTTTTGATCAAAATCGAAAAAATGTTTGATTGAAAAAAATTTTCAATCAATCACCTACAATTTGATGATTGGTATAACCATTTTTTTGATTGTAGTAATTTCAATCAAAAAATTAATTGAATTCGCGTTTTTGTTAATTGAAATTCGTTTTAAATTTTTTTGTGCAGTTTCTGCCTGGGCTATTTTGCTAAAAATTTGTTTTGTGCGTCATTTTAAAAACAATTAAAGATCTAGTCAAATATAAATCCACTCGGTTTATGTTTGGACTTGGGACCGATTTTCTGTTAAACTCTGCAGTAGGGTTTTGAAGGGTCGATCTTGTTGGTCGATTTTCTTGTTTGTTTTGTTTTATCCGCCACGTCAACATTTTCATTTTTGTCAACCTTAACAAGTTTTCAAGGAATATCTTAAGCTCTGAGAACTATAATTTTTAACAACAAACTCTTAGCAATTTTTTTTCGTCTATAACAATTAAAGTGTCAATTATATTTGCAAATAAATATTTGTGGGCTATAAAACATTTAATAGACCATACTTTTGTATTGTATTTTGTTTTCATGGAATAATTGTTGATAAAATAGTTTGGTGTAGAGTAATTACACAGTGCAACAACCCAAATTGGAAGGGGATGAAACCGAAAGCAAAGGAAAGTTGCCATTTTTCATAGCAAACCATCAGGGCTTTTTTTATAGTTCAGTGCTAGATTTTTATTTTTTTTACTCGAGTTTGAAGTTGGTGAACTTTTATATAATAATTACGTGAAAACTGTATAAGAGGCGTATGCTTAATTTTGTAATTTATTTTTACTAATTTGGCTATTCACTAAATACGTACTGCATCGATTGCTGCGAAATTCATACCGGTTATAGCTAACGCAATTTCGAGCATAAGTTTGGAAGCTGGACCCTACATGTCCAATACGGGCATTCACAGGGGCCCCTAAAGCAGGATATATTTAGTATACAAAAAATGTAAATGCTTTAAAAACACCAACTTCAAATGCGTGTAAAAAAATCGAGCACTGATATAAAAAAGTCTTTGAGGATTGTGTTATGTAAAATGTCAACTTTCATTTGTTTTTGGTTTCATACCATTCCGATTCAAAAAGTTCGATTTTGTATCACTGTGTTATTTACTACAAATGGTACTTTTGTTATTCGTTTTTAGGGTGTAGTAAGAATTCTATTCTATTTCCATTTGCTAAAATAATTATGGAAAATTGAGCAGGTGTGAAGTATAGAATGCATATTTTATAATTTACGCAAAACATTTAAAGAAAGAAAAACATATTTCACAATAAAAGAAATATGTAAAAATTTAACATTGAAAAACAAGTAAAAATGATATTGAAAAACATTAATTGTTAAAAATATATTTTAAATGGCGGCTATTAAAAATATAAAAATAAATCTAGAAAAGGGATAATTGGAATGACGTCTTATTCCGGATATGAGAGGGAAATGAATGAACTACGATTATATTTGAACCAAATTTAGCCCATGGACGAATCCAATTGAAGTTGAAAAAATCGGTTCATGTTAAGACCTAGCCCCCATACAAAGCTCCTCTTTAATTTTGGCTCAAATGACTCTAATAACTAGGGATGAGATTTCCATGCAAATGCATGTTTTTTGTCGAAAGTCTAAAAACGATATCGACCAATTATCTTTCCGAATCAAGAAATTTGCATTAAAAGGGCATCGATTTGTTTTTGCATATTTTGTTGAAAATGCATATTTTTGCATATTTTGATTTTAAATGCATATTTTGTGCATATTTCGAACTTTTTTTTTGTCAAAAACTATTTTAAATTTTAAAAATTTATTTTAAAAATAAAAAAATATTTTTTTTAATTTTTTTTTTTTATAGATTTTCTAAATTTTTAAAAAATCTTGCATATGGGGCATTCCATGTCAAATCGGACACTTTGAAAAAATTTTTTTTAGATTTTCCCAATTTGTTTACAGTTTTTAGTACCCTTCGAAAACTCCTTCGTGGTAAATTTTCATATTTTTTTGATGACCCGTTCAAAAGATATCGAATTTTTAAAAATTGGTAATTTGCTCCTTTACTCAAACTTCTTTTACTCATAACTTCTTTAATAATGGTTCAAGTTTGTTTTTAAAAAAGTTTTGTTTTTTTACGTACTTTTTAGAAAAAAATCAAAAAAAAAAAAATCTTAAAAGCGCTCTAGTATGCGATTTTTAAGTTTTAAAATTTAAATCTCATTTTTGAAAATGTTTGCATTCTTCGATTTTTTTAGAAATTTTTTTGAGTAAAACTTTTATTGATTCTAAAAATTTTTTGCCCAGGAGGATCGTGGGATAACGATTATTACTTTTTTTTTAAATTTTTTGAAAAAATTTTATTGTAATTTTTCAATCTTAAAATCATTTCTACTGCTCCAATGGTGCGTCATAGAGGGGTCAATTATACGACCGACCCCCGTTAATTTTTATGTCTTAACATTTCTTTGGAACAAACTAATACCCTATCTCGAATTTCTAAGGGGGCTCCCACACAAAACGACATTTTTTTAAATTTGCTCCAACTGCTCTAACTGCCCTAAAAGTGCCCTTAGAGCAACAAAATGTATGAACGACCCACAATATTTTTTTAGTCCTAACCTTTTCTCTGAACACACCTACCCTCTATCTCTAATTTTTAAGGCGGTCCCCATACAATTAATTTTATTTTTTGTAAATTTGTTTTATTTAATCAGCTTCTGCCGGTCCAATGGTTCGTCCGAGAGGGGTCATTAGTGAGACCGACCTCATTTATTTTTATCCAACAACATTTTTTTAAAACATACCTACGCCCTATCTCCAATCCCTAAGTAGGCTTGCGTTTAAAATTAAATTTTTATAAAATTTGCTCCAAGTGTTATTTGTATAGGAGCCTACTTAGGGAGTGGAGATAGGGCGTAGGTATGTTTTAAAAAAATGTTGTAGGGTGGAATTAAATGGGGGTCGGTCTCACTAATGACCCCTCTCGGATGCACCAATGGACCGGTAGAAGCTGATTAAATAAAACAAATTTACAAAAAATAAAAAAAAATTGTATGGTGACCGAATTAACAATTACAGATAGAGGGTAGGTGTGTTCAGAAAAAATGTTTGGACTAAAAAAATATTGTGGGTAGGTCATGCATTTTGTTGCACTAAGGGCACTATTAGGGCAGTTAGAGCGGTTGGAGCAAATTTTAAAAAATGTCGTTTTGTGTGGGAGCCCCTTTAGAAATTGGAGATAGGGTATTAGTTTGTTCCAAAGAAATGTTAAGACGTAAAAATTAATGGGGGTCGGTCCTATAAAGGACCCCTCTATGACGCACCATTGGAGCAGTAGAAATGATATTAAGATTGGAAAATTACAATAAAATTTTTTCAAAAAATTAAAAAAAAAAGTAATAATCGTTATCCCACGATCCTCCTGGGCAAAAAATTTGTAGAATCGATAGAAGTTTCATACAAAAAAATTTCCAAAAAATCGAAGAGTACAAACATTTTCAAAAATGAGATTTAAATTTTAAAACTTAAAAATCGCATACTAGAACGCTTTTAAGAATTTTTTGGAATTTTTTTTTAGAAAGTACGTAACAAAACAAAAATTTTGAAAAAAAAAAATTTGAAATTTGGACCATTATTGAAAAAGTTATGAGGAAAAGAAGTTTGAGTAAAGGAACCCAGCAGAAATTTTGCTGAACTGGCAGCAGCTTTTGGAAAGGTTCATGCTGAATTCATGCATGATTCTCTAAGGCGATGTCACACTTTAGAGCGCTAGTTGGATACACCGAAAAAGTGCTCTTAAGATGCTCTGAAGATGCTTCTCTTTAAAGCGCTGAGATGCTTCTCTTTAAAGCGCTGAGAAAATCGTTTTAAAGATGCAGTGATTTATGTATATTTTTAAAGCTGATTAAAGCAGAATAAAGATGAAGCACATTTGACTATTTCTGAAATACAAATTACAAAATCTGAAATAAAATTGACTCTTTCTGAATACAATTGAAAAATCTTAAATGCAATTGACTAATTCTGAAAATCAGTTGACTCCCTGCAAGCATTTGAAAGAAATATCGCCTAAGACATCCAATTATATTTAAAAAACGTCCAATTATATTTCGAAAATTTCAAACTATATTTCAGAAGATTCCATTTATATTTTAGATATTACCATTTATAACCAAAAAAAAAAAATGATTACATTTACACAATATAATTGGACATTTTTAAATATAATTGGAGATTCTAAAATATGATTGGATATTTTTTTGTTATATAATTTGTATTTTCTGAAACTAAAGTGGAAATGGTGTACTAAATTTTTTTTCATTCAAAATGTGAGGTGTTATGATTGAAGCACTCTTTGTAGCGCTGATTAATGCGCAATAATTATGCAGTGAAATCATGTGTCTTTTTACAAAACTTATGGTTTTTTATTCAAAAAGTGTTAAATATATTCAAAAGGAAAGAACTTTTCTAAACAACGATTATTTTAATGAATTTATTAAAAATCCTTTTAAAATGATTTTTACCAAAAAATCTTTGTAAAATGATTTTTACCAAAAAATCTTTGTAAAATGAATTTTAACAAAAAGCCTTTGTAGAATGATTTTTACCAACAAAACCTTTGAAAAATGTTGTTTACCAACAAATCTTTTCAAAATGATTTTTACCAAAAATATTTGTAAAATTATTTTTAAAAAAAAATCGTTGTAAAATGATTTTTACCGAAAAATCTTTGTTATATGAAAGGAAATTTCGACACTTAAACTAAATGCTTTGTAAAATTACAGAAAAATAGAAAAATCGAATAAGCTAGTATACTTTTCTAAAAATCGATTAGTTTTTGTTGTTTTATTAAAAAATCTTTGTAAAATAATTTTGCCAAAAATCTTTGTAAAATGATTTTTACCAAAAAATGTTTTTAAAATGATTTTTGCCAAAAAGTCCTTGTAAAATGTTTTTTACCAAAAATTCTTTGTAAAATGATTTTTACCAAAAAATCTTTGTAAAATGATTTTTAACAAAAAAGGAAATTTCGACATTTACACCTAAAATTAATGCTCTGTTAAATTACATAAAAAATATAAAAATCGGCTGAGCTAGCAGAGAATTTCATTCCTTTCTCAACAACGATTATTTTGGTAATTTTATTAAAAAATCTTTGTAAACGATCTTTGTAAAATGATTTGTATCAAAAACTTTTTATGAAATGATTTTTACCAAAAAGTCTTTGCAAAATGATCTTACGCAAAGTCTTTTTTAAATGATTTCTACCAACATAACCTTGGTAAAATATTTTTAACCAAAAATTATTTTTACCAAATAATCTTTGTAAAATGATTTTTATCAAAAAAATCTTTGCAAAATGATTTTTACCAAAAAATCTAGTGAAATGAAAGGAAATTTCGACGTTTACACTTAAAATAAAGGCTTTGTAAAATTACATAATACTTTTCTAAAAATTGATTAGTTTTGGTGATTTTATTAAAAATAAATTTGTAAATGATCTTTGTAAAATAATTTTTACCAAATGATTTTTAACAACAAAAACTTTGTAAAATGTTTTTACCAAAAAATCTTTGCAAAATTATTTTAACCAAAATATCTTTGCAAAATTATTTTTACCAAAAAATCTTTGCAAAATGATTTTTACCAAAAAAATTTTTGTAAAATGATTTTTACAAAAAAAATCTTTGTAAAATAATTTTTACCACAAAAATCTTTGCAAAATTATTTTTACCAAAAAATCTTTGAAAAATGATTTTTACCAAAAAATCTTTGTAAAATGAAAGGAAATTTCGACACTTACACTTAAAAAACAGCATACTTTTCTTAACATCGATTAATTTTGGCTGTTTAATAAAAAAATCTTTGTAAATGATCTTTGTACCAAACTAAAGTGGAAATGGTGTACTAAATTTTTTTCATTCAAAATGTGAGGTGTTATGATTGAAGCACTCTTTGTAGCGCTGATTAATGCGCAATAATGATGCAGTCTTTTTACAAAACTCATGGTTTTTTATTCAAAAAGTGTTAAATATATTCAAAAGGAAAGAATGTATGAAATTTTATCAAAATATATTTTTTTATTTTGAGTTTTATATAAAAAATCTTAACAAAATTTTCCCCCTTACTTTTATTGCATCCTCAAGAGCACTCTTTGGATGCGCTTCGGTATGCTATAAAAAGATGCTGTGTCGCCAAAATCTCGATTTATTTTTTGCTGGGGAACTACTGTAGTTTTTCTTGTTTGCTTTTTCTTATTTTTATTAAACTTCTGATTAATTTTTATTAAAAAATTAAAATTGTTTTATTCGAACTTTTAAATATATTTTGAGTAGGTTTATTCTAGCTCGAGATCATTATTTACTTTATAAATTAAAACTATGATATTATCATAAAATAATGTTGAAGATAATTATTTTTCGGTTTTAACTTTATTTATGTTGGTAATTTTTTGCAAGACTTAATCGACACGTGTTAGTTAGTTAGTTTTGCTAAATAATCTTGACAATGGGATCTGACAAATCCCGAAACACGTGTCGATTAAGTCTTGCAAAAAATGATCAACATAAATAAATTTAAAAAAGAAAAATCATTTCTTGAAAACTATTCTATGAGAATATCACAGTTTTAATTAGTAAAGGAAATAATGACCTCGAGCTAGAATAAACCTAATCAACATTTTTATAAAACTTTTTCAAGAATTATTGTTTCGTCATGTTTTGGTGTTTTTTTTTTCTTTAAAAAATTCTTGGTATTTTTTTTTTCTTGACAGTTGTAGAATTTTCATTGAATTATTTTTCAATTAATTTATTATTTATGTTATAACACCAATACTAAATACTTTCAAAGTCATTGCCTATGTTATTATTATTACATTAGAAATGGTGTGAATTTTTGCACATCTTTTAAATGGGGCTTTTTTTTATTTAAACTTAAAACAGCAAAGTCACTTAACTATTTTCTATAACTTTTTTTGCAAATACCTTTTAACTAAATAAAAATAAGTATAGTATTTTTTAAACTGAAAAATGTTTAGAAAATATTTTAGAAAATTCAAAAAAAAATGTAACAATGACAACAAGTACACGGAGAAAAATTTTATAAATAACACTGTGTTACAAATTTGGAGGTCATCGATTGTATCTTGACCAAGTAGACCAAATCAAATCGATCTGTTTTGATTTTTTTTGAAAATTTTCGCCTAAAACTCTAAACTTTGATCAAAGGGCGCCATGGGTTAAAATGTTTTGATTTGGCTAAAATTAAGTTTTAATAAAAGTTTGTTTTAAGTTCTGTAAAATAGTCAGTGGACAAAAGTTTTTAAAATTTTTTAAAAAAATTTCTGAACGTATGTAAGCAAAAACCAATATTTTTAGAATTTTTTATTGCAAAATTCAAATGGCGATATCTCAAAAACTTATTGCCTGATTTCAGAATTTTTTTGATATTCATATTCAGCGAAATTAATAAAAATAATGTATCGAATTTTTTTTTTTTATTTTTTCAAAAATCCAAAATTTTTGCGGAAATTTTCTGAAACCTACAAATTTGATCGGAAGGCGGCACAAGTTAAAAATTATCGATTTTGACTCAAATTAAATTTAAATGAAAGATTTTCTCAAGGGTCAATGAAAAGAAATCTTAAGATTTTTTTTAAAAAAAGAATTCTTGAACGTAGGAAAATCCGCCATTTTTGCAGAATCTCAATTAGCGATATCTCGAAAACCGTTTGACCGATATAATTTTTTTTTTTAATATTCCTGATCAACGCATCAAAATTAATAAACATGATGTGTAGTACGTCCTATTTCTTTTATATATTTTTTTTTAATTTTCAAATGTTCAAAATTTGATCACCGGGCGCC
This sequence comes from Pegoplata infirma, assembly GCA_963921195.1. Taxonomy (NCBI): domain Eukaryota; kingdom Metazoa; phylum Arthropoda; class Insecta; order Diptera; family Anthomyiidae; genus Pegoplata; species Pegoplata infirma. The sequence continues at coordinate 37,981,038 of OY992536.1, forward strand.
AAGGGTTATAATCCGATTCAAAATCGATAGAAAAACTTTTTTGGCATACAAAAAAATTAAGGTTGCTTGTTTTTAAACTTTTCGAGCAACTTTATCGAAGTTTTTCAATAAATTTAAAATTTCAGTGTATATTCAATGAAGCATATAATTTCGAGAGCAATTGTTAGATTTTTTTTTTTTTGTTTCAAAAGAAGGTGGGGGCCAACCGACCGGTGACGTTAACTGGAGATAGACTGTAAAACTGTAATAATTCACTCTGTACATAACATATGTATATATGTAGATATAAAAAAACGCATAAAATAATAAAAAAAAAACAATTATTTGCATACAATACAGTACAAACAAAAAGTAAGAGGACAGTTGGCAAATTTGAAAAATAAAAATTTATAAAAAATGTTAACCAAAAGTTGGACATACAAGCTTTTCCTTAATTGTCTAATTTTTTAACAAAAAAATTAGACGGTTTTTACCAAAAATTTTTGGTAAAATAATTTTTACCAAAAAATCTTTTTGAAATATTATTTAAGAAAAAATCTTTGCAAAATTATTTTTACCAAAAAATCTTTGTAAAATGATTTTTACCGAATACTCTTTTTGAAATGATTTTTAACAAAAAATCTTTGAAAAATGATTTTTACCAAAAAATCGCTGTAAAACGAAAGAAAATTTCAACATTTACACTTAAAATGAAAGCTCTGTACAATTACACAAAAATAGAAAAATCGGCGAAGCTAGCATACTTTTCTAAACATCGATTAATTTTGGTGATTTTATCAAAAACTCTTTGTAAACGATCTTTGTAAAACAATTTTCACCAAAAAATCTTTGTAAAATGATGTTTACCAAAAAATCTCTGTAAAATGATTTTTAACAAAAAATCTTTGTAAAAAGAATTTTACTAAAAAATCTTTTTAAAATCTAATCTTTTTTTTTTTTGAAAAAATCATTGTTAAATGAATGTAAATTTCGACCCTTAAAAAACCTCTGTAAAATTACAGAAAAAATATAAAAATCGGCTGAGCTAGCAATGTTATACTTTTTTAAAAAACGATTTTTTTGGTGATTATATTAAAAAAAATCTTTGTAAAATGATTTTTACCCAAAAATTTTAGTAAAATGATTTTTACCAAAAAAATCTTTGTAAAATGGTTTTTACCAAAAAATCTTTGTAAAATAATTTTTTACCAAAATATCTTTGTAAAATGATTTTTAACAAAAAATCTTTGTGAAATGATTTTTACCAATAAAACCTTTGCAAAATGTTTTTTATCAACAAATCTTTTCAAAATGGTTTTAACCAAAAAATATTTGTAAAATTATTTTTAAAAAAATCTTTGCAAAATGATTTTTACCGAAAATTCTTTGATATATGAAAGGAAATTTCGACACTTAAATTAATACTTTTCTAAAAACCGATTAGTTTTGGTGATTTTATTAAAAAATATTTGTAAAATAATTTTTACCAAAAATCTTTGTAAAATGATTTTTAACAAAAAATGTTTTTAAAATGATTTTTGCCAAAAAGTCCTTGTAAAATGTTTTTTTACCAAAAAATCTTTTCACAATGATTTTTACCAAAAAAATCTTTGTAAAATGATTTTTAACAAAAAATCTTTGTAAAATGATTTTTACCAAAAAATTTTTGCAAATTGTTTGTAAAATGATGGTAACCAAAAAATCTTTGTAGAATTATTGAAATTATTTAAAAAAATCTTTGTAAAATGAAAGGAAATTTCGACGTTTATCCTTAACAAAAGCTCTGTAAAATGATATAAAAAAATATAAAAATCGGCTGAGCTAGCAGAGAATGCCATACTATTCTAAACAACGATTATGGTGGTTATTTTATTAAAAAATCTTTGTAAAATGATTTTTACAAAAACATCTTTGTAAAATAATTTTTACCAAAAAATCTTTGTAAAACGAATTTTAACAAAAAGGCTTTGTAAAAGGATTTTTACCAACAAAAACTTTGCAAAATGTTTTTTACCAAAAAATCTTTTCAAAATGGTTTTTACCAAAAAATATTTGTAAAATAATTTTTATAAAAAAATCTTTGCAAAATGATTTTTACCGAAAATTCTTTGTAATAAGAAAGGAAATTTCGACACTTAAACTAAATGCTTTGTAAAATTACAGAGAAATAGAAAAATCTAATAAGCTAGCATACTTTTCTAAAAATCGATTAGTTTTGGTGATTATATAAAAAAATCTTTGTAAAATATTTTTTACCAAAAATCTTTGTAAAATGATTTTTACCAAAAATATTTTAAAATGATTTTTACCAAAAAATGTTTTTAAAATGTTTTTTACCAAAAATTCTTTTCACAATGATTTTTACCAAAAAATCGTTGTAAAAGGATTTTTACCAAAAAATCTTTGTAAAATGATTTTTACCAAAAAATCTTTGTAAAATGATTTTTACCAAAAAATCTTTGTAAAATGATTTTTACCAAAAATCTTTGCAAAATGTTTGTAAAATGATGTTAACCAAAAAATCTTTGAAATTATTTAAAAAAATCTTAGTAAAATGAAAGAGCTCTGTAAAATTACAGAAAAAATATAAAAATTGTCTGAGCTAGCAGAGAATGTCATACTTTTCTAAAGAACGACTATTTTGGTGATTTTATTAAAAAAACTTTGTAAAATGATTTTTACCAAAAAATCTTTGTAAAATAATTTTTACCAAAAAATCTTTGTAAAATGAATTTTAACAAAAAGCCTTTGTAAAATGATTTTTACTAACAAAACTTTTGCAAAATGTTTTTTACCAAAAATATTTTTAAAATGATTTTTACCAAAAAATGTTTTTAAAATGATTTTTGCCAAAAAGTCCTTGTAAAATGTTTTCACAATGATTTTTACCAAAAAAAACTTTGTAAAATGATTTTTACCAAAAAAAACTATGTAAAATGATTTATACCAAAAAATCTTTGCAAAATGATTTTTATCAAAAAATCTTTGTAAAATGATTTTTACCAAAAAAAACTTTGTAAAATGATTTTTACCAAAAAAAAAAAATATGTGAAATGATTTTGACAAAAAAAAAACTATGTAAAATGATTTTTACCAAAAAAAACTTTGTAAAACAGTAATTCCACAGATTATTAAGTAAAACTTAGTTAAATGTGACCAGGGGGCTAATCACGTAAAACGAAAACGATAAACGATGCATAAACGACATCAAAATACATAATCGTTTTGAAGGGAAATTTGAAAGTTTTTCTTCATTAAATTCTTAAAGAGTGTTGTCTAATCCAGAAACATTAAAAAAATTAGAAATATTTTAATTAGTTTTGGAGCAACAAGGCTCCAAAAATTGATGAACGTTAACTATTATTTTACGTGATCACAGTCCTGATCTTTTGTCGATTAATGCGACATGATTATGAATTTCAATAGTTCAGAATGAAAAAATTTGATATTTTATTGATAATATCACATTTTAGAGTAGAATTTCAATTAGAATTAATTGCAAAAATAACTCTATAGATGGCGCTTATTAATTACCAGTACCAACTTAATTTAAAATTGTTTTCTTGTTACCACCCACGCATTTTTCAAAACAAATTTCGGAATTTTTTTTTGCACTCACTGTTTGTAATTTTATTTTCAACTTATAATTGATACGAGAAAATAATGTTAATAATCATTTATATTATTTTCAAGTTCTCAGATTGGATTTTTCCCTTTGCATATATTGTAGACAATTTGATATAAAGAAATAATAATAATAAAAAAAAAATTAACAAAACGTTTTGTTTTTGACTGCAAAAGTTCGCACGTATCTTTTTAAACGATGAATGAAAAAAAAAAAACATTTTTTTTGAAAAATAGTTATAAATTTTCAGTTGTAACAAGTTATTCAAACAAAACGGTCGAATTTTAAAAAAAAAAAAATAAATAAAAATTAAGATTAAGATTAAGAAAAAGAAAAAGTTTTAAAATTTTTAAAAATTCTTTAAATATTCTAAATTGGCTTTATATCACGATTTATATATATTTCGCGTTCTTTTTCGTATTTATAAATATTTAAAAAATCTCAAATTTCAAAATACCAAAATCATAATGCAAGTTAATCGTACGAAACTTTTAATAATTTCCGGTTGCGTTTTCGTATTTGCCATTATGAATGGTTGGCTAATATTTCCGAAAATTTTAAAATTCATTTTAAAGAAACAAGTGAATTTAAAACCGGGTTCGGATATACGAGAATTATGGGCAGATACACCGTTTCCATTGCATTTTTATTTTTATGTTTTTAATATAACAAATCCAAATGAATTTTTAAATGGTGCCAAACCAAATTTACAAGAAATAGGACCATTTGTATTTGAGTAGGTTGATAAAAAAAAGAATTTGGATTAAACACGCAGAAAAGAGATATGTTTGCGATAACCATAATTTTAAAGAGTGTCACATTATGATTAAAAATTTTATCATAACTTGTTTGTAGCAACCATAACATGTTTGCAGAAATCATGATATGATCCTAAATGTTCCGAAAATAATAAAACCATAATATGATTGCAACAAAGTTTCTTGATTACTTCAAACATATTATAATGCAAATTTTCAATTATAATATGATGCTTTTAAATTATGGTTGCCACAATCGTATCTTTTCTCTGACAATGATTGAAAAAAATATTTGATTAATAATTTTTTTTTATTTTTTTGAAAATATTTTCAAAGTGAATGGAAATCAAAATATGATTTAGAAGATGATGAGGTTGAAGATACGGTTACTTATCATATGCGTAATGTTTTTATATTTAATGAAAAAGCTTCGGCTCCCTTAACGGGAGAAGAAATTATAACAATGACACATCCATTGATTGTGGTAAGTTAAAAAAAAAACATCTGAATAGGGATTCTGGATTTTTCATTTTTTGAACGTCCCAGAAACTTGGTTGGAATATGTAACATTAGAGAGTAATTTTTTGTATGGCAAAGTTTTTCATCCGATTTTGAATGCCAGGGCAAATTTTTATTCTACTAGGCCTAAAAATTATGAGATACAAATTTGAGGCCAATCAGTTTATTTTAACCCGCGGCGCCCGGCTATCAAAGTTTTGAAATTTTGGAAAAAAAAATAAAAAAAAAAAAATTTTAAGTAGGTTTATTTTAGCTCGAGGTAATTTTTCCTTTACTACTTAAAACTATTATATTCTCATAGAATAATTTTCCAAAAAATTATGTTTCTGTTTTAAATTTATTTATATTGGTAATTTTTGCAAGACTTAGCCGACACGTGTTTCGGAATTTGTCAGATTCCATTATAAAGACTATTTAGCAAATAAAAAAACCTTTATAGCATAGCAAAAACTCATAACCTCATTGAGAATTAGAAGAAGCTCATATTTTGATCACAATTGTCAAACGACCAACAAAGAATAGTAAAAAAGTTAAATTCGGACTTGCCGAATGTAGTGATACCCTTCACAATTTCTAAAAGATTATTGCAAAAACTTTATTTAAAAGGAAATTACTTTTGAAAAAAAAAAAAATTTTGAAAAAAAATTTCCGCCAAAAAAATTGGTAAAAAAAATACGCGATTTTTTTCTTTTTTATCCAAAACATTGTTTGTACTTGTTTAAATACCATTTGGTGTTTAATTATGTTCACATATGTCAACCAGCAGCCGAATTAAAGCATTTTGTATTTTTAGGTTATGTTGAATGTACCAACATTTTTGAGGTGTCCTTACATTTTCCTTCATAACTTTTGAACCGCTAAACCTATATCGCTCAAATGCAATACCAAACTGCTCGGGAGAACTTCCAACCAATCGTGATCACCATTTCCACAGACAGACAGACAGACGGACAGGCGGACATCGCTAGAATGTCTTAAAATAGATCACTGATCAATTATATATATGGGGCATTCCATGCCAAATCGGACACTTTGAAAAAAATTTTTTTTAGATTTTCCCAATTTGTTTACAGTTTTTAGTACCCTTCGAAAACTCCTTCGTGGTAAATTTTCAGATTTTTTTGATGACTCGTTCAAAAGATATCGAATTTTTAAAAATTGGTAGTTTGTTTCTCTTTGATTTTTTTGAAATTTTTTTGTGTAAAACTTCTATCAATTCTACAAATTTTGTGCCCAGGAGGATCGTGGGATAACGATTATTACTATTTTTTTAAATTTTTTGAAAAAATTTAATTGTAATTTTCCAATCTTAAAATCATTTTTACTGCTCCAATGGGGCGTCTTAGAGGGGTCTTTTATAAGACCGACCCCCATTAATTTTTACGTCTTAACATTTCTTTGGAACAAACTAATACCCTATCTCCAATTTCTAAGGGGGCTCCCACACAAAAAGACATTTTTTAAAATTTGCTCCAACCGCTCTAACTGCCCTAAAAGTGCCCTTAGAGCAATTAAATGTATGACCGACCCACAATATTTTTTTAGTCCAAACATTTTCTCTGAACACACCTACCCTCTGTTAAGGCGGTCCCCATACAATTTTTTTTATTTTTTTGTAAATTTGTTTTATTTAATCAGCTTCTACCGGTCCAATGGTGCGTCCGAGAAGGGTCATTAGTGAGACCGACCCCCATTTATTTTTACCCTACAATATTTTTTTAAAACATACCTTCGCCCTATCTCCACTCCCTAAAAAATATCTTGCAATACATTATTTTTTATTTATTTTGACATGCTGAATACGAATATAAAAAAAAATTCTAAAATTGGTCAAGCGGTTTTTGACCATTTAAAATTTTTTCAAAAGATTTTCAAAAATGGCAGTTTTTCCCTAATTTCATAAAAAATATTTTAAAAAATCTAAAAATTTGTTTCCATTGACTGTTCTATAGAGATTGAGACAAACTTAATTTAAGCCAAATTAGACTAGATTTTAACCCATGGCGCCCTTTGATCAATATTTTGAATTTCTGAACAAAATTTTCTAAAAAACCAAAACTATGATCGAAGGGCGCCACGGGTTAAAATGATCGAATTTGACTCAAATTAATAAAATGAAGGACTCTTTCAAGATCTATGAAATGGTCAAAGGAAAGAAGTTTTGAGATTTTCTTTAAAGAATTTCTTTAATGTAGGAAAAACCGCCATTTTTGGAAATTTGTTGAGAAATTTCAAATTGCGATATCTCGAAAATCGTTTAACCAATTTCAGAAATTTTTTGATATCTATAAAACGGTAAAGAAAACCAAATTTTGGGTTTTTTTTAATTTCTTGAATGTAGGAAAGAAAAACTACCATTTTTAGGAAATTTATTTATAAATTTCAAATGACGATATCTCGAAAACTGCTCGAGTAATTTCAGAAATTTTTTGATATTTGTATTCACCATGCCAAAATTAATAAAAATAATGTATTGCAAAATATTTTTTTTTTTTTTTTTTCATTTTTCAAAAATCCAAAAATTTTTGGTGGAAATTTTTTAAAAATCCAAAACTTTGATCAAAGTGAGCCAAGGGTTAAAATGATCGGATTTGGCTCAAATTTAGTTTTAATGGAAAAAAGTTTTAATACTTGTTTAAAAATATTTCTTGAACGTATAAAAAACTCGGCATTTTTTAGAATGGAAAAATATTTTAAGATTTTTTTCTAAAAAACTTTTTGAACGTAGGAAAAACCGCCATTTTTTTGCAAATTTCAAATAGCGATATCTCGAAAACCGTTCGATCAATTTTAAAATATTTTGATATTAAAATTCAACGCATCAAATCTTATAAACATGAGGTATCAGAAGACATATATTTTTTTTAAATTTTAAAAAAAATTTTGATTGCCGTGCCTCACGGATTAATTTTATCCGATTTCCCTCAAATTTAAATCACATAAATCAAAAATTCTTGACATGGTTTAAATTATTGCTTACATAGTGTAAAAAGTGTTTAAATAATTGTTTACATTGTGTAAAAAAAAATTTATATGGTGTAAAAAATCATTTATATGGCGTAAATAATTATTTACAATGTGTAAATAATAGTTTACAAGGTGTAAAAAATTCTTGACATGGTTTAAATTATTGTTTACAAAGTGTAAAAAATCGGTTATAAAGAGTTAACAATTGTTTAAATGGCGTAATTAATAATTAATTGTTTACATTGTGTAAATAAATGTTTTCATAATATAAATAATTGTTAGCATTGTGTAAATCATTTTTGTATGGTGTAAATAATTGTGTATAAAGTGTAAATAATTATTTAAATGTCAAAAGTAATTGCTTACAAGTGTAAAAAATTGTTTACATGGTGTAAATAATTGTTAAAATGGTGAAAAAAACAATTAACATGCTGCAAACAATGTAGAATGATTATTGCAAATGACTTTATTTGAAAAAAATTTAAAACAAAAAATTTCCGCGGAAAAAATGTTGGTGAAAAAAATCCACAAAAAAAAATTTTGGGGTAAAAAAATTAGTAAAAGTTATTATTTTGAAAAATTTGTTTTTTTATGTTCGCGGGAAAAAATGTTTGGCAAAAAAAAATCTGCAAAAAATGTTTGGATAAAAATATATGTTTGGTTTTGCTTTAATACGTTTCACACAAAAAATTATTGGCTAAAAATTTTCAATTAAATCTATAGATCAACAAAATTTAAATGAGTCAATCAATGTTTTGATTAAAATTTTTGTTATTTTCGTTAACTGTCGAATTACAAATTTTCAACATAACAGATTTTTTTCGCTTTAATTAATTTGAGTAGATTAATTAAAAAATATACAAAATATTCGGGGTTTACTTTTTTCATTGTTGGCAACATATTGGAAAGCAAAAAATGAATTTTTTGATAATTTTGTGATATGCTTACAATTCATTTGTTAAATCAATCATTATTTTAATTGACTATAAATAAAAAATTGATCAAATTTTTGATCAAAATCGAACAAAATGTTTGATTGAAAAAAATTTCAATCAATCACCCAGTCGGCAAAAAATATCACACCTGACTTACTGCTGACTCGCCCTTTATAAAATTGCTGACATCTTCATACAATTTTTCAAAATGTCATCAATGACATGTCAGCAGTTGGTTAGGGGTTGTTTAAACGAATTGTTAGTGGCCACCGATACTCGTGGACACTGCTGACCAACTGCTGACATTTCATTGATGACATTTTGAAAAATTGTATGAAGATGTCAGCGATTTCATAAAGGGAGAGTCAGCAGTATGTCAGGTGTGATTTTATTTTGCCAACTGGGCACCTACAATTTGATGATTGGTATAACAATTTTTTTAATTTGGGGAATTTCAATGAAAAAATTTATTGAATCCGCGTTGTTGTTGATTGAAATTCATTTCAAATTTTTTCTGTGAATACCTTTCACACAAAAAATTATTGGCTAAAAATGTTCAATTAAATCTATTGATCAACAAAATTTAAATGAGTCAATCAATGTTTTGATTAAAATTTTTGTTATTTTCATTAACTGTCGAATTAGAAATTTTCAACATACCAGATTTTTTTCGCTTTAATTTTTTTGAATACATTAATTCAAAAATATACAAAATAATCGTGTTTTACTTTTTTATTGTTGGCAACATATTGGAAAGCAAAAAAGATGCATTTTTCATAATTTTGTGATAAGCTTACAATTTATTTGCTTAATCAATCATTATTTTAATTGACTATAAATAAAAAATTTATCAAATTTTTGATCAAAATCGAAAAAATGTGTGATTTAAAAAATTTTAATCAATCACCTACAATTTGATGATTGGTATAACAATTTTTTTAAGTGGAGGAATTTTAATCAAAAAATTTATTGAATTTGCATTTTTGTTGATTTGTTAACAATTTTTTTGTGTTCAGTTTCAATTCTATTTGCAAATGTCAACAATACCTTTCAGTTTCAATTCTGTTCGCAAATGTCAACAAGCATTTTGTATTTTAAGGTTATGTAGAATGTAGCAAAATGTTCAAGGTGTCCTCACATTTTCATTCATAATTTTTGAACCGTTGAACCGATTTCGCTTAAATGCAATACCAAACTGCTTAGGACAACAACAAGTAAATATGCTAAGTCACAGTCATTAATACTATGTCCGTGATCGTCATTACAACAGACGGACAGACAGACATCGCTAGAATGTCTTAGAATCGAACACTGATCAATGAGGCTGTGATTTCCATGCAAATTCATGCTTTTTTTAGATAATTTAAATCGATATCGAGCAATTATCTTTCCGAATCATTAAATTTTTGGTAAAATTTCATCGAATTGTTTTCGCATTTTTTGGCAAAATGGCATATTTTTGCATATTTTGCTTTTTAATGCATATTTTGTGCATATTTGCTACTTTCCGAATCATTAAATTTGCATAGGCTCGTTTTTGCATATTATGACAAAACTGCATAATTTTGCATATTTTGCTTTTTAATGCATATTTTTTGGATATTTGCTACTTTCCGAATCATTAAATTTACGTTAATTTGCATCGGCTTGTTTTTGCATATTTTGGCAAAAATTAATTTTTTTTGCATATTTTGCTTATAATGCATATTTTGTGCATATTTGCTACTTTTAAGTGCATATTTGTAACTTTTGTGTGAATATTTGCTACTTTTATGTGCAAATTTGCTATTTTTTAGTGCATATTTGCTACCTTTCAGTGCATATTTGCTACTTTTATGTGTATATTTTCTACTTTTAAGTGCATATTTCCTACTTTTCAGCGCATATTTTGGCATAATTTATCGAAATCACAAATTGCAATAATTTTGTTTCAATAATTTTTTTAAAAAATTTTAAATTTATTTTTGAAAATATGAATAATTATTTTTTTGCTTTTAAATTGTCTTAATTTCTTAAAAAATCGCATTAAAACAAGATTTTTTGCAAACATTTGATGTTTTTAGTGCATATTTTTGATTTTTTTAGTGCATATTTTAATTTTTTAATTGCATGAAAATCGCAGCCGTACAGATCGACGAGGTTTAAAAAATGGACAAAAAATCATTTTTTTTTCTAATTTTCGAAGGATTTGCTGGTGACATGTCTGTTACTGACATGTTTGCTGCCACGCCTGTTAGCAAAGAATTTCCATGAAATTTTCCATGCATTTTGTTTGATTGAATTTTTCTAATAAATTAAATATTGCAAAAAGGAATTTCAATTTATTTTTTTGTAACTTAATACTTTTATGAATATGCAATCACATTTAGTAATTGCTACAAATTAAATTATTAACCTTTTTACTTCTAGCAATAAGTGAGAGTTTTTCAATATGTTATGCAAATATAAGAAAATTATAAATATATTTTTTTTTGCATATTTTTTTCAGCCAATTTCCATAGTAGTCTTACGTGAAAGAGCTGCTATGATGGATTTAGTTGTTAAAGCCATAGATATAGTATTTCATGGTCAAAAGGGTGTTATTACTGCACCATTTATGGATATATTCTTTCGTGGTCTTAATGTGGATTGCTCCTCGGAAGAATTTGCCTCCAAGGCCTTATGTACAGCCTTTTATACGGGTGAGGTAAAACAGGCGAAACAGGTTAATGATACTCATTTTATATTTTCCTATATGCAAGCGGTAAGTGAGAGAAAAGCGGGAGTAAAGAAAATATTTTATAATTTTGATTTAAATTCCTCCAAAGGCCAATAATTCGGATGCTGGTAAATTTACCGCCTGTCGTGGTGTTAAAAATGTTCATAAAATGGGTAAAATTATAAAGTTTCAAGATGAACCCGAATTAGATACTTGGCCCGGTGATGCTTGTAATCAATTTAGAGGTACAGATTCTACCGTATTCCCCCCATTCTTACATAAAGATGATGGTTTATGGGCATTTACACCGGATCTGTGTCGTTCTTTGGGTGCGTATTATGTACGCAAGTCTTCATATGCCGGTTTACCAGCAAGTTATTTTTCATTGGATTTTGGTGATATAAAGGTAAGGAATTAAATCATTTTATTTTCAGATATAAAGTCTTAGATTCTGAGAGATTTTTTCTATAGAAAAAGTCTCAAATTCTGAGACATTTTTCTTTTAGGAAAAGTCTCAGACTCTGAGACATTTTTCTTATAGGAAAAGTCTCAGACTCTGAGACATTTTTCTTATAGGAAAAGTATCAGACTCTGAGACATTTTTCTTATAGAAAAAGTCTCAGATTCTGAGACATTTTTCTTATAGAAAAAGTCTCAGATTCTGAAACATTTTTCTTATAGAAAAAGTCTCAGATTCTGAGACATTTTTCTTATAGAAAAAGTCTCAGATTCTGAGACATTTTTCTTATAGAAAAAGTCTCAGATTCTGAGACATTTTTCTTATAGAAAAAGTCTCAGATTCTGAGACATTTTTCTTATAGAAAAAGTCTCAGATTCTGAGACATTTTTCTTATAGAAAAAGTCTCAGATTCTGAGACATTTTTCTTATAGAAAAAGTCTCAGATTCTGAGACATTTTTCTTATAGAAAAAGTCTCAGATTCTGAGACATTTTTCTTATAGAAAAAGTCTCAGATTCTGAGACATTTTTCTTATAGAAAAAGTCTCAGATTCTGAGACATTTTTCTTATAGAAAAAGTCTCAGATTCTGAAACATTTTTCTTATAGAAAAAGTCTCAGATTCTGAGACATTTTTCTTATAGAAAAAGTCTCAGATTCTGAGACATTTTTCTTATAGAAAAAGTCTCAGATTCTGAGACATTTTTCTTATAGAAAAAGTCTCAGATTCTGAGACATTTTTCTTATAGAAAAAGTCTCAGATTCTGAGACATTTTTCTTATAGAAAAAGTCTCAGATTCTGAGACATTTTTCTTATAGAAAAAGTCTCAGATTCTGAGACATTTTTCTTATAGAAAAAGTCTCAGATTCTGAGACATTTTTCTTATAGAAAAAGTCTCAGATTCTGAGACATTTTTCTTTTAGAAAAAGTCTCAGATTCTGAGACATTTTTCTTATAGAAAAAGTCTCAGATTCTGAGACATTTTTCTTATAGAAAAATTCTCAGATTCTGAGTCATTTTTCTTACAGAAAAAGTCTCAGATTCTGAGACATTTTTCTTATAGAAAAAGTCTCAGATTCTGAGACATTTTTCTTATAGAAAAAGTCTTTGATTCTGAGACATTTTTCTTATAGAAAAAGTCTTAGATTCTGAGACATTTTTCTTATAGAAAAAGTCTCAGATTCTGAGACAGTTTTCTTATAGAAAAATTCTCAGATTCTGAGTCATTTTTCTTAAAGAAAAAGTCTCAGATTCTGAGACATTTTTCTTATAGAAAAAGTCTCAGATTCTGAGACATTTTTCTTATAGAAAAAGTCTTTGATTCTGAGACATTTTTCTTATAGAAAAAGTCTTAGATTCTGAGACATTTTTCTTATAGAAAAAGTCTCAAATTCTGAGACATTTTTCTTATAGAAAACGTCTCAGACTCTGACATTTTTTCTGTATAAAAATCTCAGACTCTGCAACATTTTTCCTAGAGAAAAAGTCTTAGATTTGGAGACATTTTTCTTATAGAAAACGTCTCAGATTCTGAGACATTTTCCTTTTAGAAAAAGTCTAAGTTTCTGAGACATTTTTCTTATAGAAAAAGTCTTAGATTCTGAGACAAATAGTTTCAGACATTTACATACGGTTTAAAATTGTTGCCAAGGTGTAAATGATTGTTAAATAGTGTTAATAGTAGCTTATATAGTGTAAGTAGCTGTTTACATGGTGTAAATAATTGTTTACATGGTATAAATAATTGTTTACATGGTATAAATAATTGATTACATGTTTAAATAATTTTTTACATGTTCTAAATAATTGTTTACATGTTGCAGATAATTGTTTACATGGTGTAAATAATTGATTACATGTTTAAATAATTGTTTACATGGGGAAACTAATTTTCATATTGTGTGGATAATTGTTTACATAGGGATAATATTTGTTGACATGGTGTTAATAATTGTTAAAATTTTGTTACTAAATGTTTACATGGTGTAAACAATTATTAACATGGATATAAATGTTTGATAACATGTTTAAATAATTCTTTACATGTTGTTAATAATTGTTTACATGTTGCAAATAATTGTTTATATTGTGTAGATAATTGTTTACATCGGGTAATAATTGGTGACATAGTGTTAATAATTCTGTAAATCTAGTAAGTAATTGTTTAGATGTTGTAAATAATTGTTTACATGTTGTAATTAATTGTTTACATGGTGTAAATAATTGATTACATGTCTAAATAATTGTTTACATGGGGAAACTAATTTTCATGTTGTGTAGATAATTGTTTACATAGGGATAATATTTGTTGACATGGTGTTAATAATTGTTAACATTTTGTTACTAAATGTTTACATGGTGTAAATAATTATTAACATGGATATAAATTCTTGATTACATGTTTAAATAATTCTTTACATGTTGTAAATAATTGTTTATATTGTGTAGATAATTGTTTACATCGGGTAATAATTGTTGACATAGTGTTAATAATTCTGTAAATCGAGTAAGTAATTGTTTACATGGTGTTTATTACTCCTAAAATGGTGTTAATAATTGTGTACATGGGGTAAATAATGGTTGACATGATGTAAGCAATTGTATGCGAGGTGTAAACGATTGTTTACATAGCACAAGTTTTGATCGCATTAAAATTATGTGCATAATTGTTTTCTTAGTCAAATAATAAAATTATTTGCATGTTTTATTACGTATTTAAATGGTGTAAATAATTGTTTGCATGGTGTAAGCAATTGCTTACACAACTTAAATTACCAGAAACTGTTCGTTTTTGGTAGGGAGCCTTTTTAAAAATCTGTTTACGTGTAATTAGTTGTTTCTTACAATATGTAACTAATTGTCTACATAGTGTAAATGACTATGTTATGCATATAATTATTAAAATTGTTCGCATGGTATAACTAATCGTTTATATGGTGTAAATAATAGTTTACATTGAGTAAATAGTTATTAACATGGTGTAAGTAATTGTTTACATGGGGTAAATAATTGTTTAGAATTGGTAAATAATTGCTTACATAATGTAGATAATTGTTTACATTGGTAAATAATTGTTAACATGGTGTAAATAATTGTTTACATGGGGCAAATAATTGCCAACATGTGGTAAATATTTGTTTACATTTTGTAAACATTTGTGTGTAAGGTGTGATCACTTGTGTGCAAGGTGTGAACACTTGTTAACATAGTTAATTGTGTAGATGGAGTAAATAATTGTATAAATAATGTAAATAATTCTTAAAATGGTGTAAATAATTATTTAAACTGTGTAAATAATTGTTTGAACCGTGTAAATAATTGTTTGAACTGTGTAAATAATTGTTTGAACTGTGAATATAATAAATAAAACGGAGTAAATAATTGTGTACATGGCTTAAATAGTTGTAATCAAGGTGTAATTAACTGCTTAAATGATGTAAACAATTTTTAAGATGGTTAAATTGAGTGTAAATAAAAGTTAATTGTTTACATGGTATTAACAAAGTACACATGACGACAACAATTGCTTAAAGCATAAAAGTAATTGGTTACATGGTGTAAATAATTTGTTACATAGTGTAAATAATTGTTTACAAAGTGCAAATAATTGTTAGCATGGCATAAAAATTGTTAAAATGATATAAGTAATTTTTTAATGCAAATAATTGTGTATGTACATAGTTTACTTGATGTAACTAACTCTTTATGTTGTAAAAATATTAGTTTAAAATATGTAAACAAATTTTAAAAAGTTTAATTAGTTATTCATATGATGTAAACAATTATTTATGTTGTGTAAATAATTATTAACATGGTGTGAATAATTGTTATCACGAAAAAAAACTTTAAATTGTTTGGAATTTCTTTTCCCTCCAATTTTGTAAGTTTTAAAAAAAAATAATATCTTAAGATTTTTAACATGGTGTAAATAGTTGTTAACATGCTATAAGTAATTTTTTACATGGTGCTAATAATTGATTACATGGGACAAATAATTGTTTACATGGTGTAGATAATTGTTAACATGGGTAAATAATTGTTTACATGATGTTAATAATTGTTTACAGAGTGTTAATAATTGTTTACACAGTGTAAATTATTGTTTACATAGTGTTAACAAAAAACACCATAACTTGTGTTTTTGATTTAAAAAAAAAATTATCTTAAGACTTAAGTAAGACAATTCTTAACAAAGCGTTTAAAATTGTTAACAAAATTAAAACAATAATTGATTACATAGTGTAAATAGTTGTGCACATAGTGTAAATAATTGTTGTAAAATCTACCAAAATCTTAGAAATGTTTCTACAAAAATCTTTTACATTAAAAAAAATAATTTCTTAGAATTTAGAAATAAGACTGAGAATTTCTCCATTTGAAAAATTAGTAAATTTTTATAAAATTTTTATTTACAGAATGATCCTGAATTACATTGTTTTTGTGATGATCCTGAGGACCCTGAAACATGTCCACCCATGGGTACTATGAGTTTACAGGCCTGTGTTGGAGGACCCATATTAGCCTCATTGCCACACTTTTATAAAGCTGATCCGAAACTAGTAGAAGGGGTAAATGGTTTAAATCCCAATGAACGTGATCATGCAATTTATATAGATTTTGAATTGGTAAGTAAAGGAAGTTTATAAAAAAATTCATAAAATAATTTCTAAACAAAATTATTAATCTTCCATAGATGTCCGGCACTCCTTTTAGAGCTGCCAAACGTTTACAATTTAATCTGGATATAGAACCGGTGGAACAACTTGAAATTGTATCAAAATTACCCAGGGTTGTATTACCCTTGTTTTGGGTAGAAGAAGGGGCCGCCTTAAATAAAACTTATACCAACATGCTTAAATATACGCTATTTCTGTAAGTTATTTGACACATAAAACAAAAATCGTAATAGTTTACAATTTTCTTTTTAGCGGTCTCCGTTTCAATTCCGGCTTACGTTGGACTTTAATTACTCTTTCCTTGTTGGGATTGATGGGTAGTGGTTATTTGTTTATGAAAAAAACGGATAGTTTGGATATTACCATGCCACAAAAGGATAATAAAATTGCAACTGTTAAGCCAGTGGCTACGGACTCAGAATCAGCACATAGTAGGCCACCACCCATAACAGAGGCAGACTTATCAAATCAAAAAGTAGAAAAGTTTTGAGTAAATCAAGGAAGGATTAGAGATATAAAATAAGAAGTCAAAATGTTTTTAAAATTTAAAATTCTCGAATTATTATTATTTACATAAGAATTTAGTAGTATGTAAAAAAGCACAATTCAATATGAATATAATCACAAACTTTAAAAAAAAGCTATAAAAAATATAATTTTTCCGAATTAAAATAAAAAAAGTCACCTCTCTTAAGAAACTTTAAAATCACTTAAAACTGCTTAAAATTATAATTTTCTGAAAATTTTAGTGTGAACTTTCCTGTTCCAGATGTTTGTAGGAGATCGATTACTTGGCATAACTACCCACGTATTATGTCAATGAGAATCTTCGAATTTTTCGATAAAAAGGTGTTTCAAAATAACTGTTTACATTGTGTAATTAAAAGTTTACCTGATTTAAAAAAAATTTTACATGGTGTTAATAATATGTACAAAGTGTAACTAATTGTTTACGCGACATAAAAAAGTTTTTACATGGTGTAAATAATTTTGTAAATGATGTAAATAATTGTTAAATAATTGTTACATGATGTAAATAATTGTTAAATAGATGTTTAATGGTTTTATATGGTGTTAATAATTTGTATAAAGCGTAACTAATTGTTTACACGACTAAATACTTTTTACATGATATAAATAATTGTGGAAATGATGTAAATAATTGATTACATTCTTTAAATAATTGTTAGTTAGTAAACATAATTGCTTACATGTTTTAAATAATTGTTTACATGTTTAAATTAATTACTTACATTGTGTAAATATTTGTTAAGATGGTTCAATGCTGTTAATTAATTAAGTGCAAAGAACTGAATACATTGTGTCAATAAAATTAAACATAGTGTAAACAATTGTTTACATGGTGTTTAAAATTTGTAAATAGTGAACGTAATTGTTAACATGATGCAAATAATTGTTAATAAAGTGTAAATAATTGTTTACATGATGTAAAAATTTATTTATATAGTGTAAAAATTTGTTTACATTGTGCGTACATGGTGTAATAAATTGCTTACACGTTGTAAATAATTTTTAAAATGATTCCTTTAAGTGTTTACATTGTGTAAATAAAAAAAAATTGTTTACATAGTGTTAAAAAAGTAAACATGACTACAGCAATTTCTCACAGCGTAAAAATAATTGTTTACATGCTGCAAATAATTGTTTACATGCTTTAAATAATTGTTTACATTGTGTCAATAATTGTTTACATAGTTTAAAAATTTTTTTACATTATGTAAATAATTGTTTATATTTGTAAATAATTGTTTACATGACAAAAATAATTGTGGACCGAAATTCCCACATACTTTCTCATACCCAGTATTTGGTATAATTAGAAACTGATCCTGCCAGGGAGAATTTATCGAAGTTATTTTTCGGCAGAAAAAATCTGAGTTTTTTCTATAAGAAAAATGTCTTAGAATGTGAGACTTTTTCTATAAGAAAAATGAAAAAGTCTCAGATTCTGTAAGAAAAATGTCTCAGAATCTGAGACTTTTTCTATAAAAAAAGTCTCAGAATCTGAGACCTTTTCTATAAGAAAAATGTCTCAGAACCTGAGACCTTTTCTATAAGAAAAATGTCTCAGAATCTGAGACCTTTTCTATAAGAAAAATGTCTCAGAATCTGAGACCTTTTCTATAAGAAAATGTCTCAGAATCTAAAACTTTTTCTATAAGAAATATATCTCAGAACCTGAGACTTTTTCTATAAGAAAAATGTCTCAGAATCTGAGACTTTTTCTATAAGAAAAATGTCTCAGAATCTGAAAATTTTTTAATAAGAAAAATGTCTCAGAATTTGAGACTTTTTCTAAAAGAAAAATGTCTCAGAATCTGAGACTTTTTCTAAAAGAAAAATGTCTCAGAATCTGAGACTTTCTCTGTAAGAAAAACGTCTCAGAATCTGAGACTTTTTTTATAAGAAAAATGTCTCAAAATCTGAGACTTTTTCTATAAGAAAAATGTCTCAGAATCTGAGACTTTTTCTATAAGAAAAATGTCTCAGAATCTGAGACTTTTTCTATAAGAAAAATGTCTCAGAATCTGAGACTTTTTCTATAAGAAAAATGTCTCAGAATCTGAGACTTTTTCTATAAGAAAAATGTCTCAGAATCTGAGACTTTTTCTATAAGAAAAATGTCTCAGAATCTGAGACTTTTTCTATAAGAAAAATGTCTCAGAATCTGAGACTTTTTCTATAAGAAAAATGTCTCAGAATCTGAGACTTTTTCGATAAGAAAAATGTTTCAGAATCTGAGACTTTTTCTATAAGAAAAATGTCTCAGAATCTGAGACTTTTTCTATAAGAAAACTGACTCAGAATCTGAGACTTTTTCTATAAGAAAACTGACTCAGAATCTGAGACTTTTTCTATAAGAAAAATGTCTCAGAAGCTTTTTCAAAAGTGTCAAATTGTTTTTGTTTGTTTACAACTTAAATAAGTTTGTAATGTCACCCGGCTTCCCGTTACAGAAAAAATTCTTTTGGTATTATACAAATAAATAAATAATAAAACAAAAAATAAATTAAAATTCTATGCCTAAACGAAGTCATGCATATTCAATTGAAAAATCAATTATAATATCAAGAAATGTTTGTAATCATTGAGTAGAAAACAAAATAAAAACAAGTGAGAGTGTTACATTCGGCTATGCCGAATCTTTTATACCCTCCAAAATGTAAAAAAACAATATTAAAAAAATCCAGGGGCGTCTTTTTTTATTTGGGGGGGGGGGTTGGAGGGAGACGTTAGGGGCACCTTTCCCTTGCGATTTTGAACTTCTTTTAAGATAAGAATGTTGCATTTGCTTAGCAAAAGTACAAAAAACCCTTCAAAAAATGCGTTTTTTCTTAGGTTGGTTTAGTTCTCCAAGGGGGAACTTTTTTCCCATTGGTCCGATTTTGCCTATTTCCGAACTTAACCTGCCTAGGAATATAAGACATATTCGTGCCAAACTTCGGAAGTCTAGCTCTTTTATTTTGGACTGTATCGTGTCTTCTACAGACGGACAGACGGACGGACGGACGGTCATCGCTAGAATGTCTTAGAATCGATCACTGATCAATAAAATATATACTTTATGGGGTCCTAGACCGATATTTCGATGCGTTACACACGGAATGACAAAGTGAGTATACCCCCATACTGTGGTTGGAGGGTATAAAAAAGAAAATAAATAAACAAATGCAAATTAAGCTTAAAATTGCTCAAAGAATTTAAACCCTATCAATTGAAAGAAATTTTTTTTAATATTTTAATATTATATTGCATTTTTTTTGCTTTATCTATATAATTAACGGGGATTTTAAATAGACTTTAAAATGGTTTTTTGTCTTTATATTTTGTGGCAAAAAAAATAGAGGGTATGACAGACGAAGGCAAGTTTTTTTAAATATTGAAAAATACATTGTTTATAAAATGAAAATTTGTTTATAAATTTTACCAAAAAATTTTTATTGTAAAGTTTTCTAAGATTTTTGTAAATTTTTTTAAGATTTTGATAAATTTACCTAAGTTTTTTTTTGTAAATTTTACTAAGTTTATTTGTAAATATTAAACATTTTTTTGGTAAACGGATTTTACTAAGTTTATTTGAAAATATTATTAATTTTTTTGGTAATCGGATTTTTTCTTTTATTAAATGCCCACCAAAATTATGCAATTTTGCCGTAATTTAAGTTGTTGGTAAATTTACCTAAGTTTTTTTTGAAAATTTTATAATTTTTTTTGTAACATTTTTGGTAAATTTTACAATTTTTTTTTGTAATTGAATTGTTTATTTCTCATTTTAAGCAATTTCGCCGTAATTTGAGTTGTTAGTAAATTTACATAAGTTTTTTTGAAAATTTTATTATTTTTTTTTTGTTAATTTAACTATTTTTTTGGTAATTGAGTTGTGAACATTTACTATAATTTTTAAATTTGAAAATGTTTAGTAAATGGTATTTAGTTACTAATACGGAGTTCACGCTAGAGAATTTGTACTCGTTTAAGCCACTTGTTTAAAAAAGTAAACAAAATCGTTCATACTACATTTTGCGCGTTTAACTTTGAGTGTTTAACGTTTGTAAACAAACGCACATAACCTAATTCTGAAAAAAATTGCAAAAATATTTCTAAAAACCTTTTAAACTTTGGCGGAAGACAAGATATTTAATTTTTTTATAACATTTACATAACACCACTACACGGAACACCTTTTTATTGACTCATTCCAAGTAAATATGAAGATTTTTCTGTTTTTTGTTCCGGACCTGTCCGAAGCTGTTTGCATATTTATACTTCGATGGAAGGCAAAATTCACTATTAGTGCAGCTTTTCCAATATAATTATAAATAAAACACACACTTTTTTCTGATTTTTCAGTAGTTTTTATTAGTTTTTTAAATATTTATAATTTCTCAATTTTCCAATGTTTTGCTAAGAAAATGGCAGACAGATACAGAAGCTGGTTGCTATGAAATCTTTTTTTTTGGCATAGAATAAAGAAAAATTAAAAGGAAATATACCGAACCCTGCCTTTGAAATGTTTAGCGAAATGTTCAACAGGGAAACAAGTCGAATTTGATTGTTTAGCTGAACATCCAAATGTATGGGGAAACAAGTCAAATTTTGCTCGTTTAGCGCTTAAACACTCATGAGATGTTTAAAGTCGCTAGTGTGAACTCCATATTAAGCTTAAAACATTTTTTACCATTTTTTTGGTAAATCTTAAATTTACTTTACTAAATTTCTTGTAAACTTGACTAGTGTTTTAGGTAATTGATTTTTTCTTTGTTTAAGTAATTCCATCTAATATGGAGTTCACACTAGCGACTTTAAACAAGTTGTTTAACAAAACACCAGTAACAGAATAAAAACGTAATGGATACAGAACAAAGACTTTTTTAAACATCTCACTTTTAAACACTTCAAAACAGCAAGTGTGAACTCCGTATAATATGATTTCATCTAGATAATTTTTTCTCTAAAAATATTTTGTAACTAACAAAAAAAAATTACCTAATTTTTATTGTTAAAATTTTATCTTTAAAAAAAATACCCAAATTGCATTAAATTATTGATTTATTTAAGTTTAAATACTTAAAAAACAAACAAAAAAACATTTATGACAGCGATTTATTTAGTTAATAAATCATAAAAATACAAATTTTATCTACATTAAAATTAAATACTTATTAAAATAAAAAAAGTGACGACGTCTAAATGTCTAATATAAATATTTTTTTTTTTCATTTGTTTTTATTATTTGATTTTAATCTAAGTACTACTATATGAAAATGTAGTAGAATATGTATTTAGTTTAATCAAGTGACTAAAAACAATAATGAAAAAACAAACACAAAGTACATAATCTAATCTGTGTTTTTTTTTCTATTTTGTGTCATTCAAATGTTCATATTGTATAAAATAGGCATTCGCAAACTTTTGTTTTTCAAGTGTCAAATGCATATAAATTCATACAAATCGATTTTATCGAATCTTTTAAGTAACTTTTTTGGAAGTTTTTTTAATGCAACAGGTTTTTTTTCATTAACAAACCTAAATTCCTCAAATTTACCGTAATTTTTTAATTTTACTAAGTTTTTTGTAAATTTAACTAAGTTTTTTGTAACGTTTACCAAGTTTTAGTTAAATTTACCTAAGTTTTTTGTAAACTTGAAAAAAGCGTTAAAAACGATCTTACCGAATCTTTCCAGTAACTTTTTATACCCTACACCACTCTGTGGTACAGGGTATAATAAGTTTGTGCTGATGTTTGTAACTACTCGAAATATTGGTCCTAGACCCACCTTTAAGTATTCCGATCGACACAGAATAACTTTTTGAGTCGATTTAGCGATGTCCGTCCGTCTGTCTGTCCGTCCGTCCATGTAAACGTTGTAAACACGATACAGGTCGCAATTATCAACCGATTTGGCTGAAATTTGAAACTTAAGTTTCTTTTTCCCCAAGGACGAAGCCTATTGAAATTGGAAAAAATCGGTTCATGTTTAGACCTAGCCCCCATACAAACGTCCCCTTTAATTTGACTCAAGTGACCCTTATTAGCGTATTATAACAGGTATCCTTTCGAAATTTGGTAAGTAATCGTTTTTTGTATTCACAAATTATCATTCCAAATTTTAAAGGAATCCTCTTGTAGTCCCCATACAAACCACCCTCCCGATATGAACATAAATCTCTCAAAATTCATGAAAGTTGGAAATATTTGATTAAAATTTTGTTTGTAGATGCTAAAGGTGTACTTTGGTAACTTACTTTTATCTGAATATATTCAGATCATTTTTGGACTTGGTCCCCTTTATAAAAATTTCGACCGATATTAAATTAAATCGGTCTATTGGAAACAAAAATAAGCCAATTCCACTAAAATTTTGTCTGTGTGTGTTTTCTACACTAATAAAAGATCTAACAAGAGATAGATCCAATCGGTCGACGTTTGGACTTGGGACCCATTTTTCGGAAAACACTGGTGTAGGCTATTATATGGTCGGTCTTGACCGACTATAACTTTCTTACTTGTTTTTTTTTTTTTAAATTTTGTTTGATGCAACAGAGTTTTTTTCATTTAAAAAACAAAATTCTTCAAACTTAACGTATTTTTTAATTTTACTAAGTTTTTTTGTATATTTAACTAAGTTTTTTGTAACGCTTACCAAGTTTTAGTTTAATTTACCTAAGTTTTTTGTTAACTTTCCCAGGTTTTTCTGTCAATCAAATTAAGCTTTTCTGTTATATGAGTACATTTTCCCACAGTCGTTTTTTTAAAAAAAAATTGGACAAAAAAATTTTTCCTTAAAAAAATTTACATAAATTTGGTTGTTAAAGTTCTTTTTGTACCCTCCATTAAGTGATAGAGAGTACACTCAAAGAAAAAGCTTCATTATATTTCTGAAAACTGTCATAAATATAATGAAAATCATTATATTTATGACAGTTTTTTTGGATACCAGATTTTGGACCTTTATAATAGTACTAGCTATACCCGGTCCGCGTTGCTGGCCCTAAGAAAAAAACTGTTTTATATTGCACCTTAATTTAAATATAGTGTCGGACAAAATTAAAGCACGGGATTGGGTCCAGCTAGTAATCTTTGGTTCCACCCTCGGTTAGCACTATCTATGGAGAAATTTCAACAAAATCGGTTCAGCCGTTTTTTCGTGATTTCGAAGCAGACAGACATAACGTTAAGTATAGTACAAAGGGGCGTGTCATTTAACGCATTCGACTCGTGATAGTTTAAAGTTCCATGCTGCATCCTCGATTAGTACTATCTGTGCTGCAAATTTCATTGAAATCAGTTTTACCGTTTTTGTGTGATTGCGAAAGAGTAGGAAATAACTTTTTATTTATGAAAAACGGGAGTGACATTTTATACCCTCTTACCGAATCGCGTTCTACATAGTAGTGACAGATTCTGCTTCTTCGTTTTTGCGTGATTTCAAAACAGGCAGATATAACGTTCATTAGTATAAAAAAGGGGCGTGGCAATTTTCGCCTAATTCTTCAATCGTTGTCAGTATAGTACAAAAGGCGTTGCAATTTTGATCCCTTTTTCCAAAAACGATCTAATATGGCCTACATATGCACTTGGTTAGCACTGTATGTAGTGAAAATGTCAAGAGAATCGGTTCAGCTGTTTTTGCGTGATTGCGAAACAGGCAGACAACGTTCAGTATAGTACAAAGGGGCGTGGCATTTTACGCCCCTTTTTCCAATCGTAGTATAACATGGCTTATAGTTCCGCACTCGGTTAACACTATCAGTGCTGAAAGTTTAATTAAGATCAAATCAACAGTTTTGCGTTATTGCGGCGCATGCAGAAGTTAGTACTTGGTTAGTACTATCGTTGGTTTAAATTTCATCAAAATCGGTTCATCCGTTTTTTATATATAGATGTCATTAGTGGTGCAATGTAAAAATTCGATTTTGTCTACCCCTCCGCCAACAGGCAAAAAAGCATGGCATTTTAAGCCCACTTGTCCGATTACGCTCTAATTTGGCATAAAGTTAGTACTCGGTTAGTACTATCTTTGGTTTAAATTTCATCAAAATCGGTCCATCCGTTTTTTATATATAGATGTTATTAATGGTGCAATGTAAAAATTCGATTTTGCCACGCCCCTCCGCCCACACGCAAAAAATCAAAAATCTGACCACACAGTGTTACCCCCTGGGCTATTCTGAATATTCCCTGAAAATTTCATCAAGATCGGTCCAGCCGTTTTCGAGTCCATCCGGAACATACATACATACATACATACCCACATACATACACACATTCATTTTTATATATATAGATTTCTCATTTATCTTGTGAAATATATGAAATATTATATCTGGTTTGATGTTTGATTGACCAACGATGATTCTCTAAAAGCTGTTGAAGATTCCTTGTGGGGATGAAACTGATCAGTACAGATATACTATGAGATGAGTAACTTTTTTAAAGCAATAAATTATAAATACTCTATCATGACGATATCATAGAAATATTTTTGGGCCTCGAACTAGAATAAAACTCTAATCGAATATAATGAAAATCTTCATTAAAGTTCGTCCAATGTAACAGTTTCATAAATACGATGAAACAGTTTCATAATTATTCATAGGGTCAATATTTATGAAATGTTTTTTTTTTTTAAATGAATGGTGTCACAAATATAATGAATAAAATTTCATAAACTTTTATGAAACTCTTCATAAATATTATGAAATGTTTCTTAAATACGATGAAACATTTCATAGATTTAATTTTTTTTTTCTTAAATATTTAATCATATATATTAGGAAACTATTTCTTAGTATTTACGAACCACTTCATTGCTACTATGAAATAGTTCTATAATTATAATAAAATACATAAAAATATATGTATTATTTTTATGAAACGTTTCAAAGTTTTTATGAAACATTTCATAATATTTATGAAACAGTTACCTTGGACGAACTTCAATGACAAATTCATTATATTTATGAAAAGGTTTCATAGTATTTATGATATGTTTCATTAATAAAGCAAATGCATTATTTTTTTCTAAAATAAAATAGATGATATTTACATTGAAATAACTAAAATAAGGAATTAATATTTTAAAAATCGTCTTCAGGAGCTTTAACTTTTTTGTTTTCCCCAATTTCGTATTCATATTATAATAAATCATATGACACGTTTCTAAATTTTTTTTATGAAATCATGAAATTTTATGAAGTGCATTTCAAAGACTTTTTTCATAAAACATCATTATATTTATGAAGGTTTCATAAATATAATGAAATTTTATGAAAAAAAGATTTATGAAACCATGTCATAAATATTATGAAGAATTTTTCTTTGAGTGTATACAAGGCCGAAAATAATTGTCTTTGTTTTTTTATTAAAAAAATTTAATTCAACAAATTTATCGAACTTTTTGAATTTTTAAAGCTTTTGATAAATTTTACTAAGTTTTTTGTTAATGTTACCAAGTTTTTTGTAAAATATACCAAGTTTTTAGATAGATTTACTAAAGTTTTTTTGTAAACTGTCCTAAGTTTTTTGTAAAGGTTTTCTCATAGTTAGCTTACAGTCATCTCTGATTGTGAGTTGAGTTTGCTTACACAATTTAAGAACCGCTGTTGTAGGACACTCAAAGAAAAAAAACCGGTTTAATAATAATTTGTGTTTTTTTTGTTTTTATTATTATTTTGTTCTATATAAAATTTGACTAATCAATCAAAATGTTATTGTTATACAAAGAAGAAAAAAAACACACTTTTCTTATCAATTTTATAGTAAATATATGAATTTTTGAAAGTTAAATTTTTGCGAAATGATTAAAATTTTGTGAAATTCCATAATTCTATAATTATTTAGGTTAAAATTTGAGTAAAAAAACAATTTTTTTGAAAATTCTTTTACGAGAATATCATAACTTTAATTAGTAAAGAAAATAATGACCTCGAGCTAGAATAAACCTACTCAAAATATAATATTTTAAAGGTCGAATAAAACAATTTTTGTTTTTTTTAATAAAAATTAAACAAAATTTGAATGTTTACTATATTTAAAACCAATTTTCTAAAACCGATAATCTATTTAATCGTCCTTGACTAATTGTTGTAGTATTACTTGAAATCATTATTTTTAATTTGAATTTGATACAATAAATAATTGTCAGAATAACAATTAATGATCTCATTTTTTTTTTTGATGCTTCATAAATATTTTATACTAGATGTAAAAGATTATAAAATAAATATTTCAAATTACTTTCCCAATAAGAAAAACACACTAATGGAAATTTAGGTAAATAAATGATAATTCTAGGAAATTGAAATAATCAAAAAATTAATTGACACAATTAAAAATGTAATTGATTTTGTTTTTCTTTTTTAATGTTTTTCTTTCATGATAAAAAATTATCTGCCATTATATATTTTTCTAAGTTTGTTAACTACACAGAAAAAATTTGAAATGAATTTCAATCAACAAAAACGCGGATTCAATAAATTTTTTGATTAAAATTCCGCCAATTAAAAAAATTGTTATATCAATTATCAAATTGTTGGTGATTGATGGAAAATTTTTTCAATCAAACATTTATTCGATTTTGATCAAAAATTTGATAAATTTTTTTTTATAGTCAATCAAAATAATGATTTATATAACAAATGAATTGTAAGCTTACGACAAAATTATCAAAAAAAATCATCTTTTTGCTTTTCAATATGTTGCCAACAATAAAAAAAAGTAAAACCAGATTATTTTGTATATTTTGTAATTAATCTATTCAAATAAATTAAAGCGAAAAAAAAATCTGGTATGTTGAAAATTTTTAATTCGACAGTTAAAGAAAATAACAAAAAATTTAATCAAACCATTGATTGACTCATTTAAAATTTGTTGATCAATAGATTTAATTGAACAATTTTAGAAAATTATTATTTGTGTGTATGCCGCTGAAACACTCTAAGATCTACCCATCTAAGCTGAAATCTCGTTCAAGCAAGATTTCGATCATATGTAAAAGCCTATTCACACCTGATGTGAAATCTCGTTCGAACAAGATTTCGATAATATGCTTCTGTATCATTTTATACACAACCGTATGATCGAAATCTCGTTTGGATGAGATTTCAGCTCAGGTGTGAATTGGGTAGTAGTGTATAATATTATATTTTTAAGATTATAATCTTATAAAACAGACCTATGCGTGCTGACGTGAATCGTTAGCAGCCTTTTAAATGCCTTATAAGAAAACAAAATTATTAAACGATTAATCAAACTATGAAATTAATCAAACTCCAAATTAAACATTTAATTGAAATTTGATTGAACAAAATAATCCAAACTAGCTAGAATTTTAAACAGAGACGATTAATCATTCTGTTTAAGAAATTAAACGATTAATCAAACTGTTTAATTAAATTAATTACATTTCGATTAAACATTTTTAAAGCAATTTAATTGATCACATTTAAACCTGAAAAATAAATCAGAAAGTTTGTTAAAGTACTTTTTTCATTTACCATTTAGAGCCGTTGTGGACTAAGACTTTTTTGACGATTACTTTAGTTCGAGGTCATATTTCTTTACAAATCATTACGATCATATTGTTAAAGTAAAAATTTTTAGAAACTATTTATAAATGTATAATTACACTGTGGAACAAATTCAGGTTAGCAAAAGTTAGGTCGATTTTGAGAGGGAGGGTGAAAATAGAGGCTAAATTAGAAGACCTGTATCGCGGCGTTTGTTTATGTAATACTAGTGTTTCCAATTATTCGACCCTGCCGGTTAACCGGTTAGGGCATTATTCGAAAATTGACGAAAATTCGTTAATCGGTTTTTCGGGTCGATTAATCGGAAAAAATGGCGATTAATCGATTAATCGTCGAAATCAATGAAAAATTAATTTTAAACGATTTTTTAAAAGTAATGTAACAAAAAATAAAA
The DNA here is from genome assembly GCA_963921195.1 of Pegoplata infirma. Classification (NCBI taxonomy): domain Eukaryota; kingdom Metazoa; phylum Arthropoda; class Insecta; order Diptera; family Anthomyiidae; genus Pegoplata; species Pegoplata infirma. The sequence continues at coordinate 38,010,101 of OY992536.1, forward strand.
GTATTTTGAGTAAAATTTAATTTTCAGTCTTTATACCCACACACAAAAAATGAGAATAAGTTTTCCTTCATTTGTGTCTGCAATTCCAGATCATGTTGGTAACCCTTGCGAAATAATGTAAGAGACAAAAAAGTTGAAAGAAAGTATGAAGTGAGGTTGAGATTGCTAGAAATAGAATTGTAGTGTTGGAAACTGTCAAAATTTATTCTGTAGAAACTATTAATGTTCACATATATAAAAAACAGTTTTCATTTACAAGACAAACCGACATTTAAAATCCTACTGATGATGACACTAACTGGGGTGTTTGAAACCAGTATGGGAAATACCAGAAATGTCTATAATTTTTAGAAATTCAATTTTTCTTCTGCATTTTTTCAACTTGAACCCTTATAACAAATATAATTAGAGCCCGTGCTCGATCTGTACTTACAGAAAAAATCAAATAAAATTACTGACAAAATATGTCGCCATTAGGCACGTCTCCGAAACAGAAAATGCAAATTCCTTCATTTGTGTCTGCAATTCCCGATCATGTTGGTAACCCTTGCGTCAAATGCCAATTTTCAGCATATTGTTTATATGGTTTTTGGCTATAACGCGTCGACTAATTGATATTTTTCAATCTGTAAAAGCCAAATTATTGCTAGAGACCTGTCCAACAATTAAAATATTTTAATAAAATGATTTAGAAAATTTTTGTGGTGCTTATGAAGCAAAATGTTGGAAAAATTATTTATTTTTTTTTCATGCTTTTTTCTAATATTTTGCTTCATAAGCACCACAAAAATTTCTAAATCAATTTTTTAAAAAATTTCAATTGTTGGACAGGTCCTTAGCAATACTTCGACTTTTAACCAAAAAACCATATAAACAATACTCTGAAAATCGGCATTTGACTGCAAATTTCAAACGAAATGTCCGATCTAACCATCTCTCACAGTTTTAACATTTCCTTTGAAATTTAGAACTGTACAAAAAAAAAACTTATCAAATTACTAGAAAAAGTCTCGTAATCCCATTTTACAAGTATTTGACAGATTTCCTTGTTTTTTTTACAAAAAAAATTTCGATCGAAATTTAAATTTTTTTTGTAATTTTACAATTTTTTTTTGTAATTTTACAAATTTTCAATATTTTAAAAAAAAAAATCTATTAAATTCACGAGATTTCCATGTAAGTTTTATTGCGACAAAAAAATAGGAAAATTTACAATTTTATTGGTAAAAATCTTGTAAAATTACGAAAAACCTCGTAATTTTTAAATCATCTACAATTTAATGATTGGTATAACAATTTTTTTAACTGTAGGAATTTCAATAAAAAAAATTATTGAATCCGCGTTTTTGTTGATTGAAATTCGTTTCAAATTTTTTCTGTGTTGTAAGTCTTATCGCGTCAATAAACTTGTTAATTTACAATTTTATTGGTAAAAAGCTTGTAAAATTACAAAATTATTGGTAAAAAGCTTGTAAAATTACAAGGAATCGTTGTCAAATAGGAGGTAGAAAAAAACAAAAAGTTACAAACTTTTATTGTCGTTTTACAAGGTTTTTGTTTTGAGTGTATTATGTTCGAGATATCACTATTTCAATTTTTTTTTTAATCTCAAAATTTCTTTCCCTTGCCCCACTTATAGAGCTTAAGACAAACTTTGATTTAAAATTAATTTGAACCAAATCGGATAATTTTAAGCCGTGGCGCCCTTCGATCAAAACTTTGGTTTTAAAAAAATTTTCATTAAAAACTCTAAACTTTGATTGTACGGCTCCATTGGTTAAAATATTTTGATATGGCTCAAATTAAGTTTTAAATGAAAGTTTGTCTCAAGCTCTATAAAATAGTCAGTTTTTTTTAATTTCTTGAACGTAGGAAAAAACTGGCATTTTTAGAAATTTTTGACTAATTTCATATGGCGATATCTCGAAAACCGCTCGACCGATTTCAGAAAATTTTTGATATTCAACAAGCCAAAACTATGGCAAGATAATTTGTTATTAATTTTTAATTTATTTAAAAATCCAAAATATTGGTGGACATTTTGCAAAAATCCAAAACTTTTATTGAAGGGCGCCACTGGATAAAATGATCGGATTTGGCTAAAATTAAGTTTAAATAAAAAACTATCTCAAGCTCTACAAAAGTGACAAGAGAAAAAGTTTTGAGATTTTTTTTTTTTTTTTTAATTTCTTGAACGTAGGCAAAACTGCCATTTTTGCCAATTTTAAATAGCGATATCTCGAAAACCGCTTTACCGATTTTATTTTTTTTATATTCGTGTTCAGCGCATGCATGCATTAATTAATACGACGTGTCGCAAGACATATTTTTTTAAACTTTTTTCGTCAAAGATCCGTTAAATTTCAAAAAAGATAAATTATAATTGTAAAAGATTAATTGAAATTCTAAAAAGATCTGTTGTTATTCAGAAAAGATCAACTGAAATTTACGAATTTTTCGGAATTAAATAAAATTTTTCAAAATTCAATTGATCTTTCTCGATTCTTTTTAAAAATTCAGAGGGTGTCTTTAAATTTCTTTTGCAAATGCTTTTATTTTCAATTCCCTCACTGTATTGCTAAAACACATAAAATGTGTTAAATTTACACCAAAAATTTTGTCACAATTTTTTTTTTTTGTATTTTCAACGTTGGCAATATATCAAAAATACATACATTTATTTTCTAATTTACATATTAAAACAACCAAATAAATTTCACTTTCTTTCATTTCAAACATATACAAAAGAATAGCACCTGCAAGATTTTTATTTTTTAATTATCTTATTCATTAGAATTAACAAAAAAGGAAATTAAATTTTTTTTTTGGATTTCTAAGAATTTTAAGAAAATTAATGATTTAACAAGGTTTTTTTGTTGAAATTTCCACTGATTGTGAGTTAAGTGGAAATGTTGAAACATTAGAGTGGCATTTTTGCTTTAACTTTTGACTTTCCCAAGTGTCAGGGCAAATTTTTTTACTAGATCAAAACCAAAATATCAAAAGCAAATTTTAAATCGCTCAAACTGTTTTCGAGATATCGCTATTTCAAATTTGCAAAAATTTTTTTGATATTTCAAAATTGCAAAGAAAAAAAATTAAAAAATTGTTTTAATCGACCTTTAAAATATTGTGTTTTTAGTAAGTTTATTAAAGCTCGAGGTCATATTTCCTTTTCTAATTAAAACTACGAAAGAGTAAAGGGTTTTTATATTTACTAAATACTCTTGACAATGGAATCTGACAAATTCCAAAACACACTTCGGCTAAGTCTTGAAAAAAAAATGATCAACATAAATAAATTTTAACCAGAAAAATAATTTTCTTGAAAGTTATTCTATAAGAATGTCATAGTTTTAATTAGTAAATATGACCTCGAGCTAGAATAAACTTACTCAAAATATAATATTTTAAAGGTTGAACAAACAAATTTTATTTTCGAATAAAAATTAAGCAAAATTTCAAATTTTAATAAAAGCCTCTTGTTAGTAAAATTATCAAACAAACTGTAAAGTTTGTTTACCTTAACTGTGTCATTTTCATTATCAGGGTTACCAAACATTTTCAATAACCGCATCAAAGTTCTTCTAATGCTATGTTCAGATTGGCCTCGAAACCCCGTTGAAAGCTCGTATTTTCAATTTAAAAACTTACCTGTTCACACACAACAATTTTGACACTTATGTAGGTTTCGGAAAATATCACACAATAAATATATTTTTTTACCTAATTTAATTATGCGGAAATTGTTTTTTGCACGTTTTAATTTTATTTTTATTTCAAATTTATAAATATTTTAAAGAAATTTTGTAAATAAATTCATTTATTTATTTTTTTATTTTTGTCATTTTCCCATTTTCTCCATTCCTCATTGTCGCACAGTGGTAAAAATATGAAATTTATAAGGTTTCGATCGTACTTTCGTTGAAACCTCACTACAAAAAGGTTTAAATTTGTGAGAGAAAATACGTATTTTCAAATGAGGTTTGGCTCGAAACCTCGTTAAACGGGGTTTCAAGGCCAATCTGAACGTACTATAAGACTAAAAATATATGGGGCATTCAATGTGAAATCGGACACTTTGAAATTTTTTTTTTTAGATTTTCCCAATTTATTTACAGTTTTTAGTACTCTTCGAAAACCCCTTCGTGGTAAATTTTCCTATTTTTTTGATGACCCGTTCAAAAGATATTGAATTTTTAAAAATTGGTAGTTTGTTCCTTTACTCAAACTTCTTTTACTCATAACTTCTTCAATAATGGTCCAAATTTCAATTTTTTTTTTCAAAAATTTTGTTTTTTTGCGTACTTTTAAAAAAAAAAATTCTTAAATTCTTTACAAAAAATAAAAAAAATTGTGTGGGGACCTCCTTAACAGGGTAGGTGTGTTCAGAGAAAATGTTTGGACTAAAAAAATATTGTGGGTCGGTCATACATTTTGTTGCTCTAAGGCCATTATTAGGGCAGTTAGAGCGGTTGGAGCAAATTTTAAAAAATGTCGTTTTGTGTGGGAGCCCCTTAGAAATTGGAGATAGGGTATTAGTTTGTTCCAAAGAAATGTTAAGACGTAAAAAATAATGGGGGTGGGTCTTATAAATGACCCCTCTATGACGCACCATTGAAGCAGTAGAAATGATTTTAAGATTGAATTACAATAAATTTTTTTCAAAAAATTTCAAAAAATAGTAATAATCGTTATCCCACGATCCTCCTAAGCAAAAAATTTGTAGAATCAATAGAAGTTTTAGACAAAAAAATTTCAAAAAAATCGAAGAGTACAAACATTTTCAAAAATGAGAATTTAATTTAAAAACTTAAAAATCGCATACTAGAGCGTTTCACTGTGGCCGAAATCACTGATCTAGCGGCGTTATAGTCAAAATTAAAAAATTAAAACTGATAAATGTTTTGCACTGTATCGATTACCTATACTTTAGAGAGAAAATTAACGTTTTCACTTTTGTTTTTCTCTTAATTTTCGCACAGCTGTAAGCTATCAAATATACATTTTCTGCAGCAAGTGTATTAAAGGAATTTGGGGCCTAATTACTCAGTGAGTTTTTCTTGACACTTTTAAGTCAATTGTTTACACATTTTGAGCCAAAAAGTTTTAATTAAAAGTAAAAGGTATGTTTTAACTAAAAAATAAATGTTTGTGGCCTGTGTGTATCTAGTTTATTATTAGTTTATTATAGGAGTTTACATTTGTGAAATTAACTATAGTTTCATGGACTGCAACTTTTGAAATTCGATCGTATTCGGTCCAATTCCTGTTTTGTTTAATATTTTGGGTTATTTTTGTTGTGACGTTTCAGTATGGCGTGCTAGTTCGCGCAAGTTGCTCGGTTTTTTAGGGTCCATCTGCTGTCCAAATAAACAGTATAAACGCGATACAGACCACAATTTTCAATCGATTTGGCTGAAATTTGAAATTTAAGTTTCTTTTATCGCAAGAACAAAACCTATTAAATTTTGACAAAATCACTCCATGTTAACCCATAGCCCCCATGTAAATGTCCCCTTCAAGTTTTTCTTAAATACCTCTAACAATAGTATTCAAGATATCCTCTTGAAATTCGACCAATAAATGTTTTTTTATATTCATAAACAATCGCTCTAAATTTTAATGGAATCGGACCATTTTAATTTCTAGGCCTCATACAAACCACCCTCCCAATATTTACATTAATTTCCCAAAATACATAAAAATAAATAAATATTGTTTAAAAATTAATTCTTTTTAAATTTTATAATCGCAAATAAGCATTAGTCTTTATTATTTTACACTTCCGAATTAAGCGCCGCTAGATTGGCCATTTCGGCCACTGTGCGTTTTTAAGAATTTTTTGGGATTTTTTTTTTTTAAAGTACGCAAAAAAACAAAATTTTTGAAAAAAAAATTAAAATTTGGACCATTATTGAAGAAGTTATGAGTAAAAGAAGTTTGAGTATAGGAACAAACTACCAATTTTTAAAAATAAGATATCTTTTACATGGGTCATCAAAAAAATCTGAAAATTTACCACGAAGGAATTTTCGAAGGGTACTAAAAATTGTAAATAAATTGGGAAAATCTAAAAAAAAAATTTTCAAAGTGTCCGATTTCACATGGAATGCCCCGTATGTTTATATTTTTACTTTCCTGACTACCTGACAGTTTTAATAAGTTAAGTAAATATTGAAAAAAATATTAAAAAAAAGTCAACTGCATATTTCACTGAAATATAATACCCGAGTAAAAATAATCATATATAACAATATATAACTTGATGCAAACATAATAAATCATATATGATTATACATCGCGTGAGATATTTTCTATGTTTTTTAAATGCAGTCATATGTAGTTACATATAATTTAATCACGATTCGGATAAAAAGGTGTACGGTTGATATAATTATATAGAATTATATGAGGGTCAATACAAAATTTGATTTTCTGCATTATTTAACATAAAATTATATATAGCTTATTCTGTTCCACATAAAACTATATATGCTTCCAATTAACCAAAAATTTTCTAAGTTTTTTAGGCAAAGTATAACAAACTTTTTAAAATGCTCCTAAACATTTCCTTGTTAGGGTTATGTATATCACCTATCTGGTTCGAAGCGTACCCAAACATTTTTTTGTTTCAGAAAATTATATGTTTGGTGAATGTATCGTTGACCTGTGGTGTATCTCAACACAAACCAAAAAACACCAGGATTTTATATGTTTTTATGCAATTAGATCTAATAAGATCCACCAATATATGGCAATGTCTGGTCAAAACTCGGATGAAATCAAATAATATTTTATACAAGTTCATCTTTTTTAATGCAAAAACATCCACCATTATTCGGATCAAATTGCGTAAAAATATATATTGTATTACATATCATTATATATTGCATCATATAAAAATTTTTACTCGGGTACTTATGACAGATTGTCTGTCTGTCAAATGTATACGCAAAAATTTTATGCACTTTGAAATTTTTTAAATAAGAAAATTAAACGATTAGTTTTCTTTGTTTCCTTATTACTTCTTGATGATATTTTTTTTAGGAAAAAATTAAATTTTAATTGGATAATTATTTTATTTCTACTACTTGTTAGTAATTTTTAAACATTTTCTTTGTTTTTGTACTAACAAGGGAGGGAGGTATGCCTGAAACTTCCCGAGTAAAAAAAAAAGCTTTTAAGATCTACTTTGATCTCAAAGTTGGCTGTATCAAGATGGATCAGATTTTGATCTGATTTTAGATACACAAATATAGGAAATGATACAATTAGATCCAAATTTTGGTCACATCCAATTAAATCCAATTGATCTTATTCTATATAAATTAATATAGATTTATATATTTACATAAAGTCAGATATATTTATGTATAACCTCAGATAAGAAAATGGAGCCGCAATAAATCTTAGATAAAATTAGATCTGAACATATAAAAAGTCGTATATAATTTAACATGATTGTATTAAATTATATATAATTATATCAAAACTTTTTTACTTGGATTAAAATACATATAAAAGAGACGATTTAAGGTTTGGAGTGTCTCGGCTTATTGTCCATATAAGTGAATTAAAAATTTTTCGTTGTCAACTTATGCAAAAATATGGTCCTTCGGGAAAATTTTGATAACTCCCGAACTAACAAGATCCTGCGGATTTTTTTTTAACAAAATTTTTTTTTACCAAAATTTGTTTTTCCTCAATTTTGTTTAAATAAAGTTATTTTGTAAAATTTTTTTTCTACATTGTGCAGAGTATTAATTCAGTCGTCTAGACCGAATTTAACATTTTTTTAACTTGTTTAAATTACTGTTTAAAAACATTTTCTCAAATCCGCAAAAAAAATATATTTCTGTAGATCACCTGTCATTTTGCAAAACAAAACAAAAAAAAATACAAACTTAATTACTAAAACTTAAATGTCATTCATTCGAATTTTTTCATTAACTATATCGTTCGTCAATTATTTTTAAAATATTCTTTGAAATAAAAATATTTTTAAAATGTTTTTTTTTTTGTGTTGTGGTATTTGTGTTTGTGATTTTTTTTTTTTTAAATATTTATGGTGCCAAATTGTCTCTGAATGTTAAACACAGAAACACAAAATAAAAAAAAAAACATTTTTACAAACATATGTTTAAATTTGCAAAACGTTATTAAGCTTTTAATTTATTTAAATATAATTTTATAAATATTAAAGTATTAAAAACTTGTTGTATTTTTAATTTGTGTATTACAATGTCTTTACATTTAATGATTTTTAACTGTTTTTAACCCGAGAAAAAAAGAATTTTTAATGGAATTTTAAAAAATTTAATGCAATCAGATCAAATTGTATCAAATTTTAGTAAATTTTGTAAAAACCCGACTAAAAAAAGTCATACGGAGCCATATATCATTTGATCCCAAAAATGGAGGATCCAAAAATATATATATTTTATCTTATTAGATCAAATTTGATATAATTATATCATTTGATCTCAAAAATGGAGGATCCCAAAATATATGATTGTATTATAAAATCAATTTGATATAATTAGATTTGACCAAATTCAGGATCAAATTGTATCAATTTATATATTTTTTTATCTAAAGTAATACAATTAGATATTATTTGATACAACCATTTTACGGATCAAATTAGATCTATTTAGTAAAATTATCAAAATATTTTTACTAGGGCTCCGACTAAAAAAAAAAAATAATACGGCACCATATATCGTTTGATCCCAAAAATGGAGGATCCAAAAATATATAATTATATCTCATTAGATCAAATTTGATTTAATTAGATATAATTAGATCCCAAAAATGGAACAGTAAATATTATCTAATTTGATATTATAACAAATTTGATCTAAAAAGATATCATAATATATAGTTATATCTTATTGGATCTAACATGTTCTTTAATATCAAATTATATAAAATTTACCGTTCCATTTTTGGGATCTAATTATGTCTAATAATATCAAATTCGATCTATTAAGATATAATCAAATATTTTTAGATCCTCCATTTTTTGGATCAAATGATAGATCCATTTATATACTGGCCATTCTATGTCAAATCGGATACTTTGAAAAAATTTTTTTTTACATTTTCCCAATTTTTTTTTTTTTTTAGATTTTCCCAATTTGTTTACAGTTTTTAGTACCCTTCGAAAACTCCTTCGTGGTAAATTTTCAGACTTTTTTGATGACCCGTTTAAAAGATATCGAATTTTTAAAAATTGGTAGTTTGTTCCTGTACTCAAACTTATCTTACTCATAACTTCTTCAATAATGGTCCAAATTTCAATTTTTTTTTTTCAAAATTTTAGTTTTTTTACGTTCTTTAAAAAAAATCCCAAAAAATTCTTAAAAGCGCTCTAGTGTGCGATTTTTAGTTTTAAAATTTAAATTTCATTTTTGAAAAGGTTGTTATTTGTGTAAAACATCTATCGATACTACAAATTTTTTGCCCGGAAGGATCGTGGGATAACGATTATTACTATTTTTTTAAATTTTTTGAAAAAATTGTATTGTAATTTTCCAATCTTAAAATCACTTCTACGGCTCGAATGGTGCGTCATAGAGGGGTCCTTTATAAGACCGACCCCCATTAATTTTTTCGTCTAAACATTTCTTTGAAACAAATTAATACCCTATCTCCAATTTCTAAGGGGGCTCCCACACAAAACGACATTTTTTAAAATTTGCTCCAACCGCTCTAACTGCCTTAATAGTGCTCTTAGAGCAACAAAATGTATGACCGACCCACAATATTTTTTTAGTTCAAACATTTTCTCTGAACACACCTACCCTCTATCTTCAACTGTTAAGGCTGTCCCCATACAATTTTTTTGTAAATTTGTTTTATTTAATCAGCTTCTACCGGTTCAATGGTGCGTTCGAGAGGGGTCATTAGTGAAACCGACCCCCATTTATTTTTACCCTACAACATTTTTTTAAAACATACCTACGCCCTATTTCCACTCCCTAAGTAGGCTCCCATGCAAATAACAGTTGGAGCAAATTTTATAAAAATGTATTTTTGTATGGGAGCCTACTTAGGGAGTGGAGATAGGGCATACGTATATTTTAAAAAAATGTTGTAGGGTAAAAATAAATTGGGGTCGGTCTCACTAATGACCCCTCTCGGACGCACCATTGGACCGGTAGAAACAGATTAAATAAAACAAATTTACAAAAAATAAAACAAATTGTATGGGGACCGCCTTAACAATTAGAGATAGTTCAGAGAAAATGTTTGGACTAAAAAAATATTGTGGGTCGGTCATACATTTTGTTGCTCTAAGGGCACTAGTAGGGCAGTTAGAGAGGTTGGATCAAATTTAAAAAAATGTCGTTTTGTTCCAAAGAAATGTTAAGACGTAAAAATTAATGGGGGTCGGTCTTATAAAGGAACCCTCTATGACGCACCATTGGACCAGTAGAAATGATTTTAAGATTGGAAAATTATAATAAAATTTTTTTAAAAACTTTTAAAAAATAGTAATAATCGTTATCCACGATCCTCCTGGGCAAAAAATTTGTAGAATCGATAGATGTTTTACACAAAAAAATTTCAAAAAAATCGAAAAGTACAAACATTTTCAAAAATGAGATTTAAATTTTTAAACTTAAAAATCGCATACTAGAGCGCTTTTAAGAATTTTTTTTTTTTTTTAAAGAACGTAAAAAAACAAAAATTTTGAAAAAAAAAATTGAAATTTGGGCCATTATTGAAGAAGTTATGAGTAAAAGAAGTTTGCGTAAAGGAACAAACTACCAATTTTTAAAAATTCGATATCTTTTGAACGGGTCATCAAAAAAATCTGAAAATTTACCACGAAGGAGTTTTCGAAGGGTACTAAAAACTGTTAACAAATTGGGAAAATCTAAAAAAAAAGTTTTTCAAAGTGTCCGATTTGACATGGAATGCCCCATATATTTATATTTGAAAATATATTATTATATCAAAACTTTTTTACTCCCCGAGTAAAAAAGTTTTGATAAAATTTGATTAAATTTCATTAAATTAATTCCCTTAATTTTACATTTTTACCATGGAAAATAAATATTAATTTCAAACAACTGTTAACATTTTTGTGTATTCGTTTATATACGATATTTAATATTTGATTGAATTTAATTGTCATTTAATTCCCTGAGTATATATGGGTGGAGCTTTTCTATATTCCACCCGTTTGTTGATTTTTTTTTACAACTTGTTAACTTTTTAATTGTTTACTTGATTAAATTATTATTATTTTTAACCCTTATGTACGATTACATTCGCGTTATAGGAAAATTTTTCTCTTATATTTATAAAAAAAAAAATAAAAATATTTGATTTTTTTCATTAAGAAAATGAGACAATTATGAAAATAATATGGGTTAACATATAACACAACTTGGTAATGAATACTGACAGTTAATGAAAAATAAATAAAATGAAAAAAATTTCCATGTAATCGAAAGTACAATGGAAAATTTGACATAAAAAATATTAAAAAATTATATATTGAGTAGGATTTTTTCCTAGCTCGAGGTCATTATTTCCTTTACTAATTAAAACTACTATATTCTCATAGAATAATTTTCAAGAAAATTATTTTTCATAAATAAATTTAAAACAAATTATTCTATGAGAATATCATAGTTTTAATTAGTAAAGAAAATAATGACCTCGTGCTAGAAAAAAACCAACTCAAAATATAATATTTTAAATGTCGAATAAAACAATTTTTATTTTTTAATAAAAATTAATCAGAATTGATTAAAAAATTATTAAGAAATTTGTTACTGGTACACATAAATAAAAAATTGTCAATACAATTAATTTCATTGTTAATACAATTAAATATTTATTTAAAACTGAGCCTACATAAGATTTTGTCAATACAACAATTACATTTGTAACTTTTGAACAAAATATCAACTGATTTTTCTTCAGTTAAATTCATTGTTACATTAACTACGAAATTTATTAAAAAGTTTATAATAAATTAAATTCAAAAAAAAAAATACTCTGTTCTTCCCAGCAAAACTTAGATTACCAAATAAGGTATAAAATAAGGTATAGGATCTCTTATTTTATACATTGCAGCATTGATGATTTTAACAGACGATGAGACTAAAAGTAATGCATCTACATTATCACAAAGAATACCAGTAAGGTATAAAATAAGTCATAAATTTATAACGAAGAATACGAGTAAGGTATAAAATATGTGATATTTTATAGATTACCAGAAATGAAATAATATAGCATACCAGAAGATAATATATAAGGTGTTACGAGTAGTGAAAAAGTAATTTTGTATTAAATTTACTCACGTGATTGTAAGTGAGTGTAAGTAGATAAAATATGCTCGTGAGTGTGTGTCGTTAGAAATTTCCTGTCGTGAGCCCATCTCTAGTTTAAACTTATGTTTTTTTTTATAAAATAATTATTTTTTATGTTATTGTAATGCATTATGCATCCAATTATAAATAATGCATTATTTCAAACTTTCAAATAATATATAATGTAACCAAATATAAGTCATCCATGATTTAATGTTTAGAAATAATAAATATGAAATACATTTTTTCCAATAATCATGCATTACGTAGCAAATTATTAGTAATACATTATTTTTCACTTTAAAATAATACTTTGTGGAACAAATGTTTGGTAAGACATCCTAAAATAATGCTACAAATAAGGTATATACATTACCTGGTAATGTGTTATATAATCACTACCCATTACCAAAGTTTTGCTGGGTTGGTATCACATTAGAGTGAAATTTTTTCTTCAACTTTTGATTTCCCCAAGTGTCCGGACAAAGTTTTATTCTACTAGACTTTAAACTTAAGTGGGTACAAATTTGGGCCAATCGGACTAAATTGACCCTTGGAGCCCGGCAATCAAATTTTAGATTTTTGAAAGTAAAAAAAAAAAAAAAATTAATAAAAAAAAATTAAAAAAAAAGTTTAAAAAAATATGTCTTGCGACACATTCTATTTATTAATTTTGATGTGCCAAACACGAATATAAAAAAAATAAAATCGGTTTAACGGTTTTCAAGATATCGCTATTTGAAATTTGGAAAAAATGGTGGTTTTTTTCTACGTTCAAGAAATTAAAAAAAAAAAAAAAATCTCAAAATTTCTTACCTTGACACTTTCCTAGAGCTTGAGATAAACTTTCATTTAAAATGAATTTGAGCCAAATCCGATTATTTTAACCATCGGCGCCCTTCGACTAAAATTTTGATTTTGTTGAACATTTTCACCAAAAACTTAAAACTTGGAACTAAGGGCGCCATGGGTTAAATTGTTCTGATTTGGTTCAAATTATAGTCAATGGAAAGTAACTTTGAGATTTTTTTGTAAAAAAAATATTTTTTTGTAAAAAATAGATTTTTCATTTTTCGCAAAATTTCAAATACCGATATCTCGAAAACCGTTAGACTGATTTTATTTTTAATTTATATTTGTATTCAGAGCATTAAAATTAATAAATACAATGAGTCGGAAGACATATTTTTTTTTTTTTTTTTTAATTTTCAAACTTTGAAAGAGGTTGGTTCGTTTTTTAAGCTAAGTACCCTGTTTTTGACGGTGAAAATTTCACTTATATTTTAAACGTCTCAAGTCGCAATAAAACATTAAAAAATCAACAACACTTGACAATTATAAGAAAGAAACGACTATAACAAAACTGAAATGGCACTTTTCACGGCAATTTAAATTGTCTTGTATGTATATAAAAAATGCGTGAAAACTGTTTTAACAATTTCCCTATAATTCCTCGGGTTTCCAAAATTTATTTTTTATATCCTACACCGCACTGTGGTACAGGGTATAATGAGTTTGTGCTGATGTTTGTAACTACCCGAAATATTGGTCCTAGACCCACTTTTAATTATACCGATCGACTTAGAATCACTTTTTGAGTTGATTTAGCGATGTCCGTCCGTCCGTCTGTTCAAGTAAACGGTGTAAACACGATACAGGTCGCAATTCTTAATCAATTACTTGAAATTTGAAACTTAAGCCTCTTTTGGCCCAAGGACGAAGCCTATTGATATTGAAAAAATCGGTCCATATTTAGACCTAGCCCCATACAAAGGTCCTCTTTAGTTTTGGCTTAAATGACTCTAATAGCCGCATTTTAATAGGTAACTTATCGAAATTTGGCAGGTAATCATGTTTTATACACACAAATCACCATTCCGAATTTTAAAGAAATCGGACCAGTTTTTCTTGTAGCCCCTATACCTTCCCGATTTTTACATAGATCTCTCAAATTTCATGAAAATAAAAAATATTTAATTAAAACTCTGTTTGTGTATGTTAAACGCATACTTTAATAACTTTATCAAATCTGATTATCAGCGGACCATTTTTGGACTTAGGTCCCAAGTGGAAATTTCGCCCGATAGTCAGTTGAAGTGATTTATTGTCAACAAAAAGAAGCCTATTTCACTCAAATTTGATTAGTAAGCACTCACTACACTTATTAAAGATTTGACAAAATATAGATCTAATCAGTCCATGTTTGAACTTGGGACCTATTTTCCGGGAAACTCTGGTGTAGGGTATTATATGGTCGGTCTTGACTGACTATAATTTTTTTACTTGTTTTATGTGGAGTTTGACCGATTTGTTCCCGTGAAATCGAACAGAGTACTATGCTTTAAGAGGGACATTTTTTGCCCTTGGTCCAATTTTGCCCATTTACGAACATAATAAACATTTGTTAAGTGTAGTCACCTCGCTTAAAGGGTTTCCTTCTTAAATGCGGTGTATTAAACACGGTGGATTTTTAGCGTGCGAAAGAACTTATTTCCCCGTATTTTTTTAAATTCATAAATAAACAAATCGGAGTGTTACATTCGGCTGTGCCGAATCTTAAATACCCTCCAAAATGCAAAAAACAATATAAAAAAATCCAGGGGCGTCTTTTTTGGGGGGGGGGGGGAGTTGGTGGGAGACGTTAGGGGGCACCTTCCCCTTGCGATTTTGAACTTCTTCTGAGATAAGAATGTTGCATTTGCTTAGCAAAAGTACAAAAAACCCTGCAAAAAATGCGGTTTTTCTTAGGTTGGTTTAGTTCTCCAAGGGTAAACTTTTTTCCCCTTGGTCCGATTTTGCCCGTTTCGGAACTAAACCTGCGTAGGAATATAAGACATACTCTTTCCAAACTTCGGAAGCCTAGCTCTTTTATTTTGGACTGTATCATGTCCTGTACAGACAGACGGAATGTCTTAGAATCGATCCTACACCGATATTTCGATGCGTTACACACGGAATGACAAAGTGAGTATACCCCTGTACTGTGGTTGGAGGGTATAAAAAGTTTTCAATTTTCTGAAAAGTTAAATCGAAAGAATTCTTAAAACTAAATTTTTCTAGGAAAATTTTAAATGTTAAGCGATAATGATCCCTGAAGGTTGTTGTTTATTATGTTTACAAATAAAAGTGTTGCCAACTATTTGTATTTTTTCTCTATTTTATATTTACATATTTCATTAATGAAACGTTTATTCACCTTTCTTTCACTTTTGTTATCTTATTGTTGTTTTGTTATTCCCCTTTGTTATTATTGTTTATACATACATAGATATTTACATTGTTTATATACAGTTTTCAAAATATACATACCGACATTAGACCGGCATTTTTTTTTTGTATGGCAAAAAAGGTTTTCTACCGATTTTGAACGTTTGGGAAAAATTTTTATTCTACTAGGCCTTAAACTGATGTGGTACAAATTTGAGGTCAATCGGATTAAATTAACTCGTGGCTCCCGGTGATCAAAGTTTTGGATGTTTGAAATTAAAAAAAAAAAAAATTGAAACCAAAAATTTCTGAAATCGGTCGAGCGGCTTTGGAGACATCTCATTTGAAATTTGTCAAAGAAATTCCAAAAATGGCGGTTTCTTCCTAAGTTCAAGAAATTCTTTTTAAAAAAATCGAAAAAAAAATTTATTTTATAGAACTTGAGACAAACTTTCATTTAAATTACATTTAAACCAGTGTTGCCACCTCATGTGTAATTACACATATCATGTGTAATTTTCTTTTTCATGTGTAGCCCATGTGTAATTGTCTGCATGTGTAATTCATGTGTAATTTGAAATTTTTACTTTTTGGAGCATTTTTTTTTTCATAATTTGTTTTAACAAGACTGTTAGCAGATTTTTCTGCAGAAATGAATATTTTAACGATATTCTCCGTCATTCACTTTTAAAAAATAACATAAGTTTTTTTAATTATTTTGCTGATTCTGTATGCTGAGTTTACAAAAATATTTTTGTGAACATTTCAGCTGATTATTTTAAAATTTTACAGAAATTGTTTTTGTTTATTTTGTGAAATTTTAACGATTAAAAATTGCCAAAATTAAAAAATAGCAGACTATTTTGCTAATTTTACAAAAATACTTAGTTATCATTAGTATTTTTCAAAATTTAGTATTTTTCAAAATTTATTTACGATTAAAAAAAAAAGAAAAAAATACAACAATATGTTTCTGTTTTTTCATCAAGTCTGCAGATTTTGTGCTTTAATCAGCAGGATTAAAAATCGGTTAAAATGAGCAGATTTTCAGCTGAAATAAATATATTTTTTTTGCTGTTTTTCAGATTTTCTTTTGATTTGACTTATATTATCCAGACAGAAATTTCGCAAAAAAATATAAATCGTAGGTTTTTTGAGCAGTAAAAACCAGGCTTAGGGCGGATTACACAATGTCCAGTTAGCTGTTAACTGTTCATTTAATGGAGTCTTATGTCAAAATCGACGTAATCGACAGATTTAACTGTTATATTTTTAAAATTTACAAAAAAACGTTATTAAAAAAAGCATGTGTAATCTTGGCATAATCCATGTGTAATTCGTGATTTCATGTGTAATTTTGGCATGATCCATGTGTAATTTACGATTTGTTGGTGGCAACCCTGATTTAAACCCATGGTGCCCATCGATCAAAGTCTAGAGCTTTTGGTGAAAATAGGTTAGAAAATAAAAACTTTGATCGAATGACGTTTAGGGTTAAAATGATCGGATTTGGCTTAAATTGATTTTAAATGAAAGTTTGTCCCAAGCTCTATAAAAAGGTGAACGAAAACCAAAGCCATTTTTGCGATTACAAATACCGATGTCTCGAAAACCGTACGACCGATTTTAAAATTTTTGGTATTAATGTTTAGCTCATCAAAATTAATAAATACGATGAATCGCAAGACATATTTTTTTTTAATTTTTTAAAAAATTTCAAAAATCTAAATCTTTGATCGCTGGGCGCCACGGGTTTATTCAATCCAAGTTTTAGGCCTTGGAGAATAAAATTTTCCCCAGACACTTGGAAAAATCGAAAGTTGAAGAAAAAAATGCCACTCTAACCTACATACACACATATGAACGTTTAACTGAAATCAGATGTTTTGTCATTTTGCCAATTTGGTTTCATCATCATCAACCTTATCACGGTTGTCATCGTCAATATTCAGTAATTTTTGTCGTTTTTTTTTTACAAGAAAAGTATTTATTGATTATAAAAAAAGCATATATTTTTTATATAGATCAACATATCCGCCGTTATTTTTTCTTGCTTTCCCCCCTTTAAATTGACCGCTTTTTGTATCTACCTCTTTTCGAACTCTTTGTCTTTTTCTGTTTACAATTTTTTTTAAGTATTTATTTATTTGTTTATAAATATTTATTATTTAAGTAAGTCAATTGTATGATTGAATTTTTTTCGATTTAAAATTATTCTCCAATTTATTATTTCGCCTCTTAGCAACATGATCGTGTACTTTTCTTGGTATTTTGAAAATAAAATATAGAAATTTTAATTGAACTACTCCACATTTTTCACAGAATCTGAGACTCAAAATCTGAGACTTTTTCTATTCAAAAATATTTCAGAATCTGATACATTTTCTATAGCAAAAATGTCTCAGAATTTGAGACTTTTTCTATAGGAAAAATGTCTCAGAATTTGAGACTTTTTTTTATAGAAAAAATGTCTCAGAATTGGAGTCTTTTTCTATTCGAAAAATATCTCAGAATCTGAGACTATTTTAATAGAAAAAACGTCTCAGAATCTGAGACTTTTTCTATAGGAAAAATGTCTCAGAATCTGAGACTTTTTCTATAGGAAAAATGCTTCAGAATTTATGACATTTTCTATACCAAAATTGTGTCAGAATTTGAGATTTTTCTAAACTAAAAATTCAAGGAATCCTCCTTCATCTAATATCATGGGACATACTGAGTAGGCAGTACGCGGTTACGTCGGCAATTCGTCTTAATAGCACACCGCAATGGAGGAGCAGCGATTGTGACCATGCCGTAATCTTAAAGAAGATAACAATATCACAAAATGTTGATTGTGCCCCCTCAACGCGACTTTTTGAACGCCACTTTACCGCTATGATACCATCCAGGGAGTCTTGGATAAGGGCATTCCGGGTAGTGAAGCCCCCATAAATTTTTACACGGATGTATAGAGATTTAACGAACAAGTGGGATTTGAAGTCCATTCAGAAGAGCTTGGGTTGAGCCTGGCTCGAAGATTGCCAGATCATTGTAGTGTTTACCAGTCAGAGATGCTGGCAATAAAGGAAGTGGCTGAATGGTCTCTGGAGTCAATGAAAACAAGATCTGCCCTTAACAGCCGCACGTCTTTAAATGAGATGGGAAAGCAGCTTGACTTACGACTTATATGTGTCCCAGAGCACAAAGACATTCCAGGGAATTGCAAAGTCGATGAGCTTGCAAGTCTAGGAACTACTTTACAGGTTTCAACAGAATTGGAATGTGTTGGTATGCCTCTAGAAACTTGAAAGCAAAATCTACGGCTTTGTTCCGTAACGGAGACTAATCAGAGATGGGTGAATGGATGGGCGTGGGAGACAACACGACAGATTTGGCCTTCTCTCAATCAGAAGCTCACAAGTGAGCTGATATCGCTTCCAAAAGGAGAGATTTTGACAGTGGTCGCTTTAATTACCGGACACTGCCTTATAGGGAAGCACGCAGAGCGGTTGAATATGTCGTCAAATTACTTTTGCCGGAGTTTCATGGATGAGGAGGAGCTGGAAACTAACGACCACTTTATCTGCCATTGCCCGGCATTTTTCGATCAGAGTCTTGCTTCTCTAGGATCTTGGGATTTGTACGATCTTTCTGATTTGTCGGATGTCAAAATTCAATATCTAAGGAGTTTCATGAGAACCTCAAATTGTTTTAACGACAGGGACTAGTAGGCGAATCTATTACAGTCTCGTGGTGTCACTACGGACCTCGGAGTCTATGTGGGCTGACGTAAAACATCAGCAGCCACTTACTACCTAACCTATGAGATTCAATGTTTAGTTAAGTTTGACATTTTTGACAATATGCGTACTCATCACGTTTTGACGTACGAACGCTATTTGTGTTGTTTTTCCATTCCGACTAAGGTACCTCCAAAATATGCATTTTGATCGCTTTAAGGTTTCGAAAAACGTTAACCTCGCAATTTATTTTGTATGTTCGGGAATAAAAAGAAGTCATTGGATGCCAAATCAGGACTATACGGCGAAAGATTCATTAAATCGACGTTTTGAGTGCTCAAAAAGTGCCTAGGCTAAGCCGATGTGTGCGAGCATTGTCACATTGTCGTGGTGGGGAATGATCCGTTTTTGGCGGTTGGTTTTTCGTATTTCTGCAAGGACTTCTGTATACCTTTTAGAATTGACCGTTCTACGTTGCAGCATTGGATCGATTGAAACCAGTTTTTTTTTACCAATACTCAGGGGATGCCCTCTATAACTGCATTTCATTGTGTTAAGATCAGGAAATATAGGTATGCAAAGGAGGAAAAAGTGTTTGTGGATGTTTGACTTGAATCTGTTAATGTTGTAAGTGTCAGGAAAAACGTGTGCAGGAAGTCTGTTCCACATACGTATGTATGTCCGTTGCCCAATCAAGAACAAACGGATGTGCTTTGCTGGAGAGGCGCGTTTTACGGCCAAATACACGTAGCTCCGGGATGAGATCACTTATCTCAGCAAAACACTTTCCGAGGAAATAACGATAGAACAAGGAAACACAACCCACATTCCGAAGATGCTATAAGGAATTAATGGAATCGGATACACCATGAGCCCCTATTAGCATCAACGCTCTCCTCTATACTCGGTCAAGTAACTCTAATGATAATATTGAGGCACCTGCCCATACTTGGGGATTTTATTCCATTTTAGGACGAATATAGGTGGTATAGGAGATCACATGCAGTAAAGTAAGTTCTACAGCGTTTCAAAAAGCCCAAACACTTGAATGCTTCTTTCGATACTTCAAATATGTGTTTATTCCAACGGACGTCACACGGTATTTTCTTATTCCAAACATCAAGAGCTTTAGATTCCTCAATATTCATACCACCACATCAGACCTTAGGTTCTGGACCATGAAGTCTTACGTTCGTTGAAATTTATCCTATTCTCGAGGCCCCATGTAGAGATTTTCAATAGGCCAAGGTTACGAGTGTTATCCATATGTCTCGTCGTTACACCACCATCTGATTGGCTTGGTCTATGGTCGAAGGAGTTAGAGTGGCAAATGTTGCAAAAGGATAAATTGGGTTCATGGCAGCCAGAGTAGGTCGTTAATAAACATAAGAAAAAGAGAGTGAGAAAGGAAGAAAAACAGAGCCCTGGGGTACTTTGGCGTTTAGTAAAAAGTCCCTTGAGAAGTTCTTCGAGCCCGAATGACTATTGTTGGGTTTTGCTCGTCTTCAAAGATCCATACAGTCATCTGCTGTTTACTTTCGGGCTCATACGCGTAGATCCACGATTCGTCACTTGTCATACACATGTTTTAAAGCACTGCGATCGTATTTTTTTTTAATTTCTTGCGATTAATTGACACGAGTCTTTTTTTTTTTTGAGCGATTTTTCTAATTATGTGGGATCAAACGCAAACAAATCTTTTTTTTCCGTCAAATGTTCATGCAATATTGAATGTATGCTGGTCCTACTAATATTTAAGGTTACCGCAATCTCACGATAAGTTACATGGCGATCTTGCAGTATCAGTTCACAACCGATTTTGGACAATCTTCACGAAACTCGTCGTTGAGCGAACTACGGCCTCGATTGAATTCAGCATACCATCGATAAACACTGGTCCTTGATGGTACTTCATCGCCAAAAATCGAATTGAGTTCATCGATGAACTGTTGTTGATTTAATCCACGTCGAAAGTTGTAAAAAAATAATCGCATGAAAGTGTTTACGACTTAATTCCATTTTTTTGCCGACATGAATTTGTGATGCTACTGTAAACAACACGCTAAATCGTTTTGAATACGTATGTTGTCAAGAATGTCAAACTTTACTATAGGAACGATAGTTTCCAGATAGCAGCACTGGGGTTGCCCAATCCCAAAATAGAAAAGGTAACGCAGCTTTCAAAATGTTTCTGACTAAAAAACAAGTAAAAAAGTTAAATTCGGCCTTGCCAAATGTAGTGATACCCTCCACAATTTCAAAAAGATTATTGCAAACAACTTTATTTAAAAGGAAATTACTTTTGAAAAA
This sequence comes from Pegoplata infirma, assembly GCA_963921195.1. Taxonomy (NCBI): domain Eukaryota; kingdom Metazoa; phylum Arthropoda; class Insecta; order Diptera; family Anthomyiidae; genus Pegoplata; species Pegoplata infirma. The sequence continues at coordinate 38,031,678 of OY992536.1, forward strand.
AAAAATAAAAAATTTTTAAAAAAATATCCGCGAAAAAAAATTTTGGTAAAAAAAAAATCCGCGATTTTTTTTCTTTTTTTGTCAAAAAATATGTTCGTACTTGTTTAAATACCATTTGGTGTTCAATTATTTTCACATATGTCAACCAGAAGCCGAATTAAAGCATTTTGTATTTTTAGGTTATGTTGAATGTACTGAAATTTTTGAGGTGTGCTTACATTTTCGTTCATAACTTTTGAACCGCTGAACCGATATCGCTCAAATGCAATACCTAACTTCTCGGGAGAACTTCCAATATATATGTTAAGTTTCAGTCCTCTCTTTGCAATATTTTGTCCGCGAGAGCATTTTCCACAGACAGACGGACAGACGGACATCGCTAGAATGTCTTAAAATCGATCGGGCATCATGAATATATATACTTTATGGGGTCCCAGACCGATATTTCGATGAGTTACAAACGGAATGACAAACTTATATATACCCTCTATCACTAAGTGGAGGGTATAAAAATTAAATTTTTAAAAATCAAACTCATTGTTGTTTTATTAAGTACTAAAATCCAATTTTATTTTAAAAAAAATATTCACAAAATTTCCTTTTATATTTAATCCAAACTTAATTTATATAAAATAACTACATCTTTGGTACAAATTTTATTATTTTTACAATACTTGATTACACATAAATAATAATAATAATACATTCAAAAGAACATAACGTTACCTAAAATGCAAAAGGCCCTAACTAACATATTATTAATTTTACAGGAGAAGCAAAAAAAAGTATTGAGTAAAATTTTGAATTTGTTAATAAATTTTTTGGTTTTGAATGAAAAGGACGTACATTTTGTTAATATGTATCAAAATTAATCACAAAATGATTTAAAAATTTTTTTCTAGTTACGTTCATTGGCGATTTCGCAATTCACATGTTTTATATTTTTGGCTATAAAATCGCAAATTTTTATAATGTGATCCTAATTTTTGTAAGGACGAGTAGTTTAAAAAAATCCACCAAAATCAATCAATATATCACTTTTGAATTTTTTGTTAGTTAGGGCATTTTGCAATTAAGCTAACGATAAATACAATAGAGAATACAAGAATACACTCATTAAACAACTATGGATACTTGTTGCCACATAGTTTGATTAAATTGTTCAAATTGTTTAAGACGTAAATCCAAATCATCAAGTTTTTTCAAAACCACAGAAAATTTTTGTTCATAAAAACCAACCAGAGCCTTAAATTCACGACGCAATTTTTCTACTTCTTTGGTATTATCAAATTTCAATTGATTGTATTGAGAGAGAGATATAGAAGAAGACGAAGGAGAGGAATCTTGCGCTGGTGAAGAGTCGGTATATAGAGCGAAATTCGATTTATCATTTTGTATAGAATTATCTTCACTTTGTTGGGAATTATTATCATTTTGTTGGGAATTATCAATATATTGTTGTTCTGAATTTTCATTATCTTGAGAATTGGAATTGTCACCATAATATTCATCGGAGCTTTCTAAGCGATACATACATTTTATACCCTGTATATATTCGCCGGGAAAATCATCTTCATATATATCATGAGTATAGGATATTTTTAAAGGTTTCATTACCATATCCATTAACATTTGTAAACTATAACAATTCCAATTATTACGATGTATATAAAATTGTGATAATTTTTCAAAATATTTAAAATTCATAGGATTTATTTGTTCCAATTGATTGGAAGAAACATTTAAAGATCTTAGTTTATGCGGAGAAGCTAATACCGAAATGGGTATTTCTTTTAAAGAAGTATTGCTAAGATCTAATCTTTCTAGAGAATCAATTTGCCAAAGATCTGGTAAAGTTTTCAATTTAGGATTATGAGATAAATCTAAAGTTCGGAGATTTTTAGTTAAGGTTAGCGAAGAAATCTGTTCTAAAGAATTATCTTTTAAACGTAAAGTTTCTAAATACTCAGGTTTACTAAAATATAATTCCATTATATGATTTTGTTGTAAATCTACATGCACTGCCTCACCATAAATATTTATGCGATTTAGAGAACAATTTTTGGCCCATAAATTTTCTACCTTTATGTTACTGTTGATAAAAACTTCCAAATCTGGATTATTAGAGATATCTAAATATCTGATATTATCTTGATTTTGAAAAGCATATTCTTGTATTTCATTTAAATTATTACGTTGCAAATGTATACTAAATAAATTTGGATTATCGGAAAATATTACATGTTGAATAACACGCAAACGATTATTGGCCAAATTTAATTGTTGTAAAGCTGGCATATAGGAAAATATTTCAGAAGGTAGTTCTTCTATTTGATTATTATGTAAATCTAGAAAATTTAATTTTTCCAAACCCTTAAAACTGGTATTATAAAGTTTTGTTATTTGATTGGAGTCTAAGAAGAGAAAAGATAAATTTTCTACGTAGGAAAATAACATGGGTTTTATTTCGGTTAAAAGATTTTCCGATAATAGTAGTATGGTCAATTTATCTCCCATTAAAAAATTATCCCATTTAATATGTTCTATAGAACAGTTTCTTATATCTAATTCTTGTACTTTAAAAGCATAGAAGAGATTTAAAGGAAAATTGGAAAATTTGGAATTTATAAATGTTAAAGTAAAATAATCTTTGGAATCCTGCACCTTATAAGTATTATCTGAGGTAAAACGTATTTCTGGTTTTTGTTCAAAGGTTACCACAACATTGGGATCACCATAATCAAATCCTGAACATACACCTATATCGGCACATCTTTCGTCGGTGGTATATAATTGTATTTCTCTATAATGTCTAGATTTTTCATCTTCATCTTGTTCAAATTTGGAACTGCTATCCATGTTAACGTCTTCATTATCACCATATTGTATACCATCAAATTCTAAGCCTAAATCAGAGTCTGAATCATCTTGTGAATCAGCTTGCGAAGTATTTATCAAATCACCAGCACTCATTTCACCACCCATTTCACCATTCATTTCACCTCCCTCATTTTCACTTTCCATTTGTTTATCCGTTTCTGTTTCCATTTTTATGGCCTTTATAGCCATTATGGCTATTAATAATATTTGTAATCCTTTCATAGTTTTAAAGGATTAACTTTTTTAGTTTTTGGTATAATTTTTTTTTTTATTATTATTTTCAATATTATTTTTTTTGTTTTTTTAAAATTTTTCAATACCGTATGTGTTCGTGTTTCAACGTTTGATTTTTAACTAAAAAATTTTGTTTTTCATTATATCGTTCTACGTTTGACTGCACAATTTTTGTGTTTATTATATTATTTTTATTATTATTATTTGTTATTGTTGTATCTCTAAAGCTATTTGGTGATTATTTAGAATAAAAAAAGTAATAATTATATGTGGAATATAATATATATTTTTCAAATATACAGTGCGTGACAATGTAACAATAATGCTATTTAGATCACTAACAAGGGAGGTCTTTCCGAGGGCACCCATCGATTGTCCTGAATCTTGCATATGGTAAAGAGGGGAGGAAAGTAGGAGTTACCTGTTTTTTCTTAGCTGCCCAAACTCATATTTAGGGAGCCAAAGGGGAGAAGGGAAAAAACAAGATATTTTCGATTTTTGAGGATTATTCAAATTTTTTCAGAATAAACTAGAAGGACATTTTATACACACCGAAAGGTTTTTTGAAGACCTATCGAATGATTAATCGATCGTTTCAAAATTCGGCTTCGTTAAGTCCTTACTTTCAAAAATGTAAGAAAGTTGGGGTATATTATATGGAAAGGTGTATATGTACGCACGACCGCCAAAGCTGACCCCTATTTTTGCGTTTGTAAAAATTCCTGCTAGTTCGGATTTTATTCGGGTTTTCCGGAAAGACCACATTTTTTTTATAAGGTGGCAACCCTTTTTTAAATTTGAGATTGGTCAGCAAAAAAAAACAGGTAACTCTTATTTTTCTCCCCTCATTCCGATATGCAAGTGTCAGGACAATCTGTGTGTGCCCTCTGAAAGACCATCCTTGTAAGACAAGAAAGGAAAATTATTGGTTCCATAAAAGAACCCGTTCTGAGGAAATGGTTTGTTAGGTGTATAGTATGATTGTTTAGAGAGGAGAGGTGCAAGGATTCCAGTCATTTGAATCTCTTTCAGACAATGGAGGAGATGGTGTTCAATGCTCTACAACTCCCTTAGGTTCTTACAGCCTATCCAGATGACATTGAAAGAGATCCTGAGGTAATTAGCTTGGGTGTCTCTCGTACAATGCTAGCGCTCCCTCTATGCGCATTTGATTCTCGCGAATACACTTTTGTCATCCATGACAGCTTCGGTTTGAAGGGCTGTTAACGCTACACGTCAACACGCAATGACTTTGAAGTTCGATGTGACACCAAGAGACGATTATGGAATTACCCGCCTAGTCACTGCTGTTAAATCAATTTGAGCTTCTTAGGTTACGTTGGATTCGCTCGTAAATCACAAGCTCCAATGTGATTTGCCCCAATTAGATCGGTCATGTTCCATTTAAAATGTCAGTACTCCCTCTAGTAGTTCTACCAAATGTAAGAAGATTTTTTTTCCTCTTAGGAAAGGGCAGCAGCCTTAGAGTCGCGATATCCTACAAGTAGTCAGTGATATCAACCAATCGTTTATATTAGCTATGGTATCAATGCTGTTCGCAACCTCTACTAGAGGAACCAAAATGCCAGGAATGGTTGTGAGAGGCCCACCTATTCACAACCATTCCTTGCACATTCATTAGCCAATTTATTTCCAGCAACACCACTGCACCCAGGAACCCAAATTATCTCGACCGTGTGCTGTTGAATTTAAGAGAGAGATCGTATATAACTTCTATCGCATCCCGATTTCACCGAGTTACATTTCAAGGCCTTCAAAACTCCTAGAATCTTTGCGGAGACACTTCCAGTTTTTCTTTCTTGAATTTCAAAGGCTCTATCAAAGTTTGTCTGCAGTGATATATATTCGGGTTTCTGTTCCAGTTCCGTCCCGCCCATGTCTCGTTACATGGTTTCATATAATTTCCGACTCACCAAACCTGGGAGCCAATTTTGCTGATATACAGTTTGAGACCCCAGCTTCTTAAGAAACTACAAGGTATTGTAATTCAACATCCAACAAATCGGAGAAATCATTCAGCTGTTTAGATCCAAATGAAGCACGTCAGCGACGGACAATGTCAGATTAATTTTACATAGTTTCTGCTCCAGCAAAAGTCATTCGACCTTTTACCTAGTTTGAGTCACCAGAGTGTTTCGCTATAAGACAGTGGTCGATTGTGTGCTTTTTATTAAAAGAATGCCAAATCTGTCGTATAGTCCGCATGTTATAGATCTGCCCATCAGTGATTAGTCGCATTAGACAGTGGTCGACAGAAAGAGTGTGTATGAATACATTGTGTTTTTCTTAAACAATGAAATCTTATATACGTGTTAATTCCCGATTGTGTTCGGGCTCTGAGTGCTATGGGTGCCGATCACTACTTTAGTGAAACAAATCCATAGCAAACAAAGCTCATCGCTTTCCTATTTCTAGAATGTTTTTGTACCCTAAGACCCATATGAGTCGAACGTGACTGTAAGAATAGATGATAACTTCCTTTATTGCCAGCATATGAGACTGTTGAACGATGCGAGGCTATCTTTATTTAATTAAAGCAATTTCCCACATTGGGCCATTTTTGGTTTTTTTCTTCCCAGCGATACAATATCGAAAAGCGAACAGTTCAACTTCCAGAGGCTTAACAAAACATTAGTTTCGTAGGAGCCTGTAAGATAGTTCACAGTCTTTGAAGTTTTTCGGCTTTACAGTTTACTGAAAACCCATCAACACATTCCAATTCCAAAACCTGAAATGTAGTTCCCAGTCTTGCAAGCGATGTAAAGTCGAAAAGCGAGCTGGATAGTATCCAGAGGCTTAACAAACACATATCTACCAATATTAAACCGCGATCCGGAACTGTTTCCTCGGAACTTGTGCTAGAAGAGTCTATATTAGTTTAGTTCATAGATATTGTTTGATCTTTTATGTCAAAAATGTTCTTCTAGATTAAAATGCCGTATTCCGTTAAATGCTGTCAAGACATTTCTGGTTTTCTTCTGGAAACGAGATCGTTAGATACTCCAACACTTATCCGAATGCTAAGTTCGGCAATTGGCAAATGTGCTGCCAATCAAAAAGGGAAGACTAAAAATTCACAATAAATAGAAATCGACATAAAATAAACGATCACGTAAGGATTCGACTCACCATCGTGCTGTTCTCCCAAACTGCGTTGGAATCTGTGTTGAGGATTAAAATGTTAACAAATCAAATTGGTCGGACATACTCGACATACCTCTGGTATTCAGTGTTTTTTTGGATGGAATCATTAGATTTTAACGGTGGCAATAACCGTTTATAGACAAACGTTGTGTGCCTGTTTCAAGAACTTACAAAATTTAAGGAATATGAACAAGGTGAAGCTAGTATTCCCAGTTGGCAACGTCCTCGAGCCATCCTCAGTGACGGAGCGGCGGAATGTCAGAGTCACTGCTGACATCCACAAGACATCTCTATGTCCTGGGTTGAGGACAGTTTCATACAAATTTTCAAAATGTCCTCACTCAAAGTCAGCAGTGGTCAGGGCTGACCTTCTGGGGACATGGCACCTAAGACTTCTTTGGGGAAATGTCGGACGTAGGTCATGCGAAAATACAAAAAATTTTCATATTTTCCTTTATAAATTATATTTCTTATATTTAGAAAAAACTTTTCGACTTTTTTAGTCCCAACTGTATTTTAACCTGCAACCTCCAGTTTATTAGTCCCACACCTAACTACTTGTTCCAAACTTTATCTTCAAAATTGTTTGTCTATTTATTACTTTTATTCTACTTGTTAGAAAATAAATCGATAATATTGCCATGGTTTTTTTAGAAATTGAAGAGTTTAAAATTCTTATTTAATATACTGCTATTCTGAAGACATTTCCTTTTAGACGTCTTAGAGGAATTGTCCACACTCTTAAAGCAAACATTCAGTGCTGACAATGTTAGGACATGTCATCAAGGATTACCTATGATTTGTCAGAACCTGAAGACATTTCCTCATGTCCTGTGGAAATTTCCTCAGTGATTTTCCAACTGGGTGGGTACCAGGGCTCATAGGTATTCAAGGGAACGAGAGAGCAGACGAGCTCGCGAAATAAGGTGCTGATGGTATTGGTATTTCCGTATATACCGATCCACCAATCCAACACTTCAGATCGGTATGTGATAATCTTAAAACCGCAAAGGCTAATAGAAAGTGGAGAGATCTAACAACAAGTACGATCAGAAGAAAATTGTTGTCATGCTACCATCTAAAGAAAACCAACTATTTACTCTCACTTACCAGATGGAACAGCCGTACACTTACTGGAGTGATCACCGGGCACTGCCTTATAATTTATCATAGAAAGAAAATAGAATTTATTTCCATGAACCCAATAATAGGGAAACAATCGAACAAATTCTTTGCCACTGCCCTGCTTTGGCCAGAACCCGCCTGCATATACTGGACAGGTATGCCTTGGAGAGCTTGGAAACGGTTTCGAATATCGACCTAAGGAAAATATTACAATTCACGATTGGGACTAACGCGTTTTATCAGCGTCGCTAAGGAATTATTGAGGTTTCGCTATGGACCAACCGGTCTATGCGAGGAGTCCTTGACTCCATTACCTCTAACCTAACCTAAGTTTATGTTGTAATGTATTCTGCAGAAGTAGAAGATGGAAGTGGAGAGTATCCAACACCATCTCTTCCATTGTCCTATGCATTACAGTAGGTGAGTCAATTTTCTGGGATACAAAGTGCATTGCTTTGATCTATTGGATGTAAGGTTACCATACCTTTATAAGAAACTACAGTTGGTTTAACAGTAGGAACAAAGACGATTATTTATTAATCCCATGTTATTACATCGGATCTCAAGGTGTAAGTATGTCAACTTATCCTGACAACTTGGTATCCCAAGCGGTTGGTTGGCTGGCTCATTATCTAGTTTTTTTTTTTTTTCAAAGTTACAAATTCCGTACTTCTTTAATCAAAAAAACAATGATTCCAATTTTTTGTCACCCACTGTAACTATAATTCATACATACAATTTTTTAATACTTTTTAAAACAATTTTTTTATTAATTTCATTTTTTTTGCAAACAAATTATTAATACTTTATTCTTATTGGGTGGGTAATTCTGTTTGGGTCGGATGCTCTATTTTGTGTATTCATGTGTATCTGCTTTAGACGATGCTACTCATCTATTGTTTAATTGACCTACACCCTGTGTCAATGCAATAGGAAGAGTGGGAGGAAGACGCCGTCGTCGTCATCATTATCATCATCTAGCATTTGAATTGTTATAATGATTTCTATGTTTTAATACTGTATTTTCCAGTTAAAAGCAACAATATTAGAAAAAAAATTAAATATACATAAAACGTATAATTTTAAACATGCTCATTCATAGACATGTAAATTTATTAATTTATTGTTACATTAATTCCATTTAATCATTAAGAAATATCTAATGTGTGAAATGCAACTTAACTGTATAGAGATTCACAGTTACGAAACTGTAACAAATTTATGGGGGTCATTTTCAAGAAAATTTTATTATTGAGAATTTTCAATAGTAGGGGTTTTCCACAGAAGGTTTTTTATTTTATTTTAAATAAATGCGAAATTTGTGTAGTGTAATTAAGCTGATTATAATCGAATATATCAACAAAGCGTGAATTAAATTCAGTTTAAAGTTCGTATTGGTAGAATTATATTGTATTTACTTTTATCTGCCGCTTGATCGGTGGCACGTTTTTAAAATGTTTGCATATATTTGTCACTGAAATCGATGAGTTTTTTTTTTGTTTTTAAATCGATTTAAAATACAGTGATGTTCAATATTATAGCAGTAAAAAAAAATTAAAAAGTTTTGTCATCACAACATACTTGCATCCTTCATATACTTCGATCTTCATGAAGTTCCCTCCTAACCAGCTATAAAACGTTTAATTTTTTTGTATAACAGAGCTCGTTGGTCCAAACTTTACGACTTTTACCGGTTGTTTAATTGGAAACTTTGTTTTTTTAGGTGAAAACATTGCTGCAGCCACTGAAATGGTTACGAATGTATGTGATAATTCTTGAAAACATTCATTCCAAGGATGACCATTTCGGTAAAGTCTAAAAACAAATTTTGGTTTAACCAAGCATACAAAGTTTCTGAGATAGCTAACGAGAAAGCATTTAGAACTTGGCGCAATTATCAGAACCCTACGACTGAATTGTTACGCAAAACGGCTAGAACAGAGTGTGCTAAAATACTAAGACATGAGAAACTTATTAATGAAAAACATCTTTGTTCTTGTCTGCTCCGAATGGTAGCAAGAGTTTTTGGTAATTCGTCAAAAGGGTAAAGAATAACTGTAATTTTTCCATTCCAACTCTTTTGAAGGGTGACTAGACAGAGCCCTACGACCAAATTCTAACGCAAACTGGCAAGAACGAAGTGTGCTTAAATACTAAGGCGTGAGAAACTTCTTTTCGAAAAACGTTTTCTTCTAAATTCTTGCCTGCTCCGAATGGAAGCAAGACAATTCATCAAAGGGGTTAGGTAAGAGGCGGCGAAGTCAAAGAATCCTCACACAGAGCGAATGGTCTATAGTAAAACCCCCAATAATTCCTTTGCGACGTTGTTAAAACGCGTTAGTCCCCAACCCTCTTTTACGGTACAATGGACTATTTTAAGTCTGAGCGCCATGGACTTGCCTAAAAATTTACCTATTTTTAGGCTTGTACAACCCACCCTCAACTCAACAACTCAACCCCAACCCTCTCGAAGACATGTCTGCCCAATATGTGCAAGCGGGTTCTGGCCAAAGCAGGACAGTGGCAAAGAATATGTTCGAGCGTTTCCTCAGTGTAAGGTTTATCGCACCTTTTGAAGCTGGCATCGGAAATAAATCATATTTTCTTTCTATGATAACTCATATATTTAGTTTTCTCCAGACTGTAGCATGACCACAATCTTCTACAGTGCGTATATGTTGTTAGCTCTCTCCATTTCTGTGTTTAGATTATCGCGTAGCGATCCGAAGTGTTGTATTAGAAGATCGATACGTACAGAAATACCAATACCATCAGCACCTTGCTTCTCGAGCTCGTCGGCTCTCTCCTTCCCTTGAATACCTATGTGGCCTGGTACCCATATTAGATTTAGCTTTTTCTTACTTAATCCCTAAATTTTGTAAGTTCTCGAAACATTCGAAAACTACTTTCAACTTGATACAAAAGCTTTTAATAGCTTTTAGAGCAGCCTGGCTGTCAACATAAAAGTTTAATACCCTGATTGTTTCAAAATCAAGCTGCTTAGCATATGCAACTATTTCGGCCTAGAACATGATAAGAGTCCAAAGGAAGGATATAATTCTTATCCATATCGCGAAAAGTCAAAAGTGTAAACAATAACTGTAATTCTTCTATTCCAACTCTTTTGAAGGGTAACCGGAGAGAAATTGATTAATAGGGTTTCTTCTAATATGCCTTAAATATTTTTTAGAACTCGGGTTGTTAAAATATATGAATGAATTCCCTGGCCAGATGGTATTCCTGCTCTTATCCTCAGCATGTGTTCTTAATCGCTAGCTCCTTCATTGGGCACTCTTTTTAACCTGACATACCGTTAAGGTATTTTGCCGAATTGTTTGAAAATTGCTAATGTTCAAACAATTCCCAAGAAAAGCGGGGTCATGAACACGGATAATTAACTTCTCGTTGCTATTTTCTCAACGCTCTCTAAAATTATGGAGAGCATGATAAATTTCCATTTGGTAATCTTCTTGGAAGCAAATTGACTTTTGAATGATCGACAATATGGCTTCCGAAAGAATCGTTCAACGGGGGACCTAATGGCATTTCTTTCTTAAAAATAAGGCCAATGTAAACACCGCCTTGGTGAAAGCAAAGTAATCACTTCGGACATTTCAAAAGCGCCTAATAACCTTGGACACAAGTGGCATTGTTCACTTGTGTCAAAGCTTACTTACTTTGGTGTAGGAGATAATTTCGCTTAATTTATATCGAACTTCCTCAGTAAACGCACTATTCGCGTTGTAATAGATGGGTTCTCTTTCAGAAACTATATAGTGAATGCAGGGATAACGCAAGGTACCGTTCTATCTCCATCTCATAGTTTGATATTTCTCAGAGCTGAAAGTGAATAAATCCCCTGGCCAGATGGTATTTCCGCTCTTATCCTCAGGATGTGTTCTTCATCCCTAGCTCCTTCATTGGGCAATCAATGTTCAACAAATTCCAAAGAGAGGCGGGGATACGAACACGGATAACTACCTTTCCATTGCTGTTTGCTCAACGCTCTCTAAATATATGGAGAGCATGATAAATTTTCATTGGTAAGCTATCAATATCAAATCGACTTTTGAATGATTGACAATATGGCTTCCGAAAAAGTCGTTAAACGGGGGCTTTTCTTTCCGAAAGATGGAGCAAATCTAAACACTGCCTTGGTGAAAGAAAAGTTATCGCTTTGGACATTTTAAAAGTGTTCGATTGAGTGTGGCATTGCGCACTTGCGTCAAAGCTTATTTTCTTAAGCGTAGGAGATAATTTCGCTTAATTTACATTGAACTTCCTAAAACGAAAGATGCATTCAAGGGTTTAGGCTTCCTTAAACGGTGGATGAAATACTTCACTCCATCTTATCTTCTTCAGATCTACAGGACTTGGCATTCGATCTAAAATGGAATACAATTCGCACGTATGTGTGGTTGCAGCAAAATCTTGGATCTCCTAGATCGAGTTGAGAAAAGGGCGAAAATGCTCATAGGGGACGACAGCGTTTCTAACAGGTGAAACATCGACTAAATGTGAGTTTCGTAGTTCTCTTCTACCGAAACTTTTAATAGAAATGTTTTGTGGAAATAAACAACCTAATTTTGGGATTGCGTATATTCACCCGTAGTACTCGCATATCAAATTATTATTATTATTATTAGTTCCTGTTGTTCCTAAGAGGAACATAGGGCCGTAACAAGATTCTTCCATTCGGATCTATTAGGAGCTATTGATTTGACTTCTCTCCAGCTAAGTCGAACTCTTTTAATTTCTTCTTGGATTTGTCGCTTCCATGTGTGAGCAGGACGACCTCTACGTCTACTTCCCTGCGGATTCCATTCAAGTGCCTGCTTGGCAACATCGTTGTTGTTTTTACGGAGAGTATGCCCTATCCATTTCCATTTACGCTTGCATATCTCGCTTTGAATAGAAATTTGCTGTGTTTTTTCCCACAGACGAGCATTAGAAATTGTATTGGGCCAGAATATCTTTAGTAGCCTATGGAGACAGTTGTTAACGAACACTTGTACCACATTAACATCAGAATTGGCAGCATTCCACGTTTCACATTCGTAAAGGACAACTGACTTAACGTTTGAGTTGAAAATATTCAACTTTGTTCTTATCGAAAGGATTGAAGACTTCCAAACTTTGTTTAACCTTCCGAACGCCTACCGTCCTTTCTTTACCCGGTCTAAAACAGCATTACTAGATCCACCCTGTTTATCAATGATACTTCCAAGGTAACAAAAGGATTCTACCTCTTCAAGTTGAATTCCGTTGATGTGGAGAGGTGTGTTGTTAGGGGTGTGAATGCGTAATACTTTTGCATACGCATATCAAATAGAGCACACCAATTTTTTATCGTCTGGGCAGTGGATCGCACTACAAATTTTAGAGAAAATTTGTTTTTCAGGCGAACAATTCGTATGTGGACTTCCAGCTAAAGCATTTCTTGATATTTTCTACGTTTTTAAATTTAAGGCAAATGTCTAAAGACACTACTTCCGCTTTCCCCCCTCCTAACCTCTTTTTCTTTTGGTCATACAAAAACACTACAAATTTAATTATTAATTTAATTTTGTATCGAATTAAAGCATTAACATTTTTAGGTTATGTGTAATGTACCAAAATTTTCGAGGTGTCTGTACATTTTCGTTTATAACTTTTGAACCGCTAAACCGATAATGCTCAAATCTTGTGAGCGTGCGTAAACGTGAGCAGGAAAAAAGTTAACTGCGTGAGCAATTTTTTTAGTTCTTGAACATTTACTCACGCTCCCATCTCAACTTGCTATGTATGTGCTTTTGGTCTGTATTTTCCAATTTTATTTTGTTTTTTAATAAAAAAATTATGACTTCCATTTCTCATTAAATTTTAAAAAAGTACAAATTGTTCTAAATATATATTGCAAATAAATTTCTCTTTGTTTTAGTAATTATTATAATTGCCAATATGCAAAGCTGATAAATAAATATTGATGGCCGGCCGAACAGTTCCGTCAAAACTGTATTAGCTTAAAATTTTGGTACTGAGAAGCATTTTCAGCAAATTTTGATAAAAACCGAATTTTTTAAAAAATTTCGAAATTTTTGTTTGACTGGTTTAAAAATTTAAGCTTCTCTTGACTCAAGAACGAAGCTTATTTCAATTGGTAAAAATCGGTTCATGTTTAGGCCTAGCTTCCATACAAACACCCCTTTGAACTTGGACCAAATGGCTCTTATAACCGTATTTTATTAGGCAGCCTTTCAAAATTTGGTACGTAAATATTTTTCATATTCATAAATCATCATTCCAAATTTGAATTGGACTAGTTCTACTTGTAGTCCTTATATAAACACCCTACCGATATTGACATAAATCTCGTAAAATTCATGAAAAGATGAAATTTTTTATCATAATTTTGGTTGGAAGTGTACAACGTGTACTTTGTAGTCATATCAAAGCTGATTATAATTGGACCATTTTTGGACTTAGTCCCCATAGACAAATTTTGCCCGATGTTTAGTTAAATCGGTCAATTGACAACAGAAGCCTATTTCACTCAAATTTGGTTTTTGTGTGTTCTCTACAATAATAAAAGATCCAACAAAACATATTTAGATCCAATCGGTTCATGTTTGGACTTGGTATTCCTTTTTCGGGAAACTCCGACCGACTTTAATTTTTTTATTTGTATATTTTGTAGAGCAGGAAAAATAAAGGGACACGTATTTTTCTAGCGGCTGAAATTCATATTTAGGCAGTGTAAATAAGGGGAGGAAGAAACTGCCAGACTTCTCTAGACTAACGTAGTATTACCAAACTTTGCCATCGCCCCTTAAATTTAAAAAATTCGAAAAATTTTGCTGTCAGCAAATATTGTTTAAAATATTTCTAAATACCGAATCTGATCATACTATGCTGCTTATTGGCCGAACTATACGGCCGGACACTACTAAATAATACCTAAATAACAGTTTTGTGTTTTTTTTTTTATTTTTGTGAAAATAATTAAACAATAATAATAATTATCGAAATCTGCGGCTCTTCATATTGTTTTCAACTATTTACTCAATATCTGTTTTAAACAATTAGAAACAAAAATAATTTATTTGTTAAGTACAAAACAAAATACAATTCTGTTTAAAAAGGTTAAATAAACAAATTGTTTAAAAATATAAAAAAAAACAAGTAAAAAAGTTAAATTCGGCATTACTAAATGTGTTGATACCCTCCATTAGACTGGCATTTTTCTGTATAGCAAAAATTTTTCTCCTCCGATTTTCAAAGTCCGGGTATTTTTTTATTCTACTAGGCCTAAACCTCATGTGGTACCAATTTGAGGTCAATCGGATTAAAGCACGGCACGGGGGACGGTTGCCGTTGCCAGAGAATATAGGCCCAAAACAATGACGGGGGACGGCGACGGCAAAAAATGTCATTTGTTTGTTCAGTGGTGCTAACTTTTAATAAAAATTGGAGTAATTTTACGGAAAAAAATAGCTTATCACATAGTCAATGTGATTAAGTTGGCACTACTGTACGTTTGTTACACCATTATGAATGAAAAAATAAAAAATTGTTGTGAAAATGCGGCAACCCTGGAGTGTGAGAGGGAGGGAGGGAGATTGAGAGAACCCGGAGATAAAATAAAATTAGTTTTAAATTTTTGTCGTGCCGGTCACGGTTTTTAACTGTCAAATCGTATGGAAAAAGTCGTGCCGGGCTTGTTCTGTTCAGACCTTTACCCGTGGCGCCCGGCGGTCAAAGTTTTGAATTTTTGAAAAATTAAAAAAAAAAAATAAAAAAAAAATATGTCTTTCGACACATCATATTTGTTAATTTTGATGTGCTGAGCACGAATATCAAAAAAAAAATTAAAATCGGTCGAACGGTTTCGAGATATCACCATTTGAAATTTGCAAAAACGGCGGTTTTTTCCTACGTTCAAGAAATTTTTTAAAAAAGACTCAAAATTTCATTCCGCCGACTTTTTTGTAGAGCTTGAGACAATCTTTCATTTTAAACTAATTTGAGCCAAATTCGATCATTTTAACCCGTGGCGCCCTTCGATCAAAGTTTTAGACTTTTGGAAAATTTCCACCAAAATTTTGGATTTTTGAAAATGAAAAAATAAAAATAAAATGTTTTGCGATACATTATTTTTATTAATTTTAGCATGCTGAATACAAATATCAAAAAAATTATAAAATCGGTCGAACGGTTTTCGAGATATGGCCATTTAAAATTTGTCAAAAAATTGCAAAATGGGATGTTTTTTCCTACGTTTAAGAATTTTTTTTAAAAGAACTCTGAAAATTTCTTTATTTTAACCCTTTTATAGAGCTTTATGCAAACTTTCATTTAAGCTTAATTGGAGCCAAATCCGATCGTTTTAACCCGTGGCACCCTTCGAACGAAGTTTGGGGTTTTTAATAAAAAGTTTCTAAAAAGCCAAAACTTTGATCGATGGGCGCCACGGCTTAAAATGATTGGATTTGGCTCCAATTAAGCTTAATTGATCAAGCTCTACAAAAGGGTCGGCGGAATGAAATTTTGAAACTTTTTTTAAAAAATTTCTTGAACGTAGGAAAAACCCGCTATTTTTTACAAATTTGAAATGGCGATATCTCGAAAACCGATCGAGCGATTTAATTTTTTTTTATATTCGTGCTCAGCGCATCGAAATTAACGAATATGATGTGTCAAAAGATAATTGTTTTTTAAATTTTATTTTTAAATTTTTTTTCAAAAATCCAAAACTTTCACCGCCGGTTAATTTAATCCGATTGACCTCAAATTTGTACCACATAAGTTTTAGACCTAGGACAATAAAAATTTGCCCGGACACTTGGGAAAATCGAAAGATGACAAAAAAAAATTCCAGTCTAACCCTCCATAGTGTAAAAAAGATAATTTGCAAAAAAAAAATCCGCAAAAACGAAAATTGGTGAAAAAACAATCCGCGAAATTTTTTTTTGTAAAATAATATGTTGTTACTTGTTAAAATACCATTCGGTATCTAATTCTATTCACATATGCCAACTAGCAGTCGAATTAAATCATTTTGTATTTTTAGGTTATGTGGAATTCACCAAAAATTTTCCGCGAAAAATTATTTTTTGATACAAAAAAAATGTTTGTACTTGTTTAAATACCATTTGGTATTCAACTCTTTTCACATATGTCAACCACCAGCCGAATTAAAGAATTTTGTATTTTTAGGTTATGTTGAATTTACCATAATTTACAAGGTGTCCATTCTAGAACGTTAGGTGCAAATCGGTTGCTGGATAATATGATGCGTTTTGGAACCGTTAATTTGGAACAAAAAAGGTGTCTGATTTTTTGATTATTCAACTAATTGATTCAATTAATAAAATACTTATAATAATTACTTAGTAATCAGATTTCAATTCTAAATTTAATTACTCAAATAATTGAATCAATAACTAGAGTAATTAATTTTTGCAAATTTCGTAATAGAAGATTCGTTTACAATAGAAGTCGTATTTTTTGTACAAATAAAATTAATTAAAAAGTATTTTTTTTAGATTTGCTTTGAAATTCCTTCTTTTAACCTAATCCCTAATCCCTTCTCCAAGAAAAAAACTTTGCTGGGTCACTCCTGTTTGCTTTACCCACAGATTAGTGGAGCAAATAATTGCTTAAAAGAAATTGAAAACATAAACAAAGTTCATCAGTAAATTATAGAAAAAAAATACAAATTATAAATATTTTTTTTTGTATTTTAACCAATGAAAGTTTAATACACATCATTAGTAAATACATTTTTTGAAAATAGCATCATCATCTACATAAACAGCCACAAAATGAAGCCAAAGTAAAAGCAGCCAGAAGTCACCGCCATTAGCCAAAAAAAATTTTTTTGTATACAATTAAGTCATTGTGTAGCTTTTTTATTTTCGAAATACATTTGCCAATAGTAAATACAGACAATGTTGTGTAAATTAAGCAAAAAAGCGCTAGTTTTTAAAATTTAATGGACATTTTTTTTAAAAGAAATTATTTTAGAACTTTTTTTTTAAATTTTGGAATATTAGAGATTTTCAAGGGGGAATCATTAAGTTTTTCGGAAAATCGGTCAAACGGTTTTAGAGATATACCCATTTCATAAATTTCTAACAATTGAGTTTTGTTTTTTCTTTGTTCAAATTAAAAAGACGATATTTTGAAAACCGCTTGACCGATTTTCACCATTCGACAGATGTATTTAATATATACCTTCCACTTATTGTTAGTGGAAAAGGGTATGATTTTGATGCGCTGAACATGAATATAAAAAAAATTCTAATCGGCCGAACGGTTTTCGAGATATCACTATTTGAAGTTTGCAAAAATGGTATTTTTTTCCAATTTTCAAAAAAAAAAATTACAAAAAATATCAAAATTTCTTTTTTTTAACCCTCTCACATAGCTTGAAACAGTCTCTCATTTAAACTTAATTTAAGTCAAATCCTATTATTTCAACCCGTGGCGACCTACGATCGAAGTTTTGGATTTTCGAAAAAATTTCCACCAAAAATTTTGGATTTTTCAAAAATGATGTTGCCATACATTATTATACCCTACACCACACTGTGGTACAGGGTATAATGAGTTAGTGCTGATGTTTGTAACTACCCGAAATATTGGTCCTAGACCCAACTTTAAGTAAACCGATCGACTCAGAATCACTTTTTGAGTCGATTTAGCGATGTCCGTCCGTCCGTCTGTCCGTCCGTCTGTCCATGTAAACGGTGTAAACACGATACAGGTCGCATTTTTATTCAATTGACTTGAAATTTGAAACTTAAGCCTTTCTTGGCCCAAGGACGAAGCCAATTGAAATCGGTCCATATTTAGACCTAGCCCCCATACAAAGGTCCTCTTTAGTTTTGACTCTAATAACCGTATTATAATAGGTATAAATTTGGCAGGTGAACGTATTTTGTTGTCACAAATCATCATTCAGAATTTTAAAGAAATCGGACCAGTTCTTCTTGTAGCCCCCATACAAACCACCTTCCCGATTTTCACATAAATCTCTCAAATTTCATGTATGTTAAACTAATATATATCTAATCGGTCCATAGGACCCATTTTCCGGGGCCAATTTTCGAAAAACTCTGGTGGAGGGTATTTTATGGTCGGTCTTGACCGACTATAATTTTGCTACTTGTTTTTATTAATTTTGGAATGCTAAATATTAAAAAAAAAACTTTAAATCGTTTGAGCGGTTTTCAAGATATCGCCATTTAAAATTTGTCAAAAAAATCCCAAAATGACGGTTCTTTCCTACGTTCAAGAAATTAAAGAAAAAAATCTCGAAATTTTTTTCCACTGACTCACTTTCATAGAGCTTGAGACAAACTTCGATTTAAAGTAAATTTGAGCCAAATCAGAGCATTTTTAACACAGGGCGCCCTTCGAACAAAGTTTAGAATTTTTGGTGAAAATTTTCTAAAAACCAAAAAAAATTATCGGATTTGGCTAAAATTAATTTTAATTTCTATGAAAGGATTCAGGGAAATTTTGCGATTTTTTTAAAAAATTTGTTGAACGTAGGAAAAACTTGTCACTTAAAAACGCTACATTAACCACACTTAAAAAAATATTGCCCAACTTCAAACAAAAAACAAATTACTAAAATAACTTTGAGATGATTAAAAAAAAAATCAAAAAACAAAAAAACCTTAAAATTGAAAATATTTTTTTAAAGTTCAATGAACTTTAAAATATGTTACATACAACAAAATATTTGAATAAAACTGCAGAGACAGCCAAAAAAAATATTGAAAACAAAAAAAAAACTATAATTGTTTAAGTTAAACAAATATTTAGAAGACGACCACAATAAAAAATTATGTTTTTTTTGTTTTTGTTAAAAAAACAAAGCGAAAAAAAATCATAACAAAAACCCATGAATCACAAGGTTTTGTTGAAAAATCATATTTTTTTTTAAGTAATTTCCAGTTATAACCAACAAGCAGATATTTTTAAATATTTGGGAGTACACACACAAAAAAAAATCCAATGAACGACTTTCATAGTATTTATGAACAAATTCATACAATTTATTAACTTTTTCATAATATTTATAAACTTTATCATAGTATTTATGAATAAATCATAATATGTGAAATTTAAGAACTATATAAAATTTTTCATAAATACTATGAAAAAGTTTATAAATATTATGAAAAAGTTAATAAATTGTGTGAATTTGTTCATAAATACTATGAAAATCGTTCATTGGAAAAAAAAAAAATTTCTGTGCAATTGAGATTCATTGAATTTTTACTTGTTAAAATTCTGTTCATATATGTCAACCAGCAGCCGAATTAAAGCATTTTTCAATTTTTAGGTTATGTGGAATGTATCAACATTTTCGAGGTAACCTTACATTTTCGTTCATAACTTTTGAACCGCTAAACGGATTTTGCTCAAATGCAATACCAAACTAATCGGGACAATAACGTGTAAATATTTTAATTTTCAGTCATATCTGTGTAATATTTTAGCCGTAGTCGTCATTTTAACAGACGGACAGATATCACTAGAATGTCTGAGAATTGATCACTGATCACAAATATACTTTAAGGGGTCCTAAACCGATATTTCGATACATTACACACGGAATGACAAAGTGAGTATACCCCCATTTTGTAGTTGGAGGGTATAAAAACATTTTTAACCGGGTAAAAAAATATTAACTTAATTATAAAAATTGTAAAAAAAAACATCACACGTAATTTTTATAACACCAACAAAAATTTTCCAATATTGGCGAATATTTTTTTTATTTAAAAAACAATATGGGAGAGTATAAAAAATTTCATACACTCATGAGGTGTCCTTACATTTTCGTTCATAACTTTTGAACCGCTAAACGGATTTAGCTCAAATGCAATACCAAACTAATCGGGACAATAACGAGTAAGGGCCGATAACACAAACGAACTAACCGGAAGATAAATTGGGTTTAGTGCTAACCGGAGGTTATAGATGTCAAATTTGTATGGGACTCACCGGAGGTTACGTTAACTTTGATTTAACTGGATATTGTGTTAACCGTACTAAATTTTTTAATTTTCAGTCATATCTGTGTAATATTTTAGCCGTAGTCGTCATTTCAACAGACGGACAGATATCACTAGAATGTCTGAGAATTGATCACTGATCACAAATATACTTTAAGGGGTCCTAAACCGATATTTCGATACATTACACACGGAATGACAAAGTGAGTATACCCCCATTTTGTAGTTGGATGGTATAAAAACATTTTTAACCGGGTTAAAAATATTAATTTAATTATAAAAATTGTAAAAAAAACGTCACACTTCATTTTTATAACACCAACAAAAATTTTGCAATATTTGCGAACATTTTTTTCATTTAAAAAACAATATGGGGTATAAAAAATTTCATACACTCATGAGGTGTCCTTACATTTTCGTTCATAACTTTTGAGCCGCTAAACGAATATCGCTTAAATGCAATAACAAACTTCTAGGGGCAAAAACAAGTAAATGTTTTAATCTTCAGTCATATCTGTGTAATATTTTAGACGTAGTCGTCATTTCAACAGACGGACAGATATCACTACAATGTCTGAGAATTGATCACTGATCACTGATCACAAATATACTTTAAGGGGTCCTAAACCGATATTTTGATGCGTTACACATGGAATGACAAAGTGAGTATACCTGCATACTGTAGTTAGAGGGTATAAAAACATTTTTAACCGGGTAAAAATATTAATTTAATTATAATTGTAAAGAAAAAAAACTTCACACTTCATTTTTATAACACCAACAAAAATTTTCCAATATTTGCGAATATTTTTTTTATTTAAAAAACAATATGGGAGAGTATAAAATATTTCATACGCTCTAACGTCCGTCCTTCCATACGTCTTTTTTTCATTATTTTATTGTTGTATTGCCTCAATTGCTTCTGATTGAAATGTTTACATACAATTTTATTATTATTATTATATTATTATTTCTTATTGAGTAAAGTACATCTATTTAAACGTTAAAGAGTGTATACATTTTGATATATATTTACACATCATCATCGTAGTCGTCGTCATAATCATCTTTATGAATAGGAAAACTACTCTACAAGATTCTCAAGTTTTTGTTTAAATACTTAAGGAATTCAACACAAAAACAAATCAACAAAAGATTAGGGCTAGACTTAAAAGAATAACAATTTACAATTTTTTTTATTTATAATAAATTCCCCTTAATTACACTGTGCAACACGAATTTGTATTTTGACTGAGAGCCTCAGAATCTGAGACTTTTTAATAGAACAAATGTCTCAGATTCTGAGACTTTTTTCTATAAGAAAAACTGTCTCAGAATCTGAGACTTTTTTCTATAAGAAAAACTGTCTCAGAATCTGAGACATTTTTCTATAAGAAAAACATTCTCAGAATCTGAGACTTTTTTCTATAAGAAAAAATGTCTCAGAATCTGAGACTTTTTTCTATAAGAAAAACTGTCTCAGAATCTGAGACTTTTTTCTATAAGAAAAACTGTCTCAGAATCTGAGACTTTTTTCTATAAGAAAAACTGTCTCAGAATCTGAGACTGAGGGCGGTAGTGTTAATTTGGGGGGGGCAAATTTCCTCTCGAATATGTATTTAAAAATTCATTCTTATGCTTTTTGCGCTAAAGAAATAGAAGTTTATCAATATTTAAAAAAAATGTATTCCACGCCCATAAAAGGGGGCGGACCAAAAAAAAACGACATTTTCTAATTCTTTGAAATATAAAAATGTTTCATTTGTTAAACAAAAACACAAAAAAATCATGTAAAAAAGGAATTTTTCAGAGGTTGGTTTAGTTCTTCAAGGGGGAACTTTTTTCCACCTCTTCCGATTTTGCTCATTTACGAACTTAACCTGCCTAGGAACATAAGACATATTCGTGCCAAATGTCGGGAGTCTAGCTCATTTATTTTGGACTGCATCGTGTTAACTACAGACGGACGGACATCGCTTGAATGTCTTAGAATCGATCACTGATCATAAATATATGGGACATTCCATGTCAAATCGGACACTTAGAAATTTTTTTTTTAGATTTTCCCAATTTGCTTACAGTTTTTAGTACCCTTCGAAAACTCCTTTGTGGTAAATTTTCTGATTTTTTTGATGACCCGTTCAAAAGATATCGAATTTTTAAAAATTGGTAAATTTTTCCTTTACTTAAACTTCTTTTACTCAAAACTTCTTCAATAATGGTCCAAATTTCAAATATTTTTTTCTTCAAAATTTTTGTTTTTTTACGTAGGTGGGTTCAGAGAAAATGTTTGGACTTAAAAAATATTGTTTGTCGGTCATACATTTTGTTGCTCTAAGGGCACTATTAGGGCAGTTAGAGCGGTTGGAGCAAATTTAAAAAAATTTCGTTTTGTGTGTGAGCCCCCTTAGAAATTGAAGATAGGATATTAGTTTGTTCGAAAGAAATGTTAAGACGTACAAATTAATGGTAGAAATGATCTTAAAATTGGAAAATTACAATAATTTTTTTCCAAAAATTTAAAAAAATAGTAATAATCGTTATCCCACAATCCTCCTGGGCAAAAAATTTGTAGAATCGATAGAAGTTTTACACAAAAAAATTTAAAAGCAAGTAAGAAAATTATAGTCGGTCAAGGCCGGCTATATAATACCCTACACCGGTGTTTCCCGGAAAATGGGACCCAAGTTCAAACAAGGACCGATGGGATCTATCTTTTGTTAAATCTTTAATAAGTGTAAAAAACACCCACAAACCAAGTTTTAGCGAATTAGGCTTCTATTTGTTATAAATACACCGCTTTAACTAAATATCGGGCGAAATTTTTATATAGGGTCTAGGTCCAAAAATGGTCCGATAATAATCAGGTTTGATAAGGTTATCAAAGTATGCATTTAATACATACAAACTTAATTTTTAGATAATATTTTTGATTTTCATGAAATTTGAGAGATTTTGTGAATATCGGGAAGGTGGTTTGTATGGGGGCTACAAGAAGAACTGGTCCGATGGCTTTAAAATTCGGCATGATGATTTTTGAATACAAAATACGATTACCTGCCGAATTTCGATAGGATACCTTTTATAAAACCGTTGTTAGAGTCATTTGAGGCAAATTAAAAGGGGACGTTTGTATGGGGGCTAGGTCAAAACATGGACCGATTTTTTTCCAATTTCAATAGGTTTCGTCCTTGGGCCAAAAGAAGCTTAAGTTTCAAATTTCAGTCAAATCAGTTGATAATTGCCACCAGTATCGTGTTTACACCGTTACATGGACAGACAAACAGACAGACGGACGGACGGACGGACCTAAATCGACTCAAAAAGTGATTCTGAGTCGATCGGTATGCTTGAAGGTGGGTCTACTACCAATATTCCGGGTTGTTACAAACATCAGCACAAACTCATTATACCCTGTACCACAGAGGTGTAGGGTATAAAAATCGAAAAGTACAAACATTTTCAAAAATGAGATTTAAATTTTAAAACTTAAAAATCGCATACTAGAGCGCTTTTAAGAAGTTTTTGGGATTTATTTTTAAAAAGTATGTAAAAAACAAAAATTTTGGAAAAAAAAAATTGAAATTTGGACCATTATTGAAGCAGTTATGAGTAAAAGAAGTATGAGTAAAGGAACAAACTACCAACTTTTAAAAATTCGATATCTTTTGAACGGGTCATCAAAAAAAATCAGAAAATTTACCACGAAGGAGTTTTCGAAGGGTACTAAAAACTTTCAGCATTTGACATGGAATGCCCAATATATACTTTATGGGGTCCTAGACCGATAATTTTATGCGTTACACACGGAATGACAAAGTGAGTATACCCCCATACTGCAGTTGGAGGGTATAAAAAATCGAATTTTTAATTATTTTGGCGAATATTTTGAAAAAATTGAAAAATTTTCTTTTGGATCTTATAGGTTAGATCAGCGGTTACCAACCTATGGTAGGCGTACCACTAGGGGGTACGCGAAACTGTCCGCGGCGGTACGCAAAATTTTAGTAATTTGGACACTTTTTTTAGATTAACCTTTTAATGCTGGTTCCGCATCTGGCTTCCAAAGTTTTCAGGTCAGGTTTTAAAGAAAGTTGAGGTCAAAGTTTACAAAAAACGTATTTTTGTGCAATTTAGAAAGCATTTTTTTCGATATTTTGAGATCTGACCACTTGTTTTCGATTAACCTTTCGATGCTCATTCCGAATATGGTTCCCAATTTTTTTCTAAAATGTCAGGTTTTTGAGAAAATGTATGTCAAAGTGATACGGTTTCTGATACAGTGGAAACTGGGCTTAGGAGGCGTGGTCAAATATTGGAAAAATGGTAAATTTTGTGGCGAGTTGCCTTGATTAAATATTTATCACATTAAAACGGAATGCTGCACAATCTCAAAAATTTACACTCTTATATAGTTTTGTATGGGCTATCGATTAATTTTTTTTTTTTTTTAATTTTCAGAACCAGTTCTGAAATTTTCCATTTTTTAAAAAAGTCAATTTATCAAAAATCCGGCCACTTTTTTTTTATTTTTTTATTTTTTTTTTTTTTTTAAGTTTAGATGTTTGTCCATCCACACAAAAAATTTCAGAAACACGTTCGTCGTTTTTTTCGAGAAAATCGCATTTAAATTTTAAATTTTATAACAATTTTGTAATTTGCTTGTATTTTCTTGTTTTAACGTTGCGAATGAGTATTATCATTTGCATAAATATTACTCATACGATCTGTTGAAACAAGAAAATACAAGCAAATTACAAAATTGTTATGAAATTTAAAATTTAAATGCGATTTTCTCGAAAAAAAACGACGAACGTGTTTCTGAAATTTTTTGCGTGGATGGACAAACATCTACACTTTAAAAAAAAAAAAAATTAAAAAAAAAAAAAAAGTGGCCGGATTTTTGATAAATTTACTTTTTTAAAAAATGGAAAAAATGGTTCTGAAAATTTAAAAAAAAAAATTTTAATCGATAGCCGATACAAAACTATATAAGACTGTAAATTTTTGAGATTGTGGTACATTCCGTTTTAATGTGATAAATATTTAATCAAGGCAACTCGCCACAAAATTTACCATTTTTCCAATATTTGACCACGCCTCCTAAGCCCAGTTTCCACGGTTTTTGAACCATTGAAAAATCAGCTCAAAATCCGCGTTTTCAGAGGCATTGAACCACCCCAAGTAGCGAAAATTTGTCCCAAAAAATACCACCATTGTATTGATCTCCCCTAAAGCCTTCAAAAAATGATAATACCCGCAGATCAAAAATTTCAAAATTAACTTAACTAATATTTATATGAGAAGTTTTTTAACGAAAACAAAAAACTCGTTAGGGGGTACGCGTCTGACAAAATTTAAATTTAGGGGTACGCGAGCCAAAAAGGTTGGTAACCGCTGGGTTAGATATTTAAGTATGTTTTAAAATAAGAAAAACTTAATTTTTCATAAATAGCAACTTTTTATTGACATTTTATTTGGCAGATTTTAAAAAAATTCTTATAAAATTATGTAGATTAAGTGAGAATTTGATAGTAGTCTTTACAGAAACTTCTTACATTTTAAGGAAGAAATTCTTTTAAATTATAAAAAAAAAATAATTTTTAATTATTTCGGAGAGCATTTAAAAAAAAACAAAAAATCGGTTTTGGATCTTATAGGTTAGATATTGAAGTATGTTTTAAAATAAAAAAAAAACTTAATTTTCATAATAAGCAACTTTTTATTGACATTTTAGATGGTAGATTTTTAAAAAATTTCCTATTAACCAAAATCAAAAAATTTAATAAATTTTCTTAGAAATGTTTACTCAATTTTATTTGAATATTAAAATCTAAAAATTATATATAAAAATTTTTGTTAACTAAATCCCAACTATTTAATTAAATTTCAACTAAAAATTTATAAAAAAAAATGTTTTTGAAAATTTTTTTTAATTATTTTTGCGAGTATTTTAAAAAAATTAAAAAAATCTCTATTGGATATTATAAATTAGATATTTAAGTATGTGTTAAAATAATAAAAACCAAATTTTTCATAATTGGCAACTTTTTATTAACATTTTTATCAAACTTATTGCTTTAAATTAATAAAAAAAAAATACCCTTTATGAATTATTTAAGCCAATTTATGACTTACTAAAAATCACCTTAACTCAGTTAAAACAGAGATTCCTTTTGTTATAAATCAGTAGCAAAAAAATAAATATTGATAAAGAATATAAATATTCATAAAATTAAACACCCACCTGTTGTCGTATACTGCTTTAAGCCGGACGAAATTGTTCAAAAAATTATTCAAAAAGAAATCACACTAATTTTGGGTTCAATATGGTAGACCACATGAAGTTTTAATTATTTATTGTTTTAATATAAATATAATAAATCAACACTTTTTTTTTGGCACAAAAATGATTAATTTTTGTATGTTTTTTTTTATATTATTTTTTGTTTAACACAATTTATTAAAACATTTATTAATTTGTTTATTATTTCACATGTACTCACATAAAAATAGAGATAAGGTTTACAAATTTTAGTTTTTTTTTTTGTTATTTGTTTCTTAATTTGTGATAATTAATAATGACGTTAGCTAAATAAAAAAAAACAATAACAAAATATATTTAAAATTTATTTTTTTTTTTAATTTGAATTATTTATTTTTGAATTTTAATTATTACTATTGTTTATAGAAATCAAAGGGTAGACTGGAATATAAATTAACAATAAGATCGTAAATGACAAAATAAACAAAAAAAAATATTTTTTTTTTTGAGGTGATATTCTTTTGTTTAATTAAATTTGTCTACAACTGTTATGAAACTTGAAAACAATTCTAAATTTAGCCTAAAAAATTTTAAATAAATTATTGACAGATCTTGGAAAATTTATAGTTTAAATAGAGTACAAAATATTCCTTATAAAGGCTAAAAAATCTTCTGTATATCTCGTAAACTATAGCTGATGCTGAAAATTCAACCATTTCTTATGATTACACAAAATTAAGCAATTTTCCAAAAAAATCTTAGCATTTTTATATATTTAGCATTTTTTACATTTTTGTATTTATGCTGCTTTATTTTTAAACAACATTTATTTTTTAGTTTTGGTAAAACCGTTCGCACTTCACCATGTGATATCGATCTATTTTAACTGGTATTATTTGACTTAATAGCAACAAGTCAATTTTTAATTATTTTAATCGATGCAAATTAATCAAAAAAAAAAAAAAATTACGATTAATATCATAAAAAACTTTTATATTTTTATAATACAGAAATTTGGCCGATTAAAATTTTTGTTGATATGCAAAAACGTTTTATACTCTCAAGGAGATTGACGCACATTTGATATAAAAAAAAGAAATAGTTATCAGGTTTACAGATGGAAAAAATAGCAGAACTTTGGTCAAGAACTCGTCACTAAAAAATGTCAAAACAAGGAAAAATGTCAAAGAATCTAAGAATTTTTCTATACGAAAAATGTCCCAGAATCTAAAAATTTTTCGATTAGAAAAATGTCTCAGAATCTGAAATTTTTCTAAATTACAAATATTTGAGACTTTTTCTATATAAAAAATATCTGAGACTTTTTCTATTGAAAATGTGTTTCAGAATCTGAGACTTTTTCTATACGAAAAATGTTTTAGAATCTGAGACTTTTTCTATAGGAAAAATGTCTCAGAATCTGATACTTTTTCGATAGGAAGCATGTCTTAGAATCTAAAACTTTTTCTGTAAGAACAAGTAAGAAAATTATAGTCGGTCAAGACCGACCACATAATACCCTACAACAGAGTTTCCCTGGAAATGGGTCCCAAGTTCAAACATGGACTGATTAGATCTATATTTTGTCAAATCGTTAATAAGTGTTAAAAGAACTCAAAAATTTAATTTGAGTGGAATAGGCTACTTTTTGTTGACAATAAACCGCTTCAATTGAATATCGGCCGAAATTTTCACATGGGACATAAGTCCAAAAATGGTCCGACGATAATCAGATTTAATAAGGTTATTAAAGTACGCGTTTAACATACACAAAGTTTTAAATAAATATTTTATATTTTCATGAAATTTGAGAGATTTATGTGAAAATCGGGAAGGTGGTTTGTATGGGGGCTACAAGAAGAACTGATCCGATTTCTTTAAAATTCAGAATGGTGATTTGTGTGGATGAAACATGATTACCTGCCTAATTTCGAAAAAATACTTATTAAAATGCGGCTATTAGAGTCATTTGAGCCAAAACTAAAGAGGACCTTTGTATGGGGGCTAGATCTAAATATGGACCGATTTTTTCCAATTTCAATAGGCTTCGTCCTTGGGAGGCTTAAGTGCCAAAGGAGGCTTAAGTTTCAAATTTCAAGTCAATTGATTAAAAATTGCGACCTGTATCGTGTTTACACCGTTTATATGGACAGACAGACGGGCGGACGGACGGGCGGACGGACAGACAGACGGACGGACGGACAGACAGACGGACGGACATCGCTAAATCGACTCAAAAAGTGATTCTAAGTCGATCGGTGTACTTAAAAGCGGGTCTGGGACCAATATTTCGGGTAGTTACAAACATCAGCACAAACTCATTATACCCTGTACCACAGTGTGGTGTAGGGTATAAAAACGTCTCAGAATCTGAGAGTTTTTCAATACAAAAAATGTCTCACAATCTGACAATTTTTCTATAGGAAAAATGTATCAGAATCTGAGACTTTTTCTATTGGAAAAAGTTCTTAGAATCTGAGACCTTTTCTATATGAAAAATGTCTCAGAGTCCGCGACTTTTTCGATAGGAAACATTTCTTAGAATTTGAGAATTTTATTTACGAAAATGTCTCAATATCTAAGAATTTTTCTAAACGAAAAATGTCACAGAATCTAAGGTTTTTTTCTGTACGAAAAATATCTCAAAAAATGTCTCAGAATCTGAGACTTTTTCTATAAGAAAAATTTTTCAAATTCTGAGACATTTTTATACCCTCCACTCTAGTGATAGAGGGTATATATAAGTTTGTCATTCCGTTTGTAATACCTCGAAATATTGGTCTAGGACCCCATAAAGTATATATATTCATGATCCTCGATCGATTTTAAGACGATCTAGCGATGTCCGTCCGTCCGTCCGTCAGTCCGTCTGTTGAAAACACGCTAACTTTTGAAAGACTTTACGCAGGCTCCTGAAGTTTGGTATATATGTTGGGCATTTATCTAGTCAGGTTGGTATTGCAATCCAGCGCAATCGGTCCAGTGGTTCCAAAGTTATGAGCAAAAGACTGAAATTCGGCAAGGGTTTTTCGTGAATTTACGTGATAAAAAACACGCTAACTTTCGAAAGGCAATTCACAGGATGCTGAAACTTAGCATATATATTTGTCGTTCCACTGGTCTGATTCGTATTAAATTTCAGCGAAATCGGTCTAGTGGTTCAAAAATTATTAGCAAAACCGTGAATTTCAGATTAGTTTCACCTTAAATTCACATGTTGAAAACCCGTTCAATATGTTTAAAAAACATTGGTAAGTCACAAAAACATTTAAAACGTATTTTTGTTACTTAAAAATATTCTAATACTAAAACAAAAAAATACACTCAAAAAAAAATTTACACTAAAAAAAAAATTTTACACTCAAAAAAAAAAATTAGTAAATTATTTTTTTTTTTTCAAAAATTACAAAAAAAAGTTTTTTTACACAAAATCAAATATTTCTAATCAAAAATATTTTTTTTTTACGTTAGAAAATTTACTATCACTTAAAAAGGGCATTGTGGAGGGCATTCATAGATTCGGCCAAGTCGAATTTAACTTTTCTACTTGTTCTTATAGAAAATGTTTTAGATTCTGAGACATTTTTCCAAGAGAAAAAGTCTCAGATTCTGAGACATTTTTCTTATGAAAAATTCTCAGATTCTGAGACATTTTTCTTATAGAAAAAATTCTCAGAACCTGAGACTTTTTCTATAAGAAAAATTTTTCAGATTCTGAGGCATTTTTCCTACCGAAAAAGTGTCAGATCCTGAGACATTTTTCTTATAGAAATAATCTCAGATTCTGAGACATTTTTCTTATAGAAAAAATCTCAGATTCTGAGACATTTTTCTTATAGAAAAAGTCTCAGATTCTGAGACATTTTTCTTATAGAAAAAGTCTCAGATTCTGAGATATTTTTCTTATAGAAAAAGTCTCAGATTCTGAGATATTTTTCTTATAGAAAAAGTCTCAGATTCTGAGACATTTTTCTTATAGAAAAAG
The DNA here is from genome assembly GCA_963921195.1 of Pegoplata infirma. Lineage (NCBI taxonomy): Eukaryota > Metazoa > Arthropoda > Insecta > Diptera > Anthomyiidae > Pegoplata > Pegoplata infirma. Next base: position 38,062,345 of record OY992536.1, read on the forward strand.
TCTTAGATTCTGAGACATTTTTCTTATAGAAAAAGTCTCAGATTCTGAGACATTTTTCTTATAGAAAAAGTCTCAGATTCTGAGACACTTTTCTTATAGAAAAAGTCTCAGATTCTGAGACATTTTTCTTATAGAAAAAGTCTCAGATTCTGAGACATTTTTCTTATAGAACAAATAAGAAAGTTATAGTCGGTCAAGACCGACCATATAATACCCTACACCAGTGTTTCCCGGAAAATGGGTCCCAAGTTCAAACATGGACCGATTGGACCTATCTTTTGTCGGATCTTTATTTAGTGTAGAAAACACAAACAGATCAAATTTTATTAGAATTACTTCACATTTTTTGCCAATAGACCGATTTAACTGGATATCGGTCGAAATTTTTATGTAGAGGACTAAGTCCAAAAATAGTCCAAATGTATTCCGATTTGATTAGGTCACTAAAGTGCACGTTTAACATCTATTAATAAAATTTTAATCTAATATTTTAATTTTTATGAATTTTTAGGGGATTATGTGAATATCGGGAGGGTGGTTTGTATGGGGACTACCAGAAGGACTGACCCGATTCCTTTGAAATTTTAAATGATGATTCGTGCATACAAAATTTGATTACCTGAAAAGCGATATCTATTATAATGCGGTTATTAGAGTCATTTAAGCCGAGTCCAAAGGGGGCGTTTGTACAGGGGCTAGGTCTTAACATGGACCGATTTTCTCCAATTTCAATAGGCTTCGTCCTTGGGCCAAAAGATGCTCAAGTTTAAAATTTCAAGTCAATTGATTGAAAATTGCGACCTGTATCGTGCTTAAACCGATAGATGGACAGACGGACGGACAGACAGACAGACGGACGGGCATCGCTAAATCGACTCAAAAAGTAATTCTGAGTCGATCGGTATGCTTGAAGGTAGGTTTAGGACCAATATTTCGGGTTGTTACAAACATCAGCACAAACTTATTATACCCTGTACTACAGAGTGCTGTAGGGTATAAAAACTCTCAGATTCTGAGACATTTTTCTTATAGAAAAATTCTCAGATTCTGAGACATTTTTCTTATAGAAAAAGTCTCAGATTCTGAGACATTTTTCTTATAGAAAAAGTCTCAGATTCTGAGACATTTTTCTTATAGAAAAAGTCTCAGATTCTGAGACATTTTTCTTATAGAAAAAGTCTGAGATTCTGAGACATTTTTCTTATAGAAAAAGTCTCAGATTCTGAGACATTTTTCTTATAGAAAAAGTCTCAGATTCTGAGACATTTTTCTTATAGAAAAAGTCTCAGATTCTGAGACATTTTTCTTATAGAAAAAGTCTCAGATTCTGAGACATTTTTCTTATAGAAAAAGTCTCAGATTCTGAGACATTTTTCATATAGAAAAGGTCTCAGATTCTAAGAACTTTTTCCAATAGAAAAAGTCTCAGATTCTGAGACATTTTTCGTATAGAAAAATTGTCAGATTGTGAGACATTTTTTGTATTGAAAAATATCAGATTCTGAGACATTTTTCCTATAGAAAAAGTCTCAGATTCATTTTTTCTATAGAAATAGTCTCAAATTCTGAGAAATTTTTCTTATAGAAAAAGTCTCAGATTCTGAGACATTTTTCTTAAAGAAAAAGTCTCAGATTCTGAGACATTTTTCTTATAGAAAAAGTCTCAGATTCTGAGACATTTTTCTTATAGAAAAAGTCTCAGATTCACATTTTTCAAAGATTCATAAAAAGTCTCAGATTCTGAGACATTTTTCTTATAGAAAAAGTCTCAGATTCTGAGACATTTTTCTTATAGAAAAAGTCTCAGATTCTGAGACATTTTTCTTATAGAAAAAGTCTCAGATTCTGAGACATTTTTCTTATAGAAAAAGTCTCAGATTCTGAGACATTTTTCTTATAGAAAAAGTCTCAGATTCTGAGACATTTTTCTTATAGAAAAAGTCTCAGAACTTTTCTGTACGAAAAATATCTCAGATTCTGAGATATTTTCCTATAGAAAAAGTCACAGATTCTGAGACATTTTTCGTACAGAAAAATTCTCATATTCTTAGATATTTGTCGTTTAGAAAAACTTTCAGATTCTGAGACATTTTTTGTATAGAAGAAGTCTCACATTCTGAGACATTTTTCTAATAGAAAAATTCTTACATTCTGAGAAATTTTACTGAAAGAAAAATTCTTAGATTCTGAAACATTTTTGGTATAAAAAAATTTTTAGATTCATAAACATTTTTTTGAGACATTTTTCTTTTAGAAAAAATTCTCAGATTCTGAGACATTTTTGGTATAGTAAAAGTCTCAAATTATGAGACTTTTTTTGTACAGAAAAAGTCTCGAATCTGATACATCTCAGATTTTGAGACATTTTTAGTATAGAAAAAGTCTCTGGTTCTCAGACATTTTTTTGTATACAAAGTCTCAGAATCTGAGACATTTTTCGTATCGAAAATACTCAGATTCTGAAAAATTTTTTAATAGAAAAATTCTTAGATTCTATGACATTTTTCGTACATATAAAAAAATTCTTAGATTCAGAAACATTTTCTGAAACATTTTTCTGGTAGAATAGATTCTCAGATTTTGAGACATTTTTGGCAAAGAAAATGTCTCAGATGCTGATTCATTTTTCGTATCGAAAAATTCTCAGATTTTGAGACATTTTTTGTATTGCAAAATTCTCAGATTCTGAGATATTTTTTTATAGAAAAAACTCTTTTCGTATAGAAAATTCCTCAGATTCTGAGACGTTTTTTGTATAGAAAAATTCTCAGACTTTGAGACTTTTTTCGTATAGAAAAAGTCTCAGATTCTGTGAAGAAGTTTTAGTTTCTGAGACATTTTTTGTATAGAAAAATTTTCAGACTCTGTGGCATTTTTTCGTATAGAAAAATTCTCAGATTCTGTCACATTTTTCAAAGATTCATAAATTTATTTTTTAACAATTGATATCTCCAAGACTCTTTGTTTGTTTTTGCATTTACGACCCTTTTTGTAAACTTTTTATATATTTTTAAGTTCTTTTTGTTAACAAAAATTAATAAATTTTCTATGATAAATTCACGATAATAAAACAAAGAAATTCTTACATTTTTTTTACTGTTACTTTGTAATTAAAAAGAGAGAGAGACAGAGAAAATAGGAGATCTTAATCAAAAAAATATTATTTTCTTAATATATAAAAAAACAACAAACAAGGAAATTTATAATTAATTAACAAAACAATGATTTGCACAAAAAAAAAAATAAATATTTTTAAAAATGGAAAATCATTTTCCATAAGTTAACTATAAATTAATGGTGGCTGACGAATGGAAAATTATGTGTGTAACATTTAAAAGAAGAAAAAAAAGCTCTCTTATGCACTCATTTTGTATGGCTTTTTATAAAACGATCTCTCTCTCTCTTTTTGACAGTAAACAGAAAACAGCTGTTTAGTTTTTGTTCGATAGAGTGATAAATTATTTTTTTTTATTTCTGTAAAAATGTTTAAAGATTTTCTAGAAAAGAATGAAAGAAAAACATAAAAATTTAATACGTTTTATGAAATTATTATGGTGTTGTTTTTTTTTAACAATAATAAATTTATAAACAAAAGAATTTATCAGTAAAGAAAAAAGTTGAAATGTGTTAAATGAAATGTCAAAAAAAAGGGGGAAGTAGTGAGAAAAGTAATGAGAATTGAAAAGGGGAGTAATAAACAGTAAATTCATAAAATAAATAAGGTTTCTTATCTGAAGATTTATTGTTTTTTCTTTCTTTTAGAAAAAAATATGTATAATAATAAAAATTTTTATAAAATTATGCAATTTGTATAAAATTTATGTTTTTGTTAATTTTTTTATATATAAATTTATGATTTCTTGTTGTTCACTTTAACAAAAAAAAAAAAAACTGCTTAAATTAACACTTTTTTTTGACATTAATTTTTTTTAACAACAATTTGTCATTCGTTAAAAAAAAGTAACTTAACAACTTCGTATTTTTTATACGTATAATTTATTTTTTTGCCAACACTTTTTTTTCTCTCTCTCTTAGACACGAGGCTTTAATTTTTGTGTAGTAAATTATTTTAAAAAGCTAAGCTTTCACAATATAAATTGAAAATAAAATATTTCTTAGAATTAAATTTTCTTACAATTTTTTTTTTGTTTAAATAAAATTTGTTTTGGAAATTACACAATTTTTTTTTTACTCTTTTCAAGTTGTTTTTGATTATTAATCAATTCTCCTGAAACACTTTATTTTTTTGGGAATTTTCCTCTTTTTTTTTTTTTTGTTTTTTTGTGTGTGTATAATTAATTATTTTTTATTCACTTTTTTGTATTAATTTTTTCTCTAATCGTTGCACGTTTTGATATGATAACACAAACAATAACCACATCACACAATTACATTTAGAAGAGTCTACTTTTTTTAAGGTTTTTTCGATTATCGCACAGAAAAATAAACTCTTTTTAAAACTCTTTTTTTTCGATTTTTTTCAGAAACAATAAGACAAAAACACGTACAAATGGTTCAACAGTTTACGAAACACTAACTGCAATTTACCAATTCCATAACGTTTTCTTGTTTTGCTTCTTATTGTTCATTGTTTTCTTCACATGTATTTAATAAAGAGATTGTTGTTGTGTCGTTGTTATTATCAGTGTATGCGGTGTGGTTTGTTGTCTCATTATCATTTCAGTCCAGTTATATCGCAAGTTGTTGTATGTTTCTTAATTACACATACTTCAGTTTGGGAGGGAGACACACCGGAGATGGAAAATCGGAATTTCGAAATGGTACTTAACCTAAAAAGTACTTTTTTGAACTTGACGGTTCAAAAAAAATCAAATCTACACTCAGATGAACTAAAAAATTGGAAAACTAACTAAATTCAAGGAAAATTATAATGATTTAGCTCCATTGTCAGGTTTTTCTTCTTTTAAGTTCATATTTTTCTTAAAAATAAGGAAAGGAATTTTTTTTTAATGTTATGGCAATCTGAACTAAAAAATGGGAAACATTTTATTTTAATTTAGTTCATACACATTTGAGGACCCAATTGGGTGAATACCCCATTGAGTTCGGACCCGATAGATTCAGGCCCAGTTGGGTTCCTTAAGAATCGTCATAGTTTCTGATCCAACATTTTTGTCCATTTCGCTCTGCCTTGCTTAGTTTTTGAGACACTTGAATTTAGGGGCCACTGGGGTCTTGAGATTTTTAGAAACTCGATAACTTTAAAACTATTACTCGGAGAGCTTTTGGGTATTTGGCGGTCTTGTTGTCTTGTTGTGTTAAGAGCTACAAAAAATCTTATGGAAGGTTTTGTAGTGTTGGCAATATTTAACGAGATATGAGCATTTAAAAAATTTCGGGAATCCCAATTTTTTTAAAACCAAAGTTAGGACTTATTGGGGTCCACACATGTGTTAGGGAGGTTAGGTTAAGTCTTAGACTAGGGTTGCCATTTGCATTTTGAGAAAAAGAGGACGTCAACCTCAAAAAATGAGGACATTTGACCCAAAAAAGAGGACAGTTTTTTTAAATAAATTAATTTGAAAAAAGTCAACAACGCAATACAATATGCAAAAAAAAAATATGTTTTTTTTAATAGTTTTTCCACTAAAAAATATATTTCCAATTATATTTCAATATTTTGGATATATCCATTCAATTATATTTTGGAAATATCTATTTATAATTCAAAAATTTGCAGTTATATTTAAAAAATTTCTAAATATAAGTCAAAAATGTTCAATGAATATCAGAGTTTTCTATTTGTATTTTAAAATTTTCTAAATGCTTTTCCGAAAATTCCATTTGTTTTTTAAAAATTTCCATTTTCATTTCAAAATTTTCTAAATAATTTTAAGAAAGGTATTTTTGAATTTAAATAAGTTCAGATATTTTAATTATAATTCAAAAATTTCCATTTTGATTTAAAAATTATGTAACTGCTTTTCAAAATTTTTTTTTGTATATCAAAATTTTCTGAAAAATTTTGAAATACAAAGTTGACATATGCTTAATCAGAATTTTCTGAAAAGCATTTAGAAAATTTTTAAATATAAATGCAAATATTTTGAGTAGGTTTATTCTAGCTCGAGGTCATTATTTCCTTTACTAATTAAAACTATGATATTCTCATAGAATGATTTTCAAGAAAATTATTTTTCTGTTTTAAATTTATTTATGTTGGTCATTTTTACAAGACTTAATGGACTTAATAGACGTGTCGATAAAGTCTTGCAAAAAATGACCAACATAAACAAATTTAAAACAGAAAAATAATTTTCTTGAAAATTATTCAATGAGAATATCATAGTTTTAATTAGTAAAGGAAATAATGACCTCGAGCTAGAATAAACCAACTCAAAATATAATATTTTAAAGGTCGAATAAAACAATTATTATTTTTTAATAAAAAAAATAATCAGAATTTATAAATGGAAATTTTTGAAATACAATTTGAAATTTATGAAATGGAATTTTTAAAAAGCATTTAGAAAATTTTGAAATACAAATTTGAAATACAATTGGGAATTTGTGAAATACAATTTTTGGAAATTCAAATAGAATTTGTTTGAAATGGAAATTTTTGATATACAAAATTTTTTTCTTCTTTTCTCGGAAAGCCAACTTTACGACACACCAGTTGATAATAACAGTAATTTTCGCTCTACATAAAGTGCTTTTTTACTCGAAATATACGAGTTTTTAAGTGTTTTTTATTTCTGTGCTCGTTTTGCTCTCAAAAAGTTGGCATTACTGATGCCAATAATTCGAACGTTAAATAATACAAAAAAAATGTATGAGGAAAAAAGTAGGACAACCCCGGACACTTTCTAAAAAAGAAGTAGGACTGCCCCGGACGCCCTAAAAAAGAGGACGGTGTCCGGGGAAAAGAGGACGGATGGCAACCCTAGGTTAAGTTGTAAGTGGCTGCTGACGTTTTACGTTATCACACGTAGACTCTGAGGTCCATTGTGATACCACGGGACCGTAATAGTTTTCCCTACTACTTAGTTCCTGTCGTTAAACCAGTTTGAGCTTCTTACACAGAAAAAAATAAAAAAAATATTTGAGTAAATTTTTAATACTATTGAGTAAAAAATTACTCAATTTTGCACCAGTAAACGATTTAATAGTATTGAGTAAATTTTTAATAAAAATTTATTAAATGTTCAAAAAAAAAATTTGAGTAAATTTTTAATTGTGTCAATTTTCAAAATTTATCTATTTATTTTTTTAGGGTCGAACCAGAATCAAATTGCGTCGCGCAAGACATAAAAAAACAAAAACAAACACGTCAAATTTGAAATTTTTACGTCCGTTTGATTTAGGTTGGACGCTTAAAGTTAAAAAAAGTTTTAAATTTTTTTACAAAAAAAAAAAAAAACAAAAAACTTGTTTTTTCAAACTTTACCAAACATATTTATGTCTCAAAAACATAGGAAAATTTTTTAATGACGATTACAAACTTTCATATACATACACAAAAAACAATAAACTAAACGAGAATTCTAAAAACTATGAGAGTTTAAAAAAAAAATAAAAAAACTATTAAATTTTTATTAAATTATTTACTTAAATTGTTTTTAAAATTTTTGAGTAAATTTTTAATTGCATCAATTAAAAATTACTCAATTTTTGTTTTTAAATTTAAACAAGTGATTACTCAAATTTGTTTCCTCCATATTTTTTTCTGTGTATGAAACACCTTAATATTGAATTTTGACATCCGACAAATCATTAAGATCGTACAGCTTCCTAGATCCCATTGAAGCAAGTCACTGGCCAGAAAGTGCCAGGCAATGGCAAATAAAGTGTTCGATAGTTTCCAACTCCTCTTCATCCATGCAACTACGGCAAAAGTCATTCGACGGCACATTTAACTGCTCTGCGTGCTTCCTTATAAGACAGTGTCCGGTAATTATAGCAACAACCGTCGAAATCTCTCTTCTTGGAAGCGATATCAGCTCACTTGTGCGCCCCTGATTAAGATAAGGCCAAATCTGTCGTATTGTCTCACACGTTTGTCTATTTGCTTATCTTTGATTAGTCTCCGTCGCAGAACAAAGCCGTAGGTTTTGCTTGCAAGTTTCTAGAGGCATACCAACACATTCCAATTCTGTTGGAACCTGTAATGTAGTTCCTAGTCTTGCAAGCTTATCGGCTTTGCAATTCCCTGGAATATCTCTGTGCCCTGGGACCCATACGAATCGTATGTTAAACTGCTTGGTCATCTCATTGCAAGACGTGTGGCAGTTAAGGGCAAATCCTGTTTTCAGAAACATTGAATCCAGGGACTTGACCGCGGCTTGACTGTCAGTATGGGTGTTGACTGCGGTTGTAGACAAGACATTGCAGCTCAACCAGTCAGCAACTTCCTTTATTGCCAGCATCTCTGCCTGGTAAACACTGCAATGATTTGGCAATCTTCGAGCCAGGCTCAATCATCCAAGCTCTTCCGAATAGACTCCAAAGCCCACTTGTTCGTGCAGCCTCGATCCATCTGTGTAAAAATGTATGGTGGCTCCTCTACCCAGAATGTCCCCCATCCAAGACTCCCTGGATGGTATCATAGTGGTAAAGTGGCGCTCAAAGGCTTATAGAGGGAGCTCAGTTCACATTTTTGTGGTATTGTTATCTTCTTCAAGATCGCGCTATGGCCACAATCGCTGCTCCTCTATTACAGCGTGCAATTAATTCGAATTGCCGACGCAGCCGCATTCTGCCTACCCAATATGTCCAATGGTATCAGGTGAAGGAGGATTTCTAATGCAGCCGTAGGTGTAGTACGAAGAGCACCAGTGATGCACATCGACGCCATTCTCTGTACCTTCGTGATAAAGATACAGTTCGCTTTTGTTTCTAAATCAAGCCACCAGACAATGCAATGAACAGGGCTAGCATAAATCCAACCATTAAAAAATAGATTGGCTGTCTGCTGTCTTGAAAGAGTCATAAGATATACATCTAGGGGAAAGCCACGGGGAGGAATTTTGTCACTATTATTCTGGCTCTTGGTCGTGGATCCCATTCTCAAAAAAATGGAGACGCAAGGAGTGGCAGTAGTTGCTTATGCTGATGACGTGGTAATAATGTCAACTGGAAAATTTTTGACCACGATATCCGAGCTGCTGGAGCGTTCACTGAAACAGTTATGGATTTGGGCCAAGGAAAATGGTCTTAACGTTAATTTGCGGAAATCGAAAATTTTAGAAAAGTTAACGGTGTTGATGAAATCCCACTTTCAAAGCATACGAAATTTTTAGGAATCATTCCTCAAATCTAAAAAGATGAACTAATTGGTAAAAAAAAATACGTCCTAAAACTAAAAATACGTCCTAAAAATAATGATTTTTTCATATATTTAGGGAAAATTTCTTTGGCGGTAAGAATTTCTTCCATGTATTAGGGAATTAAATTTAAGGAAAATAATGTACTATTTAACAGTACATAAACTAAAATTTTTTCCTAACAGCTATGAAAATTTCCAAAATTTAATTGATCCTGCGAGAAAAGGGACCAATCGTAGACAGATCCAATATTTGTGCCTTTTTTGAAGGGGACCCGGCACTTTTTCATGATAAGATCCTAGTACATGGTTAATTAACACCTTGTGATATGCACAACTCTATTCGCCAACTGTTGTTTTTTTTTTAATCTACTGACCCTTTTTCTGGTTATAGTTTTTTTTTAATCCACGAGATCAGAACTACACGAAAATTGTGCATGTATTTTGTTGTTGTTACAATAACGAAACACATGCAAAATTTTCGTTCATGTGTATCGTTCGCCTTCTGTAAACTGGCACTAACAAGGGAAGTCTCCCTAGTGTCACCCGCCGATCTTTATGGAATTAGTTTTATTTTGTAGAGCAGAAAAAATAAATGGGCACGCATTTTTTTAACCGGCCCAAATTCATTTTTAGGTGGTGTAAATGAGGGTGGAAGAAACGGTAATTTTTCAGTTTTATTTTTCGTTTATATGAAAGATCTTTGGATAACCTATCTACGTGTGTAAAGAGCTTGTCCAAACTTGCACAACTTTTTGCCACATTGAGTAAAATAGCAAAATTTTAGGACATTTTTGTTTATAAGTCGAAAAATATTAACATTTTTGGCAAGCTGTTAGCACTACGGGATAGGTCTTTTAATTACATTTAATCTGATACCAAATATGCCAATATTAATATTGATTAAATAGGCGAAAATCGTAAAAAAGCTCAAAAAAGTCAACTTCTCCCCGTACGAATCGACCCCCGCACTAAAAATGAATTTGTGACGCTCAAAAAAAAAAACGTGTCAAATTAATTTTCGTTCTGAACAGCATATCCAAATTCATGAATATCGGAGAGTGACGCCAGGGATACTTCTCTTGTAAGTTATTTTATAAGAAAAATTTCGGAATTAATTCTGAAATGTCTTCCAGCAAGAAGCTAAATTAATCAGCTTTTGAATCATTTTTGCTACGAAAATCGGTAAATTTTTTCTAAATCGGTCGCGGGGGTACTAAGGTATCTAAGAAAGTGAAAAAGTCCTGAAAATAGTACTAAAGTACTAACTTTTCCATCCCTGAGACACATATTTTTTTTGCTCAGAATTAAATTTTCTATTGTTTAAAAATATCACAGTGTATGAGTGTGTGTATTGTTGACTATTGTAATGGTGGAAAAAAAAGTTATGCAAAGAGATGATAGAGCGTGCTGGGAGAGAAGAATTTACAACAAATAAGTTTAGATGTGGCCATATGTTTTGGTTTTAAGAGAAGTGATCATGATCATAAATGTCCAAAATTACCACATTTAAATATATAAATATATAAATATCCTGAAGCTGATGGCAATGCTGAGTTGCAGCACGTGATAACAGAGAATGCGATCTCAATCTTTGCGGATGAATTGAAGATGAGAATCGGTACGGGTTCGGGAGTGTATTTTGAATGCCTCGAAATCAGAGCCTAATTTAGATTTCTGGAAAAGTATAGTGTTTTTCAGACTAAAGTACTTGCAATTGACATTGTGCTATTAACATTTTTGTGTCCAGTCTTGCAGCTCTGAAGGACTTCGAACAGTGGTCAGCATCCATTGCACCCAGAACCCGAGCAATGAACAATAAAACAATGAACTTTGAGCCAACAATCAAGAAATGCCCCCTACTAATGCAGTACGCAATACTAGGAAAATAGGTTATGAGGAGGAGGAAAGGGAGAGAAGTGTTTATGGACACTTAATTTTAACTTTTCCAGATCGTAGCTAACTGGAAAGACTTCTGGGGGGAGTGAATTTCACATACGACTACGAGGCAATTCGAAGTGTTCTTGTGCTGCAAAAAGCTTTGTATAATGGAAACTTCCATCCGGGGCTTATATGAGTTTTTTGTAATGGAATAATTATAAATTTGTGGTGTGATTAAAATATTTATGTAAGAAAGGTTTATCGGGACAAGAAATTCATAATGATATGCTGAATGTGTTAGATAAAAGAGCTTCTTAATATGCAACAGTAAAAAATTGGGTTGCTGAATTTAAACGTACAAGCAATGAAGATGAACCCCGAAGTGGACATTCAAAAACTGCAACAACGCGAATCAAAATGATTCGTTCACGAACTGTTAAACGAAACCAAAAATTTAACGATTGAACACGATGTACGAAGAATTGTCATGATCAAAATGATTCGTTCACGAACAGTTGAACGAAAACAGCAAATGATCGATTGAAATAGATGAACGAACTGGGTCTTTTATCTGAAATAAACACAAATGAGCGCTCACTCAATTGAACAAGTTTAAAGGGGGCATACACGATACTGCATGCTGTACAACTTGTTCGATGAAAATGTGATTTTGATCGTGTATGGGCTTGTGGACGGCCATTACAAAAACAAAATACACTCGTCCATCAAACAAGTTGTATAACGATACTGCAAGGGTATGGCCACCTTAATCGCTTCAGTAGGGATATGTTCAAAATAAATCTAAGGTGGATTTTTTGCTAACGTGTATACATTATTTCATACAAATTTGACGTTTTTAAGTTATATACGGCAAAATTATCCCCCACGTGATGAAAATCGTTCGATTTCAAATCGATCGTTTTTGAATTTTCTATTTCGATGATTTTGAAATATTTGTAAAAAAAATAAGATAAAATTGTATGAATTCATTTAAGTATTTGATTATACTTAAGCCTTTAAAAACAATTTCAAGTTATTTTGGCTTTTCTGTTAACTTTTCGAATTTCGATTTTTAATGAAATCGATCGAAATTGAAATCGTTCGATTTCCATCACATACCAGTATGTCAAATTTTTATGGGATAATTTATACACGTTATCAAAAAAAATTATGTACTAATAAGCGACATCGCCCTCAAAATCTGTGATGGGTATTAGCATCCGTACTCAGAACCAACTTTTCTTCATACTACTTGTTTCTTCGACAATCTTCTGAAGGTGTTGTTTTTAATGTAAATGACCTTATTATACCCTCCAACCGCAGTATGGGGGTAAACTCACTTTGTCATTCCGTTTGTAACGCATCGAAATATCGGTCGGGGACCCCATAAAGTATATATATTATTGATCTATGGTCGATTTTAAGACATTCTGTGAATGTCCGTCTGTCCGTCCATCCGTCCGTCTGACTGTAGATGGCACGATGCAGTCCAAAATAAAAGAGCTAGCCTCCTGAAATTTGGCACGACTATGTCTTATGGTCCTAGGTAAATGGGCAAAATCGGCCAAGGGGGGGAAAAGTTCCCCCTTGAAGAACTGAACCAACCTCTGAAAAAATAAACTATTTTTATATGTTTTTTGTATTTTTGTTAAATAAATGGAACGTTTGGTATATTTATCGGAATGGGAAGTTGCTCTCAACGTCCCCCACTGACCCCCATCACACCGACCCTCCCACCCCCCCCCAAAACAAACGCCCCTGAATTTTTTTTTTAATTTTTTTACATTTTGGAGGGTATAAAAGATTCGGCACAGCCGAATTTAACACTCTCACTTGTTAGACTTTAAATTAGAGATTAGTGCGTGATTCACGCGAGATCATGCGTGAGTGTGACTGAATTCAATTTTACTCACGTGATTGTGAGTGAGTGTGAGTGGGTAAAAAAATTGTGTGAGTGAGTGTGCGTGAGTAAGATTTTTGCGTGAGTGAGTGTAAGTGAGTCCTTTTTTTTTGCGTACCAAAAAAGCAACAAAAAAACTTTAAAATTTGGCTAAACTCAAGATTTCGTCCCACAAAAAGCAAAAAAAAATTGTAAAATTTCGCTGAACTTTAAAATTTGTAAGATTTTTTAAATTTTAGTTTTTGATTTTTTTGTATAAAAAAGAGTTACGTGAGTGTAAGTCAACGTGAGTGTGAGTGAAGCTTGTGCGAGTGCACGTGAGTGTGAGCTGTGTTAAATTTACTTACGTGATTGTGAGTGAGTGTGAGTAGAAAAATATGCTCGTGAGTGATTGTGCGTGATTCAAAAATTTCTGTCGGGAGCGTGAGTGAGTGTGAGTCAAAATCACTCACGCGCCCATCTCTACTTTAAACCACAAAATTTATAACCTGTGGAAAACTATGGTTCCTAAATATTTAAATTAATATGTATGCCCAATTTCCCTGAACTGATGTACAGTTTCAGTAAAAAATTTTAATTTCTCCATTACCAAAATTTCTTAAATCTCTCAAATACCTTTAAAAATCTGGCATCACCTTAAAAAAATTTCCATGCTCATTTTAATTGCTCCATATAATTTCATTTCTCAACACATTCCCATTAAAATAAAATTACGCGCGTGTTTTAATACCACAACATTCCACACAATTTGATTGTTTACATTTGGTGATTCCAACAAGAAACCAAATGATAATCAAAATACATGTCAGACTAAATTAAAACTTGTTTGCAAACAACAAGCAAATAGTAACAACAAATTGGTAAATACAACTCGTACCAAAAGTAATCAGCTGTTCTAAATAAATACACAGTAAAGACTAGAAGAATATGGAAAAAAACAAACTAAACAAAATACGAAATATGTACACAACACGGTTGGGAAATGTGGCACAATAGTGCCATTTTTGGCACTATTGAATGGTCTGTGGCACCACAAAAAACAGTTTTGGCCCTTTTTCATTCTCTGCAAATATTGTCAAAATAAAAAAAAAATATATTTTTACTTAAATTTATTTATTATTACAAAAAGGGCAAAAAGTATCACTTTTCCCCTTTTAAGAATCCTACAATTTATTGCAACGATGTAAGTTTTTGTTTTCTTTAAATTTATGATTTCAAAGTGAATGGTAACAAAATTCCTGCGGGAAATTGATTGGTCCTATAGGAACAACTGTTCCGAAAACCCCACCCTATGGATTATTCCAAGCGACCTGGTCATAGAACACCAGAATCTAAAATACCAGTTTGCGACTAGTTATGGGGCATGTCACAAGGTGTTACTTAAACACTTACTAAGATCTTGCCATATTAAAGTGACAGGTTCCTTTCATACAAATGTACCACTCTAGAACCTCTCCTTTCCCGCAGGGATAATTTTACTGTCAAAACTGGCAATTAAAAAAAGGAATTAGTTACGAGGAATTTAATAAGAAAATTTTTGGCCCTTTTCAGCCCATTTTGGCACTTTTTAGCCTTCAACTTGGCACTAATTGAAAATTCTCAAATACCAACACTGGTACACAAAACATAAATAAACGGTTTCATTTGTGACAACACAATGTGTTGTTGTAGTTAAAACGTGTTGCTGCCAATGAGTCAGCAACATAGAGGAAGAAGGCAGCAAATGTGTGTTAGATAAACTAACGAGTAAAAGATAAACAAAATAGTAACGAATTGTATATTAAACCTAAAATGAGTACAGGGGGTTTATTTGGTTTTTATAGAAAATAGATTGTTTCTTAAGTTTAGCAAAGTTTTTAACCCTTAAATGGGTAAAATGATAAATGTGGTATTAAAAGCACTGAAATAAAATTAAATTTTTGATTATTTTTTTAATATTTAAAAAAAAGTCGCCCTTTTTTTATAAATTTTATTGTAAAATTCAAAAAAAATCTTTAAAACACTTACCTGTTCTATATCAAAATCCCATTCTGGTGATGGTGATCGTATAGACCGTTCTGCTGGCGGTGTACCCTGTGCCGGTGAACCGTGAGGTTCTTCGGGTATAACAGCAAAACGGCCTCTTTGTAGAATGGGTGATATATTGCCATAATTAGCTGTAAAGAAAAAAAGAAAGTAAAATTTATTTGTATGTTTTGTTTTAAATTGCAAAAATTTTGAGTTTTGAGATTTTATTCCCATCATGAAGGAGCTCAAAAACTGTTTTAAAGTAAGGCTTATTACACTGTGCAACACGAATTTGTATCATGAATGAGGCCAAAAAATTAAAATTGATTACCAATGGACTAAATCCCGTAGTTTTTTATGGCCCACTGTAGTTTTAAAGTTTTTGTTTCAAAGGCGTTTGGAAAACGACAAAAAACTGTAATAAATGTACCTCTGTAGAATTGTATGGCCGTTCTCTTTTTAGAGAAAATTTAAGGCCATTTTCCCACATTTAACACAAGTCTTTTAAAACTTCTATTGTAAAAGTTGAGATGTTTAACAAATATTTTCTGCATAAAATATAACTAGAGATATATATTTTATAAAGTTCGTAAGACATGCGCAAAATGCTTTAAGAAGATCACAATTTTACAAATTCATTAAAATGGGAGCTAAAAGGTTAATTTGTCCAATTTGTGTTGAAAAATTTTTGTAAATACAGGTTCCCAAAACGAAATATGGATTGTGACTGAACAGATCGCGGTCATAACCCCCATATTTGTTATGTAACCACTTTCAAAACGGACATAATACCCATTGGGATTATGCCGTTTTCTAGAGAGGGTGGATTTAAGGCATGGAGTTTGTAATAATCTCAGAAACAATTTTGAGACAAAACAACCTGACCCGGTTGATAAAGTCAACCATTTTGCTGAACTTTTTGCAAGGAATTCATACTTGCCAGAAAATGACCAATCTCTGCCTGGGTATTCTCAGTACCGTTTTAACCATTAGACCATACTGGGCACGTTCCCAGGGCCCCCGACGTCGCGGGCCCCGAAAGGTCGATTAATTTGCTTTCACAAAAAACAGATCTTAATTTTTCCGTTTTATACTTATGTTTTTTAAGCGCATAAACTTTTTTTAAAAACAAGACTTATAAAATTTCGAAACCTAATAAATTTTGCGTATAGAAAATGTCAAATTTTTTTTCTACAGAGAAATGCTTTCTTCATAAAAAGTCTCAAACTCATTTTCCTTTATAAAAGGTCTCAGGGTCTGAGATATTTTTCATATAGAAAAAGTCTAAGCTTCATATATGTTTCTTGAAGAAAAAGTTTCAGATTCCGAGAACTTTTTCCTTTAGAAAAAGTTTATGATTCTGTGACCTTTTTTCTATAGAACATGTCTTAGATTCTGAGACTTTTTTTCCTATAAAAAATTTCAGATTCTAAGACTTTTTCATATAGAAAAGATATCAAATTGTGATACCGAGATTCCGGGGCTTATTTTCATAGAAAAAGTCTCAGATTCTGAGACCTTTTGCTCATAGAAAAAGTATTAGATTCGGAGACCTTTTTGGCATAGAAAAAGTATTAGATTTTGAAACCTTTTTCTTATAGAAAAGAAAGAGTACCTGGAGCTAGAAAACCCCAACTTGAAATATATATTTTTTTTTATTTCTTAAAACAGAAACGAAAAACATTTTTTTCTTGTCATGCGATTTCTAACTTTCCAGGGGCCCCCGAATTCTTGTGTGCCCAAGGGCCCCGCCATACCTTAAGACGGCCCTGGGTATCCTGTACTATGCCCAAGATTCTTCTTCTTTTTCTCAGCGCGTGCAGTTAAGAGGGTTCTTGCGGATCTCAACGTAAATAGGTAACCATTGCCATATGGCATTACAGCACTGGTGCTGAAACAGTGTTTTTCGATGCTATGTCGTAAATTGGTAAACCTTTTTAACAGGTTGCCAACCTTCAGCATATTTCAAAAAATGGTAAGGCTACTAACCCAGAAAATTACCGCCCAATCACAATTTGCTTTTCGCTTTTGAAGGTGATGGAGGGTATGCTTAATTATCATTTATCATCTCGTAAATTATTTAGACACCAACTCATTACTTAATGATCGCCAGTATGATATTCGTAAAATTCGTTTTACTGGAGACCTGTAAGCATTCCTATCGGATCACTGGAGTCGGTCTAGACACCATTTTGGTGAGAGTGGGGTGGTTGCTCTAGATATTTTCAAAGCATTCGATCGTCTATAGTAAGCTGCGCTAAGCTAATTGCTTTTGGTTTGGGTAATGATTTTTCTAGTTTTATTTCCAGCTTTCTCAGGGACCGCACTACACGTGTTGTCATAGATGGAGTCTCTTCTACAGAATTTCATCTTAATTCAGGAGTACTACAATTTGCTGTGCTTTCTACCTTTATATTTCTTATATTCTTAAATGCCCTTCTAACAAGGAAGGTCTTTCACATTGCACCCACCGATTGTTCTGAAACTTGATTATGGGAATGAGGGGGAAAAAATAAGAGTTACCTGTTTTTTTTAGCTGCCCAATCTCAAATTTAAAAAAGGGTTGCCACCTTATGAAAAATTCGGGAAAATCCGTGTAAAATCCGAACTAGCAGGAATTTCGGCAAGCAAAAAAATTCGGGTCTGCTTAATTTTGATAGAGATTATTATATATGATTTTGACGGTCGTACGTATATATGGGGCATTCCAAGCCAAATCACTCACTTTTAGACCCGACCCCTTTCGATTTATTTTATTTTTGGATATGTTTTAGTACTTATTAAATGCAACTTGGACACCAATTTTCAGCCTTTTATTTCAAGATGGTGTTGAGTAATCAATATATTCATTTCGAGGTAAAAATACGTCTCACAAAAATTTAGAACGATCGGAAAGGGGTAAGGCGTTTAGCATGGTCCTTGAAGTTTAAAAAACGGATAACAAGGAATAATATGAATTTTTTTCTGTTTTCGCAATATTTTTGGTATTTTAAAATAAGTTTTATTTCAATCAGGGTTGCAAAAGTTGGTACAATTGTACTTTTTTTGGTACAATTCAAAGCTCAAAAGTACAATGGTACACCAATGACTCATTTGGTACAATTTAAGAACTTTATCAGCTGATGGTTTTTTTTCATGGAATTTTCCCAGATTATAAATTTCAAGAAGTAATCTTCCTGAAAATTTTTTCACAACAAGACATTAAACTTCAAAAGTGGCTGATTTTTTGTAGTAATGAGTTAAAATTTCGAGCAAGTATTTTTATCATGTATGCTTAATTGGTTAAAAATTATTTCATGTTTTTTCAAAAGTTTAAAAGAAGGATGATTTCAGATTTTCATACATTTTTATTGAAAGCAGACGATCTTTTTCGAGTTCACCATTACTACATTTTTTGATGAATATCGAAAAAGTATTCTTATCATACACACAAAAAATTATTGGCTAAAAATTTTTAATTAAAACAATTGATCAACAAAATTTAAATGAATCATTGTTGTTTTGATCAACATTTTTGTTATTTTCTTTTACTGCTGAACTAACATTTTGTTATGAGCTTACAGTTAATTCAATCGATAAATCGATCATTATTTTGATTGACTACAAATAAAAAAAATATAAAATTTATGATCAAAATTAAAAAATGTTTGATTAAAAAAATATTTATTTAATCAACTATTCATTTGGTGATTGATTGAAATGATAATTTTCTTCATCGAAGGAGATTCAATCAAAAAATTGATTGAAATCGCGTTTTTCGCGAAAAAAATCCCACAGATTGGTATTAAAGTCCAAATGGGTGGGGATTTTCATACATTTGTATGGAAATCAGCCGATCTTTTTCGAGTAGTACGCTTATGCCACAATTTTTGTAGAAATGAGTTAAAATTTCAAGGAAGTATCCTCGAAATGTACGTAAGTATAATATTTTTCCATTTTTTTTTTTAAATTTTGCATAAAAAATCCGGATTTGGTACAATTGGGTTCAAAAAAGTACAATTTTATGAGCTCGTTGGTACAATTTTGATGTTCTCATTTTGCAACCCTGATTTCAATCAATTACAGAATTATGATGTAGAGTAAAATGCCTTTCTAATAAGGTACTAAAAACTAAAATCGGTTGAAAATCAGCCAAGTTATTAGAACATCCCCAGGCATCTAGCGTGTGTCATACCGCTTGATTAAAGAATACGAGTCCCTTTTTGTAAATTTATTGAAATTTTCTACTGTAATAAAATTTTTTCATTATTCATGTTTCAGTGTAATATTTTTTTGGTTTTTCCAAATTTTAAAACAAAAAAAAAAAAAAAAAATTTTAAATAGAGATTCCAAAAGGGTGTTGAAAATGCAGGCATTTTTAGCATTAATTTAAAACATGTAGCAAAACACAATATGAAAAATACTTTTCATCAAATTACATATCAACTTGAAGAATAAAAAAATGTTATTACAGTAGAAAATTTTAATGAATTTCAAAAATCGGATTGTATTGCTTAATCAAGTTGTCTGCCATACGTTAGATGCCTGGGGAAGTTGTAATAACTTGGCTGATTTTCAACCGATTTTAGTTTTTAGTACCTTATTAGAAAGGCATTTTAGTCTACATCATAATTCTGTAATTGCTTGAAATAAAACTTAACTTAAAATACCAAAAATATTGCGAAAACAGAAAAAAAATCATATCTTTCCTTGTAATCCGTTTTTTAAACTTCAAGGAACATGATGAACGCCTTACCCCTTTCCGATCGTTCTAAATTTTTGTGAGACATATTTCTACCTCGAAATGAATATATCTAGGGTAAGGTAGGGTCAATATCTACAAATTTATTTTTTTGGGGGCACCATATAAAATAAATCAGAGCCAAAAAATAAAAGGTGCAATTTTTAAAATTTTAAAAAAAATAGAAAGAATTGTGATCAGATCTCGAATTATGGCTTAAAAGTTGCGTAATTTAGAGTAGAATTTTTCTAGTTTTTTACAAAAAAATCGAAGGTTTCGGACTTTTCCAAAAAGTCGATTTTAATTTTTAAACGTCAAAAAATATGTGATAATTACTTCGAATAATTTTTTCATATTTTTTTTCTAAAACTACATTTAAATACCAACAAAATGTTGTCCAACTTTTTTTAAAATATCTATATTTTTTAATGGTCAAAATTAATTTAAAATTTCAACTTTTGAATTTTTTTGAGAAAATCGCCATTTTGAAAAATTGATTACTCAACACCATCTTGAAATAAAAGGCTGAAAATTGGTGTCCAATTTGCATTTAATAAGTACTAAAACGTATCCAAAAATAAAATAAATCGAAATAAATCGGTCTAAAAGTGAGTGATTTGGCTTGGAATGCCCCATATATACCCACATAAACTACCCCAACTATAATACATTTTTGACAATAACGAAGTTAACGAAGCCGAATTTGTACACGTCCGATACACCATTGGATAGGTCATCAAAAAACCTTTCGATCTGTATAAAATGTTAATACAGTTTCTTTTGAAGAAATGGGAAAAAATCTTCAAAAAACGAAAAAAATCCCGTTTTTCCTCCTCCCCTTTGACCCACTAAATTTGAGATTGGGAAGCTAAAAAACAGCTAACTCTTATTTTGCTCCCCTCTTTCCTATGTGGAAGTTTCAGGACAATCGGTGGGTGCCCTGTGAAAGACCTTCCTTGTAAGTCAAATTAATCCTATCAACTCCTTTGCAGATGACAGCAACATTTGTCATACATTTTTCATTTCCCAGTTTTCTAAATCGTAGCTGACTGGGAAGACCACTACGGGGAGTTTATTCCTAATATGGCTGTGCGATAATGCGTTGTGCGATACATTAAACATTCGACTACGAACGGCTATGATCTACTGGTTAGACGAGTACTACGAGCATGCACCCTCGTCTGTGGGAAGAGTACACCTATCTCAGCTGAGCACTTACCGTGGTAATATCGATAGAACATTGACACACAACCATCATTCCGACGATGTTCCAATGAATTAACAGAGCTGGTTACCCTTCTGTCATTGATGAGCTTCAACGCACTCCTTTGCATCCGGTCCAGAAGCTCCAAGATAGACCCTGAGGCTCCGCCCAGCTGTATTCCAATTCCAGCATTGTAACAGCGATTATGGCCACAGCGCAATCTTGAAGAATATAACAATACCATAAAATGTGGACTGTGCTCCCTCTATAAGCCTTTTTGAGCAACACTTTACTACTATGATATTATCCAGGGAGTCTTGGATGAGTGGAATTCCGGGTAGTGGAGCCTCCATTAAATTTTACACGTATGTATCGAGGCTGCACGAACAAGTGGGCTTCGGAGTCTATTCGGAGGAGCTTCGGTTAATCCTGGCTCGAAGATTGCCGGATCATTGCAGTGTTAACAAGGCAGAGATGCTGGCAGTAAAGAAAGTGGCTGACTGGTTGAGCTGCAATGTATTGTCAACAACTGCAGTCACATCCATTCTGACAGTCAGTCGCGGTCGAGTCCCTGGATTCAACGTTATTAAAAACAAGATCTGCCACTAACTGAGGCACGTCTTTAAATGAGATGGCCAAGCAGTTTGACATACGACTCATGTGGATCCCAGGGCACAGAGACAGTCCAGAAAATTGCAAAGCCGATGAGCTTGCAAGACTGGGAACTACCTTACAGTTTCCAACAGAATTGGAATGTTGTGGTATGCCTCTAGAAACTGTCAAGCAAAACCTACGGCTTTGTTCCGTGACGGAGACTAATCAAAGATGGGCAAATGGAAGGACGTGTGAGACAATACTACAGATTTGACTTTCTCTTATTTAAAAGTGCACAAGTGATTTGATATCGCTTCTGAGAGTAGATATTTCGACGGTGGTTGCTATAAATTCTTGACACTGTGCCTTCGAATGACTTTTGTAGGAGTTGCATATTCCTTTGCCCGGCACTTTCTGGTCAGAGACTTGCTTCACTGGGATCTAGGGAGCTGCACGATCTTACTGATTTGTCAGATGACTGTCCAGTATATCGCACAATGCATTACATAGAAAACTCGTTTCTCAGGCGATCTATCCATATGTGGAATAATCTCCCCGAAGATAACTTTCCTGTCACTTTTAATCTAGAAAAGTTGAAGTCAAATATTCACAAACACTACTCCCTTCTTCTTCCCCCATACCTATTTTTTCATGATATCAACATTTGTAGGGGGCATCCCCTGAGTGTTGGTTAAATAAAAAAAAAATGAAAAATAATAAGGATTGAATTCTCGATTGAATCTCGAAGTTTTCATAAACCTTAAGATTCAATCGATGTTGTAATTCTAAATATCTCAGATGTCGGCATCCTTAACAAGCCACAATTGTATCCCGAACTCATGATAAAATCATAAGTTCTTCACGTTTTAGTAACGTGAAAAACAGACAGCTCGTGGAATAAGCGTCATCTATATCCACGGTTGCTATAGCTATTGTGGAATCAGACACTCTTGATGTTTTAGACATAACAATCCAATATGATGTTCGTTGGAACCAACATGTTTTTTAAGTGTCAAAAGAAGCATTCAAGTGTCTTGGTTTCACAAAACGTTGCAAGAATTACTTCACTCCGTCTGGAATACAACTCCCAATTCTGGGCACGTACTTAAAGTACTGTCTTAAAGATTCTGAATTGGGTGCAAAGGAGTGCGTTGAAGCTCATCAATTGACAGTAGAGCATCCGACAAAAAAAATGACTTCCCCATTCTAGGCATTCATTGTCGAATGTCCAATGTATCGCACAATTGAATCTCGAAGTTTTTAATCGATGTTGCCATTCTAAATATGTCGGCATACTTCACAAGCCACAATTGTATCCCGAAATTGCCGACTTAAAGATTTTTTGGAACCCAAATTATAAGTTCTTCACGCTTTAATAACGTGAAGAACAGACGGCTCGAAATCAGCAGCATCTATATCCACGGATGGTATAGCTACTGAGGAATTAGACGCTCTTGATGTTTTAGACATAACAATCCAATGGGATGTTCGTTGGAACCAACATGTTTTTTAAGTGTCAAAAGAAGCATTCAAGTGTCTTGGTTTCATAAAACTTTGCAAGAATTAATTCACTCCGTCTGATCTCACTATTCATACCGACAGTATCCGACAGAAAATGGAAAACAACTCCCATTTCTGGGCAGGTACTTCAAGGCCTGTCTTGAAGCTTCTAAATTGGGTGCAAAGGAGTGCGTTGAAGCTCATCAATGACAGTAGAGCATCCGACAAAAAAAATAACTGCCCCATTCTAGGCATTCGTTGTCAAATTTTCAATGTATCGCACAATTGAATCTCGAAGTTTTCATAAACCTTAAGATTCAATCGATGTTGGCATCCTAAATATCTCAGATGTCAGCATCCTTTACAAGCCACAATTGTATCCCGAAGTTACAGACTTGAAGATTTTTGGGAACCCATGATAAATTCTTCACGCTTTAATAACTTTTTTCCTAAGTTTATGTCATCGCAATGTTATAACATCAATGACGTACCATTGTCTCTGCCCACCATGTCTGGATTTGAAGTGTTATTAAATTTAACTCGTTATATTAAATACGAAGGATATTTTTATTTGTTGATGATAGTTCTAAATAAAAACACCACAGGGCGCTTAATAATACAAAATTTTAATCAATCATCCTTTTTGTTTATACTTACAAGTTGGCATTAGACGAAATCTTCCCAATGTTGTTTCAGGTGGACCTTGAGGTTGTGTTGATGTAACACGAAAGCGACCACGTCTAGCGGCGGCTACTTCTTCGTAGCCTCCACCACCGGTGTGTGGCATTTTGTAAACGTTATTTTTACTGGAAAAGAAGAAACGGAAAGAAAAACGACATTAAATTTCATATTAAAATTTGTGTTCTTTTTTTGGCTTAAAACCAAAAAATAATATTTAATAATAGCAAAGGTCAAAGGTATACTAAAGCGCCATGTCTAATCATGCTAATGTCCTTTTAACATGCACGTATATAAAAACAGGCTACCCAACACTATAGAAAAATAAGAGAATGGATAATAAGGTAAAAGGTGGAAGAAAAATCAATGATACTTTAACGCGCTACTATTGCAGGTTTTTCTTAGTTAAACACCTTCAAAACGAAACAAGAAGGCTAAGAATGTTAAACATCCTTTAATTTGCATTCTGTATGATGTCATGCCGTGTGTACGGAGGATGTTTAATAAGTTTTTGAACAAAATGGGGGTTAAAAGATTATATTAATCCTAGACGTCTGTTGATCGGAGTGTTCTATAGGCAGGACTTAGTTCAGATCTGATAAATACGTTGTGGAAGCAACGATGAAATAATAAGGTTTAGGTATTTTACGGGGTTTTAACGAGATTTTTCTGAATTCGTAAGCTTCGATTAACAACTAAGATATTTAGACTTCGTTACGTTTAGCAAAGCTTTGAGGAAGTCATGACTATTTTCTGACTATGGTGCCAAGAATATTTTCCGACTATGGTGCCAAGAAAGAAAAGATAATATCATATCTAGAATTTCAAGACTTCGTTAAATTTGGAATATCACAAAGAAACCAGAAGGGTGTAATTTTTTAGGACCCTTACGACAGTTTTAAAGTGACGTTACGTCAGCACACGTCCTATAGACCTTAAATCAGCATAAATATGCATGTGTTAGTATATTTCTTAAACAAAGCGACATCAATCAGCTTGTTGTTGTATTTTTATGCTCCTAGTTGTGAGTTTTGATGACATTCGTGTTGAATACATGTGATTAGCCGAATGTGTTCGGGAATCCCGAATCGGGATCCATGTGCAATGGATGCCGACCACTGCTTTAGAACCAATATTATTTAACGCTTCACGTTAGCAGACATGGTTAGGTTAGGTTAGATTGCAAGTGGCTGCTGACGTAGACTCTGAGGTCCATTGTAATACCACGGGACCGTAATTGGTTTCCCTACTAGTCCCTGTCGTTAAACCAGTTTGAGTTTCTTACTAAACTGCTTAGATATGGAATTTTGACATCCGACAAATCAGAAAGATCGTATAGCTCCCTAGATCCCAGTGAAGCAAGTTCAACCGCTCTGCGTGCTTCCCTATAAGACAGTGTCCGGTAATTATAGAAACCACCGTCGAAATCTCTCCTCTTGGAAGCGATATCAGCTCACTTGTGCGCCCCTGATTAAGGGAAAGCCAGATCAGTCTTGTTGTCTCACACGTGCATCCATTTGCCAATCTTTAATACGTCTCCGTCGCGGAACAAAGCCGTAGGTTTTGCTTGCAAGTTTGGTATACCAACACATTCCAATTCTGTTGGAACCTGTAAGGTAGTTCCTAGTCTTGCAAGCTCATCGGCTTTAGGCTAGGTTAGGTTGTAAGTGGCTGCTGACGGTTTACGTCAACACACGTAGACTCTGAGGTCCATTGTGATACCACGGGACCGTAATAGGTTTCCCTACTAGTCCCTGTCGTTAAACCAGTTTCAGCTTCTTATGAAACTCCTTAGATGTGGAATTTCGACTTCCGACAAATCAGAAAGATCGTACAGCTCCCTACATCCCAGTGAAGCAAGTCTCTGACCAGAAAATGCCGGGCAATGGCAAATAAAGTGTTCGATAGTTTCCAACTCCTCTTCATCCATGCAACTCCTGCTAAAGTCATTCGACGGCACATTTAACCGCTCTGCGTGCTTCCCTATAAGACAGTGTCCGGTAATTATAGAAACCACCGTCGAAATCTCTCCTCTTGGAAACGATATCAGCTCACTTGTGCGCCCCTGATTAAGAGAAAGCCAAATCAGTCGTGTTGTCTCACACGTCTATCCATTTGCCCATCTTTAATTAGTCTCCATCGCGAAACAAAGCCGTAGGTTTTGCTTGCAAGTTTGGAACCTGTAAGGTAGTTCCTAGTCTTGCAAGCTCTTTTGCTTGGCTATTCCCTGGAATGTCTCTGTGCCCTGGGAACCCAGTGAAGCAAGTCTCTGACCAGAAAGTGCCGGGCAATGGCAAATAAAGTGTTCGATAGTTTCCAACTCCTCTTCATCCATGCAACTTCTGCAAAAGTTATTCTCAACACATTTAACCGCTCTGCGTGCTTCCCTATAAGACAGTGTCCGGTAATTATAGAAACCACCGTCGAAATCTCTCCTCTTGGCAGCGATATCAGCTCACTTGTGCGCCCCTGATTAAGAGAAAGCCAAATCAGTCTTGTTGGCTCACACGTCCATCCATTTGCCCATCTTTAATTAGTCTCCGTCGCGGAACAAAGCCGTAGGTTTTGCTTGCAAGTTTGGAACCTGTAAGGTAGTACCTAGTCTTGCAAGCTCTTTTGCTTGGCTATTCCCCGGAATGTCTCTGTGCCCTGGGACCCATATGAGTCGTACGCGGCAGTTAAGGGCAGATCTTGTTTTCAGAAACATTGAATCCAGGGACTTGACCGGGGCTGACTGTCAGAATAGATGTTGACTGCGGTTGTCGACAAGACATTGCAGCTCAACTAGTCAGCCACTTCCTTTATTGCCAGCATCTCTGTCTGGTAAACATGGCAATGATCTGGAAATCTTCGAGCCAGGCTCAATCCAAGCTCTTCTGAATAGACTCCAAAGCCCACTTGTTCGTGCAGCCTCGATCCATATGTGTAAAAATTTATGGCTCCACTTCCCGGAATGTCCCTTATCCAAGACTCCCTGGATGGTATCATAGTGGTAAAGTGGCTCATAGAGGGAGCACAGTCCACATTTTGTGGTGTTGTTATCTTCTTCAAGAGTGCGCTATGGCCAGCGCAAACATAGACTTTGAAGTTCGTAGACTCTTAGGTAGTTTAAGATTTCAAAGTTCTTAGGCTCCTAGGTAGTTTAAGATTTCAATTGACCTTTATTTTAATTTTCGGTGCCTTTAGAGAGCCATAATTGCACCACAAGTTTTCTAAAATGCAGTGCCTTTGGAAAGAAAGGACTTTGGAACATTTAGGTTCCAAACCTTAAAAAGTTAAAAGAGCCACTTTTGATACGGATTTTGTCAAACATTTCCACTCGGTCAATTTCGTTAGGAAGTGAAATTAAATGATTCCTTTCAAATGTGGTTTCAATATTTGAAAACACTTTACATAACCAAAGTGGAATTGACATGCATAATTGGAAATGGTTTAAATTTAAAAAATAATTTTGTTTCGCGTTAGCAGAAGACTCATTTAATTTTACTTTCGATACCTTTAGGCAGTCAAACTTTAGGCAGCCAAGATAAAATCTTAAAATCTTTTGTTCTTCCATATATTTTGTAAACCTTGATTAGCTTCGGTACCTTTAGGAAGACACGATAATGA
Source organism: Pegoplata infirma (assembly GCA_963921195.1). Taxonomy (NCBI): domain Eukaryota; kingdom Metazoa; phylum Arthropoda; class Insecta; order Diptera; family Anthomyiidae; genus Pegoplata; species Pegoplata infirma. The sequence goes on from OY992536.1 coordinate 38,089,724, forward strand.
GTTTTTCTGAGCTCGACATCTTATGAAATTCGCTTTTGAATCATTAGTTCTTTAGACTTTGCAAAACAATGATTGAATGATTAGCTTCGGTACCTTCGATACCTTTAAACAGCCAACCTTTAGGCAGCCACGATTAAATCTTAAAATATTTTGTTCTTCGATATATTTTGTAAACCTTGATTAGTTTCGGTACCTTTCGGAAGACACGATAATGAGTTTTTCTGAGCTCGACATCTTACGAAATTCGAGTTTGAATCATTAGCTCTTTAGACTTTGCAAAACAATGATTGAATGACGAGTTCTTAAGAAAATTTTTGGAAGACTTGATTAAATCATATTGTTTTATAATTCGGTGCCATCTGAAAGTCACGATTGAATACCAAGATCACATTCTACTAGAAAGACACACTGAACGCCTAAGAGTCTGCTAAGATGCTAATGACTTCTAGAAAATGTGTATTATCTTGGGAGCAAGGGACAATGATACCCAGCTAAATTATCTGTTCCAAATAAATGGTTCCAAAACACATTATATTACCCTGCAACTGATTCTACTTAACATTCCAGAATCAATGATCTTTGTTGAAAATTATCCCGAAAGCAATCGTTTTTTAGAGCAAGTAGCTTTTTTGCAAAACAATTTTACATAGAAAATTTTGTTGTGATTAGCGAAGAATATATTCAAGCATCTTTTAAACCAGGAATTTGTTCCAAAAAATGTTCCTGCGTACTTCCTGTCATTGTCTCGCCATATCAGGCAGTTGCATGATGTCTCAAAATCTCTAAGTGTTCTGGAAGACACATGTCAGCCAATCTTAACTCAAACCCACTACTTAATTGCCCATTCCCTTACTTCTCCAACGCACTACGTATTTCCATACAGACTTGTAATTTTTTATTTTTTTGTTATTATTCCACTTGTTCTCCCTGGGTATTGTTAGTACTCTGCTGTGCTATTGTTGTAGCTGTCCTAATGATGGATTAATGTCTCATAATTGGTACTCTGTATATATTTTTTTCTACAACTGTTGATACGTTTGTAACCTAGATGGATTTGTGTTTAGGTTTTTCTTTTTTGCTTTTTGTTGAGGTAGTGTCATTTGAGTTGGCCAAACAAATTGGCAATCTTATTTTGCGTCACTTTGATTGATGGATTAATTTCTGATAAGGAAATTATATGTCATATTTAGAAAGATTTAGTTTATGCAAAATTGAATTGAGTTTAATACATATAGAAAATGTCATTAATAGCAACAAAAACAAGTAGAAAAGTTAAATTCGACTTTGCCGAATCTATGAATACCCTCCACAATGCATTTTTTTAAACGGTAGTACATTTTTTAACGTGAAAAAATTAAAAATTTTGATTAGAAATATTTTATTTTGAGTAAAAAACTCTTTTTTTGTCATTTTTTAAAAAAAAGAAAAAATAACTAATTTTTTTTTTGAGTGTAAAATTTTTTTCGAGTGTAAAAAAAAACTAAATTTTTTTTTTTGTATAAATTTTTTTTGAGTGTAAAATTTTTTTTGAGTGTAAAATTTTTTTCGTGAGTAATTTTTAAGTTACCAATGCTTTTAAAACTAAACAAGTTTAAAAAGCATTGCTTTTAAATTAAACAAGTTTAAAAATCATTGTTTAGTTACCACCAATGCTTTTAAAACTTGTTAAAACACGTGGCATTTTAGATGGAACTAATCTGAAATTCAGGGTTTCGCTTATAACTTTTGAACCACTGGACCGATTGAGCTGAAATTTAAAACCAAACAGACCCGGGGAACGGCAAAGATACATGCCGATGTTCAGTAGTCTCATTATTGTCTTTCGAAAGTTATCGTGTTTTTTATCTCGAAAATTCGTGAAACACCCTTGCCGAAATTTACTCTTTTGCTCATAACTTTTGAACCACTGGACCGATTTGGCTGGATTGCAATACCAACCTGACCAGGTAAATGACAAACATATATGCCAAACTTCAGTAGCCTCTGTAAAGTCTTTCAAAAGTTAGCGTGTTTTCTACGGACGGACAGACAGACAGACAGACGGACGGACGGACGGACGGACGGACGGACGGACGGACGGACGGACATCGCTAGATCGACTTTAAATCGATCGAGGATCATAAATATATATACTTTATGGGGTCCTAGACCAATATTTCGATGTGTTACAAATGGAATGACAAACTTATATATACCCTCTATCACTAGAGTGGAGGGTATAAAAATGTTAAGATATTAACGAGTGTAATGATTTTGTAAGAAAAATATTTTTTAAGGCTCAAGGACAATTATGATAGACGAGTCAGATGATTAACTAACTCCAGCTGTTTAGATTTTTCTAACAACAACGAAAAATAAATGACGATTGAATGAGTTGGCCAAAAAGTTGAACACTTGACTCAGAAAATTTGGCATATGACTTTTAGTGATCGGGTGGCCTATGATCGAAAGAAAATGAAGGACAAATATTGCTGTCGTCTACAAAAGAGTAGATAGCAGGCACGTAAGCAGGGACCATACTGTTTATTACTAAGAAATGAGTTTGACTCCAGATAGTTAACAAGATGGTGATTTACAATGCTCTCCATCACCTACGAGAGCGTGGAAGAAATTGATATCAGGCGATACTTTTCACCTTTTTTTATGGGATCGGTTAAAGGTTGGTCAATTTCTAGCAGGAAGGGTAGGTACCCCTGTGCAACGAAAAATGTTCGTAGTTTCCGTGGAAATTATTGAACACTTTATTTGCCATTGCCCGGCACTTTCTGTTCAGAGACTTGCTTAACTACGATCCGTACGCGATCTCTCATGTCTTCTTCAGAGGGAAATGGATCGCAACATTCCTTAACTGGTGAGACTATTTAGATCTAGCCTTTTATTTGGCTACATCCCAGTACCATGGAGACAGGTAAAAGTGATATGGTAAAAATCTAAACAACTGGCTAAATCATACAGGCCAATTAGTCTCAGTTGATTCTTCCTTAGAACTATGGAGAAACTACTGTTTATCAAAGAAACCTTTTTGAAGAGCAAACCGATTCAAATCTACTGAAACTGTAGTCCATCATGTTGTTACATCGATTGAAAAAGCCGTAGAAGAAAAAAAAATTGCTCTGTGTGCCTTTATCGATGTACAGAGAGGTTTCGATAATACATCTTATGCTGTTACTGAGAAAGGTATGGTAAGAAAGGCTATTTCTAGGCTTATAATAAATTGTACTCTGGAGATGTTAACATCTAGGATGATTACTTTCAATCTAGGTAGCACATCTATGATCATCAACGCTACAAGGGGATGCCCACAAAGTGATGTCATATCTTCTTCGTTGTGGCCCTTGGTCATAGATGAGCTGCTGGAGAAACTTAATGACTCTGGTTTTAAGACCTTAGGCTACGCTGACGATCTTATCATTGCTATTACCGGCTGGCATGAGCTGACCATTTCGCACCGCATGCAACAGGCTCTCGATATGACCCAAAACTGGTGTCAATCAAAGGGGTTATCTATTAACCCAGCTTAAGCCATATTAGTACCTTTCACTAGGAAGAGAAAACTCAACCTAACCATGCCAACTTAAAATGGCATAACTATAGGTTTATCAGATGAGATTAAATATTACATTAGACAAATCCTTGCTATGGAACCAGCATCTAAATAATTTAGCCACAAAGGCCACTAGGGCTACATAAGAAAAACCTAGGGACTGAAACCGCATATGATCTTCTCTAACACTATTGTGAAACCTATGCTAACCTATGTTGCTTTGGTATGGTGGCCTAAGGTTGAAGAAAGCATGGTCAGAAATATCTTAGACAAAGTCTACAGACCCGTCAGCATCGACATCACCGGGGCTGGAAAAACATGCACAACCTACCCCATTGGGGCCTTGCATAACATTCTACCATTACATATTTCTTTAATGGAGAATGCTTGAAAGGGTGCCTTTAGGTTGACAGAACTTGGTAATATGAAAGAGGGTCACTTACGGGGGCACATGAAAATTGTTGAGTTTTTTATTAATGCCCCTGTTCTAAAGGTCAATGACAAAATATTACTAACACAGGTATTCACCAGGAACTTTGAAATTAAAATCCTTGAACGGAGCGCGTGGTTAAACATGGCCTGGCATCCTGAACCTAATTCCATGATATGGTATACGGACATTCATCGGTCCGGAACCACTGGGACATGTTAGGGAAAAATTCAAAATATGGAGTTCATGGAACCCTGAAACTTTTGTGGTGGCGAAGAGATTTACAGTTGGCAAAATAAAATTACCCCTGACATACTGCTGACTCTCCCTTCACAAAATCGCTGACACTGATAAAATTCGTCGACATCTAGGGGGACTCTTGTTATCTCCAACTGGCGTACGGTTCTCTTAAGGCTTTTATTAAAAGCCTGAACATTTAGGTCACCCCCTTTCAGGCTGCAAAAAAGATTATTCTGGTAGCAGTGCATAGGGCCTCTTTAATCTAATCTACTAGGATTTAAGGAGCTTCACGATCTTTCTTTTCGAATGTCAAATTTCAATATTTTAAAAGTTTAATAAGGAGCTAAAATTGGTTAAACGGCAGGGACTAGTAGGTGAACCTATTATAGTCCCGTGGTATCGCAACGGACCTCAGAGTTTATGTGTGTTGATGTAAAACGACAGCAGCTACTTAAAACCTAACCTAACTTTCAGAAACGATACTTAGGTTAGGTTGTAAGTTGCTCTGAGGTTCATTGTGAAATGTAATAGGTTTCCCTACTGGTCCCTGCCATTAAACCAATATGAGCTTCTTATGAAACTCCTAAGATACTGAATTTTGACAGCTGACAAATCAGAAATATCGTGCAGCTCCCTAGATCCCAGTGAAGCAAGATCATGTTTTCAGAAACATGGACTCCAGATACTTGACCCCGGCTTGACTGTTAGAATAGATGTTGACTGCGGTAGACAAGGCATTGCAACTCAACCAGTCAACCACTTTGCTTGGTAAACACTGCAATGATCTGGCAATCTTTGAGCCAGGCTCAATCCAAGCTCTTCTGAATAGACTCCAAATTCCACTTGATCGTGCAGCCTCGATCTATCTGTGTAAAAATGTACTATCCTCATCCCTGGATAGTATCATAGTGGTAAAGTTGCGCTCAAAAAGACTAATAGGGGGAGAACATTCCACATTTTGTGGTATTGTTACCTTCTTCAAGATCGCGCTATGGCCACAATCGCTGTTTCTCCATTGCAGTGTGCTATTAAGTCGAATTGCCGACGTAGCCGCATACTGCTACCCAATATGTCCAATGGTATCAGGTGAAGGAGGATTTTTAATGCAGCCGTAGGTGTAGTAGGAAGAGCGCCAGTGATGAACATCGAAGCCATTCTCAGTACCTTCGCTTTAGTTTCTAAAGCAGGTCACTACAATGATTCCATACAGCAGAATTGGTCACACCACTGCTGCATAGATCAAATGAACGACTTTTTCCAATGGCAATTTTACAGGAATATAAAGCAATCGTTGCTATTCTCACCCGTTCCTCAATATTTCGCCTGAAATTCAACTTCCTATCCAAAAATACTCCAAGATACAAGTACTTGGCTCCACCTGAGAACGTGATTTTAATGCCATTCAGAGAAATAAGAGTCAAAAGCAGAAATTTAATTTTTCCATGTAAACAAAACAAGCTCTGTTTTACTTGGATCAACTCCTAGACCACAGGCTCTTGCCTATTTAGACAGATCTTTCAGAGAACCCTGAAAAATGTCCCTCAATGTCGGCAGATGGTTTTCCTTTATTGCTATCGCGACATCGTCAGCATATGCGACAACATGACAGTCACGTGCTTCTAGAGATAGCAACATTGAATTCAGAGCCAGGTTCCAAAGAAGCGGTGAAAGAACACTTCTTTGCGGTGTGCCCCTATTGACAAATCGAGATATGACAGACGCTCCCAATTAAGACGTTATACGTTTATTGGCAAGTAGATTTTCCACCATTAAAACAATCCCACGCTTCACTTCCAGACCAGACAATGCCACTATTATCGAGTCTGGAATGCATGGACGTATGCAGGGGGTGGGCACAGGGGGCACGTGCCCCCCCTTTTCAATTACTTTTCAAGTACTTCTAGTTAAAACTAAATATAAATAGGCGATGGCAAACAATTTTGGGAGTTGTGCCCAACCCTTTTCAAATTTCTGGATACGTCGCTGCTGGAATGACATTATTAAAAGCCCCCTCTATATCAAGAAAGGCCACCATAGTGTTCTCCATTACCGAAAGTAATCTGTCGATTACTTGATGAGCTGTTTCCGTTGATCTACCCTTGCTGTATGCATCGTGATCTTACTACGATGGTACAATTTTCGTCTTTGAATTCCCAATGAGAGTAGAGTCGAATATGTATTAATATTTTAGTTTGATCATTAACGATTGCCATTAAAAACTCTTTGCTACTTGTAGTAGGGAATGGGGTTTTTCTCAGAGGTGCCATTGGGCGAAAACCTCTCTGTCTGCCTTCCACTTGGGGACAGCAAGAAGCGATTCCTCTGATGAAATTCCCAAGCAGCTTACTACTTCCGGTCTTAAACCAAGTATTCCCTGGGAATGTCGCACAGACACCCGTTTGTCGGCAGCTAGAGTGAGAAGGCGCATAGCTGAGTAACCTGATTGGCTTGCTAACACTGACGCGTCTCAGGTAAATAGGTGACAAGTCACTGAAACTCAGCTGTGTACTACAGTCGGGATGGCGACTATGAACTGGCAGCCCCAGTACCATCATAGGATACAGTGGACCAATCATCCGCTTATCTGAACTACAAATGATTAACGAAACTAGTACAAGGAAAATAGAAAACTTAACCCCTACATCGATGACAACCTTTGGCACACGTAAACGGATACGAATTGGACAATGGAACGTTAGAACGCTAAGCGAAACATCAAGACTCGCTCAAATAGAGGCTGAAATGATAAAATACAATGTTGCTGTTCTGGGAATTAGTGAAATGCGGTGGCGCGGAAGTGGCCAAATGGTATCTGCAAATGGAAATGTAGTATTGCATAGCGGAAAGGAGAACAGATGCGAAAGTGGAGTTGGATTTATAATATCCCTAGTAAAAATATTATGCTAATTTTACTAAATAGATCTAATTTGATCCGTAAAATGGTTGTATCAAATAATATCTAATTGTATTACTTTAGATCAAAAAATATAAAAATTTATACAATTTGATCCTGAATTTGGTCAAATCTAATTAGATCAAATTGATCTTATTGTATCTATTTTTATATAATTTGATGAGCAAAACCAAAATACGAATCTAATCATATATGGAGCAATATCTAACCATATAAAGTGGATCAACCGTATCAAAGTGATTGATAAAATTTTATATAAATTTATACGGAAGCATATTAACTCATATAAGATTGTATCAAATTATATATGATTAGACCAGAAAATTTTTACTCGGGATCCAAAGATTTAAAATCAACCTTACACTCATGGAATCCTATATCGGATCGAATTATAACATCTCGTTTCTTCAGTAAGGTTGGAAAGTTCATCACCATTATTCAGTGCTATGCACCCACGGAGGATGCCGACGATTTAGTTAAGGACAGTACACAATATTCCAATCCGCGACATACTTATTCTTACTAGAGATTTTAATGCAAAAATTGGGAACGACAACCATGGCCTGTCCAAAATCATGGGAACACATGGCATGGGAACGAGAAACAAAAATGGTGAACGGTTCATAGAATTTTTCCTGGCCTTCCAATTGGTTATTGGTGGTTCAATCTTCCCCCACAAAAACATTCATAAATACACGTGGACTTTCCCAAACGGTAATACTCAAAACCAAATTGACCATATTTGCATTCGCTGTAAATGTAGAGGATCATTAATAGACGTGCGCACCAAAAGAGGTGCTGATATAGACAGCGATCACGAGCTAGTGGTGGCGACAATAAAAATTAAACTTAAGAAATTTTACAAAAGAAATGCACAACAAATACGTAAACGTATTGATGTCGGAAAACTTCGGGACAAGTAGAAAAGTAACAAAATTGGAGAGGTTTTAAGAGAATGTGTACCAGCAATTAACACAATATGGGATGAGACGTGCAACTTACTCAGGGCCATTGCAGAAGAAAAAATAGGATACAAGCAAGAAACAGAAAGAAAAAAATGGCTATCAGACAACACTTGGACTCTAATCCAGGAAAGAAACAACCTGAAACAACGGAAGATCGATAACCCAAACTTCAAACCACAAAATCAGCCCGAAATGATAAAAGAAAATATGTTGAAACAATAGCCGGTGAAGCGGAAGCAGCAGCAGGCGCGAACAATATGAGGGAGCTACATCAAATAATAGGTCGTCTTTCAAACCAAAATATAAATCGAAGCTATGCGATAAAAGATACAAACGGTCAGCTGCTAACGAACGTCGAAGAACAAACACAAAGATGGAGACAACATTTTGAAGAAATCAGCAACATAGTCGACGATAACGTAGAAAGCTCCACTGAATCGTTTACAGCAACCAACAACACAATATCTATAGACCCGCCTAGTATTGAAGAGATTACATGCGCTGTAGAAAAACTTAAAAGAAGCAAAGCGCCAGGCGAAGATGAAATACCCTCAGAGCTACTCCAAGCTAACCCAGCAGTAGCCGCGGAAATAATTCATCCCTATAAACGTGATGCTTGGGTAAACGAACAGTTGTCTAACACGTGGACAAAAGGTCAAATAGTAAAGCTTCCAAAGAAAAATGACTTGACTGAGTGTGATAATTGGCGAGGTATTACTCTGCTCAACACTGTAAACAAGGTAATTGCTACTATAATAAATATCCGATTACAAATAATCGAAAAATCCTTACGCGATGAACAAGCAGGCTTCCGACCACATCGCAACTGTGTAGATCAAACCAATACCCTCCATGTAATAATAGAACAATCGGTCGAGTGGCGCACACCGCTTTATTTGGTACACTCAAAAAAATAACTTAGTCAAAATATTAGTAAAAGGTGTTGTAATTTACTTCAACCAAACTTTAGCAAAAAAAATTGTAAAAATTTAACTTTTACAGTTTTTTTTGGCAATTTACTATTGGTAAAATACAATAATGTTTTGGTATTTTTACTATATTTTCTTGCTAGTTTTTTTTTTTATTTTACTATAATTTTAGCAAAAATATTAGTATTTTCCTTAAAGAAATGGTAATACTTTTTTTTTTTTTCTTAGTTAAAAAAAAAAAAATTGTTTCAAGTGTTCTAGTGTGAAAAAAATCATTGCAGATTGATGATGCTGCCAACACCATAGCAAAGTAGCCATCCATCAACTGCATGTGCGCTGAAAAATAGGCTACACAATTTTTAGTATTTTTTACCATATTTTTTGCTAATTTTACCATATTTTTTGCTAATTTTATATGAAAATTTTTTTTTAAATTTGCCACCTAAATTGTTAATAAAAAGTTAATAATTTTGAAAAATTATTTTTTTAAAATTTTAACACATAGTTAGATATCTAATCTTCAATATCCAAAAGTTTTTTTTTTATTTTTTTTTTAAATACATGTGAAAAAAATTAAAAATTCGAAAAAAAATTGTTAATTTTTTACAATTTTTACCTGAAAATGTAAGAAATTTCTTGTGTAGACTACTACGCAAATCTCATTTGTTCTACTTAAGCTAAAAAAATGACGCAAAAAAAAATAAAAAAGTGAAGTGTTGTTCTTTAAATTTTTTGTTTAAAGTGTTTAAGTGAAAAAAAAAATCATTTTGGATTTTGATGTTGTTGGAAGTCCAGTTACTGCAACTACAGCTGCTGAGAAGAAGGCAAAAGAAGATGCTGCCACCATCAAGCCGAAGAAACCATCCAACAACTGTAGTAATATGCTGCTATTACTACATTTAAAGAATGTGGTGCTCAGGCAAAAAATTTTTTAGTATATTCACCAAATTTTAAATCAACTACTAATCAGAGAAAAAAAATTACTAAATAAAACAGTTTTTTTTACCAAATTACAAATTTTTTTATCTATTTCAATTTTACCATTTTTTTTTTGGTAATTTTACCATATTTTTTGATAATTTTACAAGGTTGATTTTTTACAAAAATAAAATGGTATTCTTGTAATTTTACCAATTTTTTCCTAATTTTTTGATTAGCAAAATGGTTTTGCTAATATTACCAAAATTTTTGCAACGTCCAAAACTACAGTTTTTTTTGCTAATTTTAACCATTTTTTTTGCTAGTTTTACAATATTTTTTTTTTGAGTGTATTTATAGACTTTAGGAAAGCATTTGACTCGATAAAACGTAGTGCTATATGGGATGCACTTAAAGCAAAAGGTGTACCAACAAAATTAATAAATTTGATTAAAGCTATGTACAACAATACCACACTGCAAGTTCGTCACAATGGTATGATCAGCGAACCCTTTATGACAAACGCTGGAGTTAAACAAGGTTGTCCCTTTCACCATTACTGTTCGCCGTTGTTTTGGATGAGGTTATGTCACAATTATGCAGGAAAAAAAGAGGCATTGTCTGGGATTCCAAAACCACCTAAAAGACTTGGACTTTGCCGACGATATTTGTCTTATATCGCATAAGCTTAATAATATGCGGAGCAAAGTAAATGATTTGGTCGCGTTAGCAAATAGAGTTGGGCTGGAAGTTAATATTGCCAAAACACATGCAATGTGTATAAATAACGCAACCAGCGTTGCCAGTTTTTGTTGTAATTTGTCCCCAAAAAATCGCCAAATCGACTTTAACTTATCATAACTTTCTAAATAAATGCCGGATATCTTTTATTTTGGTCAAATTGGGTTCGCGAACATTTTTTCTATAAGACTGATTCATAAAAAAATAATTGTTCATAGTAATATAACTTTAAATGTGTTGACTACTTAAAAAAAATGATGTACAATTTTCTATTCAACATTTTGCTACATAATTTTTTGGTACGTGGATCTGGACTTTGTTTAATTGGTCAGACTTACAGAAAACATGTTCACAAATCTAATTTGACCAAAATAAACCTTATCCCACATTTATTATAAAAGTTATGATTAATCAAAGTCGATTTGAGGATTTTTTGGGGACAAATTACAACAAAAACTGGCAACGCTGAACGCAACTGACAACCATATTGTAGTACAAAACCAACGTATAAAATATGTGAAATCCTTTTTTATCTAGGATGCATGATGTCGGTAGATGGAGGAGTGGAAGAAGACGTTTCACTCAGGTTAAACAAGGCAAGATCAGCTTTTGGTCGGTTAAATAAAATATGGCGATCCCCCCAAATCTCAAAAAATACAAAAATTCGTATATTTAATGCCTGTGTGAAATCCACACTGCTATATGGAAGCGAGACATGGCTAATGACGAGTACTATAGCGAAAAGACTGCAAGTTTTTATAAACAAATGTTTGCGCATAATATGCCGCATCTTTTGACCAAACGTAATCACCAACATCGAACTCTGGCGATTGACAAACGAAGTTCCCATTATTCGAAGAAAGAAAGAGGAAGTGGATAGGACACACATTGACGACCAGTTGGCAGTATCACAAGAACGGCATTGGAATGGAATCCTCAAGGTAGCAGACGTTCAGGCTGCCCAAAGAACACCTGGCGTAGAACAGTCATACAAGAACTCAATATGCAGAACAAATCGTTTAATGAAATAAAAGATGTATGTAATGATAGAATAAGTTGGAATTTACTTGTAGAAGCCCTATGTTCCCAAGTGGAATAAATAAAGAAAAAAAAAAAACTTGTAGTATAAGGTTTTTATTTTTGCTAAATAATCTTGACAATGGGACCTGACAAATCCTGAAACGCGTGTCGATTAAGTCTTGCAAAAAAATGACCAACATAAATAAATTTAAAACAGAAAAATTATTTTCTTGAAAATTATTCTATGAGAATTCATAGTTTTAATTAGTAAAATAAATAATGACCTCGAGCTAGAATAAACCTACTTAAAATAAAATATTTTAAAGGTCGAATAAAACAATTTTTCTTTTTTAATAAAAATTAATCAGAATTTGAGCCTGATTTACTTGAATGAAAATCATGAAAACCCAAAGTTTTGGGATACTCATATTAAGAATTGTCCCAAAACCAGTATAAGAACTTTAAAATAAACCGGTTGCTATGACAGTATTAGTCCTTCTACAAACGGTACTTTGGCAACCTACCATTTTTCTAGGTTGTTATTTTTCTAAAAATACCTTAAATTCATTCATTAATTTTGAACAAAAACAAAAAAATAACACTTACCACTCTACGATTTAAAAAAATGACAATTTTTATTGCCAAAAATAGAATAAATTAAAAAACACAAACAATTTGAAGAATTTTAATTATAAAACCAACTTTTTGTTGTTTTGATTTATTTAAAACGGAAAACGATTTTATGATTAAAAACGGAAATTAAACCGAAGATTTATGCAAAAAACTGTGGTAAAGGAAGAAAGGCTGACAGCAAGCAAAACAAAATATTAGTTAAAACGACATTAAAACACGCGAAAAAAGATTAAATATCAATATTTTTTTTTAGGTGAAATTTTTGCTATTCAAAGAAACTTTTTTCACACAATTTTAGCACTTTGTAATTAATTTTTTTTTAATAAAATTTTTTTTGATAAAGTAAAATTTAAATTTACTTAAGAAATTCTTTTTTGAATTTTTTTAATCTTAAATTTTTTTTTTCTTAATCGATTTTCACAATATTATGTTAAGTTTTTTGCATATTATTCAAAAAACATGAGTAATAAATATTTGGTCAAAATTTTTTTATTTTTTTAATTTTTCACTTTTATTTTTTTTTATTTTTCTTAATTTTTCACTTTTATTTTTCTTTAAAATTTATTATTTTAACTCATTAATATTTTTTTAGCATGTTGCACTATTGACTTTGTAAGGTTTTATGCAATCTTTAGTAAAATTGCAATTTTTTTTTTCTTTTTTTTTGTATTTTACTTCACTTAAAACAAAACAACAGCATTAAATGAAAATTTCTTTTTAAATTTTTTTTTTTTTTTTAATTTTCTATGCTTTTTTTTCTGATTTTTGCTTTGTGCTCTATTGCTTGCTTATGGTTATGGCCATATTAAAAACGAATTTGCAAAGAAAGAAAATAACACACACACACCAAACACTTTATAAAAACTGGGAAAATTCGTTAATGTATTTATCGAAAAATCCAATTGTGAAATGAGTTTTCTTTTCTAATGCTCATAATTGAGAGAAAAACGGGTTGTTATCAGGGGTGCCAGGTGATTTTGATGAAAAATCGGCATATTTTCAAAAAAAAATCGGCATTATCGGCATTTCAATTTACAAAAATCGTCAAAAAAATCGGCAAATGAAAAATAACCATTTTTAATGCAATAAAAAATATTTTTATTGACAAAAAATAGCAAAATAGTACAATTTAGCATTAAAGGAAAACAAAATTAATACGCTAATTAAAACTTTTCATTACTGCACTAACATTACGTTATATTTTCAGAAAAAACTAAAAATTCTGATTCATTTTTATTTAAAAATAAAAATTGTTTTATTCGACCTTTAAAATATTGTGCTCGATTCGGGAGTACTCTTTCACCATTCACATCCCAGCAAAACTTGGAGGACTTCCAGAACTAGTGCTAGAGTCCTTCTTTTTAGCTCGACTAGTTATCTATCTCGTTCTCAGAGTCATGATTTTTGTTTGAAATTGTCACCCTCAGAACTAGTTCTAGGGAAGTAGTCTAGGAACAATCACACCTTCTATGGAACGGTTCCATAAGTCATTCTAGAACCAATTGTTTATCCCATTCTGTAACCCATGATTTTTGTTTTAAATTGTCAACACCAGAACTAGTTCTAGAACCAGTTCTTTATCCCATTCTTTAACCCATGATTTTTCTTTAAAATGGTCACGACAGGAACTACTTGCAACAAACAATTGTGGCATGAATGTGGAAGTACTTCAGAAATGCCTTCTAGAAGTTGTATATTCACTAATTCTATTTTACTATATAAAACTAGTTCGAGCATAAATGTGTAACCAGTTTAAATACTAAAAAATCGTTAATTTTTTTCTCAACAAATTCATTAAAATAGTTTTAATTCAAATTTTAAAATAGCAAACTAAAAAACAATTAAGTTTAAAAAAGTTGTCACAAAAAACGGAAACAAATTAGTATAATCAAGAAACAAGATAACCACTAACTGACGAGAAATGTAAAATTTTAGGGTATACTCGTAACATATTAATAATGAACAATACATATTTTTCAAAATTAATTTTTTTTTTAGTTTTATAGTACAATTTGTTTTATAGAAGTGGTGTAGAAGTCATGTTCGACTACTTAGTTCTTAGTCACTAGTTCTCTATCTCGTTCTCAGAGTGATGATTTTTGTTTGAAATTGTCACCATCAGAACTAGTTCTAGGGAAGTAGTCTAGGAACCCATGTATGGAACGGTTCTTTAAGTCATTCTAGAACTAATTTTTTATCCTATTCTTAGACCCATGATTTTTGTTTGAAATTGTCACCATCAGAACTAGTTCTAGCGAAGCAGTCTAGGAACATTTTGTACATTTTGTTTAGCAAAAAAAAAAACATTTTTTGTTGAAAATATTACGCAATATAAGCACTTTACTGAACAAAATTAGTAGTATTTTTTGTTTCCGTATTATTTCTATTATTTCATTATTGCAATTGGAAATTATCTAGAAGGAAAATAAGCGATTTTTGAAGAAAAAAAATATTGTAGGGACCAAAAAATATACGATTATATGCTTAGTTGGATTACTCAAACTGCTTACTAATTTTGCTACAATTGGAAAGTTTTGTTTACTTTTTGTAATAAAAAAATCCAGCTGTAGAAAATAAAGTTGCATATTGCAGATTGTAGTAAGGTAATTGAATGGATCTATAAAAACCTATTTGCACTAATGAATGCCCCAATACTTGATAATACCAAACAAATTACCCAATACTTAATAATATTTTTAGCCCCTCTGTACATATTTCAAAAAGTTTGACTCTTCCAAATAGAAGATGAAACAGAGAAATGCGTAATCAAATATATATTTTTTTCTTTTTTGAAAAGTTTTTGAAACAGCTTCCAAGATGTTATTTGAGAACCAGTATTTGTTTCATGGAAGTGGTGCAGAAGTCATGTACGACTAGTTCCAAATCACTAGTTCCCAAACTACTCCAAAAAAGCTCTTTGGAATCAAAATATTACCCTTTTAGATCACTTCTAGAAGTAGTTGTGACATCACTAGTTCCAGGATGCTCTTTGAGAACCTATCGTGACAAGCTTTGAAGTACTTCTAGAACTAGTTATTTTTGAATGACTCCGAAAAGTTTTGCTGGGATACTTCTTAAAAATTTTATATGCTTTTGAATATAAAGATTTTTAAATTTTTGCTTGTAATTATTGAAGATATCAACTAAAAAGTTTATTTTTATAAGAACAACAATTTTAAAATCTTATTTAAAAAATTTGGTAAATTGTGAAAAAGTACTCCCGAATCGAGCACATTATATTTTGAGTAGTTTTGTTCTAGTTCGAGGTCATTATTTTCTTTACTAATTAAAACCACGATATTCTCATAGAATACTTTTCATGAAAACTTTTTTTCTGTTTTAAATTTATTTAAGTTGGTCATTTTTGCAAGACTTAATCGAAATGTGTTTCGGAATTTGGCCGATTCCATTGTCAAGAACTTATATATCCAGCAAAAAAGAACTAAAAAAATATTTTTTTCAACTTTCTTCACTGAAAGAATTTTGTTCATTACGGCTATGAAAACGTTCATTGGTTCTATGAAAAAAATCATTAGAAGTGAGCCAATGATGCCCTTCATAGAATCTATGAACCAAATTCATAGAAACCAGAAATCTATGAAAAAGTTCATAGGCTATGAAAAAAAAATATTTTTAATTCTATTTTTATTTATTTTATTATTTTATTTTTATTTGTTATTTTACTATTTATTTACAATTTCCCACCGAGATTCGAACACAAAACCTGTTGTTCGTAAAGCTTAATCTCTATCCACCGAGCTAAAGGGTACAAACAAATTATAAGAATTGAAATACATTTTGTTTAACATTCTGCTTTCACATATTGAGTTTGTATCACTGCTCTGCTACAATGCACTTTGGCCGAATTTTCAATTTTGGCGGCAAAAAGTCAATTTTTCAAGTATAGATTTTCAAAAATTTTTTGATTGTGTTCCATTCCCAATATATTGGTAAGAAAAAATTTTAAAAAGTTATGATAGTTGGCAACACTGTCGATGTGTAAACAGCTGCTAATGTATACAGTTTTTATAACCCGTGCTGCAAGTTGTAAAGCAACCAAATTTTAATAAATCTATATATTTTTTTTTAAATATATTTTGTTTAAAAAAAATGTTGTGAATATGAATTTTAATACTCGAGGGGAGTATTTTTACGAATTCTTAACATATTTGGGAAAAAAATTTTATTTCGTAGTTATTTTTGAGTTTTTTTAGGGGTAATTTTTTATAAAATTGTGAATAGTTTTATCGTCTTTCGCGGAGTATAACTTAAAATGTTAACAATTGTTAACATTTTAACATTTGACATTAAAAGTTTTTCTGAAGATTATTATAACTGGATAATATGAAACTAGTAAGAAACAAACCAGGATGTCTTAAATTTTTAGAAAAATTAAATTTTTCTTTCACACTTTTCTCAATTCAAAAACCATATATAACAAATCGAAAAATTATAATACATAATTATAATTAGAGCCTGAGCTCGACTGTCTTTACAGAAACAATAATTTAAAAATAACGACTATAAGTCGCCCTAAGTGGCAATATCAGTATCTTTGGAAAATTGGCAGCACCTAACATTTGTGTCTAAAAAATATAGACCATGTCTGGCAACGTTTGCAAAAATAAGTACTTAGATCAGAATTGATGAAGGAGAGGAAGAAGAATAATGATTACTAGGGATGTCGCGAATATTCGTCACTATTCGGTATTCGGCATATTCGGCATGTTTTTTGAATATTCGGTTAAATAAATATTCGGTAACAGTTTGCCGAATATTCGGCAAAATTTAAATTTATTAAAAAAAAAAAACACTTTATTTAAGTTTGCCTCTTTTTTGTAGTCATTTTAGTTTGTTTTTTGTACAAAAAAACGTGAGCACTTGATTCAAATTCGAATTGTTGAGGCAACAGAAAAAATAGTGTCAACAAAAGCGTTGTTGTTTTTTAGTCTGGTACTTTTTTTCAATTTTTTACATAAATAAAATACAGGCGTATGAATAATCAAACTATTCGGCAATATTCGTATTCGGTTCAAGCCGAATACCGAATAGTAAATATTCGGTAAAATGCCGAATACACTATTCGCGACATCCCTAATGATTACTAAAAATTAAAGTTTATTTACATAAAATACCAATAACAACACTTCTGTAAGAAAAAACTACAGGGCCATTTCAGAAAATTTAGCTCAAATTTTAGTCATTTTTGGAAATGGTGTCTCAGATTAATTTGAACC
Source organism: Pegoplata infirma (assembly GCA_963921195.1). Taxonomy (NCBI): domain Eukaryota; kingdom Metazoa; phylum Arthropoda; class Insecta; order Diptera; family Anthomyiidae; genus Pegoplata; species Pegoplata infirma. The sequence goes on from OY992536.1 coordinate 38,107,295, forward strand.
TTGACACATAGATAGCCCTCATAAATATGATATATGTACCATATATCGTTTTTTTACATTTGGTGTATTTAACGAATTATGGCGGGTCAAAGATTGACTTTTTAAGCAAAAGTAAGAAAAATACATCACGTTTAAAGAGCTGTAACTTCTTAACCAATGACCCGATTTTCACAAATTTAGGCTCATGTGAAAGCTGGGGTTCTTCTTTTAGAAAATATTTTTAAAATAACGCAGTTTTTTTTACAGAAATGATGCAAAAATGCAAAAACATTTTTTCTTTTCGAATATTTAAAAAAACACATCTTCGATTTTAAAAAAAAAAATTCTGGTGAAAAATAACAATGTTTTGTATAACATATTCAAAATTCAGAGTGGGATCTCCATGGGATCAAAAACTATTCTGTTTTAAGTACGAGGTTCTCATATTTTTCCCTTAGAAAATTTAAATTTCTAATGTTTTGAATGTTTTTCAAAATTTTAATAGTATAATTTTCTTTGAAAATTTAAATTTTTTTATTGAAGAAACATAAAATTTTAATTTTCTAAGGTAAAATTTAAGAACTTCGTACTAAAACCAGAATATTTTTTGATCCCATTGGGATCCCACTCTGAATTTTGGATATGTTGTACAAAACAGTATTGTTTATCACCAAACTTTTTTTTAAAAAAATCGAAGATGTGTTTTTTTAAATATTCGCAAAAAAAAAATGTTTTTGAATTTTTGCAACACTTCTGAAAAAAACCGTATGCTTTTGAAAATATTTCCTAAAAGAAGAAGAATTTAGCTTTCATATGAGCCATTACTTGTGATAATCGGATTACTAGTTAAAAAGTTAGAGCACGTTAAACGTCATGTATTTTTCTGACTTTTGCTAAAAAAGTCGAACTTTGACCCGCGAAAATTTGAAAACTACAGCAAATTTTGAAAATCCAAAAATGCAACATATCTCATATAAACGTGGATATCTATGAGCCAAATTCTCAGTGGCGTCCAAAGGCATGTTTCCGAACAGTGGGGCGAAAATTTTTGGAATTACCCTACAGCAACAATACCACTCGAATTGAAAAAATCAGATTTAGTTGATACTTGCTTAACAGCCTTCGTGGCGTATCGGTCTAGAGTGATTGTACGTTACAAGCAGTTAATAGCAAAGTATTACAGATGATGATGGGTTCAATCCTCAGCGGCTGCGATCTGTAAATAATTTTCACATATAGAGTTCTATTGACTATTAACTAAATAAATTTGACATTAAAAGTTTTTCTAAAGATTATTATAACTGGATAATATGAAACTAGTAAGAAACAAACCAGGATGTCTTAAATTTTTAGAAAAATTAAATTTTTCTTTCACACTTTTCTCAATTCAAAAACCATATATAACAAATCGAAAAATTATAATACATAATTATAATTAGAGCCTGAGCTCGACTGTCTTTACAGAAACAATAATTTAAAAATTGTTAAAACAGTTTTATACATGTAAATCTTCGTAGAAAGCTCAGGTTTTATTGTATATTAATATGGTATGCGAACGAGTGCGAAAGAATGAGTTATTAGCAAAAACGTGAATTTTGGATGGTTTTTTTCCGCAAATTCACATGTTGAAAAACACACTAAAAACGCTTTAAAGCTTAGTGGAAAGCTACAAAAATATTTTATAGTGTTTCTTTTATTCAAAAAAAAATTTATTCTCAAACAAAAAAAAAAATTACACTCAAAAAAAATTATACACTCAAAAAAATTGTACACTCAAAAAATTTTTTTTTTTTTTATGTTATTAAAAAACGTAATTTCCTCAAAATAAAAATATTTTAAATAAATTACTATCAACAAAAAGGTGTTTTTCTACTTGAATATGTTTTTCAACAATTGACTACATTTTTTTTTACATTTATTCGGTATTCGGCCATATTCGTCCAAAAATGTGACCGAAGCCGATTAATGGCCGAATAGTACTTTTTTGCCTACCGAATATTCGGTCAGACACTTCAAATTATTAAGGAAGATTTTAATTAAATACAGTTTTGTGAGAATTATTTTTTTTCGAAAATCCCCCTTATGGGCGGGCCACTAGAAAAAGGGGGCGTGGACCGCCCACTTTTTCTCAAATCAAATATTTTGACAGAAGAACCCTGCATACCAAATTTGGTGAGGCTAGCTTGTCGGGAAATAGTTTTTGCCGCGATTTGGGGTTTTTCGGCCATAGTGCAATGCTCTGTCATAGAGTTTGCAAAACGATTAAAATCGTAATCGTAATCGCGATTAATCGCACCAATTAATCGTAATCGTAATCGACAAAAAAAACATGCGATTACGATTAATAGTTTTCTATGAAATGCACTGTTTTTATAACGAATTTAAATCAGTTCCAAAATTTTTTGAAACCCATTTTAGAGTCCCCGCACAACAATGTCGGTGACGTTTTTTTCATACAAATTTGGATGAAAAAACGCTCGACCGAAAACCGCTCGAATAAAATCAATTTTATTTTTGTGTCGGTTTCTCTCTCTCTTTTAATTTTTGATATAAAAATGTTGCCACATTTTTATAAATATTTCGATTATTTTCGATTAAGTAAACAAAAAAATGTGATCTCTAACAAAAAAAAAAATATTAAAAATTCTAAAAAAAAACACAAAAAAACTAATCAATGTGAAAAAATCATATTGATATTAAAAAAACAATAAAATCAAATAAAAAATATGTGGAAAAAGTGAAAAAATACTGTAAATATCAACGTATGACGGAAATTCCTGCTGCCGCTTTTGTTTTGCGCCTATACTCTCTCATGACCGAAACCGTCAACCGCTCCGACATTGTTGTGCGGGGACTCTTAAAGTTTCTATTTAAAATTATTTTTCAAAAAAAACTAAATTACTATAAAAAACGATTACTTTCGGATCAATTTCAAACAAAAGTCATTGATTCTGGAATGTTAAGTAGAACCGATTGCAGGATGATATGTTGCGTTCTGGTACCGTTTTTTTGGAGCAGAAAATTTGTATGTGTAGTCCCATGATTCATTTAACTTGTTTCCTTTTCTCGTAAAAGTCATTCAAATTTAAAGGAAAATTTAAATTCTGATATGAGTAAGTTTTAAAGATGTTTGTTTTTAAAATATACTCAAAAGGCTTTGGTCGAAAAATTTGGACATTAAATTTTAAAAAAAAGTTAATTTTTTCACCACTGGTTGCCGACTAATGATGCCTTGTAAAATTCACTGGCCATCGGCAGGTATTTCGACACAACCCCACAGAAAATTTGTTGAACTGGAAGCAGCTTTTGGAAAGGAATCACGTCCCAAGGAGCGAATCCAAACCAGTCACCTTTTAGAGTACTCTTTAGTAGCACGGATAAAGAGCTATTAAGATGCAGTAAAATCAATGTGTCTTTTCAGTGCTGATTGAAGCACTCTTTGTAGAGTTTATTTAAGCGCAATAAAGATGTAAGAAAATCTAGTATTTTTCTCCAAAAATCTTTTTGATGTTAAAGATGTCAAAAATTAAAGTATGTGTAAAATTTTATTAACAAAGAATTTTATTTATAAGTTTTAAAAAATGTCGTAACAATAAATTCTCAAGGGCGCTCGAGCGTTCTTTCGATGCGCAATGATATACTAAAAAAGAGACTGTGGTTCCAAAATCTCTAATTATATTATTACTAGGAAAGTTCGAAAGTTTTTAATTTTATTTCTTAAAAATAATAATTTTTGTATTTTCATACTTTTTAAATGAAAATTTCAAAAAATTATTTAAAAAATTCGATTAATCGTAATCGCGATTAACGGCAATTTTTTTAATCGTAATCGCGATTATGAAATATCTCGATTATTTGCAAACTCTACTCTGTCATAAGCTGTGTGTGTGTGTGTATAAAACAAAATATTTGTCTATTTGCAAAAAAAAAAATAACAAACATTACAAAACTAAGTGTTAGTCGGCGAGATTTTCCTCCTTCGGTGGCGCTGATAGCTAAGGCGTCGATTATAAAGTTTCCAGCCGGTAGGTCTTAGGTTCGAACCCCGCCAGGGCACCATTTTTTTTTTTTTTTTTACGTTTTTTATGTTTTTTTATTTTTTTTTAATATATTTATTCAATTTTTTTAATTATAGTTACATTATTTTAATTATTAAAAAAATGATAAGGCTTATTGATAATATTTTTTTCTATGAATTTTTTCTATGAATTTACCAAAACCTATGAATTAAATTCTATGAAATATTTCACAATACTAATGAATATTCATTCAGCCAATGAATTGTCTCATAGATTCTATGAATTTGGTTTAATGAAATTTGTTCATAGATATTATGAACAATAATTCTTTCAGTGTTCAGAGGTTCCCGATTTTAGGTCAAAAAGGAACTCACAGACATTGCCTCACAGGTTAAATATTTGTGTGTGTTGATATTGACCCTAAAAGACAACTCTTCTGACCCCTACGCTAAGTGAAATCGAAAAAAAAACGCTCTACTCTAATAATGATGTGTTTTCTTCAGACATAGGGACGGATATCGTTAGATTGACTTAAAATCGTTAGTGGACCATGAGTATGTTCACTTATTAGGGTCCTAGACCGATATTTCGTGGTGTTACAAACGGAATGACCAACCTGTATACATAAATCCTACTATGACTAAGTGTACACTCAAAATAATCACTCTGTTAAATTACAGAGATACTCTGCTGAGCCAGCAGAAAATACCATAGATTTCCAACCAGCAAGATTTTTTGTTATTTTACGAAGAAAACTCTGTAAAATGATTTCGATAAAAAAAACTGTAGATTTACAGAATTATCTATAAAATGTAGATGAAAGCGACCAGAATTTTACCAGGAAGCATGGATAGTAATAACTTGACACAAAATAAAGTCAAATGCTATAATTTAAATGCGCCCGCTTAAATGTTTTGCACGCGAATATTTAACTTTGTAGAAATTATTTATAAACTCGCTGGATGTTCTCACGGTTTTTTTTAATAAACTTCTCATTTTCAGTTCCACATTTGAGCGGGGTCATTCCAGTAAACACTTTTATAAAATTAAAGGGAAATCGTTTAAGAATGCCTTGACTTTATTGTATATCTTTAAAATGCGCTTGATATGGCTTTACCACAATGGTCACTATTTGATTCCTGATCAATTTTTCCTTCCTTAATGTGCAAGTTGTTTTGACAATTGGGAAATGCCATCATGTAAATTTGCCCGCTTTAATGCTTCCAAATTTTAAATTTTTATTTTTTTTGTAAAATTACTAGTTACTTCAATTTTGCACTACACTTCGTAAAATTTTGCATATTTTATTGCATTTTAAGATGCTTTTTAAAGAGGGGTTGAAATACGTTTTTTAAAGAGATTTTAATTTAAAAACCGTATTACAGAGTAATAGTAAAATTACTGATAAAATTTAGTATTTTGGTTACGAGAAAAAAACAAAGTGTTTTTCTAAAATCTGTATTTTAACAAAAAAAGCCCTATTTATTATCTTTAAAATAGAGACTACAAAGAAAAAAGTAAAATTACAGATACAATTTTGGTTTTCGGTCACAAGAAAATACAAAGTATTTTCTTTAAATCTGTATTTCGGCAGATAACTTTGTCAAATATCTGTCGAATTGAGATTACAGTCATTTTACAGAGTATTTAACAGAGTAATTATTTTGAGTGTAGGGTATAAAAAGTAACCGTTTTTTAGAGTTGATCAAAAAATCGGCTTTTTGGAGCAAAAATCGGCAAATCGGCACTTTGACAATTTTGAGGCAAAAAATCGGCAAAATGCCGATAAATCGGCAAATATGGCAGCCCTGGTTGTTATGTGTGGTTTTATGAATTTGTGCGCATGTTTTTTTTGCAAAACAATAGATAAAGAAAGAAGAAAATAGAAATTTTTTTTTGTTTGGGAAATTTTTTTTTTTAATTTAAGAGATTTGACAAGCTTTTTTTGAGGTGTAAAAAACAGCTGACTTAAGCATATTTGCAAAATAAATTAAAAGAAGTAAGAAAATTATAGTTGGTCAAGACCGCCCCTACACCAGTGGTTTCCGGAACATGGGTCCCAATTCCAAAGGTGGACCTTTTTGATTTATCTTTTGTTAGATATTTAATAAGTGTAGAAACCACAGAACTACTAAATTTGAGTGGAATTGTCTAATTTGTGTTGCCAACCAATTTAAAGAATACCGGGCCAAATTTTTATAAGGTCTTAGACCAAGTACCCCCCAGGCAATGGCTTTGTAGCATCCGCTTTTACACTCAAAAAAAAAAAAAAACTGTAATGTTAGCAAAAAAAGCTTGTAAGCCTACAAGAAAATTTGCTGATTTTGAACCCACAATTTTGTTGGTAAAGTTTGCAGAAATGTTTTGCCAAAAATTAGTTAACTGAAATTTTATTTATTTCAACTTAGTTCATACACATTTGAGGACCCCATTGGGTTCGGACCCGATAGGTCCAGACCCCGATAGGCCTAGACCTAGTTGGGTTCCTTAAAAATCGTCATAGTTTTTGATCCAAAATTTTTGTCCGTTTCGCTCTACCTTGCTTAGTTTTTGAGATGCGTGATTTTAGGGGACCACTGGGGTTTTGAGAATTACAAAACTCGATAACTTCAAAAATATTACTCGGAGAGCTTTTGATTTGCGGTCTTGTTCTACGTGTTGAGAGCTACAAAAATGCTTTTGGACTTTTTGTTGTGTCGGCAATTTAAAATTTTCGAGAATGCTAACTTTTTTGGATCCAAAGTTAGGACCCATTAGGGTCCACACATGTGAAGAGGACCGGCGATACTATGGAGAGCCCGAGAATAGCGCCATTTAAAGTTTTCTGAAAATAAAAAAAAATTTACCATTTATTTTTGCTAATATTAGCAAAAAAGCTTGTAAAAATTTGGTCAACTCAATTTTAAATTTAGCAAAAAAAATTAATTCAAAATTTGTTTAAAATTGCTAATGCGCTAAATGAAATTTACAAGATATTTTTGCTAACATTCTAATCTCAACTAAAAATTTGCTAAAAGTTAGCTAACCAGCATTAGCAAAAAAAAATTAGTAAATCTACTAATGTATTATTTTGAGTGTAGGCTGGCCAGAGTTAGAAGGCGCTACAACCATGTATCATGAATGGTCGAAAGTACGTCTCAGGAAAGTAGGCAAAAACCGCTGAAGCATGGTTGCATCGTGTGTGGTTTGCTAGATCCCCCGAAATTCCTGTAAGTTCGGCTTTTATTCGAATTTTCCCGTACACTGAGGGAAAAACGCATAGTTAAATCAAAAATTTTCATTTTTGATTTTAAAATTCTAAATTATCATTTTAAAAAAATTTTATTATTTATACTGAAATATGTTGACTTAAAAATAAATATTGTTGTTTTAAAGTTGTTAACCTCTTAATTTAAAAATGAATAATCTTAAATTTATTATGCTGTCGTAAAAAATCGTTAAAAATTTGAATTATTGTCAATTCAAATTTTCATTTTAAAAACAACATTGTTTTATTTTCAATTTGATGTTAAACAATTTTAATTTTAGTTGTGAATTGACATTTCGATATCATATGTCAAATTTTAAGATGAAAACATTTTCAATTTGAACATATTCATTTTAAAAAATTGTATTGCGTCATTTTTGCAAAAAAAAATGGAAATTTTTGATAAAAAATTAATAATTTAATTTCTAAGATATACATACTTATGTGTGTAAAAAACTGAATTTGTGGAAAATATCTATAATGGTAAGTTATAAAATTAAATATGTTTTTTTTGTTATCTAAAATGATGTTGTTCTTCTTTGGTTTAGGAGCTTCTTCTGTTTAAGGGCGTTGTCGTGGAAAAAATAATTGATGAGAATTATTAAATTAACTTTACAGTTCAATTCCCGGAGAGGAAAACAATTAAGTTTAAAGAGGTTAAGTATAATGATGAAATTTTTAGGTAATATAAATTTTTACCCCAGTCCATATAGTCTGATTACAGAGTTTATCTTTTTACGAGGCTACTTAGACTTTGTTTCACATAAAAAACAAATCACAAATCTTATACTGCATATTATATTTTATAATTTTAAATAAATTGTTTAGTTTAAAAATAAAAAAAAATGTTTTAATTAATAAAATAAAATGGTATGGAAAAACATAAAAATAAAATTATATCAACCTTAAATCAAAAATTTCTGAATTTTAAATTAAAAATGAAGCAACTTTGATTTTAAAACGTTTTTTATTCGCTCATTTTAAAAATGAAAATAAACATTTTCAAATTAAGCAAAAACAAAGTTTGTTGACTTTTGTCACTGTTTTCTTTTTATTTTGAGATTGTTTCTGCTTGATTTAAATTTTTTTTTTTTTCTTAGTGTAAGGCCATTTTTTTAAATTTGAGATTGGGCAGCTAAAAAAATAACAGGTAATTCTTATTTTTGTGCCCTCATTCCCATATTCAAGTTTCAAGACAATCGGTGGGTGCCCTCTTGTAAGTGGAGTGTATGTTAAATTCGACTTGGCCGAATTCATGAATACTTTCCAGAATGCCCTTTTTAAGTAAATTTTCTAACGCGAAAATTTAAGAATTTTGATTAGAAATATTTTATTTTGAATAAAAAACTTGTTTTGTTGTTTTTGTAAAAAAAACTATACTAATTTTTTGTTTGAGTGTAAAATTTTTTTTGAGTGCAATTTAATTTTTTTTTTTAAGTGTAAAAATATTTTTGAGTGTCACAAATACATAGTAAAATATTTGTGTGACTTACCATGTTTTTAAAACATCTGTAACGGTTTTTCAACATTTAAATTTAAGGTGAAACCAATCTGAAATTCACGGATTTGCTAATAACTTCCGACCAGGTAAATGACCAACATATATGCCAAACTTCGAAAGACGAAGCAAAAAAACGGACACATACCCACATGCTATGTACATAAAAATAACTATCAATTTTTTTATTATTACTTAACGAACTTTTTTTTAATTAAATTTAGATTTTTTTACATATTTTAAAGTTTTTTTGTAAAGATTTTTTTCTTTTTCTCCGTTTTTTCTTCATTTCCGTATTCTTTGTTTTGTATCTACACAAAATATGAGTTAATTTAGGGTTATGTTGAAAACAGTCATGAGTTTTTTAGAAATTCACTCATAACTTTTGAAATACTTAACCGATTTCAAAAAAAAATATACATCAGTTTCTTCCTAGGAAAATTCCGCAACTTTTGGTATCCCAAGCGTTTAAATCGGTTCCGGATTATTGCCAAAAACGTGATTTCAACAGACAGACAGACAGACAGACAGACGGACATCGTTAGATCGATTAAAAATCGATCAAGGATCATGAATATATCGTCACCTAAAATGCAAAACGCCCTATCTAACATTTTATAAATTTTACAGGAGAAGCAAAAAACGTGTTTATATAAAAACTATAAAAGTTTTCATTACAAATTTCTTAAATATTAATAAAAACACACAAACAAATTGATTTCTGTTAAAAAAAATTATAAATTTTTAATATTAAAAAAGTTATGTTAGTAACGCCCTTTTGTCTTGTAATTTTCTGAAATACAAAAAGCCCTAACTGCACTGAAGATGTTTAAAAACACCAAGCAGATGTGTTATAAAATTTAACAACATGCTAACAAAATTTTATACTGAATGTTGTTTTATCATTTAGAACTCTAACAAAATGTGGGCGGTATTGGAAAAAGGGGCATGGCACCTGCTATATAACCTAACACTGCAAAATGTATCATTTCGGATTCTGTTAAACACATGTTAACTTAATTCGATACAGAATGTCAATTTACCATTTTAATGCTCCATGTCAAATGAGAGTGGAACAGGACAAGGGGTATGGCCCGAATAAACCTAATGCATCGAAATGCTTTAACCTTTTAACAGGCAACTATACTTCCCAAATGATTTTTTGCGATTTTTTTTGTTCAAGTAAAAGGTAGGATAAATGTGCTAAATGATGAATTATAGAAGAGATTTAGAGAAACAAAATTTTTGTTTACATTAAGTCTCTAACTGGGTCCACTTACTCACAATAAGTTCTCAAAATTTGCGAAGTAATAAATATATTAGGGACAAAATTATATTTACTTGAGAGGCGAAATAATGGTCAAGAAGAGGGTTTAGAACCCAAATTCTTGTAGAATAACTATTATTAAGTTGCATTTCTTAAAGATCACGGCGAGTACCAAAATAGCTTTGGACAGATTAGCGTAATAAGGGGGAAGGAGGGGCCCAATTTTTTTATGCGTAACTATTATTAGGTCAGAAATTACGAAAATGGAAAGAAAATCAAAAACACTTTGGCCAAAAATGTATGGTCGTCAAAGCGTTTACTCGGCTTCTGGAAAATTTCTTAAGATCTTCAGTAAATATTGGGCATTTGATAGATATCTTACTTGCATCCTACAAAGCTCTTAAAGGAAAATACCTTAGCTTTAAAAAAGGGCCGGTTTTAAAAAAATGGCAAACAAGTTTTTGGGTTTGCAAAAAAAATTTAATTTTTTTTTTTAATTTTTTTGAAAGATTAAAGAAATAGCTATCTTAAACTCTCGGGACACATTTTGCTAGGAACATTAGGTAATCGGTTACATGGATGCAAAAATAACAACTGTTTGACCAAAATGTAAAATTACGGCCCCTCTAACTCAGAAAGTTATTGACCGATCTCGTTGAAAAATTGTGACTAAACTACTATCGGTTTTAAAAGTTGTGTCACTTGAGATGAAAACCCCCATATGTTAATGATGAAATTTGACACAGGTTGTTATTTTATCTTTCCTAAGCCCTGTATTTAATGTTAGCAGTATTAGACATCAATTTGTTTTTATTTCTGTCCCTTTTTATGAAGAAATTATAAGCTTTCCAATGAAGCTAACGTTTTTTGTTATATTCCATTACCATATAGTGTCATTTTATAGTAATAGAATAATGAGCTAACGATGACGATTGACAATTATCAAGTTACATAATTAGCCCCCTGCACTTTTTCTAATAATAGCAAAAATTTATAATTAAAAAAAATTTTTTTTACTTATTTAACGAAAAATTTGAATTTTATTCAATCCGATGAAGAACTTACAATCATGTTTTTTTATCGGCATTAATTATATTGTTATTAAATTTTATGTAGAATTTATATCTTACTTAAGACTAATTATACTGAATAAATTGCGATTTCTATAGCAGAAAAAGGAACAATTCTCGTGAGAGTACAGGCCTGAAGGGGTTAATTGGTAAATTTCTAAACTTTATTTTTTGTGCACATATACAGATATTTTTCCTATTGGTGGACATTCTGGAAGAAGAAGCATCAAAAAAATGTTTAGTCTTAAAAAATAACAGTTGCGTCGGCAATATTATGTAAACAAATGTGTAGTTGGGGCTTTTTGGTTTAACATATATTAAAGCATGTAGTTAGGGCTTTTTGAATTTTGTTGATAAAATCTCCATTTTTTATCAAAGGAGTCTAAATTTTTTTGTGAACATGTATTTTGATCCAATACATAAGAATCAATTAAAAACGCGATTTTGAATTTTTTGTTAGTTAGGGCGTTTTGCATTTTAGGTGACGATATATACTTTATGGGGTCCTTAACCAATATTTCAACGTGTTTCATACGGAATGACAAACTTATATATACCCTCTATCACCAGAGTGGAGGGTACAAAAAAGTTAAACTTCCCCCTAACAAATCGACCCCCTAAAAATTAGTTTGGACATCAAAAAAAAAACGTGGCGAACTAATTTTCGTTCTGAACAAGATATCCAAATGTCATGAAGATCGGAGGGTGACCTTGTAAGTCAAAATAATTTTTTTTAGATGTCCTAAATATTATAAATTAGTTTAAATTATAAAAATTAAATACCGGAAACGAAACTTTTATTTTCAGTTTTATTTCCGTTGTTTATGCGTTCTCACTAGGCGTATGAGTTATATTTGTATGTTAAGAAATAAATAAAACTTATGCGTATGTGTAATTAAATACAAAAGTTAACAAATTTTAAAAATAACGAATTTTAGCTTCATAAAATTTAAAGTTTCTATTGTTTATAAAACAAAAGCTTTTATTTACTGCAGTAAACTTAAAGAAGCTTAAAAATAATAAACTCACACAAAAAAACAAAAGAGTATTGCAAAATGTACAAAGAAGAGAGAAAAAGAGAAATTTGAAAAATGGACAAAATAGCGGTAAATGTATAAAAAAAAATATGCCGCAAAATATACTATACAAACACCCTGTAAAAAAGAAAAAAAAACTCAATCATATTTTCTGCATATAATATGCAAGCAATGATACAAAGTGGCACATGTTACGCTCAATTAATAAAACAAATGAAAACACTCACAAACACTCACACACACACAATTATGAATATAAGGTACATACATTCACATGTCTGATGAATTCTGGCAGGCAAAAAAAAATAAAGAAAACAATATCATGAATTTAAAAAAAAAAAAACATGACAGTTAAATAAGAAACACGTGAATTTTGTTAAAGCATAATATTTAATAAAAATTAAAAGTGTGTGTGGGTGATAAATTTGCCCACCGTAGAACAACAAGAGAGAAAACCCCCGTTATAGGGAAGAGAAGGGTTTTAAGCACATACGTAGTAAATATGCATGCCCATTTTTTTCCATAGGGGTAAAGAGAATTTTTAAAAACTATGAAATTTCCTGTGACTTTTTTTTAAGAAATGATGATTCATCATTTTTAAATGAAAATTTATAAATTTTTCATATTTTCATATTTTCTGGAAAATTTGTAATTTGTTTTTTTTTTTTTAATTAAAATCTTAAAAGTTATTGAACTTTGGAGGCATGAGAAATCAACTGCAATAGTATCAGACACATTCATTCCATCCATATTATTCTTATCGTCAATAACACTGTGCAACAAGATTTTTTTTTATTTTGGAAACAGTACTAAAATAAAAATAACTTTCCTTAAGTAGTTTCGGTGGTAGATAGTCAGGGCCTGGTGCTTTATGACCAGGGAACAGGGTTGTCAGATATGGCATTTCTCGCCAAACGTGGCGATTTTCTAACTTGTTTGGCGTCTTAATTTTTGATTTGGCGACATGGCGATTTTTTCGGCGATTTATGAAATGGTTGGCGATTTTGTTGGCTATTTTTGAACAAAATCCGATTTTTTTTTATTATTTTGCGTTTTTTTTTACTTTTGAGTGAAGATTTATAAATCTGGCAACCTTTTTAATTTTTTAAAACGTCAAAACTATTTTTTTACACTGTTGCAAAGCTTGAATAAACTAACGGTAAACAGAAAATATTTTCTTATGAAGTTTGATAGTTATACCCTACACCACACTGTGGTACAGGGTATAATGAGTTTGTGCTGATGTTTGTAACTATGTGAATGTTATATTATAACCACAATTACTGTTACTTAGATCTCAACCTTTTAATATTAGTCAAAAAAATATTTTTTTTGAGGGGTTTTTAAATATATATGGGGCATTCCATGTCAAATCGGTCACTTTGAAATTTTTTTTTTTAGATTTTCCCAATTTGTTAACAGTTTTTAGTACCCTTCGAAAACTCCTTCGTGATAAATTTTCAGATTTTTTTGATGACCCGTTCAAAAGATATCGAATTTTTAAAAATTGGTAGTTTGTTCCTTTACTCAAACTTCTTTTACTCATAACTTCTTCAATAATGGTCCAAATTTCAATTTTTTTTTTTCAAAATTTTTGTTTTTTTACGTACTTTAAAAAAAAAATCCCAAAAAATTCTTAAAAGCGCTCTAGTATGCGATTTTTAAGTTTTAAAATTTAAATCTCATTTTTGAAAATGTTTGTACTCTTCGATTTATTTGAAATTTTTTTGTGTAAAACATCTATCGATTCTACAAATTTTTTTCCCAGGAGGATTGAGGGATAACGATTATTACTATTTTTTTAAATTTTTTGAAAAAATTTTATTGTAATTTTCCAATCAGTTCTACTGCTCCAATGGTGCGTCATAGAGGGGTCCTTTATAAGACCGACCCCGATTAATTTTTACGTCTTAACATTTTTTTGGAACAAAATAATACCTTATCTCAATTTTCTAAGGGGGCTCCCACACAAAAAATCATTTTTAAAAATTTGCTCCAACCGCTGTAACTGGGTCGGTCTCACTAATGACCCCTCTCGGACGCACTATTGGACCGGTAGAAGCTGATTAAATAAAACAAATTTGCAAAAAATAAGAAAAATTGTATGGGGACCGCCTTAACAATTAGAGATAGAGGGTAGGTGTGTTCCGAAAAAATGTTTGGACTAAAAAAATATTGTGGGTCGGTCATACATTTTGCTGCTCTAAGGTCACTATTAAGGCAGTTAGAGCGGTTGGAGCAAATTTTAAAAAATGTCGTTTTGTGTGGGAGCCCCCTTAGAAATTGGAGATAGGGTATTAGTTTGTTCCAAAGAAATGTTAAGACGTACAAATTAATGGGGGTCGGTCTTATAAAGGACCCATCTATGACGCACCATTGGAGCAGTAGAAATGATTTTAGGATTGGAAAATTACAATAAAATTTTTTCAAAAAATTTTAAAAAATAGTAGTAATCGTTATCCCACGATCCTCCTGGGCAAAAAATTTGTAGAATCGATAAATGTTTTACACAAAAAAATTTCAAAAAAATCAAAGAGTACAAACATTTTCAAAAATGAGATTTAAATTTTAAAACTTAAAAATCGCATACTAGAGCGCTTTTAAGAATTTTTTGGGATTTTTTTTTTAAAGTACGTAAAAAAACAAAAATTTTTAAAATAAAAAATTGAAATTTGGGCCATTATTGAAGAAGTTATGAGTAAAAGAAGTTTGAGTAAAGGAACAAACTACCAATTTTTAAAAATTCGATATCTTTTGAACGGGTCATCAAAAAAATCTGAAAATTTATCACGAAGGAGTTTTTAAAGGGTACTAAAAACTGTAAACAAATTGGGAAAATCTAAAAAAAAAAATTTTTAAAAGTGTCCGATTTGACATGGAATGCCCAATATATAATAGTTATAGTAAACAAAGTACCTCTTTATGTATTCATAAATTATATTTTTTTTTTTTTTTAATAAAAATTAACAAAAATATTTTTTGGCGACTTTTTTTAATTTTTGGCGATTTTTGGCTATTTGCAATTTTTATTTCATTTTCTAACAAACAAAAATTTTTTTTCATGATCTAAAAAAAAAAAAAGGACAAAAACAAAGAATATAATGGTTTTGGCGACTTTTAGCGATTTTAGACATTGCATTTGGCGACAGAGCTCAAAAAATTCTGACAACCCTGCCAGGGAAACCTAAAATATGCAATACCAGGTTTTTTCCCATGCATTGTACATATTGATATAGGTATGGGTAAGGTTTGTATTTATCCGTTTCAGATATATTTAAGAAATCTGGCATCGATTTGTTAGAGCATATTTTTGCATATTTTGGCATTAAAAGCATATTATTGAATGTTTTAGTATAAAGATCATATATAGCATATTATATAGCATATTTTCGCATATTTGACTAAGAATTGCATATTTTGATAGAGAAGCATAAAATATTTTATGAATTGCAAAACAAAAAAAAATATTTTGCTAAAAATTGAAAAGAACTTTTTTAGTGAGATAACAAATTATCTATTTCAAAAGTTATCTGACAGTCCTGCTTCCATTTCACATAGGAGTCATTGAGGCTCATGGTGATGATACAAAATTTGTTGCACAGTGTAATTGAATGGCTGCTCTAGAAAACAAAAAATGAAAATGTGGACGACTATGATGTTGATGATGAGTGTCTTCTTTATGAATTGGTTGTGCATGTTTTTTTATTTTATAAATAGAATAATCAAAAACAATAAAGATGATATACAATAAATAATTTTGTTTGCAAAAAAAAGATCCGAATAAGCACAACAAACAATTGAAGAGTACAACAATTTCATTTTAATTGATGATAAAAATGTGAAAATTTTTTTTTTTAAAAATAATAAACACTAAACAAAAATGAATTCAATTTGTAACTACTACCACACTCAAAGAACTGTAAAACAATTTGTCATAAAAGTTCGTCCAATGAAACTTTTTAATGAAGTTTTCATAAAGATTATGAAAATTTTGAAATATAATGAAATGTTTCATAAATACTATGAATACTTATGAAACATTTCATAAATATAACGAAACAGTTTCATTGGACGAACTTTTATGATGAGTTTCATTATAATAATGAAGCTTTTTCTTTGTGTGCAGCAAACCCTTAAACAAAAAATCATGTTAGTAAAATCAACTGAAAATGTCAGTTAAAATAACTACTTTGTAAGTTGTTTTGGGGTCAACTACTTTTTCAGTTAAATCAATTAACAATGTTAGTTATTTTAACGGACAAAAAACAACTGACTTATGTAGTAAAAACTACTTACATTTGTAGTCAAAACTAACAGAAATAGCTGTTTGATATTTCTCATACAAAAACAACTGACTTTGTAGTTGAAAACAACTAACCACTGTAAAATATAGAAACAACTAACATGTAGTACATAATTTTCTGAGTGTTTTAGTACAAATGAAACAAGTGGATAGATCATATGAAGAACTTCAACCTCAGCTCCGGAGAGATTGCAGATGACAGGATAGCAATAACCTTCGGCAACAGCACGTAATTGTACGCGCGAAATGTTTCGGCCGCTAGTTCATAGAGCACCCCGAGAGAGATAAGGCGAAATGAACTGCTGTCAGGAAATTACACAAACTGCCAGTCATTAACGGACCAAGTTTTTCTGTCGAGTGAAGTTGCAAATGCCATCAAAAACACGAAAGTTCCATAGTACATCAACAGCTTTTACTTTCATATGTATAAGCCCACAGCGCACAGTGATGGTTACGCTAGACGAAAGCCCTTGACACAGTCCGTCAAGCCACCCGTCAGTTGTTTGTGGAATTTAGAAATAACACACAGAAAACAAATTTGCCATTTTCCAACTGAAAGTCAGTTGATTCAATAAAAATTCGGTTGAAACAATTAAATATAGGTTGTCATAATTGAATATCGGTAGTCACAATTGAATAAGGTTGATATTACTGACTTTTAATTGCAACAACTATAAAAATCAGTTGTCACACCTGAATATAGTAGCAGCAACCGAATTTTGAGTTGATGCAACTGAAAAATTCAGTTGAAAATTTATTTTTCTGTGTGAAGGAGTCAAATCCCCGCAGAGTTAAACAAGGAGTCTCAGAGGGTGGAGTTCTCTCGGATCTTGTTTAACTTCTACCTTTATGAACTCCCGATACCACCCCAAGGGGTGGAATTGATATCCTATTCCGACGACTGCACCATGGGGTCACACCATTGATTAATAGCTCATCAATGTTATGACCTTGTGCCATTAAATGCATACTCACAGAAAACGAATTTGCTAATTTCCAACTGAAATTCAGTTGTTGTAACAAAAATTCGGTTCGTACATTTGAATTAAGGTTTTAGCAACTGTACATAGGTAGTTACAACTAAATTTTGTTGATACAACTGTCTTTTAATCGAAACAACTGAAAAATTCGTTCGCCACAGCAAAATGTAGTAGCAGCAACCTAATTTTGAGTTAATGCAATTGAAAAATTCAGTTAGAAATTTATTTTTCTCTGTGTATCTTCATGATCTTACAAATTTCTTCACTGCGAGGAGCATGCAGTTTACCCCCGCCAAATCTTTAGCACGTGGACGAAAGTGGTGCAACTGGAACCGGATGTTATAGTTGATGGCGTCAAAATTCTGACACTAAACCAATCCAAAATTTTGGGCGTTACATTCGACAGTTTGTATTCGGCCTCGGCGCATTCCAGTGCAACGTGCAATAAATTGCGCAGTAGAAACGAGGTTCTCAAATCGCTAGCCGGCAGCACTTACGGTAAGGACAAAGAAACTTTGTTGGCAAAATTTATAGGGAAAATCTGAAAAATTTTAAAGGAAAAATGTGACTAAGGCCTCTGTTTTGTCGTTCACAACTTTTCAATTCACATGAAAATTTCCGAATCACATGAAATCAAGTTTAGTGTTTTGTTGATCACGTTTTTATTAGAAGTTGAAATCAAATAATTAAAATTTAAAAAAATCATAAGGAAAAAAGTGCATTTGTTTTACTTTCACCAAATTTTATTTATGTGAAACAAAACGAAAAAGAAATTCAGATGTGAAATCTAGAACACCAAAAATTCGGAAATTTTCACTTTTACATTTTTTATGTGAATTACTTTTTTTGGAACAGCGGCCTAAATCTGAAGTTCTTATTACGAAGAGAAATTTTCTTTGTGAAAAATTGTTGTGAATGTGACAATTTTGGTATAAAAAATGACTTAAAACTAGACTTCCCTAAAGGAAAAATGTCTCAGAATCTCTGATTATAAGTCATTTTTTCTATAGAAAAGTCTCAGATTCTGATACATTTTTCCTACAGGAAAGTCTAGTTGTAAGTCATTTTTTATACCAAAATTGTCACATTCACAACAATTTTTCCCGAAGAAAATTTCTCTTCGTAATAAGAACTTCAGATTTGGTCACATTTTTCCTTTAAAAATTTTTAGATTTTCCCTATAAAATTTTTAAAATTTTTCCTTTAAAAATGTTCAGATTTTTTTCTATGAAAAATTTTCGGATTTCAAAATTATTTTCCTTTGGAAAATTTTTTGGAAAACTTAATTCTTTATTCTTTTCTTTTTTCTTTCTTTCTTTTTCCTTTGTTTCCCTTTTTTTCTTTTTTAAATTTGGTCTGGGGGAAATTTCTCCTCTTCTCTTGTTCCCGCGCATGTAATATGGTTATTATAGTCATTTGAGCCATATTTAAATATGACGTTTGTATTGGGGCTATGTCTTAAAATGGACCGATTTTCCAATTTAAATAGGATTCGTCCTTGGGGCAAAAGAAGCTCAAGTTTTAAATTCGAGCCAAATCGGTTGATAACTGCGACCTGATGTTCTGGTTTACAGTAAAAATTGCTAAAATGTAAGTTGTTGTAGCTTTTAAATAAAAGCTAATTAGGGGCAAGTCACAGACTCAATTCCGTTCGGAAGTGGAATAAGTGGTTTACTCGTAAAACGCAAAGCAAATATTTTTTTTTTTTTCGGAATGAAACAACTTTTATGCAATTCAATTCCACTTTGATTTTTAAAAGTGATTCCATTTCGAAAATTATAATATTCGTTTTGTGTTTTACGAGCAAACCACGTTTTCCAAGTCCGAACGGAATTGAGTCTGTGACATGCCCCAACATTAATAACAAATTGCTCTGAAAAATAACTATCATATTCGATTTCATTTTACAGTGGGCTTTCTTAAAAATATACTATTATACCCTTATTATACCCTGTGCCACCACTCTGTGGCACAGGGTATAATAAGTTTTGGCTGATGTTTGTAACTACCTAAAATATTGGTCCTAGACCCACTTTTTGACTTAAATAACTCTTATAACCGTATTATATTAGATTGCCAGGTAAACATGTTTTGTATTCACAAATCGACATTCTGAATTTTAAAGGAATCAGACCAGTTCTTCTTGTAACCCCATTACAAACCACCTTCCCGATATTCACATAAACCTCTCAAATTTCATGAAAACAGAAAATATATAATTTAGAGCGTTTGTGTTTAACCCATACTTTAATAACCTAATCAAATCTGATTACAGTAGGACCATTTTTGGACTTAGTAGGCCCCATATGAAAATTTCTCCCGATATTAAATTAAAGCGGTTTGTTGGCAACAAAAAGAAGCCGATTTAGCTCAAACTTAATTTGTGAGTGTTTTTTACACTCATTAAAAATTTGACAGAAGATATATCCAATCGGTCCATGTTTGAACTTGGTACCCATTTTCCGGGAAACACTGGTGTAGGGTATTATATGTTCGGTCTTAATTGACTATAACTTTCTTACTTTTACTTGTTTTAATAAATTTTATGCAAAACTGTAGATTTCATTTATAACACAGTAGGGTGCACAATTAAAACTTAAATTTTTCATACACAGAGAAAAATAAATTTCCAACTGAATTTTTCAGTTATATTAACTAAAAATTCGGTTGATGCTACTACATTTTGATATGGCTAACGAATTTTATAGTTGCTTCAATTAAAAGAAAGTTGCAATAACAAAATTTAGTTGTAACTACCGATATTTAGTTGATTCAACCTTAATTCAAATGCGTCCTCCGATTTTTTGTTGTAACAACTGAATTTCAGTTGGAAATTAGCAAATTTGTTTTCTGTGTGTAAATTAATTTTCAACTCCATTAAATTTTCTGCATGAAATTTATGGAAAAATCTGTATAAAAGCAGTTATCATCAAAAGGAAACTTATAAATATTGATTTTTTTTTTGTTTATATTGTTGTCATTATTTTTAATCTTTAATAGTCTAGAGAATGTTAGTCGAAAAAAGCAAAAAAGAAATTATTTATAGATTTTTTTTTTTTTCATTTATTGTTTTCTTAGCCAAAGCATGTGACAGATGACATCACTGTGATGGTGTTTAATGGTCTAAGTTGGCGATTTTAAAGCATTTGGCTAAAAGACTAACAACAAAGACAAAATTTCTAATGTATGATACAACAAACATGAAAAAGGGGGTGGATTATTTGAAAAACTACTTACATACAATCCTAAATACATTTGTATTTTGAAAAAAAAAAAAAACATTTTACTTAAATTTTCAGTGAACATTTAAATTGAAATACATTATGAAATTTTTAAGCCAAAAGTAAAACAAAAAGATAACGAACGCGAAATTGTTTCGTATTGAAAGGGGTGTCAGTGATGGAATTTGAGAATTTAAAAAAAACTGAAAGTATACCAACGGTAGACCAAAACTCCCAAAGGGTTTTGAAAACTTAGCTCGAGTTCTTTTTTTATGGTCCACTGAAGTTTTCAAATGTTTTTCGAAGGCGTTAGAAATATTTTATTTTGTGTAAAAAAACTTTTTTTGAGTAATTTTTGAAAAAAAAAAAAATTACTAAATTTTTTTTTGAGTGTAAAATTTTTTTTGAGTATAAAATTTTTTTTTAAGTGTAAAATTTTTTTTGAGTAAATTTTTTTTTGTTTTAGTATAAAAATATTTTTGAGTGACAAAAATACGTAGTAAAATATTTTTGTGACTTTCCAATGTTTTTAAAACATGTTTAACGGATTTTCAATACGTGATTTAGGGTAAAACTAATCTGAAATTCACGATTTTGCTAATAACTTTTGAACTAATGGACCGATTTGAAATTCAATACGAACCAGGCCAGGGGAACGACAAAAATATACGCCAAGAATCAGCATCCTCAGATATGCCTTTCAAAAGTTAACGTGTTTTTTATCTCGTAAATTCACGAAAAACCCTTGCCGAAATTCAGTCTTTTGCTCATAACTCTTGAACCACTGGACCGATTTCGGTGGATTGCAATACCAACCTGATTAGGTAAATGCCCAATATATCTGCCAAATTTCAGGAGCCTCCGTAAAGTCTTTCAAAAGTTAGTTCAGACTCATGAATATATATGGGGCATTCCACACTCAAAATAATACATTAGTAGATTTACTATTTTTTTTTGCTAATGCTAGTAAGCTAACCTTTAGCAAATTTTTAGTTGAGATTAGCATGTTACCAAAAATATCGTGTAAACTTCAATTAGCGCATTAGCAATTTTAAACAAAATTTGAACTAATTTCTTTTGCTAAATTTAAAATTGAGTTGACAACATTTTTACAAGCTTTTTTGCTAACATTAGCAAAAATAAATGGTAATTTTTTTTTTATTTTCAGAAAACTTAAAATGGCGCTATCTCGGAAACCAAGCCAGATAGTGCAAAATGGAGGCCATTTTTGGTTCTCGGGCTCTCCACAATATCGCCGGTCCTCTTCATATGTGTGGACTCTAATGGGTCCTAACTTTGGATCCAAAAAAGTTAGCATTCCCGAAAATTTTAAAATGCTCATATCTCGGTAAATATTGCCGACACAACAAAAAGTTCAAAAGCATTTTTGTAGTACTCAACACGTAGAACAAGACCGCAAAATAATCAAAAGCTCTCCGAGTAATATTTTTGAAGTTATCGAGTTTGGTAATTCTCAATAAAATCACGTATCTCAAAAACTAAGCAAGGTAGAGCGAAACGGACACAAATTTTGGATCAAAAACTAACACGATTTTTAAGAAACCCAACTAGGTCTAGGCCCATCGGGGTCTGGACCTATCGGGTCCGAACCCAATGGGGTCTTCAAACCCTTCGAAAACTCTTCGTGGTAAATTTTCAGATTTTTTTGATGAACCGTTCAAAAGATATCGAATTTTTAAAAATTGGTATTTTGTTCCTTTACTTAAACTTCTTTTACTCATAATTTCTTCAATAATGGTCCAAATTTAAATTTTTTTTTTTACGTACTTTTTAAAAAAAAGTCCCAAAAAATTCTTAAAAGCGCTCTAGTATGCGATGTTTAAGTTTTAAAATTTAAATCTCATTTTTGAAATAGAGCACTTTTAAGAATTTTTCTGGTTTTGTTTTTTTAAAGAACGTGAAGAAGTTATACACTCAGAAAATTATGTAAGTTACTACATGTTAGTTGTTTGTATATTTTACAGTAGTTAGTTGTTTTCAACTACAAAGTCAGTTGTTTTTGTATGAAAAATATCAAACAACTATTTCTGTTAGTTATTTTAAGTCGGTGTTTTGAACAACTAACAAAAAAGTACTGAAATGTAGTAACAGTTATTTATATTTAAAGTAGTTAATTTTAGTTTTATCTCTGAAAAATTTTCAAAATTTTTTCTAAAAAAAAAAAAAATTTGTTTTTTTTTATTTTTCACAACTTTTAAAAAAAAAAAAAAAAATTTGGTCTTCAATTTTTTTTTCTGAAATTTTTTTTGAAAAACAAAAATTATACATTGATTATTTTATTTTTACTACATTTTAGTTGTTTTGACTACAAATGTAATGCCTTTATGATACTTGCTTTTTTCAAGTTACTTGTTGCTGCATTTATTAGGGTTTTTCTATGGGAATTTCGATAAATTTAAAATTTTTGGTTGAAGTTATCGAAATTTTTATAGAAAAACCCTAATAAATGCAGCAACAAGTAACTTGAAAAAAGCAGGTATCATACGCACTTAAGTAGTTTTTACTACATAAGTCAGTTGTTTTTTGTCAGTTAAAATAACTAACATTGTTAGTTGATTTAACTGAAAAAGTAGTTGACCCCAAAACAACTTACAAAGTAGTTATTTTAACTGACATTTTCAGTTGATTTTACTAACATAATTTTTTAAGTGTAAGAAAAACGGACGCACAGTGGAGCAAGATGTACTTTTTTGTAAAATTTTTTTGTAGGCCGCAGCTTTTAACTGATTTAAAATATTTTTTTTCTGCTGATTGTTGTAAATTTTTTAGCGTTTAACAGCGAAAAAACTGAAAACATTATAAATTTTAGTAATATGAATGAAAAAAAAATTCAAAAAAAATATTTTTTTCTGGATAGAATTTTAGAAAAAGTGGGTTATGCGGAAGGTTTTTGTTTCGAAAAGTCCCAAGTGAAGTGGTTTTTGTATTAGTACATCACTGATCATTACGTAGGGATAGGACCGAAATTTGGTTATACCCCTATTCAGCAGTCTAGTTCTTTCTATACACTCAGAAAATTATGTAAGTAACTACATGTTAGTTATTTGTATATTTTACATTAGTTAGTTGTTTTCAACTACAAAGTCAGTTGTTTTTGTATGAAAAATATCAAACAACTATTTCTGTTAGTTATTTTAAGTCGTGTTTTTGAACAACTAACAAAAAAGTACTGTGATGTAGTAACAGTTATTTAAAGTAGTTAATTTTATTTTTTTTATATCTGAAAAATTTTCAAAGTTTTTTTCCAAAAAATAAAAATAAATTTTCGTTTTTTTATTTTTCACAACTTTAAAAAAAAAAAAAAATTTGGTCTTCATTTTTTTTTTCGAAAAATTTTTTGAAAAAAACAAATTATATATTGATTATTTTATTTTTACTACATTTAAGTTGTTTTGACTACAAATGTAAGTAGTTTTTACTACATAAGTCAGTTGTTTTTTGTCAGTTAAAATAACTAACATTGTTAGTTGATTTAACTGAAAAAGTAGTTGACCCCAAAACAACTTACAAAGTAGTTATTTTAACTGACATTTTCAATTGATTTTACTAACATAATTTTTTGAGTGTATATCACTTCTGCTGGACAGTGTACTAAAAATATCACAATTGTACATAATATATCACCACTGTTGGGAATGTGCAATTTCGAAAGTACAGAGATAAAAATAATGTACATTCTGTTTTTAGTTTATGTTAGAAATAGTTTTTTTTTTTTTTTTTTTTTTTTAATGTCAAATGCGTTTATTGGCCTTTTTTACATACAAAACTATAAAAATTGAATACAAAATCATGTGGAAAATTTGACGTTTGAAAATATTTTTGTTAGCATTTTTTAAGCAAATATTTAAATATTTAACATAAAATTGTGTCTTCTTTTTGACAAGGTTAAGCTATTAAACAAAAAAAAGTAAAAGATAGTAATTCTTATCAAATTTTTAGAAATTTATTTTCTACATAACTACAATTTTTGTTTTATGTTTTATTTTTAGAAAAAAAATTTAATTATTTTTAGTTCATTTTTTTAAGTAAATTTGATTGATTCATTAGTTAATTTTTGTTTTTTTTTTTTTATTATTAATTACATTTTCATTATTAAATATTAATAATGTTATTTGTACAACTGATTAGACATTTGCATGGACATTTTATTAATATTTTTCGCACTTTAAAATAATAATAATATCAAAATAGTAGTAGTTCATGATTATTTTAGGATTTATAACCCAGATTTAAGTATTTCACTTCAATTAATTTACGATTAAAGTGATTTTGAAGTTATTTGTATGTATTTTAGTCTTATCGCCAAATATATACCAATAAAATAGCCAGTCATTGTTTATTATAACACTGTGCAACAAATTTGAAGTTTTCGAGTATCTTGAATAGGACAAAAAAAAATATCTCAGAATCTGAGAATTGTTCTTTAGAAAAAATATTTCAGAATCTAAAAATTTTTCTATAGACAAAATATTTCAGAATCTGAGAATTTTCCTATAGAAAAAATGTCTCAGAATCTGAGAATTTTTCTATAGAAAAAATGTCTCAGAATTTTAGAATTTTTCTATAGAAAAAATTTTTTAGAATCTAAGAATTTTTCTATAGAAAAAAATGTCTCAGAATCTGAGAATTTTTCCATAGAAAAAATGTCTCAGAATTTGAGAATTTTTCTATAGAAAAACTTTCTCAGAGTCTAAGAATTTTTCTATAGAAAAAACGTTTTAGAATCTGAGAATTTTTCGTTTGAAAAAATGTCTCAGAATCTGAGAATTTTTCTATAGAAAAAATGTTTTAGAATCTGAGAATTTTTTAATAGAAAAAATATCTCAGAATCTGAAATTTTTTCTATAGAAAAGTTGTCTCTAAATTTTTCAATAGAAAAAATGTCTTAAAATCTGAGAATTTTGCTAGAGAAAAAATGACTTAGAATCTGAGAATTTTTTCTAAAAAAAAATCCTGAGACCTTTTTTCTGTTAAAAAATTCTCAGATTCTGAGATATTTGTTCTATAGAAAAAAGTTTTCAGAATTTAAGAATTTTTCTATCGAAAAAAACTTCTCAGAATCTGAAAATTTTTCTATAGAAAAAATGTCTCAGATTTTGAGAATTTTTCTATAGAAAAAATTTCTCAGAATCTAAGAATTTTTCTATAGAAAAACGTCTCAGAATCTGAGAATTTTTCGTTCGAAAAAATATCTCAGAATGTGAGAATTTTTCTATAAAAGAAACATCTCAGAATCTGAGAATTTTTCTATAGAAAAAATGTCTCAGATGCTGAGACTTTTTCTACAGAAAAAAGGTCTCAGAATCTAAGACTTTTTCTATAAAAAAAATGTCTCAGAATCTGAGAATTTTTCTATAGAAAAAATGTATCAGAATCTGAGAATTTTTCTACAGAAAAAATGTCTCAGAATCTGACAATTTTTCTATAGAAAAAATGTCTCAGAATCTGAGAATTTTTCTATAGAAAAAATGTCTCAGAATCTGAGAACTTTTTATAGAAAAAATGTCTTGGAGTCAAAGAAGTTTTCTATGGAAAAAATGGCGAAGAGTCTGAAAATTTTTCTATAGAAAAAATATCTCAGAATCTGAGAATTTTTCTAAAGAAAAAATTTCTCAGAATCTGAGAAAAACTGTCGAAAAATGGCGAAGAATATGAGAATTTTTCTATATCTGAGAATTTTTCTATAGAAAAAATGTCTCAGAATTTTTCATTAGAAAAAACGTCTTAGAATCTGAGAATTTTCCTTAGAAAAAATGTCTCATAATCTGAGAATTTTTCTATAGAAAAAATTTCTCAGAATCGGAGAATTTTTCTATAGAAAAAATTTTTCAGAATCTGAGAATTGTTCCATAGAAAAAATTTCTCAGAATATAAGAACTTTTATATAGAAAAGACTTTTCAGAATCTGAGAATTTTTCTATAGAAAAAATTTCTCAGAATCTGAGAATTTTTCTATAGAAAAAATGTCTCAATTTCTGAGAACATTTTTTTTATAAAAAATGCCTGAGAACTGACAATTTTTCTATAGAAAAAATGTTTAAGGATCTGAGAATTTTTCTATAGAAAAAATGTCGCAGAATCTGAGAATATTTCTATAGAGAAAATGTCTCAGAATCTGAGAATTTTTCTATAGAAAAAATGTCTCCGAATCTGAGAATTTTTCTATAGAAAAAATGTCTCAGAATCTGAAAATTTTTCTAAAGAAAAAATATCTCAGAATCTGAGAATTTTTCTATAGTAAAAATGTCTCAGAATCTGAGAATTTTTCTATAGAAAAAATGTCTCAGAATCTGAGAATTTTTCTATAGAAAAAACGTCTCAGAATCTGAGAATTTTTCAATAGAAAAAATGTCTCAGAATCTGAGAATTTTTCTATAGAAAAAATGTCTCAGAATCTGAGAATTTTTCTATAGAAAAAATGTCTCAGATGCTGAGACTTTTTCTACAGAAAAAAGGTCTCAGAATCTAAGACTTTTTCTATAACAAAAAATGTCTCAATTCTCAGATTCTGAGATATTTTTTCTATAGAAAAAAGTTTTCAGAATTTAAGAATTTTTCTATAGAAAAAAATGTCTCAGAATCTAAAAATTTTTCTATAGAAAAAATGTCTTAAAATTTGAGAATTTTTCTATAGAAAAAATTTCTCAGAATCTAAGAATTTTTCTATAGAAAAAACGTCTCAGAATCTGAGAATTTTTCTATAGAAATAATATCTCAGAATCTGAGAATTTTTCTATAGAAAAAATGTCTCAGAATCTGAGAATTTTTCTATTGAAAAAATGACTCATAATCTGAGAATTTTTCTATAGAAAAAATGTCTCAGAATCTGAGAATTTTTCTATAGAAAAAATGTCTCAGAATCTGAGACCTTCTATAGAATAAATATCTCAGAAGCTGAGACTTTTTCGATCGAAAAAAGGTCTCAGAATATAAAAAAAAATGTCTCAAAATTTGCGACTTTTTCTATAAAAAAATGTCTCAGAATCTGGGACTTTTCCTAAAGAAAAAATGTCTTAGATTCTGAGAATTTTTCTATAAAAAAAATGTCTCAGAATCTAAGAATTTTTTAATAGAAAAAAATCTCAGAATCTAAGAATTTTTCTATAGAAAAAAATCTCTCAAAATCTGAGAATTTTTGTATGGAAAAAATGTCTCAGAATCTGTGAATTTTTCTATAGCAAAAATGTCTCAGAATCTGAGAATTTTTCTATAGAAAAAATGTCTCAGAATCTGTGACTTTTCCTAAAAAAGAATGTCTCAGAATCTGAGAAAAACTGTTGTAGAATCTGAAAATTTTTTTATAGAAAAAATGTCTCAGAATCTGAGAATTTTTGTATAGAAAAAATGTATCAGAATGTATCAGGATCTGAGAATTTTTCTATAAAAAAAAATTTCTCAGAATCTAAGAATTTTTCTATAGAAAAAATATCTCAGGATCTGAGAATTTTTCTATAGAAAAAATGTCTTGGAGTCAAAGAAGTTTTCTATGGAAAAAATGGCGAAGAGTCTGAAAATTTTTCTATAGAAAAAATATTTCAGAATCTGAGAATTTTTCTATAGAAAAAATATCGCAGAATCTGAGAAAAACTGTCGCAGAATCTGAGAATTTTTCTATAGAAAAAATTTCTCAGAATCTGAGAATTTTTCTATAGAAAAAATTTCTCAGAATCTGAGAATTTTTCTATAGAAAAATTTTTCAGAATCTGAGAATTTTTCTATATAAAAAATATCTCAGAATCTGAGAATTTTTCTGTAGAAAAAAATTTCTCAGAATCGGACAATTTTTATAAAGAAAAAATTTTTCAGAATCTAAGAATTTTTCTATAGAAAAAAATGTTCCAGAATCTGACAATTTTTCTATAGAAAAAATGTCTCAGAATCTGAGAATTTTTGTATAGAAAAAATGTCGCAGAATCTGAGAATATTTCTGTAGAGAAAATATCTCAGAATCTGAGAATTTTTCTATAGAAAAATTTTTCAGAATCTGAGGATTTTTCTATAAAAAAATGTCTCAGAATCTGAGAATTTGTCTCAGAATATGAGAATTTTTCTATAGAAAAAAGGTCTCAGAATCTGAGAATTTTTCTATAAAAAAAAAATGTCTTAAAATCTGGGACTTTTTTTATAAAAAAATGTCTCAGAATCTGGGACTTTTCCTAAAGAAAAAATGTCTCAGAATCTGAGAAAAACTGCTGCAGACATGGACGTATACAGGGGGTGGGCACAGGGGGCACGTGCCCCCCCTTTTTGATTTGAAAAATTTTAAAATTTAATAAAAAATTACAAAAAAAAGTTAAAAAAAAGTCATTTCTATCGAAATATCAGTGAAATATGTTTAAAGGTCTGTACTGTGGTTTAAAGACATTTAATGTTGGTTTTATCTGATAAAAATTATGTGTCAGGTCATGAAAATAAATTTCTATAAAAAATTTTCAAACTATAATATTCTAAGTCACTTTTTCTATATTAAAATCTGAGATATTATTTCTAAAGGCAATTCTCAGATTCTGAAAAGTTTTTTCTATAAAAACATTTTTAGAATCTAATAATTTTTTTTTTATATGGCACAATAAAAATATTTTTTTTAAATCTTCAAACTTGAATGCTTCAAAGATGGAACGAATACGTAGCAGTAGGACCACAAAAAGGAACGTTCGATATATCGAACGCAAATATCGGGAAAAATCAAACCGCTTAAAAAGTTTGGTAAGATGATTTGGAATAAGGAGGTTAAACTCTATTTAGTTCGTATATTTTGATTGTGGAAAACCATTTTCTCATTTTTTGCAATTCAATGGATTTTTGCAAAAAGTGCTTAATTTTGATATTTATCGCAAATACCATTTCCAATGTAACATTTCTGATGGTGACACATATTGTTTCCAAGAACCGTTTCTTAAAAAAAACTCTGAGAATCTGAGAATTTGTCAGACATTATTTTCATCAAAAATTTAGTTTTTCAAATGAAAATTCGTCGATTCAAATCTTTTTCCTGTAAAAAGATTTTGAGATTTCTAGAAACTTTTTTATAAAAAAAATATGTTTTAAAAGACATTTTCGTTTTATAATAATAAAGATAAAAGCGTGAGGGGGGGGGGGGGGGGGGTGCTAGTTAAACAAAATAGGAGATGACAAAAAAATTCTGGGAGTTGTGACCCCCCGTTTTCAAAATCCTGGATACGTCGTTGGCTGCAGAATCTGAAAATTTTTTTTATAGAAAAAATGTTTCAGAATCTGAGAATTTTTTTATAGAAAAAATGTCTCAGAATATGAGAATTTTTCTATAAAAAAAAATTCTCAGAATCTAAGAATTTTTCTATAGAAAAAATATCTCCGAATCTGAGAATTTTCCTATAGAAAATATGTCTTGGAGTCTAAGAAGTTTTCTATGGAAAAAATGGCGAAGAGTCTGAAAATTTTTCTATAGAAAAAATAGCTCAGAATATAGGTATAGAAAAATGTCTCAAAATCTGGGACTTTTTCTATAAAAAAATGTCTCAGAATCTGAGAATTTTTCTATAGAAGAAATGTTTCAGAATCTGGCAACTGTCTGCAAGCTATATTTCATAAAAAAAATCGCTCTTTGACATCACCGGAAGGAAATTAAACCTAAAAAACTAACATTTGTTTAACAACACTGTCACAGAAAATATGTCTCAGAATCTGAGAATTTTCTATAGAAAAAATATCTTAGAACCTGAGAATTTTCTATAGAAAAAATCTGAGAATTTTAATATAGAACAATATCTCAGAATCTGATAATTTTTCTACAGAAGAAATGTCTCATAGTCTGAGAATTTTTCTATAGAAATAATGTTTAAGGATCTGAGAATTTTTCTATAGAAAAAATGTCTCAGAATCTGAGAATATTTCTATAGAGAAAATGTCTCAGAATCTGAAAATTTTTCTATAGAGAAAATGTCTCAGAATCTGATAATTTTTCTATAGAAAAAATGTCTCAGAATCTGAGAATTTTTCTAAAGAAAAAAAGTCTCAAAATCTGAGAATTTTTCTATAGAAAAAATTTATCAGAATCTGAGAATTTGTCTATAGAAAAAATTTCTCAGAATCTGAGAATTTTTCTATAGAAAAAAATTCTTATAATCTGAGAATTTTTCAATAGAAAAAGATCTAAATCTTAATCTAATCTGAGAATTTTTCTGTAGAAAAAATGTCTCATAATCTGAGAATTTTTCTATAGAAAACATATCTCAGAATCTGAGAATTTTCTATAGAAAAAATATAGAATCTGAGAATTTTCTATAGAAAAAATATCTCAGAATCTGAGAATTTTTCTATAGAAAAAATGTCACAGAATCTAAGAATTTTTCTATAGAAAAAATTTTTCAGAATCTAAAAATTTTTCTATAGAAAAAATTTCTCAGAATCTGAGAATTTTTCTATAGAAAAATTTTTCAGAATCTGAGAATTTTTCTATAGAAAAAATGTCTCAGAATCTGAGAATTTTTCTAAAGAAAAAATGTCTCAAAATCTGAGAATTTTTCTATAGAAAAAATTTATCAGAATCTGAGAATTTGTCTATAGAAAAAATTTCTCAGAATCTGAGAATTTTTCTATAGAAAAAAATTCTTAGAATCTGAGAATTTTTCAATAGAAAAAGATCTCAATCTTAATCTAATCTGATCTAATCTGTAGAAAAAATGTCTCATAATCTGAGAATTTTTCTATAGAAAATATATCTCAGAATCTGAGAATTTTCTATAGAAAAAATATAGAATCTGAGAATTTTCTATAGAAAAAATATCTCAGGATCTGAGAATTTTTCTATAGAAAAAATGTCACAGAATCTAAGAATTTTTCTATACAAAAAAATTTCTCAGAATCTGAGAATTTTTCTATAGAAAAAATTTATCAGAATCTGAGAATTTTTCTACAGAAAAATGTCTTGGAGTCTAAGAAGTTTTCTATAGAAAAAATGGCGAAGAGTCTGAGAATTTTTCTATAGAAAAAATATCTCAGAATCTGAGAATTTTTTTATAGAAAAAATTTCTCAGAATTTAAGAATTTTTCTATAGAAAAAATCTCTCAGAATCTGAGAATTTTTCTATAGAAAACATCTCTCAGAATCTGAGAATTTTTCTATAGAAAAAATCTCTCAGAATCTGAGAATTTTTCTATAGAAATTTTTTTTCAGAATCTGAGAATTTTTCTATAGAAAAAATGTCTCAGAGTCTGAGAATTTTTCTATTAAAAAAATGTCTTAAACTCTGGGAATTTTTTTATAAAAAAATGTCTCAGAATCTGGGACTTTTTCCTAAAGAAAAAATGTCTCAGAATCTGGGAAAAACTGCTGCAGAATCTGAAAATTTTTTTATAGAATAAATGTCTCAGAATCTGAGAATTTTCTATAAAAAAAATGTCTCAGGATCTCAGAATTTTTCTATAAAAAAAAATTCTCAGAATCTAAGAATTTTTCTATAGAAAAAATATCTCAGAATCTGAGAATTTTTCTATAGAAAATATGTCTTGGAGTCTAAGAAGTTTACTATGGAAAAAATAACGAAGGGTCTAAAAATTTTTCTATAGAAAAAATAGCTCAGAATCTGAGAAAAACTGTTGCAGAATCTGAAAATTTTTTATAGAAAAAATGTCACAGAATCTGAAAATTTGTGTATAGAAAAATATCTCAAAATCTGGGACTTTTTCTATAGAAAAAATGTCTCAGAATCTGAGAATTTTTCTATAGAAAAAATGTCTCAGAATCTGGCAACTGTCTGCAAGCTATATTTCATAAAAAAATCGCTCTTTGACATCACCGGAAGGAAATTAAACCTAAAAAACTAACATTTGTTTAACAACACTGTGTTGACTATTTACAACAACAAAAAAGAAACCGATAGAAAAAACGAAAAACAACCGGCCTTAAATAATCGTTAGTTCTAAATTTTATTTCAATTAATTTTAGAACACCTATCAATAAAAACAACCGTTATAAAATACTACCACAAGATAACAACTGCATATGTTATCAATTTAAAAATCGTTTGAAAAACAGTGGCGGGGATTTTTTTATTAATAAACACTTTTATATATTTATAGTTTTTATAGCAAGCTAAAATTTTGATAAAAATCAATTACACGAATTTGCAGAAAAAAGAAATACCGACAAAAACATAAAACAGCTGAGCTAAGTGGACAAAACGAAGAGAAGAGCTAAGAAAAAAGTCAAAAAAAAATTATGAATACAGAGAATTTTTTGTTGTTATTATTAATATAAAGTTTAGTTGACAGAGACAATGTTGAAAGGGGGTGGTGGTGGTCGGTCAGGTGTGTTTTAAAAAGAAGGAATATAGAGAACAAGAGTAAAATTTATTGTACATATTATCCCTTTAATTGTCAAATAACCAGTAATAAAATTTAATGATTTTTTGCCAAAAATATTTATAAACAAAAGACTTACTTTAAACTTGTTGGGAATTAAAACTGTTGTTTTATTAAATATTTTGTTTAATTTTTTTCAAAGCACAAACTTTTACACTTTTAATTTTTTAATATTTTGCAGAATTTTTATTCTTTTTCCTGCACCAGCGCATACAAAATAAATTGCGTTAAATTTTTTTTTTTTTTCTGTTTGGTTTTTTTAAAAATACATTTTTTAATGGCTTGTTAAACTAAATTAAGCCAACAGATTGCAATTTATAGCTCGTTAAATATATTTTTAAACTTGTGTATGCACTTTTTTTCGTTTAGTGCAGTTAATTTTTTGTAAATAAATTTATTTAAAGGGGGATTATTTTTTCTTTGATTTTTTTATAAACCCTTTTTTATATAATTCAACTTGATTTAACTACTTCCTTTTTTTCGCACTTTATACTTATTTTTCTTAAATTATTTTTAAATTATTCTTCTTCTTTTATCCAATATTCTTTATTTAATAAAACACTTTTTCTTATATAAATTTATAGTAAAGGATATATATATTTTTTTTAATTTATTTTATAACAATTTTATAACACAAATAACGACCGTAGTAGACGAGTTTAAATTCACGACTTTCTGCACAGAAAAAATTTCATTCATATTTTTTTTTCTTGTTTTGCATTAAGAATTGTTATTTTAATTTTATTCTTTGTGCTCGTTCTCTCTTTTCCTGTTTATCATTACCATATAAACAGGGTTGCCTGCCATTATTCCCGTTAGCTGTCATTAGTTTACATATATAAAAGGTAATTGCTATGAAATGTTTATGTTGTTTTTAATTTTATTTTATTTCCGTTCATTGATGCCAATTTTGATTTTTACGAAAAAAAAACGCTTATACCATATTTGTATTCATTTTAACTACACTTAAAAAAAATCTGTGTCGGAGTGAGCAAAAGTGTGGCATAAATTAACCAAAAATATGCTAAAACTACAACCGACGAAGTAGTTTTCGTGACTTAGACAAAACGCTTATGTAAATAATTATAAAGAAAATGTTTAGGTTCTTTACGCAAAAACTTGGTAAAATATAATAAAGGAAAAATGGTAAAATATACCAAAATTATTGGAAAATATCACTAAAAATAATGCTAAAAAAAGTTGAATTTAAAATTTTTACACAATAAATCCATATTAATATAATAAATGTTGTGTACACACTGAAAAAAATAACCTTCCTGATATTAATGAAACGGATTCATTATTTTGTTTTCATTACTTAAGCTGATTGAAATTTCATGCATGTTATGAACAAATTTTATGAAACTTGTTTCATTAGATTTCATAATTTCATTAAAAAATATCATAAGATTTTTTAGAACTAAATACAACTCTGCGTTGCGAATAAAAGAAAGAAAACAGAAAAAAAAACATACGACGTTTAATTACACCACGCGTGTTTAGTATAATTGTAATTTTTACATGTGTGTTAACTTTTTTCTAATAAAATATAATAATTTAGTATTTTTCTGCTTTGTTATTGAAACTTGTGTGTGTGTTATGCTGGTTATATCTAATTGAAATTACAAGTGAAAAGTTCCGTATAAGTGTTTCTTTTGACTGTTTCTTATAAATTATAATATAATTTGCAACAGAAAAATAGTTTTTTAAGTCATTAAAATTTTGTGATGAAATGTAGGGTAATTTGTGTTGTTCCATTGCTACGTTGTTGCTACGTTTTGGCAGCACGTGTTTTTAAAGTCATCGCGTTTTTGTCTAAAAACTAGGTGAAAACCATAAAAAGTGTGCAATTAAGGGTCATCTTACAGACTCAATTCCGTTCGGAAGTGGAATAAGTGGTTCACTCGTAAAACGCAAAGAAATACTTTTTTTTTCGGAATGAAACCACTTTTAGCAACTCAATTCCACTTTGATTTTTGAAAGTGATTTCATTCCGAAAAAAAAAATTGTATTGCGTTTTACGAGTAACAACTTTTTTTCAAATCCGATCGGAATTGAGTCTGTGACATGCCCCTAAATAAAATTTCAGTGACGGTTACAGTGATAGTTACATGTGTCTTACCAAAATTGTTAATAATGCAAATTTTCATTTATGGGTGCATGATACGTGCTGTTTTTAGGTAACTTGTTCCTAACTTGATTAGGGGCTTTCTATGGAAATTTTGATAACTTTAACCAACATGAATTTATCGTATTCCCATATTAAAACCCTAATAAAGTAAGTAACTAGTTACTTGTAAAAAGCAATTATCATACGCTCATTACCAACTACTATTCCACATTTAATCAATGGATATTTTCATACATTTTATGAAAAACTTCATAAAACGTTTCAAGCAAGTTCTACGAATATTTTCATTATTTATATGCAAGTTTTCATGGAAAGGAACTTTAATGACACCAGTTTCATTAATCAAATGAAACCTGTCTTCGGTTGAAAACGTGAGTCATTTTTCATTAAGGTTAAGTCAATTTTCATTAATTTCACGAAGCTATTTTTTTAGTGCACGCAAAAAAAAAATCTGTGTCAGATTCAGCAATCCTACTTGATAAAATTTTTTTCATACCAAAATAGTGTTTATAAAAAACCGACATTTTGGAAAACCGGTTTCTCGGTTAACCGAAATTCAGCTTTTTAGGTTAACCGGTTTTCTCAGTTAAACCGGAATTAAAAAACCGGTTAATCGGTTTTTTCTTCTTTAACTGACAAACCCAAAAAATACTTTAAAATTGCTAATTTTTATTTAATAAAAAATCGAATGTAACTAAGCAAAGTTAGCAATTGTTATCCTTTGAAAATAGCGGTATTTAAATACGGTGATTTATTTTCCTATATTCACCCGAGCTTTATTTTAATTTTTATTGGTTTTATTTCAAAAACAAATACATCAATTCATCAATTCGTTATAAATTGTAGTCCGTATTTTATACACTCAGAAAATTATTGCAGTTACTACATGACGGTCGTTTGTGTAGTAAGTAGTAGCTGTTGTTTTTAACTACAATTTCGGTCGTTTTTGTATGAAAAAATCTCAAACAACTTTTTTTGTAGTAGTTTCAAAAAATAACTACAAAAAATATACTACACTGTAGCAATAGTTGATTTATGTAGTTGTTTTTAGTTTTTTTTCTAAAACTCGTTTTTTTTCTAGAAATTTTTATTGCAAACGAATGTGTCGAGCGAGTTGGTCGTGCGGGATGCGGAAGGAATTATTTTTAAACCAAATAAATAATATCTAAATAAATTAAATTACAATTTATTAAATTTAATTATAAAAAAATATGTTTTTGGGAAAATATTCTTGAGCGAAAGAAAATAAGTGGATAAATGAGATAACAAGTGTGTATAATATAGCGCTCACATAAGCGTGCGTAAAAACCAATCGGAAAAAAACAAAATAAAATGTGTGCAGTGTTTTGTTTTCTTATGAGCGCGCCATCTTTCTTTTCTTTGTATACACAACAGAGCAGGTACATGCTTTTTTGAAACATTTCAAATTAATTCTTTTTTTTTATAAATCAATTTTGCCAAAGCATTTCGTTTTTTTTTTATTCCAGACAAATTTTGATCAGTAGCGGTGAAAATTTGAAATGAACTATTAAAAAAACAAAGGTAAATACAATCAATTTATTTTGTTTAACATTTTATTAATATAATTTTTTTCTTCTATAATTCCAGATAAATACATCAACAAATTGTCATCATGTCGAAATTCTATACAACCAACTGAAATGTATTGCTTTTTAAATAAATAAATAAATATCAATCATTTAAACGTTTAAGAAATTTTTTAAATAAAATTTCAGGCAATTGTAGAAAAAACAACTGTATTAAACAGTTTTGTAGTAGTTTTTACTACATTTTGTAGTTGAAAATCAATAGTTAAAAACAACAACATGTTCAGTTGTTTTTACCGTTTATGTAGTGGACGCCTTTTCAACGACAAAATGTAGTCAAAACAACTGTCTTTTGTAGTAGATTTTACCGACATACTTTTTTGAGTGTATTAATGTTCTTTAATTGACATTTTCTCCATTAATAAGAATTTTAGTACCTGGTTAACAGTCACACACTCAAAAAATTATGTAAGTAAAATCAACTGAAAATAGAACACAACATACAGAAATACTCTGCCCTGTATTTTTTAACAGCTGTTTTGAGAAAACAACACAGAAAAAGTTAGCTGTTGTATTAGGCAATTTCAACCCCGTGATTTTTTACGGGGTATAAAGTGCAACTTTTTTGCACTTTATAGGGCAGACATTTTTAGAAAAGAACACGATATTCTTTATAAGGGTTGACATTTTTTAGAAAAGAACACAAAAACATAATTTTTGGGGCGAAATGCAAAAAAAAGGCACATTTTTTGCCAGAAAAGAAAACACCATAAGTGTTTCTTCACAATACAGCAGCAAGCAGCAGTCAGCAAAATTTTTACATATTGTTGATCCCCAAGTCTGGCAGCCCTGGCTGTATTGTGAAGAAACCACAGTACAGACTAGTATCAAAAACTTAAATATATAAAGACTAGGCAATAGTCAATTCTTTTTGACGTTTAAAGGTGGTGTTAGTTTTACAAATGGTATCTGGGAAAGCTGGAAATTTTGTTTACCTTTTATTTTTCGTTTAATTTTGCTGGTTGTTTTGATTTAATTATAATCATTTCGTTTTTTTATTATGTATTTTTTTATTTTCAAGTGACACAACAATAATTTTCATTCATAATTTTAAAATTTTTTAATGTTTATTTGTCGTTATTCCCAAATCGTTCCCAAAAAAAAGATTGCCATCTGTATATAACGACTTCGTTATTACTGACACTACTATTCATGAGTTACCCCTGTAGCACAGACTAATACAGACTCGACATAAGTGACAGGTGTCAAAAAAGTAGTTCCGAACCATATGGTTAATATTTTCAAATTATTCTACGAATTAGGTTAGAAAGAGAAAACTAATATAACGCGCCATAAGAAAAATAGATGCCAGATCGGTTTTTGTTGTTTCACTCACTCCTAATTCGTAGAAAGTGTTGCCATGTTAGCGTAAAACAGACTAAAACCCGCTCTGTTTTCTCCTAAAATCGCTTAGTTTTTCCCCATTTTTTCTCATAAAACTCTACTGTCGAGTCTGTTTATAGTCTGTGCCTGTAGTATGCAAACACTGGTGCTAATTGCGTACTTTTCAATATGGTGGTATGGTTTTTAGTACAGAATGATCATCGCTGCCTAGTATACGTGTGTCTGTACGTGTGAGCACAGACTATAAACAGACTCGACAGTAGAGTTTTATGAGAAAAAATGGGGGGGAAACCAAGCGATTTTGGGAGAAAACAGAGCGGTTTTTAGTCCGTTTTACGCTAACATGGCAACACTTTCTACGACTTAGGAGTGAGCGAAACAACAAAAACCGATCTGGCATCTATTTTTCTTATGGCGCGTTATACACTGATGCCAACTTTTTTTGACAAAAACCCGCTAAATCAGGAAAAAAATCTCCAGAAAACACCAAATTCAAAAACAGAAAATAAATTTAGCTATTAAATAGCTAAATATCATGAAATTTGAAAAGTAACGGTTTTTTGAAAAAATATAACGGTTTTTTGAATAAATATAACGGTTTTTTGAAAAAATATAACGTTTTTTTAATAATGTATGTATTAGCTATTAAAACAGTTTAAATGTTATAAAACGACAGTTTTTTAACAAAGCCAGTTTGAAAATTACAGAATCGAATACACCTTTTTTGGTCATAGCCAAATATTCGGCAAAATTGATACTATTCGGCCGAAACCGAAGCTAAATATTAAAAACAAATATTTATGTAGGAAAAACAAGAAAAAAAGTTAAATTAGACTTACAAGGGAGGTCTCCCTGGTTCACCCCGATCTTCGTGAAATTTGGAGATATTGTTCAGAACGAAAATTAATTCAACACGTATTTTTTTCAGCGACCCATGCTCAAAGGTATTTAAAAGACATATCTCCTGGTGCTAACAGCATGCCAAAAAAGTTAATATTTTCGACTGATTAACAAAAATGTAATAAAATTTTTCTACTTTACCCAATATGACAAAAAGCTGTGCATGTTTGGCCAACACCAAAAAGGGAAGTCTCCCTAGTATCACCCGCGGATCTTTATGGAATTGGTTTTATTTTGTAGAGCAGAAAAAATAAAGGGAAAAGTATTTTTTTAGTCCAAATTAATGTTTCGGGGGAAGAAACAGTAATTTTTTAGTTTTTTTCGCTTTTCCCCCACCTTATGCAGGGAAACCTAGTCATTTGGTATATAAAATGAAAGGTCTTTGGAAAACCTATCCAAGTCTGTAAAAAACGTGTCCAAACATGGACAGCTTTTTGTCATATTGAGTAAAATACCATTACATTTTTGTAAATAAGTCAAACAAATAATTTCTTTTTTGGCATGTTGTAAGCACCACAATATATATACTAGAGATGCGCGCGTGACACGAATTTTTCGTGATTCACGCGTGAATCACGCGTGATCGTGAGTGAAATTTATTTTTACTCACGTGATCGTGAGTGCACGTGATTAGAAAAAAATATTTCGTGCGTGAGTAATTTTTGCTTTGTGAGTTTGCGTGATTGTTTTGTGCTATTTTATTGAATGTTGTGTTTGTGTTATTTTATTGAATTTAGAGGGTAATTATTACAAAATTGTTGTTTAAATAAATTTTTATTATAGTTTTAAGGAAGTTAAATACTTTTTTTGCACGAATTCGAAAAAAGTAAAATAAAAATTTGTTAATTTGAATTTCGTGAGTCTTCGTGAGCGTGATTATTTCGTGAGCGTGAGAAAAATTTTAGTAACTCACGTGAGCGTGCGTGAACGTGAGCAGAAAAAATTATTTCGTGCGTGATCGTGCGTGAGCAATATTTTTATTTCGTGAGCGTGAGTCAAAATTCACTCACGCGCCCATCTCTAATATATACTGTTCATTTCTTAATTCGGCTGTGTTAAGACTGTACAAACAAGATTTTTATTCAAAAATTTTTGACAGGTCGCTTTACAAGTCCGCTCATCTAAACGGCTCTTTAATTAAAACAAAAAAATCAAAAGTATAGAAAATTTTAATTTTTTTTATTGTTAAGTTGTGGCTGGTAAAAATCGCTAGATTTCCCGCTGCCCGCTAAATCACTTTTTTCCCCGCTAGACGCAAAATAAAAACGCTAGTTTTAGCGGGAAAAACACCAAATTGGCAACAGTGGCGTTATATTAGTTTTCTCTTTCTAACCTAAGAGAATAATCACAATTGGAGCGGGAAGCGGAAAAACGCAATTGTCCTCATAAAAATAGAATTGAATCTAGTTTGGCGGAAAAACGCGGCGGAATTTTGTTGTCATATAAAACGTGTGTGAACAGTTGCGGAAAAACGCTTCCCGCTCCAATTGTGTTTATTCTCTAATTCGTAGAATAATTTGAAAATATTAACCATATGGTTCAGAAATACTTTTTTGACAACTGTCACTTATGTTGAGTCTGTATTAGAGAATAATCACAATTGGAGCGGGAAGCGAAAAAACGCAATTGTCCTCATAAAAATAGAATTGAATCTAGTTTGGCGGAAAAACGCGGCGGAATTTTGTTGTCATATAAAACGTATGTGAACAGTTGCGGAAAAACGCTTCCCGCTCCAATTGTGATTATTCTCTTAGTCTGTGGTGTGAGCTTTTGTGCATGTATTTATGATGTTTGTTTACGTTTTGTATGAAACGTCAAAAGTTACACCGTGTGCTGTCACTAATACTTACACCCATCAGATGCAACTCTGTGATACTACTACTCATGTACTGTGGAAGAAACACTAAATTTTATAAAATGGGAAATCCCCAGTGTTGCCACCTCATGTGTAATTACACATATCATGTGTAATTTTTTATTTCATGTGTAGCCCATGTGTAATTGGCTGCATGTGTAATTCATGTGTAATTTGAAATTTTTACGTTTTGGAGCATTTTTCATAATTTGTTTTGATTTATTTTACCCTCCACTTATTGATAGAGTAATTCAGTTTGTGAGATTTTGAAATATCGATCTAGGACGACATATATTCATGATTTTTCAAAAAATTCGGTTAAGAAGTTATAAGCAAAATCGTGAATTTTAGATGGATTGGTGAGACACAAAATTATTTTACGAAGTATTTTTTTCACTTAAAAAATTTTTAAACTCCTCAAATAAAATATTCCTATACTCAAAAGAAAACATCTTTCAAAAAATCTGTAAAACGGGCTTTCAGTTTAAAAAAGCAAACTTTTAGCAGATTTTTCTGCAGAAATGGATATTTTAACAAATTCTCTGTCATTAAGTTTTTAAAAATAGAAGAATTTTGTTAAGTAATTTTACTGATTTTGTTTGCTGAGCTTACAAAAATATTTTTGTGAACATTTCAGCTGATTATTTTGTAATTTTACAGAAATTGTTTTTTTACTTTTGTAGTATTTTAACGATTAAAAATTGTCAAAATTAAAAAATAGCAGATTATTTTTCTAATTTTACAGAAATATTTAGTTATTAGTTTTTTTTTTTATTTTCCATCAAGCCAGCAGATTTTTCTGCTAAAATCAGCAGGGTTTTTGTTAAAATTAGCAGATTTTTCAGCTGAAATCAATATTTTTTTTTTGTTTTTACAGATTTTCTTCTGATTTGACTTAGATAATCCAGACAGAAATTTTGAAAAAAACAATTAATCGCAGGTTTTTTTGAGCAGTAAAAACCAGACTTAGGGCGGATTACTCAATGTCCAATTAGCTGCTAACTGTCAATTTAAAGGAGTCTTATGTCAAAATCGACTTAATCGACAGACTTAATCGTTATATTTTCAAAATTAGCAAAAAACGTAATTAAAAAAAAAGCATGTGTAATTCGTGATTTCATGTGTAATTTTGGCATGATCCATGTGTAATTTTCGATTTTGTTGGTGGCAACACTGGAAATCCCATTTATATTTCCAAATAATCGAATCCTCCAACAATAAGCAGTATTCTCAATTTTGCATCACTAACCACCATCTTCGTTTAAGCAGAGTCTGTTTTAAACTTTTTTTAACTTTGCTGATTTAAAATTTAAAAACTACTAAAAATGTCGAAAGTTTTGGTTAAAAAAGATTTAATTTCATTTTTAAAACGTGAAAACCCAACATTTGAAATTGAACAAGTGGATTATAATTTCTATCACACGGAATGCACCCAATTTTCGTTTGGGGAATTGCAGCATCAATGTCTGCTAATTGAATTTATATCATCGAAAATTGTAAAAAACATTAATTTAAATGAAGTTTCTACTGCAATAACGCAAAAAATAACAGAACTGATTAAAAAGGATCTGTTTTTGATCTATTCGAGTCATAATTATGGTGATCGTGTGTTTGTATATGTTGATTTTCAAAATATCCATGATGACAAAGATGATCTTGCGGTAAATCAAAAAGAGTTCCTTAATTCCGAATCAAATGATAATGCTAACGAAGAGGAATTGAAAAATAATGGTTTACACAACGAGACAACAACACTTGATGATATGAAATTTAAACTACAAGATCCGGTTTTATTCGAAAAAATTCGAGAATATCTACGTGATTCTTCTTTCACTTTAAAAATGCAGTTGGCAGCAAATGGTTTCAACATGGATAAAGATGACTTAAAATCACTTTATGTAGAGTATTGCATTGCTTTAGGATCTAATTTAGAAGAAATTGAAGAAGATCTTAACACTTTACAAAAAACTGAAGAAAATATTGACTGCGTTAATGCTTTATCCAGATCTTTAGATGTGGACATAAATCCACGTGATGCATTGAAATTAAAATTACGATATCCGGCAATATTTGAAAAAGTTCGTCAATATCTTTGTAATTCGTCTTTTACTTTAAAAATGCAGTTGGCAGGAAATGGATTTAAAATGGGTCATGATGAGTTAAAGTCGCTGTATATAGAGTATTGCATTGAGTTAGGATCTAATTTGGAAGATATTGAAGAAGATCTAAAAATTTTACAAAAAACTAAACAAAATATAAATCCACGTGATGTATTGAAATTAAAATTACAAGATCCTGTAATATTTAAAACAATTAGAGATTATCTCCGTTATCCTTCTTTTACTTCAAAAATGTATTTGGCAGGAAATGGTTTCAAAATGGGTAAAGATGAGTTAAAATCGCTTTATATAGAGTTTTGCATTGAGTTAGGATCTAATTTGGAAGAAATTGAAGCAGATATGGAAACAATCAGCAGATGTTTAGATGCTGTAAAAATAAGTAAACGTGATGAATTAACATCAAAATTACGAGATCCTGATACCTTTGAAAGAGTTCGTGAATATCTCTGTTATTCTGCTAATTCATGTTTTGAATTAGATACTAAATCTTATTTCAGTCTAAAAATGCAGTTGGCTGCAGATGGATTTGATACAAGTCAAATTGATTTGAAATCAATCTATGTAGAATATTGTACTAAATTAGGATCTAATTTAGAAGAAATAGATAAAGATCTGAAAATTCGAAAAGAATCTAAAATAGCATTAGATTTAAGTCATTTACATAATATTTATATAAGTTCTAACCAACTCTCTGACAATGCTTTACAAAACACAGTAAGAGATTGGATGAAAAATTATGGATCAGGGATTTTTTCAGGTCAACCTACAAAACGGTACTTATTTTGAAGTGTGTATCAATAAATATCTGTTTTAACTAACACTTTTTAATTGTAAAGTTATTGACGGTATTCAGAATTTAGTAACCTTGCAAAGTTCGAAATGCAGCATTTATTAAAAAAATTTTCACATACATATAATAATAATAATGAAAAAGGAACCTACCTTATAAGAATTCATGGCGTCAATTTTAATACATTTAAGCTTTGATTTTCATTAATTTTTTTTTATAAAAAAAAAAAATATTTCTCAATAAAGTTTTATTTAAAAAAAAAAAAATATATATGGTAGCGGTATTCATTCTTGGTAGCGAACTATCCTTGCAGACCCTTCAAATCTTGCATAGTATAAGTGCTAGAGAAATTTTTCCCAACCTTTGATTCTCGCCCCCACTAGGGCCAATTAGAAGGTTCCAGGAGGGGGGGGGGCAAAGAGCAAATTTCCAAGATATTTTTTTTTAAATCAAAATAACTAAAAAAATATCTTTTTAGTGAAATTAACTATAAAAACATTGTTTTAGCAATATTAACTACAAAAATTTTGTTATTTGTTTAAAATTACTAAAAACTTAGTTTAAATGCTTATTTTACAAAAACTTTGCTAAAGCAATAGTAATTTTTCATTAGAGAAAAAAATTAACAAATTTTTCTTGAATGTAGGGTTACAAGGCAGTTTTCAAACATCAAAAATTTAAAAAATGGCCCAATAGTTTTTATTAAGTTATCAACTAATTTTTCCAACAAGTCAAACTATAAATTAAATTTTTTAAATACAGTAGAATAAATTTGCATTTTTGACCTCTAATTCGTTTGACTACCAATTTTTTGTAATAGCACATTCAGACTGACCTTGAAACCTCGTTGAAAATACGTATTTTCATTTTGAAAACTTAACCGTTCACACCCGAAAAATTTGACACTTATCACGTTTTCGAAATTTACCGAACAAAATTCGCGATTATATCGGCTTTAAAAACACACAATTAATTAATTTACGCTATATTTTGAAATAATTTATCGAAATATTTTGTTAATAGTTGTTTTTTATGTAAATATTTAAATATTTTTATTTTTTTTATTTTTGACACTTTCTTTAATTTATTTTCTTCTATTATAACAGATGTAAAAAAAAGTTGAACTATGGAATTCAACAGGTTTCAATTGTACATTCGTTGAAACCTCAATACAAAAAGGTTTCAATTTGTGTGGGAAAATA
This sequence comes from Pegoplata infirma, assembly GCA_963921195.1. NCBI lineage: Eukaryota > Metazoa > Arthropoda > Insecta > Diptera > Anthomyiidae > Pegoplata > Pegoplata infirma. Next base: position 38,152,228 of record OY992536.1, read on the forward strand.
CGTATTTTCAAATGAGGTTTGGCTCGAAACCTCGTTAAACGGGGTTTCGACGCCAATGTGAGTGAATGCACTATAAGCAAAGAAAATTTTAAATTATTTTAATATCTCAACACTACCCAAGTAGAAATTCATGACGGTTATAAAAATAAAGCGTCTTTAAAGCACTCTTAAGTAGAAACTCATGACGTTAATAAGAAAAAGCGTTTTCAAAACACCCCCAAGTATAAATTCATGATGGTTATAAAGTAAAATCAAGACTTATCAAAAATAACTCAATTTTAAAGCATAACTTCATAACGCTTTTCGAACAATTCGTAAAAGCATTTTGAGAATACTTTTCAACCAAACCTATGATTTTATTTCACTGCCATTCAAAAAATAAGAACTGTCAAAATTGTTTTTGGCTTGATTTGAGCAAAAAATTGGGTTTGCTATCATGATTTTCCCATTACAAAGTGTTTTCAACATTTTATCCTATTATGTCCTGTATCTGTATGATTAAATTGGGTTATAAAATGTTGTTCATTTCAATAAAGATATTGGATACCTTTGTGATAAAAATTTGATTTACAATCATAAGTTTTGCATTTCAAATTGGGCATACGTTATCAGAATGAGAGGCAGCCATAAGAAAACACTAATTTTGTTGCATTGGATTCTATTCTTGTAGAGTGGGTATACCATAGAGAAACATAGAGGCGAAGGTGAAAGAAAAAACAATATTGCTATCTTTTTCTAATTTCTCACACGTACGTTGTCGATGTGAATTCACCACACAATACATGTTTACAAGTCGTACTTTGTCAACAAATACATGTAAACAAGTTGTACTTTGACAACTCAATTTTTGACGCCTTCGCTTCTATGTTTCTCTATGGGGTATACTATCAATGGCGTTTTATTTTGAGAATTTGTATGAAGCATTTACAATTGATTTTTAGAAACTGGTTTCAAAATCGAAGTCAGAAAACTGAGATATTGTAGCTTCCATATTAGCTACATCATCTGCGATGTGAAAAATTTTGTGAAAATTCATTGTTTGTTTCTAATAATTTTCTTAAAATTGTCTTCGCATTAATCGCTTTTGAAGTATCTATTTTTCTGGATGGAAAAATACGACAAACTGTCTAAAGAATTTAAAGTGTCACTACTGCTTAAATTCCACTACATTTTTTAGAATTATTGCTCAACCATATAACAAAAATATCTAATTTTCCAATTTTCAATATCCATTAAAACGAAAGATTTCCCCTGAAACTATAAAGTTATGTCATCAGATATTTTATTAAATTTTTGTTGCAATATTACATTTTCTTGCAAACTTTAACATTTTTACAACTAATTTTTGCAGCAATTTCTTGCCTATACCAAGATACAACTTATATCGTCCAGTACGACAAAGTTTACAAAAATTTTAAAATTGCTATATTTTTTTTGCTTTTTAACGCTTTAATAGTGCTTTAAAGAAGCGATCTCAAATCACCATTATAAATGTCTTTAAAAACGCTTTATATAAACCGTCTAACGGTGTTATCATTAGGACTATCTGAAAGCGCTCTGAGGATGGTTTTCCGTATGATCTGAAAGCATTCGTACTACCATGCAGAGCGCTTTAAAAGCGTTTTTACGGTTGTATTTTTCTACCTGGGTAGGGATGAGATTTTCATGCACTAAAAAATCGAAAATATGTGCTTAAAATATGCAATACAAAAAATCAAAACCCAAAAATATGCATTAAAAAATAAAATGTGTGCAATAAAAAACTTGTTTTCACAGAAAAACTTTCTGAAAAATAAAATAACGCCGGTTTTAAGACGTGCGTTTAAAGGGTTAAAATGGGTCACGAAAATGTTTTGCATCAAATTTCACTAAGGATTGGTAAAAGCCAAAAATTCGTTTGATATAAGCAAAATGCGTAAAAATGTAAAATTGTAAAGTACCATATCGAGGGCTTATGTATATTCAAAACTTGCTATCTGCAATATTTTCAAAAGAGACTTTTCAATAAAAAAGTGTTCACCGATTTAGTTGTTATCTATAAAATTAATTTTAAACTAAAATATTTAAAAAACTACATCCAAAAAATTACATAGTTGATGATTACTATTTTTTCAACTATGTCATAGGTGAAATAGCCCCAACTTTGTCATAGTTGATGTGACATAGTAGTTGCTGACTATGTGTCATTTAAATCTAAAAATTAACTATGAGAAAAGTTAATGACAACGATGTGTTTGATAAACTTAGGTAAACAACTAGGTCCATAGTTAAATGCAAAAAAAGTTAAAATTTACTATGCAATTTATAAAATAGTTACCCAGGTAGAAAAATACAACCGTTAAAACGCTTTAAAAGCGCTTTGTATGGTAGTAGGAATGCTCTCAGACCATACTGAAAACCATCATCAGAGCGCTTTCAGACTGTCCTAATGATAACACCGTTAGACGGTTTATTTGAAGCGTTTTTAAAGACATTTATAATAATGATTTTAGAACGCTTCGTTATAGCGTTTTTAAAGCATTGCAAAAACCAAAAATGTATCACTTTTAAAACGGTATGTAAAGCAATTTTAAAGTGCTTTATATGCAAAAAAAAGCAATTTACAAGCATTTCAGATACAAAACCAAAATGAAAGTTTATTTTTGTTTTAATTTTTATTGTTTTAAGAAAAGATAAATATATTATTTTTTTTTATAAAAAATAACTGTTTTTTTATACCAAAAACTAAATAGAATTTCGTTTAGTTATTCTCTCTTCTGCTGCCGCTAGCCAGCGGCTTGTTTTGGTCACGATAGACTTGTCGGACTCATTTTCAAATTGTAGAAGAAGGTGTTCTGCAACGGGAAAACAAAATGAAATCTTTTGAAAAGATCTAGAAATTTGCTTAATTTGATGCTTTCGCGGTAAGGCAAACTTCACAAATATCAAAAAAAAATTGAAAAGTTTCTATTAACATAAATTTTACTTTAAAAATATAACGCGAAGGGACGAAATTAGGTTGATACCTAAAATTGTTTTGTGAAAAACACATACATACATGTTTTGGTCAAAGATATATAGTTGTTGGCCAGCATAATATTACCTTTCAATTCATTAAAAACTTTAATGGTGCTAAAAATTTTTTTCGAAACTCCTTTAGTCGGTTTTCCAACGCCGCTAAACATTTGCTGTAAACCTGGGGACATTATAACGGAAAGGATACTTCCAATGGCCTTATATCATACATGGGAATTTTTAATTGGCATTGAATTTTCATTGGCATTAGTTGGAACTAATGCCAATGCAAAAAAAAAGCATTAAAATTGATTGCCAATGAAATTTTTTGGCATTGGCATTATTTGTACTAATGCCAATGAAACGGCACAATTGCCTAAAAAAACTATTTACAATTGAAGGGCTTGCTGCAAAAACTTGATAAGCACCATTTTATTTTTTGGTATTTTTTGCCTTCTACTAATATTCCACTGAAATTTTTTTGGCAGAAGTCTTGCTTAAACCCTTCGTACAAGTATCTTGAGAATAAAAGTTCTGCAAAAGTTCTATTTTCTAAATTATTTAAAAAGTTTTAAGGCAAAAACCACCATAAAATGAAATGTTGCTTATCGAGTTTTTACGATAAGCCCTTTAATTGATATAAAAAAGCATTTTTTTACAATAAATATATATTTTTTTTAAAACTTAAAATGGCGATATTTCGATAACTAAGCCAGATAGAGCAAAATGGAGGGCATTTTTGGTTCTTTGAATCGCCATACTTTCGCGGGTCCTCTTCACATATGTTTACCCCAATGGGTCCTAACTTTGAATCCAAAAAAATTGGGATTCCGGAAAATTTAAAAATGCTTATGTCTCGGTAAATATTGGTGACACAACAAAAAGTCCAATAGCATTTTTGTAGCTCTTGGTTTCTAGAACTCGTCTGCCAATACTAGAAAACCCTCAGAGATAGTTTTTTAGTTATTCAGTTTCTAAAATTCTCAAGACCCTATTGGGCCCCTAAATTGCAGTACCTGGAAAAATAAGCAAGATAATGCTAAAGGTATGTGAATTTTTAAACTTTGAAGAGGACCGGCGAAACTATGGAGATTCTAAGAACCAAAAATGCCCTCCATTTTGCTTTATCTAACTTAGTTTTCGAGATATTATGCCTGTTCGTTTACCTAACTACAATCATCTCATTTTTACTACTTTTAATAAAGCTGGGAATTTGTAATACAAAAAGTAAACAAAACTTTCCAGTTGTAGTAAAAAAAGTAAGAAATTTGGGTAAACAAACAGACCTATAGCCACAGACTAATACAGACTCGACATAAGTGACAGGTGTCAAAAAAGTAGTTCTGAACCATATGGTTAATATTTTCAAATTATTCTACGAATTAGGTTAGAAAGAGAAAACTGATATAACGCGCCATAAGAAAAATGGATGCCAGATCGGTTTTTGTTGTTTCACTCACTCCTAAGTCGTAGAAAGTGTTGCCATGTTAGCGTAAAACGGACTAAAAACCGCTGTGTTTTCTCCTAAAATCGCTTAGTTTCCCCCCATTTTTTCTTATAAAACTCTACTGTCGAGTCTGTATTTAGTCTGTGCTATAGCCATTTCAAGTTTTAACCAAAAAAAATTTTCACAACTGGTTGACGGAAATACGACTTTTAATATTGCTAATGCTTTGTTTTCATTAAGACATTTATTAATGCCAATGAAATTTTTCATAATTGGCATTACTAATGCTACTAATTCCTTACCGGGCATTGGCATTGATTGAAACAATGCTAATGCTAAAAATTTCATTGGCATTAGTTTCAATATAATCCCAATGAAATCTTCAATTAATAAGTCCATTTATTTAAATAGTCCCATGTATGCCTCATATAATGAGTCGGCCTTACATTTTAATCGCATCAGGTCACGCTGAATAACAAAATAAAAATTAGTAATTTTGATTCAAATGTACAGCTGCGAAAGAAAAAATAGCACCAGTGGTATTTTCTTCAGTTTTATGATTGGGGTTGTAATGTTATAAATATCCAAAACAACAGTCCAACGGTTACCACAAAAACAAAAAATGTTTAGAAAACTATGCCAATAAAATACACTTTTGCTTTTTGGTATGACGCCCTTCGTTTTTAGTGGGCGTGGTTTTTAGCTTGAATTGGGCAGATTTATCATCTCAGGAAATTCATATCATATCAGATCGGCATGAAATTCATAAAATTGGAAAGCTTATTAAAATTTGTTATAAAAAATAATAAGTCGTCAGAGTAGTTTTTTATAACTTAAGTCTGACAATGAGATAATTTGAATTAATTCTAAAGAGCTTAGAGTTCGTAAATCAAGAGGTTCCCAGAAATGTATCTGAGCATGAGTTCATTTTGATCTTCATAAATTTATATAAAAGGCGCTCATAATTTTTAAGATTTTCTCTAACGAAAAGTTCAGGGGATAATGAATTTTCTATATTTTAAGAGAAATTATGTAATTGAACGAGGTGTTCGATGAGGTGATGTCATCAGAATCTATTGGAAAAAGCGCTCAGAACGACAGAGCTATTTAAAAAATCATGTGCTTATTATCTGGAAAGTTTTCTAAAGTGCGTATGATACTTGCTTGTTTCAAGTTACTTGTTGCTGCATTTATTAGGGTTTTTCTATAAAAATTTCGATAACTTAAACCAAAAATTTTAAATTTATCGAAATTCCCATAGAAAAACCCTAATAAATGCAGCATCAAGTAACTTGAAACAAGCAAGTATCATAAAGGCATAAAAGGAAGAGTTATTAAAACTTAGAGAAAACGGCCTCAGGATTTTTTATTCTCAAAACCTGCAGGTTTTTGTTATATTTAATGCACGGAAATGAAGCTGTTTGAAGTTAACAAAATTGTATGCAAAATAACGACAACAGTGCATGACAGTTCTTTTTTAACAGTTGTTTTTCAATAGTTGTTTTTCTACAGTTGTTTCTATTGAACTATTAATTGAGTTTGTTATTTTAACCGACATTTTTTGTGTGTTGAAAAACATCAGTGTTTTCCTATAGAAAGGAGTTTTCAGAGAGTTATTTCTAAAAAACACGAACAAACATAAAAACTTGGGCGTACTGATTTGAGTTCAGAAAAAAATGGTCACCCTAAATATACTGCTATGCCTTCCCTTGTGAAACATCGGAGTTATTAACAAAATTTTATTTTTATTAAAAATTGTGTGATTTAAACTTTTGTTCCAAGCTAGGTCATTGTATATTCAGTGACCTATTTAGACCACTGTGTACTGAGAATAGAAGCCATTTGTACAAGCTTTTGATTGCTTTTTATTTGGCTTAGATCGGATCAGTAACTTTGCAGATATGCTATGTTGTTTCAGAGGTGATGGATAAGGCTGATTTTGGCTTTAAAGCCACGCCCACTATAAACAGAATACGGCATAGAAAAAACAGGATGGTATTTTTATTCTGTGTAATTTTTTTGAAAATATTCTTTTTTTGAAATAACCGTTAGGCACTTCTGTAAATGTTATCGGATACAACTCGAAAGGCATAAGATTAAGAAAACTCCCTTTGGTGCTATTTTTTCTTTCGCAACTGTAAATATAGAAAAATACATACCAGTGAATTGCAAAATTGATGATCAGTTTTAACCTTGTTGTCAAACTCCTCAAACTTAACTAAATCTGTTATGGGGTCGTCTAGAGTTAATTCGCTTTTAATGTCGGCTTTTTGGTCGTCGTAAACCATATTTAAAAAGTAGTGTAAAAAAATGTTGTAAAAAAATTGTATTCCAAAACCAACATAAATTTGGCGAAAAAGTAATATCAAAAAGCTTTTTCAAAACGTTCATAAAGCGTTATGAAATAATGCTTTAAAAATGCTTTATTTTTGATAAGTCATGACTTTTTTTTTTACCGTCATGAATTTATACTTGGAAGTGCTTTAAAAATGCTATTTTTTTATTACCGTCATGAGTTTCTACTTTGTACTGTATACAGACTAGCGTGATTTTAAAATCACTATGTGATTTTCCTTTGAACAAAATCACATAGTGATTTACAAAATCATCTCAAATTGTACTAGCATAAAGAAAAATTGCAAAATCATCTCAACTTACCATGGTAAGTTCTTGTAGTGTGAACATGGCCTTAGAGTGCTTTAAAAACGCTTTTTTTTTATAACCGTCATGAATTTCTACTTGGGTAATTATACCCTTTAATTTGTATACAAAAAAAAAAAACTAATTTTGAATTTTTTTTATTTATAAACATTATTTTATTAAAATTGCATATAAACGGCGTACACCAATATTGTAGGAGACAAAGCCAGCCTGCAAATAAGAAAAAAAACGTATTATATAAAAAGTCTTAGATTCTGAGACATTTTTTCTATAGAAAAATTCAGAGATTCTGAGACAGTTTTTCTATAGAAAAATTCTCAGATTCTGAGACATTTTTTCTATAGAAAAATTCTCAGATTCTGAGACATTTTTTCTATAGAAAAATTCTCAGATTCTGAGACATTTTTTCTATAGAAAAATTCTCAGATTCTGAGACATTTTTTCTATAGAAAAATTCTCAGATTCTGAGACATTTTTTCTATAGAAAAATTCTCAGATTCTGAGACATTTTTTCTATAGAAAAATTCTCAGATTCTGAGACATTTTTTCTATAGAAAAATTCAGAGATTCTGAGACAGTTTTTCTATAGAAAAATTCTCAGATTCTGAGACATTTTTTCTATAGAAAAATTCTCAGATTCTGAGACATTTTTTCTATAGAAAAATTCTCAGATTCTGAGACATTTTTTCTATAGAAAAATTCTCAGATTCTGAGACATTTTTTCTATAGAAAAATTCTCAGATTCTGAGACATTTTTTCTATAGAAAAATTCTCAGATTCTGAGACATTTTTTCTATAGAAAAATTCTCAGATTCTGAGACATTTTTTCTATAGAAAAATTCTCAGATTCTGAGACATTTTTTCTATAGAAAAATTCTCAGATTCTGAGACATTTTTTCTATAGAAAAATTCTCAGATTCTGAGACATTTTTTCTATAGAAAAATTCTCAGATTCTGAGACATTTTTTCTATAGAAAAATTCTCAGATTCTGAGACATTTTTTCTATAGAAAAATTCTCAGATTCTGAGACATTTTTTCTATAGAAAAATTCTCAGATTCTGAGACATTTTTTCTATAGAAAAATTCTCAGATTCTGAGACATTTTTTCAATAGAAAAATTCTCAGATTCTGAGACACTTTTTCTATAGAAAAATTCTCAGATTCTGAGCCATTTTTTCTAAAGAAAAATTCTCAGATTCTGAGACATTTTTTCTATAAAAAAATTCTCAGATTCGGAGACATTTTATCTATAGAACAATTCTCAGATTCTGAAACATTTTATATATATAGAAAAAGTCCAGATGCTAAGACATTTTTTCTATAGAAAAAGTCTTAGATTTTGGGACATTTTTTCTATAGAAAAATTCTCAGATTCTGAGACATTTTTTCTGTAGAAAAATTCTCAGATTTTGGGAAATTTTTTCTAAAGAAAAATTCTCAGATTCTGAGACATTTTTTCTATAGAAAAAGTATCAGATTCTGAGACATTTTTTCTATACAAAAGGTCTAAGATTCTGAGACATTTTTTCGTTAGAAAAAGTCTCAGATTCTGAGGCATTTTTTCTATAGAAAAACCCTCATATTCCGATACATTTTTTCTGTAGAAAAATTCTCAGATTCTGAGATTCTGAGACATAAAGAAAAATTCTCAGATTCTAAACATTTTGTCTATATAAAAAGTCCAGATTCTGAGACATTTTTTCTATAGAAAAAGTCTCAGATTTTGAGACATTTTTCTTTAGAAAAAGTCTCAGATTTTGAGACATTTTTTCTATAGAAAAAATCTCAGATTCTGAGACATTTTTTCTATACAAAAAGTCTCAGATTCTAAGACATTTTTTCTGTAGAAAAAAACTCAGATTCTGAGACATTTTTTTCTATAGAAAAAATGTCAGATTCTGAGATATTTTTTCTATAGAAAAAGTCTCAGATTCTTAGACATTATTTCTATAGAAAAAGTCTCAGATTTTGATAGAATAATTCTCAGATTTTGAGACATTTTTTCTATAGAAAAAATCTCAAATTTTGAGACATTTTTCTGTAGAAAAAGTCTTAGATTCTGAGACATTTTTTCTATAGAAAAATTCTCTAATGCTGAGACATTTTTTTAAAGAAACCATATTAGATTCTGATATATGTTTTCTATAGAAAAAATCTTATATTCCTAAACATTTTTTCTGTAAAAAAATATAGGATTCTGAGAGATTTGTTTTATAGAAAAAAATTCTTAGACAATTTTTCTATAAAATATAAATTATTTTCTGAGATATTTTTCGTTAGAAAAAGATTTATTTTTTATGAAAATATATCTTACCAAATCTATTTTCCTTGCTCTTCTGATTGTTTCTCCCTTCCTTCCATCCCTGTTTATATTTTTCGTTTTCCTCCCTTTTTCACCTTTTGCGCCACCTCGTTTGATGAAGGAGGGTGGTTTATTTTGCAAAAAAAACATATATTTTGCACGTTTGATACAAATTCGTGCATATGAATTTACATTTTTAAAAGAAAAAATATGTTTTTATTATAAATTTGTTTATTTTTAATTCTGACACTTGTATTTTTTTAATATTTTGCATTTTAAAATATAAAAAAATCGTTGTTATCATTTTTGTCCGTAGTTGTTATTGATTATAAATAGTTGATTTAAAAATTATTTGAAATAACTATGGATTTTGTTAACTATGCTACTATGTAATTTTTTGGGTGTAGTTTTTTAAATTAATACTGTAAAAGTAAAATTAATTATAACTCTTAATACCTATTTTACACTATCACACTTTTCCATTATACACATCGAAATTTACCAACTTCTAAAAGATTTTTGTACTTCTTTTTGATTGAAACCTGGTCGTATCTAATAAGTGAACAATTTCTGGTAAAAATTTTGTAAAAAATATTTCCCTAACATGGTAAAAATACGCTTGTATAATGGAAATGTATAATAGTGTAAAGTGGGTATTATACCCACCTGAAAATATTTTTATACCCTCCACTCTAGTGATAGAGGGTATATATAAGTTTGTCATTCCGTTTGTAACACATCGAAATATTGGTCTAGGACCCCATAAAGTATATATATTCATGATCCTCGATCAATTTTAAGACGATCTAGTGATGTCCGTCCGTCCGTCCGTCTGTCCGTCTGTCTGTCTGTCTGTTGAAAACACGCTAACTTTTGAAAGACTTAACGGAGGCTCCTGAAGTTTGGCATATATGCTGAGCATTTACCTGGTCAGGTTGGTATTGCAATTCAGCGAAATCGGTCCAGTGGTTCAAAAGTTATGGGCAAAAGACTGAATTTCGGCAAGGGTTTTTCGTGAATTTATGCGATAAAAAGCACTATAACTTTCGAAAGGCAATTCTGAGGATGCTGAAGCTTGGTATATATATTTTTCGTTCCTCCAGCCTAGTTCGTATTGAATTTCACCCAAATCGGTCCAGTGGTTCAAAAGTTATTAGCAAAACCGTGAATTTCAGATTAGCTTCACCTTAAATTCACGTGTTGAAAACCCGTTAAACCTGTTTTAAAAACATTGGTAAGTCACAAAAATATTTTACAACGTATTTTTGTCACTCAAAAATATTTTTATACCAAAACAAAAAAACAAGTAAGAAAATTATAGTCGGTCAAGACCGACCATATAATACCCTACACCAAGGTTTCCCGGAAAATGGGTCCCATGGATCGATTAGATCTATATGTTGTAAAACCTTTAATAAGTGAAGAAAACACTCACAAATCAAATTTGAGTGAAATAGGCTTCTATTTGTTGACAATAAACCGCTTTAACTGAATATCGGGCGAAATTTTCACAAGGGGCCTGAGTCCAAAACTGGTCCGATGATTATCAGGTTTGATAAGGTTATTTAAGTACGCGTTTAACATACACAAACAAAATTTTAATTAAATATTTTCTATTTTCATGAAATTTGAGACATTTATGTGAAAATCGGGAAGGTGGTTTGTATGGGGGCTACAAGAAGAACTGCGATACCTTCTATAATACGGTTATTAGAGTCATTTGAGCCAAAACTAAAGAGGACCTTTGTATGGGGGCTAGGTCTAAATATGGACCGATTTTTTCCAATTTCAATAGGCTTCGTCCTTGGGCCAAGAGAGACTTAAGTTTAAAATTTCAAGTCAATTGATTAAAAATTGCGACCTGTATCGTGTTTACACCGTTTACATGGACAGACAGACAGACAGACGGACGGACGGACAGACGGACGGACGGACGGACGGACATCGCTAAATCGACTCAAAAAGTGATTCTGAGTCGATCGGTATACTTAAAGGTGGGTCTAGGACCAATATTTCGGGTAGTTACAAACATCAGCACAAACTCATTATACCCTGTACCACAGTGTGGTGTAGGGTATAAATACACTCGAAAAAAATTTTACACTCAAAAAAAAAAAAAAATAGTAAATTATTTTTTTTTTCAAAAATTACTAAAAAAAAATGTTTATTCACAAAATAAAATATTTCTAATCAAAACTGTTATTTTTTTAACGTTAGAAAATTTACTATCACTTAAAATGGGCATTGTGGAGGGTATTCATAGATTCGGCCAAGTCGAATTTAACTTTTCTACTTGTTTTTTTTTGCGATCTCCTAAAAATTTTTCATTATACAGATAGCAAGTTTTAAATATAAACCCTCGATATATTGTAAAATTGCGTTTTACCAGAGCAGCGTAAAATAATCGTAAAAAATTCATAAAATCTACATCTGAGCTAAATATTGTTTATACACGTCTTCAATCAAATTTAATGGCAATTCTTTTCTTAGAACATATTATCTATCTCCCATTTTAAGGAGTCATTTTAGTCCATTTTTCAAATATTCTTATTAAAAACCAATAAAACCTGCGTTTAAAGGGTTAACATATTTTTTGCTTTAAATTTTTACTATTGCTTTTTAAAAGCCATCAGTTTGGAATTACAACTCTATTGAAATTTAATGCTAAAAATTATTTTAAAAACATTTTAACCCTTTAAACGCACGTTTTTTTGATGTGCAATGATGATATTTGAGAAAAAAAAAAACTAAAATGACCCCTTAAAATAGGATAAAAAAGAACCGCCATCAAATTTCACATGAATACATGTGGAAATATTATTTAGCTTAAAGGTTTATTTAATTCATTTTTTTTACTTATTTCAACGCCATTGAAAAAAATTTAAAACTACAGTGGGTCATAAAATTAAAAAAAAAAAAAAAAATTTAATAAATTTTTTTTTCTACTGATGTTCCATTGACAGATTTTTGGCAGAAGTCTTGCTTAAACCCTTCGTACAAGTATTTTGAGAATGATATTAATAACAAATTAATAAATTTCAAGTTTCTTTTTTTTTAATTGGAATATTTTCTAATATTTATAATTTTTTTTTTTACAACAATTGATACTACACAATTTGTTTAAACACTACGCTTTAGTCTTCTTAATTTATATATGTATTTTGAAAAATTAAATTAAAATTTATATTATTTGTTTTTCTACTAATTTGAACTTTTAAATAATTAAAAAAATATATATTATTTTTAACATAGTTGTTTTTCCAGCATATTTTAATTTTATGTATAGAGAGTAAAAAAAAAATGGAAAAATAAAATTTTTATATAAAACAAAAAATCACACTGTAATCTTATATGAATTTTTTGGACTGGCCAAATTCTAGGAAATCAATTTCTTTTTTTCCTCCGAATCTTTATCTTTAGCTGGAATTGACTTTTTGGGGGCCGATGATTTTTTACCATAAAACATATCAGCAAATAGACCGACAAACACTAAAACAGCACCAAACCATTGACGTGGCATTAAAACATTACCAAAGAAGAGAACCGAACACAAAACAGTGAAAAATTTACGCGTGGTAGTGACAACGGAACAGGCTAAAGGACCAAAGCCGGCTACCATCAGGAATATAAAGAATTGTCCAAGACAACCGCAGAATGCCAACATAGCTAAATGACCCCACAATTCAGGATGACGTGAAGCGAAGTGAATAAAATCTTTGCCTTCACCTAAAAGAAAAGAGAAAAAAAACATTAATGTGAATTTTTTTTAAATAACTTTCTTTTGAGAGCTTGACCTAATAACATGGCCTAATAATAAATCAAATTTATCCTCTAAGCGTCAAAAAACGAATTTAATTTTTTTTTGCCATGACTTTAAAAAATGTTTGACTTTAAAAAATGTAAGTCCACATAGGTTGGTACAAAGAGCTAAAATGGTGCTGTATCTCTTAAATCAACTGAGTTATTAAAGGTCAAGTTATAGTCGGTCAAGACCGACCATATAATACCCTACACCAGTGTTTCCCGCAAAATGGGGCTCAAGTTCAAACATGGACCGATTGGATCTATCTTTTTTCAAATCTTTAATAAGTGTAAAAAACTTTTACAAACCAAAATTGAGTGAAATAGGTTACTATTTTTTGCCAATAAACCGATTTAACTAAATACTGGGCGAAATTTTCATATGGGTCCTAAGTCCAAAAATGGTCCGATTAAAATTAGATTTGATTGGGTTTTTAAAGTAAGCCTTAAAAACATACAAACAAAATTTCAATTAAATATTTTCAAGATATTTGTGAGATTTATGTGAATATCGGGAATGAGGTTTAAATGGGGGCTACAAGAAGAACTGGTCCAATTCCTTTGAGATTCGGAATGGTGATTTGTGAGTACAAAATACATTTACCTGCCAAATATCGAAAGGATATCTATTATAATAGGGTTATTAGAGTCATTTGAGCCAAAATTAAAAAGGACCTTTGTATGGGGGCTAGGTCTAAATATGGACGGATTTTTAATTTCCTTGGGCCAAGTTTCAAATTTCAAGTAAATTGATTAAAAATTTACATGGGCAGACAGACGTACGGACAGACATCGCTATATCGACACAAAAAGTGATTATGAGTCGATCGGTATATATATTTCGGGTAGTTACAAACATCAACACAAAGTCCATATGTATAACGCATCAAAATATCGGTCTAGGACCCCATAAAGTATATATATTATTGATCAGTGATCGATTCTAAGACATTCTAGCGATGTCCGTCCGTCTGTAGAGAACACGATACAGTCTAAAATAAAAGAGCTATACTTTCGAAGTTTCCCACGAATATGTCTTATATTCCTAGGCAGGTTAAATTCGGAAACGGACAAAACCGGACCAAGGGGAAAAAGTTCCCCCTTGAAAAACTAAACCAACCTATGAAAAACGGTATTTTTTGCAGTTTTTTTTGTACTTTTTTTTAAGTAAAAGCAACATTTTTACGTCAGAGGAAGCTCAAAACCCTGCATGTGGACCCAGCGGATGAAAAAAATAAAAATATAATTAGACCCGCCACTTTTGTGGGCGTGGATATAAAAAATGTATTTTAATAATTTATTAATTGTATTAAATAATTGGAAGAATCATAATAAATCCATTTGATGACATCTATTGCAAGGGGAAGGTGCCCCCTAATGTCTACCACCAAATTCCCAAACCACACACTCCCCCCTCCACAAAAATCCCCCCTCCCTGAATTTTTTTTTTTACATTTTGGAGGGTATAAACGATTCGGCACAGCCGAATTTAACACTCTCTCTTGTTCTTTACTTATTGAAACTATGATATTTGTGAAGAACATATTGGTTTTAAAGAGACCTTTCAGAATCTGAGACTTCCCTATACGAAAATTGTCTTAGGATCTGAAACTTTTTCTACACGAAAAATGTTTCAGAATCTGAAACTTGTTCTTTATGAAAAATGCTTCAAAGAATTTTTCTATACAAAAAATGTCTTAGAATCTCAGACTTTTTCTATACGAAACATGTTTTAGAATCTGAGACTTTTTTTTTAGACTTTGAGACATTTTTTCAGACTGAGACATTTTTCGGTCTCAAAGACTGAAACTCAGAGTCTGAGACTTTTTCTATACGGAAAATGTCTCAGAGTCTGAGACTTTTTCTATACGGAATATATCTCAGAATCTGATCATTTTTCTTTACGAAAAATGTCCTAGAATCTGAGACTTTCTATACGAAAAATATGAGTCTGCGACTTTTTCTTTATGAAAAATTAGACTTTGCATACGATAAGTGTCTCAAAATCGAAGACTTTTTATATTGGAAAAACTTCTATGAACTTTAACAATATCATAATCTGAAACCTTTTTTGTACGATAAATATTTCAAAATCTAAAACGTTTTATGTAGGAAAAATTTATATGAAAGGATAAATTTCTCCTATAAAGTCTCAGATGTATATGAAAAATCTGTTAGATTCTAAGAATTTTTCTGTAAGAAAATGTGAAATTTTCTTTAAAAACAAATTAAAAAAATGTTTGCTCCATTTTCGCTTATGAGCGAATTTATTGGCATTTCGGGGTCCCCTTAGGTCAGGGGCCCTGGGCATGTACCCAGTGTGCCTTAATGGTTAAAACGGTACTGGAGACAATTCATTGGTAAATCCAATTTTCCCCAGTCATGTAATAATAATATTACGACATTAAAGGAAATGCCCCATTTTCACGAGTCACGGAATAGGTAATTTTAGATTAACCGATATCCTTTTTCCTTTAGTATAGTTAATGATACAATAAAAAATCTTACCCGATACAATCATTGCAAATCCCAACATAAGTGTACTCCAAAAATTCATTGCCATCATCATTTGTTGTCCCGAAGGAGCCCCCGAAGATCGCATACGCTCTTGTACAGCACCCGTTAAACCATCCATTGATAAACTTAAGATTAACAAAATTTCACCCAATCCAGTCTTATTATCAGCAGCAGCCGCTGCATTAGTCTTGCCTTCTTTGTACATAAATAAAACTACACCCATAACTATAGTGACAACACAAGCATAACGTATCCATGAATATGATTTACGACCAATTAGAACACCCAAAATCATTACAGGTATAGGTTTGGCAGACTTGCCAACAACCTGTGTTGGATAGGGTACCCATCTTAAAGCCATATTGGAAGACACCATTGCCAACAGATAAGTTAAAGCACTGACAGCGTAATATCCCGTATGTGTGATATCTTCTTTTTGTGGTTTAACCGTCAGTAAACCTAAAATAAAGAAAACATTTTGAAACAAAATCCTTATGTATATTATTTAAACTTTTTCCTACCTTTGGCAAATATAAAATTACACAAACATTGTACCCATACTAAAGCCAAGGCGTACGTAAATCGTTCTCCCACTGTACCATCTTCATTGATTTGTTGGCCATATCGTCCACGCGTTAGTTTCTCTTGTACAATTCCATACAAGAAATAACAAAAGAATATACCCAGAGCATAAACTAAAAATCGACTCTTTTCCGGTATCATCTTACAAAAACTGTTGTTTTTTTATATTATAATAAAAAAAACTGAGCTTAAATTTAAATAAAACTATTCTTGTTTATTAATTAAACTATTTTTTTTGTTAATAAATTGTGATTTATTTTAGTTTTTTAAAAACTTTTGGATTTGGGGTAGTAAAAGAAATTTTTACACGTCAGTTAGTTTTAGTTGTTGCTATTTGTTATTTCATCTGACAGATGAGGTGTTTTTGTTTGACAAAGAGAGCGGCTAAAATGCCAAAATCAGCTCAAATCAGCTGTTTAAATTTAAAAATCAAATGGTAAGTAACAATCACTAGTGGGTGATAACAAAACCACAGACTAAATACAGACTCGACAGTAGAGTTTTATAAGAAAAAATGGGGAAAAACTAAGCGATTTTAGGAGAAAACACAGCGGTTTTTAGTCCGTTTTACGCTAACATGGCAACACTTTCTACGACTTAGGAGTGAGTGAAACAACAAAAACCGATCTGGCATCCATTTTTCTAATGGCGCATTATATTAGCTTTCTCTTTCTAACCTAATTCGTAGAATAATTTGAAAATATGGACCATATGGTTAAAGAATACTTTTTTGACACCTGTCACTTATGTCGAGTCTGTATTAGTCTGTGACAAAACGTTGCCGTAAAAATATAACGAGATAACGTTTTTGAAAAATACACACAAAAAAAAAAATAAATAAGAAAATTATAGTCGGTCAAAAAAAATCTGTTTTGGAGTGAGCAAAAATCTGGCATAATTTAACCAAAAATATGCTGAAATTACAACCGACTAACAAGGGAAGTCTTCCTGGTGTCACCCGCCGATCTTTATGGAATTGGCTTTATTTTGTAGAGCAGAAAAAATAAAGGGACACGTATTTTTTTTAGCGGCCCAAATTCATATTTAGGCGGTGAAAATGAGGGGGGAAGAAAGGGTAATTTTTCAGTTTTTTGCGTTTATCTCCTATATTATACAAAGAAACCTAGTCATGTTACATACCAAATGAAAGGTCTTTGGAAAACCTATCTTAGTGTGCCAATAACGTGTTCAAACATGCACAACATTTCTTCATATTGAGTAAAATGCCAAAATTTAAGAACAATTTTGTTTATTAGTCGAAAAATATTTACTTTTTTGGCACGTTGTTAGCATCACGAGATAGGTATTTTAAATACCTTTAATCTGATACCCAATTTGCCCATATTAATTTTGAGTAAATAGGCGTAAATCGTAAAAAACTGAAAAAGGTCAAAATCCCCCGATACAAATCCACCCCCCTAAAAATGAGTTTGGCCGCTAAAAAAAATACGTGTCGAAGATCGGAGGGTGACACCAGGGAGACTATCCTTGTAAGTAGTTTTCGTAATTTAGCCAAAACGCTTATGTAAAAAATTATGAAGAAAATGCTTATGTTCTTTAAGCAAAAGCTTGGTAAAATATACCAAAAGAAAAATGGTAAAATATACCAAAATTATTGAAAAATATGACTCAACATAATATTAAAAAATTACCACATTTATGCTCAAAAATAAATTTTTTATAAAATTTTTGTAAAAATTTGTATATTTATTGAATTTAAAATTTTCACACAATAAATCCATATTAAAATAATAAATTAGAGATGGTCACATGAGCAGATTAGAGCGTGATTCATGTGATTCACGCGTGAGTGTGACTGATTTCAATTTTACTCACGTGATTCTGAGTGAGTGTGAATGGAGAAAAAAATTGCTTGAGTGAGTGTGCGTGAGTCGATTTTTTGAATGAGTTTGCGTGATAAATTTTCTCTTCTTATTTCCTTTTGTACCAAAAAAACCAACAAAAAATTTTAAAATATGACTTTAATTTTTCGTACCGAAAAAAGCAAAAAAAAAAATATAAAAATTTCGCTGAACTTTAAATTTTGCTGGAAATTTTGTAAGATTTTTGAAATTTTAGTTTTTGAAATTTTTTTTTGTATATAAAAAAATTGTTTCGTTAGTGTGAGTCAACGTGAGTGTGAGTGAAGCTTGCGTGATTGCACGTGAGTGTAAGTTGAATTAAATTTACTCACGTGATTGTGCGTAAGTGTGAGTAAAAAAAATAAGCTCGTGAGTGAGTGTGCATGATTCAAAAATTCCTGTCGTGAGTGTGAGTGAGTCAAAAATCACTCACGCGCCTATCTCTATAATAAATATTGTGTTGGATTTAATTTACCATCGCCCTTAGTACAATTTTCTCTAATTGCAGTGACTGCTGCCCTCGCCTTTTCTTGTAGTGAAGGATATGCCATAGTTTCACGAATTTATTTACCAGCTTGTAATACCAGCAAGAAGATTTCTCAGATTCTGAGACATTTTTTTATAGAAAAATTTCTCATATTCTGAGACATATTTTCTATAGAAAAATTATCAGATTCTGAGACATTTTTTCTATAAAAAAAATTCTTCGATTTTGAGTCATTTTTTTTATAGAAAAATTCTCAGATTCTGAGACATTTTCTCTATAGAAAAATTCTCAGATTCTGAGACATTTTTTCTATAGAAAAATTCTCAGATTCTGAGAGATATTTTCTATAGAAAAATTCTCAGGTTCTGAGACATTTATTCTATAGAATCTGAGAATTTTTCTATCTCATAATTTTTCTATAGAAAAATTCTCAGATTCTGAGATAATTTTTCTGTAGACATTTTTTCTATAAAAAAAATTCTCAGATTCTGAGACCTTTTTTCTATAAAAAAAATTCTCAGATTCTGAGACATTTTTTCTATAGAAAAATTCTCAGATTCTGAGACATTTTTTCTATAAAAAAAATTCTCAGATTCTGAGACCTTTTTTCTATAGAAAAATTCTCAGATTCTGAGACATTTTTTCTATAGAAAAATTATCAGATTCTATAGAAAAATTCTCAGATCCTGAGACATTTTTTCTATAGAAAAATTCTGAGATTCTGAGACATTTTTTCTATAGAAAGTTCTCAGATTATGAGACATTTCTATAGAAAATTTCCCAGATTCTGATACATTTTTTCTACAGAAAAATTTTTTGATTCTCAGACATATTTTTTTTAGAAAAATTCTCAGATTCTGAGACATTTTTTCTATAAAAAATTCACAGATTTTGAGACATTTTTTCTATAGAAAAATTCTCAGATTCTGAGACATTTTTCTATAGAAAAATTCCCAGATGCTGATACATTTTTTCTATAGAACAATTTTGTGATTTTCACACATTTTTTCTATAGAAAAATTCTCAGATTCTGAGACATTTTTTCTATAGAAAAATTCTCAGATTCTGAGACATTTTTTCTATAGAAAAATTCTCAGATTCTGAGACATTTTTTCTATAGAAAAATTCTCTGATTCTGAGCCAGTTTTTCTATAGAAAAATTCTCAGATTCTGAGACATTTTTTCTAAAGAAAAATTCTCAGATTCTATAGAAAAATTCTCAGATCCTGAGACATTTTTTCTATAGAAAAATTCTAAGATTCTGAGACATTTTGTCTATAAAAAAATTTTCAGATTCTAAAACATTTTTTCTATAGAAAAATTTTTAGATTCTGAGACATTTTTTCTATAGAAAAATTCTCAGATTCTGGGACATTTTTTCTATAGAAAAATTCTCAGATTATGGGACATTTTTTCTACAGAAAATCTCTTAGATTCTGACACATTTTTTCTATAAAAAATTCTCAGTTTCTGAGATACTTTTTCTATAGAAAAATTCTCAGATCCTGAGACATTTTTTCTATAGAAAAATTCTGAGATTCTGAGACATTTTTTCTATAGAAAGTTCTCAGATTATGAGACATTTTTTCTATAGAAAATTTCCCAGATTCTGATACATTTTTTCTACAGAAAAATTTTCTGATTCTCAGAAATTTTTTCTATAGAAAAATTCTCAGATTCTGAGACATTTTTTCTGTAGAAAAATTCTCAGATTCTGAGACATTTTTTCTCTAGGAAATTTCTCAGATTCTGAGACATTTTTTCTATAGAAAAATTCTCAGATTCTGAGACATTTTTCTATAGAAAAATTCTCAGATTCTGAGACATTTTTTCTATAGAAAAATTCTCAGATTCTGAGACATTTTTTCTATAGAAAAATTCTCAGATTCTGAGACATTTTTTCTATAGAAAAGTTCTCAGATTCTGAGACATTTTTTTTATAGAAAAATTCTCAGATTCTGAGACATTTTTTCTATAGAAAAATTCGCAGATTCTGAGATATTTTTTCTGTAGAAAAATTCTCAGATTCTGAATTATGAGACATTTCAGATTCTAAGATTTCAGATTTTTTAAAAGAAAAAATATCCATAAACTGACGATTTTTTATAGAAAAGTCACAGATTTTGAGAGTATTTCTATTGAAAAAATGTTTAATAGCAGAACAATTTTCTTATTTTGAGTCATTCATAAGATTCTGAAACAATTTTCTTCTGTGACATCTTTATTGTGTACTAAAATTCATCAAAAAACAAAAAAAAAATAAATTTTTACCCTTTTTCACTTTTTATGTATTATTACAAAAAATGACTTTTGTCGAATTTCGTCCATTACCGGGAAAATTATTAGAAAACTCTTTATTTAGGTTTTTAGCCAAATCGGACAAGTTTAACTTTTGCCACTGGGGGGTTAAAGTTTAGCCTTAAAAAGACAAAATTGTTTGGTTTGTACAAAATCTTTAAGCCCCTAGAGACACAGGATAAATTTAAACATTTAAACATAGAGTTTTTAGACCAAACCAACCGATATTTTGCCAGGCAATCTTCAAAAGTGATCGGAGAAATTTTTATTTAAGTAAAACCACTTTTTTTAAGCAATATCTCGAAAACTGTTTTACTTTTGATTCATTTTCGTATTCAGCGCAAGATTTTACATTGAAAATAAATGATAATCATCCTAAAAAACCGTTATAAAAAGAACTTTAAGCGTGTTAAATACAAAATAATGATTTTGAAACTATCAAAATTTTGGGTAAATTTTCTATAATTTTTGTTTAACTTAATTTTTTTTTTTTAAATTTGTTAATTGTATTTTAACACCAATACATTTTACGCATGGTTGAGTTAATTGTAGCACGAAACTAAAATAATATATCATCAAGGATGCTTTTTTTAATGTCCTTATTTTTTGTAGAAAAAAAACAAAAATTTTTTACTCGAAATAAAAATGATAAAAAAAATATAAAATAAAACTGAAACAATTAAAAACAAAAAGCGGAAATAATTTTCTACTTGTATCTGTTATTTTAATGTTCATTGTTATTTTTCCATTTTCCATTTCTTCCACTAAAAGAGGGTCAATTTGTTGTACATTTTACACCCACAACACTCACCCCTCTTTTATGTTTCAGTTATGAAAAATATTATTATATTGTGGTCTTTATATCATTTTTTACACGTTTGCCTTTTGTTAGAGGGGGTTTTAAGTTTTTTTTTCATAAATCCAGGTGTTCAATAAATTGTCTATTTTTTCGATATAATAATTGATAAGAATTTGATATAAAATTAATATTGTATGAATTTATGTACTTTGTACATTAACGTGGATAAACAAGTAATAACGTTGTTCGGCTTTGCCGAATTAAAAATACACTATACAGTTATTTTTTTAACATGATAATGTTTTTAGGCTGGTGTCTAATTTTAAAAAAGTTGCAGGACGCCACCTCAGTTTGACTATATGTATAAGCAAACAATTAACGAAAAAGAAAACAAGAATTACTATTTTAATTTTCTTAAAACCAAAAATTTTAATAACTTGGGTTTGTAACTTGGATTATAATTCCCCTCGTGGTGAATAAACCCGTTTTTCACCAGCTGGTGAATAAAAAGTAACATAATTATTTTTTAACCAAAAATTTTTTTTTTTTCATTAATTTTTTTTTTATCTAATTTTTTTTCGTAAAAATTTTTTTTTTTTATTTTTTTTTTTATCAATTTTTTTTTTGCCATCAAATTTTTTTTTCCATCAATTTTTTTTTCATCAATTTTTATTTTTCATAAAATTTTTTTTTCAAAAATTTTTATCAAATTTTTTTTTCAAAAATTTTTATCAAATTTTTTTCATCAATTTTTTTTCATCGAATTTTTTTTTAATAATTTTTTTCATCAAATTTTTTTTTTCATCATTTTTTTTTATCAAATTTTTTTTTTATCAAATTTTTTTTTTTTATCAAATTTTTTTTTTTAATTAATTCTTTTTCCATCAAATTGTTTTTTGCATCAAATTTTTTTTTTTTCATCAATTTTTTTTATCAATTATTTTTCCATTAATTTTTTTTTCATCAAATTTTTTTTTTCATCAAAATTTTTTTTTTATAATTTTTTTTTTTATCATATTTTTTTTCTTCAATGTTTTTCATCAAATTTTTTTATCAAATTTTTTTATTATCAATTTTTTTCTCACCAAAACATTTTTTTTTCATATATTTTTTCATAATTTTTTTTACATTTCTTTTCACCAAAAAAAGTCATTAAAAACTTTTTTTCATCAAAAATTTTGGGTTCATTTAATTTGTTTTAACATGATTTTGTTTTTTGTGAAAAAAAAATCATTTTTTTTTTACCAAAACTACATTTTCACCAAGCCTAAGCTTTTCGCATAATAATTTTCCATTTGTTTATCAAATGTACATAAAACAAGTAAGAGTGTTATATTCTTTGGTGCCGAATCTTTTATACTCTCCAAAATGTAAAAACACTTTTTTGCACTTATTTTTGCACTCACTTACGAAATGTACAGCTCTATTGGATTTTTAATGGGGTCCTCGACTGATATTTCAATTCGTTTTGCATGGAAAAGCAAAGTAATATAACATTATTTTTTCTTAAAAAAACTTTGCTTTGGCAAGTACACCCAAATCTTCCGCAAAACATTATCATGATTTAATGTTTTGGGCAAAAGTACAAAATTCGCAGGCATTTTTCTTGTATTTCTCTCTTTTTTCGTTTTTATACCCTCCACTTAGTGATAGAGGGTATATATAAGTTTGTCATTCCGTTTGTAACTCATCGAAATATTGATCTGGGAGCCCATAAAGTATATGGGGCATTCCATGTCAAATCGGACACTTTGAAAATTTTTTTTTTTAGATTTTCCTAATTTGTTAACAGTTTTTAGTACCCTTCGAAAACTCCTTCGTGGTAAATTTTCAGATTTTTTTGATGACCCGTTCAAAAGATATCGAATTTTTAAAAATTGGTAGTTTGCTCCTTTACTCAAATTTCTTTTAATCATAACTTCTTCAATAATGGTCCAAATTTCAAATTGTTTTTTTCAAAATTTTTGTTTTTTTACGTACTTTTAAAAAAAAAATCCCAAAAAATTCTTAAAAGCGCTCTAGTATGCGATTTTTAAGTTTTAAAATTTAAATCTCATTTTTGAAATTGTTTGTACTCTTAGATTTTTTTGAAATTTTTTTGTGTAAAACTTTTATCAATTCTACAAATTTTTTGCCCAGGAGGATCGTGGGATAACGATTATTACTATTTTTTTAAAAAATTTTTTAAAAAATTTTATTTTAATTTTCCAATCTTTAAATCATTTCTACTGCTCTAATGGTGCGTCATAGAGGGGTCCTTTATAAGACCGACCCCCATTAATTTTTACGTCTTAACATTTCTTTGGAACAAACTGATACCCTATCTCCAATTTCTAAGGGGGCTCCCACACAAAACGACATTTTTTAAAATTTGTTCCAAGCGCTCTAACTGCCATAATAATGCCCTTAGGGCAACAAAATCTATGACCGACCTACAATATTTTTTTAGTCCAAACATTTTCTCTGAACACACCTACCCTCTATCTTTAACTGTTAAGGCAGTTCCCATACAATTTTTTTTATTTTTTGTAAATTTGATTTATTAAGTTCTCCCGAGAAGTTTGGTATTGCATTTGAGCGATATCGGTTCAGCGGTTCAAAAGTAATGAACGAAAATGTAAGCACACCTCAAAAATTTCAGTACATTCAACATAACCTAAAAATACGATATGCTTTAATTAGGCTTCTGGTTGACATATGTGAACATAATTGAACACCAAATGGTATTTAAACAAGTACGAACATACGAAGAAAATAATCGCGGATTTTTTTTTTACCAAAATTTTTTTCGCGGAAATTTTTTTTCAAAATTTTTTTTTTTTCAAAAGTAATTTCCTTTTAAATAAAGTTTTTTGCAATAATCTTTTAGAAATTGTGGAGGGTATCACTACATTCGGTAAGGCCGAATTTAACTTTTTTACTTGTTTAATTTGTGATTATGTTTCTAAATTTTTTTTTAAGTTTTTCTATGTTTTTTGTGAATTTTGAACCTTTTCCGAACTTGTCTGTTTAATTGTTCTAATTTTTATACCCTCCACTCTAGTGATAGAGGGTATATATAAGTTTGTCATTCCTTTTGTAACACATCGAAATATTGGTCTAGGACCCCATAAAGTATATATATTCATGATCCTCGATCGATTTTATGTCGATCTAGCGATGTCCGTCCGTCTGTCTGTCCGTCCGTAGAAAACACGCTAACTTTTGAAAGACTTTGCAGAGGCTACTGAAGTTTGGCATATATGTTGGTCATTTACCTGGTCAGGTTGGTATTGCAATCCAGCAAAATCGGTCCAGTGGTTCAAAAGTTATGAGCAAAAGAGTAAATTTCGGCAAGGGTGTTTCGCGAATTTACGAGATAAAAAACACGATAACTTTCGAAAGACAATAATGAGACTGCTGAAGCTTGACATGTATCTTTACCGTTCCCCAGGTCGGCTTGGTGTTAAATTTCAGCTCAATCGGTCCAGTGGTTCAAAAGTTATAAGCAAAACCCTGAATTTCAGATTAGTCTCATCTTAAATGCCACGTGTTTAACAACTTTTAAAAGCATTGGTGGTATCTTAACAATGCTTTTCAAACTTGTTTAGTTTTAAAGCAATACTTTTTAAACTTGTTTAGTTTAAAAAGCATTGGTAACTTAAAAATTACATTCGAGAAAAATTTTATTCTCAAAAAATATTTTACACTCAA
Source organism: Pegoplata infirma (assembly GCA_963921195.1). Classification (NCBI taxonomy): domain Eukaryota; kingdom Metazoa; phylum Arthropoda; class Insecta; order Diptera; family Anthomyiidae; genus Pegoplata; species Pegoplata infirma. The sequence goes on from OY992536.1 coordinate 38,177,672, forward strand.
AAAATTTTTACACTAAAAAAAATGTAGTTTTTTTTTACAAAAATCACAATATTTTGTGTACATACGTACGTGCATTCACTCAGAAATATTTTTACAGTAAAAAAACATTACACTCGAAAAAAATTTTACACTCAAAAAAAAAAATTAGTAATTTTTTTCTTTTTTTAAATGACAAAAAAGAGTTTTTACTCAAAATAAAATATTTCTAATCAAAATTGCTAATTTTTTCCCGTTAAGAAATGTACTATCCTTCAAAAAATGCATTGTGGAGGGTATTCATAGATTCGGCAAAGTCGAATTTAACTTTGCTACTTGTTTTTCTATCCCTTTCTAAATTTTCCTTATTTTTTTATTTCTTACTCAATTTTCCAGAATTTTCCAGAATTTTTCACTTTTTTTTTTTTGTAAATTTCCCCTTCTTTCCAACATTGTCTGTTTTTTAGTTTTTTTTTAATTTTCAATCTTCTTTAAAATTTTCCCGACTTTACCGGATTTTTTAAGTTTTCCTAAATTTTTCACGTTGTTGTGAATTTGTTAAATTTTTTCTTATGATTTTTTAGTTTCTTGAATCCTTTTAGTTTCTCAGAACTTTATTTCTGATTTGTTCTTCATTTTTCTGAACTATATCAAAAATTTCCCGAATTTGAGTGTTGCTTTAATTTACCAAATTTACTAACAAGGAAGGTCTTTCACAGGGCACCCACCGATTTTTATACCCTCCAACCACAGTATGGGGGTATACTCACTTTGTCATTCCGTGTGTAACGCATCGAAATATCGGTCTAGGACCCCATAAAGTATATATATTATTGATCAGTGATCGATTCTAAGACATTCTAGCGATGTCCGTCCGTCCGTCTGTAGAGGACACGATACAGTCCAAAATAAAAGAGCTAGACTTTCGAAGTTTGGCACGAATATGTCTCATATTCCTAGGCAGGTTAAGTTCGGAAATTTCGAAAACCGGACCAAGGGGAAAAAAGTTCCCCCTTGGAGAACTAAACCAACCTCTGAAAAACAGTATTGTTTTGCAGGATTTTTTGTACTGCATATGGACCCAGCGGATAAAAAAAAAATAAAACAAAAAATTTTACCAGCCCCTTTTGTGGGCGTGGATATAAAAAATATATATTAATTATGATTAATTTTATTAAAAAATTGGAAGAATCATAATAAATCCATTTAATAACATCTATCGCAAGGGGAAGGTGCCCCCCCAATGTCTCTCACCAAACCCCCAAACCACCCCCCCCCCCACCAAAAAAAATACGCCCCTGAAATTTTTAAAATTTTTTTTTTACAGTTTGGAGGGTATAAAAGATTCGGCACAGCCGAATTTAACACTCTCACTTGTTTTCCTTAAAGTTGAATTTACTATGACAGAGTACTCTGTACCAGAGAGTGGATTTCGTTGCTTTCTCTTTCGCACTTACACATTTTTGTATGATGTCTTCTCTATTTTTAGAGATGGTACTCTGTAGTACAAAGTACTCCGAAGCCTTAATTGTTCGAATTTTTATTTCTTTTTTATTTTTTAGTTTTCCAGAATTTTTTAACCAATTCTGTATATTTTTTGTTACATGAATACGTTCAGTTTTTCGGTAAGTTATTTTTGATTTGTTCTTAATTTTCCTGAACTATATCGAGCATTATCTGAATTTGTCTGTTTTTTTTATAGTTTTCCTATTTGTTTTAGATTTTTAAATATTTAAGTACTTTTCAGATGTTTTTTAATATTTTAAAATTTCTCTTAATTTTACAGAAATTTTATGATTTTTTTAATTATCCTAAAAAATTTTCCGAATTTTTCAGATTTTTTTTTAATGATTTTAAATCCCTATTAATATAAATCTGAGTGTTGGTTTGTCTGTCTGTTCTGCAACCGATTTTCATAAAATTTTCGCCATATATTGTTCTAACCGAGACGGGAACTATAGGTCATAAAAAATGTGACCTTGAGCTAGATAAATCTTTTCAAAATTAAAAAAGAAAAATTTGAATTTGAAACATTTTTTAAGAAGTTATCGGTAAGTATGAGTAAAAGAAAAACCAAATTTTTTAGGTTATGTTAAGAAAATCGATGTGAAATTAACGTTTTTCCTTATTAATTTTGATCTACCTGACTGATTTCTAAAAAAATTAAACTGTACCGTTCATAGACAACGCGAGGTCATCTTAAAATCGACCGAGGATCATGATTCAGTATATACTTAATGGTGTTCTTAACCAATATTTCGATGTGTTACAAACGAGATGTCAAAACAGTTCTCTACCACCTTTTGTTAGTGGAGGGTATAAAAAGTAACAAAATTATTATGTTTTTAACCCTTATTGACATATAACATGTGTAAAAGATAAATGATTTCATAATTTACTTGTATAGTTTAAGCTACAAGTGTAATAAAAAGCTTTGAAAACATATTAACCTTACACTCAGAAAGGTTTAACAGCCAAAACAGCTGAGGGCCAGTTGCTAGAAAGGGTATGTTGGCTCTTAGGAAATTCCAAAAAGTCTGATAGCTAATGGGTCAGGCGCGGATCCAGCTCTTGAGTTTGGGGGGGGGGGAACTTTTTTTACTCAAAAAAAAAATTTTTTACTCAATTTTTTTTTTGCAGGGAACCTCAGGTCGAATTTGAATCATTAGTTAAGGTTTTTTTAGTGTTTTTCTATTGTTTATTATTTTTTTCTTTAGAAACATTTCAATTTTTAAAAATTTATTCGTATAAAAAAGGTTTTACAATTTAAGAAAATTTTTGATATTTGAAAAAATGTCTCCTTAAAAAATTTTTCATTAGAAAATATATAAAATTTGCGACATATATATTTAATTCAAAAAAGTTTCCTGATTTCAAATTTTTTCAGAGTTATTTTCTTAAAGAGAAAGCTTATGAGTCTGGGGCATTATCCCAATAGAAAAATTCTGAGGTTTTGAGCCATTTGCTACAGAAAATTTTTAAGAAATTATAAAATTCTTGCTTTGAAAAATTTTTATATTCTGATAAACTTAGGCAATTTCCCCATCAAAAAATTCGTATTTTAAGAAAAATTTTTCAATTAGATTTAGGCCTCTGTTCTGTCTTTCACAACTTTTCATTTCACACGAAAATTTCCGAATCAAATGAAATCAAGTTTAGTGTTTTGTTGATCACGTCTTCATTCGAAGTTGAAATCGAACAATTAAGACTTAAAAAATTATAAGGAAAAAAGTGCATTCGTTTTACTTTCACCAAATTTCATTTATGTGAAACAAAACGAAAAAGAAATTCGGATGTGAAATCTAGAATGCCAAAAAAATCCGAAATTTTAATTTTCACATTTTTTATGTGAATTACTTTTTTTGGAACAGCGGCCTTAGTGACATTTTTCCCCATAGAAAACCTCTATGGTTCTGAAATATGTTTTTATACCCTCCAACTACAGTATGGGGGTATACTCACTTTGTCATTCCGTTTGTAACGCATTGAAATATCGATCGGGGACCCCATAAAGTATATATATTATTGATCTATGATCCATTCTAAGACTTTTCTAGAATGTCCGTATGTCCGTCCGTCCGTCTGTATAAGACACGATGCAGTCCAAAATAAAAGAGATAGACTCGTCAAGTTTGGCAGGAAAATGTGTTTTGGTCCTAGACAGTTTAAGTTCGTAAATGGGCAAAATCGGACCAGGGGGAAAATATTTCCCCCTTGAAGAACTTAACTAACCTCTGAAAAACGCCATATTTTCACAGGTTTTTTTGTATTTTTGTTGAGCAAATGAAACAATTTGATGTCAGAAAAAGTTCAAGGTCCTGCACTTGGACCCAGGAAATAAAAAAATCGTTTTTTTGCCCGCCCCCTTTTGTGGGCGTGGATATTAAAAATGTTTTTAAATAATGATAAAATTGTAATACTTAAGCTCCAAAAGCATAATAAATGAATTTTTAAACATTTACCGCATGAGTTTATGTGTCCCCCAATGACCCCAACTGACCCCCGCCCAAAAAAACGCCCCTGCATTTTTTTTTTTATTTTTTCATAAGTTGGAGGGTATCAAAGATTCGGCACAGCCGAATTTAACACTCTCACTTGTTTTATTCTACTTTTCCACCGAAACGTTCTTTCTTCACCAAAATTTTTTTTTTAAAAACTAAAACCAGAAAGTACCTGAGATAAACATTTTTTAAGTCAATTTCCTAGATTCTGAGACATTTTTCTAAAGAAAAAGCAAAGGTTTTTGAGACACTTTTCCTAAGGAAAGGTTTAAGATTCTCAAACATTTTCTGAGACATATTTTCTTCTGAAAAGTCTAAGAATCTAAGAAATTTTTTATAAAAAAATTTTAGATTCTAAAACCTTTTTCCTACAGAACAGGTCTCAGCTTCTGAGACATTTTTCCTATAGAAAAATTCTCAGAATCTAAGTCTCACACATTTTCCTACAGAAAAAGATTCTGGGACATTTTTCAAATAGAAAAAATTTCAGAATTTAAGATATTTTCTTAGATTCTGGGACATTTTTCCTAAAATCTCAGATTCTGAGGATTTTTTCTATATAAAAATTATCATATTCTGAGTCATTTTTACTTTACAAAAAGTCTCAGATTCTGAGGTTTTTTCTATAGAAAAATTCTCATATTCTGAGTCATTTTTACTTTACAAAAAATTTCAGATTCTAGAAAATTTTTTCGATAAAAACTCACAAATTCTAATATAAACTTTTTCTATCGAAAAATTCTGAGATTTTTTTATCTTAGCCAAAGGTTTCATCTTTTATTAGTAAATGTCTAAGATTCTGAGACATATTTCAAATAGAAATAATTTAAATAAAAAAATGTCAGATTCCGAAACATTTTATCTATAAACAAGTCCCAGATTCTGCGTTTTTTGGCTATAGAAAAAGTCTTAGATTCTAATAAATTTTTTCTATAGAAAAGTTCTCAAATTTTCCCTTCAGAAAATTTTTCTGATTTTCTTAAAAAATTTAAAGATTCCGAGACGTTTTTTCCTATAACAAATCTAAGATTTAAAAAAATTCTTCCTTTAGAAACATTTTGAGATTCTTGATAATTTTTGATAGAAAAACATTTTTCTTTTTTTTTTTCATTTTCTTTTTCTCTTTACTTTCTTATTAAAATTCCCGAGACTTTTTTCATATCAAAAAATTCTAAAAATCCGGAAAAAATCTAATATTATTTCTATAGGAATATTCTTAATTTTTTCCTCATGAAAAATTCTCAAATTTTTCCTGTAAAAAAATTCTAAAATTTTTTCATATAGAAAAACTAAACATTCGATACATTTTTCCTTTAGAAAAAAATTTGAGATTATTTTCTTTTTCCTTTTTTCCTCTCCCTTTTTCTTTCTTTTCCTTTTTTTTTTAAGAATAGGGGGGGAAATACTTAAATATCACTAAAAGCTCTTAGCGATTTCGAAAATCTTCCGAAACTATCCACAAATAATAGCGTTTTTAGGAAAGAAATTTGACGAGAACAAGAAAGCAGCTGAGCTTGCAAAACTGAGGGAGCAAAAAAACTGAAATAAATAGGCTTACTAAATTTTCAAGTTAACGGCGCCCAAGCAGGGGCCAAATCCACAAAGCAAACACATTGCAATTGTCGCCAACGGGGAAGTGACAACACAAAAACCAAAACAAATCCAAAACTTATATCAGCATATATTAAGAACTGATTAACTCGGTTTATTAAATCAGAATGGAAAGTGAACCCTATATGATCTACCCAAATAAATTAAACTACCAAATTATTAGTTTTATTTTTTATATTTTATTTAAATAAATCATTAAACTTAATACTAATAAAATAAATTTTATTTTTAAAAATTAAAAACTTAACTTAAAATACCACAGAATAGTTTTCGTATATAATTTTAAATATTTTTTTTTTATAATTTTTTCTTCCGATATCCTCAATTAAAACATGACTAGATGTTAAGGATTTTTATTAATAAAAACAAAAGACTAGAATCGTTGATCATTCACAAATTAGGTCATAGAAAAGAAAAAAACATAGGAGAAATCGAGACGTTACGAAATTTTTAGTTTGGTTGTAATGTCAAGGAGAATAAATGGATACAGGAGGACAAGCCTGAAATTCTTTCGACATTGTTTTTTTTTTTATTTTGAGCAAACACTCAGGGGATGCCCCCTACTAATGCAGTGCATTGTGTTGGTATTAGGAAAATAGATTATGAGGAGGAGGATAGAGGGAGTAGTGTTAATGGACATTTCTATTAAACCTTTCCAGGTCGTAGCTGACTGGGAAGCCTTCTGCGGGGAGTGAATTCCACATACGACTTATTCGAATGAGAAACAAATTTTCTATGGTAATGCGCTGTGCGATTCGTTGGATAGTCGATAACTCAGCAGAGCACTTAAATAGCATGGTAATATCGGTAGAACAATGATGCACAACCCATGTTCCGACGATGCTTTAAAGAGTCAATAGAATTGGATAACCTACTGTCATTGATAAGCTTCAACGCACTCCTTTGCACTCGGTCAAAAGCTTTACAATAGACCCTGAAGCCCCTGCCCAGATATGGGGGGTACTTGAATGCTTCTTTCGACACTTGAAAAACATGTTGGTTCCAACGAACGTCGCACTGTATTTTCATGCCCAGAACATCATGAGTAGCTAACTTTTCAATACTTTTACCACGCATTAATACAGATGACGTTGATTCCACTGATCGTCTGTGGGTCGACATACAACATTAGGTCTTGCAAGCAAGGACGGTCGAGCTTAATAGGATGTGCAGAATTTCAAAGTGGGGATATCAGATAGTTATGCTGCAAAAATGAAAAACAATTATGCTGCAAAAAAAAAAATTATGCTGCAAAAAAATGCTGCAAAAAACAAGAATTTTTTAAAAAATAAAGTTATTGAAAAAATTTTTTAAAAACGACAAAATTTAAAGAATTTTAAGACAAAAATTACAAAAATATTTACTCATGAAAAATGGTGAAATTTTTTTTTTCAGTTAAATTTTTTTTAACCATTTTTCATTAGTTTATTTTTTTAGCAATTATTTTTGTAATTTTTGTCTTAAAATTCTTTAAATTTTTGTGTTTTTAAAAAATTTCTTCGTTAACATTATTTTTTAAAAAATTCTTGTTTTTTGCAGCATAATTTTTTTTTGCAGCATAATTGTTATTCATTTTTGCAGCATAACTATTTGATGTCCCCACTCTAAAATTCTGCACATCCTATTTAGGTCGACCGTCCTTTTTAATCCCCTGGGTCCAAGTGCATCACTTTGAAATTCATCTGACATAAAAATGTTGCAATTGGTTAATTAAAATACAAAAACAAATGTAAAAAATTTAATTTTTCAGTGGATGGTTTAGTTCTTCAAGGGGAAACTTTTTCCCCTGGTCCGATTTTGTAAAAGGGGGGGGGGGGGGGGTCAAAGAACGCGACATTGTTTAATCCCCTGGGTCCAAGTGCAGAACTTTGAACTTCATCTAACATACAAATGTTGCAATTGGTTAACAAAAATTAAAAAAAAATATCAAAAATGTAATTTGATGGATGGTTTAGTTCTTAAAGGGGGGACTTTTTCCCTTGGTCCGATTTAGGCCATCTCTGAACTTAAACAGCCTATGACCATAAGACATATTCGTGCGAACCTTCTGGAGTCTAACTCTATTATTTTGGACTGTATCGTGTCCTACACAGACGGGCGGACAGTCAGACATCGCTAGAATGTTTTAGAATCGATCACTGATCAATAATATATATACTTTATGGGGTCATAGACCCATATTTCGATGTGTTACACACGAATGACAAAGTAAGTGTACCCCCACACTGTGGTTGGATGGTATAAAAATGTGAAAAAGTGTAATTTTTCAGTGGATGGTTTAGTTTTTCAAGGGGTTCTTTTTCCCCTGTCACGATTTTGGCTATCTCCGAACTGAACCAGCCTATGACCATAAGACATATTCGTGACAAAAATCAACAGTCAAACGCTCAAATGGCGTTTGAAAAAGTAGTAAACAAAAACCATATGGTATTGGTTCCGAAATTTTATCACAAATCGAAATGTTTTACAGTGGAATGCAGATTGTTTTTTGTCTCTCTTTGCTTTACGTTTGAACTTTAGTTTGGCATTGCCAGAATTTTCCCATTATCTTTGGTGATGCCAGATCTAAAAAACGGTCGATGGATTACTTTATAACTTTGGTCTAGCTCACTTACAAGGGAAGTATCTCAACCCTTATGAACCGATTTGCATGAAACTTAAAATATATATAAAAGAGACAATTCTAAGGTTGGGGTGTCTCGGCTTTTGGCCATATCGCGGATTTAGGGGTTCAAAACATGGGGCAAAAATGTTGAAAAAATCGTTTTTCGGATTGTTCAGCCATTTATTTTTAAAAAAACTATATGATGTTTACATATGAGAAGAAAGGTTTTTTTAATGTCTATCCAATGGTGGCATAACCTTGCATACTTTTTTCGATAAATACTTTTTTCATGAAAATGTATAAATTTTTGGCGGTATTTAAATGAAGTCATAGACCTACAATGTCCATATGAATACGAAAGAATCCTTATTAAATTTGAGTCCACATGTATTTTTGCTCTAGAGGATATTCCTGTTAGTTCGGGAGTTATCGAAATTTTCCCGGAGGTCCACATTGTTTCATAAGGGGACAACGAAATTTTGAAACACTGATATGGCCGATAAGCCGAAACACCCCAACCTTAAATTCGACTCTTTTATATATATTTTATGTTTCAGGCAAATCGGTTCATAAGGGTTGAGATACTTCCCTTGTTAGCGGTTACCAACCTATGGTACGCGTACCACTAGGGGGTACGTGAAACTGTCCGCGGGGGTACGCCAAATTTTAGTAATTTGGACATTCGTTTTAGATTTACCTTTCAATGCTGGCTCGGTATCTGGCTTCCAAAGTTTTCCATAACGTCAGGTTTTCAAGAAAGTTGAGGTCAAAGTTCACAAAAAACTTATTTTTGTGCAATTTAGAGAGCATTTTTTGCGATTTTTTTGGATGATATTTTGAGATCTGACCACTTGTTTTCGATTAACCTTTCGATGCTGATTCCGAATATGGTTCCCAAATTTTTCTTTGACGCCTGGTTTTTGAGCAAATTTATGTCAAAGTTCTCAAAAAACGTGTTTTTGGGCATTTTTGAGACGGGTTGTAATAGAGTGGAAATTTTAGTACAATTTTGTTAAGCTCAAAATGCCCTTCCATTGCAATTGGGGGTGCTTCCCTCGAATTAAAAAAACATTTTAAAAAAAAATTAAAAATTATATATTTTTTTTAAGAGTTCAAAAAACGTCCGTTGTTTTAATTTTTGGTGTAGAGTTGACTGGTAAAATCAGATTTACAATATTTTCAGCCGTTTTTGCTCTGCAGAAAAATCAGCTCAAAATCCGCGTTTTCAGATGCATTGAACTAACTACCCAAAGGAGCGAACATTTTTCAAAAAAAATTATAATACCCGCAGATATAAAATTTCAGAATTAACTCTAATATTTATATGTGAAGTTTTTTTAACGAAAACAAAAAACTCGTTAGGGGGTACGCGGCTGATAAAATTTAAAATTAGGGGTACGCGAACCAAAAAGGTTGGTAACAGCTGGTTTAGACTGTATCGTGTCGTCCACAGACGGACGAATATTTTTAAATGTTTTTTATAGAAAACATTTTTCAGAATCTAAGATATTTTCTACAGAATTAATGACTTAGAGAAGGAAAAAAAAAATTCTCAGAATCTGAGACCATTATTAACAGGAAAAATTACTCAAAATGTCTTGCAAGAAATTGTTAATGTACCTGGTCCCTGGTCGAAAGCACTTCAATTTTTCTCTCTTGTATTCAAATATACTCCTCGATCAAACCAGAGTTGTATTTAAATTGTAATTTTCTATGACTTTTATGTGTTTGAGTTTTGTGAATTCCCTTAATGTTTACGTTTCTATTTTTGATAATTGCACAAAATTAACGCGATTTTTTTAATAGTTTTTCTTTTAGGGCCTATTCACACCTGAAGTGAAATCTCGTTCGAACGAGATTTCGATCATATGTATGGTCCTGTACCTTTTCATACACTACCGTACAATCGAAATCTCGTCGAAGGAGATTTCACCTGAGGTGTAAATTGGGTATTAGCCAAAACTAATAATTTATAATGCATTCTGTTGATGCATTTCATTAAAAAGATCATGACAATTTTGTGTAGTTGTTGAAGCCGCATTGGCGGTCGATTCATTTATTGATGTATTACCAATGGCGGAATCTGAAGAATTATTGGAATTATTTGAATTATAAGAACGATTATGTGTTAATTGCTGGAGTTGCTGTTGCGGTTGTTGTTGATTATGATGATGTGATGTTATGTGTGATCTAGGATCTTCTGGTGTCCAAGTACGAGCATATAATTTACTACCCGGATAACGATCACCGCGACGATACCAGGATAAAGAATGCGACATACCGCCAGCTGTAAATAGAAATAAAAAGAAAAAAAATGTCTTGTTAGGCAAAGAAATTAATTTTGAAATTAATTGAAAAATTAATAATCTTTTTTTTTTTTTTAAGCTGTTTATTAAAAAATCCCTATTAAATCCTTTTTTTGTGTTGTTGGAAACAATTGTAATTTTAAATTTTCCAAAAAAAATCCTTGTTTGTGAACAAAAATAGCATCAGCCCTTTTTTTCTGTATTTAATATTTGATTAAATAACACTTGAGAAAACATTAGTGTCTATATTACAATACCATTAGTGGTAACCTTAAAAATGACGTTTGAAGTGTCAAAGATTTGCCGTAGTTTTGATATAGCAAAATTAAGGGCGGTTTGCCTTGGAAATCCTTTATAAATATGGATGTTATTGCAGCTGCCTGCTGTGGATTTAATTGTCTGTTAACACAACATACAAACATATTGGTCCTTTAAAGAATGCCAGTCAGTCGGCCAGCTTCCAATCAGAATTTAGTATGGATAAAAAAGTTTTATCCGTGGGGTAGTACAAAAAAAACACCCTTCCACTTGTTTGTTTTTGCCCAAATTTGTTAAAGATGACATTTGAATCATCAAATAAATAAAAAAAAAAAAAATATGCGGGTGTGAAAAACTTGTGGTTTCCAACTGTTTTAGACATTTTTTCTTTGAAGTGGTCTATTAAGTGTTGCTAATTTTTTAACGGTTTTTGCTGTGCAGGAGGATGCCAGCCCTCCTTCGCTAACATGATATTGTAATTGGTAATGTTAAAAGATGCTACATTTTCTCCAGTTTTTGTTTAGTCTATTATCATACATCCTCTTCATTATATTGTTTTTGTTTACTTTTTGTTCTCATTTTTTGGTGTGAACAATTGCAAGGCGTGTTTCCAGGATTATAGGTAGTCCTTTATGTAGTTGGGGAGCTTTACATTGCGTGTTTTAAGTTTTCACCCAACAGAAAACAAAACCCTCCAGTTTTATTTGTTACTTTTTTTTTGTAAAACGTTTTTTCATGTACTTATTTGTAACTTGTATATTGTTCGTAATTCCAGCTGTTGAAGCTTTAGATATTTCTCACAATAGTAATTATATGGATGTCATGAAAAATCATATACATTTCGCTCATTTACTTGTATAGTGTCATAACTCAAAATATGTCGTTTTTGGGTAAACAATACAGATTTTTTTTTTATATCCTGCTTTATATTGTGTCAAAAATTCGTATTAATATCTTTTAAACTCACTGTTTGCGAAGAGAACACGCCATTATAACATTTCTACTCACGGGCCTTTTACAACGTAAACCAAGTTTCAATTGTAAACGGTAAACTGGTTTTCCGTAAAATAATATTTTGAGTTATGACACTATACAAGTAAATGAGCGATATGTATACTCAGGTCGCTATTTATACCCGCCAACTACAGTATGGGGATACAATCACTTTGTCATTCCATGTGTAACTCATCGAAATATTGGTCGGGGCCCCATAAAGTATACTATATTGCTCCATGATCAATTTTAAGAACTTCTATGAGTTTCCGTTCGTCTATAACACGATGAAGTCCGAATTTAAATAAATTATTAATTTATGGGTGCTGTGTTTCTTAGCTCAGCACAAAGAAAAAAATGCCTATGAATTTTGTACTCTTGCCCAAAACATTGAATCATGATAACACTGTGTGACAGAAAACAAGTAAGACTGTTAAGAGTGTTTTATACCCTCCTCCTCTTTTTTTTGGAGGGGTTGGTAGTGGTAATTGGGGGGTTCAAATTTGCTCCCGAATTATATGTTTATTATTATTATTATTCAAGGGGTGACGCACTCACATAATATGTGTTGCGTTGTTTCCACTTCCTCAAGACAAAGTCGACACAAAGACGATGCACAAAGGTTTAAATTATGCAAGTGATAATTTACCTTATAATGCCCGGTGAGAAAACCTGTCAATTAACCTAATGTCACTTTTGGTGTGATTAAGTATACTTCCATATGATAATGGCGCGATTAGTGCTTTGGATTGTCGTAGACCTCCTGAATTTTCCCAGTTTAAGAAGTCGGTTCTTTCCAAACCCTTAATCATGTTCGAGAAGGTGGACCAGTTTACCCCACAATAGGGTTCGGGTCCGGTCATAGGAGTAGCGGAGGCATTTCTAGCAAGCTCATCCGCTATCTCATTACCCTCAAAACCTCTATGAGCAGGGATCCAAAATAGAGTAATTTTGTTTCTCCCGGCCAGCTGTTGAAGGGTATCAAAACATTCCAGTGTCATTTTGGATTTAAATTCCCAAGAAGACAGCGCTTGAAGTGCTACCTGGCTATCTGAGAAGATTGAAATATGAATACCCTTCATACCCTAGTATCCACATATGGACCACCTTCATCCCACTCTGGTCTACTCGGTATCACGATCTCAAATTTCCTTCCAAAGCGGAGCACAGTGTTTATTCTATCCGTCGGCATATCTAGGTTTTCCCTAATTCCTATTGAAGAAAGAATATTGGAGTGGCCGCTCAAGTTGCGAGGGTCAGAATACTCGATATTCATTCTACGCGCAGCCATAGTTGCCGTAGATCTATAAAGATGTCGAGAGGTGTAAGACCCAAAATGGCTTCTTGGGCCAAAGCTGGGCAGGTTTTCATAGCACCCGTGATTAGAGTGCAAGCCAGACGCTGTACCTTGCCTAGTCTTACGGTGGCCTCCCTCTGCATAGTCTTCGGCCACCAGCCTATGGCAGCGTACGTCATGATCGGTCTTACAATCATCTTGTAGATCCTCATGACCATTTTGGGGCCTAATCCCCAGGTCCAACCAACAATCCTATTCGCTGCCCATAATGCCGAAATAGCCTTTCTGATAGTGCCATCTAAATGTGAATTCCAAGTAAGTTTCGTATCCAAGATAACTCCCAAATATTTAACCTCCTTAGAGAGTTGGATAATAGTATTCCCTACGGAATTTATACCTAAATTGAGATTTCTTCTCCTAGTAAACGGGACTATAATAGTCTTGTTAGGGTTAATTGAAAGACCCTGTTCAGTGCACCAGCCCATTATCAAACGTAGAGCGTTGCACATAATATCCGAGATGATATTGTCGAATTTACCAGTTACTATAACTACTAAATCGTCCGCATAACCGATTGCTTGATAACCCATATTATCTAGCCTCTGAAGCAAGTCGTCTATAACCAAGGACCATAGTAGTGGAAATAGGATGCCGCCCTGAGGACAGCCTTTAACGGCATTCACTGTGACTCGAGTGCAACCCATAGATGCGGTTATTTCCCTGCTCTCTAGCATGTTCTTAATCCATCTACATGTACCCTGATCTACACCTCTACACCGAAGTGCAGATTCAATGGAGTCATAACCAGTGTTACCAAAAGCTTTCTCAATATCCAGAAAGGCACAAAGAGCTATTTCCTTGTCCTTATGGGCTTTTTCTATAACTGTCACCAGATTATGTAAAGCCGAATCAGTCGATTTGCCTTTTGCATATGCATACTGATTCCTGTGTAAAGGATATTGGTCCAAGTACTTGGATCTTAAGTGAAGATCCAGTAATCTTTCCATAGTCTTCAGTAGGAAGGACTTATGGGTCTGTACGATTTTGGCAATTCAGCCGGTCTATTTCCAGCCTTAGGTATGAATACAACATTTACCTTCCTCCAAAGAGAAGGGATATGTCCAAATATAAAGCTGGATCTAAAAACAGATACTAATGTATCCAAAAGAAAGTCTAACCCATTCTGCAAAAGAGCGGGGAAGATTTCGTCCCCCCAGGGGATTTAAACGAATCAAAGGACTTAATGGCCCATCTTACCTTATCCGGGTCGAAGATGACGCCTGAAAGATTAGATGTTCTCCTACAAAATCTTATGGGGTCGTGTATAATATTATTTCCTGAATTCGTAATAACAACTCCAAAGTCTCCTTTCGGTCCTTGGTATAGATACCGTTATTTCCTCTTAAGAGACCCATTTCGTTCGTAGAGGATTTCACTAACGTTTTATATAGTCTTGCGACTGTAGGAGTATCTTCTATGCTTTCACAGAATTTCCTCCAAGATGCCAAGATGATCTTCTAATTTCCTTGTTGCACTCAGTCAGAGAACTTCTATAAGTATCCCAGTTCCCAGTACGTTTGGCCTCATTAAAAAGTTTTCTAACTTTCTTCCGCATATCATCAAGAGCACCACTCTACCATGGAACCTTACGTCGTACCTTTTGTTGGCGTATTGTGCTGCTTTCATGATACGAGGATTTAATCACTTGATCAAGCTGTTCTGCTGCCACTTCTAGGTCCCCTATGGAACCAATATCGGTGATCAGCAGGTCAGCTTTAGAAGCGATAGATTCCCTATAAGAAATCCAGTTAGTATTTTTCCTTGATATAAACTCTTGAGTAAGTGACAGATTGCCCGGAATATCAAATCGAATGTGCTGATGATCAGACATTGAGACATCATCTGACACCCTCCAATTGTTTATATAAGTGGATATGAAAGGACTAGCTAAAGTGAGATCTAATACCTCCTCCCTAATAACATTAATAAAAGTAGGTTTGGATTCCTTGTTCAAAATATCTATCTGATTAAAACCTAGGTTAGGTTAGGGGTGGCGGAGCTCAAAATTTTGAACTCATCGCATAGACCGGCTGGTCCATAGCAATACCACATGTTCCTTCAACGACGTGGATAAAACGCGTTAGTCCATGTTGCAAACAATTTAACGCGCATAAGGTCCATAACTGCGATTTCCTCCAGATTCTCGAGTTCAGCTTTGCCTAAAATTTGTTTGCGATGCCGGGCCAATGCGGGGCATTTGCACAGGATATGTTCAACTGTTTCATCCGTATTCGGTTCATCACATCTTCTACAATTGGAATCAGAGATGAGTCCAATTGTTCTTGCGTGGAAAGCAATTAGGCAGTGTCCCGAGACCACTCCCGTGAGTAAACGACATTCTCTTCTGTTGAGAGAAAGTAGGTAGCGAGTTCTTTTGAGGTCGTAACGCGGCCAGATTATTCTGGTAATTCTGCTTGTACTTAACTCTCGCCATTTCCTGTTCGCCATGGAAATACACTGACAATCACTTCTCGATCTGTAGTACTGCATTGGGGGATCAATATGAACAAAGTCCCCTACCCCATCTGCACCCAGTTTTGCAAACTCATCAGCCTTCTCGTTCCCTTCTACCCCCTTATGTCCTGGAACCCATATTAGAGAGACGAGGTTATTGCTGGATAGTTTTTGAAGATTCTCGTAGCACTCAAAGACGACTTTTGATTTAATACAAAGCCTCTTAGAGCTTTTAGTGCAGCTTGGCTGTCGACATAAAAGTTTATTATTCTCTCCGATTCTCCAAGAGACTGTAAGGCTGCCTTATTAATAGCAACTATTTCAGCCTGGAATATGCTACAGCTCAAAGGTAGATTAAAAGATTCTCGTATATCACAGACGTCCGTAGTAAATCCCGCTCCCACTCCCGTCGATTGTTTGGAGCCGTTTGTGAAAATATTTAAAGCGTCATTTGGAACGCAACGCCAGTTCGAAAAAAATTCTCGAGTCGGAAATTCAACTTTAAATTTCCGATCGAAAAGTAGTTTGGGCACCCTGTAGTCAGTGACAACGTTATCCAAATTGTCCATGCTACTGTGTCCAAAATTTCGGCGTCTGAGCCAATTTGACTCTTTGAGTCTGAGGCATGCCTTATATGCCTCACCCTTAGCAAAGACGTCAATTGGCAGCAGATTCAATATCGTGTCGATGGATGCAGCTGATGTTGTTCTTAGGGCACCAGTGATACTCAGACCCATAAGTCGTTGGGCTTTTTGGAACTTACTACGAGTCACCTCCCTCTCCAGCGCTCTGTGCCAGACCATACCTCCGTAAAGTAAGATTAGTCTTACGATGGAAGTATAAATCCAGTGCGTCATCCTTGGCTCAAATCCCCATGTCTTGCCGAACATTTTTTTGCATGAATAATATGCACTATTCGCCTTTCTCAATCGTTCATTGGTATTTTGGTTCCATGATAATTTGCTATCCAGAATAATTCCTAAAAATTTCACATGATTTGAAAGTGGGATTTCAACCCCGTTAACCTTAACTTTTCTAAAATTTTCGATCTTATACTTTCTTGTAAACAATACCATCTCAGTTTTCCGCGGATTAACGTTAAGACCATTTTCATTAGCCCAATTCCATAATTGTTTCAGTGATCGCTCTAGCAACTCGGATATCGTGGTCAAAAATTTTTAAAACCTAAATAATCAAGAAGATCCCTACCCCTATCGTTTATGTTGCTACTCCCCCATATGGTATGATGTGCGTTGGCATCACACCCAATTATAAACTCAAAGTTGTTTTTCTGACAATAACTTACCAGCTTTGTGACCTCCACTGGAGGTATCGGTCCCTCACCTGCAAAGTATGCTGAGGCACTGACTACTTCCCTCGTTCCCTTCTCCGTTGGAACCTCAATAATGGCCGACACCAAATCCCTCTGGATGAATTCTGGAAACTTTTATACTATAATGCAAATGTTCCTCATATTGAAAATAATTTCAAATAAAACTGGTTTAATATTTCATTAACCACTTATGTTTTTTTAGTTTCCTTAAATTGCTTTTTAAATATTTTAAAATTTATAGATGTTTTGACTTTTTTAAGTGAAAATTTTATAAAAAAAAAAAAATTAAATATAAAAAAATATTTTCCAGAAATTTTTTTGAACAATTACCCAAAAAAAAATCTACATTTCACCCCTTTTTTTGAAACAAAACTCAAAACTACTCGTTTTTAAATTCTATACAAAATGTATTTGAATTTTTCTCTAATCCTTAACGTCATACATTTTGAATAGAAAAATTATTAACCAAAAAACCGTAACGAAATTTTCAACAAAAAAAATTTATAAATTTTATTAGCAAAATCTTCAACTGCAACAAATTAAAGCAATATTACTAACATATAAAACAAATTGTATTAAATGTTTGTATCCTTCTCCCCCTGGCTCCTGTCAGGATATAAAACATGAAACAAAGAAAAGTGTGAAAATTTTAATTAGTAACAGACCGACATGTATCATCAAGAACACTATATAGAAATATATACCACAACTATTTGTGATCACGATATAAATTATTATTTTTTTGTGGTATCATCATCATCATCAACGCTGGATTACCTACGTTTCCACCCTTAGATTGTTTTAGGGATTTTTCAAAGCATTTAAGATAAGGATCTTTATTTTTTTTTTGGAAAAACAAATGCATATGTTTCGTCATTAAAAGCGAAAGTGAATGAAGTAAGGAACATTATTAGTTTGACGTTGATGGAATATCCATGATTACGTGTTATTTTTGCAAAATAAAAATATTCTTTTTTGATATTTTCATAATCGATTTGAATATTTAAAAGATCGTTTATCAGTTTTATGTATGGTTTTGATTAGAATATTGTTGTAGTTAGTTGAATATGAAAATAATAGTAAGGGGTATTTTTTTTTGTAATGATACAGCTGCCAGTGGGCGTTCTGGGACACGCAAGTGTTCTTCTATCATAAAACTTTTAAAAATTTGTAAAAATTCACATTGGGTCAGTTAAAAATAAGTAGCAATTATTACAAAAAAAATAATATGCTTGATTGAAGAAATATTATGAGTGTGAGAAAATTTTAGAAGAATTATGTTAAAATGTTCCTGTTTTCGAGGAACTGTTAGGATATGAAAAGTAGTGATTAGCAAACCTACTAGGAATTTTATTTGAATTAATTTCCATTTTAATTTTCGCCGATTTTTTTTTGGCAATTTTTATCAGTTCATATTTCAAATACAAGCCAATACCTTTAAAATACCGTTTGAAAGAGTTTTTATAACGGTATTTTCGTAAATTTCGAAAGTGCTGTAATAAATACCCCAATAAATTTTCGGTGAAAATTACAATGATATTACTTACTTATTGTTAGTTCTTTTGGAATTTATATTAAGCCTGTTTTAGAAATTCGGAAATTTTTGTGGAATTTTTAACTCAATTTTTTAAACAATTCAAGACTGATTTCATAACCCACCTGGGAAAAAAATAACGTTATATGTAATAAGTAGGGCAAGTACTTTCATGCATCTAAAAATCGAAAATATGTGCCTATAATATGCTTCTAAAAATCAAAAATATGCACTTAAAATTTAAAAAATATGCACTTAAAATTTAAAAATATGTATTAAAAATCAAATTTTTTTACTAAAAAAGAGCTTTGTTAACAAAAAATGTCTGCGAAGTTTGTACTCGTGCCCAAACCATTGAATCATGATAATGTTTTGCTGTATAAGTAGGTGTTCTTGCCAAAGCAAAATTTTTCTAGGAAACATAACTCTATATTAATTTGTCATTATATGCAAAATGCATTGAAATATCGGTCGAGGACCCCATTATGTTTATATATTATTGATCTGTAAAGCTTTCTTAGACATTCTAGTGATATCCATCTATCTGTTTGTCTATGTTTGTCGATAACAACAAGTTTTTGATGAAAAAAAGGGTTTTAATGAAAAAATTTTATTGATAAAAATCATGGTTGGTTACCGTTACCCTTATTATACCGTTACCGATTCAAAACCCTTTCAAATCGAATACCGTTACCGTTACCGATACCGCTAAAAATATTTTTAGAATACCGTTACCCTTACCGTTGCCGTTATAATTATTAGAAGTTACCGGTATTGTACCGGTATTCAAAATTTTACCTGTTTTAAGGGATTTTAACGAACAAAAAAATAAAATCAAATTGCTAACATAATTTTTAATTTATAATTTGCAAATTATCATAAAATAAATGACAAAAATAGTAATCATATCAAATCTATACTGGTTTTTGGGTCCATAAAATATTTTTAGCTTTCAGTTCTATCTTTTTTCAAATTTTTAACTAAATTAATAATACCGGTACGTACCGGTTTGGTTGGTTCGGTACCGGTACATACCGTTACCGAAACGATTTGAAAACACTTACCGTTACCTTTACCGAAATAAATAAAAATTAGATACCGTTACCGTTACCCTTACCGTTATTCGTTTCGGTAACCAACCTTGATAAAAATAAATATTTAATGAAAAAAAAAAATAATGAAAAAAAATTTATGAAAAAAAAATATTAATTAAAAAAATATTGATGAAAAAAAATATATTGATAAAAAAAAAAATATTGATGAAAAAAAAATATTGATAAAAAAAAAATATTGATGAAAAAAAAATATTGATGAAAAAAAAAAAAAATATTGATGAAAAAAAAAAAAAAATTGATGAAAAAAAAAAAAAAAAAATATTGATGAAAAAAAAAAATATTGATGAAAAAAAAAATATTGATGAAAAAAAAAATATTGATAAAAAAAAAAATATTGATGAAAAAAAAAAATATTGATGAAAAAAAAAAAATATTGATGAAAAAAAATATATTGATGAAAAAAAAAATATTGATGAAAAAAAAATATTGATGAAAAAAAAATTTTGATGAAAAAAAAATATTGATGAAAAAAAAAAAAAAATATTGATAAAAAAAAAAATATTGTGGAAAAAAAAAAATATTGATGAAAAAAAAAAATATTAATGAAAAAAAAAATATTGATGAAAAAAAAAAATATTGCTGAAAAAAAAAAAATATTGATGAAAAAAATATATTGATGAAAAAAAAAAATATTGATGAAAAAAAAAAAATATTGATGAAAAAAAATATTGATGAAAAAAAAATATTGATGAAAAAAAAATATTGATGAAAAATAATATTGATGAAAAATAATTATTTTACGTTTTATTCACCAGCTGGTGAATATTTTTGTTATTCACCACGAGGTGAATTATTATCCAAGTTACAAACCCAAGTTAGTAAAATTTTTGGTTTTAAGAAAATGAAAACAGTAATTCCAATTTTCTTTTTTGTTAGTCGTTAGCTTATATAGTCAAACTGAGGTGGCGTCCTGCAACTTTTTTAAAATTAGACCCCAGCCTAAAAACATTATCATGTTAAAATAGATTTTTTCAAATACTTTAATGCCCTCTACAATATTAAACAAATGTTTTTTTGAGTGGAAACAGCTTTTAATTAAGGTCTCTACAGACGATTCAATATTATGTACAATCTGCATGTTTTTTTTAGTCCAATATTTTATACAGTATTTTTATGTATGTCATTTGTGGGAAAACGTCAACAATTTGTGCATAATATTGCGTTGTCTATAGGTACCTTTAGAAAATATTTTTTTATTGACACATTTTTAATAAGAAATTTTAATTGAACAAATTTTTGTTAGAATTTTTTTTCTTTGGGTCCAAATACTTCTTTAGAAATTTTTGTAAAAAAATTATATTTTTTGGGTATAAAGTTTTTTTGAGCTAAAAAATTTATTTGAGTCACAAAATTACTTTGTAAAATATTTTTGTGGCTATCAATCTATTTCAAAACCCATCTTCAAAAACTCCATAAAACTTATTTTAATTTTTTTTGGTTTTGTTCATAACTTCTTAACTACTGTGCAAATTTCACTAAAATTCAATTTAAAATTAAGCCAACCTGACCAGAAGAACGACAAAAGTTCTTATATAGGCATTTCTGAGACAATTTTCATGTAAGAAATTTTTAAATTCTAAGAAATTTTTCTTTTTAAAAAGAAAAATGTTTCAGAATAGGAAAATTTAAATCTTTTTTTAAGAATCTACAAATTTTATTTTCAGAAACAAATTTCTAAAGAAATAGTGGATCGGTTTTAGATTTTTGAAATGATTTTTTGAAAAAATTTTTATGAAAATTAAAATAAGTCAATTTATATGAAAATATGCAAAAATATGCATTTATACCAAAATATGCAAAAATATGCAACTACAAATCGATGCCATTTTATTGCAAATTTATTGATTCGGATAGATATTTAATTTATGTTATGTTTGGAGTGCCGAGTAAAAACATGCATTTTCATTAAAGTACTTGCCCTAGTAATAAGTATAAAAAATTCAAAATATGCATTAAAAAACCAAAAAATATGCACTAAAAAATAAAAAATTTTAAATAAAAATCTGGTTTTCATAGGAAAAACTTCTTAAAAAGCAAAAAATAACGCCGTGTTTAAATAGAAACATTTAAAACTTTATGTTAGCAAAATTTTTAGGAACTAAAACGATCTAAAAAAATAAATAATACTACTAAAAAATAAAAACAATATCTTATTTTCAAAATAAATGTCTCAAATTTTAAACAGTTTTTGAAACAAATAAATTTCAATTTGTTTTTTGCTAATTTATGCCAAAATATGCAAAAATATGCGCTTAAAAGTTGGAAATATGCACAACATATGCAATTAAAATTAAAATATGCAAAAATATGCATTTTCACCAAAATATGCAAAAACAAATCGATGCCATTTTAGCGCAAATTTTTTGATTCGGAAAGATAATTGGTCGATATCGTTTTTGGACTACCGACAAAAAACATGAATTTGCATGGAAATCTCATCCCTACACTCAAAAAAAAAACCGTAAAGTTAGCAAAAAAAGCTTGTAAACCTACAAGAAAATTTGCTGATTTTGAACCCACAATTTTTTTGGTAAAGTTAGCAAAAACGTTTTGCTAAAAATTAGTTAACTGAATTTTTTTTTATTTCAACTTAGTTCATACACATTTGAGGACCCCATTGAGTTCGGACCCAATAGGTCCAGACCCCGATGGGCCTAGACCAAGTTGGGTTCCTCAAAAATCGTCATAGTTTTTGATCCAAAATTTGTGTCCGTTTCGCTCTACCTTGCTTAGTTTTTGAGATACGTGATTTTAGGGGATCACTGGGGTCTTGAGAATTAAAAAACTCGATAACTTCAAAAATATTACTCGGAGAGCTTTTGGTTATTTTGCGGTCTTGTTCTACGTGTTGAGAGCTACAAAAATTATTTTGGACTTTTTGTTGTGTCGGCAATATTAACCGAAATATGAGCATTTTAAAATTTTCGGGAATGCTAACTTTTTTGGATCCAAAGTTAGGTCCCGTTAGGGTCCACACATGTGAAGAGAACCCGCGAAAGTATGGAGATTCTAAGAACCAAAAATGCCCTCCATTTTGCTCTATCTGGCTTAGTTTCCGAGATAGCGCCATTTTAAGTTTTCTGAAAATAAAAAAAAATTTACCATTTATTTTTGCTAATGTTAGCAAAAAATCTTGTAAAAATGTTGTCAGCTCAATTTCAAATTTAGCAAAAGATATTAGTTCAAAGTTTGTTTAAAATTGCTAATGTGCTAAATGAAGTTTACAAGAATTTTTTGCTAACATGCTAATCTCAACTAAAAATTTGCTAAAAGTTAGCTAACTAGCATTAGCAAAAAAAAATTAGTAAATCTACTAACGTATTTTTTTGAGTATAGTAATAAGTGATAGTTAAATTCGTCAGTGCCGTATACCCTCCGGAATTTAAACGAGTGACAGTGTTAAATTCGGTTGTGCCGAATCTTTTGTACCCTCCAAACTTAAAAAAAAACAAGTGAGAGTGTTAAATTCGACTGTGTCGAATCTTTGTAAAAAAAAAATAAAAAAAAAAAAAATTTGTCAGGGGCGTTTCTTTTTTTTTTTTGGGGGGGTTGATAGGGTCAGTGGGGGACGTTGAGACCACCTTCCCATCGCTATAAATATACCAAATGTTTCATTTATTTAACAAAAATGCAAAAAAACATGTAAAAAAAGTGTATTTTTTTAGAGGTTGGTTTAATTTTTTAAGGGGGATATTTTTTTCTCCTGGTTCGATTTGGCCAATTTCCGAACTTAAACTGCCTATGAACATGAGACATATTTGTGCCAAACTTCAGCTGTCTAGCTGTTTTATTTTGGACTGCAATGTGTTATCTATAGAGTATATAGTATACTGACGGACGGGCGGACGGACGGACATCGCTAGAATGTCTTAGAATCGATCACTGATCAATAATATATGGGGCATTCCATGTCAAATCGGACACTTTGGAAAAATTTTTTTGAAAAAAATTTATTGTATTTTTCCAATCTTAAAATCATTTTTACTGCTCCCATGGTGTGTCATAGAGGGGTCATTTATAAGACCGACCCCCATTAATTTTTACGTCTTAACATTTCTTTGGAACAAACTAATACCCTATCTCCAATTTCTAAGGGGGCTGCCACACAAAACGACATTTTTTAAAATTGGCTCCAACCGCTCTAACTGCCCTAATAGTGCCTTAGACCAACAAAATGTATGACCGACTCATAATATTTTTTTAGTCCAAAAATTTTTTCTGAACACACCTACCCTCTATCTCTAATTTTTAAGGCGGTCCCCATACAATTTTTTTTATTTTTTGTAAATTTGTTTTATTTAATCAGCTTCTACCGGTCCAATGGTGCGTCCGAGAGGGGTCATTAGTGAGACCGACCCCCATTTATTTTTACCCTACAACATTTTTTTAAAACATACCTACGCCCTATCTCCTCTCCCTAAGTAGGCTTCCATTCAAAATTACATTTTTATAAAATTTGCTCCAACTGTTATTTGTAGCCTACTTAGGGAGTGGTAAAAATAAATGGGGGTCTCACTAATGACCCCTCTCGGACGCACCATTGGACCGGTAGAAGCTGATTAAATAAACCAAATTTACAAAAAATAAAAAAAATTGTATGGGGCTCGCCTTAACAGTTAAAGATAGAGGGTAGGTGTGTTCAGAGAAAATGTTTGGACTAAAAAAATATTGTGGGTCGGTCATACATTTTGTTGCTCTAAGGGCACTATTAGGGCAGTTAGAGCGGTTGGAACAAATTTTAAAAAATGTCGTTTTGTGTGGGAGCCCCCTTAGAAATTGGAGATAGAGTATTAGTTTGTTCCAAAGAAATGTTAAGATATAAAAATTAATGGGGGTCGGTCCTATAAATGACCCCTCTATGACGCACCATTGGAGCAGTAAAAATTATTTTAAGATTGGAAAATTACAATAAAATTTTTTCAAAAAATTTTAAAAATAGTAATAATCGTTATCCCACGATCCTCCTGGGTGAAAAATTTGTAGAATCGATAGAAGTTTTACACAAAAAAATTTCAAAAAAATCGAAGAGTACAAACATTTTCAAAAATGAGATTTAAATTTTGAAACTTAAAAATCGCATACTAGAGCGCTTTTAAGAATTTTTTGGGACTTTTTTTTAAAAAAGTACGTAAAAAAACAAAAATTTAAAAAAAACAAGTGAGAGTGTTAAATTCGGCTGTGCCGAATCTTTAATACCCTCCAACATATAAAAAAAAGTAAAAAAAAAACTGCAGGGGCGTTTTTTTTTGGGGGGGGGGTCAGTAGGGGTTATTAAGGGGCACATAAACCCATGCAGTAAATGTTTAAAAATTCATTTATTATGCTTTTGAAGCTTCAGTAACACAATTTTATCATTATTTAAAAACATTTTTAATGTCCACGCACACAAAAGGGGGGCGGGCAAAAAAAAACGATTTTTTTATTTCCTGGGTCCAAGCGCAGGACCTTGGACTTTTTCTGACATCAAATTGTTTCATTTGCTTAACAGAAATACAAAAAAAACTGTGAAAATATGGCGTTTTTCAGAGGTTAGTTAAGTTCTTCAAGGGGGAACTTTTTTCCCCTTGGTCCGATTTTGCCCATTTGCGAACTTAAACTGCCTAGGTCCAAAACACATATTCCTGCCAAACTTGATGAGTCTATCTCTTTTATTTTGGACTGCATCGTGTCTTATACAGACGGACGGACGGACGGACGGACATACGGACATTCTAGAAAAGTCTTAGAATCGATCATAGATCAATAATATATATACTTTATGTGGTCCCCGACCGATATTTCGATGCGTTACAAACGGAATGACAAAGTGAGTATACCCCCATACTGTAGTTGGAGGGTATAAAAATTGAAATTTGGACCATTATTGAAGAAGTTATGAGTAAAAGAAGTTTGAGTAAAGGAACAAACTACCAATTTTTAAAAATTCGATATCTTTTGAACCGGTCATCAAAAAAAAACTGAAAATTTACCACGAAGGAGTTTTCGAAGGGTACTAAAAACTGTAAACAAATTGGGAAAATCTAAAAAAAAAATTTTTCAAAGTGTCCGATTTGACATGGAATGCCCCATATATATCAAGCTTCAGCAGGCGCAGAATTATCTTTCGAAATTTAGCGTGTTGTTTATCTCGTAAATTTCCGAAAAAGCCTTGCCGAAGTTTCGTTACACACGGAATGACAAAGTGGGTATGCCCCTATACAGTAGTTGGAGGGTATAAAAAAAAATTTTTAATGTGAGAATGAGATACTGGAATTTGAGGGCCTTATAGGGTCTTGAGGAGTTTAAAAAGTGGAAAATAAAAAACCAAATAGTTAAAAATTTTTTTTTTTTCACCAAATTTTTTTTCATAAATTTTTTTTTTTCATAATTCTTTTTTATGAAAAAAAATTTTTTAACATTTTTTTCATAATTTTGTTGCATTAATTTTTTTTGTTAAACAAAATTCTTTTCTTCATTGAAACTTTTTTTCATCCAAAAAATTTTTTTCCATCAAAATTGTTTTATCAATTTTATTTAACAATATATTTAACAATATTTTTAGGCTCGCGTATAATTCTGAGAGTGACGCAGAACACCACTTCAATTTGACTATACAAGCTAACGACTAAAAAAAATAAAAAAAAAAATTTCATCAAAAAATTCTTTTTTTTTATCAAAAAATAATCTATTTTTAATCCAAAAAAAATTTTTGTAGAATGATTTTTCATTTTTTTTATCAAAATTTATACCTATTTCATTAATTTTTTTTTATAAATTCTGATTAATTTTTATTAAACAATAAAAATTGTCTTATTCGACCTTTAAAATATTATATTTTGAGGATGTTTATTCTGGCTCGAGGTCATTATTTTCTTTACTAATTAAAACCATGATATTCTCATGGCATAATTTTCAAGAAAATTATTTTTTTGTTTTAAATTTATTTATGTTGGTAATTTTTGCAAGACTTTGTAGTAAATCGTTTATATTTTTGCAAAATAATCTTGACAATGGAATCTGACAATATCCGAAACACGTGTCGATTAAGTCTTGCAAAAATTACCAACATAAATAAATTTAAAACAAAAAAAATTTTTCTTGAAAATTATGCTATGAGAATATCATGGTTTTAATAAGTAAAGAAAATAATGACCTCGAGCCAGAATAAACATCCTCAAAATACAATTTTTTATATTAACGCCCACAAAATGGGCGGACCGAAAAAAATTAATTTTTTAAGTCTTTTGGGTTCAAGTTGGTGTTTTTCAAAGGTTGACTGAGTTCTTAAAAGGGTAGCTTTGTCTCCCTGGTCCAATTCCGTCTATTTGAGAAATTAATCAGCCAAATTTTGGGAGTCAAGTTCTTTTGGTTTGGACTGCAGTGTGCTTTCCACGTTCTGCTGTTTTTTTTAAGTGCTGTTAATTTCGTAATGTCTTAAAATAAATTTTAATATTTTTTGATAATACTTACTTCTATCCTTTAAAATAATCTTTTTCGGTGGTTCCTTTTGATAATTCCTCTTTAAACTTAAACCCGGTTCATTGCCATTTTTATCCTTTTTAACCATTTCACTTAGAAATGTTATATAACTGATGGCTAATTTTAATGTATCCACTTTACTTAAACGTTTCTCATAGGGTAATGTGGGTATGTGAGATCGTAGACCCTCGAAAGCTTCATTAATGCTTTGCATGCGACGGCGTTCGCGTAAATTAGCAGCCTGACGTTGTTGGGCGACTTGTGAGGCGCATTTTAGGCGACGTTTATGAGAGCGTCTGGGGAGGAAGGGAAACAAATTGTAAATTAGAAATAGTAGCAAAATTTATAATGGAATTCACGTCAGAAATTTTAGTCTTGCAAAATTACGAAATGTCAATATTGCAACTTTTTTTTCTTGTTTCTTTGTGAATAAAAGCAATTGTATTTATATTAAAATAAATTGCAAATATTTTCTTGCAACTACGCATCATATAAAAGGTAATAGAAAAATAAAAATTTTATTAAAAATTTTTTTTTAAAAAAATGTTGCAATATTGCACTGTTGCAGGGGTCAAAAAATTCTGAAGTGAATACCCTGTACTATATATAATCTTGACACTGAAAGAAATATTCCTTGTCATATTGTTATTGATAAATTTCTTTATTGTACGAAACTTTTAAACAATATTGAGAAATGGCTTTTAATTGATGAATAAAATTTCATAAATTTTTTTTTTCAAAATTTTTCTCCTCACCGACGGAAAAATTAAATGGAGAAGATCTTTTATCTTATTAACAAAAAAACTTCATCAATATCAAGAAATAATTAAACTGTTTATTATGAGAACAAAAAAAATTAAACGTCTCGAAAAAAATTTTTTAAGAATTTTTTTCTTACTAAAAGCTCTAGATTCTTTACAAAGTTTTTCATCAATACAATGAAGTGTTTAAAAAAGTTTAAAAAAATTAAAGCGTATGCAAAAAATTCACCAATATTTTGTTTGTTTTGCCTTTTTCTTTAATTAATTTTTCATTCTGCAACAAAAAAAACGTAAAGTTGCATCATTATGATGAAATGTTTCATAATTAGTTATTAAATGTATCATGTCATCAATACAATGAAACAGTTTTTATACCCTCCAACCACAGTATGGAGGTACACTCACTTTGTCATTCCGTTTGTAACGCATCGAAATATCGGTCGGGGACCCCATAAAGTATATATATTATTGATCCATGATCGATTCTAAGACATTCTGTGAATGTCCGTCAGTCCGTCCGTTCGTCTGTCAGTAGATAACACAATGCAGTCCAAAATAAAACAGCTAGACTCCTGAAGTTTGGCACAAATATGTCTTATGTTCATAGGCAGGTTAAGTTCGTGAATGGACAAAATCGGGCCAGGGGGAAAAAAGTTCCCCCTTCAAGAACTGAACCAACCTCTGAAAAAATGCACTTTTTTTACATGCTTTTTTGTATTTTTTTTGTAATTTTTTTACATTTTGGAGGGTATAAAAGATTCTGCACAGCCGAATTTAAATCTCTCACTTGTTTCTATATAATAAACTTTTTCATAATATTGTTCAACAATTTTAATAGGAAGATGGCAAAGCAATATTATGAAATGTTTCATAATTTTGTTTGAAAAATTTCGTCAAATTTATGAAAATTTGTCATCAATTTTGATAAATTGTTTCATCAAATTGAAAAGAGTATAAGTGACAAATTGTAATATATATAAAAGTGAAAAAATATTTAAGTGAAAAAAGGTAAATCGAAAAAAATTTTTAGGAACATCTGATTACGTTTTGTAATAACATCTAACAGGGCTGGCAAAGAACTTTATATGGTCGATTAAGTACTCTCCTAGCGTTGCTATTTTAAAGCGCTTTTAGAACAAAAAAAAAGAAGATATCAAATTTGTCTAAGTCCTGAATTCTAAATTCTTTTTTTGGGTTTTTGAAGAAAGAAATTCATTGACACGCGGAATGACAAAGTGAGTATTCACTCAAAAAAATAAAACTGTAATGTTAGCAAAAAAAACTTCTAAGCCTACAAGAAAATTTGCTGATTTTGAACCCACAATTTTTTTGGTAAAGTTAGCAAAAATGTTTTGCCAAAAATTAGTTAACTGAAATTTTTTTTATTTCAACTTAGCTCATACATATTTTAGGACCCCATAGGTACAGACCCTGATGGGCCTACCCCTAGCTGGGTTGCTTAAAAATCGTCAAAGTTTTTGATCCAAAATTTGTGTCCGTTTTGCTCTACATTACTTAGTTTTTGAGATACGTGATTTTAGGGGACCATTGGGGTTTTGAGAAATAAAAAACTCGATAACTTAAAAAATATTACTCGGAGAGCTTTTGGTTATTTTGCGGTCTTGTTCTACGTGTTGAGAGCTACAAAAATGCTTTTTTGTTGTGTCGGCAATATTTACCGAGATATGAGCATTTTAAAATTTTCGGGAATGCTAACATTTTTCGATCTAAAGTTAGGACCCATAAGGGTCCACACATGTGAAGAGGACCGGCGATTCTATGGAGAACCCTAGAACCAAAAATGGCCTCCATTTGCTTTTAGTTTCCGAGAAAGCGCCATTTTAAGTTTTCCTAAAAAAAAATTTACGATTTATTTTTGCTAATATTAGCAAAAAATCTTGTAAAAATCTTGTCAGTTCAATTTCAAATTTAGCAAAAGAAATTAGTTCAAAGTTTGTTTAAAAATGCTAATGTGCTAAATGAAGTTTACAAGAATTTTTTGCTAACATGCTAATCTCAACTAAAAATTTGCTAAAAGTTAGCTAACTAGCATTAGCAAAAAAAAATTAGTAAATCTACTAACGTATTTTTTTTGAGTGTACCCCCATACTGTGGTTGGAGGTAGAGATGGGCACATGAGCAGATTAGAGCGTGATTCATGCGTAAGTGTGACTGAATTCAATTTTACTCACGTGATTGTGATTGAGTGGAGAAAAAATTCCATGAGTGAGTGTACGTGAGTAGGATTTTTGCGTGAGTGAGTGTGCGTGAGTCAATTTTTTTGCGTGAGTTTGCGTGATTTATTTTCTCTTTATATTTCCTTTCGTACCAAAAAAAAGCAACAAAAAATTTTAAAATTTGGCTTAACTTAGATTTCGTCTGAAAAAAAGCCAAAAAAAATTTAAAATTTCGATAAACTTTAAAATTTGCTGAAAATTTTGAAAGATTTTTGAAATTTTAGTTTTTGAAATTTTTTTGTATAAATAAGAGTTTCGTGAATGTAAGTCATCGTGAGTGTGAGTTGTATTAAATTTACTCATGTAATTGTGAGTGAGTGTGAGTAGAAAAAATATGCCCGTGAGTGAGTGTGCGTGATTCAAAAATTCCTGTCGTTAGCGTGAGTCAAAAATCACTCACTCAAATCTCTAGTTGGAGGAAACAAAAACTACAAAAACAACTAACGACAATTTTGGTGACATGCACTGAAAAAAAAGACATAACTAAATTTAAGAAAAAATGTCTTTGAAAATTTATCATGAATTTTTCTAAAATTTAGTTAAATTTAACTTAAAAATGAGAAATTTTCTTAACTATGAGGAAAAAATTTTATGTCATTTACTTATAATTAGTTCAAAGTTTTCTTTAAATGGATTTTTTAAATATTAGGAAAAAAATTCTTACTGCCAAAGAAATTTTCCACAAATCTAAGAATCGTATCTTTATTTTTAAGACATATTTCTTAAAAAACAATTTAGTTCAAGTTTAGTTAAAATTTACTAAAAAAAACATCATCGTATTTCTCTTCTTTGAATTGAGGAAGTGTGCTTCTTAGAATTTAGTTAATGACTTCTGAGAATTTAGTAAACAACTTCTTAGAATTTAGTTTAAAATTCAAAATGGCGATATCTCGAAAACTTAGCGAGATAGAGCGAAACGGATGAAATTTTCAAAAGAAAGACTACAAAGAAGAAAGACACAAAATATGGAAAAGCCTAGATCTGCATATCTGTCGGGGTCTCAAGACCGACAGATATGCGTATATATAAAATATGTGTATATATAAAATCCCGAGATTTTATATATACACATATTTCGGTAAATACTGCCAACACGAGAAAACGTCCAATGGCATTTTCCGCAAAATACCCGAAAGCCCTCCGATTAAGAGTTTTTGAGTTATCCGGTTTTTAAGATTCTGAAGACCCTATCAGGTGCCTTATTACCGTATCTCAAAAACTAAGCAAGTTAGAGCGAAACGGACACAAGTTTTGGTTCAAAATCCATGGGGACCCTTAAAGAATCCAACGGGGTCTCGAGTTAAATGGGGTCCAAACCCATGGGTCCAGGGTCCAGACCCAATCTATTTCTAAAATTTGAAGTATAATTTTTCCCATTTTCTAGTTAAAATTGGCTAAAAATAAAATAACTTTGTTTATTTCTTATTTTTGGGAAAATTATGAACTAAAAACAAGAAAAAAAATCTTTGGAGCCAAATCATTCCCTCTTTTTCTCAAAATTGAGTTAATTTTCTAAGATTTTAGTTCACTTTTTTTTTGAGTGTGACATAATCCCCACGGACATAATCCCCATTTCCGTTATGGGGATTATGACCAAATTCATTTCGGTCATAATCCCCACAATAGTAGTGGGGACTATGACCGAAAATTATTTGGACATAATCCCAATAAAAAACGGACATAATTCCCAGATTTATGGGGATAATAATCACGTAACAAATGCCCATAATCCCCATTATGGGGGTTATGTCTTCTATACTAGTTGGTCATAATCCCCAAAATTAAAATAATTTTTTTTTTACTTAAAAGTTTTTCTGCGTAACCGGCCTTTGGCCGGGCTTAGAAATTACAAGCTCCATGCATTAAACCCACCCTCTCTGCAGAAAACGGGGATTAAGGCCAAAATTGCTTTGTCGTAATCCCAACAAGGAACGGACATAATCCCCATTGGGATTGTGACCGTTTTGGAAACGGTTATAGTCCCAACAACTATTATAGGGATTATGACCGTAATGAATTCGGTCACAATCCCCATTTCCGTTATGGGGGTAATGTACGTGGGGATTATGTCCTGTCACCGACAATTTTTTTATGAAATAATAAAAGTAGATTAAAGTAGTTTAATCAATTTTGATGGCATATTTTATCATATAGGTGGAAACGTTATCATAATGATGAAAAGTTTCATCAAAAAATTTTGAACATTTTAACAACTCCCAATTTTTTTTACCATATTAGTGAAGTCTTTCCTCAATATTATAAAGTTTTTTTTTTTATCAAAAAAGATCATTAAAAATTGTCAAGAACAATTGATGACAATTTTTGATAACAGTATAAATTATTCGTTGCCGTTTCATAAATATGATGAAACATTTTTCTTTCAGTGTATAAACAATTTTAATATACATATTTACTTTAAACCTACGTTTTTTCATTATTCTCTTGATCACTATTGAAACCACTACTATAGGCATCATCATCATCCGTATCCGAACTGTTGTCATCACCAAAGAAAAACTCCGAACTAGACGAAGAGGAACCATTTGTCGCCTGCGATCCTTCAAAAAAATGTCTAGCCATTGTTGATTCCAAATCAAAATTATCCATGGAAAACATATTTGTTATATTTGTGGTAATTAAGGGTTTAGAATAACAACAGTTTTTGTTAGTTAAAATTCTGTTAAACGACGACAGTTTAAAAATTGTTTACCGACCGACGCGTGTTTGCAAATGGCACGTGTGGCCACTTTTAAACACAATGACAAGTGTAACTAGAGAGGGGTTTGATTGAAATTGTTAAGGATTCAATTCAGTATTATTGACTTTGCTTGTTTTTATCTTTAGATTATAATAATTTATGATTTTAAGTTTATTGTTTTATTTGCTGACAACATACATAAATATGTTTACACATGTTTTGTTTGTCAGGAGAAGATAAGATTATAAGTAAAACTTTTAGATAATTTTTATTTAAATGGAATATTATTAAATCACTTTTTTAATATTTTTTCACATCTGCACTAAAATCCAGTTAGGATTTTCTAATTATTTAAATTTTCATATATTTTCAATCACATTTTCTTTTGTTTTTTTCAAATTTATCACTTAATTCCAAAAACGTGTCTTCAATTAGGTGGCACATGTCTGTTTGTTTTTCCTTAACGGTTGTTCATTTTTTCCACCGTTTACACAACACTTGTTAATTGACCCGTTAATCAAAATTTATTTCCTTCCGTTTGTTTTTTATAAGTTTCTACTTCCGTTATCGTTCACGTTTAAATATTGAATGCACTTCATCTATCACTTTTAGGAAAATATCCTTCCTTATAGTGTTAATTTTGTAATCAGGGTAGTTTTTCCTGATAACAGCAACAACGTACTATAAATCACCAACCACTACTACATTGTTAACGGTATTTTTTTTTTAATATGGCTGTCGGTATACTTCAAAGATATGGGGTGGAGCTTATTTTAACCAATCACGTTAGAGATAGAAAAAATATATGAATAAAAAGACTTAAAAGTTGAAAGAAATTTGTTAAAATAAATATATATTTATAAAACTTAGTGCAAATCTTAAAATATAGGTCAGATTTTAAAGTCAGCACTTAAGTCTTTAACTAAAATCAAGCAAGTGCAAGGTTTTTTAACCACATTCAAAATAAAATTAACTAAAAACTGGGAAAACTAACTAAATTCAAGGAAAATTGATAACACAGCCCCACATAAAATCCTTGCTGCTCCAAAAGGGGACAAGTGCTTCTGATCTTTTGTCAAACGAGTGAAGAATAACACCGGTTCGTCCATTCGCACTCTCCTGATTGCTGATCAGATTCTTACTGCACTGAAAAAAAGACATAACTAAAATTAAGGAAAAAATATCTTTGAAAATTTATCATGAATTTTCCTAAAATTTAGTAAAATTTAACTAAAAAATGAGAAATTTTCTTAACTATGAGGAAAAGAGTTTAGTTCATTTACTTATAAGTAGTTCATAGTTTTCTTTAAATGGAATTTTTAAGTATTAGGAAAAAAATTCTTACTGCCAAAGAAATTTTCCACAAATCTAAGAAACGTATCTTTATTTTTAAGACATATTTCTTAAAAAACAATTTAGTTCAAGTTAAGTTAAAATTTACTAAAAAAAACATCATCATAACTTCTGAGAATTTAGTAAATAACTTCTTAGAATTTAGTTAAAAATTCAAAATGGCGATATCTCGAAAACTAAGCGAGATAGAGCGAAACGGACGAAATTTTCAAAAGAAATACTGTAAAGAAAAACATGGAATAGCCTAGCTCTGCATATCTGTCGGGGTCTGAAGACCCTAAATTTATATCTAAAATTTGAAATTCCCGAGATTTAATATATATGTACATATCTCGATAAATACTACCAACACGAGAAAAGGTCCAACTGCATTTTTGTAGCTCTTGACTCGTAGAACACTTCCGCAAAATACCCGAAAGCCCTCCGACTAATAGTTTTTGAGATATCCAGTTCTTAAGATTCTCAAGATCTTATCAGACCCCTTATTACCGTATCTCAAAAACTAAGCAAGTTAGAGCGAAACGGACACAAATTTTGGGTCAAAATCTATGGGGACCCTTAAAGGACCGGGGTCTTGAGTTAACAAGGGGCTGGACCCATGGGGTCCGAACCGATGGGTCCAGGGTCTTGACCCAATCCAGTTTTAAAATGTGAATGAACTAAAGTGTAATATAATTTTTCCCATTTTCTAGTTAAAATTGGCTTAAAATTAATTAACTTTGTTTTCCTTATTTTTTGGAAAATTTTGAACTAAAACCAAGAAAAAAAATCTTTGGAGCCAAATCATTCCCTCTTTTTCTTAAAATTAAGTTAATTTTCCCAGATTTTAGTTCACTTTTTTTTTTTTTTTTTTTTAAAAAAAGAAACAACACTCAGGCAATGCTGCCTATCAATTACTAATGTAACCGTGATGTTTCTTTCGGAAAGGGGATAGAAGAGATATGAAAGATTTGCTTCCTAGGGTAGCATGTTCAATGCCTAACATATTTTTTAGGGCACGGGCGGTTAAAAAAGTTCTTGACGGACTTAATGTGAATAAATCTCCTGAACCGGACAATATTCCAGCACAGGTTTTAAAAAAAGTGCTCTTTGACGCTAGCTCTTCCACTGCGGAAAGTTTTCAGCCTTTCATACCTAGCGGGTATTTTTCCATCTTGCTGGAAAATAACCAATGTCCAGCCAATCTCGAAGAAAGGTGTCGTTTCGAACACCGACAACTATCTTCCGATTGCCATTTGTTTTGCGCTCTCTAAGGTTATGGAAAGTACGGTGAACTTCCATCTTGTCAACTATCTACACTCAAAATAATTCTGCAGTAAAAATATTAGTAAGTGATTTGGTACCAAAATCTACTAACAAGTTACTAATTACCAGTAGTACGGTAGTTTTTTAGTATCTTCAAAGTACTAAAATTAGTAATTTTTACTGGTTTTGAATAATATTAGTAAAAAATTTTAGTTTTGATTACCAACGCCTGCACTAGATCATTTTGGACTAAAAAATTAGTTCATTAGTAAAATTTTTAGTATTGAATACCCACGTTTTTTTTGGGTGTAGAGATTAATGGTCTGCTGAGTGATCGTCAGTATGGTTTCCGTAGGGGTCGTTCAACTGGGGACTTGATGGCTTTTCTTTCAGAACGTTGGAGTCAATCCATTCATCGTCTTGGTGAAAGCAAGGTTGTTGCCTTGGATATTTCTAAGGCATTTGATTGTGTTTGGCACCGTTCACTCATCGCAAAGATACAAGCGTTTGGCGTAAGTGTCACTTTCGCTCGTTTTATTATGAGTTTTCTCAGTAATCGCACCATTCGTGTTGTCATAAATGGTTTCTATTCCAGGGACTTTTTACAGAACGCTGGGGTACCACAGGGCTCTGTACTTTCTCC
Source organism: Pegoplata infirma (assembly GCA_963921195.1). Lineage (NCBI taxonomy): Eukaryota > Metazoa > Arthropoda > Insecta > Diptera > Anthomyiidae > Pegoplata > Pegoplata infirma. The sequence goes on from OY992536.1 coordinate 38,213,610, forward strand.
ATCTCTTTTCCGAATGTTTATTAACGACCTACTCGGACTATGAACCCTATCTATTCTTTTGGGAACGATAGCAATATTTGCCACTCTTATTCCTTCGACCATAGACCAAGCCAATCCGAGGTTGGGAACATGAGAAGGCACATGGATAGCTCTCTTAACCTAGACCTATTAAAAATCTATTCTTGGGGTCTCGAGAATAGAGTGGATTTTAATCCACATAAGACCCAATGTGCCCATCTAATTCACAAGCGTCTTCAAAGGTTAGAGCCGCCTGTTTTATCCTTTGGTGGTGTTAACGTTAGGAAATCTGAAGCTCTTGATATTCTGTTGGTGTGATGTACGTTGGAATAAACACATATTCGAAGTGTCGAAAGAAGCGGTGTAGTAGATATTTCACTCCAGCTGATCTCCTAACAGTCTATACCACCTATATACGACCTAAAATGGAATATAACTCTCATGTATGGGCAGGTGCTTCAACCTCGACATTGGAATTACTTGACCGCGTACAGAGAAGAGTTTTAATGCTAATAGGGGCTAGGGTTACATCTGATTCCATTAATTCCTTGGAGCATCGTTGAAATGTGGGCTGTGTGTCCTTGTTCTATCGATTTTTCCACGGAAAGTGTTCTGCTGAGATAGGTAACCTCAATCCGGAGGAGCGGGTATTTAATGGAAATACGCGTATATCTAGCTCATCCGTTTGTTGTTGATTGGACAACGGACCGCACAACACACTATAGAGAGAATTCCTTCTTTGGCCAAACTATACGTATGTGGAACAGACTTCTCGCCCACGTTTTTTCCTGACACATATAACATTAGCAGATTCAAGTAAAATATCCATAAATATTACTCCCTCTTTCCTCCTTCCCATACCTTTATTTCCTGATCTATACACAATGCATTGCATTTATAGGGGCATCACCTGAGTGTTGGTCAAAAAAAAAAAATCCAAAGTTAGAACCCATGTGGTTAAACACATGTGTAGAGGACCGGCGATCCTATGGATATTCTTAGAACCTAAAATTGCCAATTTTGCTCTATCTGGCTTAGTTTTCAAGATTCTAAGTTTTTTGAAGAAAAAAAAAATGCCAAGGAATGAAAAATTTTCTAAAATAATGGAAAAACTTCTTCAAATTAAAGAAGATAAATATAATCAACTAACTGGCAGTATTTTACGTCCTTAAACTACACCCTAAAAAATTGAGTCCAGTTTCCTACTATAAATTGGGTAAATTTCAACAAATTCAAAAATTACTTATACTACTATAAATTGAGTAAATTTCTAATATTTTTAAGTAGAATTACGCAAGTTGTGTAAATTTACCCAATTTATAGTAGGAAACTGAAATCACTTTAATTAGAGTGTAAAGCTAAGTACTCTGTTTCTTACGGTGAAAATTTCACTTAAACTTTAAACGCCTCAAATTGCAATAAAACATTTAAAAATCAAGAACTTTTGACAATGATAAGAAAGAAACGATCATAACAAAACTGAAATGTCACTTTTTCACGGCAATTTAAATTGTCTTGTATAATAAAAATGAGTGAAAACTTTTTTAACAATTTCCCCTTAATTCCTCGCGTTGCCAATTTTTTTTTTTTTTATATGGAGTTTGACAGATTTTTTCCCGTGAAACCGAACAGAGTACTTAGCTTAAAGAACAAAATTTCTTTGGCTGTAAGAATTTCTTCCATGTATTTGGAAATTTCATTTAAGTGAACTATGAACTACATATTAAGCAGTACATGAACTAAAGTTGAACAGTTTTTAAAATTTCCAAACTTTTAGTTAAATTTTACTAAATTGTGGGAAAATTTATGAACTGTTTTTAAGAAACATGTGTCCCAAAATTTAGTCAGGTCTTAAGGGCCTCACCCTTAAGGAACGTCAAAAATTGTTGTCGTTCTAACTTGCTTAGTTTTTGAGATACGTGAATTTAAGGGTCCAGCAGAATCTTAAAAACTAGTATTCGGAGAGCTTTTGTATTTTTGGCGGTCGTGTTTTACTTATTAAGAGCTACAAAAATGCCTTTCGCCTTTCTGGTTGTGTCGTCTATACGCTACCTCAAAATACGGAAGTCGTATGTAGCAAAACTTAACTTTTGGATTCAATGAGGTACGGTTTTCAGATACTCAAATCTAATACCCTATTCACACTTGCAGTTTTAAACCGTTTTTAGCAGCAATATTTTTAGCACTTCCTTTATGCTATTAAAGTATATTGACAGAAAATGCTAAAAATAATTGCTAAAAACGATTTAAAACTGGAAGTGTGAATAGGGTATAAAGGGCAGTTTACATGTTTACTACCCTTGACCACCCTTATCTACTATTTCCCAGTATTTATGATAGGATTTGCCGGGTTTAAATAATTTTGTATGAAAAATTATTTGAATTTGGAAATTTTTATCCTCCAATACTGGGAAATAGTAGATAAGGGTGGTCAAGGGTAGTTAACATGTAAATCAAGCTTAAAATTAAAAAAAATTGCTTTATCAAAAAATCTGAATTTTCTTAAGATTTACAAAGAGCTTTTTCCAGCGTGATTTTACCGAGGTATACTTGCACTCAAAAAAAGTGAACTAAAAACTGGGAAAATTAACTAAATTTTGAGAAAAAGAAAAAGATTTGTTTCCCAAAAATAAGGAAAACAAAGTTATTTAATTTTATGCCAATTTTAACTACACCATTTACAGATGTAATTCGAAAAAGATCAATTGTAATTCAAAGATTCTATTTGTAATTCGAAGATTCCATTTGTAATTCGAAAATTCCATTTGTAATTCGAATACTCCAATTGTAATTCGAAGATTCCATTTGTAATTCGAAGATTCCAATTGTAATTCGAAGATTCCAATTGTAATTCGAAAAAGATCAATTGTAATTCGAAAAAGATCAATTGTAATTCGAAAAAGATCAATTGTAATTCGAAAAAGATCAATTGTAATTCGTAAAAGATCAATTGTAATTCGTAAAAGATCAATTGTAATTCGAAGATTCCAATTGTAATTCGAAAAATATCAATGGAAATACAGTTGATATTTTTCGAATTACAATTGGAATCTTCGAATTACAATTGATCTTTTACGAATTACAATTGATCTTTAACGAATTACAATTGATCTTTTTCGAATTACAATTGATCTTTTTCGAATTACAATTGATCTTTTTCAAATTACAATTGATCTTTTTCGAATTACAATTGGAATCTTCGAATTACAAATGGAATCTTCGAATTACAATTGGAGTATTCAAATTACAAATGGAATCTTCGAATTACAAATGGAATCTTCGAATTACAAATGGAATCTTCGAATTACAAATAGAATCTTCGAATTACAATTGATCTTTTTCGAATTACATCTGTAAATGGTGTAGAAAATGGGAAAAATTATATTACACTTTAGTTCATTCACATTTTAGGACTAGATTGGGTCCAGACCCTGGATCCATGGGTTCGCACCCCATGGGTCCATACCCTGTTAACTTGAGACCTTTAAGGACCTTTAAGGGTCCCCATAGATTTTGACCCAAAAATGTTGTCTGTTTCGCTGTACCTTGCTTATACTATAGTATTTGAGATACGGTAATAAGGGGCCTGATAGGGTCTTGAGAATCTTAAAAACTGGATAACTCAAAAACTATTAATCAAAAAACTACAAAAATGCCACAGGACTTTTTCTCGTGTTGGCAGTATTGACCGAGATATGTGCATTAGAGTGACTCAAAAAAAAAAGTTGATGACGTACCCCCCTCAAAATTTCCTTTGACATGTTTTATGAAGATTCCCAAAATATTTGGCCTCTAGCGATAATAGCGATAATTGGTCCAAAAATGGTATTTTTCATGAATAAAAAATTCAGTAAATATTTTTTTTGTCCAATGAATGACCAAATATAATAGATATTTAGGAATTCTTTGATTCTGCATTAAAACATTTTAAAAATCTAACCACAGACCACAGACCATATAGACATGCAACACGAGTGCTTATTTTGGTACTTTCAATATGGACGCATACAAAATACTACTAAATTTACTTCTCTGCCTAGAATACGTGTGCCTGTACGTGTGAGCTTTTACATCTGTATTTTCGTTGTTTGTTTATGTTTTGTATGAAACGTCAAAAGTTACATGCGCGTGCTGCCACTAATACATACACATGGGAGAAACTTCTTCGTTTCACCCCTATGCCACAGACTCGAGATAACGAGATGTTTATGTCAGTTTTTTGATGCTTTTCAATTCGATTTTACTGAAAACTTAAATAACTTTGGTATTTTTTGTCCGATTTTCACTTCTAATACATCGTTAGAATGGTGTTGACCACCGCTTGGGATTTTAGTCAAAAATTAACCATAAATAAAAACCTTATTTATTTTATTTTTTTAAAGTTGTATTACAACTAGCTTTTAATAATTACCGCAAAAACTTTTTTAAAAATGTTTGCCAAAATATTTTGATCATGCATGGGTTAAATTAATTGTGGCCAAATATATTAATTAAACGTGTTTCCAGCACAAAGATATGCTATTTGTGGTTATAAAACGGTTTTTAATGATGTCGAAGTAAATTTTATAAAAAAGTAAGACAGTGCAGGTAAGGGTTAATTTTTGACTAAAATCCCAAGCGGTGGTCAACACCATTCTAACGATGTATTAGAAGTGAAAATCGGACAAAAAATACCAAAGTTATTTAAGTTTTCAGTAAAATCGAATTGAAAAGCATCAAAAAACTGACATAAACATCTCGTTATCTCGAGTCTGTGGTTAGATTTTTAAAATGTTTTAATGCAGAATTAAAGAATTCCTAAATATCTATTATATTGGACAAAAAAAATTTACTGAATTTTTTATTCATGAAAAATTGCATTTTTGGACCCTTTTTTTGACGCGGTTTAGCTCACGGGAGATTATCGCTAGAGCCCAAATATTTTGGGAATCTTTATAAAACATGTCAAAGTTAATTTTGAAGGGGGTACAACTTTAACTTTTTTGCCCATATAAGGTGAGTCGGTCTAATGTGCATATATAAAATCTCGGGAATTTCAAATTTTAGATCCAAATTAGGGTCTTGAGATCCCGACATATATGCAGAGCTATGCTATTCCATATATTTCTTTGTAGTCTTTATTTTGAAAATTTCATCCGTTTCGCTCTATCTCGCTTAGTTTTCGAGATATCGCCATTTTGAATTTTTAACGAAATTATTTACTAAATTCTTAGTAGTTATTAACTAAATTCTAAGAAGTACACTTCCTCAATTCAAAGAAGAGAAATACGATGATGTTTTTTTTAGTACATTTTAACTAAACATGAACTAAATTTTTTTTAATAAATAGTATGTCTTAAAAATAAAGATACGTTTCTTAGATTTGTGGAAAATTTCTTTGGCAGTAAGAATTTTTTTCCTTATATTAAAGAACTCCATTTTAAGAAAACTATGAACTAATTATAAGTAATTGAACTAAATTTTTTTCCTCATAGTTAAGAAAATTTCTAATTTTTTAATTAAATTTAACAAAATTTTAGGAAAATTCATGATAAATTTTCAAAGAAATTTTTTCCTCAATTTTAGTTATGTCTTTTGTTTCTAATGTGCTACTGCCGCTGCTTAACTTGAAATCTATTTCTATACATTCGGATATATGTCAGCCATGGAACCAGCAATTAGTGAAAGGAAATAATCATACGCACCCATGTACGATATTTTACAAATATTGTCATTTTGACCACCAGGGCGTATGATTGTCGCCTTATTTAAATTGTTGGATCCGCGTACAATGTACAATGCTGCAGTTTTCGGATTCCGTGTAACATAATTAAAAGCCCGCTCTGTATTCAGAAAGAGTACCATTATGTATTTTTCACCTAAAGTGTTTTCTCGATAGTACCTATGACGTTTTGAAGAGCAGTTCCACTTTACACCAATACATTTTAAATCATTATTAATTTCCATATTTAAAAAAAACATTCCAGCCCCCTTTTTGAAAACCTTTTTTGGATGAGCGCAAAACTTAATTTGTTTATACAGCTGCAATTGTCTGTTTTTCTCCAAGTAAACAAAATAACAACAAATTTGTTTATTATGGTAACCTTAGTAGAAAATGATTTAAAAAAATAATAACTAAATAAAAAAAGCACAACATCATCATCACACAACACACGAAAAAAGGACATCAAACAGTCATGTCTTCAAATTAACCCTCATGATGAGTAGAAAGGAAGGAAGGCAGTAAACATAATGCACTTTTAGGCATTATTGTGGCACTTATTTAGTACCAATTCATTTAGAATAATCGAATTTTAATTGCGAGGGTTTTTTGAAGCTAAAGCAAACAAGTAAGAAAATTATAGTCGGTCAAGACCTACCATATAATACCCTACACCAAGGTTTCTCGGAAAATGGGTTCCATGTTCAAACATGGACTGATTAGAACCATATTTTGTCAAATCTTTATTAAGTGTAAAAAACACTCACACATCCAATTTGAGTAAAATAGGCTTCTTTTTGTTGAAAATAAACCGCTTTAATTGAATATCGGGCGAAATTTTCACATGGGGCCTAAGTCCAAAAATGGCCCGATGATAATCAGATTTGATAAAGTACGCGTTAAACATACACAAACAGAATTTCGATTAAATATTTTCTATTTTCATGAAATTTGAGAGATTTGAAAAAAAAAATTGTGAAAATCGGGAAGGTGGTTTGTATGGGGGCTACAAGAAAAACTGGTCCGATTTCTTTAAAATTCGGAATGGTGATTTGTGTAGATAAAACATGATTATCTGCCAAATTTCGAAAAGATACCTATTATAATGTGGTTATTAGAGTCATTTGAGCCAAGACTACACTCAAAAAAAAAACTTAGTCAAAATATTAGTAAAAGGTGTTGTAATTTACTTCAACCAAACTTTAGCAAAAAAAAATTGTAAAAATTTAACTTTTACAGTTTTTTTTGGAAATTTACTATTGGTAAAATACAAAAATTTTGTGGTACTTTTACTATATTTTCTTGCTAGTTTTTTTTTTTTATTTTACTATAATTTTAGCAAAAATATTAGTATTTTCCTTGAAGAAATGGTAATACTTTTTATTTTTTTTTTTTTTTAAGAAAAAAAAAATTGTTTAAAGTGTTCTAGTGTGGAAAAAAAACTCATTAGCGGTTCTCACCCTTGATAGAAAACACAAAACGAATCGGAGAAATGAAGAAAACAAAAAAATGTTTGACAGATACAACAACAAAATACATGTATTTCTGTCAAACATTTTCTTGTTTTCTTTATTTCTCCGATTCTTTTTTTGTTTTCTATCAAGGGTGAAAACCGCTATAGATGATGCTGCCAACACCAGTGTTGCCATTTTGACGCTTTTCGGGTATTTTATGGTGCTTTTTTTGTCTTTTTACCCGGAGTTTTTTTCGAATACCCTTTTTTAAAAAAACGGGTATTCATGGCGCTTTTTTATTTTTTCGTGACGCTTTTGGTGCTTTTTATAAAAACTTTGTGATATTGTTATTATTTCTTTTTGTTGATTATTTTTATGTCAAGGTCTTTCAGAAAATATTTACTGAAGTTTTTGTATAAAAACTATAGTTTTTGTACGTTTTTCTGATCTGTTGTTTATTGAAACAATTCTGAAATTTGCTGGCAAAATTCTGAACTGCCTTCAAGTGTTTACAGTCAAATTTTTTGAAATCAAAGCTATCAAATATCATTCACAAAAGAGGTATTTTATAAAAAAACATTATTTTGCGGCGTGATGAGTGCGACAATGGAACAGATTTATTTGAAAATTGTTTATTTTTCTATAGAGACAAATATTTTTATTTAAAATTTTGTGTTAATTGTTATCTTAATATTATTTTAGTAATTTGTATTGCAATTTTCATTTTAGTTTTGTCTCAAAAAATTTAGTAAATTTACGAACAAAAATCATATATCTTTTTTTAATTTTATGTTTGTGGCGCTTTTTACCCTTTTTATGTGTCAGTTTTACCCCTTTTTACCCTTTTTTAAATGTTCTTTTCGTAGTGAAAAAGTACATTTTCAAAATAAATTTTTAGATTTTGACTTTTTCCTCTTGGCGCTTTTTTACCCTTTTTTTTTTGTAAATTTTTACCCTTTTTTACCCTTTTTTCCGAAATTTTGGCGCTTTTCTTCATTTTGGAAATGGCAACACTGGCCAACACCATAGCAAAGTAACCATCCATCAACTGCATGTGCGCTGAAAAATAGGCTACACAATTTTTAGTATTTTTTACCATATTTTTTGCTAATTTTACCATATTTTTTGCTAATTTTATACGAAAATTTTTTAAAATTTGCCACCTAAATTGTTAATAAAAAGTTGATAATTTTGAAAAATTATTTTTTTTAAATGTTAACACATAGTTAGATATCTAATCTTTAATATCCAAAAGTTTTTTTTTTATTTTTATTTTTAAATACATGTGAAAAAAATTAAAAATTTGAAAAAAAATTGTTAATTTTTTACAAATTTTACCTGAAAATGTAAGAAATTTCTTGTGTAGACTACTACGTAATTCTCATTTGTTCTACTTAAGCTAAAAAAAATGACGCAAAAAAAATAAAAAAAGTGAAGTGTTGTTCTTTAAGTTTTTTGTTTAAAGTGTTTAAGTGAAAAAAAATCATTTTGGATTTTGATGTTGTTGGAAGTCCAGTTACTGCAACTACAGCTGCTGAGAGAAGGCAAAAGAAGATGCTGCCACCATCAAGCCGAAGAAACCATCCAACAACTGAAGTAATAGTTGACGCTGCTATTACTACATTTAAAGAACGTGGTGCTCAAAAACAGGCAAAATTTTTTTTAGTATGTTCACCAAATTTTAAATCAACTACTAATCAGAGAAAAAAAATTACTAAATAAAACAGTTTTTTTACCAAATTACAATTTTTTTTATCTATTTCAATTTTACCATTTTTTTGGTAATTTTACCATATTTTTTGATAATTTTACAAGGTTGATTTTTTACAAAAATAAAATGGTATTCTTGTAATTTTACCATTTTTTTCCTAATTTTTTGATTAGCAAAATGGTTTTGCTAATATTACCAAAATTTTTGCAACGTCCAAAACTACAGTTTTTTTTGCTAATTTTAACCATTTTTTTGCTAGTTTTACAATATTTTTTTTTTTTAGTGTATAGAGGACTTTTGTATGGGGGCTAGGTCTAAATATAAATCGACTCAAAAAGTGATTCTGAGTCGATCGGTATAAATAAAAGTGGGTCTAGGACCAATATTTCGGGTAGTTACAAACATCAGCACAAACTCATTATACCCTGTACCACAGTGTGGTGTAGGATATAAAAATGCTTGATCTGACATTATTCTGGTCCTCCCAAGCATGGAATCCATGTAGCAGCATGACCGCTCCTAGATACATAGGAGCAGGAACTAACAAGGAAGGTTTTATTAGGGGATCTCTTCCATTTTCATAAAACTTAACATAATGCAGAACAAAAATTTTTTTTTAGACCCCGTTTATTTTGTTAGCCATCCAATCCCGAAAAAATGCCTCCCTTATGTCAAAATTAACACACAAATGAAAAATTATGTTTTGACACTCTGCTCTATTAAAACACCCTCTAAATATGATGGAATACGATTTCTTCGTCCTTTAAACTAAATATTGAGTTTTGTTTATTTTAGATTTTTTTGTTTGCAACTAAAAACAATATGCTGGTTTAGTACAAATTTTTAAAATTTGTACTTTTTTATTTGTATTTCTGCACTTTTAATGGATTTTTAATTTTTACAAATTATTGTTGTTGCAGATTAAATTAAAGGATTAAAAACAAATGTTAATAAATTGATGTGTTGAAAAGATAAACATTTAATTTCATTAATCAAGTTTACATGATTGTAATAAATAGTAAAAAGAAGATTAAATTGCTCTATCTTAAAATGAAACTAGTGATAGCGTTGTATTCAGATGTTGCGAATCTTAAATACCCTCCCTACACTCGTGCTTGCCAGAAAATGAGTCCCCAGCCCAAACAAAGACTGATTGAATCTATATTTTGTTAGAAAGCTGTTCATAAATTTTGCGATAAATTAGTAAAATTTAACTAAAATTTTAGAAATTTTCTTTAATATGTGTGTAAAATTATTTTTCGTGAGCGTGGTAAGTCAAGATTCACTCACGAGCCTATCTTTAGTTCGAACTAAAAGAGCTAGACTCCAGAATCCGAACAAATTTGTGTTATGGTCATAGGCTGGTTAAGTTCGAAATTTAAAAAAAAGTCCTCCTAAATCAACCTCTAAACACACCATTTTTTTATACCCTCAAACCACAATGTGGGAGTATACTCTCTTTGTCATTCGGTGTGTAACGCATCGAAATATCGGTCTTTGACCCCTTTTAAAAATATTTTCAGGGAGAGGCTTTTAATGGAAATGCATGTTTTTGTCTCTTAGTCTTAGAACAGCATAAACCAAATATCTTTGCAAATCAAAGAATTTGCTTGAAAATGGCATCGATTCGTTATTGCATATTTTTGCATATTTTACCGAAAATGCATACTTTTGCATATTTTGTTGTAAATGCATATTTTTAGGTCATAATTTGTAAAAAATTTTAGTTTAAGCTTATTTTGTCCAATTTTTGTGAATTTTTTTTTGAACCATCTTTAATTTGCTGCACTGGACTCAAAACATAAATACTTGTCTGTCCGAAATGACATTTTTTCATTAATAAGCTAACAAATTTAAAAAAAAACCAAACATTTTCTGGAGAATTTTCTTTATAAAAGTAAACATGAGCTATTTTTTAATGCATATATTTTTTAAGTTTTTAGAGCATATTTTAGGATTTTAAGTGCATATTTTAGGCGCTTAAAACATGGTTTTTTAGTGCATGAAGTTCCTCTCCCTACATATTACACTGCGCAACAAGAAAAATGAGCTTTAACAGCTTTTACGGCTTCAACGTCATATGAAAGTAGAACATTAAATAGATAAAATCGCCAAAGGGCTTTGGCGATTTTATCTATGACGACTTAAAATGGTCATAACTTCACAACAAAACGAGATACAGCAAAATTGTCTGCGTACGAAACAACAGTTATGACGAGAACTTTCATATGCCGCTCTCAAGTTGGGAGAAATAATTGTATTTTATGAAGATATTGACCAAAATATGTAAACGAGCGTCACGTTACTGACGGTGGCCTTGCCCTTTAGTAATACCATTTTCTCATTATTTTAATGATTTTTTTTTAATTCACGCCCACAAAAGGGGGCGGGAAGAAAAAAACTAAATTTTCCAGCCCCTGGGTCTAAGTGCAGGTGTTTAAACACCTTCTGACACAAAAAGGTTTCATTTGTTTAACAAAAATAGCAAAGAAAGATGTAAACATTTTTTTTAGGGAACTTTTTTCCCCTGGCCCGATTTTCCAACTTAACTGGCCTATAAACATTAGACATATTCTTGCCAATTTGCAGGAGTCTAGCTCTTTTATTTTGGACTGTTTTATACAGTCGGACGGACGGACATTCATAGATGGGACGGACATTCATTTATGGGGTCCCCGACCGATATTTTTATGCGTTACAAACGGAATAACAAAGTGAGTATACCCCCATACTGTGGTTGGAAGGAATAAAAAGATCAATTGTAATTCTAAAAAGATCTATTGTAATTCGAACAAGATTTTCAAATTACAAATGAAATCTCCGAATTATAATCGGAATCTTTGAATTACAAGTAGAATCTTCGGATTTCTACATCTGAAAATGGTGTACTTTCGTATGGCGTTGAAGCCGTCAAGGCTCAAAGCGATGACCCAAAAATTTGTTACACTGTATTATTGATCAGTAGGGTGGAGCAAATTTTTCTTTTTTTTTTTGAATTTAAAAATCTTCGGGGTCGCAAAAGTTGCCTTTTAGGATCAACTTTAACACAAAACAAGTTAGAGTGTTAAATTCGGCTGTGCCGAATCTTTTATACCCTCCAACATGCAAAAAAAAAATCCAGGGTCGTTTTGTTTTTTTTTTGGGGGGGGGGGGAGCGGCAGTGGTCTTTGGGGGGACAAATGTCCCCTCGAAATATATGTTTAAAAATTCATTCTTATGCTTTTCGCACTAAATAAATACAAGTTTATCATTATTTTACAACTTTTTTTTAATCCACGCCCACAAAAGGCGGGCGGGACGAAAAAAACGATATTTTCTAATCCCCCGGGCCCAAATGCTAAACTTTAAGCTTCTTGAAGCATAAAAAATTTTGCATTTGTTAAACAAAATCACAAAAAATCATGTAAAAATATGGTGTTTTTTAGAGGCTGGTGTAGTTCCTCAAGGGAGAACTTTTTTCCACCTGGTCCGATTTTGCCCATCTCCGAACTTAACCAGCCTATGAACATAAGACAAATTTCTGCCAAACTTCAGGAGTCTAGCACTTTTATTTTGGACTGTATCGTGTCTTCCACAGACGGACAGACGGACGGACGGACGGACAGACGGACGGACAGACGGACGGACAGACGGACATCGCTAGAATGTCTTAGAATCGATCACTGATCAATAATATATATACTTTATGGGGTCATAGACCGATATTTCGATGCGTTACACACGGAATGACAAAGTGAGTATACCCCCATACTGTAGTTGGAGGGAATAAAAATATTGGACCAGTGGGTCAATGTCTTTGGGCTCCTTTTTTGACTTAAAAATCGGAAAGTTCCGAACAAAGCTTAAAATATTAGTTAATATTCGGACATTAGTGGAAAAGCGTTTTTATGATATTTTTTTTTATATTTCTATTTTTGCAAAACCACATATTTTTATATTTTGAGTAGGTTTATACCAGCTTATGGTCATTATTTCCTTTACTAATTAAAACTATGATATACTCCATGGATCCATAGAATAATTTAAAAAAAAATGTTTTTTCTGTTTAAAATTTATTTATGTTGGTAATTTTTGCAAGACTTAGCAGATACGTGTTTTGAAATTTTTCAGATTTGACGAGAATTCGTTGTAATTTTACAAGCTTTTTACTAATAATTTTGTAATTTTACAAGATTTTTACCAATAAAATTGTAAATTTACTTTGTAAATTCAATTTAAATTCTCGTGACTTTGCTAGATTTTTGGCTACCTCCTATTTTACGAGAATTCCTAGTAAAAATAACGATATTTTTTGTAATTTTACAAGCTTTTTACCAATAAAATTGTAAATTTACAACTTTTTTGGCAAAATAAAACTTTACTAAAAATTTACTAGACTTTTTTTGTAAAATTGCATGGGAAATTTGTAAAATTACAAAAAAATTGTTAAATTACAAAAAAATTTTAAAATTACAAAAAAAAATTAAATTTCGATCTAAAATTTTTTGTTAAAAAACAAGGAAAACTGTCAAATATTGGTACGAGATTTTTTTCTATAAATATGAAAATATTCACTTAATATTTATTTAAATAACGGTTTTAAATTTTCTTAAAGGAAATACCTTTTGAATATATTATTAAATCTATATCACGTTATTGAAAACAATCAAGCATAACCACCTCATATTTTCAATTAAATTCTAAGGATATTATTACACACAATTGCATATTATACATTGTTCTCAATGCAATAAAAGGGATAGACAAATAATATTCAATTGTTTATTATTTCGGGGGTTAATTACAATAACGGCAAAATGTCCTTTTGAAAAAGTCCTTTAACAAAAAAATGATTATTTTGAATAGGAAAAATTGAATAAGATCAAAATATGCTTATCACACTTTGTAAATCTGTATAGAAAAAAAAATTATATATCAGAGTGATTGTCTGAGTGTATCTGGATTTAAAAAAAAATGCTATTGACACTGGGTATTAACTTTAAATCCGTTTTTTTGAAATTTACGCCTCACAGAATTTAAGTAGAAAATTATTATAACTTTTTTAAACGAGTTTTATTTGAGTTTTGTTTGAAACGTTTTTTGTTTTCCGCTTAATTTTAAAATTAAAATCTAAAATACTTATCTACTACAAAATCATAATCTTTTTGCGGCAAATATTGAATACTTGTGTATAGGATCAATTTTTTCTGCAAAAGTTTTGCCTTCAAATGAAAATTTTGAATTTTCCACTTTAAACAGTGTCTCAAATCCTAATTTTTCACCCACAATTTGTGAATAACGCGAAGTAAAAGCTGCAGTTATAGCTTGTGGTTTTTGTCCTTTAATATGTTCGGGTAACTCTTGAGATTCTTGACTGTTGGAGTCTTTTAATTTTCTACCATATTCCTGTAAATATTCCGCTAAGGCCACGGCAATACCACGACGTCCATAGTCATTACGGGTAGAAAGAAATGTCAATTCAATCACACAATCCACTTGCCATTCTTTGAAAATGTCATATGTACATTCAACGGTATGCAGATAATCGCCTACAGTTTTCATATTTGGCGTCTTGAAGTTATTAAATACTTCATCTAATGATATATTAGCTGATGGATTCTGAAACAAAAAATTTCGTTAGTATTTAAGAATTTGGTTGTTGTTTTGTAATAAATTTTTTTACTTACCACCATTTTATTTATGCATATAGCTACCAATTTTTCAGTTGCAATATCTCTTGCAGCAAATGAGATGTTGTCTTTTAATATGGATCTGATTAAAATTTCCATTTCTTTAATGGTTTCAGGATTACCCAATAAATCGCAAGATATACTCACATTTTCATATTTCATGAAAAAGTCACGATAAAGCTGAAAAAGTTAAAAAAAAGGAATTAAAGTAGCTCTGGTCAGATTGGTATTGCATTTCAGCTAAATCGGTGTACACCTTTTTCAGATGTAATTCGAAAAAGATGAATTGTAATTCGAAAATTCTACTTGTAAATCAAAAATTTCATTTGTTATTCGAAGAGTCCATTTGGAATTCGAATATTCTACTTGTAATACGAAGGTTCCATTTGTAATTCGCAAAATTCTATTTGTAATTCCAAAATACCAATTGTAATTCGAAAAAGATCTTTTGTAATTCGAAATAGATTAATAAAAATTCGAAAAAGATCAATTGTAATTCGAAAAAGATCTATTGTAATTCGAAAAAAATCAATTTTAGTTTCAAAAATATCAATTGTAATTCGGAAAAGATCAATTATAATTCAAAAAAGATCAATTGTAATACGAAAAAGATCAATTGTAATTCGGAAAAGATCAATTGTAATTCCAAAACAAGTAAGAGTGTTAAATTCGGCTGTGCCGAATCTTTTATACCCTCCAACACGTTTAAAATTTAAAAAAAAAATGCAGTGGCGTCTTTTTTTTTTGGTGGGGGGGGGGGGGGGGTTTGTGGGGTGGGTTGGTTGGGGACACCTTTACCCCCGCTATATATGTTTACAAATTATTTGTTTATGATATTTACGCTTAAATAATAAATTTTTATCATTATTTTTAACTAATTTCTATATCCATGCCCCCAAAGGGGGGGGGCTGAAAAAAATCGAATTTTCTAACCCCCTTGGTCCACGCGCAGGTCTATGAATATAATATGGCATACAAATGTTACATTTGTTGAGCAAAAATTAAAAAAACTCGTAAAAATATTGTATTTTTCAGGGGTCGTTTTAGTTCTTCAAATGGGAACTTTTTTTCCCCTGCTCCGATTTTGACCATCTTCGAACGTAACCTTACCAGTAACATAAGAGATATTCTTGCCCAATTTCAGGGGTCTAGCTCTATTGGTTTGGACTGCATCGTTATTTCTACAGACGGACAGACGGACATTTACAGAATGTCTTAGAATCGATCATGGATCAATAATATATATACTTTATGGGGTCCCCGACCGATATTTCGATGCGTTACAAACGGAATGACAAAGTGAGTATACCCCCAGACTGTGGTTGCAGGGTATAAAAAAAATTAATTGTAATTCAGAGATTCCAATTGTTGATATTTTTCAAATAACAAATAGAATCTGCGAATTACAATTGATCATTTTAAAATTTTAAGTGATATTTTTATACCCTCCAACCACAGTATGGGGGTATACTCACTTTGTCATTCCGTGGGTAACGCATCGAAATATCGGTCTAGGACCCCATAAAGTATATATATTATTGATCAGTGATCGATTCTAAGACATTCTAGCGATGTCCGTCTGTTCGTCCGTCCGTCTGTCCGTCGTAGAAGACACGATACAGTCCAAAATAAAGGAGCTAGACTCCTGAAGTTTGGTACGAATATGTCAAATGATATTGGCTGGTTAAGTTCGAACATGGGCAAAATCGGATAAGGGGGGAAAAAGTTACCCCTTTAAGAACTAAACCAACCTCTGAAAAAATTTAATTTTTATAGGTTTTTTGTACTTTTGCTTAGTAAACGAAACAGTTTTTTTTGTCAAAAATAGTTCAAAGTAGTGCAGTTGGATCCAAAAAAGTTGTCTTCCACCGCCGAAACCCCCTCCAAAAAAAAAAAAACGGCCTCTTTTTTTTTAACGTGATGGAGTGTTTAAAAGATTCGGCACAGCCGAATTTAACACTCTTACATGTTCGAATTACAATTGATAATTTTATACCCTTCAACCACAGTATGGGGGTATACTCACTTTGTCATTCCGTTTGTAACGCATAGAAATATCGGTCGGGGACCCCATAAAGTATATATTTTAATGATACATGATCGATTCTAAGACATTCTGTCTGTCGATGGCACGATACTGTCCAAAATAAAAGAGCTCGCCTCCTGCAATTTGGCATGAATATGTCTTATGGTCCTAGGCAGATTAAGTTCGTAAATGGGCAAAATCGGATCAGGGGGAAAAAAGTTCCCCTCTGAAGAACTGAACCAACCTCTGAAAAAATACACTTTTTTATATGTTTTTTTGTATTTTTGTTAAATAAATGAAGCATTTGTTATATTTATTGGGATGGAATGGTGCTCTCAACGTCCCCACTGACCCCATCCCCCCCTCCCCCAAATAAACGCCCCTGACAATTTTTTTTTTATTTTTTTTACATTTTGGAGGGTATAAAAGATTCGGCACAGCCGAATTTAACACTCTCACTTGTTCGAATTACAATTGATCATTTTTGAAATACAATTGATCTATTTCGAATTACAATTGATCTTTTACGAATTACAATTGATCTTTTACGAATTACAATTGATCTTTTACGAATTACAATTGATCTTTTTCGAATTACAATTGATCTATTTCGAATTACAATTAACATTTTTCGAATTACAATTGATCTATTTCGAGTTAAAATTTAACTTTTTCGAATAACAATTGGAATTACAAATTAAATCTTCGAATTACAAGTAAAATCTTCGGATTACAAATGGAATCTTCGAATTATAAATGGAATTTCGAACTACAAGTAGAATTTTCGAATTACAATTGCTCTTTTTCAAATTACGTCTGTAAATGGTGTAGTTGTCCAAATTAAATTTAAAATTGCCCAAATAAATTTAAAAACTGTCCAAATATATTTTAAAATTGTTGAAATTAATTTTAAAACTACATTTGGACCGTTTTAAAATACATTTGGACAATTTTAAATTTAATTTGGACAATTTTAAAATATATTTGGACAATTTAAAAACATATTTGGACAATTTTAAAATACATTTGGATAATTTTAAAATTCATTTAGACAATTTTAAAATATATTTGCACAATTTTAAAATACATCTGGACCAAGGAAGATGTATAAAGGAATGCTTCCAAACAAGTAGTTGGTCGCCATAGTTATTTTTTTGATTAATATCAGAACAATAATATTTACGAATTTTTCAAGAAAACAAAAAAAAAATATTCAAAATATTTGAAATTTGTTTTGGTTCTCATA
This sequence comes from Pegoplata infirma, assembly GCA_963921195.1. Classification (NCBI taxonomy): domain Eukaryota; kingdom Metazoa; phylum Arthropoda; class Insecta; order Diptera; family Anthomyiidae; genus Pegoplata; species Pegoplata infirma. The sequence continues at coordinate 38,231,435 of OY992536.1, forward strand.
AATATTTAAGAAAAAAATTTCAAAAATGTAAACAAACTGAAATTATTTATGGAAAGGGAATAAAGTAAAAATCAAAATTTGATTAAAAAAGAAAATAAATATTTAAATGTCGTTATTGTTATTGTTCTGATTTACGTCGTTGGTAGCAGTCCTTTATAATTAGTCCATGATCTGGACAATTTAAACATACATTTGGAAATTTTTAAAATACAATTGGAAATGGTGCAGTGTTCACAGTGTAGTGGAGTAATTTTTTTCTTTAACTTTTGATTTTCCAAAATTTCCGGGCAAATTTTGATTCTACTAGACCGTAAAGTTATGTTACAAATTTGAGACAGTCAGACTTTTAGATTTTTGAAAATTAAAAAAAAAATTCTTGCAACACATATTTAATATTAATGCGCTTAACATAAATATCCAAAAAATAAATAAAATCAGTTGAACGGTTTTTGAGATATCGCTGTTCAAAATTTAAAAAAAATGCGGATTTTATCTACGTCTAAGAAAATTAAAAAAAAAAATTCAACATTTTTTTCCTTGACCTTGATTTTATTTAAAATTAATTTGAGCCAAACCCGATAATTTTAACCCGTGGCGCCCTTCGGTCAAAATTTTGGTTATTTAGAAAATGGTCACCAAAAACCCTAAACTTTGATCGAAGGTCGACATGGGTTAAAATGTTTTGATTTGGCTCAAATTAAGTTTAAATAAAAGTTTGTCTCAAGCTCTATCAAATAGTTTAAATTTATTCAACATAGGAAAAACCTCCATTTTTAGAAATTGTTGACAAATTTCAAATGGCAATATCTCGAAAACCTGTCGACCGATTTTAAAAAAATTTGTGATAAACATATTCAGCATGCCAAAATTAATAAACAAAATTCTTCGCAAGATATATTTTTATTTTATTTTTCAAAAATCCATAACATTGGTAAAAAATTTTCAAAAATCCAAAACATTGATCGGGCGCCCGGGTTTAAATGATTGGATTTGGCTCAAATTAAGTTTAAAGACTATCTTAAGCTTTATGAAAGGGTCAGTAAAAAGAAATTTTTAGATTTTTTTAAAAAAAATTCTTGAACGTTGAAAAAAATATTTTCGGAATACTGAATTTAACCTAAACTTGTTTTCACTAAATTTTCACCAATTTAACAACATACCTCTATAGCAGCATCATATAAATCTTGTGTGATTTTAATTATTTCAATTTCACCTAGAAAATTTATATAAAACAAAAAAAGAATTAAAAATATTTTCAATTTATCTCAAAAATTTTTTTAAATAAATACCATCACATATAGTTTTTAAGCTCTGAGAGGACATTTTTATTTCAAAAAATATCGTTTTCACTATTAAATTTAAATTTTATGACCGAATTGCAACCCTTGAGATTTAATACTAAAATAAAAATTTTTTGAAAAATTTTCACACAATGAAGATTCATATTTTCTTCCAGCATTTAATTTTAATCAAATACAGTAAGATATTTTTGGAATTGCCGCTTCCACAAGTTGATTGGCATCACCAAATGTTTCTTAGTTCAAGTATTGTAATCAAAATTTGGATGATAAAAGCTATACAATACCCAATAAACTGATATTTCACTGTATTTAAGATAATAATGAGCAAACATATCTCACATAGCATGAGCGTAATGTTTCTTTTGATAAAATTCTATAGCGGTTCTCACCCTTGATAGAAAACTTTTGAGGAAATTTTCTACAAGAAAATTTTCTACCGATTTTTTCCTTTAAAGAGTGAACAACTTTTTAAACAAGTTTTCTCACACAAAAATTTTCTATAACCTCAAATAATTATACATATTTAAAACCACGAAATAATATTAAACAACTCGGTTTTTAGTAAAAATATAATTAATCATTTAATTTGCACTTTAAATTTCGTATAAAATGTCTGAAAATATCACAAAATAATTAAATGACTCTCCAATCAGCTGTTTTTTGGTCTAGGAACTTTTATTTTTTACTTTACTTCAACTTACTCAAGCATCAAGTCGAAGAAATTTTCTATGTAGAAAAGAAGAAACCAAGAAAATGAGAAAAACGAGCCGCCATGTATTTTGTTGTTGGATCTGTCAAACATTTTCTTGTTTTCTTCGATTCTCCGATTCTTTTCTTGTTTTCTATCAAGGGTGAGAACCGCTTATATTTTTATAAACAAGATACAAAAATATTTTTTCCTCACACATGGAATTTTTTTTGTTTTTATCACTCTCCGCTTGAAGATGAGACCCCTCAATATAATTTAAGTGTAGCGGTTATTGTTTTTATTAAATCTATTTTAAATTAATTGAATATTAAAAAAGGAAATTATAGTCGGTTAAGACCGACCATATAATACCCTACACCCAGGGCCGCTTTAAGATATGGCGGGTCCCCTGGGCACACAAGAATTCGGGGCCCCGCTGGAAAGTAAAATGTCCCGTGACAAAAAATTAAACCTTTTTTTTGTACAAATTTTTCAATACATGGTGTTACCTGTTTTAAGAAAAAAAAAATAAAAAAAAATATTTTGAGAAATTTTAATGAAATATCTCCCATTTTCATGTAAATAAAAAATCATTTAAGACAAATTTGAAGGGACCGATTTAGATCCAGCCCCTTAGTATAGGGACTGGATCTAAATAGCCCCATAGTATAGGGGTTGGATATAAACACAGACTGATTTTAACCAATTTCAATAGGATTCTACCTTGGCCCAAAAGAATATTATGGTTTTAAGTGCAGGTCAACTGATTAATAATTTTGACCTATATCGCATTTACGCCGTTTACATGGACAGATAGATGGCTATCGCTAAATCGACTGAAAAAGCGATTCTGAGTCGATCGGTTACTTAAGAGTAGGTCTATAATCAATATTTCAGTTAGTTACAAACATCAGCACAAACGCATTGAACAACGTACCAAAGTGTGGTGTAGGGTATAATGAGAATGAATTCAAAGTGCTACATTTTCTCGTAGATTTGTACGAAAAATGACACTTGACAGTATAAAGGGGAATTGTTTTAGATTCTAGTTCATATTTTTTTGCATGATTGGGAATGAGTACAGAAAAATTGAAATCAATTAAAAGAAATACTGGGACATACATGGTTTATATTGGAAAGTGCTGCATGGAATAAATAAGTAGAATTAATGAGTTTTTAGAAAATTTTGAGTTTAACTGCAAAATTTTTATAAATATCAATGACTTTAAATCAACACTATTTAAAATTGCTTACAGAACAGATTAAGTGATTTTAATTAGAAAATCTACAATTTTCTGTATAATTCGTTACAGTGAAATTTTTTCTTCAACTTTTAATATTCCCAAGTGTCCGGAAAAAAAAATTTTTAGACCTTAAAATAATGTGGTAGAAATTTAAGGTCAACCCAATTACATTAAACCGTCAAACAAAAAACCCGTCTTGCTATACTTCATATTAATTACTACTGTTTTTTACAGTGTTGGCTACCGTTACCCTTTCAATACCGTTACCGATTAAAAACCCTTCAATATTGACTACCGTTACCAATACCGAAATAAAAAATTTCGGTATTGGTAACCAATAAAAAACCGTTACCTTATTCGGATTTTTAACGGTATTATATCGGTTTTGTTTCGGTTGTCTTAGGGGCATGTCACAGACTCAATTCCGTTTGGAAGTGGAATAAGTGGTTTACTCGTAAAACGTAAAGAATTTTTTTTTTTTTTCGGAATGAAACCACTTTTATGAAATTCAATTCGGTCTTATAAAGGACCCCTCTATGACGCACCATTGGAGCAGTAGAAATGATTTTAAGATTGGAAAATTACAATAAATTTTTTTCAAAAAATTTAAAAAAATAGTAATAATCGTTATCCCACGATCTTCCTGGGCAAAAAATTTGTAGAATCGATAGAAGTTTTACACAAAAAAATTTCAAAAAAATCGAAGAGTACAAACATTTTCAAAAATGAGATTTAAATTTTAAAACTTAAAAATCGCATACTAAAGCGCTTTTAAGAATTTTTTGGGATTTTTTTTTTTAAGTACGTAAAAAAACAAAAATTTTGAAAAAAAAATTTGAAATTTGGACCATTATTGAAGAAGTTATGAGTAAAAGAAGTTTGAGTAGAGGAACAAACTACCAATTTTTAAAAATTCGATATCTTTTGAACGGGTCATCAAAAAAATCTGAAAATTTACCACGAAGGAGTTTTTGAAGGGTACTAAAAACTGTAAGCAAATTGGGAAAATCTAAAAAAAAAAATTTTTCAAAGTGTCCGATTTGACATGGAATGCCCCATATATTTTGTAACTTTACCAAAAAAGTATGTGACTTTGACGATCCATATCTTCGAAAGTATCTATCGGATTTCTACGATTCAAAAAGAATTCGATTCAATCAATTGCCCGTTTTTATAATAATGCTTTCACAAAAAACATTTTTTTCAAAAAAATGCTTTTAGGATGCAAATGCAATTTCGGTTTTTTTTTTTAATTTAAAATTTATCTTTTTAGAATTTCAATTTATCGTTTTTACATTGAAATTATTATTTTTCAAATTTCAATGGTTCTTATCGAATAAAAATTGGTCTTTTCTGAATTTCAATGGATTTTTTTGAATTTTAATTTATATTTTTACGAATTTCATTCGTGGGTAGTTCGTTTTAAGCTAGGATTCGTTTTAACCGAACTCGTTTAAAACGACGTATTTTGTATAAACAAATGTTGCCAACATGTCGGGATTAGTTTGTTAAAACCGAGAATTCGTTATAACCGAGTTTTACTGTTTTAAAAATAATAATAAATTTCAAATCAAATTTTAATTACTTAATTAATTTAATTAATAAATTTCTTATTTTTATTTTAAAACTTTTACACTAAATATATAACATGTTCCACCGTTTTATGCAATGGATTAATACGTTCATCATATCTTTTACCATTAAAACTAAATTTTGTATATGGCACAGTATTCAGCACTTTAAAACCTTTGGCCTTACCAACTTTTTGTGAAAACGATGAGGTAAATAATGCCGTTACAGCTTGCGGTCTCATCGCTCTAAGCGCAGGATGTATTTCATCTAGGCCTATACCTTGATTAAGTTCTTTTGCCAATTCAATAGTTGCCTTAGTTAACGCCTTTCCAATACTTTTACGTTCCCACTCGGGTAGTGTAGCCAAAAACATTAATTCACAGGTACAATTTAAATTAAATTTTTCAAAAACATCATATTCTGAATCAACAGCAATCATAAAATCCATTAAAGATTGAGCATTGGGAGAATGAGCTTTCTCTTTGCGAAATTTTATAAAGAAGATATCGTCACCATTATTGGGAATGAACTGAAAAAAAAAATGTAATTTCATTAAAATGTTTTTGAAGAAATGTGATAATCGAATTTCTTAGAATTTGGCCATACGGGAAAAAAATAGTGGTGTCACAATGGATCTCACAGTATTCGTGTGCTGACGTAAAGCGTTAGCTGACACTTTAAACCTCGCCTCATGCCTAAAATAAATAAAAATTCTACGAATCTCCGAGTTTCGTATAGTTTTTGTGTGCAAAATGTCGCAGCATCTATGAATTTTGGAAAGATCTTAAGAATTTTAAATAAAAAAAAACAGGTATTTTTTTCTAAAATCTTTATTAATAAATTTTCTACTCCAAAAAAATATGGCAATAAAATTTTGTGTCCGGGAATTAGAAAACTTAAGGGTCGAACCAGAATTAAATTGCGTCGCGCAAGACGTAAAAAAAACAAAAACAAACACATCAAATTTAAAATTTTTACGTCCGTTTGATTTAGGTAGCTCATATTTAAATATTAGAAACGAAAAATTATTGGGCGTTACGCCTTACGCGACGTAATTTAATTCAGGTTGGACGCTAAAAAAAAATTTCTGAGCTTAGAAAATTTTTAAAACATTTTTGTTTCTTAACAATTTTTTCATGGTTTCTTTTTAATCCAAAACAAAAAAAAAAATTGTGTCCAAGACTTCAAAAATTTTGTTTCGAAACTTATAGCACATTCATACTGACCTCGAAACCCCGTTGAAACCTTGTATTTTCATTTTGAAAACTTTGTTGTTCACACCACAAGTTTTTGAAGTGTATTGAGTTTTCATAAATTTGCTGAACAAAATTCTGCAATTTTACGCGTTGAAACAGGTACATTTATAATAAATACACGTTTTTTACAATAATTTATCGAAAAATATTGTTTAATTGTTGTTTTTTGTTTAAATTTGTAAATATTTTTATTTTTGACACTTTCTTTAATTTATTTTCTTCTCTTCTTACAGTTGTAAAAAAGAGTAGAACTATGAAATTTAAAAGGTTTCAATTGTATATTCGTTGAAACCTCATATTTAAAAGGTTTCAATTTGTATGGGAAAATACGTATTTTCAAATGAGGTTTAGCACGAAACCTCGTTAAACGGGGTTTCGACGCCAATCTGAACGTACTACACTCAGAAAATTATGTAAGTTACTACATGTTAGTTGTTTGTATATTTTACAGTAGTTAGTTGTTTTCAACTACAAAGTCAGTTGTTTTTGTATGAAAAATATCAAACAACTATTTCTGTTAGTTATTTTAAGTCGTTTTTTTTGAATAACTAAGAAGAAAGTACTGTAATGTAGTAACAGTTATTTGAAGTAGTTAATTTTATTTTTTTTATCTCTGAAAAATTTTCAAAGTTTTTTTTCCAAAAAATAAAATTTTGTTTTTTTTATTTTTCACAACTTTAAAAAAATAAATGAAAAAATTTGGTCTCTAATTTTTTTTTCTGAAAAAAAAATATATATTGATTGTTTTATTTTTACTACATTTTGGTTGTTTTGACTACAAATGTAAGTAGTTTTTACTACATAAGTCAGTTGTTTTTTGTCAGTTAAAATAACTTACATTGTTAGTTGATTTAACTGAAAAAGTAGTTGACCCCAAAACAACTTACAAAGTAGTTATTTTAACTGACATTTTCAGTTGTTTTTACTAACATAATTTTTTGAGTGTATTAACAAAAAATAAGGATTTAGAAAGTTTTTCAAAATTAAAAAAAAAATGTTTGTCTGATACTTAAAAAATTTTGGAAAAGTTTTCGAGACGGACTATGTAAGTTTTTTGAGAAAGCTTAGCTCAATTTTCATCTGTCACGTGATAAGCATTTTAAGATTTAGTGATATGTCCCAGTAGACTGGCATTTTTCTGTATAGCAAAATTTTTTATTCTCCGATTTTCAAAGTACGGGCATTTTTTTTATTCTACTAGGCCTGAACCTGTGGCGCCCGGCGGTCAAAGTTTTGGATTTTTGAAAAATTAAATAATAAATAAATATATCTTTCGACACATCATATTTGTTAATTTTGATGTGCTGAGCACGAATATCAAAAAAAAATAAAATCGGTCTAACAGTTTTCGAGATATCGCTATTTGAAATTTGCAAAAAATTACCGTTTTTTCCACCGTTCAAAAAATTTGTTAAAAAAAGTCTCAAAATTTCATTCCGCCGACCCTTTTGCAGAGCTTGAGACAATCTTGCATTTAAAACTAATTTGAGCCAAATTCGATCATTTTAACCAGTGGCGCCCTTCAATCAAAGTTTTTGACTTTTGGAAAATTTCCACCAAAATTTTGGATTTTTGAAAATGAAAAAATAAAAAAATATCTTGCGATACATTATTTTTATTAATTTTAGCATGCTGAATACAAATATCAAAAAATTTATAAAATCGGTCGAACGGTTTTCGAGTTATCGCCATTTAAAATTTGTCAAAAAATTGCAAAATGGGGGGTTTTTTCCTACGTTTAAGAATTTTCTTTTTTAAAACTCTAAAAAAATCTTCAAAATTTCATTTCGTCGACCCTTTTATAGAGCTTTATGCAGTCTTTCATTTATGCTTAATTGGAGCCAAATCCGATCATTTTAACCCGTGGCACTCTCGATCAAAGTTTAGGGTTTTTGGTAAAAAGTTTCTAAAAAGCCAAAACTTTGATCGATGGGCGCCACGGCTTAAAGTGATCGGATTTTGGCTCAAATTAGTTTTAAATGAAAGACTGTCTCAAACTCTACAAAAGGGTCGGCGGAATGAACTTTTGAGACTTTTTTTGAAAAATTTCTTGAACGTAGGAAAAAAACGCCATTTTTTACAAATTTGAAATGGCGATATCTCGAAAACCGATCGAGCGATTTTACTTTTTTTTATATTCGTGCTCAGCGCATCGAAATTAACAAATGTGATGTGTCGAAAGATAAAATTTTTTTTAAATTTTTTCAAAAATCCAAAACTTTGACCGCAGGGCGCCACGGGTTAATTTAATCCGATTGACCTCAAATTTGTACCACATAAGTTTGCCCGGACACTTGGGAAAATCGAAAGATGACAAAAAAAATGCCAGTCTAATGTCCCAGTCATGTGATACATGATTTCAGATCAACCTACACCCTTTTTCACGTAGTAACTCAATTCCCAATTGTTTTGAAAACTTACCTGTATCTTATTAAACGCCACCGATATTGGTTTACCAGTTGATTTTTCCAAGGCAATTATGGACACACCATCATCAGCCGTAATACGGCATAATTCACGCAATTCTTTGCGTGCCTGTATATTTTCGGGTAAATTTATTTCTGCACCATTACAAACCGCTTCGTTTAAAAAGAAAGAGCCATCTAGAACCTTCAAAAAAAAGTTTCCAAATTATTAAGGGGTTAAAGATTAAACACAATTGAAGCGACAAACGAAAAACAATAAGAACACAATCTATAAAGTCAAAAAATAAGCTTGCCACCTCAATTCTGTTTAACCTTTTAGTCTATTTTGTAGCTCAACGGCGATTTTGAAATATTAAAAAAAAAATCGCTTAAAGCCCCGTAAGTTGTTCACCAGTGAACAACAAAACATCTGAAGTGCAAAATATAACCAAACATATGACTGTCAAATTTTCGCCACAAATTAATTGATGTTTTGAAACGTTTTTGATGACCGGTAAACAATTTATCAAACTCAACCACATAAAAATTTACGGGGCATATATGATCAAAAATAGATTAATTAATTTTTGTATTAAAACATTTCATATTTATACTCACATCTAACGATTCTTCCAATTTGTCTAACGTTAAAGATCTTAGCTCAACTTCATCTGAAATTTTTAGAAATTAAATTTATTTTTGAAAATTTATAGTTTTTTTGCACTATTTCAGCTCTTACCATTACAAATAGTTCCCCAAAATCTTCCATTCGTAGCCCTCATTTTGTAATACTTATAAAAATTTTGTGTACCTTTACTTTAGCAATGTCTAAAACGAAATGAACCAATAGTTTTTTAAAAAAATATAAAACTATAAATCGCTTGTAGGCCGCTTGGCAATAAACTGATAAAAAATTTTAGTCAACATGTGTCTCTCTATCATAAACAAGAATTTCATTAAAACCAGCGTGAAAGTATAAATTTCTATAAAAAAAATATAAACAAAATAAACCATGACGTCATATAGAACCAGTAGGAATTTTTTGAGATTAAAATTTTAAATATGATCATTATAATAAGACAATTTTTGTCCGCAGTTTTTTAAAATAAAATTGTTTATTAGGGCTATAACCAAATTTTTGGCATAGCACCACGTGATGGGCAATGTTGTTTTATTAAACAAAATCGCTTTATCCGATCATTTTGCAAAAAAAACCACACGCACCAAATGCATTTTCTAAAAGTCCTCAAGATTTTTTTTATTAATTCAATATTTATGTATTTTTTATTTAACAACAAGTAAAAATATTAAAAAAATACTAATGTCTATTTATTGAAGGAAGTAAACTTAATATTTAAAGTTCGTGCTGATTTACACAAAGGATTAATATCCTGGACCACCTTGATGGCACGTTCCGCGCTAATATTATTTCTTTGCTGGTTTGAAATTATTGAATCTTTTTTTTTTTCCAATGTCTTAAGAAGCATTTCTGGCGTTTTAAATCTGCCTAGCGACTGCTCCAGAGATTTAAAGTCATCTTTCCTGAATCGGTGGTCTGAGAACCATATGTCAAACCATTTTCCAAAAATAAAGGCATATATTAGGTAAAGATCAGTTTGGTAATTTGGTATAAAAATGAATGTTAAAATGTTGTTGGTGAGGTGGGTAGTACCCACTGGGTACCTTCCCCGCCTACCTTAGTTTCAGTTTCGGACTCGATTAAAGCGGAATCTTAGTTAAAATAGCTTCATTTTGCATTTTTAAAAAAAAAAATACAAAAATAGTAATTTAAAACTTCATCGCGTTTGGTGCGTGTACTTTTTTAACATCCTCGAAAAAGTGAAAACATTTTTCTTCATAGTTTTTCATGGCCTATATGACTGTGCTATGCCAATTTTGATATTTGCAAAAAATGTAAAAAACGTATAGCCCTATTGTTTATACATAATTTTATACAAAATTTTGTGTTTAGGAGTTAAAGTTTATTAAATACTCTTAAAAAGAAAGAAAAATTCTAAGTCCCGATTTTTTTTTTAATTTTCTAAGTCTCGGACAGTTTCTTCATATTCACAGAAAAAAAAAATATTTGCCACTGAATAAAATGCATAGTATTTATGAACAAATACATAAAAATTATGAACTTTTGCATTAAATTTTTAAATTTTATCATAGTATTTATGAAAAAATGTTAAATAGTCTTAAATTTTACACATTATGATTTATTCATAAATACTATAAAAAAGTTTTTAAGTATTAAGAAAAAGTTTACAAATTTTATGAATTTATTCATAAATACTATGAAAGTCATTCATTGGAAATTTTTTTTGTGTAATAAGAAAAAATATGAAGAAACTGTCCAAAACTTAGAAAATTAAAAAAATAATCAGGACTTAAAATATTTCTTTTTTAAATGAGTTTTTAATAAATTTTTACTCCTAAACACAAAATTTTGTACTCTTGCCAAACCCAAACCAAAGTTTTTTAGAAAAAAAATATTAGTGGTATTCAGAGTCTTGCTTGCCAGCCCTGGCACTGGTGGTAAAAGAGCACTTTTCAAAATTACTTTTCAAAATACATGTATTTTTTGAAAGAAGTACTCTTTTGCTACATTGCCAGGGCTGGCAACAAGACTCTGAATACCTCTATTGTATTCATTTGCCATTCCATGCAAAACGAATTGAAATATCGGTTGAGGACCCCATTAAGTTTAAATATTATTGATCCGTCCGGACGCGTCCGTCTGTCTATGGAAATCAAGATGCAGTCTAAGCCAAAAGAGCTGTAAATTTGTTAAAAGAGCAAAATCGGATACGTCTGTCTGTGAAAAGTTAGATGCAGTACCAACCAAAACAGTTCTAACAGTTGGACCGTGTGCAAAGGAGGGCGTTGATGCTTATTAATGACAATAGGGTATCCAACTCTATTGACTCACTGGAGCATCGTCGGAATGTGGGTTGTGAGCAGGGCCGGATTAGCCATGTCGGGGCCCCTAGGCAATGCATGTCTCGGGGCCCCTTCAGACTTTTTATAATTCCAAAAAAATAAAAAAACACAAATTTTCAAAGCACAAATTTTTTCTAAATTACGCTGTTTTTTGTGAATAGTTTACCCGTTTCTGGAATTCTCTTTTCCTTTTTTGACCTTCTTAGAAGTAATGTTTCATTTCCTGAAAGCCTTTTTTAAGAAAAAGTATTTTAAAAAATTGCTTCTAAGAAGGCCAAAAAAGCATAAAATAACTCAAAAAAGGGGTAAAATAGAAACAGTGTTCGATTCCCACCAGAGGCCTTGATCTGTTATGCTACCACGACACGAAGGTAATTTTTACCACTTTTCGGTTAAACCAATAAATTAATCAAATTAAATAAACAAAATAAAATAAAAAAAAAATAAAACAAAATAAAATAAAACAAAATAAAATAAAATAAAATAAAATAAAATAAAATAAAATAAAATAAAATAAAATAAAATAAAATAAAATAAAATAAAATAAAATAAAATAAAATAAAATAAAATAAAATAAAATAAAATAAAATAAAATAAAATAAAATAAAATAAAATAAAATAAAATAAAATAAAATAAAATAAAATAAAATAAAATAAAATAAAATAAAATAAAATAAAATAAAATAAAATAAAATAAAATAAAATAAAATAAAATAAAATAAAATAAAATAAAATAAAATAAAATAAAATAAAATAAAATAAAATAAAATAAAATAAAATAAAATAAAATAAAATAAAATAAAATAAAATAAAATAAAATAAAATAAAATAAAATAAAATAAAATAAAATAAAATAAAATAAAATAAAATAAAATAAAATAAAATAAAATAAAATAAAATAAAATAAAATAAAATAAAATAAAATAAAATAAAATAAAATAAAATAAAATAAAATGAAATAAAATAAAATAAAATAAAATAAAATAAAATAAAATAAAATAAAATAAAATAAAATAAAATAAAATAAAATAAAATAAAAATAAAATAAAATAAAATAAAATAAAATAAAATAAAATAATAATAAAATAATAATAATAAATAAATAATTTACAAAGTAATTATTTTCAGTCAAAGAAATACGTGGGCGCATTTTTTACCAAGTAATAATTTAAAAAAAAAAGCCAGGAGCCCCGTGCTTTAAAAAAATAATAATAAAAAAAATAGGGGCCTCTAGCTGATGCGGGGCCCCTAGCTGATGCGGGGCCCCTAGGCAGTTGCCTACTTTGCCTTAAGGGTAATCCGGGCCTGGTTGTGTGACTCTGTTCTATCGATATTACCATGGAAAGTGTTCCGCTGAGATAAGTGAACTTATCCCTAGAGCCCGAATTGGCTAGTAGATCACATCCATTTGTTGTCGATTGTCCAGTTGATCGCACATCGCATTACAGAAAAGGTTCGTCTATCAGTCGTAATGGCCGTATGTGAAATAATCTTCCAGCGGAGGTCTTCCCAGCTTCTTTCAATGTAGATAAATTCAAGTCAAATATTTTTATTTTTATTCTAGTGGACTTAAAAAATATGTGGTACAAATTTGATTAAATTAACCCGTGGCGATGGGCAATCAAAGTTTTGTATTTTTAAAAATTTAAAAAAACTTTAATGCATTAAACACGAATATCAAAAAATATTTAAAATCGGTCAAACGGTTTTCGAGAATTCGCTATTTGAAATTTGCAAAAAATTTCGGTTTTTTCATACGTTCTAAAACTTAAAAAAAAAAATCTAAAAATTTCTAACCCTTGTCTCATTTACAGAGCTTGACAATATCATTTATTTAAACTTAATTTGAGCCAAATCCGATAATTTTAACTCGTGGCGCCCTTCGATCAAAGTTTTGCTTTTTTACAAAATTTTCAACAATAACTCTAAGCTTTGATCGAAAAGCGCCATGGGTTCAAATGGTCTGACTTGGCCCAAATTAGGTTCAAATGAAAGTTTGTCTCCAGCTCTATAAAATAGTCAACGGAAACAAAAGTTTAAGATTTTTTTTTTTTTTTTTAATTTCTTTTTCTCAAATTAAGTTAAACTGACAGATTGTGTCAAGCTCTATGAAAGAGTCAAGGGTAAGAAATTTTGAGATTTTTTTTTTAATTTCTAGAACGTAGGAAAAACAGTAATTTTTGCAAATTTCAAATAGCGATATCTCGAAAACTGTTTGACCGATTTTAAATATTTGATATTTAAAATTATATATATTAATTTTGAATAAATTAATAAGTATGGTGCAAGACATAGTTTTTTTCATTTTTTTTTTACATTTTAAAAATCCAAAACTTTTTTTTACCTTAACCCAATTGACCTCAAATTTGTACCACATAAAAAGATCTTAAAATTCGAAAGAATATCAAATTTTTAAAAACTAGGTGAATGGTGAAAGAGTACTGCCGAATCAACCACAATATTTGAAATTTAAACAAATTTTCTACTGGCATTGGATTCAAATCATTATTTAATCATATTTCTATCTTCATCAATGTGCGTGATAATGCTAATCGCAATATGTTTTTTCGACATATAAGAGAGACAGTTTTATTGTTAATTGACTTATCATGCTTATAAAAGTTATTATAGAAAACTTTAAATCGATATGTAATTTTACTTTGTAATTCTATAATTTTATTTGCGGTTATTTACTAATACAATTTAAATGAAATGCAATTTAAAAATTAAGCAGTATGTATTGTAATGTGATTTTGAAAAACAGATAAATATTTTCAAAATTACGGTCATTACAAAATTAAAAATATTTTTAAAATTACTGCCAATACGCATAAAAAAACTAGAAAATGAAAATTAATTTATTCATTGCAAGTTTATCTCTCAAGTTTTTTTTTTTTAATTTAAAAAAAAATATATTTTAAGCTTAATAAACCATATATTTTGAAATTGAGTTAGGTTATTTTGAAAAAATCATATTGATGAGAAGATTCAACAAAATATATTTTTTTACTGTCTCGACTAATCAATCTGTTAAAAATAATGGAAAATAAAATTAATTATGTGTTATTTTTATTCGACCTTTCAGTTATAATTTATAAGAAATAAAATATTTGAGCTCGAGGTGAAGTGTTTGTAAAATTCTTTATTGCCGATATTTCGCTACACTTCAGTGTAACATTAAACGATGGAGAAGACTAATTTTATTTTCCTTGTTTCTATAAGAAATAAAATATTTGAGCTCGAGGTCAAGTGTTTGTAAAATTCTTTATTGCCGATATTTCGCTACACTTCGCTACACTTCAGTGTAACATTAATCGATAGAGAAGACACTCACTGTTTTATTTAGCGCTAAACATTAAATGTATTATTTTTGTTTTTTAATGTAAACTGTTTCGAAAATATGCTCTGATGATGACACACGAAGTGTAGCGAAATATCGGCAATAAAGTATTTTACAAACACTTGACCTCGAGCTCAAATATTTTATTTCTTATAAAAAAAATTAAATTAGTCTTCTCCATCGTTTAATGTTACACTGAAGTGTAGCGAAATATCGGCAATAAAGAATTTTACAAACACTTGACCTTGAGCTTAAACATTTTATTTCTTATAAATTATAACTGAAAGGTCGAATAAAAACAACACATAATTAAATTTATTTTCCATTATTTTTATTCGATTATTTCTTATAAAAAAAGGAAAATAAAATTATTCGAACAATCGAATAAAATTATTCGAATGAATTTATTTAGTCATTCGAACTAGAGATGGGCCCGTGAGTGAATTTTGACTCACACTCACGCAAAAAATAATAATTACTCACGCTCACTCACTATTCACGTAAGTAAAAATAATTGCCCAAGCGTGACTCACGGCAGATAACATCACGCTAACGAGTGAGTTATTTTTTTTTAGCACAAAAAAACATGGCTAAAAATATTTTTTGGAAGAAATGAAAAAAAAAATAATTTTTTTATTAAAAAATCAAACTCAAATACAAACGCACGCAAAAAAAAATGAATTACTCACTAATCACTCACGCAATTTTTTTTTTAAAAATCACGTTTACTTATAACCACGTGTTTGAAATGAAAATCACATACACTCACGCGTGATTTATGTTAATCACTCAAATCATGTGACCGGCGCCCATCTCTAATTCGAATAAAGTTTTCCGAATAATCAAATAAAATTATTTTAAAATAATTTTTATAATCGAATAAATTATTCGAATAATTTTAAAAAAATCAAAAAAATCATGAGAAATTAGATTGTTTATATTTTTTTTATATATGGGGGTTTTCGTGTCAACTGACACAACTTTTGAAACCGATATCCTCCGATCGGGATGAAATTTTCACCAAGGTTAGTAATATTGGATAGTAGACACAATTTTTTAACGAGATCAGTCAAGAACTTTCTGAGTTAGAGGGGGTCGAAATTTGACATTTTGGCCAAAGAGGTGTATATTCTTATCCATGTAACTTCTTACCTATTGTGTTTAGCAAAATATGTCCCAAATAGTTTAGATAGCTATTTCTTCAGTCTTTCGAAAAAAAAATTATAAAAAAATAAAAATTTTGATTTTTTTCTTAAAAATCCAAAACTTTTTTGACTTTTTCCTCAAATTGGGCTCTTTTTTTTTTTTTTTTTGATTCAAAAGAAAGCTTAGGTGATTTCCTTTAAGAGCTATGGGGTGCCTTAGTGGGATGCGAATGGGATATCTATGAAAAAAAACTTAACTTTGGAACACAAAAAACGGTTCTTCAATTTGCACTATTAGGCGTGGGATAGCTAACCAGTTTTCGATTTCGATCCGCGATACCCTCTAATTTTTATAGGTTCGAAAAAGAAAGCACGAGCCATAAAATGAGGTCGGTAGGGTGGGGCCATATGGCCCCTCATCGGGGTCAAAGTTGGGCGTAAAGAGGTAAAATCCTCAAAAAGCCCCAAAACTGCCCTAGAAACGCCCCTGGAGGGGTGCAATGTGAGACGAACCTCCAATAATTTTCTGCCCCCAACATTGAACATACCTTACCCCTATTTCCATTTCCTAAGGGGGCTCCCATACAAAACATTTTTAAAAAATTTGATCCTACCATTCTAACTTACCCTAAAGTGCCCCAATTGGAGCCAAATGTATGAACGACCTCCATTATTTTATTAATTCCAACATTTTTTGCAAACACACCTACAATGTATCTTTAACCCTTAAGGTGGTCCCCATACATTTCTTTTATTTTTTATAAATCTGTTTTATTAAACCAGCTCCTATCGCCCCTACCGTGCCTCCTAGAGAGGCAAAAATTACAACCAACCCCCATTATTTTTTAGTTACCAACATTTTGTCCGAACATAATAACACCCTATCTCCACTCCTTAAGGGGCTCCCATACATTATAAAAACATGTATTTTTAAAAACTAATAAAAAAAATAAAAAAATAAATGTATGGGGACCCCCTTAAGAGTTAAAATTAAGGGTAGGTATATTCCAAGAAAATGTCGGAGTTGAAAAAATATTAGGGGTCGGTCATACATTTTACTTCTCTAGGGGTACCCTATGGACAGTTAGAGCGGTAGGAGCAAATTTTATAAAAATGTCATTTTGTATGGGAGCCCCCTTAGGAAGTGGAAATATAGGTTAGGTGTATTCAAGAAAAATGTTGGGGGTAGAAAATTAATAGAGGTCGGTCTCACATTGCACCCCTCCGTGGGCAGTTCTAGGGCAGTTGTGGGGCTTTTTGAGGATTTTAACCTTTTTACGCCCAATTTTGACCCCGATGAGGAGCCATATGGCACCACCCCACCACCCTTATTTTAAGGCTTATGTTTTTTTTCGAACCTATCACAATTAGAGGGTGTTCCGGATCGAAATCAAAAACTGGTGAGCTATCCCACGCCTAATAGTGCAAATTAAAAAACCGTTTTTTGTGTTCCAAAGTTTAAAAAAAAAAAATTTCATAGATATCCCACTCGCATTCGACCCCATAGCTCTTAAAGGAAAAGACCTAAGCTTTCTTTTGAATCAAAAAAAAAAGGGCCCATTTTGAGGAAAAAGTCAAAAAAATTTTAGATTTTTAAGGAAAAAAATCAAAAAATTTTTTTTATTTTTTTTTTATAATTTTTTTTCGAAAGACTGAAGAAATAGCTATCTAAACTATTTGGGACACATTTTGCTAAAAACAATAGGTAAGAAGTTACATGGATGAGAATAAACACCTCTTTGGCCAAAATGTCAAATTTCGACTCCCTCTAACTCAGAGAGTCCTTGACCGATCTCGCTGAAAAATTGTGTCTAAACTACTACCTACTAAACTACTACAATAGACCTAACCTTGGTGCAAATTTCATCCCGATCGGAAGACATCGGTTTCAAAAGTTGTGTCAGTTGACACGAAAACTCCCATATGTAATCAAATAAAATTATAAACATGAATTAAAATAATTTGATTATCATTTAAATTCGTTTAAATTGACTTTGTAGAAATATTTTAATTGAAATCTGAATAAAACACGGCAATACCCTGTTCTCAAGTACAGCTGAAACTCGTTTTTAGCAACATTTTCTATCAATATACTGTAATAGAATAAAGAAAGTGCTAAAAATATTGCTGCTAAAAACGGTTTTTAGCTGACGTTATTGTTCATTTGAGTACCCACACATATTAATGGCTGGTGCAGAATTTTGGCTCAGCCCTCTTAAATTTTAATTTCGTTTTTTTTTTTAATTCCTCAGAGTCCATTTATTTTCCAAAATATTCGTGCACCGTAAGGTGCACTTTTGTTTGAAACACATGTAAGCATAATCGGAAATTTCGGGAAATTTATAAAAAAAATTTGGTGATTCCAATATTTTTTTCATGAGTGTGAGTCAAAAATCACACACGCACCCATCCCTAGTTGTAATTTAACCAAACCATACATTTTTCCTTCCGTTTCCGTTTTATATACCGTTAGAACATTTCTTTAAACCTGGCAACCCATTTTATTTATTCTTGTTCTAAACAATTTTGGAACAGCTGTTAAAAAAAATAAAAATTTGCAAAAACAAACAGTGGAAATTCTAGAGAATATTGCATATTTAATTACTTGAAAATTAATTGAAAAATTAAACAAAGAAATATTTGTATTACTTGAAAATAAAGAATAATAACAAAAGTTAATTACAACGAAAAAGCATTCTCGAAAATCAATAAGACTTCAAATAAAACGTCCAACATTAACCCCAAGGGAGTAACTATGACAACATTTTTTGTTGGGGATATTTATTAGAAAAAAAAACATGAACTTTTATATTTAAACAATACTAGTCCCGAAAAAAACGTTCATCTTAAGCACACAAGAGTCTAAAAATGTTTTTAGATAAATTTTTACCTCTAATATTTATCTACATCAGACCATTTATCAAATGGTTTCTCCATACCTTTACACGATTATGTGAATTGCAACGTATTTGCTATGGAGCCCAAGCCGGAGCCAGTCGTACCAAACAAGTTGAACGCTCTTTGGCACTTTCTAAATCTTTGGAAATTAAACAACTGCTACGAGAATTAGACGAAGCAGTGGAACATTGTAACGAAGAAGAGCTAAGAAGATTTCCCACACAAGCCATATCCGTAGTTCAAAGAGTTAAACGTATAAAATCTCGAATACATCCAGATTTTAGTGCATTATTTGGTGCATGTGCTTTACAAATATGGAGTTATAAACATTTAATGCACGAAGTAGAAAGGCTCAGATCTGAACCCTACGATTCAGATAATTTAGAACATGAGCAAAAGTTGTTAGAGCTTTGGAAATATCTTATGCCGGAAGAGCCATTAGATGGTAGGATTTCAAAACAATGGCAGGAAATTGGATTTCAAGTAAGTATAAGGAAAAAAGTAACAATTTTTTTAAAGGTATTTTTTTCAGTTTTTTGCGCATTGAAAAAAATTTCTAAAGTACTAAATAAATATACTTTTTAATAACATTTTTAATAATATGTTCTAATTAAATATATTTAAAATGCAGCCTACGGTCAGAACCGGTTACCAGGGTAGACCGGTTTTTAAGACCGGTCGAACCAAAACTGATTGCTTTATGAATTTAACAGCCGATTTCTTAAAAATTTTGTTCTACGATCGGAGCAAAATCCTGTGGGTAGATCGGAAATTATGTCTTGAATATATTTACTGCATGGGGAGTAATTTGAAGCAACCACATAAATGCCGTCCTAAGAAGAAGACCGTCCCAATTTCATGTAAATGCATGGAAAACACATGACTTTATGAGTTAAGCTGATTTCTGAAAATTTTTGTTCCAAGACCGGGACAAAAAGCTGTGGGTAGATCGGCAAATTTGTCAGGAGTATTCTAGTTCCATGTGGAATAATTTGAAGCAACCACAAAAAGTGCTGTCCTAAAAATCGAAAAAGACCGTCCCGATTTCATGTTAATGCATGAAAAACACATGTCTATGACTTTAACAGCCGATTTCTTAAAATTTTTGTTCTATGATCGGGACAAAAAGCTATGTGTAGATCGGAAATTATGTCTTAAGTATCTTTATTCCATATGGAGTCATTTAAAGCAACTACAAAATAGTGCCTTCCTAAGGATTGAAAAAGACGGTCCCAATTTCATGTAAATACATGGAAAACACACGACTTTATGAGTTTAACAGCCGATTTCTTAAGATTTTTGTTATATGACCGGAACAAAACGTTGTGGCTAGATCGGCAATTATGTCTGGAGTATCCTTGTTCAATATGGAGTAATTCAAAGTAACCACAAAAAAGTGACGCCCTAAAGACTGAAAAAGACCGTGCAAATTTGATGTAATTACTTGAAAAACACATGACTTTATAAGTTTAACAGCCGATTTATTAAAATGTTTGTTCCATGCAGTGTTTGAAAAAAAACAGTACGTTATTTAACGTTCCGTTCCAAGAACACATTCACTAAAAAGTTTTTTAGTGGTTGTGAAGGTGTTCGCAAACAGAATTCCGAACGTTATGCCTGCGAGTTGAAGAACAGAAACTTTACGATAATGTACCGAACTAGGTTAGAAACAAAATAAAGTTCTTTTATGGTGTTTTCTTTTCTAAAAAAAAATGTTTGCCTTTTTAGGGCATACATTTTTTAAATGTTTAACACACCTTAAAAAAATCTATAAAAATTTGCATTTTATTTGACTGGAATAGAACACAACATACAGAAATACTCTGCCCTGTATTTTCTAACAGCTGTTTTGGGAAAACAACACAGAAAAAGTCAGCTGTTGTATTAGGCAATTTCAACCCCGTGATTTATAGGGCAGACATTTTTAGAAAAGAACACGATATTCTTTATAAGGGTTGACATTTTTTAGAAAAGAACACAAAAACACAATTTTCGGGGCGAAATGCAAAAAAAAGGCACATTTTTTGCCAGAAAAGAAAACACCATTAGTGTTCTGTTTGCGAACTTTTGAGAAGTTTTTTTTTTTAAATTTAAAATGGCGATATCTCGAAAACTAAGCAAGATAGAGCAAAACGGATCACATTTTTGGTTCTTGAGATCTCCATAGTATTGCTAGGCCTCTACACATGGGTCGACCCCATTGGGTCCTTATTTTGAATCTAAAAAAGTTAGCATTCCGCGAAATTTAAAAATGCACATATCTCGCTAAATACTGCCGACACGATGAAAAGTCAAAAAGCATTTTTGTGGATATTGTCTCGTAGTACATGACCGCTTTTAGACTTTATGTCGTGTCGGCAGTATTTAGCGAGATATTTGCATTTTTAAAATTTCCGGAATGCTAACTTTTTTAGATTCAAAACAAGGACCCAATGGGGTCCACCCATGTGTAGAGGCCTAGCGATACTATGGTGATCCCAAGAACCAAAAATGTGCTCCGTTTTGCTCTATCTTGCTTAGTTTTCAAGATGTCGCCATTTTAAATTTAAAAAATGTCTCAAAAGTTCGCAAAACAGAACACTAAAAGAACTTTATTTTGTTTCTAACCTAGTTCGGTACGTTATCGTAAAGTTTCTGTTCTTCAACTCGCAGGCATAACGTTCGGAATTCTTTTTGCGAACACCTTCACAACCACTAAAAAACTTTTTTGTGAATATGTTCTTGGAACGGACCGTACGCGATAACGTACGGTCGCTCCATAGTTCCGTACAGAACACTAACGTTCCGTACGTTAGAGTTTTTTTTCAAACCCTGGTTCCAAGACCGGAACAAAAAGCTGTGGTTAGATCGGCAATTATGTCTGGAGTATCTTAGTTCCATATGGAGCAATTTGAAGCAACCACAAAAAGTGCTGTGTTAAGGATCGAAAATGACCGTCTCAATTTCATGTAAATACATGGAAAATACACGACTGAGTTTAACAGCCGATTTCTTAAAATTTTTTTTGTACGACCGGGACAAAAATCTTTGGGTACATCGGCAATTATCTCTACAGTATCCTGGTTTCATATGGAATCATTTGAAGCAATCGCAAAAAACACAACTTTTTGAGTTTAACAGCCGATTTCTTAAAAGTTTTGTTTTACGACCGGGACCAAAAACTGTGGCTAGATCGGCAATTATGTCTAGAGTATTCTTGTTCCATTTAAAGTCATTTGAAGCAACCGCAAAAAAGTGTTAAAGAGTTCCTTTTAGAACTTTCAAAGAAAATATTTTAAAAATGTACTAAAATCAGGTTAAAAAAAGTACTTTTTAGTACATTTTTATAAAAAAAAAATATACTACTAGCATTTTCAAAGAAATAGTATAAAATATTGTTCTACTCTATTTTTTTATAAAATTTTGAATAAAATGTACTAATTTTTTGCACTTTAAACAACGAAAAATCTGTTTTTATACAAACAAGTACATTTTTAGTACATTTTAAAAGAAAGTCTAATAAAAAAGTACTTAAATCATTTCAAGGAAAAGTACTTTTTTAAAACATTTTCAAGAAAAGTATAAATAATTGTTCTTTTCTGTAATTTTTTTAATGAAAATATAATTTTTTGATTAAATTTTTTTTTAAAAATGTACTAATTTAAAACATTAAAATAAATATTTGCAATCATTTTTTTTAGTACATTAAGTACTAAAAAAAATATTGTTTTAGTTTTTTTTAGAAAAAGTACTTTTTAAAAAAAAAATTAAATCAAAAATTAACTTTTTTTTGTAGATTTTTAAATAAAAATATATTTTTTTCTTTGGTACTTCTTATAGTACCTCTACAATAAGGGTACCGGAGGAAAAAGTAAAATAAAAAATGTTAAGAAAATTATTTTTGTTTTCTTCGTTACTTTTATTGTTTATTAGAAAATATAATACTTTTAATACATTATCGTTAAAATTATTTGTTTAAATAATTTAATTTATATTTTTTTGTTTTCCTTTCTAGGGTGATGATCCAAAAACTGATTTTCGTGGCATGGGTATGTTGGGTCTGGAAAATCTCTTGTATTTTTCCCGAGAATATAAAGATGCTGCCCAGCATGTATTATTACATTCCATGCATCCTACCTTAGGTTATACATTTGCCATTGTTGGCATAAATCTAACTGCCATGGCTTATCGTCTCTTAAAAACCGGCGACGCTAGAACACATTTCTATAATGTGGCTCAATCTACGAAAAAACCATGTTCTTTGGTACATTTTCATAAATTTTATTGTTATTTGCTTTTTGAATTTGATCGTTTTTGGTTGGAATCAGAACCAGCAAATATTATGGATTTTCGTGAAATTTATCAAACTTTTGAAATCACCATAATGGAGGCGTTACAAAAGGATACAACTATATTTAAAACCAATCTTATTGTTGAAGATATATAAGATAATTGTGATTAACTGTTAAGGAATAAAAAAGGAAATATGTAGTAAAGGAGATTTGGAAAAAGTTTTATGTATGAGTATATGAGTATTTGTATTTAGGTATTTTTTAAACTAACACAAAATGTACTAATAAAAAATTAATAAATTAAAATGTCTAATAAAGTACTATTATAACGTATAATAATAAAAACAAAACGAGGCGGGAACTTTAGTCTGTATCAACGGGCGATTGTACAAATAGGTGTAAACTTCCTTTTGCAATGTACTGAAAGTATTTTCTGCCTGTTCCATAATCAAACTGAAACGCGAGCCCGATGTTATTAAAATTTTCACCAGTACTAAATTTTATTCGAAACAGAATTTCTTTACGTTTTAACGTGAAAAAAATACAGTGCGTTAGAAAAAAACAAAACATAAAAAGGTTATCAGCTTAATGTCCTAATATTTAAATATATTTTCAGTAAAAAATTAAAAATTTTTTCACTTTCTTCGGAGCTTCCCGATTTTCAAGTCAAAACAGGAACCCAAAAAAAGTACACACAAGTCCAATATTTTGTTGTGTTAATACTGACCCTAAAATCAAAAATAAAAAATAAATATTCACCAGTGAAAAGTCATGAACCAGTAGATAAACTCGCTAATAAAAAACGAATTCATTGTATAATATTTTTTTAACCCGGGCAACGCCGCACATTGGTTGATGTTCATAGAACGAGCGGCTAAAAATAGAAGAAGTTGTCGAAGGACAATGAAACTTGGCACATAGGCATTTTTTGTTTGAATCAAGAAAAAAATGCAAAAATCAAAATGATCCGCCCACTTTTACGCCCACCTCCCATACAAAGTGAAAATTAAATTTTGACCTACGGCATTGTTTTTTGGCACATATCATTTTTAAACACTCAGAATCATTTGTGTAAAATTTGAAAAATATCCGCCTACTTTTACGCCCACTTCCCATACAACTTGTATTGAAAAAGTGGCATAACTCCCTTGATTTTTAATGCATGAACTCAATTTTCACAAAAAATAAATATTATAATTGTAGAATGGGCTCCTGAAAATATATACCTGATCCGCCCACTTTTACGCCCACCTCCCTGATCCGCCCACTTTTACGCCCACCTCCCATAGAAAAAACAAATAGAAACAAGTAAGAGTGTTCAATTCGGCTGTGCCGAATGTTTTATACCCTCCAACACGTTTAAAATAAAAAAATAAATCGCAAGGTCCTTTTTTTGGTGGGGGGTCGGCGGAGTTGTTGGGGGACACCTGTATCCCCGCTATATATGTTTACAAATTATCTGTTTATGATATTTACGCTTAAATAATACATTTTTATCGTTATTTTTAATTAATTTCTATAACCACGCCCCCAAAAGGGGGCGACCTGAAAAAAATCGAATTTTCTAACCCCCTTGGTCCAAGCGCATCTATGAACATAATATGGCATACAAATGTTACATTTGTTGAGCAAAAATTAAAAAAAACTCGTAAAAATATCGTATTTTTCAGGGGTCGTTTTAGTTCTTCAAGGGGGAACTTTTTCCCCCTGTTCCGATTTTGCCCATCTTCGAACTTAACCTTACCAGTAACATAAGAGATATTCTTTCCCAATTTCAGGGGTCTAGCTCTTTTTGTTTGGACTGCATCGTTATTTCTACAGACGGACGGACGGACATCGCTAGAATGTCTTAGATTCTATAATGGATCAATATTATATATACTTTTTGGGGTCCCCGACCGCTATTTCGATGTGTTACACACGGAATAACAAAGTGAGTATACCCCCATACTGTGGTTGGAGTGTATAAAAATCAGAGTTTTTGAAACATGAACGAAAATTCATGTTTTGTTACTTTATTATTTTATAGTTTTTACTGTTTTTTTTGGAAATGAGCAGGTATGAGCAGCTGAATTTTTTTTTAACTTTTATCTGAGACTTGCGCCGGGCGCAAAACAGCTAGTAATTATATATAATTTTATCAAATCCCTATTATTAATATTATAAATCTGAGTGTTGGTTTGTCTGTCTGTCTGTTCCGCAATCAGGGGAGAATGGCTGAACCGATTTTCATGAAATTTTCACCACATATGTATAGCACTAACCGCGGCGGGAACTATAGGCCATAAGAGAAAGCGATCGGACATGGGGGCGTAAAATGCCACGCCTCTTTTTATTTTATGGAACTTTATTCTGCCTTTTCCTTAATAACGCATAAACGGCTGAACCGATTTTAATGAAATTTTCACCACATATAGTACTAACCAAGACGGAAACTGTAGACGATACAAGAGAGCGATCGGACAAAGGGGCGTAAAATGCCACGCCCCTTTTGAATTTATTGAAAGTTACATCTGCCTTTTCCTCAATAAAGTTTAAACGGCTGACCGATTTTCATGAAATTTTCACCACATATATTACTAACCGAGGCGGGAACTATAGGCCATAAGAGAAAGCGATCGGACGAAGGGGCGTAAAATGCCACGCCCCTTTTTATTATATTGAACGGTATTCTGCCTTTTCCGCAAAAACGCTTAAACGGCTGAAGCGATTTTCATGAAATTTTCACCACAGGTAGTGCTAACCAAAACGGGCACTATAGGCCGTAAAAGAGAGCGATCGGACAAAGGGGCGTAAAATATCAAGCCCCTTTATATTTTATGGCCAGCTGAACCCTTCAATACCGCAATGACGTACAAACGACATAAACGGATATTGTTTGTCTATCTGTTCCGCAATCAGGGGAAAACGGCTGAACCGATTTTGATGAAATTTTCACCACATATAGTGCTAACTGAGAGCGATCGGCGTAAAATGCCACGCCCCTTTTTATTTTATGGAACGTTGCTATGACTTTTCCGTAATAACGCATAAACGGCTGAACCGATTTTAATGAAATTTCTACCACAGGTAGTACTGCCCGAGGTGGAAACTATGAGCTTAAATAGTGGGCGATCAAATAAAATGGGCGTAAAATGCCACGCCCCTTTTTATTTTATGGAACGTTGTTTTGCCTTTTCCGTATTAACGTATAAAAGGCTGAACCGATTTTAATGCAATTTTTCCACAGGTAGAACTAACCGAGGCGGAAACTATTAACCCTCAATAGTGGGCGATCAAAAAAAAAAGGGCGTAAAACGCCAGGCCCCTTTGTATTAAATTGAAAGTTTTTTTCTGTATTTTCGCAAACAGGCTTAAACGGCTGAAACGATTTTCATTAAATTTTCACCACAGATAGCATTAACCGAGGCGAAAACTATCAGACACCATAGGGGGCGATCAAAAAATAGGCATCAAATGCCGTGCTCCTTTGTATTACATTTAAATTTATTTCTGCCCGTTTTGTAATCACGCATGAACAGCTGAACCGATTTTAATGAAATTTTTACCACAGATAGTGCTGATCGAGGCAGAAACTATGAGCCACAATAGAGCGCTTTTGGACAAAGGGGCGGAAAATGACACGCCATTTGTATTTTAATGAACGATATTTCTGCCTTTTCCGCAATCACGCTTAAACGGCTGAACCCATTGTCAGCACAGATAGTATTAACCGAGGCGAAAACTATGAGATCGCTTTTGGACAAAGGGGCCTATATTGGCACGCTCCTTTGTCCTACACTTACATTTTTTTCTGCGTGTTCCGTAATTATGCTTAAACAACTAAACCGATTTTAATAAAACTTTCACCACAGACACCTGTCTGTTCCGCTATCAGTTGAAAACGGCTGAACCGATTTTCATAAAATTATTACCAAAGAAAGTAGTAACCGAAGCGGGAACTATAGTCTTTATCAACAAACGACCGACAAAGGGGGTGTAAACTGTTTACAGCCCAACAAAGTTTTTCGTTTGCCATAAAATGATTTTTCAGTAATTTCTTAATATTAAATAATATTTTGAGTAAAAAATAAAATATTTTTTTTCACTAGAGGTATTCAGAGTCTTGTTGCCACTCCTGGCCATAGAGTATGCCCCTGGCAATGTAGCAAAAGAGTACTTCTTTCAAAAAATACATGTATTTTGAAAAGTAATTTTGAAAAGTGCTCTTTTACCACAAGTGCCAGGGCTGGCAAGCAAGACTCTGAATACCTCTACTTTGTTCGAAACTTCCCTGTTTTAAAGTCAACACAGGAACCCAAAAAAAGTTCCCCACAAGTAGAATATTTTGTTGTTACCCATGGTTGTTACCCTAACTGTTCCAAACCCCGACGCTTAGCGAAATCGGAAAAAATCGCTCTACCCTTAAGAATAGGTTTATGAAGCGGTAGATAAACTGAGTAATAAAAAACTCATTTAAAATAATATTTTTCAACCCGGGCAACGCCGGGCGCAAAACAGCTAGTTTTTAAATAAAGTCAATTTTTTTAGTATATTTTTAAATAAAATGTACTTTTTTAATACATTTTTAAATAAATTGTACTTTTTTGGTACACATGTAGTACATTTTTAAATAAAATGAACTTTGGTACGCTCTAAAATAAATTATTCTGTTTTTTTTTGTACTTTTTAAAAAAATGCTTCTTTTAGTACATTTAAAAATAAATGGGCTTGTTTTAAAACATTTTTTAACAAAATTTTTTTATTTAAGTACAAAAAAATTTACTTTTTTAGTACCATTTTTAATAAAATCTACCTTTTTAGTATATTTTTAAATAAAATGTACCTTTTTAATACATTTTTAAATAAACTGTACTTTTAGTACACATTTTAAATAAAATGTGCTTATTGTAGTACATTTTTAAATAAAATGTTCTTATTAAAGTAAATTTTTAAATAAAATGTTCTTTTTAAATACATTTTTAAATAAAATGTACTTTAGTACGCTCTAAAATTAATTATTCTGTTTTTTTTTACATATAAAAAAATGCTTCTTTTAGTACATTTACAAAATGTGCTTATTTTAGTACATTTTTTAATAAAATGTGCGAATTTAAGTACACTGTAAAAAATATTCTGTTTTAGATTTTTAAATAGTACATTTTTTATTACATTTTTAAGAAAAGTTGCTGCTTTTAGTATATTTAAGTTTATTTTTCGAAGAAATTTTAACATTTTGATACATTTTCATAGAAAAATTAGTTCTTTAGTACATTTTCAAAGAAAATGTCTATATGTGGAGTTTGGGAATAAATCAGTTAGTACATTTTTTAATAAAATGTGTGTATTGAAGTACACTTTTAAATAAAATGTATTTTTAAAAAAAAAAATTACTTCTTTTAGTAAGTGTACTAAAAAAATCTCTTTTAGTACATAAAGGATGTTTATTTTAGTATATATTAAGAAAAAATTTGTTTCTAGTTTGTTTTTCGCAGAAAGTTTAAAATTTTAATACATTTTCAAAAAAAAATTTAGCTGTTTAGTACATTTTCAAAGAAAAATTTCTATATGTGGAGTTTTGAAATAAAACAGGTTTTATATTTTTATTTGTTTTATAGTTTTTACTTAATTTTTTTTGTATATTGTTTAAATATATTTGCAGAATATATATAATTATTTATGGAATTTTTAAATAATTAAAAAATCATTCGAATTTTATACTTTTAATAAAATATAAACATATTGATATTTAATTATTTAAATAAAAGTGAATAAACATATATTATTAAAAATATGAGTATAATATAAAAAATTAACATAAAAATATAATTAAAACTTAAAATTAAAAACAAAAATTAATACTTTTTATCAAAGGAAACATAAGATTGAGCGGCCATCTTCCATTATTTTAAAACTATTTGAAATAGATTTTTAATAAAAAATGTTGCAAAAAAAATTAAAACTTGAGAATGTTTAATTGGCTTTTTTAAATTCGTTTACAAAAAATCGATGATAAATGCAAGAAAATTACAAAAAAAAAATTACAATTACAAGCATTCAAAAAAGAAAATTAAATTATAATTTAATTATAAATAAAATATCACTTTAAATGAGATTATTGAAAAATATTTAATAATTAAGATCAGACCATTTTACCATAAGAGAAATGCTTTAGCCATTCAAAAAGCATTTTATCTTAAAGTTTATTCAATATTATTTTATATTTTTTCTTTCGTTCTTAAATTTTAAATATATTTTTTAGCTGCAAGCTGGTGAGAGTTAGAAAGAGAGAGAGAGACGATTAAAAAAATTGTCGTTTTTTATGTATAAAAAAAATTTGATTTTGTCATCTAATTTAATTTTTTTTTCTCATTTCTAACGATAAAATTTAACTTCAGCTTCTACACAGTCCTTCATTAATTCATCTAGCTCTTCATTAACTTCGGGAAGTTCTGCTAAATATGTCAAAACCTCTTCTACACAGGCCGACTCCAAAGCCTTTAAATGTTCCAATGCGGCCGGTTTTCGTTGACCATGTAATTTGTGCAATAGTGTTATTTCCGTATCCCCATACACTTGAGTAAGTGGTGATATTTTTGGTTTTGGTGCAAATACGAATGGTTTAAAAACTGATTCACTAGGATTGGGAGTTCCGGTAAACCAATGACACGATATGCCATTATGACATAAAACATATACAGAAGCTGAACGTGATGTTTCCGGATTAGCCGCAGAACGTAATGTCTCAAACATACTGCTTAAATTATATGAGCCATCATGAGAAGGTTCAACACCACTCCAATCGGTAGAAGAGTTGGGTGAGCATCCAAAGCAGGCAGCAAAATCAATATTACCCTAGAGGGGAAAAAAAAAGGTGATGTATTTGAAAAATAAAGAATTAAGATGTAAAAATTCTTTGCGATTAGTTTTTATACCCTACACCACTCTGTGGTACAGGGTATATTGAGTTTGAGCTGATGTTTGTAACTACCCGAAATATTGGTCCTAGACCTACCTTCAAGTATACCGATCGACTCAGAATTAGTTTTTGAGTCGATTTAGCGATGTCCGTCCGTCTGTCTGGATTAGGCTTAAATGACTCTAATAACTGTATTTTACTAGATATCGCTTTGAAATTTTACAGGTAATCAAATTTTGTATGCACGAATCATCATTCTAAATTTCAAAGGAATCGGGTCAGTCCTTCTGGTAGTCCGCATACAAAGCACCCTCCCGATATTCACATAATTCCCTCAAAATTCCTAAAAATGGAAATATTTGATAAAAATTTTATTTTTAGGTGTTAAACGTGTACTTTATTAACCAAATCAAATTGGAATATATTTGGTCCATTTTTGGACTTAGTTCACCATATCAAAATTTCGACCGATATTCAGTTAAATCGGTATATTGGCAAAAAAAATAAACCAATTCCACTAAAATTTGATCTGTGTGTGTTTTCTGCACTAAATAAAGATCTAAAAAAAGATAGATCCAATCGGTCCATGTTTGGACTTGAGACCCCTTTTCCAGAAAACACTGGTGTAGGGTATCATATGGTCGGTCGTGACCGACTATAACTTTCTTACTTGTTTTGTTTGTTTTAGTTTTCGAACATTTAAAAAAAAAACATTTTTAATTCTATGACATTTTTTCTATAAAAAAGTATTGTAAGACATTTCTGAGACATTTTTCTCACAGAAAGTCTCATATTCTGGGTAATTTTTCCTATAGAAAATTTTGTTGATTCTGGGACATTTTTCCTATAAAAACAGTCTCAGATTCTGAGACATTTTTCATAAATATTCTGGGACATTTTTCATAAATATTCTGGGACATTTTTCCTATAGAAACAATCTCAGATTCTAAGAGATTTTTCCTATAGAAGCAGTCTCAGATTCTGAAACATTATTCATATAGAAAAGATCTCAGATTCTGAGTAAATTTTTCTATAAAAACTCTTAGATTCTGATACATTTTTTCTATAAAAAAAATTCTCAAACTTTTCTTGAAGTAAATTCTCAGAAATAATACTGAAAAAAAATTTCATATTTTTTTCTATAGAAAAACTGTCAGATTTATCCAATTTAAAAATTCAAAGATTCTGAGACTTCTTTTCATAGAAAAGTTCTAAGATTCTGACATTTAGATCCTTCGGCATTTTAAAAAAGAAAATCTCAGGTTTTTCTTATAGTAAATTATTATATTTTAAGATCTTGAGAATTTTTCTATAGACAAATTCTAAAACCCTCCAGCTACACTTTCCATAAATATGTAGACTTAAAGCAACAAACACACACAAAACAATAACAAATTGTTGTATGTAAACATAAATTGTCTGTTTGTTGTTTTATGTCTACATAATTATGGAAAGTGTAGCCGGAGGGTTTTAGAATTTGTCTATAGAAAAATTCTCAAGATCTTTTTGGCCGTGATCGCCATTTGACATCGCTTGATCTACATAAAATCGTTCATTACAAATTACAGATAAAAAAAAATTGTCTTTAAACTTACCTCTCCATTCCAGAATCCTAAAGTTTTTAAAGCATCCCCCAAATCATTGCTTGATTTGTCTATGGTCGTAGTTACCGCTAAACCATCACAAGTTAAATGATGATATCCCATTGGAAGTTGTTGAGCTGCCCATAATTTTCCAGCACAACTTACTAACCAGGCTTTTTTTGGATCACAGATAATTAAACTGAATTTTAAATCATCGCTACCATAATTGGTAACCAATTCACCAACACGATCAACGGCTGCATCTGCAGTTTCAGTTGTAGCCAGTGTCAAGCGAACAATATCTAATGCAGATACAAAACATTCAGCATCATTGCTCCAGGTAATGGCTACACTAACATTACGTTCATTGGAACCGCAATCACCGCCCCAAACACCAGGTTTGGGTTTTTGTATAATTAATCGTATAGCTGAACAATCTCCTACCAGATCATTCTAAAATTGTTGAAAACAAAAATGATGTAATTTCTCTATGGTTTTTGTACCCTAACTAAACATACCTTTCCCTCTAGAGATTCCGTGGCTTCATAACTAACCACCTCTTGAGCCACACCCACCAAACCTTCATTCTCCGAATTACGACCCAATATAATGGTATCCGTGGCACAATTGGGTGGCATGACAACGAAACAATTACCTTGACAACTCATTTTCTTAGTTGGTTTTTAATAAAAAAAAAATAACTGGAAAAGTGAAATCTTTTTGCAGTATCACAAAAAGATATTTGCAAAGATTTACGCAAAAAATTGATTTTTCTCAGTCAGCCAGCTGCAACGTCAACGACTCAACCAACACAAAGAGAAACAGGAAATGCTAAATGTTTTTTTGGTTTAAAAAAACAAATGTAAACTGTAATAATGAAAAATGTTTAATGTTTTTGTTTTGAATAATTGTTATTATTAAAATATTTTTTATAATAATTTTGATTTAATTTACCCAAATTTTCCTGGCGTCAGTGTATATGACAAATTTTATTTTAAGATTTTTGGAAGGGTCTGATTTTGGGTTTGTATTGTACACGGATATGATATTTGTGCAAAATTGGCCAGGCAACTCTAAAAAATCGTAATTACAGGGTTGTTTAATTTATTAAGCGATTAATTCCAATAATGCCAAATTAGCGATTTTAAGACACAGACTAAACAGACGCTACAGTACACGCAAAAAAAAACTCTGTCGGAGTGAGCAAAAATCAAATTGCGGTTTTTGAAAAAAAGGACATAATTAAAAAAAAAAAATTAAATAAAAAATTTTTTTGTATCGCATTAATTCAAAGATATTTAGAAAAATTTTGTTTGTTTTTTTCGGATATCGATAACCCACACAAACGTGAGGCCAAAAAAAACTCACATTTTTAACATGGAGCTCAAAACTACTTTTTCACTATTTTAAAAATTTAGTGAAACAAAATTTTTAAATATATTAGTTTATCCACTTGATATCATTGAATACATCTCAGGGATTGTAGAAAAAAATTCTTAGTTAAATTCCTTCGTCCAGTTGGTGTGTGGAGCGATTTGAATTTATCGGATTTCCAGAACATGTGTTTTTATCGACATTTTTGACTAATTTGTAGTTGTTAGCAACATTTTACTTAAATTAACCAAATTTTTTTGTTCAAATGGTTGTTTTGGACCATAGTAACTCTGCTTTGAAATAATAGGCTTTTTGGACAACGTTAACCCTTGCCGGCACGAGGTTATAAATTCCTCCAATGAAATTTTCGAAAATTCCTCACTCTAAAATCGTGTATGTGTTTAAATAATGAACAATTACAAATTTATACAAAGTTTTCTTGAAGGACATCTTTAACCCTTGTTGAACGAACGCCCAAAAAATTTCAAACAGCTGTTTTTTTGCTCATAGTCAAATGGACTTTTTTGACATATTAAATAATATGTTTTTACTTTTAGCTTTACACAGTAAAAACGATTTTTTTTTTTATTTTATTTAGTTTTAAGCATTTTCCGTTTAAGTGCGCTTACTTTAAAATGTTAATTTAAATGCGATCGTTTAAATGCATTCCCCACTTACACGATTCACTCGACTTACTCGATTCACTGCGAGTGAATCGTGTAAGCGGGGAATGCATTTAAACGATCGCATTTAAATTAACGTTTTAAAGTAAGCGCACTTAAGCGGAAAATGCTTAAAACCAATTAAAATAAAAATGGCATCCAAAATTTCATTACGTCTTCGTCGTTGTCAAAAAAGTCCATTTGACTATGAGCAAAAAAACAGCTGTTTGAAATTTTTTGGGCGTTCGTTCAACAAGGGTTAAATATGTCCTTCAAGAAACTTTGTATAAATTTGTAATTGTTCATTATTTAAACACATACACGATTTTAGAGTGAGGAATTATCGAAAATTTTATTGGAGGAATTTTTAACCTCGTGCCGGCAAGGGTTAGCGTTTCCAAAAAAGCCTATTATTTCAAAGCAGAGTTACTATGGTCCAAAACAACCATTTAAACAAAAAAAATTGGTTAATTTAAGTAAAATGTTGCTAACAACTACAAATTAGTCAAAAATGTCGATAAAAACACATGTTCTGGAAATCCGCTAAATTCAAATCGCTCCACACACCAACTGGACGAAGGAATTTTACTAAGAATTTTTTTCTACAATCCCTGAGATGTATTCAATGATATCAAGTGGATAAACTAATATATTTAAAAATTTTGTTTCACTAAATTTTTAAAATAGTGAAAAAGTACACGCAAAAAAAAAATCTGTGTAAGATTGAGCAATCCTACTTGGTAAAACTTTTTTCATACCAAAAAAAATATTTTACCAAATTTTTGCTAAAATTATGCTTGTTGATGTTAAAGTAACATAATTCATTTTTTATGTAAAATAACCAAGTAGCTTGCACAATAACGCAAATTACTTGCACAAAAATTTATCGAAAGAAAACAACAAAATAAAAAAAACAAATACAGGCCGCCATATTCATTTTGTATTTTTGTATGCGTGCTTCGTTTATTTTTTGTGTTATAAAAATGTGCCTTTTTTGTGTTCTGTCCATGAATAAACATACCAACTGGCTATCTGATGATTATTTAATTTCCAGGCGGCAAACAAAATAGTAAATTAAAAAACCATCTATTTAAAATGTGTGTAGTATGTGTTGTTTATTCTCTAATATAAATAAAAAATATATAAAATAATTACAATGATTGTTTTATATGTAAAAGGTAAGTAAAATATAAATATTAAAGAATTTAAATAAATGATTTTTAATACAATAAATAAATGGATGTTAATTTGTGCTGTAGCACACTTACTTGTTTTCTTCGGAACAATTGACACAAAAAAGGTACAATAATTGGCCTGATGGGCCTTATATATGGATGTAAAAATATTTAACAAACACAAATACATGGACCAAAAAATATATATAACGAATATAAAAACATAAATTTTTCTCCTTCTCAATTGGCGGTCTGCTTTTGTTGTTGCTGATTGAATGGCGATGCTTGAACTAAATCAGCGTTGCATACAGTAGAGTTACCATCACCAACAAAAAACGTAAAAAGGAAATTGATAAATAAAATCAAAATAAATTAATAAATAAAAATAAATAACTAGTTTTTTAAAAGATAAATGAATGTTGTAAGATAAAAAAATGCTAAAGTTAATTTTGCTGTCATAACTTAAAACACCATTAATTTAGCAAAACCAATGGAGTCCCAGACGTTTGTTTCAATGAATTACAAATGGAATGATAAAGTGAGTATACCCCTATTCCGAAGACACCAATAAGGTTTAATAGATTTTTAGTTAAAAAATAGTGTTTGGTAATAATTTTCTATTTTTACAGGGTACTGGTAAATAAATTTTTGAAGCTATGGCGAATCCTTCACTACAATAAAGAGCGTAGGCACCAGTCCTCCCTTTAGCTATAAAACTCATTTATATAGCAAAGCCAATGGAGTCCAGACCTGTTTTGATGAGTTACAAATGGAATCACAAAGTAAGTGTTCCTCCTAACCAAAAGACCAATGGGGTTTACTAGTTTTCTAAATTAAAAATTTATGCTTTGTAATAATTTTCTATTTTTACAGGATGCTTTTAAATAAATTCGTGAAGCTAAAGCGGATCCTTCACTTCAAGAAAAAGCGTAGGCAACAGTCACTGGAGAAAATTGTACATAAAGGGTCAGTTGGTCGGTGGTAAATAAAATCCTACACAACATTAATTATATTAACATGGATTTATTCTGTGAAAATTTTAAATTCAACAAATATACAAATTTTTACAAAAATTTTATAGAAAATTTATTTTAGCATAAATGTGGTAATTTTTAGCATTATTTTTAGTCACCTTATTTAATAATTTTGGTATATTTCACCATATTTCTTTTGGCATATTTTACCAAGTTTTTGCTTAAATAGCATTAGCATTTTCTTCAAAATTTTTTACATAAGTGTTTTGGCTAAATTACGAAAACTACTTCGTCGGTTGTAGTTTTAGCATATTTTTGGTAAAATTATGCCAGATTTTTGCTCACTCCGACACAAGTTTTTTTTTGCGTGTAGTTTTGAGCTCCATGTTAAAAATGTGAGTTTTTTTGGCCTCACGTTTGGGTGGGTTATCGATATCCGAAAAAACAAACAAAATTTTTCTAAATATCTTTGAATTAATGCGATACAAAAATTTTTTTTTTTTTAATAATTTTTTTTTTAAATATTTAATTTTTTTTTTTTTTAATTATGTCCATTTTTTCAAAAACCGCAATTTTGACCCGCGATGCGAAGACGGAAGCCATGGACCGATTTTTTTCATTTTGATTTTAAATTGCTAGTATTTACTTGTACCCACTTTTTTTACTATTAATAGTTGATCTGAGCACTTTGTTGGAATACGACCCAGCCTACTATCCACTCTATATATTTTTTAAATCTGATGTTTTCTAGCGATTTTTTCCAACTTTGCCGGTTTTTGCCAAAAATAGTTGGCACCAGTGACGTTAAACCAGCTTAGTTGACAGCACTTTTTCAGCACTGATGCCAACTTTTTTTTTTGACAAAAACCCGCTAAATCAGAAAAAAAAAATCTCCAGAAAACACTAGATTCAAAAACAGAAAATAAATTTAGCTATTTAATAGCTAAATGTCATGAAATTTGAAATGTAACGGTTTTTGAAAAATATAACGGGTTTTTTTTTAAATAATGTTATAAAAATGCTTTTTTTAACAAAGCAAGTAGAGATGAGAGCGTGAAACGAATTTTTAGTGATTCACGCGTGATCTTGAGTGAAATTTAATTTTACTCACGTGATCGTGAGTTCGCGTGATTAGAAAAATTATTTTCGTACATGAGCGTGCGTGAGTAACTTTTGTTTCGTGACTTTTCGTGATAGTTTTGTGCTGTTTGAAACAGAAAACAAGTAAACAAAATCGTCATTATATGGAATTTAATGGGTAATTAATACAAAATTCTAATTTAAATAAATTTTTATAATTGTTTGAAGGAAATTAAATACTTTTTGTAAAATAAATCGAAAACAGTAAAATAAGAATTTCGTCACCTTATTATTGTTTTGCTCCATACGCCATTTTTGAAAAAAATGAGTTAGGAATGGAATATATATAATATAAATATCCTCTTTCTTATTCCGAAGTCCGTTTTTTAAAACATCTTTTCAAATTTGAGATATCCAGCATTTTCTAAGAAAAAACACACCATTTTGACGTTTTTTGAAAATTTTCGTTATAGAAAAGGCTCTAGATTATTTAAAAATTAACGGATCTTGCATATTTTAGGAATGAAGATTATTTATGTTGGAACTATTCTACGTACCAAATTTTAATACCGTAACTTCTAAACATTTCAAGTAATGTCATATTTGCCATTTAGGTTGTGTGCGAGGTAGGCGTGTCCATTGACCGATCATCCCCATTTTTAATACAATGTAACCTGACTATAAAAGTGTTCTAAATACCCAGTTTTGTCGATCTAGCCCTTTTTGTTTCGTTGTTATTTTGTTTGGCGTTGAGAACTCATTTGCTCCATATCACACAAAAGTCCCAAATGTGTAAGCAAAATTGGATATGGAGCATAATACCATAAAATCTTATTTTCTTAAAAGCTTAAAATCTTTTGATCTATTGTATGTAAAAGTCTGAAAACTAGAAGCTTTGTTAACAATGTATGTAGCAATAAATGGTAAACATTAAAACTAAATCCATCAATTACTTTTCGAGAAAATTTGTGGTAAACCTATTTTATCGTTTTTCTCGAAACCGAGTTGTTGGCGTATGGAGCAAAACAATAATAAGCTGACGATTTGTTAATTTAAATTTCGTGATTCTTCGTAAGCATGAGAAAAATTTTAGTTACTCACGTGAGAGTGCGTGAACGTGAGCAAAAAAAAAAAAAAAACAATTTCGTGCGTGATCATGTGTGAGCAATATTTTGATTTCATGAGCGTACGTGAGTCAAAATTCACTCACGCGCCCATCTCTAATAGCAAGTTAAAAAATTACAGAATCGAATACACCTGTTTTGGCCATACCAAATATTCGGTAAAATTGTTACTATACAGCCAAAACCGAATCCGAATAATAAAAACAATTATTTTTGTACGAAAAACAAGCGAAAGAGTTAAATTAGACATACAAGGGAGGTCTCCCTGGTTCACCCTCCAATCTTCATGAAATTTGGATACGTATTTTTTAGCGGCCCAAATTAAAGGCTGGATTAGTTTAAAAATAACGTAAAATAACTTAACCATAACGTAGATTTTGTTTTTTGTGTAAGTAGTTTAAATGTAAAAACGTATCAGCTGTTTTGACAACATTAAAAAAATAACATTTCGTAAAATTATAAAAAAAAAGTTTTAAATTTCCAAACAAAATAAAAATGAATATAAATTTTGAAAGTGATTCCGACAGTTCGGGAGAGGAGGATTTGTTTGTACAGGCCATGTTCATTGATTTGTGCCGGAAGTACAAACGTTTAAAACAAAAAAAACGACGCACTCGAAGATGGTACATTCGACCCATCAACCGAGACTGGGCCACAGGAGGTTACTTTCATAAAGTATTTAAAAAAATAAAAAATATGGATCAACATGAATTTTTCAAACACACGCGGATGTGCCGCGATGTTTATGATTTATTGTTTAAGGCCATGTTCACACTACATGAACTTACCATGGTAAGTTGAGATGATTTTGCAATTTTTCTTTATGCTAGTACAATTTGAGATGATATTGTAAATCACTATGTGATTTGTTCAAAGGAAAATCACATGGTGATTTTAAAATCACGCCAGTCTGTATACAGTATAACTTAGTAGGAAATTCTTTGCGAAAGCCACGCCAAAGAATAGGTCCTGAGGAGAGACTATCAATAACATTGTTGTAAGTATAAATTTCATACGTGTAATTTTCTAGTTGATAACAAATTTGATCTTCTGAAGACATTTAGCTCATGGCACATCCATTCAAACAATTGCATGGAGCCATAAACTTGGCAAAACAACCGTGCGGAACATTATACTGGAGACATGTGAAGTTTTGTGGCGCGTCCTGTCTCCAGTATATGTTAGCGAACCGTCTGAAGCTCAATATAAGGACATTGAACATGGGTTTAATCAAATGTGGGACATGCCCAATTGTGTCGGAGCCATAGACGGCAAGCATATTCGCCTCAAATGCCCCCCAAAGTCGGGGTCAATGTTTTTTAACTATAAAAAATATTATAGTATTGTTTTGTTGGGTGTCTGTGACCCCAATTACACTTTTACTTCTGTAAGCGTAGGAAGTTATGGTAGTCAAAGCGACGGGGGTAAGTAGTAAATGTGTATGTCTTAAAATTGTATACTTTTCCATCATTCTGAGATATTTTTTTTATAGAAAAATTCTCAGATTTTTAGACATTTTTTCTATAGAAAAAGTCTCAAATTCTGAGATATTTTTTTTTAAAAAACTCTCAGATTCTTATAAACTTTTTCTATAGAAAAAGTTTCAGATCCTGAGACAGTATTTCTATAGAAAAAGTCTAAGATTCTGAGACAATTTTTCTAGAGAAAAAGTCTCAGATTCTGAAACAGTTTTTCTAGAGAAAAAGTCTCATATTCAGAAACATTTTTTCTATAGAAAAATTCTTAGGTTCTGAGACATTTTTCTATCGAAAAAGTCTCAGATTCCGAGACAGTTTTTCTATAGAAAAAGTCTCAGATTCTGAGACAGTTTTTCCATAGAAAAAGTCTCAGATTCTGAGACAGTTTTTCTATAGAAAAAGTCTCAGATTCTCAGACAGTTTTTCTATAGAAAAAGTCTCAGACAGTTTTTCTATAGAAAAAGTCTCAGATTCTGAGACAGTTTTTCTATAGAAAAAGTCTCAGATTCTGAGACAGTTTTTCTATAGAAAAAGTCTCAGATTCTGAGACAGTTTTTCTATAGAAAAAGTCTCAGATTCTGAGACAGTTTTTCTATAGAAAAAGTCTCAGATTCTGAGACAGTTTTTCTATAGAAAAAGTCTCAGATTCTGAGACAGTTTTTCTATAGAAAAAGTCTCAGATTCTGAGACAGTTTTTCTATAGAAAAAGTCTCAGATTCTGAGACAGTTTTTCTATAGAAAAAGTCTCAGATTCTGAGACAGTTTTTCTATAGAAAAAGTCTCAGATTCTGAGACAGTTTTTCTATAGAAAAAGTCTCAGATTCTGAGACAGTTTTTCTATAGAAAAAGTCTCAGATTCTGAGACAGTTTTTCTATAGAAAAAGTCTCAGAATCTAAAGCTTTTTCTATTGAAAAACTGTCTCAGAATCTGAGACTTTTTTTCCAGAAAAACTGTCTCATAATCTGAGACTTTTTCTCTAGAAAAACTGTTTCACAATCTGAGACTTTTTCTCTAGAAAAATTGTCTCAAAATCTTAGACTTTTTCAATAGAAATACTGTCTCAGAATCTGAGACTTATTCTATAGAAAAACTTAGACATTTTTTTTTTACAGAAAAATTGTTAAAATATATAAATTTCTTTATGGAATCTAAGAATGTTTCTAAAGAAAAATAATTGCAAAAAACAAATAGATAGTTTAAATAAAAAATGTTACATAACTGAAAGTTTTCTGTGGGAAAATTTTGTTTAGGTTCTGTAAACGCCACTGTAACCAATTTTTCTTTTTGTATAGGCATATTTCGTTTGTCACCTTTTGGGGAAGCGGTTATAGAAAATAAATTGCCTCTTCCACAAAACAAACCGTTATCATCCACATCTGGTTCAAATTTTCCACACTACTTTATAGGGGATGCAGCATTCCCCCTAAGAACAAATTTGATGCGACCTTATCCAGGAATGAATTTGGAGAGTAAAAAGACTATTTTCAACTACCGCCTTTCACGTGCCAGAAGAGTTATTGAAAATAGCTTTGGGATATTAGTAGCTCGTTGGCGAATTCTATTAACTACTATTGAGTGCTATCCTGAAAATTGCGAAATTATCGTTTTAGCATGCATTGCTCTTCATAACTTTATAATGATGAACGATCATAATCGCTGGTATTGCCCAAGTACTTTCGTAGACTGTGAGGGACCGGATGGCGTTATGCAAAATGGAGACTGGCGTTCAGAAGTAAGATCAAGTGGTGATCGGCCACTCAGATCAATTTCAAGCCATGCTCGAAGAGCATCAGGAAACGCAACACAGTTAAGAGATATCTTGGCAGATTTTTTTGCAAATGAAGGAGCAATTCCTGGTCAAAACCGAATCTAATTAAATGTAATGTTCTATCAAAAGCATTCGTTTACCCAAATTTCTTACTTATTTTACTACAACTAGGAAGTTTCTTTTACTTTTTGGTAAGGTAAATTTAGACGATCAGACATAAGTACGTAATATGTCTGTTTGTTTATCCAAATTTAAATTAATTTTTCTGCTAACAAAGTAAAATAATATTGAAAAAAAAAAAAATCTTAAGGGGGTTGGATCTAAAAAACATCATTAATGTTAAAATTATTTAAACAGCTTACAAAAAATCAATACGCAATATTTTTTAATTCTGAGTTTTTTATTTAAAAGATAAACTATCGTTATATTTTTAAAATTTTATAACACACAATTTGGTCAACTAGAATTGACAGGGTTCCCTCTCAATTGTGGAATCGTTTTTTTAAAGGACAAAATCGGCTGCAGTTGTACAGTAAAAACTACTTAACCGATTTTTTTTATTTGTAGATTATTAAATTTCCTAGTACTTATCGTGGTTATTTTTTAAAAATATTGATTTTGTTTGTTATTGTTGAACCATGCTAATGTTAACTTAAAAAATTTACTTTTTGTCTTTCATTAAAAAATAATTAGGTTCAAATATAAAAAAAAATGGCCACGATAAGTACTAGAGCATTTAATAATCTACAAATAAAAAAAATCATTAAAATCAGTTCAGTAGTTTTTGCTGTACAAATGCAGCCGATTTTGTCCTTTAAAAAAAACATCCCACAATAAAGCGGCAACCCTGCAAATTCTAAACCAAATTTCGTGTTATAAAATTTAAAAAATATTACGATAGTTTATCCTTTAAATAAAAAAAAACAGAATTTAAAAATGTTGCATATTTATTTTTTTATAGCTGTTTAAAAAGTTTTTACATTAAGGTTGTTTTTTTAGTTTTAACCCCCCTTAAGAAAACTAATCATAATCATTATAATACAGTGATACAAAAAACAATGAAACATAAATACTTGGAAAGCGATACTTTTTTTGCAAAACACCTCCAAAATCTTGAGTTACGGGTAAAAACCGGTTTTTCGTACTTTTTACACTTATAAGTTACTTTGTTGAATATCAACAGGTTTTGAATTGCTTGACGGTTTTAGAATGAAGAAACTAACACGACCGACTGGCCATTAAATAGGTCTTCGAAAAACCATTCCATCTGTATAAAATGTTCATATATTTTTTTTTTTGAAGAAATGTGAAAATTCTCAAAAAACTAAAAAAAAATCCGTTTTCCTCCCTTGTTAGTTTCTTCTTTCTAAAACCGCC
Source organism: Pegoplata infirma (assembly GCA_963921195.1). Taxonomy (NCBI): domain Eukaryota; kingdom Metazoa; phylum Arthropoda; class Insecta; order Diptera; family Anthomyiidae; genus Pegoplata; species Pegoplata infirma. The sequence continues at coordinate 38,273,992 of OY992536.1, forward strand.
AAGAAATTCAAAATCGGTTCATATTTAAAAAATTTACTGGCTTTTAAGTCTGAAATGTACAAAAAACCCGGTTTTTTACTCGTAACTGAAGATTTTAAAGGTGTTTCGTAAATTTCAAGTACAGATTCTTGTTGTACTCGAGAACACTCAGTAGAAAAAAAGTATCGCATTCTATGTATTTTTTTTTTGTTATGTTTATGTTTTAATGTTTATTTAAAATTTTTTAAATTGTTAATTACTTCATATGTTCAATCGTAATTTAAAAAAATTAAAATAAATAAGTTAATTTAATAAATTAATAAAATGAATGTATAATATAAATTTAATAGTAGTATACAAAATGAAATTGAAGAAAAAAAAAATAATTTAGTTAACTAGTAGTAATTAATAAAATAAATCGTATTAAACATTTTACTATGTAGAGCACCATTTCCAATAGTATTTTAAAAATTTTCAAGTGTTTTTTAAAAGTAATTTAAAAAAAAAATAAATTCAAATAAATAGTTAATGTAATTAAATAATTTGAAAATATGAATTTATATACAAAATGAAATTGAAAAAGAAAATAAAACAATTTAATTAAATAATTAATAAAATAAATTTTATTACAATTTTACTATTTACAACACCATTTCTAATTGCATTTTAAAATTTTCCAAATGTATTCCAAATTTATTTTAAAATTGTCGAAATTAATTTTAAAATAGTCTAAATGTATACTAAATTGTCCAAATATAATTTAAAACTTTCCATATGTATTTTTTAATTGTCCAAATGTATTTTAAAATTATAAAAAATGCATTTCGAAAAAAAATTTCGAAATGCATTTTTTAAATTTTCAAATGTATTTTAAAATGTTTCATATGTATTTTAAAATTCTCCAAATATAATTTAAAATTGTACAAATTCAGTTTTAAATTTTCCGTTCCATGGAAAATATTTTGATATACATTTGGAAAACTTTTAAATACATATGGAAAATTTTGCAATGTATTTGGACAATTTTAAAATCAAAATACTTTTAGAAAATTTTAATATATATTTGGAAATTTTAAAAATTCATTTGGAAAATTTTTAAATACAATAGGAAATGGTGTAGTATTAAGGTAAGTCAAAATTTATAACACAATACTAATAAGTTTAAATCCAGCAATTTAATTAGTTTAATTTATACTTGTCCCTCCCATCATCCATAAACATTTTGTGACACAAAAGTCCAGCTTTTATGCAAAACACTAAGGCACACTTAAAAGGATACAAAAACTTACAAAAAAAAACTTAATTAATATTACCTTAAAACCAATTCATAAAATTTTCCGATTTAAAAAACCTGTGTTAATTTTCCGGTTCCAATTTAATGTGCATTACTAAATTTGTAATTTCTAGCATTGCTCTTTCCTGTTTTTGGGTACTCATGGTGGATATTGTGGACAGTATCATTTTGCCAAATGCATGAAGAGGGTTTGTTTCATTTTGTTTTATCTTTTCTTCTTTGGCTTGGCATATTTTTTTGAATGACTCTGCAGCTTCTAAAAATACTTCATCCAAATCGGAGTGTTCTGTTTTTTTTCTTTTTTTTTTACGCAAATCAGGTTCAGAGTCTGGAGGCGTTAGCGTCGGAGTTGTTGTTGTGGGATCGATAAGAGATATTTCTGGCGAAGGAGTCACTGGTGTTGTTAAGGTATCAGTTATCGATACTATTGGCGACAGAGATATTTGTGGATCAGTTATTGATATAATTTGCGGCAGAGTCATTGGTGTCGTTGCAGTGCCAGCAATTGATATAATTGAGGACGGATTTATTGATGTTGACGTGGAAGCAGCCAACGATATATTAGAGGTAGATGATTGGATTTGTTCAAGAACATTTACTGATGACCGCACTCTGAAAAAAAATCAAGAAATTGCAAAACGAATTAAAATATGTTGAATAACTTACGGGCGAGGTACTATATGAGGGCCTATAAATTCCATGTAATCCATAAGTGGCCAACGATATTTGTACTTTGATCCACTGCCAGATGGGAGATTTTCTTGTCTTTTTTCTCGGGTGTATCGGTCTCGAAGGCACGTCCATCTCTTAATACAAATATCCTCTGTCCAAAAAGTTATGAATGAATGTATACAAAAATAATTGAAAGACTCACCTGGTAATCCCATCTCCTTTGCAATGTTAACCCACGCATTTTTTTTTCTTTCTGTATGTTTATATCCTGGAAGGAATTTATTATAAATTACTTCATTAGCTTGGACCAATGAGATAAGTTTTTCATCATCCATTTTTTTAATAAAATCACTATTTATTTTGCAATTTCACAAAAATGTATGTATTTAAAATTTTTGTTGGCATTCGAATTTAAAAAATCGTTTGTTTACCTTTTTTCGTCAGCTGTTTAATTGTTGCACGTAGAAACGTAACAAAAATTCTATTTTCAACAGAACTCTACGTCTACGATACGTACGTTACAACAAAAGTAATCATTTCTATAGACATTTCATTTAGAAAACGGATCAGCTGACTCGGTACGTGTATGTTACATTTAAACTAATTCAGCCTTAAAAGGTATTTACTTAAAATACCTACTCTTGGTGCTAACCAAAGTTATCTCTGGTGCTAACAACGTGCCAAAAAGTTAATATTTTTCGACTTATTAACAAAAATGTATGTCCTTAAATTTTGCTACTTTACTCAATATGGCGAAAAGCTGTGCATGTTTGGCCAAGGGAAGTCTCCCTAGTGTCACCCGGGGAAGTATCTCTAGTTTCACCCGCGGATCTTTATGGCATTAGTTATTTTTTTTCAGCGGTTCAAATTCATCTAAATGGGTCTTTAATAAAAACAAAAAATCAAAAGTGTGAAAAATGTAAAGTTTTTTTTATTGTTAAGTTGTGGCTGGTAAAAATCGCTAGATTTCCCGCTGCCCGCTAAATCACTTTTTTTCCCGTTAGACTAGTGTTTGGGGTCCGGGAATTCCCGGGTCGGATTTCCCGGGAATTCCCGGGAAAAGACTGACGGGAATTCCCGGGAATTTTTTTGATTTTTCCCGGGAAATCCGGGAATTTTATATAATAAACCATTTTACATAAAAAATGTTTATTTTAATTTTTAATATTTTTTTTACATACAGGTATAACTACATTTGCTATTTTTTGTATTTTTTCTATTTGGAAGAACAGTGCAAATATATATTCATAGGAAAACTGACCAAGTGTAAAAAGTATGGCAATATCATAAAAAAAATTAAAAAGTCAAAAAATATACGTCGGGTAATGATAATTTTGTTAAGACTGTCAAAAAATACAAAAATTTTGAACGTAAAATTTACATTTCCAAAACAAATATTAAAAATGCTGCCAACTATATTAGTTCTTGCACGAATAACGCAATTTAAATTTTTTTTGCGATTTTTAGGTATTTTTTTGCGATTTTTTGTGGAAAAAAACTGCAATATTTTTTTTGTTTTTTTTTTAATGTATTTCAGGATTTTTAACTTTTACTTTTTGATTTTTTATGTTTTAATTTATTCTTTATCTGTAATAAAACAGTTTTTAATAAAAAGTTGGTTAAATTTTAATGTTTTTTATGATTTATATTAATAAAGAAAATTTCCCGGGATTCCCGGGAATCCCGGGAAATAAATTATTTTTTTCCCGTTTCCCGGGAAATTGAAAAGTCCGGGAATTCCCAAACACTACGTTAGACGCAAAATAAAAACGATAGTTTTAGCGGGAAACACACCAAATTGGCAACAGTGTTTTTCAGAAACAATTGCACAAAAGAGAAATGAAGATAGTTTTTAATTTTCATAATCGAATAAAGTGCGTTGTGAAAATGGTGTGAATAAATTATTGAATTTAATAGCGAAAAACTTAACAAATATTAATAAACATACAAAACTTATCAAATGTAATTAATATTTGCAATGAATTTAATAAAAATGTGAAGAAATTTAACAAGATTTTTATAGAAAACAAGAAATTTAAATTTACCTTCAGCCAGAAAAGTATCCGTGAAAAAAAAATTTTTGTCTATTAATAAAAGGGTATGTTCAGTTAATGATTTTATAACATCTGTATAGCTGTCTCTTTTTGTCTGTATAAAAATCTAATAAGACTTAAAAGAACAAAAGAGAAAAACAAAATAAAAGAAATGAAAAAGAACAAAAAAATGTGTTAGTGTGTGTGTGTTTAGGTGAAAATGCAAAGTGTATTTGAATTGAATTGTTTTTGATTACATTTTTTCTTCTTCGTCTACTACTTCTTTAATATATTCTTTCAATAAATTTTTAAAGAACATTGACGACGACGGATTGTAAAGTGGACAAGAAGGGATTTTTTGGATTAAAAAAAACTATTTTTTTGTTAAGAAAATTAAAAAAGATCCAAGAAAATAAGTATGAATATTATAAAATTAATAAAAATTAAAAAATATAGTGAAAAAAAAACATTAAAAAAGTGTAAAAAAAACAAGTGAAAAACTGAAATCAGTAATTTTTTCTGCTGGCTTTGTGAAAAGTGTAAAATATTTTTTGGTGTGGAAGCTGAAAAAATCAATAAATTCCTAATAAGTTTTACAAAATGTGAGTTATTTGCTATAATTATGTATATAAATGCAAAAATATCTTAAAATTCTTTAAATATTTTGTTTAATTTATTAATGTAAAACAAGTTTTTCACACTTGGGTGCTTTTTTTTTGGTCTAAAGGCGTGTTACGTTTTTTTTTTTATTTCTTTTTCGTTTCTTCGTTTACCCGCTAAGTTTTTTTTCAGTCACTGACCACTTTTTTATTGAAAGCGTTGTTTGACCACTTTGTTTTACAGCAAAATAATATTTTCGCGGTTTATATGGCCAACAATTTAAAATTTTTTTGATTTAAAAAAATTTTCTTTATATCATTAAAAAATCAATAGATTTTTAGTATACTAAAATTTTTATATCCAAATTTGTTTTTTTTTCTCTTTTAAAGACACTCCATTGAAAAAAGCGCCCTTTTTATTATCATTTTCATTGCATATTTGTGTGTAACAACAACTTTCCTTAAGTAAAATGCCACCCTCTTCAACTTCCCCCTTAAGCTTTTGTATTTTTGCTTGTATATCTTAACTATTCAGTTACTTGTAATGTATCCAACACCCACTGTTGCCAACTATTTTTAACCAAAAACCTCTAAATTTCACGAAAAAAGCGCTAGAAACCGCCAAAAATTAATTTAACGGGGAAAATTTAAAAATTTCCCGCTAAATTACAAAAAAAAGCGCTGAAAACCGAAAAACTTGGCATTTTTAATTGACAAAAAAGAAAAATTTAAAAAAAAAACCTCCAAATTATTTTTTCTACGAAAATTTACTTTTCATTAAAAATGCGCAAGAAACGGTCGAAAAAATTTTAGCGGGAAAATACAAAATTCTCCCGCTAAATTTCAAAAAAAGCGCTAAAATTAGACAAACTTGGCGTTTTCGATTGAAAAATTGGAAAAAACCTCTAAATTTGTCCCACTAAATCCAAATAAAAAGCGCTAGATTTTCCCGCTAAAGCACCGTTCCAGCTAAACCCAATTTTTCCCCGCTAAATCCAAACAAAAAGCGCTAGATTTAGCGGGAAAACCTCCAACTTGGCAACAGTGCCAACACCGTACATACATTCATCTATACATCCTCCCTCATAACTTTGTATGTTTTTTTCTCGTCTTCTTCGTGTTGTTATTTTTGTTATTACTATTTTCTAATTGTCATTATTTTTCATATATTTTTTTTATTTTATTCCTTCTCTTCTATTTTATTTTGTATACATGTATTCATTCTATATAAATGTTATGTCAGCATTTTTGTTTACAAATAAAAAAAAAATGTGCTGTGTCCTCATTTTTTCTACACGCAAAAAAAAACTTGTGTCGGAGTGAGCAAAAATCTGGCATAATTTTACCAAAAATATGCTAAAACTACAACCGACGAAGTAGTTTTCGTAATTTAGCCAAAACACTTATGTAAAAAATTTTGAAGAAAATGCTAATGCTATTTAAGTAAAAACTTGGTAAAATATACAAAAAGAGATGTGGTGAAATATTCCAAAATTATTAGAAAAGATGACTAAAAATAATGCTAAAAATTACCACATTTATGCTAAAATAAATTTTCAATAAATTTTTGTAAAAATTTGTATATTTGTTGAATTTAAAATTTTCACAGAATAAATCCATATTAATGTAATAAATGTTGTGTAGGATTTAATTTACCACCGACCAACTGACCCTTTTTGTACAATTTTCTTGAGTGACTGCTGCCTACGCTTCTTCTTGAAGTAAAGGATCCGCTATAGCTTCACGAATTTATTTAAAAGCATCCTGTAAAAATAGAAAATTATTACAAAACATAAATTTTTAATTTAAAAAATTGGTAAACCCCATTGGTCTCTTGGTAAGGAGGAACACTTACTTTGTCATTCCATTTGTAACTCAAAACAGGTATGTACTCCCTTGGCTTTGGGTTTTTAGGTTTTAATTTTATACCTAAAGGCAGGATTGGTGTCCACGCTCTTTATTGTAGTGAAGGATTCGCCATAGCTTCAAAAATTTATTTAGCAGTACCCTGTAAAAATAGAAAATTATTACCAAACACTAATTTTTAACTAAAAATCTATTAAACCTTATTGGTGTCTTCGGAATGCGGGTATACTCACTTTATCATTCCATTTGTTATTCATCGAAACATACGTCTGGGACTCCATTGGTTTTTCTTAATGAATGGTGTTTTAAGTGATGAAAGCAAAATTAACTTTAACATTCTTTTATCTTACATTTATTTATCTTTTAGAAAACTAATTTATTATTATTTATTAATTTATTTTTATTTTATTTATCAATTTCCTTTTTACGTTTTTATAACACAAAAAATAAACAAACAACGCACACAAAAAAAATGAAAATGGCGGTCTGTATTTGTTTTTTTGTTGTTTTCTTTCGATAAATTTTTGTGCAGGTAATTTGCGTTATTGTGCAAGCTACTTGGTTATTTTACATAAAAAATGAATTATGTTACTTTAACATCGACAAGCATAATATTAGCAAAAATTTGGTAAAAATTTTTTTTTGGTATGAAAAAAGTTTTACCAAGTAGGATTGCTCAATCTTACACAGATTTTTTTTTTGCGTGTACAGTTCTGTTTATAAATTCTGTAGAATAAAAATATTAATGAGGAGCAAAGTAATTGATATTTATTCGGCATATGTTAAGATTAGGGCCTTGGATCCTAATTTGATAAAATTTTGTGGTTTGGTAGAGGGGTCAAAGATACATCGAGTGGCACCAATTTCAAGGAGCGGTCACGCCCTCTTTCGAGTGGGCGGGCCTTCAAAGTTAAAACTTTTTTCTTAAATATCTTAAAAAGTACTTATTCGATTTGAATGAAATTGGTATCATTCGAAAGCTTAATGAAATTCCTTTCGAATATTCCTTTACATAAAAAAATTTCATTAACCCGTTAAGCACCAAAACGCGATTTTAATTTTTTTTTTTTTTAATTTTCAAATATCTCACAAATGTAACGTATATAAGGTCATACAAGGAACACATAGGTGTGTAGCCAAGTTCCTAAGCTTTCATTTGGTCTTTTATTCGAATCTCTAACTCTTCTAACATCAGAGATATAAAGGGTTAAATTTTTGGTGGTAATTTTTGGGCTGAACCAGCAGAAAAGCTTTCTTTAGCGAAGCCGCTAAAGGAATCTATGGAGTTTGTAATCCCTAAGCCCGGCCGAAGGCCGTACGCAGAAAAGCTTTATTTAGCGAAGCCGTTTGGGCTGAATCTATGGAGTTTGTAATCCCTAAGCCCGGCCGAAGGCCGCTACGCAGAAAAACTTTATTTAGCGAAGCCATTTGGGCTGAAGCTATGGAGTTTGTACGCAGAAAAGCTTTCTTTAGCGAAGCCGCTAAAGGAATCTATGGAGTTTGTAATCCCTAAGTCCGGCCGAAGGCCGCTACGTAGAAAAACTTTATTTAGCGAAGCCGTTTGGGCTGAACCTATAGAGTTTGTACGCAGAAAAGCTTTCTTTAGCGAAGCCGCTAAAGGCATCTACGGAGTTTGTAATCCCTAAGCCCGGCCGAAGGCCGCTATGCAGAAAAGCATTATTTAGCGAAGCCGTTTGGGCTGAACCTATGGAGTTTGTACGCAGAAAAGCTTTCTTTAGCGAAGCCGCTAAAGGAATCTATGGAGTTTGTAATCCCTAAGCCCGGCCGAAGGCCGCTATGCAGAAAAGCTTTATTTAGCGAAGCCGTTTGGGCTGAACCTATGGAGTTTGTACGCAGAAAAGCTTTCTTTTGCGAAGCCGCTAAAGGAATCTATGGAGTTTGTAATCCCTAAGCCCGGCCGAAGGCCGCTACGCAGAAAAGCTTTATTTAGCGAAGCCGTTTGAGCTGAACCTATAAAGTTTGTACGCAGAAAAGCTTTCTTTAGCGAAGCCGCTAAAGGAATCTATGGAGTTTGTAATCCCTAAGCCCGGCCAAAGACCGCTACGCAGAAAAACTTTATTTAGCGAAGTTTGGGCTTAACCTATTAAGTTTGTACGCTAAGGTTAAGGTCTATTCTCACTTAAGTTTTAAAACATGTTTTAAGAAATTTATTTATGCTATTACAGTATATTGTCAGATTAAAACAAAAAATGTAGTTAAAACCGTTTTCAGCGGAAAAAAATTGAAGCAATGCCAGTAGAATAGAGTAGTGTAAAATCAATTCTTAACATAACAAAAAAAAAAATAAATCTAACTTTGACCTTTAATATCTCGGTTAATTTTAGAGCTACAACGCCAGTGGTTGGCTCAAATTAAAGCTTAATATCTTGGCTACCAATCAGTTTGGTCTAAATTTGTACTTATATACGTGCAGTTTTGAGATATCAACCATTTTTTAAAAAAAGTCATGACAAAAAACTTTTAAAGCGGGTTTTAGCACTTAAGGGGTTAATTAAACTGAGTCACACCTTCGACATTATTGAAAGGTATTTGTATAAGCTTTCGAATGCAACTAATCTCGTCCAAATAGGACAAGTAGTTTTTAAGATATTTACAAAAGAATTTTTAACTTTGAAGCCCCGCCCCTCCGAAAGGGGGCGTGACCGCTCCTTGAAATTGGTACCACTCGATGTATTTTTGACCCCTCTACCAACCCACAAAATTTTATCAAATTTAGGGTCAAGGCCGCCATCTTAACAAGTTCCATTTTTAATATTTGAAAAGTTATGTTAGTAACGCCCTTTTGTCTTGTAATTTTCAGAAACACAAAAAGCCCTAACTGCACTGAAGATGTTTAAAAACACCAAGCAGATGTGTTATAAAATGTAACAACATGCTAACAAAATTTTATACTGAATGTTGTTTTATCATATAGAACTCTAACAAAATGTGGGCGGTATTGGAAAAAGGGGCGTGGCACCTGCTATATAACCTTACACTGCAAAATGTCTCATTTTAGATTCTGTTAAACACATGCTAACTTAATTTGATACAAAATGTCAATTTACCATTTTAAAGCTCCATGTCAAATGAGGTTGGAACAGGACAAAGGGTATGGCCCGAAATAACCTAATGCATTAAAATGCTTTAACCTTTTAACGACCACAGGCAACTATACTTCCTAAATGATTTTTTGCGATTTTTTTTTGTTCAAGTAAAAGATAGGATAAATGTGCTAAAATATGAATTATAGAAGAGTTTTAGAGAAACAAAAGTTTTTGTTTTCATTAAGTCTCTAACTGGGTCCACTTACTCACTATAAGTTCTCAAAGTTTGCGAAGTAATAAATATATTAGGGACAAAATCATATTTACTTGACAGGCGAAATAAGGGTAAAGAAGGGGGTTCAGAAATCCAAATTCTTGTAGAATAACTATTATTAAGTTGCATTTCTTAAAGATCACAGCGAGTACAAAACAGCGTAATATGGGGGAAGGAGGGGCCCATTTTTTTTATGAGTAACTATTATTAGGTCAGAAATTACGAAAATTGAAAGAATCAAAAACACTTCGGTCAAAAATGTATGGTCGTCAAAGCGTTTACTCGGCTTCTGGAAAATTTCTTAAGATCTACAGTAAATATTGGGAATTTGATAGATATCTCACTCGCATCCCACAAAGCTCCTAAAGGAAAATACCTTAGCTTTATTTTGAGTTAAAAAAGGGCCGGTTTTAAAAAAATGCCAAATAAGTTTTTGATTTTGCAAAAAAAAAGTAAAAAAAAATTTTTTTTGAAAGATTAAAGAAATGGCTATCTGAAACTCTCGGGACACATTTTGCTAGGAACATTAGGTAATCAGTTACATGGATGCAAAAAACACCTGTTTGCCCAAAATGTAAAATTACGGCCCCCTCTAACTCAAAAAGTTATTTACCGATCTCGCTGAAAAATTGTGACTAAACTACTATTGGTTTTAAAAGTTGTGTCACTTAAGATGAAAACCCCCATATGTAAATGATGAAATTTGGCACAGGTTGTTATTTTATCTTTCCTAAGCCCTGTATTTAATGTTAGCGATATTAGACATCAACTTGTTTTTTATTTCTGTCCCTTTTTATGAAGAAATTATAAGCTTCCCAATGAAGGGGGGGGGGGTAATTATGAAACTTGATAGTCGTCAAACGTATCGTTTCCATCGTTATTCCATTACCATATAGTACCATTTTATGGTAATAGAATAATGAGCTCACAATGACGATTGACGATTATCAAGTTACATAATTAGCCCCCTGTATTTTTTGTAATAATAGCAAAAATTATAATTAAAAACATTTTTTTTTTTACTAATTTAACGAAAAATTTACTTTGAATTTTATTCAATCGGAATAAAGAACTTCCAATTATGTTTTTTATAGTCATTTATTATATTGTTATTAAATTTTATGTAGAATTTATATCTTACTTAAGACTAATTGTACTGCATAAATTGCGAGGAACACGGGCCTGAAGGGGTTAATTGGTAAATTTCTAAACTTTATTTTTTTTGTACATATCCCAGCAAAATGTTCGATTCCAAAGAATCGGTTGTGGAATCAACTATACTACCCTGCAATCGATTCTACTATGCATTGCATCATCGATGATTTTTGTTTGAGATTGTCACGAAAGCAATACATCCTTTTTCTCCAAACTAGAACAAATATCTGTTCTACGGAATCTATTCTAGAATATGTTGCATATAGTGGTACAAAAAGGGATTCCGCGATTTTTTAACGGTTACATATCTGTTCCATGTAATGAATTATGGAACCAGTTCTGAATAATTAAATGAATTTTTTTTTTAAATTTTTTATTTTTTTTCTTTACAAAAATTTTACAACTAAAGACACAAGTACATATAAACTATCAATAGCTGTGTTCGCGAACTCAATAAATTGTACGAATTTGTACAAATTATCACAAATTTTGTCTAAAAGTCGTTCGCGTACTTTAAAAACCCAGTAACGAGAGAGAAAATAAGAGAAAAAAGTGACAGTTCTATTTTAGAAACTTGCAAGTTTTTACTGGATAAATTTTTGCCAGCAAGAATTATCAAGCACAAAAAACATATGTTTTAAAAATATATGATTATATTTTTGTAAACAAAATACAAAATATTCTGCAGTTACATTTTTGTGTATAAAATATGATTTAATATCAACGAATTATTAAAAAAAATACATCCTAAAATTAAATTTCTTGTATTAGCAAGTTAAAAAATAAATACTATCAAACCAAAAATTTACAAATGAAGGCAAAATTTTTTAAAAGCTGATTTAAGTCAGCTGTTTAACTAACTTGAAAATTTTTACGGATTTCTGTTTGCGAACTTTTTACAATTTTTCCTTTTTAAGAGCGATTTCTTTTTTACTCTCTAAAATTTTGTTGCTTGATAATTTTTACTGGGAAAGTACGCAAACAGACTTAATAATTTTACCACAATAATCTTATTAAGAGAAAATCTATAGACTTATGTATTAAGGATTTAAACAACCAATAAAAACGAAGGAGAGAACTACACCAATAGAACTAATTAAAATAATATAAGATAACAGAATATATTTATGAAACCCGAAACTTTCCACAGAAAAAATGGCTCAGCACCACACTTTTTCTTTAGGAAAAATGTCTCAAAATCTTAGAATTGTTGTTATGGGAAGAGTATATTTTTTGTAAAAATTTGTCAGATTGTGACACATTTTTTCTATAGAAAAAGTCGCAGATTCTGAGATTTTTTTCCCATAGAAAAAGCCTCCGATTCTGAGAGTTTTTTCGTAAAGAAAAATTCACAGATTCTAAAAAAAAAAATTCCTATTGAAAAAGTCTCAGATTCTGAGACATTTTTTCTATAGAAAAAGTCTCAGATTCTGAGACATTTTTCCTATAGAAAAAGTCTCAGAATGTGAGACATTTGTTCTATAGAAAAAGTCTCAGATTCTGAGATATTTTTCCTATAGAAAAAGTCTCAGATTCTGAGACATTTTTCCTATAGAAAAAGTCTCAGATTCTGAGACATTTTTCCTATAGAAAAAGTCTCAGATTCTGAGACATTTTTCCTATAGAAAAAGTCTCAGATTCTGAGACATTTTTCCTATAGAAAAAGTCTCAGATTCTGAGACATTTTTCCTATAGAAAAAGTCTCAGATTCTGAGACATTTTTCCTATAGAAAAAGTCTCAGATTCTGAGACATTTTTCCTATAGAAAAAGTCTCAGATTCTGAGACATTTTTCCTATAGAAAAAGTCTCAGATTCTGAGACATTTTTCCTATAGAAAAAGTCTCAGATTCTGAGACATTTTTCCTATAGAAAAAGTCTCAGATTCTGAGACATTTTTCCTATATTTTTAATTAACGTCATACAAATATTTTTATTTTAATTTATTTGCGCATTTTAGTGATTGGTCCGGATTTAATTAATTTTTTAATTAAATCTACGAATTTTTTAATTAATTAATTTCCTATAGAAAAAGTCTCAGATTCTGAGACATTTTTCCTATAGAAAAAGTCTCAGATTCTGAGACATTTTTCCTATAGAAAAAGTCTCAGATTCTGAGACATTTTTCCTATAGAAAAAGTCTCAGATTCTGAGACATTTTTCCTATAGAAAAAGTCTCAGATTCTGAGACATTTTTCCTATAGAAAAAGTCTCAGATTCTGAGACATTTTTCCTATAGAAAAAGTCTCAGATTCTGAGACATTTTTCCTATAGAAAAAGTCTCAGATTCTGAGACATTTTTCCTATAGAAAAAGTCTCAGATTCTGAGACATTTTTCCTATAGAAAAAGTCTCAGATTCTGAGACATTTTTCCTATAGAAAAAGTCTCAGATTCTGAGACATTTTTCCTATAGAAAAAGTCTCAGATTCTGAGACATTTTTCCTATAGAAAAAGTCTCAGATTCTGAGACACTTTTCCTATAGAAAACGTCTCAGATTCTGAGACATTTTTCCTATAGAAAAAGTCTCAGAATGTGAGACATTTGTCCTATAGAAAAAGCCTCAGATTCTGAGATATTTTTCCTATAGAAAAAGTCTCAGATTCTGAGACATTTTTCCTATAGAAAAAGTCTCAGATTCTGAGACATTTTTCCTATAGAAAAAGTCTCAGATTCTGAGACATTTTTCCTATAGAAAAAGTCTCAGAATCTGAGACATTTTTCCTATAGAAAAAGTCTCAGATTCTGAGACATTTTTCCTATAGAAAAAGTCTCAGATTCTGAGACATTTTTCCTATAGAAAAAGTCTCAGATTCTGAGACATTTTTCCTATAGAAAAAGTCTCAGATTCTGAGACATTTTTCCTATAGAAAAAGTCTCAGATTCTGAGACATTTTTCCTATAGAAAAAGTCTCAGATTCTGAGACATTTTTCCTATAGAAAAAGTCTCAGATTCTGAGACATTTTTCCTATAGAAAAAGTCTCAGATTCTGAGACATTTTTCCTATAGAAAAAGTCTCAGATTCTGAGACATTTTTCCTATAGAAAAAGTCTCAGATTCTGAGACATTTTTCCTATAGAAAGTCTCAGATTCTGAGACATTTTTCCTATAGAAAAAGTCTCAGATTCTGAGACATTTTTCCTATAGAAAAAGTCTCAGATTCTGAAACATTTTTCCTATAGAAAAAGTCTCAGATTCTGAGACATTTTTCCTATAGAAAAAGTCTCAGATTCTGCGACATTTTTTCTTCAGAAAAAGTCTCAGATTCTGAGACATTTTTCCTTCAGAAAAAGTCTCAGATTCTGAGACATTTTTCCTTTAGAAAAAGTTCCAGATTCTGAGACATTTTTCCTCTAGAAAAAGTCTCACATTCTGAGACATTTTTCCTTTAGAATAAGTCTCAGATTCTGGGACATTTTTCCTATAGAAAAACATTTTTCCTATAGAAAAAGTGTCAGATTCTGAGACATTTTTCCTATAGAAAAAGTCTCAGATTCTGGGACATTTTTCCTATAGAAAAACATTTTTCCTATAGAAAAAGTCTCAGATTCTGAGACATTTTTCCTATAGAAAAAGTCTCAGATTCTGAGACATTTTTCGTACAGAAAAAATCTCAGATTCTGAGACATTTTTCCTCTCAAAAATTATGTTAAACTGTGGATACATACATGCTATAACCTTGATCATTCCTTTACAATGAATATTATATCCCACGCTTCTAGTTTTGAGAAAATGGATAAAATATGCTTCTTAATATTTCCATGAGTACAGCCGACAGCATCAGTTCTCATAAATTACATCTTAAAATAAGTATTTTGTGCAATCTGAAAGAAACCATAAAACAAATTGTAAGTACCACGTACATATACCAAATTAAGATGTGCACTTACGTTTTTTCTGCCATATGTATCCAGAATGTATTTAAAATCACAATTAATGCTGCGAAAATCAAAAGTTTTGTCCACAAAAAGATAACAAATAAATATTTTTTTTTTATAAACTTTATTTTTCTGTTTGACATTTTTTTCAAAAATTATAAGTTTTTTTTATTGATTCCGTGGAAACAGTAGAGGAATGGAGTAACATTACTGGGGAATCTATTCTAGAATACATTGCCAAAGAAACAATTCCAAAAAATTTTGCTGGGTATACATATATTTTTCTTATTGGTGGACATTGTGGAAGAAGAAGCATCAAAAAATGTTTAATCTTAAAAAATAACACTTGCATCGGCAATATTATGTATACAAATGTGTAGTTGGGGCTTTTTGTTTTAACAAATATCAAAGCATGTAGTTAGGGCTTTTTGAATTTTGTTAATAAAATCCCCATTTTTGATCAAAGGAGTCAAAATTTTCTTGTGGACATGTATTTTGATCCAATACATAAGAATCAATTAAAAACGCGATTTTGAATTTTTTGTTAGTTAGGGCCTTTTGCATTTTAGGTGACGATATATTATTGATCCTTGATTGATTATAAGACAGTTAAGTGATTTCCACAGGGCCGTCTTAAGGGGGGTTCTACCTTTAGGAACGTCTCAGAATATGAGACTTTTTCTATACGAAAAATGTCTCAGAATCTGAGACTTTTTCTATACGAAAAATGTCTCAGAATCTGAGACTTTTTCTATACGAAAAATGTCTCAGAATCTGAGACTTTTTCTATACGAAAAATGTCTCAGAATCTGAGACTTTTTCTATACGAAAAATGTCTCAGAATCTGAGACTTTTTCTATACGAAAAATGTCTCAGAATCTGAGACTTTTTCTATACGAAAAATGTCTCAGAATCTGAGACTTTTTCTATACGAAAAATGTCTCAGAATCTGAGACTTTTTCTATACGAAAAATGTCTCAGAATCTGAGACTTTTTCTATACGAAAAATGTCTCAGAATCTGAGACTTTTTCTATACGAAAAATGTCTCAGAATCTGAGACTTTTTCTATACGAAAAATGTCTCAGAATCTGAGACTTTTTCTATACGAAAAATGTCTCAGAATCTGAGACTTTTTCTATACGAAAAATGTCTCAGAATCTGAGACTTTTTCTATACGAAAAATGTCTCAGAATCTGAGACTTTTTCTATACGAAAAATGTCTCAGAATCTGAGACTTTTTCTATACGAAAAATGTCTCAGAATCTGAGACTTTTTCTATACGAAAAATGTCTCAGAATCTGAGACTTTTTCTATACGAAAAATGTCTCAGAATCTGAGACTTTTTCTATACGAAAAATGTCTCAGAATCTGAGACTTTTTCTATACGAAAAATGTCTCAGAATCTGAGACTTTTTCTATACGAAAAATGTCTGAGAATCTGAGACCTTTTCTATACGAAAAATGTCTCAGAATCTGAGACTTTTTCTATACGAAAAATGTCTCAGTTCTGAGAATTTTTCTATATAAAAAATTTCTCAGTTCTGAGAATTTTTCTATATAAAAAATTTCTCAGTTCTGAGAATTTTTCTATATAAAAAATTTCTCAGTTCTGAGAATTTTTCTATATAAAAAATGTCTCAGAATCAGACTTTCTATACGAATAATGTTTTAGAATCTGAGACTTTTTCTATACGAAAAATGTCTCAGTTCTGAGAATTTTTCTGTATAAAAAATATCTCAGAATCTGAGACTTTCTATACGAACAATGTTTCAGAATCTGAGATTTTTTTATACGAAAAATGTCTCAGTTCTGAGAATTTTGCTATATAAAAAATGTCTCAGAATCTGAGACTTTTTTATACGAAAAATGTCTCAGAATCTGAGACTTTCTATATATTTTTTTTTTATAGTTTGATCACATGATCAATTATTTTTATTTATTTTTTCTAATTATTTACAACTCATTTTTAATAAATTCCACCTAACCGAGAACTGGTAACAATGACCGTCGTCTCGTTGTAGCGAAAAAACCCAAGGGTTCTAATGGGAATCGAACCCACGACCCCCACGTTGAAAGGCTAGCACGCTACCAACTATCCTACGGGGGCCCCCTATACTTTCTTTCTATACGAACAATGTTTCAGAATCTGACACTTTTTCTATACGAAAAAAGTCTCAGAATCTGAGACTTGTTCTATACGAAAAATGTATCAGAATCTGAGACTTTCTGTACGAAAAATGTCGTAGATTCTGAAACTTTTTCTCTACGAAAAATGTTTTAGAATCTGAAACTTTTTCTCTACGAAATATGTTTTAGAATCTGATACTTCTTCTATACGAAAAATGTCTCAGAATCTGAGACTTTTTCTTTACGAAACTTTTTCTTGGTGAAACTCATTCTAATTGGAAACCGTCTTCCGTGCTGTGGTTGTTCTGTTCCTGCATTCATTTAAATTTTCTTTCCTAGTGTAGAAACAGAACAAGCCCGGTACGATTTTTTCCATACGATTTTACAGATAAATCCGGTGGCCGGCGCCGGTGTGAAATAAAACTTGTTCTAATTTTTAAAGGTGGTAAAACTCATTCTAATTGGAAACCTTCTGTTCTTGCATTAATTTAAATTTTCTTTCCTACTTGTAGATTTTTATTCATTTGATAGTGTGTATTCTAATTGGATTCTGATTGCAATTTCAAATTGGATTCAAAATATTTTTCTACAAAACAAATGAACACCTGCACTTGAACATAACAACGGCACGGGGGACGGTTTTCCAATTAGAATGACTTTCACCACCTTTAAAAAATAAGATAAATTTTATTTCACACCGGCGCCGGTTTTAGAGTAGAAACAGAATAAGCCCGGCACGACTATTTCAATACGATTTTACAGATAAAACCGGTGGCCGGCGCCGGTGCGAAATAAAACTTGTTCTATTTTTTAAAGGTGGCAAAACTCATTCTAATTGGAAAACGTCCCCCGTGCAGTGCTTATTCTGTTCCTGCACTTATCTGACAAATCGTATGAAAAAATCGTGCGGGCTTGTTCAGTTTCTACTCTAAAAAAGAATTCGTCAAAAAGTCTCCACGTGAATATTTTTCCAGTGGGCTAATCTACTTTCCATTATAATACGTATTGAAACAATATCGTGTGTAGGATCAAAGGGTGCCCCAAAGTGTATCCGACAGCTTCCAGCCTCCAAATGAGAAGTTCACTCATTTGTAAACGAGTTCCTATTAAATCGAAGACCACTAAAGAGGACGTATGATGCTGGAAAGTGGGTGCACCTACTAGAAAAATATTCTAGCGTAGTCTTTTTAATGAATTCTTCTTTAGTACAGGAAGAGAACAAGCCCGGCACAACTTTTTAGTGATACCTCGGAGTGCGTTATAACAGGGTTTGACTGTAGAATGAGTTTCACCACCTTCAAAAAATAAAACAAGTTTTATTTCACTCCGGCACCGGCCACCGGGTTTATCTGTAAAATCGTATGGTAAAAGTTGTGCCGGGCTTGTTTTGTTTCTACTTATGTTGAGTAGTAGATGATTTTCTGCCAGTACCGCTCCTCTCTGGAGTCAAAATTAGGTTGCGTCCTGCAACACTTTTAAAATTGGACACCAGTCTAAAAACATTATCATCCGCGCATCCGAAAGAAGTTTACGCCATGTGCCTTTTTAATACCGCCCTTATTGTGGGCGTGGCAGCAAAAATTGCAGAAAATCATATTTTTAGAAATTTTGAGAAAGATAATAGGTTATTGGGAGATTAATTTCATCAAATCATAATTTTTTACACATTTAATTATTTCATATAAAGTGGTAACATTGGTTTAAACTTAACTTTCAAATTTTAGCTTAACCCATATTAAAATCTTTTCCCAGTTTTACTCATATTATTCTTGTATCACCTATGCAAGTACTCTATTTGTATACCCTCCACTCTAGAAATAGAGGGTATATATAAGTTTGTCATTCCGCTTGTAACATCTCAAGATATTGGTCTAGGGCCCTATAACGTATTCATTATCCTCGACTGTCAGTCTGTTCGTCTGTCCGACCGTTGAAAACGCGCTAACTTTTGAAAGAGGCAGCTGAAGTTTGGCATATTTATTTTATTTTTATTTCTAATTTAAGAACCAAGGGTTTAATGCCAAATATGGTTCAAATACTACTCCATTATCAAAAATTACAAATAAAAAAAAAAGTTATTTTTTAATAAACAATTTCTTAAAACTAAAAAGTTCTATAATTAACCTAAATACTAAAAACTAAAGGCCCTAACGAGCTGATAACAGAAATTTATATAAAAAATTATATGGTGAAGTAAAGAGCATCAAAATGTTGTTTAAGTTTACGCTTAAAGGTGGTATCCGTGAATTGAAATAATTTTAAATTTATGGGTAGGATGTTCCACACCCTAGTTATACGTACATGAAATGATCTTTCATATATAGATGAGGATATACGGTGACATTTTATCTGAGGGTTTCTACTTGATCTAGAAAATCTAAAATCATCTCTAATGTACTCGGGACAGTTCGCATAACGACTTTAACAAAATTCTCAATTTAATAAAATTCTCAAAAGAAAACCCAACAAAGTCCTTTACAAAGGGAGATACATGATCCCTTAATCTCAGTTTGTAAATGTATCTAATAATACGGTTAAAAGTAAGATGCAGCCTTCTTAGAACAACGCTGTTGGTACCTGAAAATACTTCCATAGCATAAATAATCTGCGACATGAGCAATGAACTGGCAACATGCTTTCTCACGCGAAGAGGCAAATATAAATCTAATGAATATAACCGTCTAATGGTACTATTAACACGGGAACAAATGTGATCAATAGGGATGAGATTTCCATGCAAATGCATGTTTTTTGTCGATAGTCTAAAAACGATATCGACCAATTATCTTTCCGAATCAAGAAATTTGAGTTAAAATGGCATTGATTTGTTTTTGCATATTTTTGCATATTTTGGTGAAAATGCATATTTTTGCATATTTTGGTTTTAAATGCATATTTTGTGCATATTTCCAACTTTTAAGTGCATATTTTTGCATATTTTGGCATAAATTACCAAAAACCCAAATTGAAATTTATTTGTTATTTTAAATTTTAAAAATTTATTTTGGAAATAAGAAAAATTTTTTTTTTCTTTAAAATTTTTTTTATAGATTGTGTTAATTTCTAAAAAATCTTGCTTATATAAAGTTTTAAATGTTACTATT
Organism: Pegoplata infirma; assembly: GCA_963921195.1. Classification (NCBI taxonomy): domain Eukaryota; kingdom Metazoa; phylum Arthropoda; class Insecta; order Diptera; family Anthomyiidae; genus Pegoplata; species Pegoplata infirma. Next base: position 38,294,020 of record OY992536.1, read on the forward strand.
TAGACCCGGCGTTACTTTTTGCTTTTTAAGAAGTTTTTCCTATGAAAACAAGATTTTTATTGCATACATTTTATTTTTTAGTGCATATTTTTAGGTTTTTTAGTGCATATTTAGAATTTTTTAGCGCATATTTTAAGCGCATATTTTCGATTTTTTAGTGCATGAAAATCTTATCCCTAGTGATCAATATGTTTTGAGAAACTCAAATTATTATCTATAAAAACGCCTAAACATTTCATTTTAGAAACGAAACTTAGCCTCACATTATCCAACGATAAATTTAAGTCATTCGAATCTAAACCAAAACACATTGTCCTAGTTTTACCAGGATTAATATTCAACCCATTCTCACGCATCCACAGACTGATTTAGCTAAGAAAAAAATCAATGTTGGCTTTTAACACATCTAAAAATTGTTTATCTGATGAAAACAAAATCTGAACATCATCAGCATATACAAATGTCTCAATTGAGTTATTATCAAAAATATTAACAAAATCATTCAGGTACATCATAAACAAAATGGCGCCAATTACTGATCCCTGAGGTACACAACTAGTAACCTCCAAGGTCAATGACTCCCTACCACCAACTGATACAAACTGCGATCGATCACGGAGATACGACTGCACCAGCTTACAGGCTGATTTAGAAAAATTATACATACTACATAATTTGGTCACCAACTTTGAATGCAAAACTTTATATGCATATATGTTGGGCATTTTATCTGGTCAGGTTAGTATTGCATTTCAGCAATATCGGTCCAATGGTTCCAAAGTTATAAGCAAAAGATTGAATTCCGGCAAGGGTTTTTTTTGCTAACTCTGGGGCTGTTTAAGTTTGTAACATATATTTGTCGTTTCCCTATTCTAGTTATTTTTTTAATTTCAGCAAAATCGGTGCAGTGGTTCTAAAGTTATAAGCAAAACATGGAATTTCAGATTAATTTCACCTTAATTTCACCAAACTTTAAAAATTCAAGGTTTAAAAAGTATTTTCGTCACTCAAAAATATTTTTACATTAAAAAAAAATTACATAGGAAAAAAATTTCACAATAAAAAAAGTCAATTTTTTTTTACAAAAATTACTAAAAAAAAAAGTTTTTTACTCCAAATAAAATATTTCTAATCAAATTCGTTAAATTTTTTTTCACGTTGAAAAATTTATTATCTCTTTAAAAGGGTATTATGGAGGGTATTTATGGATTCGGCCAAGTCGAATTTAACTTTTCTACCTTGTTTTTTTATTAACATAAACTAGATTATAATACATTTCCATCTCCACCTCGTTTTCTTTCATTGAACTAACAAGTATTTTATTTATGCGAACATCTCGTTTGTTTGTTATTTTATTCTTTTTGCCTAGTTTTCATGTTTCGTTGTTCTCACATCTTTACACCGGCTGTTATTTAGAATTTGAAATTAGAAAATGTTTTATTACAATTTTAGTTTACTTTTATTTTAACATTTCATTTGGGTTTTTAATTTAGATTTTTATTTTTGTTCAAGTTGTTTGTTTATATCATTTGGATATTTTTGTAAAGGTCATTCAACTCCGCAAGCAAAATTTTTATTTTTTGTTTTAAAATATTTGAATAAAACCGAGGAGATTTTTTTTGTCTGTCTCATATTTTTAAAATAAAAAAATTTTAAGGAAAAACGAATGGCATTAAAATTGTATTTTAAAACGTTGTTGTATTTTAGTAAAAATGCAATTTAAAAATTTTTCTAATCACATTTTAATGTAGTTTTAGTTGTTTTTACCCTGACATTGTGTAATTTTTGTATGTGTTTTATGCTAATCCTAATAATAGAATAAAACTATTATTTTTATTTTATTTTTATACCCTCCACTCTAGTGATAGAGGGTATATATAAGTTTGTCATTCCGTTTGTAACACCTCAAAATATTGGTCTAGGACCCCATAAAGTATATATATTCATGATCCTCGATCGATTTTAAAACGATCTAGCGATGTCCGTCCGTTCGTCCGTCCGTCTGTCCGTCTGTCTGTCTGTCTGTTGAAAACACGCTAACTTTTGAAAGACTTTACGGAGGCTCCTGAAGTTTGGCATATATGTTGGGCATTTACCTGGTCAGGTTGGTATTGCAATCCAGCGAAATCGGTCCAGTGGTTCAAAAGTTATAAGCAAATGAGTGAATTTCGGCAAGGGTTTTTCTGGAATTTACGAGATAAAACATACGGTAACTTTCGAACTGCAATTCTGAGGGTGCTGAAGTGTGGCATATATATTTGCCGTTCCTCTGGTCCGGTTCGATTTAAATTTCAGCTAAATCGGTTAAGTGGTTCAAAAGTTATTAGCAAAACCGTAAATTTCAGATTAGTTTCACCTTAAATTCACGTGTTGAAAGCCCGTTAAACATGTTTTAAAAACATTTTAATATTAAAATATTTTACAAGGTATTTTCGTCACACAAAATATTTTTACACTGAAGCAAAAAAAAAAAACACTCAAAAAAAATTTTACACTCAAAAAAAATTTTACACTCAAAAAAAATTTTACACTCAAAAAAAAAAATTATAATAAAAAAAAGTTTTTTTACACAAAATAAAATATTTCTAACCAAAAATTTTATTTTTTTCACGTTAGAAAATTTACTATCACTTAAAAAGGGCATTGTGGAGGGTATTCATAGATTCGGCCAAGTCGAATTTAACTTTTCTACTTGTTTGCTAATATGACATTCACCTGAATGAATATTGTTGTTAAAGATGGAAGTATTGAATACTTTATTATTGTGAAAAACATAATTTCAATATTATAAAATATTTCAAGTTTTTAATATAAATATTTTAAGTTTTAAAAAATGGCAACGCTGCACAGTGGGTTAAAACATATGTTAACTGGGGATTAATTCAGAAAAGCCCTTTATTATTAATATTTATATTTTTATACCCTCCACTTAGTGATAGAGGGTATATATAAGTTTGTCATTCCGTTTGTAACTCATCGAAATATCGGTCTTGGACCCCATAAAGTATATATATTCATGATGCCCGATCGATTTTAAGACATTCTAGCGATGTCCGTCTGTCTGTCTGTCTGTGGAAAATGCTCTCGCGGACAAAATATTGCACAGAGATGACTGAAACTTACCATATATATTGGAAGTTCTCCCGAGAAGTTTGGTATTGCATTTGAGCGATATCGGTTCAGCGGTTCAAAAGTTATGAAAGAAAATGTAAGCACACCTCAAAAATTTCAGTACATTCAACATAACCTAAAAATACAAAATGCTTTAATTCGGCTTCTGGTTGACATATGAGAACATAATTGAACTCCAAATGGTATTTAAACAAGTACGAACATATTTTTTGACAAAAAAAGAAAAAATCGCGGATTTTTTTTTTACCAAAATTTTTTTCGCGGAAATTTTTTTTCAATTTTTTTTTTTCAAAAGTAATTTCCTTTTAAATAAAGTTGTTTGCAGTAATCTTTTTGAAATTGTGGAGGGTATCACTACATTCGGCAAGGCCGAATTTAACTTTTTTACTTGTTTTAGACTAGCTATGCATTATTTAGTAAAAAAAAATGTTTTACAAAAAAAAAAAAATTATAGAAAATATTTTTTATTAAAAAAGAAGATATAAACTTTTTATAAAAATTGGCTCCTACCGCTCTAATTGCTCAAAGGGTGCCCCAAGAGATGTCAAATGTGTGACCGACCCCAAATATTTCAATATATTTCAATCCCAACATTTTCTTAGAATATACCTACCCTCTATCTTTAACCCTTAAGGTGGTCCCCATACAATTGTTTTTTATTTTTTTTAAATTTATTTTATGAAATCAGCTCCTACCGCTCCCATGGTGCGTCTTAGAGTATTTATCAATAACACCGATCCCCATTAATTTTTACCCCCCAACATTTTTTTGGAACATACTTATACCGCATCTCCACTCGATAATGGGGCTCCCATACAAAATGTAATTTTTATAAAATCTGCTCCTATAGAACTAACTGCTCCAAGGGTGCCCCTAGAGATGCGAATGTGTGACTGACCCCAAATATTTTTTCAACGCCAACATTTTCTTAGAATATACCTACCCTATCTATCCCTTTATCTTTAGCTCTTAAGGTGGTCCCCATACATTTTTTTTTTATTTTTTATAAATTTGTATTATGAAATTAGCTCCTACCGCTCCCATGGTGCGTCGTAGAGTGGTATCCACTAAGACTGACGCCCATTAATTTTTACCCCCCAACATTTTTTCGGAACATACTTATACCGTATCTCCACTCGATAATGGGGCTCCCATACAAAATGCCATTTTTATAAAATCTGCTCATACAGATCTAACTGCCCCAAGGGTGACCCTAGAGATGTCGAATGTGTGACCGGCCCCCAATATTTTTTCAACCCAAACATATTCTTAGAATATACCTACCCTGTATCTTTAACCCTTAAGGTGTTCCCCATACAAATTTTATTTATGGAATCAGTTGCTACCGCTCCATGTGGCTCCTAGAGATTGAAATGTGAGATCAACTATCATTATTTTTTTCCTACAACTTTTTTTTGAACATACGCACCCCGTATGTCCTCTAACTAATAATGCCCTTTTTGAAATGTTTTCCAGCTTTTTTTTAGCAACTGGAGTTCTTTCACAAAAATATAAATAAGTAAAAAAACGCGGTGTTTCTGCAAAAGTTTTCTTTGGAATATATAAGCTAAAACACCATATTAAAAGAGTATTTAATAAAATTTGCTTGATCGCGACCTGAAATTTGTTGAAACTCAATAGGTGTGTTCCAGAACGTTACCGCGGGTGCCCGCGGGTACCCAAACCAGCCCGAAAAGCGTTCCCGTACGCAAAAATTGGGTAAATGAGAGAGTTTTTGAGAGAATAAATTACTTTCTCATTTTACCGAACTTACCCGCACTTTTTTTTCGGGTAAATTGGTAACAGTCAGATGTTAAAAAAACAGCTGATTTTTTTTGTGAAGCTAAATTGGAAATTTAAATAAAATAAACAACTAAACCAAAGAAAAGTGTTATTTCAATACAAAAAAAGATAATTTGTTATTAAAATAAACTTTTACAATTTGTTTTCTTGTTAAAAGTAATTTTTCTTACGAAAATATTTTAGCGTTATTGGTTTGTTTACATTTTCTATTATTTTGGGCTTGAAATGTGGTTTTTAGCGTTCCCGTACTTTTGTGCATTTTTGTGGTATCGTGAGAGGTTTTTTGATTTTCTCTCATTTTACCGAACTTTTCCCGGAAAGTTCTGGAACACACCTAATATTTATATCGAAAATACCCCAAATATGGAGCACTTTTTAAAAAAATATTAAAAATATTTGCAAAACATTTATCTTAAAAAAAAATTATGTAATTATGGAGCCAAATACCTAAAGTTGATGGTTCCATTTTAATATATTTACTTTTAGAAAGCTTCATAAGAATTATCAGCACTCGAAATATCTCAATTTTCACTTTTAGGCACGGCACGTAAAATTTTGAAAAATTATTTGACTTTGACCGTTCACAGTCAATAGAGTAATTTACGCAAAACAAAAGTTTTTGACAAATAGTGATGTAGAATTTAATTACCTTTCAGCCAGTACCAAACACGAATGTGTAGGATAAAGATCAGCTTTTGAATTAATCCTCACTTTTGGTACATTTTAACCCTCTGTGCGCTGCCAGAAACCATAAATCAAATGGCTGGACAATCGAAAAATTCAGCTGGATTTTGAAAAAATAACTGAAAATTTTAAAAATTCATGTACAGTGAGCGTCAAAAGAAAGTGTTCAGGTCTAAAATGGATGCAATTCGTTAGCAACGAAGTTAACAATAAAAACACTTATTTTTATCAATCGACTACATATGGGGCATTCCATGTGAAATCGGACACTTTGAAAAACTTTTTTTTTAGATTTTCCCAATTTGTTTACAGTTTTTAGTACCCTTCGAAAACTCCTTCGTGGTAAATTTTCAAATTTTTTTGATGACCCGTTCAAAAGATATCGAATTTTTAAAAATTGGTAGTTTGTTCCTTTACTCAAACTTCTTTTAATCATAACTTCTTCAATAATGGTCCAAATTTCAAATTTTTTTTTTCAAAATTTTTGTTTTTTTACGTACTTTCTAAAAACTGATATTTTTGTGATTTTCACCCCTGCGTAACCTCTTAAGCGGTTCCAGATCAAATTTTTCTTTGCTAGATTTTTAAATTGCGAATAACTTCTTAAATAATCAAAATACAAGCAAAAGGACGTTAATTTGGTATTTTAATTATATCTCAAAAACTAATCGATGCAGAGCAAAATGGATGATATTTTTGTCATTTTCACCCCTGCGTAACCTCTTAAGCGGTTTCAGATCAAATTTTTCTTTGCTAGATTTTTAAATTGCGAATAACTTCTTAAATAATTGAAATACAAGCAAAAGGACGTTAATTTGGTATTTTAATTATATCTCAAAAAATAATCGATGTAGAGCAAAATGGATGATATTTTTGTCATTTTCACCCCTGCGTAACCTCTTAAGCGGTTCCAGATCAAATTTTTCTTTGCTAGATTTTTAAATTGCGAATAACTTCTTAAATAATCAAAATACAAGCAAAAGGACGTTAATTTGGTATTTTAATTATATCTTAAAAACTAATCGATGTAGAGCAAAACGGATGATATTTTTGTCATTTTCACCCCTGCGTAACCTCTTAAGCGGTTCCAGATCAAATTTTTCTTTGCTAGATTTTTAAATTGCGAATAACTTCTTAAATAATTAAAATACAAGCAAAACGACGTTAATTTGGTATTTTAATTATATTTCAAAAAATAATCGATGTGGAGCAAAATGGATGATATTTTTGTCATTTTCACCCCTGCTAACCTCTTAAGCGGTTCCAGATAAAATTTTTCTTTGCTAGATTTTTAAATTGCGAATAACTTCTTAAATAATTAAAATACAAGCAAAACGACGTTAATTTGGTATTTAAATTATATATTAAAAACTAATCAGGATAGAGAAAAATTTATGATATTCTTACCCATTCATAACCCCCTTTAGCGACCCCAGATCAATTTTTCTTTGCTAGATTTTTAAATTGCGAATAACTTTTTAAATAATCAAAATATAAGCAAAGGGACGTCAATTTAGTATTTTAATTTTTTTTTTTTTAAATTAAAACTTTTTGAAAAAATTTTACTTTTTTTAAAAATAAAAACTTTTTTTGAATTTTTTTTTTAAAAATTCAACTTTTTTAAAAAGTCAGCTTTTTGTAAACTTTTTCTGAAAATTAAAGTTTTTTGAAAAAATTAAGACTTTTTTTTAAAAAATTTAACTTTTTTGATTTTTTTTTTTAAAACAAACTTTTTTGGAAAACTTCAATTTTTTTATGAATTCAACTTTTTGGTGAAATTTTTTTTTTTTTAAATTTAAGTTTTTTGAAAAGTTTTCACTTTTTTAAAAAATTTACAACTTTTTGAAAAAATTTGACTTTTTTAAAAATTAAAACTTTTTTGAAATTTTTTTTTTTTTGAAAAATTAAATTTTTTTGAAAAAGTCAACTTTTTGAGTTTTTTGAAAAAGTTGACTTTTTTAAAAATTTTTTACTTTTTTGAAAAACTTTAATTTTTAAATTCAACTTTTTGTGATTTTTTTTTATTTAAATATAAGTTTTTTGAAAAAATTTTACTTTTTTGAGAAATTTTGTTAATTTTGAAAAATTAAAATTTTTTTAAAAAAAATTCGATTTTTTTTTGAAAAATTAAAATTTTTGTAAAAAATTTAAATTTTTGTAAAAAATTAAAATTTTTTGAAAAATTAAAGTTCTTTGAAAATATCATATTTTTTAACTTTTTTGAAAAATTCAACTTTTTATGAAAAATTTGTTTTTTTTTAAAAATTAAAGTTTTTTGAAAAATTATTTGTTCTAAATGGCTTGGTTTCCAAAAAAAAAAAAACAAAATCGTTAAATATTAAATTTTCCGTTAAAAATGTTTTCCGTGAGAATGAAGCTGAAATGCAGATGAAACTGTCTCATTTCGTGCGCCACTTTCGTGTGCACGGAATATAAAAATCTCAAGCACACGAAAATGAAATATAAATGAAAATGAAATAATAAATGAAAATGAAACTTTTTTTTTAAGTTTCATTCATTCATTCTCATTTGATTACTTCTTCTTTCACTGCACACACACAAGCAACGAAAAATGAAAACAATCGAATTTTTTCAAAGCACATAAAATGAAATGAAATTAAAAACAAACAAAATTCATTTTCAAAAAATGAATGAATGTGCCAAAATGAAAGCTTCTTTCGTGAGCAAATACGTACTCTGTTTTTCAAACTACCCAAACAAAAATCAAAATTAAATGCAGTAAAAAATATGCTTTTCTTTGACCTTCTTTTGATCACCAATTTTTTTCTAAACAAAGAAAATTTATTGTTTATTAATTTAAGTACATCTAAGTGTATAGAAATGAGCAAGGAGAGGACTTTCATGCAAATGCATGTTTTTTCCTGCTTGTCTTAGAACAGCATAAACCAAATATCTTTGCGAATCGAACAATTTGCTTGAAAATGGCATCGATTCGTTAGTTCATATTTCGCTGATAATGCATATTTTTGCATATTCTGATAGGACAAGATATACTGATAAACTGGAAAGTCACCCAAACCCCTTGGCTTCTTTTGATCACCAATTTTTTTCTAAACAAAGAAAATTTATAGTTTATTAATTTAAGTACATCTAAGTGTATTGAAATGAGCAATGAGAGGACTTTCATGCAAATGCATGTTTTTTCCTGCTAGTCTTAGAACAGCATAAACCAAATATCTTTGCGAATTGAACAATTTGCTTGAAAATGGCATCGATTCGTTAGTGCATATTTCGCTGATAATGCAAATTTTTGCATATTCTGCTAGAACAAGATATACTGATAAACTGGAAAATCACCCAAACCCCTTGGCTAGAGTCTTGACACGAACCCAGGGACACTCAAGACTGCGTCGTGCAGACTTTCCGCCCTTGTAACTATGAGGCTAATATAACAAAATGGCTCCTAAGGAATGTCTGTTATTTTAAGTTAGAGTTTTAAGATTTTAATACTCATTGTTAGGCCTAAAAAGGGCGATTCAATAATAACCAAAATAAAGTTTATATAAAAAAAAATATTCTGCTAGTATTCTGCTACAAATGCATATTTTTAGGTCATACTTTGTATACAATTTTAATTTTAGCTTATTTTTTCCATTTTTTTTTTTTTAATTTTTTGTAAACATAATTATTTTTTCTGTTGGGCGGGCCACAATTTTGTTCGAGGTCAAATACCTGTCTGAGCGATTTTTTTTTAAATAAGCTAACAAAGTAAAAAAATAATATTTTTTTTCAAAAATGAACAATTTTTTTTAATTATTAGTGCATATTTTTGTAGTTTTTAGTGCATATTTCAAGATTTTTAGCGCATACACTGTTGCCAAGTTGGAGGTTTTCCCGCTAAATCTAGCGCTTTTTGTTTGGATTTAGCGGGGGAAAATTGGTTTTAGCGGGAACGGTGCTTTAGCGGGAAAATCTAGCGCTTTTTATTTGGATTTAGTGGGACAAATTTAGAGGTTTTTTACAATTTTTCTTTTTTTTTCAATCGAAAACGCCAAGTTTGTCGAATTTTAGCGCTTTTTTTTGTAATTTAGCGGGAGAATTTTGTATTTTCCCGCTAAAATTTTTTCGACCGTTTCTTGTGCGTTTTAAATGAAAAGTAAATTTTCGTAAAAAAAATAATTTGGAGGTTTTTTTTAAAATTTTTCGTTTTTGTCAATCAAAAATGCCAAGTTTTTCGGTTTTCAGCGCTTTTTTTTGTAATTTAGCGGGAAAATTTAAAATTTTCCCCGCTCAATTAATTTTTGGCGGTTTCTAGCGCTTTTTTCGTGAAATTTAGAGGTTTTTGGTTAAAAATAGTTGGCAACAGTGAGCGCATATTTAAGGCGCCTAAAACATAGTTTTTTAGTGCATGAAGGTCCTGTCCCTGGTAATGAGATATAAAAATAATTAAAAGTTTTCTTTGTTTACAAAAAATTGGTGATCGAAAGAATTTGGGGTCAAAAAAATGCAGTTGATAACTGAACTGAAAAATGAGTTGATAACTGAATTTAAACTGTTGTACTATTTTTTAAATTCTTATTGTTTGGTCTTAAAAAATTCAACTCAGAATTATTTTTTAAAAATTTTCTAAAAAAACGTCTACAAATAATTTAATTTTCCAGCACGACCCTCGTATCTCATTTAATATTTGCTCAATCTGGACGTTATCAAGCTTAAATTAAAGTTTGGAAAATTTTCTATACAGTATTTTCTTAAAAAATAGTCGATTGATAATAATAAAGGTGAGCGAAACCCAGTGGTAAAAGCTTCAAAACTATTAAATGCAGCCCTTGCAAACGTAACCGGTTGTCTTCAGATCAATAAAAAAGATAAAGTTACAGAGTTGCATTTCGCTTCAAAAAGTATTAGTGACTGCCAGTGGCGTTTAAAGGGAGGCGCCGGGGGCCCGGGCCCCCTGCGAAATGATTTAAGTAATTTCAGGGTTTAGTATAAAAACCAAGTATAAAAAAAATTCTAAAAATGTTCGAAAAACATTTCAGAATCTAAAACTTTTTCTGAAGGAAAATGATCCCAAATCGAAAAAAATTCTGCCAGAAAATGTGTCAGAATCTGATTTTTTTCGGGGAAATTAAAGCCGTTACTATTTTAATGGAAACATTTTTAAGAACCTGAAACTTTATGTATACAAAAAATGGTTCTAATCTCAGAGTCTGAAACATTTCCTATGGGAATTATAACTCAAACTCTGATAATTTCTATAGCAAAAATACTTTAGAATCTAAGAATCTTTTCTATAGGAAAAATATCTTAAAATCTAAGAATTTGAATGTTTCAGGATTTAAACCTTTTCTATATAAAAATGGTCTCAAAATCTGAATATTTTCGCTTTCGTAAATTTCACAGAATCTGATATTTTTTCCTCAAGAAAAATGTTCCAGAATTTGGCTCTTTTTTTAATTGAAAAATGTCTAAGATTCATAGACATTCCTTTTTGTACAGGAAAATTATCTTAGAATCTGAAAATTTTTCTATAGGAAAATGCCTTAGAATCTGAGATTTTTTCTAATGTCTTAAAATCTGAGATTTTTTCTAATGTCTTAAAATCTGGTACTTTTTCTATAGGAAAAATGTCTTAGAATTTAAAATATTTTGTATAGAAAATAATTTCAGAATCTTTGACTTTTTCTATAAAAAAATGTTTCAGAATTTAAGACTTTTTTTTTAAATATCTCAGAATATAAGAATTTTTCTATAGAAAAATGTCTCAGAAACTGGTACTTTTACTGTATCAAAAATATCATAAAATCTGTCCCTTTTTCTTAAGAAAAAATTTCTCTGAATCTAAGACTTTTATATAGGAAAAATGTCTTAGAATCTGAGAAATTTCTATAAAAAAATTTCTCAGAATCTGAAACTTTTTCAATTGGAAAAATGTTTTAGGAAAGATGTCTTAGAATTATTTTCTATAACAAAAATGTCTGAAAATGTTTCTGAATCAACTGTCTAAGAAATGTCTCAGAATCTGAGACCTCTTCTGCACGAAAAATGTCTAAAAATTACTAAAAAGTTTTTAACTAAAAATATTTTTCGTTTTGTAAAAATTTTTATACATTTTTTTTTACGTTTAAAAGTGTTTGTATTGTGGATTCGGCCAAGTCGAATTTAACTTTTTATACCCTCCACTCTAGTGATAGAGGGTATATATAAGTTTGTCATTCCGTTTGTAACACCTCGAAATATTGGTCTAGGACCCCATAAAGTATATATATTTATGATCCTCGATCGATTTTAAGTCGATCTAGCGATGTCCGTCCGTCCGTCCGTCCGTCTGTCTGTCTGTCCGTCCGTAGAAAACACGCTAACTTTTGAAAGACTTTACAGATTTACCTGGTCAGGTTGGTATTGCAATCCAGCCAAATCGGTCCAGTGGTTCAAAAGTTATGAGCAAAAGAGTAAATTTCGGCAAGGGTATTTCGCGAATTTACAAGATAAAAAACACGATAACTTTCGAAAGACAATAATGAGACTACTGATGCTTGGCACGTATCTTTGCCGTTTCCCGGGTCTATTTGGTTTTAAATTTTAGCTCAATCGGTCCAGTGGTTCAAAAGTTATAAGCAAAACCTTTAATTTCAGATTAGTTTCATCTAAAATGCCACGTGTTTTAACAAGTTTTAAAAGCATTGGTGGTAACTAAACAATGCTTTTCAAACTTGTTTAATTTTAAAGCGATGCTTTTTAAACTTGTTTAGTTTTAAAAGCATTGGTAACTTAAAAATTACACTCGAAAAAAATTTTACACTCAAAAAAAATTTTACTCTCAAAAAAATTTTACACTCAAAAAAAAAATTACACAAAAAAAAATTTTTTTTTTTACAAAAATGACAATATTTTGTGTAAGAAATATTTTTACAGTAAAAAAAACATTACACTCGAAAAAAAATTTACACACAAAAAAAAATTAGTAATTTTTCTTTTAAAAAAAAAAATGACAAAAAAAGAGTTTTTTACTCGAAATAAAATATTTCTAATCAAAATTGTTAAGTTTTTCACGTAAAAAAATGTACTACCCTTTAAAAAAAATGCATTGTGGAGGGTATTCATAGATTCGGCAAAGTCGAATTTAACTTTTCTACTTGTTTTACTTATTTTATTTTAACTGCTTAAATTTATTGATCTTTTTTAAGTATAAAACTGAAATTCTGATCGTATTTATATTTTTGTTTTATATTTCCAGAATAAAGGATTTTTTCCTTTAAAACTTTTCCCTTTAATTCTCGCAACGACAGCAATAAAAATAAAATTTTTGGCATAGTATTTTCTCCAACCGTTTGTGTTATGAAGCATTCTTGCAAAAATAGATTCACGCAAGCGTAAAAAGCTCATACTGACCACAATGAAGGAGATGGTCGGCGGATGTTGTGTATGTTCAGATGAGCGTGGGTGGCCAGAAAACCCGCTCGTATACTGTGATGGCCAAAATTGTACTGTTGCCGTACATCAAGCTTGTTATGGAATTGTAACCGTACCCACGGGTCCATGGTTTTGTCGTAAATGTGAAAGTCAAGAACGTTCAACGCGAGTACGTTGTGAATTATGTCCGTCCAGAGATGGAGCTCTTAAGAAAACCGATAATCAAGGTTGGGCACATGTTGTATGTGCTTTGTATATACCAGAAGTACGATTTGGTAATGTAACCACAATGGAACCGATTATCTTACAATTAATACCTGGGGAAAGGTATGGAAAAAGTAAGTGTACTGGAAAACTATGTAATATTGTCTTTTTAATATAAACTCTTGTTTTAGATTGTTATATATGCCAGGAATTGGGTAAGCCTCATCGCGCTACTGTGGGCGCTTGCATGCAATGTAATAAATCTAATTGTAAACAACAATTTCATGTTACTTGTGCCCAAAGTTTGGGTTTATTATGTGAAGAGGCTGGCAACTATTTGGATAATGTAAAATATTGTGGTTATTGCCAACATCATTATAGTAAATTGAAGAAGGGAGGCAATGTCAAAACCATACCACCTTATAAACCTATAGCTCATGATACTTCTTCAGATTCTGGTTCGTCACCGGAAAAAGAAATTGATTCGACAATGAATGCTATTGCGTCATCGACTTCAGCTACAAGCATTAAAATTACCACTAACTTATCGTCGGCATCTTCTTCGTCGTCTTCTAAACAACGAAAATCTTCAAATGCTACTAAACAATCGTCTTCGTCAAGTTCCAGTGGTGGTAATACGGCAAATCTTTCAACATCTGTACATAATCTTACCAATACAATCGCACAAGTTTTAGGAGGTCCTGCTACTACAGTTAATCCTAATAACAATCCTACTAATTCCACATCATCTTCTGCAGGTTTTGGGGGTGGTAGTAGTAATTCTTTACCAAGTGGTGCTGGCGCCAATACATCAAATATAAAAAATTCTTCGGGTAGTTCTTCCAGTGGTTATAAAGATAAAGATAGTAAACATAGTAAAAATGTAAATAAAATATCTAGTTCTAGTAAGGATAAAGATGGTTATTCTACTTCGTTCTCCTCGTCGCGAGATTCGAGAGACAAATCGTCAAAATCTTCAAAGAATAAAGAAACAACATCTATTAATAGTTCTACAAATTCTCAAATAAATTCGACAATAGCATCGGCTACATCTTCCTCTGTATCTACAACCTCCTCGACAGTGACAGCAACAAATCCTTTTGCTCTAGATCATACTGCGGGTGTACAAAATCTTTCCACAACCAATTCAAATAGTATGCCATTTGCTTCAAATAGCTCTAATTCACATGGTAATATTTCTTCGTCTACTTCGTCGGCTAAAGATTCAACAAAAAATCCTTTCTCGTCGGCTACGAATCAATCACAATCTTCTAATTTTCTAACTGAACTACATTCAGATGGTACTAATTTAACACCCACTCCTATGGATATTATAACTACGGGAAACAATAACAATAATAACAATAACAACAATAATTCCAATACAGCTACAAATTTAAGTTCTTCATTTAATAAAAATTCAAATAATTCACAATCTTCTTTGTCCGGTAATAACAACAATACCAACAATAATGCAAATTTGCATATAAATAATACTTCAAATTCGTCATCCTCATCATTTGCTAAAAAACGTAAAAATGATTTGAAATCAAATACAGCCTTGACATCCGAGGAAGTTAATAGGTTAGTTTTGGTTTATTGAAATTACTTATTTTATATTTAATGTGTTTTTTTTTTGTTTATTAATCAATTTCAGTCCTTTCCGTGATATCATTAAAGATGTACAAGTTAAATTAACACCTTTAACGGATTTTGAACAGGAAATTGAAAAGAGTTCCAAAAAGGTCAGTATTTTTTTTAAATAAATCTTAAACATAAATTAAATATACATTTATAATAAACGGAAATGTTATAAGTACATCTTAAAAAAAAGTGGTGTCATAACGGATCTCAGAGTCAATGACGTGACACGCCCCTCTTCAAGCAACCCAGGAAAATTTTTTGGAACAGATTCCTATTACAATAGATTCTTGAATATATTCTACGGTAATCACAACAAAATTTTCTATGTAAAATTATTTTTCCAAAAAAATACTTGCTCTAAAAAGTAAAAGTATTTTTGCAAACAAAAATTATTGATTCTGGAATGTTAAGTAGAACCGGTTGCATGGTAATATCATACGTTCTGGAACCGGTTATTTGGAACGGAAAGTTTTGCTGGATTTGGTTGTGTTAAAATTATGACAAAATCGGTTAATGCCATTTCGCTCTTCATTTTAAACTTTAAAAATCGTTAACACGAAAATCCCAGCTGAACCTGTTTTCGAGTTATTGCTAAAAAATTACACCAAAAACCTCCCAGTGAAATATCCAACTGTTTCTTAGAGATTTTGCTCTCCTGAATCCAAATCTGCTATCCAATTTTTTCTAGCACGTACCGTTTTTGAGATATTCGCTGTTAAAAAGTTAAAAAAAAAAACAATAATTTCGCACTCTTGGTGGTCCACTGCTACATATTCTTCCAAAAAAGGACTTGACTGTGGACCTCCTGGTTCCAAAATTACAATCCAAATTTTTCTAGCAAGTTTCGTTTTTGAGATATTCGCGTTAAAAAATGTTTCCACGCGAAAATCTCGAACGCGAATATCTCAAAAACGGAACATGCGAGAAAAATTTGGATTGCAGTTTTGAAATCAGGAGGTCCAATTTATATGAAATCAAATCATATTTGTTGGAAACAACTTTACAGTGGACCCCCAAAAGTGTGAAATTATTGTTTTTTTTGACTTTCTAACAGCGAATATCTCAAAAACGGCACGTGCTAGAAAAAATTGGTTGACAGATTTGGATTCAGGAGAGCAAAATCTATGAGAATCAGTTGAATATTCCACGGGGATGTTGGTGTTGTCGAACAGTCTAATTATTTAGCAATAACTCGAAAACAGGATCAGCTAGGATTTTCGTGTTAACAATTTTGAAAGTTCAAAATAAAGAGAAGTAAAAATGCCATTATCAGATTTTTTTCACCATTTTAATACAACCCATACTTGCAATATGCAAAAATATTCTATATTTATAAACCGTTTTAGAAAAACTATAAAAAACAAGTAAAAAGGTTAAATTCGACGCTGCCGAATATCCCCCAGTTTCTGTAATATGAACGCCATTTGTCTGCGACGAATTTGCGTGTATTTTGTTTAACTTATCGTGAACCTATATTCAAAATATGCCAACTCAAATTTGACGGAAATGAGTTTCCGATGGCAAATAGCTCCCCTATGTAATACCTATCTGCCATAAAAATTTCAGAGCAAAAAAATAATTTGTTGTCGTTTTACATCCATTTTTGTTATTCTGCTAACTCAAAGTACATATTTTTTTGGTGGAAATAAATGCCAACTCCCATTGTAAATTTCCAAAAATTTTTCAAAAAATTTTTTAAAAAAAATTATACCACATATCTTATTGCATTTGCCATGCTAAACACGAATCTTGTAAAGATTTTGATATCTAATGACTGGTTCTCGAGATATTGCCATTTTAAAAATATCGGTAAATAGTGTTTGCAAAAAAAAAAAATTGCTTATATTTATGTAACTTTCAAACTATTTATCAGATTGAAACATTATGAATGGGGCAAATAAAGTCAATGATATAAGCTTTCAAAATAGCTGGTTTGGAGTGACCCTATTGCAATACAGCGTGAGTTACAGAGTGCCAAAGTTGACCACCCTGAGATTAAAAGGCTTTCGGAGCTAGTAACATTTAAAAATATGCAAAGATTTGTAATTTTTTGTTCAGTTTTTGCAATTACCGTACTAAGGATAACAAAAACCAAAAAAAAAAATATTTAAAAATTTTTCCAAAAAAAATTTATTTTTATTTTCCGACAAAATATGCCAACTCTAAAAAAATATTTGTTTTTTGATATAGTAATAAATGCCATCTCTGAAAAATATGCAAACAAGTGCAAAATATGAATATTTTTGCATAGGTAAAAATTGCTTAGAATATTTAAACCATCTTGTGGAAGGTACATTGTTTATTTTTGCAATAATACGCGAAATAACTAGTTTTTTAGCTCTCCTGAACAGTAAGCTTTTTCGAGTTGGCATTTATTGAATATAGTTCGACGATATACAATAACAAAATACACACAAATTCGTCACTAACGAATGGCGTTCGTATTAGATAAACTGGGGGTATATTTATATCCTTTACCATACATGGGAATTTTTTATTTGGCATTGAAATTTTATTGACATTAGTTGGAACTAGAGTTTTTCACGGGAATTCCCTGCTTTTTTCAATTCAGAAATCCCGGGAAATAGAACGGGAATTTTCGGGAATTTTAAATTTTTATGTTTTGACGTTTGTTGACTATTTTACTTATTTATGCCTAGAGTTTTAATTAAAAATAATAAATCACTGAATTTAGGGCCGTTCACAGTGGGAATATCTCAGAATCTGACACTTTTCGACAGAGTTTTTTTTTTTTTTCAAATCTAAAAAACTTGATATGAAAAATGTTTAAAAATGTTCCATTGGAAAAATGTCTCAGAATCTAAATATTTTCGAGATATATCTCTCTAAAATTACCTTTTTGAATGAATTTTCATTCAAAAACCTAAAATTCTTTAGATGAAAATTTTCGGGGTATATTTTTGGAATTGAAAATCTATATTTTTTTTAAACTTTTTTTCGGGAAAATTTTCTTAGAATCAGTCATCTCTTAATAACTTATATTTTAGTTCTAAGGCACAACTCCAATTTTTTTTAGTCATCGCCTATTTATATTTATTTCAACTACACCACCACCTCACCTAGACTTGTGGTTAATCGTTCAATTGAGTAAGCGCTCATTTTCGTTCAATTCAGATAAATTACCTTGTTCGTTGTTCTAGTTCAATCGGTCATTTATTGTTTTCGTTCAACAGTTTGAAAACGAATCATTTTTATTCTGTCTGATGTTCGTTCATCTAGTTTAAATCCGTCAGTTTTTGTTTTCGTTCAACAGTTCTTGATTTTTTTTATCATATGGACTAAAAACATGAAAAAATATGATATTTTTAAAAAATAAGAAATAATTATTAAAAAACAAAAAAATATAGTCAATTTTTTGTAAAAAAACATAAATGCTGAGAAAGCGTGCAAAAAGAGGAGGGAAAACTAACGCCTAATGACAAAATTAATAAAAAATATTGAACGACCGAACTAAAAGATCAAAATGAAGTAATGACCAATTGAGCTGAATGAACGAAAATACTTAAAAGAGCAGAAATGAACGAACTTGATAAACCAATCAGTTAAGTGGCTCTATGAAAAAAGCCCCAATGAAATAAGACCCCAAACCAAAAATGGAATAACGACCCATTTTTTGGGGCTTTATTTCATTATGAAACTATATCCCAAAAAATAAATGAAATAAGCCTCCAATGAAATGAAACAAAACCCCAAAGATAAAATAAAATAACGCCCTATTTTTGGGGCTCTATTTTATAATAAAATTAAGCCCCATTTTGAAAATGAAATAAGGCCCCAATTTAAAAACAAAAATAAGTATTAGGTCCGTTCGATAAGCTTACTGTTTACAAAAAATTGATGGTCAAACGAATTTTATGTCAAAAATGAGAACTTTTTTATTGTGGGTTTTTGGAAAAATTATTTTAAAACTATTGGACCATTTTTTAAAATTTTTAATATTTGAACTTAGAAAAAATCGATTTAGAAATATTTTCAAAAAATTTTCAGAAAAATGTTTATAAATAATTTAATTTTCTAGATCGACTATTACTAACTAAATCTGGACGCTATCAAGCTTAAATTCAAGTTTTATAAATTACCTGCATAATATTTTTTTTAAATATACTAGTTGGTTAATAATAATGTTGAGTATTATACTATAGATACGTGTCTAATTAGTTATAATATAGAAACGTTTCTAATTAGTTGACAACCACTGTATATTTTAGTTTTAAGGCAAATCGGTTCATAAAGGTAAAAGTACGTACCTTCGTTAGTAGCCTCAGATATTTCTTTAAAAAAGTTTTTTACAGACAGCCAGACCGACGGACTACCATCGCTAGATCATCTTTAGATCGATCGGGAATCATGATTTTATGTACTTGATGGGATCCTAGACCGACATTTTGAGGTGTACAATAAGGGTGGGATAGTGTTGTGTGAGATTTTAAGCAGCAATATTTGGAAGCGCTAGAACCGCTCATTTTGTGAGGTTGGTAAAAAAAGTGTATGAGCCAAAAAATAGTGGAGGTCGGATAGGATCTAGGGGTCGCTCATCGGGGTCAAAGTTGGGCGTAGAGGGGAAAAAATCCACAAAAAGCCCCAAAACTCCCTTGGTTTTGTTCCTAGAGGGGTCAAATGCGAGACCGGCCCCCATTATTTTTTCCCCCTGAACACTTTTGCCAAACATACCTAAGCCCTATCTCCAATCCCTAAGGGGGGTCCCATACAAAGGTTCAATTTTTAAAAAATCTTTCTTCTACCGCTCTAGCTGTCCTAAAAGTCACCCTAGAGGAATCAAATGTATGACCGACCCCCAATATTTTTTTAACCCCAACATTTTCTTAGAACATACCTACCCCCTATCTTCAATCCTTAGGGTGGTCCCCATACATTTTTTTTATTTTTTCTTAAATTGTCATATTAAATCAGCTCCTACCGGTCCAATGGTGCCTCCTAGAGGGGTCATTATCAAGACCAACCCCCATTAATTTTTAGCCCCCAACACTTCTTCTGAACATACCAATTCCATATCTCCAATTCCTAAGGGGTCTCCCACACAAAACGACATTTTTGTAAATCTTGCTCCCACCGCTCTAACTATCGCAGAGGTGACCCTAGAGAAGTTAAATGTGTGACCTACCCCCAATATTTTTTCAGCCCCAACATTTTCCCCAAACAAACCTACCCACTATTTTTAAGCCTTAAAGGTGTCCCCACACATTTTTTTTTTTAATTTTTTTTTTATAAAATTTGCGCCTACCGCTCCCACTGTGCCTTTTAGGGACGGGAAATGCAGACTGACCCCCATTAATTTTTGCCCCCTACATTTTTTCTGAACATACCTACGCCGTATTTCCACTTTGTAGGGGAAACCAAATTCGGCAAAACGTCTGGACCAGGAGTGCTAATGTTTGTGCGTTTTAAAGAGCAGTGGGAAAATATAAAAGACAAACCGTACAGTCTTGGCATATAAGATGAGGAAGTTGCAGGCAACATACCAGCTCAAGTCCAAACTGACACCAAGTTGTTTTGTTGGGCTCAAATAAAAGAAAAGCAACCCAGAGACGACTACAAGGAGTTTCTTGAAATTGTTTTATTATACCTTGGCGAAAATATTCCTAATAGCCCACCAGGACCAATCAGTCATGCTCGATGGATGGCAAAAGGCATATATTGCCTAAAAGTGTTTTTGTTCCGAAAATATATCGGTTTGGCCAAAACAGAATTAAATGCACTTCTTGATGTGACCGTTTTCATCATAACAATTTACGTAAAAGCTTGGTTTAGCGCTACCAAAGCAATAGAAGCTCCAAATAATGATTTGAATTTTTTGAAAGCGATTGCCAATTATGCTTCAATTGATAAGATTCTGTCGCAACGATTGGTCAAGAGATTCTGTGGACATCTCTGGTATCTCAGTGGCGAAGCTGTTGCTCTCGCACTATTTGATCCGAATATCTCTTGTGTAATAAAACGAAAAATGTCGAATGCAATTCGTATATTTGAAGAAGAGAAAGAGGAATTGGAGGAAGAGTTATCTGACGATGAGATGGACGAATCGTCTAACGAAGACAGCGAGGAAGAAGAAGACAATGATATCGGGGAAGAAGATGCCTCAGAGGATAGCGGCGACAGTGGCAACAAGGATTGTAATCCTCCAGTACATGTTGTTGGATTCGAAGGTGTGAAAAGAATTAACATGGCATCGAAACAAGTGAATCAAGAACTCATGAAAACTGATTTAAGCCACTACATCACACCTGAGACTCCAAAATTGTTTGCACGCTTCGGAATAACAACAAATTTCATTGCTTCCGATCCAAATACTTGGGAAAATCGTCAGGACTACCAGCGAGCGCTGCAAATATTACCTAAATTACATGTTGTCAACGACGCTGCCGAAAGAGGCGTAAAATTAATAGAAGACGTGTTGTGCCGTAACGAGGAGGAAAAAATAGTTTTGCTTCAGGTCGTGGCCGAAAATCGGAAACAATATCCATCACACGATAAAAATAAATTAATTTGATTTATAGTTATATTATTTATCATTTTTTATTATTTTCAAGTTAAAACAAATATTTTTTTACGCTTAACAAAACTTACTATTAAATTACAAATTAAAGACCTCGGATTTCTCGATAAAATAAATAAAAAAATTGTGGGGTAACACCTTGAAGATAGAGGGTAGGTATGTTTGAAGAAAATGTTTTGGCTAAAAAAATATATGGGCAGGTCATACACTTGACTTCTCTACATACATTACTAATTTAGTTTTCCCCAGGGGAGCACCCCTACTAAGTGGAAATACGGCGTAGGTATGTTCAGAAAAAATGTAGGGGGCAAAAATTAATGGGGGTCAGTCTGCATTTACCGTTCCTAAAAGGCAGAATGGGAGCGGTAGGCGCAGATTTTATAAAAAAAAATTAAAAAATAAAAAAAATGTGTGGGGACACCCTTAAGGCTTTAAAATAGAGGGTAGGTTTGTTTGGGGAAAATGTTGGGGCTGAAAAAATATTGTGGGTCGGTCACACATTCAACTTCTCTAGGGTCACCCCTGCGATAGTTAGAGCGGTGAGAGCAAGTTTTACAAAAATGTCATTTTGTGAGGGAGACCCCTTAGGAATTGGAGATATGGAATTGATATGTTCAGAAGAAGTGTTGGGGGCTAAAAATTAATGGGGGTTGGTCTTGATAATGACCCCTCTAGGAGGCACCATTGGACCGGTAGGAGCTGATTTAATATGACAATTTAAGAAAAAATAAAAAAAAATGTATGGGGACCACCCTAAGGATTGAAGATAGGGGGTAGGTATGTTCTAAGAAAATGTTGGGGTTGAAAAAATATTGGGGGTCGGTCATACATTTGATTCCTCTAGGGTGACTTCTAGGACAGCTAGAGCGGTAGGAGCAAGATTTTTTAAAAATTGAACCTTTGTATGGGACCCCCCTTAGGGATTGGAGATAGGGCTTAGGTATGTTTGGCAAAAGTGTTCAGGGGGAAAAAATAATGGGGGCCGGTCTCACATTTGACCCCTCTAGGAACAAAACCAGGGGAGTTTTGGGCCTTTTTGTGGATTTTTTTCCCTCTACGCCCAAATTTGACCCCGATGAGCGACCCCTAGATCCTATCCGATCTGCCCCATTTTTTGGCCCATGCATTTTTTTTACGAACCTCACAAAATAAGCGGTTCTAGCGTGTCGAAATCGAAAACTCGTGCACTATCCCACCCCTAGTGTACAAACACAATGACAATCTTATTTATATTGAGAATATAGAAAATATGTTGCATAAGTTTATGGTTAAGGTTAAGTCATACTTTAAGGTGATAAATTTAATCGCATCATATTGCCTACATTAAGGGATTTAAAAAAACACGAGTTTTTCTGATTTTAAAATCTATTTTAAACTTTAGCTCCAAAAATTTAACTCAAATCTAGAAAATTGTCCAATTTTTTGGTATTTTTAATTTTTTCCTTATTTATAAATACATATTAAAATCAATACAAAAAAAGAAAAACTTTAATATATTCTCGGAAAACCTCAATCATTAATGCATCAAATAAATTTCAATAAATGTATATAAGTATTTCATGTATTATCAAAATATTTTTTATTAAAATTGAAAAAAATAAGTAAAATTTTAATTATTGTACAATAAATAGCTTGTATTGTATTACACGTGCTTTATTAATACTTATCCCCATTGAAAGTACAATTGTTCATTCATAATTATTGCAATGACTATGGCAGTACTTGATTATTGGAAAATAAAAAAATAAAATGGATAACCTGAATTTATAATATTCAACATCAATACAATGGCAAATAACAGATATATAAAAAAAAATTAAACAAGATAATTATAATCTACTATTTCATTGTAAAATTACTCCCAAAACTTTGGTAAATTAAAAGTTTTATACATACATACAAAGGACTCAATTTAAATCCAAAATATATTTAATTTACTGCAACCCGAAATGCACGCCGCCAGTGAATCGCCGCCAGATACGTCTAAATAACTGTTTTTATTGATCAGGGCGTGGCACATTGGATTGTTTAAGATGTCAGCTCAATGGACTTGGCGAAATTTTCTTCGATTTTGTACAACCTACCGTTGTCTTTAACCCATTTCGATCCTCTGTTCGATTTTTCGAACATTTATGTAAGAAAGAGATGGATTTTCGGGTATATATGCCCAGGCAGAAAAATATGAACAGGAGAGCGCTGGCAAAGTACCTTTTATGGTCGCTTGTGTGCTGGGAACGCATCACAGTTTAGTACTCTCCCAGCGTCCAAAATGATAACCACGGTAAACGGTATGCCGTTGCTATTTTAAAGCGCTTTGAAAACGCTTTAAAAACAAAAAATATGGTACTATTATAGCACTTTTAGAACAAAAAAAAATGGGACGTATCTAAATTGTATACATAAGTCCATAAGACACAACTTTTTTTGGTGTTTATTTGAATAAAGAAATTTATTAAATTAGGATAAAAAATTTATTGACTCATTTATTAGGATGAAAAAATTTTGAACAAACTTTGAACAATATTCTAAGTCCCGGAAAAAATTTGTTTGCAGTTTTCTTTGCGTTTTGGAATAAAAAATTTATTAAAAATGATTTTAGGAAAAAATTAGGAAAAGTCCCGTAAAAAGGTGGTGTATTGAACCGAAACGGGTATGTATCCGTAGTTTACGGGTGATGTACCCGGAGTTTAAGACACTTCTTCACGAAAGAAACAGGTGTTTTTATATAAAAGGTGTCAAGTTTGTAATATGTAGGTCATTGTGAATAAGTGACATATCATGAGAACTATCAACGACCGGCCACTTATAATAAATTAATAAATTTTAATAAAAAATTTATACTTTGAACTAATTTAAATAGAAAAACATTGTCAAAGCGCTTGGAAAGCACTTTTTCGAATTCATACTACCTTCTACACAAAAAATAAAGTGCTTTGCCGAGACTTTTTCTTTGGAACGGTTGGCAGTTTCTGCCTGGGTGGTTACGAATGTTAAGTCTCATGTTTCTGCATTAAAAAAAAAATATCCCCGCTTCACCACCGCAATTTCGGCTTTTAATTTTTTTTGACTAATTTAAAATTTTTTTAGATTTAATTTATTATCAAATTCCACTAATTTGAATTATTTTGAAACTATTTATTTTGAAAATAATGAAATAAATTAATAAAATAGCAAATAAATCCAAATATTAAAATTGCATAAAAAGTTGAAATGCAGGCTTTTCTGGGAAAAGGGCACATTGAAATTTTTTTTTTAAAAGATCTTTGAGATCAGTGGGTACTAATTACCCTAAAAAAGTACCTTTTTCCAAAAAAAGAAAAATAAAATTGAATCTTGGTCCAAAATGGGTTAATATATCTTCGTGTCATTATAATATGATTCTTGTTTAAAAAATATTTAAATGCATGTGGTGATGAAGTTTGCGCCGCAGACGAAAAATCTCTTGTAAAAACGTTTCGCCTACGGCTCAAACTTCATCACCACATGCATTTAAATATTTTTTAAACAAGCATTCTATTATTTCGTCGGTACCCAATCAGAAACTGCCAACCGTACAAAAAATATTGTACTGGCGGAGCACTGGATTTATTGGAAATGCCAACAGCGTTTCAACGTTGGCAATTACAAACAGAATTGTACTCTGCCAGTACATTTAATACAACATTTACGACCATTTATTTTTTTATTAATTATTTTTAAGCGGTTGGATTTCGATTAAATATTGTTTTTATTACACCTTTTATTATATTAACAAAGAGTTATTAAATAATTTACATATATATTATTAAAATTAGTGTAATAGAGTAATAGCAATTGTTTTATCATCACATGTAGTAAGAATACACTTGAATTCTACCATACTTATGTTAATTTCAGTGTTATTTTCATCTAATTTTCTAACATCATACAATCCTATTTCACTTGATGGAAGTGGATATTCCACAAAATCAGTAACTTCAAGAAAAACGTTGCCTTTAAAAAAAATATCATCACATTTGAAATTCGACACTTTCCTACTAAAAATTTCGTTAACCGTAATAACATTTCCATTTCTTAGTAAGCATACGTTATCAGGAGGAAGTGGTGAAATTTTATTGCCTTCGATAATAACAAAGCTAAAAGTAACTCCTATTTCCGAGGTTTCTAAAATTTGTCCAAGAGAATCCAATGGAAAATTATTTGATGAATCGTTTGATCGAAAAATATGAAGTTTTCTTTGAACTTCTTCGATGGGGTTGGTTGGAGAATTTATAATACTTTTTATAAAACCTAGGCTATTTTCGAAATCAAACGCGGAAAATTGAGATAGCGGCGCCCCTATATTAACAACGTCATCTGCGATATGAATAAGGTTGTGAATATTCATTGTATGTGATTTTGGTCCATAAAAATATAACATAAGTTCAACAAATTTCCTTAATAACTGCTTAGCATAATCAGCTTTCAATGTAGCTAATTTGCTAGATGACAAAATTCGACAAGCTGTAAAAAGAAGTAAAAAATGTCTGTACTGATTAGATTTCAATACATTTTTCAAAACTATCCCTCCGCCATATAATAAAAAAAAACGATATTGTGTAGCTTTCCAATTTCCTGTATCCATTAAATCAAACGTTTTTCTTTGGAACTCAGCTGTAATATCTTTAGATAATTTTGAAAAATTTTGTTGCATAATTGCTACGTTTTCTTCGGAAATATAAGAATCTGGATTCTTAAAAATAAGTTTCTGAAGTAACGTTTTCCCAATTCCAAGGTACAACATATGCATTTCATCCAAAACGACGGATTTTATTAAGTCAAAGTTAGGAATATCGAGAAGTGGACTGGTTTCTTTAGCTAAATGGTGCTCAGCGTTAGCCTTTTCTCTAAACGACTGGAGCGTACGTTGTTCACAATTTATTTCTTTAAAAATGCGTGTTTTATTTACTGTTTCTCCTTTTACGGTGCATCTTTCACAAGAAAAAAAACCTGTGTGACCCTTGGTACACTTGATAAACGCTCGGGCGGGCATATCACAGCAAAAAGCTAATATTTTAAATGTAAATTGTTTTCCGTGGACCTCGACACCTAAAATAATATAAGTAAAAAAAATATTTAATTTTTTTTTTTGTTTCTAATTTTTGTGTGTACCTTCATTAGTTAAAGTATTAACTTCGGATACAAATTCAGATAAAAATTCTCCAGCAAAATACGGTTTTGAATTTCCAAAGTATAATGCTATTATAAATGGCTTAGTGGTGTAATTTCTTGCAAAAACTCTTCCCATTAATGTCCAAAAACCTTTTTTGGACTTATTAAATATGTCCATTCCGTCTACGTGAATCAATAATTCAATATTATTTTCCGTATAAAGATTTGGATGTATGATAACATCTAGATTAGATTTTACTCCAAAGTATTGAAATGTTCCCAGAGTGCCGTCAGAACATTTCATTATTTCAGTTTCTCCTCTTATACGAGAAGTTTGCAATAATGTTTTACAGCATTTTGGGAGAGACAGGTGCCCTTCCGATCTAAGTATCAATAATAGTCCGTCTATACATTTTTGTGTAAGGGTTCTGATATTTTGAAAAATCCAATTCTTTATTTTTGTATCAATATTCCCATTTAAAATTGAAGTTTTTTCATTTTCTGTGTTTTTTATTTTGCCAGCAGTCTGCCAACACCAGAAAAAACAATTGGCCCGATCCCCATCTGGCGTTATCAATCCAACAATAGCACTGTACAGTATTTTTTGTAAATCCGACTTTGGCACAGCGTAGTGTTACTTAAAAATATGACACTGGTGATGTGCAGTGTTTTTTGTTTTGCCAACAGTCTGCCAACACCAGAAAAAACAATTGGCGGAGCTACATCTGGCGTTATCAATCCAACAATGCCACTGTACAGTATTAGTTGCAAACCGTGTTATCGGCCAACGTTGGTAATACTGGCACCAACGCTTTGCCAACCTTGGCCCTTTTGTATTTTTCTGACTGGGTAATTATATAGAATCCTAGAAATGTCCAAGAATTTAACCAATTTCAATTCCTTTTCGAGGTTTGTAAATATATTAAAATAAAATTTATTATTGATTAAATTCAGTAGTTCTAAGATCGAATTTTTTCGACTTTTTAACTTTTTCGACTTTTTACAACTTTTAAAAAGTCGATTTTTTTGTTAAAAAAGTTTATTTTTGACTTGTTGTAAGCATTTAGGTGCTACATTTTGGTTATATTTTATTTATCAATGTTGAGTACCAAAGTAATGAAGGTTAAAAAAAGTCGAAGAAATTGAAAAAGTGGAAAAGGTGGGAAAAATCGAAAGCAAAAGTTGACTTTATAAAACACTATCACTGAAGTTTTTACAATAATCAAAAGTATTGGTAAATTTTGGTAAATTTTTTTTTCTAACAACGAAATGCCAAAAGCTTCAGTTGTTAATTAACTATGCACTTAAGAATTTTTTTCAGAAGAAATAAATTATTTTTATCTGGCAAAAGTAAAAAAAAAAAAAAAAATCAAGTCTAAAAAAAGTCGACTTTTTAATAACAAAAAAGTCGATTTCGAGTTTTTCCTACAAAAAGTCGATTAATCGACTTTTCGACTATAGAACCCTAAGTAAACGTAGTAAAAAATAGAAGATTGTAGTACGGTAAACAAACAGACATATTAGTAGTGTTTCCAATTATTCGACCCTGCCGGTTAACCGGTTAGGGCATTATTCGAAAATTGACGAAAATTAATCGATTAATCGTCAAAAACAATGAAAAATTAATTTTAAACGATTTTTAAAAGTAATGTAACAAAAAAATAAAAGTATTTTTCTTTAAAATTTGTTGTGTGCAGTTTTTAAAGGGGAAAACCAAAACGCAACTAATTGAAATTTAGATATAATAAAAATTCCTAAATTTTATTTGGAATTTTCTAAATTTCAATCGGGATTTCCGAGTTTCAATTGGTCATTTCCGTTTTTCAATTGGGATTTCAAAATTTCAATTTACTTATTGTAATTTTTAAATTTAAATTTTGATTTTCTAAACTATGAATATCAATTCAGATTTGTGAATTTCAATTGGCTTTTCTAAATTTCAATTGGTATTTCTTAATTTCAATTGGGATTTTTGAATTTTAATTGTGCTTTTTAGAATTTTAATTGGTGTCTTCTAAATATTAATTTTATTTATATAATTAAATTTCACTTTTCTAAATTTCAATTGGGATTTCTGAATTTTTTTAGTTTTTCAGAAACTGAATTATCTTTTCTGAATTTCATTTAGAATTTTTAAATTTCAATTTTGCTTTTCTAAATTTTAATTGAGATTTCTTAATTTCAGAAGGCTTCTGTAAATTTCAATTTTGTGAAATTGGGAGTTTCTGAATTAACTAGGATTTCAAAATTTTAATAAGATTTTCTGAATTTGGATTGGGCTTTCGTAAATTTTAATTGGGCATTTCTGAATTTCGATTTGGATTTCTGAATTTCAATTGGGATTTCTGAATTTTATTATAATTAGCTTTTCTGAATTTCAATTGGGATTTTCTGAATTTTAATTGGGATTTTCAAAATGACGTTTGAAAACTTTAATTAGGATTTCTAAGTTTTAAATGAAGTCTTCTAAATTTTAATTTTGCTTTTCTAAACTGTTAATCGCTGGTTTCTGAATATTTTTTTCTGTAGTTTTGACTTTTTTGGTAGTGTTTGTAAAAAACAGGAAGTGCAAACAAATTATAGTAGAATATAGAGATAATATTATTAACCGGTTAATCGAACCATTTTAACCTATTAATCGGGTCGAATAATTATTTGCGTTTTAAATTATTTGTTTCGACATTAACCGAAATAGAGGCGGTTAATCGAGGAATCGGTTAATCGATTAACCGAATTGGAAAAACAACATATTAGCCTTGTTTTTTGCAGACCGGATTAGGATTAACTCTATTTAATAAAAAAAAATGGGTTAAAAAAGTCAAGAAATTTTTTTAATAATTTTTTTCTGAATCTACATACATTTAGTAAATACAGACAGGAAAAGAAATTAAGCGTTGTCCAAAATGTAAAGCGGTATAAATAATTTTGAGTTAATCCTAGGATTTAACTAAATTTATTTTTCATTCTTAACATTTTGGACAACGCCTAATTTTTCTCCTTAATCAGGTCTGCAAAAAACAAGCCTATTATATCAACCGATTAACCTACAAATTATTCTATTCTCAAACGATTATCTTCCCAGGATATTTTTAATGTAAATATTTGCATGTTTTAAAGTTTGCAATGTTTTTTTTTTTTAATTATACCTTTAAAACAAATACAAGCAATGTAAGTACATACATGTTCCATTATGTGGCTTTAGTGGTAATTGAAACTAGAATTTAAGCATTGCGCTATATCGCTACCACCCACTGATTCTCCTGTTAGCCTGTCGTGTCAAGTCGTCTGTACGTACTAATCGCAGCATTGTACCGAACAACGTACAACTGTTGTAATAAACCAAACAATAAAGAAGAAAAATAAAATAAAATTTACTAATAACCTTGAAAGCATAACGAATACATGAGTATACTTATGCTACCATGCCTAAGTTAGCACGCAATAATCAATTCTATTTTTTTTTTTATTATTATATTGCAACTATTCGCGGAAATTGTCCTTTTTTGTTGTTGTTTAAAATTTCCCCTTTTCTATGATGACTTTTTATGACTCCTTTTACTACTACTGTGACACCTTTATTAAACGCTTTCCTTTGTAAATAAACTGCCTGGAAATAAATAAGAAATTTTTGACAGAATTACTAAAATTTATGACAGCCATAAACATGGATGTTTTTGTTTTGAAAACACATTACAAAACGACAGGATATCGTTTTTAACACGTGTTAGATTTGTTTTCTTTTGAAAAATGATTTAGAC
This sequence comes from Pegoplata infirma, assembly GCA_963921195.1. Taxonomy (NCBI): domain Eukaryota; kingdom Metazoa; phylum Arthropoda; class Insecta; order Diptera; family Anthomyiidae; genus Pegoplata; species Pegoplata infirma. The sequence goes on from OY992536.1 coordinate 38,324,284, forward strand.
CGTAATGCTAAACAATTGTTTAAGATATTTCTTTTTGTTGTTTTGCAAAAAAAAAATTAAATTAGTTTTCCAATTTTTATGAATTTTGAATTTTTTTTTACTTTTAAACCGTGAATTTTAGATTGGTGTTTTAGTGATCATGTGTTGAAAAAATTTACAAACACGGAATCCCAGCCAGAAAAATACAATCGCAACAGCATTGTAAAAGCATTATGGACGGTTGCACTAGCTTTCTCTATACGGTCATCAAAGTGCTTTCAGAAGATCAGAATAATAACATCGATCTACGCTAGTAGGGTAAAATCAATATAAACACAGAAAAAATTTGAAACGAATTTCAATCAACAAAATTTCAATTGACGTAAAACGTCAGCAGCCACTTACAACCTACAACCTAACAACCTAATCAACAAAAACGCGGATTCAATCAACTTTTTGATTGAAATTCCTCCATTTTGCTCGATTTTGATCAAAATTTGATAAATTTTTTGTTAAAAGTCAATCACAATAATGATTGATTTAACAAATGAATTGTAAGCTTATGACAAAATTATCAAAAAATTCATCTTTTTTTGCTTTCCAATATGTTGCCACCAAAAAAAATAAAAAGTAAAGCCCGATTATTTTGTATATTTTTGAATTAATCTATTCAAATAAATTAAAGCGAAAAAAAAATCTGGTATCCCAGTGAAAAATGTTCAAATGTGAATCATATATATTTCACATATGATTACATATATAGGTTAGGTTGTAAGTGGCTGCTGACGTTTTTACGTCAACACACGTAGACTCTGAGGTCCATTGTGATACCACGGGACCGTAATAGGTTTCCCTACTAGTCCCTGTCGTTAAACCAGTTTGAGATTCTTATTAAACTCATTAGATGTTGAATTTTGACATCCGACAAATCAGAAAGATCGTACAGCTCCCTAGATCCCAGTGAAGCAAGTCTCTGATCAGAAAGTGCCGGGCAATGGCAAATAAAGTGTTCAATAGTTTCCAGCTCCTCTTCATCCATGCAACTTCGGAAAAAGTCATTCGACGGCACGTTTAAGCGATCTGCGTGCTTCCCTATAAGACAGTGTCCGGTAATTATAGAAACCACCGTCGAAATCTCTCCTCTTGGAAGCGATATCAGCTCACTTGTGCGCCCCTGATTAAGAGAAGGCCAAATCATTCGTGTTGTATCACACGTCCATCCATTTGCCCATCTTTGATTGGTCTCCGTCGCAGAACAAAGCCGTAGGTTTTGCTTGCAAGTTTTTAGAGGCATACCAACACATTCCAATTCTGTTGGAACCTGTAAGGTAGTTCCTAGTCTTGCAAGCTCATCGGCCTGGGACCCATATGAGTCGTATGTTAAACTGCTTGGCCATCTCATTTAGAGTCGTGCGGCAGTTAAGGGCAGATCTTGTTTTTAGAAACATTGAATCTAGGGACTTTACCGCGGCTTGACTGTCAGTGTAGATGTTGACTGCGGTTGTAGACAAGACATTGCAACTCAACCAGTCCTTTATTGCCAGCATCTCTGCCTGCAATGATCTGGCTATCTTCGAGCCAGGCTCAATCCAAGCTCTTCCGAAAAGACTCCAAAGCCCATCTGTTCCTGCAGCCTCGATCCACCTGTGTTAAAATTTATGGTGGCTCCACTACCCGGAATGTCCCCCATCCAAGACTCCCTGGATGGTATAATAGTGGTAAAGTGGCGCTCAAAGAGGCTCAAAGAGGGAGCACAGTCCACATTTTGTGGTATTGTTATCTTCTTCAAGATCGCGCTATTAAGTCGAATTGCCGACGCAGCCGCATACTGCCTACCCAATATGTCCAATGGTATCAGGTGAAGGAGGATTTCTAATGCAGCCGTAGGTGTAGTACGAAGAGCACCAGTGATGCACATCGACGCCATTCTCTGTACCTTCGTGATAAAGACACAGTTCGCTTTTGTTTCTAAAGCAGGCCACCAGACAATGATTCCATACAGCAAAATTGGACGCACCACTGCTGTATAGATCCAATGAACGACTTGAGGGCTGAAACCCCATCGTTTTCCAATGGCCCTTTTACAGGAATATAAAGCAATCGTTGCTTTTCTCACCCGTTCCTCAATACTTCGCTTGAAATTCAACTTCCTATCTAGAAATATTCCAAGATACTTGGCTCCATCTGAGAAGGTGATTTCAGTGCCATCCAGAGAAATAGGATCAAAAGCAGGAATCTTATTTTTCCTTGTAAACAAAACAAGCTCTGTTTTACTTGGGTTAACTCCTAGACCACAGTCTCTTGCCCATTTAGACAGATCTTTCAGAGAACTCTGAAGAATGTCCCTCAATGTTGGCAGATGCTTCCCCTTTACGTGCTTCTATAGATAACAGCATTGAATTCAGTGCCAGGTTCCAAAGAAGCGGCGAAAGAACACCTCCTTGTGGTGTGCCCCTATTAACAAATCGAAATATGACGGACGCTCCCAATTCAGACGTTATGCGTCTATTGGCAAGTAGGTTTTCCACCATTAAAACGATCCCACGCTTTACTCCTCGACCAGACAATGCCAAAATTATCGAGTCTGGGATGACATTATTAAAAGCCAACTCTATATCAAGAAAGGCCACCATAGTGTACTCCTTTACCGAAAGCGATCTCTCGATGGTACCAACGAGCTCATGCATAGCTGTTTCCGTTGATCTATCCTTGCTGTATGCATGTTGCTTTGTGGAAAGCAACTTTGGGTCAATCACTCTACGCAAATATGAGTATCATTCGTTCCATTGTTTTTAACAAAAAAAGAAGACAGACTAATTGGTCTGAAATCCTTCGGAGCTGTGTGGGAACTTTTCCCAGCCTTCGAGATAAAGACGACTCTGGTATCCCTCCATTTTAAAGGAATATACGACCAGTTGATGCATGCTGTGTATAGAATATACAGCAACGGGGCTACATATGGGGCATTCCAAGCCAAATCACTCACTTTTAGACCCGACCCCTTTCGATTTATTTTATTTTTGGATATGTTTTAGTACTTATTAAATGCAACATGGACACCAATTTTCAGCCTTTTATATCAAGATGGTGTTGAGTAATCAATTTTTCAAAATGGCGATTTTCTCAAAAAAATTAAAAAATTGAAATTTATAATTAATTTTGACCATTAAAAAATATAGATATTTTAAAAAAAGTTGGACAACGTTTTGTTGGTATTTAAATGTAGTTTTAGAAAAAAAATATGAAAAAATTATTCGAAGTAATTATCACTTATTTTTTGACGTTTAAAAATTGAAATCGACTTTTTGAAAAAGTCCGAAACCTTCGATTTTTTTGTAAAAAACTATAAAAATTCTGCTCTAAATTGCGCAACTTTTAAGCTATAATTCGAGATGTGATCACAATTCTTTCTATTTTTTTTTAATTTTTAAAATTGCACCTTTTATTTTTTGGCTCTGATTTATTTTATATGGTGCTCCAAAAAAAAAAAAAATTGGTAGATATTGACCCTACCTTACCCTAGATATATTCATTTCGAGGTAAAAATACGTCTCACAAAAATTTAGGATGATCGGAAATGGGTAAGGCGTTTTGCATGGTCCTTGAAGTTTAAGAAACGGATTACAAGGAAAAATATGAATTTTTTTCTGTTTTCACAATTTTTTTGGTATTTCAAGTTAAGTTTTAATTCAAGTGATTACAGAATTTTGATGTGGAGTAAAATGCCTTTCTAATAAGGTACTAAAAACTAAAATCGGTTGAAAATCAGCCAAGTTATTATAACTTCCCCAGGCATCTAGCGTGTGTCATACCACTTGATTAAAGAATACGAGTCCCTTTTTTAAATTTATTGAAATTTTCTACTGTAATAACATTTTTTCATTATTCATGTTTCAGTGTAATATTTTTTTGGTTTTTCCAAATTTTAAAACAAAAAAATTTTTTTTTTTTTTAAAATAGAGATTTCAAAAGGGTGTTGAAAATGCAGGCATTTTTAGCAATTATTTAAAACATGTTAGCAAAACACAATACGAAAAATACTTGTCGTATAATTACATTTGAACTTGAAGAATAAAAAAATGTTATTACAGTAGAAAATTTCAATGAATTTCCAAAATCGTATTATATTGCTTAATCAAGTCGTCTGCCATACGTTAGATGCCTGGGGAAGTTGTAATAACTTGGCTGATTTTCAACCGATTTTAGTTTTTGGTACCTTATTAGAGAGGCATTTTACTCTGTATTATAATTCTGTAACCATTTAAATTTAAACTTAACTTAAAATACCAAAAAAATTGAGAAAACTGAAAAAAATTCATATTTTTCGTTGTAATCCGTTTTCTAAATTTCAAGGCCCATGCGATACACCTTATCCATGTCCGATCGTTCTTAATTTTTCTGAGGGGTATTTTTACCTCGAAGTGAATATATCTAGGGTAAGTTAGGGTCAGTATCTACCAATTTATTTTTTTTGGAGCACCATATAAAATATATCAGAGTCAAAACATAAAAGGGTGCAATTTTCAAAATTTGAAAATAAATAGAACGAATTGTGATCACATCTCGAATTATGGCTTAAAAGTTGCGTAATTTAGAGTAGAATTTTTATGGGTTTTTACAAAAAAATTCGAAGGTTTCGGACTTCTTCAAAAAGTCGATTTTAATTTTTAAACGTAAAAAAATAAGTTATAATTACTTCGAATAATTTTTTCATATTTTTTTTCTAAAACTACATTTAAATACCAACAAAACGTTGTCCAACTTTTTTTAAGATATCTATATTATTAACTGGTCAAAATTAATTAAAAATTTAAATTTTTTAATTTTTTTGAAAAAATCGCCATTTTGAAAAATTGATTACTCAACACCATCTTGAAATAAAAGGCTGAAAATTGGTGTCCATGTTGCATTTAATAAGAACTATAACATATCCAAAAATAAAATAAATTGAAAGGGGTCGGGTCTAAAAGTGAGTGATTTGGCTTGGAATGCCCCATATATAGTCCGACACTTGCTGCAGCTTAGCCGGGATTATACCATCAGGTAACGGGGATTTATAGGGCCTGAAGCTTTTTAATTTGACCTTAAAAATAGTATTTCTCGGTGTCGATTCGGTAATCAGCCTTACTTTTTTCTTTATTCATTCATTCAAACTTTTAATTTAAAAGTTATTACAAAATATTTATATTAAAAATTCTTTAAACGTTCTATTAAAAATAAATACCGTTAATTTTCTTTCATAATTTGCATAATGCATTTTTTGTTTAAAAAACTTTTGATTTATTTTAGTTGTTTTATAGAATTACAGACATAATCACGTGTCTGGCATGTATGTAGGTTCGTATACAATGTTTATTTAAAATACACACACACTTGCAAACAAATGCCTACTAATACTAACAAAAATAATTTTACCTCAATTGTTTATTTAGACTTTTTACAGAAAAAAACGCCCTCCTTAAACACTTCACTTTGCTTTATTCTTTTGTTTTTTCGAAGTCGTCGTTTTTTTTATCAACTATCATCATCATTATATAAACATTAGAGTGTCCCTTATTTTGGAAATGTTGGAAATCTTGAGACGGTACCCGCTCATTTTTTTCCTTTTGACTTAAAAATAACTCAGGAAAAATTTTACGCCCCTAGGACCACGCCTTCCCTACGCGACGGGGCCTTAAAGAGCGGGGCCTTAAAAATCATTTTTCCATACAAACCAAAAAAATTTTTTTTTGATTTTTAATTTTTTTGTTATTATTTATTATATTACTTGGTTTGCTTATTCACGACAAAAAATTTGATATTGGTGGGATAAGTCTTTCAGCGCTAAAAAATTTTTCGCAAAAAAAAATTTTGAGCCGCCGGGGTCCTACAGTAAAAAATTTTTAAAAAATATTTTTTTTTAGTTTTGACCAGCAACGGGTTTAGCTGCTATGTTGCTTTAAATGATATATATTCATAAAAAAATATTTTTTGTATCTGTGACATCTTTATCGTGTTCTAAAAAAGGGTAAAAAATGCATTGTTGATTTATTTCGATACACGATAAAGATGTCACAAATATGAAAAATATTTTTTTTGGAATATATATCATTAAAAACAACATAACAACTAAAACCGTTACTTTTCAAAACTAAAAAAAAATATTTTTTAAAAATTTTTTACCGTAGGATCCCTACGGCTCAAAATTTTTTTTTCGAAAAAGATAAAGATGTCACAGATATGAATAATTTTTTTTTTGGAATATATATCATTTAAAGCAACATAGCAGCTAAAACCGTTGCTGGTCAAAACTAAAAAAAAATATTTTTTAAAAATTTTTTACTGTAGGACCCCGGCGGCTCAAAATTTTTTTTTGCTAAAAATTTTTTAGCGCTAAAAGACTTATCCCACCAAAATCAAATTTTTTGTCGTGAATAAGCAAACCAAGTAATATAATAAATAATAACAAAAAAATTAAAAATCAAAAAAAATTTTTTTTGGTTTGTATGGAAAAATGATTTTTAAGGCCCCGCTCTTTAAGGCCCCGTCGCGTAGGGAAGGCGTGGTCCTAGGGGCGTAAAATTTTTCCTGAGTTATTTTTAAGTCAAAAGGAAAAAAATGAGCGGGTACCGTCTCAACATTTCGAAGATTTCCAAAATAAGGGACACTCTAATAAACATACATACCTACATACATATACACAACATCAAAATCACGTATGAACCATAATCCACCAAACTCTAAACCGAACGAACCAAAAGAAACCCAATGTAACAACAAAATTTACCAACAATCAAATCCAAAATAAACAAAATTATTCTTTTACTTACATTTTACAAGAGGTGGGTAAGTGAAGTGGGATTTCAAATTCACGAATCACTCACGTATGCTCACGCACGAATTTTTCACAATTTTCAGTTGTAATTCGTAAAAGAATAGTTTAAATTCAAAAATTTCAAGCGAAATTGAAAGATTTAATTCGAACTTATTTCGAATATTTAATTTGAAATTGAAAATTTCTATTTTGAAACCAATAGAAATTAGAAAATTCCTTGGAAAGATTAATTGAAATTCGAAAAAGATTAATTGAAATTCGAAAAAGCTCAATTGAAATTCGAAAAAGATCAATTAAAATTCGAAAAAGATCAATTGAAATTCGGAAAATACCATCTGAATGAAGATCAATTAAAATTCGAAAAAGATCAATTGAAATTCGAAAAATACCATCTGAATGAAGATCAATTAAAACTAGAAAAATCACGACCTTAGGACGATAAGGTTTTATTTGCAGCATCTTTCAGAAAGATAATGCAGCTAAGCTTGACTCTCTCAAGAAACCCGATCGTACCTTTACTGACTACCAACAGGAAGTCAATGATATATTGATGTCCACTCACTTTCCAGGCTGCAAAGTGACAACGACAAAAACAAAAATTACTGAAAAGCTTATTAAAGTCACCAAGAGTTGGGCCTGGTATATAGCATCAAGGGTAGTTTCTAAAGATTCAAGAATCTTGAAAGAATCTTCTTGTCCAGTCTGGCCCATGGTTACGTTCCATCGTCCTGGTGCGATGTAAGTCGTAGTTATTCCCAAACCGGGAAAGGAGGACGTCACTTTACCAAAAAGTTTTAGGCCAATCAGTTTGTTTTGTTTTCTACTGAAAAGCCTTAAACGAATGGTTTAAGAATTCATCAGGTCGGTAACAGACGTCGAGAGCCCCTTAAATAAACAGCAACACTGTACTAAAGTCGTAGATCTTGTAAGTCGTCACTTCATGATCTAGTTTTCAAGATTGAGAAGGGCATTGATATTCAAAATTGCATTTTGGACGTTTTTGCGGATATTGAGGGGGCCTTTAATAATGCTAACTTTGAATCGATGAAGGCATCGGCTGAAGAGCACGGTGTAGACCAAGTTTTTGTCAAATGGATCTACTTTATGCTCTCTAGGAGATTGTTAACCACTATAGGTCAGGCATACAGAGGCTGCCCCAAGCAGGTGTCCTCTCTATGCTGCTGTGGCGTTTTGCGGTCGACTTTTGAGCTTTTGAAAAGTCGTGAGCTTTTAAAAAACCTTGGATCTAAGACTTGTAGGGGTGCACTGGGTGTACCTAGCAGTCCTTAGACCTTTTGTGACGCAAGCGGCTGTGGTCTGGTGGCCGAGCACGGTAGTGAAATCTACTCGGGCTCTGCTAGAGGGACTACAAAAAGCGGCTTTCTTGGGATTACGGGTGCTATGAGCACAACACCTGGTTCTTAACGCTATGTTGGACATGCTTCCCTTGGATCTACACATCCAAGGGGAAGGGGTAGCCATGAAATCTCTGTGCAGACTCCGTAAAAATGGATTATGGTATGGGGACTACAATTTGGTAGGAAGTTCATAGTAAACTTTCCGAGAAGGGAAGACTGGTGCAATCCAGATAAACTTCTCAGAAATTACTCTCATTATCTGTAGTGACAGTCAAGTTGCGCTCAAGGCACTGGATTCTCCAGTCACAACATCTATAATTGTCCAAGAGTGTTGGCGTAGACTCAATGAGGTCTCGTGTGAGAACGGGGCCTGTCTCTTTTGGGTTCCGGGTCATAGGAGAATACGGGGAAAAGAGATTGCCGATTCTTTGGCAAAAATTGGCTCCGATACAATTCATCACAATCCGAAGCCTCAGATTGGTATAGTCTTGACATGGATGCTGAGTTGATTCAACTCTCTGATGAAATCAATTTTCATGGAAAGATGGTCACATGAGTTGACATGCAAGAATACTAAATGTTATGTAATAAGACCAGACAAGAAAGCGGCAAACTATTTACTCAGTCCGAGTAGAAGAGACTGTTGCAAACTTACTGGCCTAATTACGGGATACATGCCAGTGCTCGTCATATGACGAGATTGGGTGTCTTATCGGGCCCTCTGTGTGCAGCTTGTATTGAGGATGAGGACACAAAAGAACATAACGTCTATTGTTGCCCAGCGTTCTTAAAAGCTAGACGGCAAATAATAGGATAAATGGACATGTTCCATGGACTTTCCTTGTCTGACTTTCTCTGGTTTGTGAAAGCAACTGACAAGTTCTGAGCAAGCACCTTTCACTTTCTTTAAACTTTTTCCCATCCTTTACTAAATTTTTCTTTTCATGGTACTGATTTCGAACTGCAATTGAACTTTATCTTAATTTGATCTTGTTTCAAATTTCAATGGATCTTTTTTAAATTTTAATTAAGCTTTTTGAATTGATATGGATCTTTTTTGAATTTTTATTTATCTTTTTAAAATTTTCTATTTTTCTTTTTATACCCTCCAACCACAGTATGGGGGTATACTCACTTTGTCATTCCGTTTGTAACGCATAAAAATATCGGTCGGGGACCCCATAAAGTATATATATTATTGATCTATGATCGAATGTCCGTCCGTCCGTCTGTATAAAACACGATTCATTCCAAAATTAAAAAGCTAGACTCCTGAAAATTGGCACGAATGTGTCTCATAGTCATAGGCCGGTTAAGTTCGGATATGGGTAAAATCGGACCAAGGGCAAAAAAGTTCCACCTTAAAGAATTAAAAAAACGAAAATTTTTACACTTTTTTTTGCATTTTTGTTAAACAAATGATACCGTTTTATATCAGAAGGAGTTCAGAGTCCTGCCCCGGGGGCTACAAAATTGAGTTTTTTCGTCCCGCCCCCTTTTGTGGGCGTGGATTTAAAAAAATCATAAGAATTATGAGAAAATGGTATTACTAAAATTAAAAAAGCATAATAATTAAATTAGTAAACATTTATCGCGATGGGGACGGTATCCCCCACCACCCCCATACAGAGCCCCCTCCACAAAAAATGCCTCTGAATTTATTTTTATTTTTTTTCAACATGAAGACACAAAAGAGGAGGGTATCAAAGATTCGGCACTGCCGAATTTAACACTCTCACTTGTTCGAATTTAAATAGATCTTTTTTAATTCCAATTTTTTAATTCTAATTTAATATAATGGATTTTTTATACTCTACACCACACTGTGGTACAGGGTATAATGAGTTTGTGCTGATGTTTGTAACAACATGAAATATTGGTCCTAGACCCATTTTTAAGTATACCGATCGACTTAGAATCACTTTTTGAGTCGATTTAGCGATGTCCGTCCGACCGTCTGTCTATCTGTCCATGTAAATTTTTAATCAATTGACTTGAAATTTAAGCCTCTTTTGGTCCAAGGACGAAGCTTATTGAAATTGGAAAATCGGTCCATATTTAGACCTAGCCCCCATGCAAAGGTCCTATTTAGTTTTGGCTTATGACTCTAATAGCCGCATTTTAATAGGTATCTTTTCGAAATTTTGCAGGTAACCATGTTTCGTCCACACAAATCACCATTCCGAAATTTAAAGAAATCGAAACAGTTCTTCTTTTAGCCCCCATACAAACCACATTCCCGATTTTCACATAAATCTCTCAAATTTCATTAAAATAGAAAATATTTAAATTCTGTTTGTGTATGTTAAACGCGTACTAATAACCTTATCAAATCTGATTATCATCGGACCGTTTTTGGACTTAGGTCCCATGTGAAAATTTCGCCCGATATTCAGTTGAAGCGGTTTATTGTCAACAAAAAGAAGCCTATTCCACTCAAATTTGAATAGTGAGTGCTTTTTACACTTAAAAAGATTTGACAAAATATAGATCTAATCAAACCATGTTTGAACTTGGGACCCATTTTCCGGAAACTCTGGTGTAGGGTATTATATGGTCGGTCTTGACCGACTATAATTTTCTTACTTGTTTTGAAATACAATTGATCTTATCCGACCCACCGATTGTCCTGAAACTTGCGTTTGGAAAGAGTGGATAAAAATAAGAAATACCTGTTTTTTACGCTGCCCAATCATCAGGCTTGCCATGTCAGCACTTTGGGTGCTAGATCTAGCACCCGCGTTAGTGATCTAGAACCCAAATTTTAAAACAGGGTGCTAGACAATAATCTAGCACCCACTTCAGAATTTTTTAAAAATCTAGCACCCACTTCAGAATTTTTGAATTCTTCACCACCTTGTTTAAATATTTTATTTTTCACCACAATATTTTTTTTTATAGACACAGAAAATGTTAACCAAATTCAGAACCAGCCAAATTTTTGTAGTGCAGCCAACTGTCACTTTTATCAGTTGGGAAAAATAATAGTTTCATTTCGATCTACCGAATTTTGTTTGAATCAAATGATATTAATATCAGATTCTGAGTTTTATTTAGATTCTGCATGTTTTTCCCATACTCTTAAACTTTTTCAATAAAAATAGCCTCAGATCATAAATATTTTTCTATGAACAAATGTCTTATACTTTTTCTTTAGAAAAATGTCTCAAAATCTGAGAATCCAAAAAATATCTCAGATTCTGGGATTTTTTCCAAGGTTGGCAATCGAAACGAATAACGGTATCGATATCGGTATTGGTATCGTTTTTTTATTTATTTCGGTATCGGTATCGGTTACGGTATTTGAGTTGAATCGGTTACGGTATTACCGATACCGAAACGTCGATACCGGTACGTACCGGTATTATCGAAAAAACGTTAAAAATATAAAAAACGCATAAAAACTTAATTTTTTTTTTCAATTTTAATACTAAAACACGTATTTACGTATTTATTTTTAGCATTTTTGCTTAAATGCGCTTTAAAATGTGAAAAAAAATTTAAATTGCGTTTTCTTAGGGGGTCGGCAGGGACGTTGCCGGACCACACCTACAAAAGGGGGCGTACCGAGAAAACTGTAATTTTCTTATCCCCTTGATCAAAGTGCAGGACTTTGAAGTTATTCTGACATAAAAAGGTTTCATTTGTTGCAGAAAGAAAAAAAAAATATGTAAAAAATAGAAGAGTTAAATTCGACTTACAAGGAAGGTCTCCCTGGTGTCACCCGCCGATCTTTATGGAATTGGTTTTATTTTGTAGAGTATAAAAAATAAAGGGACACGTATTTTTTTTTAGTGGCCCAAATTCATATTTAGGGAGTGAAAATGAGGTAGAAGAAACGGTAATTTTTCAGTTTTTTTGCGTTTATCTCATATATTATACAAATAAACCTAGTCATGTTGCATACCAAATGAAAGGTCTTTGGAAAACCTATCTCCATCTGCAAAGAACGGTCCAAACATGCACAACTTTTCGTCATATTGAGTAAAATGACAAAATTGTTGGACATTTTTGTTAATAAGTCGAAAAATATTTACTTTTTTTTACACGTTATTAGCATCACAAGATAGGTATTTTAATTACCTTTAATCTAATACCAAATACGCCTATATTAGTTTTGAGCAAATAGACGTAAATCGTAAAAAACTGAAAAAGGTCAATTTCCTTCCATGCAAATCGAACCTCCTAAATATGAGTTTGGGCCGCTAAAAAAAATAAGTGTCGAATTAATTTTCGTTCTGAACAACATATCAAAATGTCAAGAAAATCGGAGGGTGACAGCAGGGAGACTCTCCTTGTTAGCGGAATCCATGAATATCCACGGTGCCCTTTTAAAGTGATAGTTAGTTTTCTAAATTTAAAAAAAAAATATTAATTTTGATTAGAAATATTTTATTTTGAGTAAAAAACTTTTTTTAGTCATTTTTGAAAAAAAAAAATTACAAAATTTTTTTTTTGAGTGTAAAATTTTTTTCGAGTGTAAGTTTTTTTTTTGCTTAATTGTAAAAATATTTTTGAGTGACAAAAATACTTTGTTAAATATTTTTCTATGACTCTTCCATGTTTTTAAAGCTGGTTTAACGGGTTTTTCAACATGTGGACTTAAGGTGAAACCAATTTGAAATTCACGGTTTTGTAATAATTTTTGAACTACGAAGTCCTATAAATATCAAAAAAAAAAATCATTGGGCACCCACATCGCGGATTAAATAAAAATCCCCAAAAAACTTAACTATACTTAGGGTTACGGAAAGTTTCTATTGAGAGTCTAAATGATTTCAAAAAAATTTCGTGAAGTATGATTTTTTTTTTGGAAATTTTTACTTAATCCGCGATGTGGGTGCCCAAAGATTTTTTTGATTTTTATGAGACTTCGGGGAGGCATTTGGAGTACGATTTTTCATTTATAAAAACCAAAAAAATTACAAATTTTCTATTATTTTTTTTGTAAAAAAAAAACATGTTTTTAAGGAAAAACCGTTTTAATACCGTTTCAATACCGGTACGTACCGGTATCGAAGGAAAAGGTTTTTGGATACCGGTATCCGATACCAAAACTAAGTTTCGGTATTGGTATTGGTACCGGTATTCAATTTAAAGGGTTTTGAAACGGATAACGGTATTGAAAAGGTATCGATTGCCAACATTGATTTTTTCTATAGAACAAATGCTTTAGAATCCTAGATTTTTCTTCAGAAAAAATGTCTCTGAATCTGAGAATTTTTCTATAGAAAAAATTTATCTAAATCAAAGACTTTTTCTAAAGAAAATATGACACTTTTTCTATAAAAAAATTTCTTAGAATCTTAGGATGTATTCTGCAGTCAATACCTAAGTTTAAGTAGAGACATAAGTACAGGGGTTTTCAAGCAATTCGGACCAATTTTAAATTAAAAGTCATTTTATCTTGCTTCGTAATAAAGCCTTTGGCAATACCGCATGAAAAAAAAAAACATAAAAATGGTGCAAACTGCTTAAAAAAGCTCATTCACTCAAAAAAAAACCTTTTCTTATTACTAGAACAAGTTTCGTAATCCCATTTTTCCAATATTTGACAGTTTTCCTTGTTTTTTAACAAATAATTTTCGATCGAAATTTACATTTTTTTTGTAATTTTACAGTTTTTCTTGTAATTTTACAAATTTTCAAGATTTTTTATAAAAAATTTTAGTAAATTTACGAGAATTTCTTAAAAGTTTTGTTTTGCCAAAAAAGTTGTAAATTTACAATTTTATTGGTAAAAATCTTTTAAACTTACAAAAAAGTTCGTAATTTTTACTAGGAATTCTCGTAAAATAGCAAAAAATCTAGCAAAATCACGAAACCTCCTTGTAAGTTTTATCGCGTCCAAAAAATTGTAAATTTAAAATTTGTTTCGTAAAAAGCTTGTAAAATTACAAAAAAAATTTCTGTTTTTCTCTGTGACTTTTTCTAAAGAAAACGTGTCATAAAATCTTGGACTTTTTTTATAGAAAAAATTTTAGAATCTTAGAAATTGTTTACAAATCTAAGACATTTTGTAGAAAAAGTTTCAGATTTGCGACATTATTTCTTTGAAAAAAAATTAATTTATATAGGTTACAGATATCACAAAAGTTTATTATTTTTTATTTGAGTACATTAAAACAAAAAATATTTTATTTTGAGCATATCGAGGGCGAATATTCAAAAATTTGAAATTAACTTTTTTTTTTTAAATTTAGTGAATTTTTGGCCGAAATTGGAGACTTTAACCAAATAACCAGGTACTTATTTCAGCTCGTTTGACAAATGCAGGGTAAAAGAGCAGTAAAAATTCAACATTTTCAAAATAAGGGGCACACTAGTGCACAAGAAATGTAGAAAACAATCTAGCACCCAATTTTATAGCTGTAGAGCGATCTAGCACCCATTTGTTTGTAATCTAGCACCTTCACAGTTTCAACTTATGGCAACACTGCCAATCATACATTTAGATAAGGGTTGCCGCCTATTGAAAGAATGGTCTTTCGGAAAAATGCGAATTGTTCTAAAACTTGCATATGAGAAAAAGGGTAGACAAATTAGAGTTACCGTTTTTTAAAATGCTTAATCTTGCATTTATATAAGCGTTGCTGCCTATTGAAAGTATAGTCTTTCCGAAAAATTCGAATAAAAGCCAAACTAGCAAGAATTTCGCCTAAAGCAAAAACACGAGTTGGCTTAATTTTAATATATGATTTTTACGGTCGTACGCATAGCCCAAGACCTTCAAAATGTAAAATGTTTATATAGTTTATTGTAAAGAAATGTGACACAACCTCAAAAAACAAACAAATACCGTTTTTTCCCTCCCTTTGACCACTTAATGTGAGATTGAAAAAACAGGTAACTCATATTTTTCTCTCCTCTTTCCCATGTGCAAGTTTTAGGAAAATCGGAGGGTATAAAAGCGGGTTTTCAAATATTTCGGAAACCGGAAACTCTAAAAAAGAAATATTTAAATTTAAAATTTGCATACTTATGCATGTACAATTATTTCAAATTTACATTAACGCACGATTTACCTAAACAAACATTATTAAATTCCCTCGTGATTAACTTAACAGTCTTACACGCATTCATCTCTACTATTTTACCTTGAAATATTTAAATTACTCTTCAACAACCTACAATATTTTTTTTAACCTTGTGTTTTTGTTCTTAGGGAAAAACTAATTTAAGTAAATTTTTTTTGACAAGACAATTTTCTTTTTTACATCCCATTTTTTTCGTACCAAAAATAATGATTTTTACCTTTTTTTTTTTAAATTAAATTTTGTATATATTTTTGCCTTTTCCACTTTAGATGTTTTTTTTTGTTTTTATTTCATCCCTTGTGTTTAGGCTATTCAAATGTCTGGCAATGTGTCTGGCTTGTTGCTATTATATCCTTTTCCTCCTTCTCTTACCACTTTTCGTCAGTTATATTATATTGTGTTATTAAACTTGCATCATTTTATATACATGAATTTCCTCCCTCTATTGAAACTTGTGAATACAAAAAAAAAAATTGTTTTGAAAAAGTTATTTGAAAATTTGTTGCACTTTTATTGATTGAGGTTTCATTTGTATGATTTTTTGGTAGACTTTGTATTTTGAATATTTAAAAATATGTCTGTATTTATTTTTCTTTCATTGTTATTTTTTTCAATTAAATTTATAATTTAAAAAGAGGTTTTGTGGGTAATATTTTCAACTTGGTTTAGAAAATATTTGATGACTGTCCTATTTCGGGACTGTCCTTAACAAAAAAAAATGTTTTTGTTCAAACAAATTTAAACTTTCTTTCTAATTTATACCACCTTAAGTTAGGTGAGATTGGATGAGCGTCCGCCAATTTAGCGAATTCACTCGGAAGCCATAAGGCCCATTCTAATTCCCTTAATTGTAATTTTTTTAATCTCCTCTAATACAAGGTTAGGTTAGGTTAAGAGGTTGACGTAATGTCCACAAGACCAGTTCCTGATCCAAAGTGATACCTCGAAAGGGGGGGGGGTTGGTTTTTGTTGTTGGCTGCTTTACATATTAATCATAATTCACTACTGCCTTCCTGGTAAATGATGATTTATGTCTCCACATATCTCTCATCGAGTTTACTTAGCCTAATATATTTAAGCATCTTCCATGGGTTGACATAGAGTTTGCAAAACGATTAAAATCGTAATCGTAATCGCGATTAATCGCACCAATTAATCGTAATCGTAATCGACAAAAAAATCATGCGATTACGATTAATCATTTTCTATGAAATTCACTGTTTTTATAACAAATTTAAATCTGTTCCAAATTTTTTTGGAACCAATTCCTTTTACAATAGATTCTTAAATATATTCTACGGTAATCATTACAAAATTTTCTATGTAAAATTATTTTTCAAAAAAAACTATCTGCTCTAAAAACGGTTGTTTTCGGCACAATTTCAAACAAAAATCATTGATAGAAGAATCGATTGCAGGATAATATGATGCGTTCTGGAACCGATTATTTGGAACGGAAAATGTTGCTGGGTTGGCCCATGATTCATTTAACTTACTTCCAATTTTTCTTTCCTTTTTTCTCGTAAAATTTAAATTATGATCTTAGTAACCAATAAATTTGGGTTTTAAAATATATTTAAAAGGCCTTAGCCGGATTTGGTAAAAAAAAAATCGGACATGAAATTTGGTCGAAAAACGTAATTTTTTTCAAACCGTTTGGCTGCCTACTGAAGAGGCCCTTGAAAATTTTTTGCTGAACTAGAAGCAGCTTTTGGAAAAGAATCACGAGTCAAAAACGCATCCAAACCACCTGAATTCAGGTATGATTTCTGGGCAATGTCACAGTTCAGACCACTCTTTGGTAGCACAAATAAAGATATTGAAGCTCTCTTTGTAGAGTTTATTCAAGCGCAATAAAGATGCAAGGAAATCTTGTATTTTTTTCCAAAATTCATTATTGATCATTTAAAAAGCGTTAAAGATGTTTGTTTGAAATTTTTTCAAAAAAATTATATTATAAGTTTTTAAACAAAAAAATCTTAAAAAAAACTTTGTAAGAGAGCTCTTTCGATGCGCTATGATATATTAAAAATATCTAGAATGCCAAAATCTCGATTTATTTTTGTTGCGGAAGTCCTAAAGTTCATAATTTTATTTCTTAAAAATATTAATTTTTGTATTTTCGTGCGTTCTGAAATGTAAATTTTAAAATATTTTTTATTAAAGCAACTGCTACTCAAAATATTTAAAAAATTCGATTAATCGATAATCGCGATTAACGGCAATTTTTTTAATCGTAATCGCGATTATGAAATATCTCGATTATTTGCAAACTCTAGGTTGACATCTCTAAGTTCCTCCAGTTCCTGAAAGAAATAAAAGCCAAAACAATTAAATCGAGTGCGAGATAGTGCAGGGCACTGACAAAGATAATGGAATGAATCTTCCACTATCTCTTCGTCCCCACACCATCTGCACAAGTCATCTGTTATCAATTTTAACTTTTTCAAATAAGCTTTCAAGCCAGTATGGCCTGTAATTAAACCTACATACTTCCTGAGGTCTGATTTTTCCATATAAAGTAGTGTTTTCTGGATACTTTTTCCACCGCGAGTCCACAAGGCCTTCGTTTGGCTACAGTCCTGGCTGCTTTCCCTCTAATACAAACAACTTTTTACTTCTTGAACCACCCCGATTCTCTGAGATATTCTGCTAGAGATATCAATGATACACCGTTAAGGTAATCTAGGTCATCGAAAAATCATTGCTCCAAATACTTAAGTCGGCTTCTTATCAGACCCGGACAATCAGATAACAAGTGATTTACTGTCTCCTCTTCCTCCACTTCCCCGCAACTTCTACAATAGTCTTTATCAGAAATTTCCATACGCACGGCCATTTTGCCAAATATACATTGCCCTGTAAGCACTCCCACTAATAGGCTAACCGTCCGTTTGCCAAAAGTAAGAAGACTTTTTGTTCTCTTAGGATTTGTCAGTGGCCACATGGTTCGCGTTATTCTGCACGTAGTCAGTGATATCCAACCATCCTTCATTTTATTCTCAGATATCCTATCAATTTCACTATAGGAACCGAGATGTCAGGTTTAATACGTTCCCCCATCGATTCCGAGCCTTTTCTCGCACCTTCATCAGCCAATTCGTTTTCATCGACCCCACTATGTTCAGGGTCCCAGATTAGCTTGATTGTGTGCTAACTGATTCGACGAAGGGATTGTATACAATTCCTAACAATTCCCGTTAGGATCGCCTTGGACATAGTAAAGAACAGCGACGTATCCAGTAATTTGAAAACGGGGGGGCACAACTTCCAAATTTTTTTAGTCAACGCCGATTTAACTAGAACTACACCCCATACCACCCCCCTAAACGATTTTATCTTTATTTATATAAAAAAATGTTTTGGAATATCATAACCGTTTCGTATTTATTGCTTCACGTAAGAGTCATAAGTGACAGCCATAAAAATGTCTATTTTGACAGATTTTTCTGCTGACTCGACCTAAATTATCCAGACAAAAATTCAGCTAACCGCGTCTGCTTAAATCAGCAGATCCTCATATGGATCAAAATGGCGTATATTTTGCGCAGATTCTTGAGGTTTAAGTATTTTTGAGTATAGTTTCAAAACTTTGTTCATTTGTGCAATTTTAACCCAGAAAAAGTGATAGATTGAAAATTTCAGTTTTATATCCAAAAATTGTTGTTTGATATTCCAAATTCATATACATTGAACAGTCTGGTGATCGCGCTGTTTTAGATTTAAGCTTGTTCCGTGGTACCATATGATGATTTTTTTTATAAAAAATATTAAAAATTTAAGACTTTTTTGATAGAAAAAGTATCAGCATCTAAAAAGTTTTTATATAATAATTGTTTCAAAATCTGATATATTTTTGTGTAAAAATATTTAAGAATATGAAAATTTTACTATGGAAAATATAGTTTAGAATCTGATAATTTCTATATAAAATAAGAAAAAAATCTCCCAAAATATAAAAATTTTCCTGACGAAAAAGTGTGTGTTTGAATCTGAAAATATTTCTATCTGAGAATATCCTATTGAAATAATATTTCAGAATCTCACAATTTAATATAGAGAAAGTGTCTTAGAATCGTATAGTTTGAATTTTTTTTAAGACATTTTTTTTACGATCCTGATGCATAATTTTTATTAGATAAAACCAATTTATGTGTTTTTTAAATATATTTTACAGATATTCCGATAAAAATTACTTTTTTGAAACGAAATTAGAAAACACTCTGGAGTTTTTATAAAAAAACTAAAATCTTTTCTTTAAAAACCAAAATATTTTGAAACCTGTGTATTTTTTTTTAAACAATGCGTTGCAGTATAATAATTTTTCAAAATTTTCAAATCGAAAGGGGGGGGGGGGGCACGTGCCCCCTGTGCCCACCCCCTGTATACGTCCATGGTAAAGAATACTATCTCGAGTTCAGGCAGTGGTTGATTGCTTTCCGGCAAAATGAGTTTCTTGCAAACATTTCAGCAAAAAATTTGGATTTTTCAGTGAATATTTGGTCATTCCTTATAAGTAGGGCTGTCAAACGGGATCGGTTTTTTAAAATCCCGGGATTCGGGATTTGAAAATCGAAATCCCGGGATCCCGGGATTTTTCGGGATTACGGGATTTTTCGGGATCCCGGGATTTTTCGGGATTTCGGGATTAAATTTCTTTGATTATAAAAGTGTTGCCGTACTGAATCCCTTCTAACATTCAAATCTTTCATCTCTCTTCTATCCCCTTTCCGAAAGAAACATCACGGTTACATTAGTAATTGATAGGCAGCATTGCCTGAGTGTTGTTTCTTTTTTTAAATAAAAAAAAAAAAATTAAGAGGGCTACTGTGGGTTAGTTGGTAGCGTGCTAGCCTATTAAGCAGGGAGTCGTGGGTTTGATTCCCACGAAAACCCTTGGGTCGATTTCGCTACAACGAAATTATTAAAAAAAAAAATATTTCTAATTATTCTGATTGTTATTTAAAGGCAATTAAAATATTAAGTATACGCCACTTATGCAGTTTTCAAGTAATTATTATTATAAAATATTTAGCAATGAGCTAAAAAAAGCCTTGAGGGGTTTGTTATGGAAAATGACAACTTTTATATGCTTTTGGTTTCATCCCATTGCGATTTTTGTTGTTGAACTGCATAATTTTTAAACTAATTTAAAGAAAATTTAAAATAATAAAAACATTAAAAGAAGAACAGTAATAATATAATACATTAGACATGCATTTTTTTTGTATAAAAAAGTTTTTCTTGCAATTTTGAACGTCCGGGAAAATTTTTATTCTCCTACGCCTAAAACTTATGTGGTAAAAATTTGAGGCCAATCGAATTGAATTTACCCGTGGCGCCCTTCGATCAAAGTTTCGGTTTTTTATAAAATTTTCGCCAAAACCTGCAAACTTTGGTAAAAGGGCTCCGTGACTGTGGCTTAATGGTTGATGCGTTGGACTTTGAAAATTAAAAAAAAGTTGCGTTGAAAATTAAAAAAAAAAGTTTTAGTTTTAATTTGTTTACGTAAATATAACAATAATTCAACAAAGTTGTATTTTTTAAAAAAAATTCTCAAACATTTTTAATATTTCAAAAATCCCGGGATTTGAGCTTAAAAATCCCGGGATTCGGGATTCGTGTTATGACAAAAATCCCGGGATTTCGGGATTCGGGATTTCGGGATTGACAGCCCTACTTATAAGGGTTGGAACAAATGACCTAAAGGTCTTGGTGCCCGCATAGCAACCTTAGTACGCAAACGCTGTTCGTACAGAAGCTTTTCACTTCTGTTTCCAATTGAAATGTTAAAGGAAATCGTTGAGCTTAGCCCAACGAGCCTCTTCATAGACAAAAATAGAGCGCATCGGCGCTGATTGAGAAGCACTGTAAAGGTACGAAACTGAAAAGAATGCAAAAGTTAAGTTGTGGTTCAAGTTTCCGAGAGGCGCAAGTAACTCAACATCGTATTTGTCAGGATGCGATGTAATGAAAAGATCGAGAGTATTACAAAACTTTAACACATGCGATTTGTGTTGGCTCATTCACAAGTTGTACTAGTTGATTGTGTGCAACAAAGAGCTCTACGAAGCTGAAGTTTAGCAGGAATAGGCCCTATGATCATAGCCAGGTTAAGTTCGGTAATGGCCAAATCGCACCAGGGGGAAAACATTTCCTCTGAAAATATAAACCAATCAAACGAACATTTAAATTGTTGCATTACTTCGACCGTGCCGTTTAATTTCGTTTTCGATTTATTTAAAACGATTTTTGATAATGAACTTCAATACCGTTTTTGGCCATACTGTTCAGTCAAAATGAGCTAACGGATGGACCTGTGGAACTACATACCAGATATTGCCAAAATAAACTATAAATGTGTAAGTGCGCTGCTTTCGCTCCAACGACAGGAGATTTCGATGGGCACTGCCTTATAAGGAAACACGCGGAATGTGTAAAGGTACAGTCAAAGGACTTTTGCCATAGCTGTCTAACTTAGGAGGAGTTAGAGGCTTTTGAACATTTGCTCAGCCATCCCTGATGGCTTCGATTCCATTTCCGATTCAATTTCGAAAATCTTATAGAGTTGTCCGAATGGTGAAATCGTAGTTTCTGTTGATATTATTATCCACAACTCATCCTGGATTCACCATTCGAACCACACAACTCCCGAGGGCCAATACTCTGACCATTTCGCTGCGCATAACGATCATGCCAACAGGTAATGCGTGTGTTCATGGGCAATCGCGGAACACTCGACCTCTTCCTCACTTCCCACCCTTAAAAGTATGAGTGAAAACACTTGCACATCTCAGAAATTCTGATCACAGTACTGTGTCTGCGTCTTTTTCATATTCTACTCTTCGCGACGTATTGTAATTAACTTGGCGCCGAAGCGCTCTATTTTCCTCTATGAAAAAGCTCATTGGGCCGAGCTCAACGATTTTTTTCCGCATTTTACCTGGAAACTTTGTTTTCTTGAAGACAGTGTCAATGCCGCTGCAGAAATGGTAGTAAATATGATTATGCTAGGAATGAAATTTGTTATTCCTACTAAGCAATGCTTAGTAAGCATATTTCGCTAAATCAAGACACAAGTGTTGGTTTACCCAGACGTGCAAAAATGCAGTCAGATCCAGAGAGGAAGCATTTAGTAATTAACGGTCGAATAAGAACGTCGTTACTGGTACGGAAAAAAATTCTATACGAACGGCGTCTACGTGGGAAAGTTCTTTCTGCTCCTCGGGCCAGCGAAACCTTTTGGTCTTTCGTTAAAAGAGTAAAGGATAAGGCTAGTTCTTCTATTCCTCTTTCAAAGGATGATCAATTATTCACCGGTTGATAAGGCTATTATCAAGAAATTCTTTCTTGCCAGAAGCAAGAAAGCGAAAAGCCACTGCCCTAATAACCCTGAAAATTACCTCTCAATCGCAATTTGCCCTGCGCTCTTTAAAGTGGTGGAGAGCATGGTTAACTGCAATTTTGTGAAATATTTATATACCAATTCACTTTTAAATGATCGACTCTATATTGGTGAGAGTAAATTGGTTGCTCTAGATATTTCCAAGGCGTTCGATCGTGTGTGGCACGGGGCATTCGTGGCTAAGCTTGATGCTTTTGGTGTCGGTAATGACTTCTCTCGATTTATAACGAGTTTTCTCAGAGACCGCACTATACGTGTTGTTTTAGATGGGTCTCATCAATCGAGTTTCAGCTAAATTCAGGGGTACCGTAAGGTTCTGTTCTTTCTCCTAACCTTTCTTGTTTTTATTAATGGCCTTCTTGGTCAAACCTTTAATCCTATCTATTCTTTTGCAGATAACAGCAATATTTGTCATTAATTTTAATTCGATCACAGGTCATGTTCTTTGAAGATAGAGGGCATGAGGCAGAACATGAATGTTGCACTCAACCAAGACCTTTCTACAATCTCCGAGTGGGGTTGAGCGAATAAGTAGATTTTAATTCACGCAAGACCCAATGTGGTATGTTAGCCGAAAATGAAACATAACTCTCATATATGGACAGGAGCTTCAGTGTCTATTCTGAACTTCTGGACCGTTGTCAGGGTTGTGTGACACTTTTCAATCGATATTACCATGAGAGGTGCTCATCTGATATAAGTGAACTTATTACTCGAGCCTGAGTATTTGTTCGTAATACTCGCTTATCTAGTAGACCAAATTTTTTTGCAGTTAATTGCCCTGTGTTTCGCACTACACTGCATGAGTAGGGGGCATCCCCTGAGTATTGGTTAAATAAAACTAAAAAAAATATACAGTGATGCCAACTTTGTGACATTGATAATGTGTTAAGCGATTTTCCCCAATACAAAACGCTGTTTCCTTCAAAATTTGGCACCACTGAACATACAAATGACAATTTTTGCCGTTGCTGTCCATCGTCATTGTTTCTGTTCTTTTTTTTCTCTAACAACAGCAATTGTTCACTGTGTCGTGGCTTCTTTATTCAGACCTCATCAAAAACTTAGAATCTAACACCTACACCCACCCCCTCCCGCCCTTATTTTCTACAACACTGATTGTTAGATTTACTCTTAAATATCATTTGGAAAATTTCCTACACAATTTATTTCGAAATTCAGTTAATGTGCGGTGAATTCCCCTGAAAACTAGAAAAAAAAAATCCTATTGAATTGATTTCGAAATCACGTTATTAATCATATGTGAAGAATTCCCCCAAAAACTAATACACACATACATAAGTACGTGAGATTACTACACCTTCTCAATGATAGGAAATTGCATTATAAATAATACACCTGGCATTGTAGTTGTTTATGTTATAATAAACTGCATTTGAGTTGAAAGATAACAAACAAAAAGTAAACAGCAGCAGCAGCAAACTAATAAATATTAAGTAATAAATTTACCTCATTACTTGCTCTTTTTTTAGAATTCCCCACTCTCTTCCGCTCTCTTCATTACTTAAATTAAACACAAACGGAAATCGAATAAAACCTAAAAATAGTTAAAACAACTAAATAGAATATCCAACAAATAAAATGTATGATTAATATTTTTTTTTTTCTTTTTGGTTTCTGTATAAATTTTTCCTCATATGGTGTTAGAAAAACAACAAAAATAGCAACACTGGCAACAATGACAATTGCACAGTGGTTTAAGTATAGAAAAAAATGTAAGGTGATACTTACTCTGTGAGACAATTGGTAGGAGTCAGTGATCGGCGGGGGTTCAGCTTACCGGGAAAAATTATATTGGTCATAAAAAGGTTATACGTGTCCCGACGTTTCGCTAGGTTAGCTCTACACCATTTCCAATTGTATTTCAGAATTTATCAATTGTGTTTCAGAAATTATCAATTGTATTTCAGAATTTGTCAATTGTATTTCAGAAATTACCAATTGTATTTCAGAAATTATGAATTGTATTTCAGAAACTATCAATGCCTAGCCTCGGAGAATAGATTTATATATAATATGTCCTGTGGTGGATATTCGGAACAAATTGCCCTAACGAACCTATTCCATTCGATCTGGTTTGATGATAACCCTGTTATTTCACCCCCAGCTGGGATCGATACGTCTAACTTCGGTGTTCAATTGTGGACGCCAGATTCCAATCAATGGCAATTTTTAGCGTATGACTAATCCAGCGCCATTTGAGGTTAAGGATGTCAATATAGATTGGTAGCCGATTTGTTTGAATCTAAAGTTCCGTATTAAATATGATGTTGGGCCAGAAAACCTTAAGGATGCGTCATAAAATAGCAAAGACAAAATGATGTGACTTTTTCCAGATCGATGTTTCCTGCTACTTTTGTTTCGATGCATTTCAGTTTAGATGTCGTATCTTTGTAGCTGTGTGAAAGGACGCAGATATTATCTGCATACTCTAGGCTATCGAGCTGTTGGTTAAGACCCTAATACTTCTATTTGCTTTAGGTACATTGCGGACTATAACATCTAGAACGATGTTAAACAGCAAGGGAGACAGTACACAAAATAGCTTTGTAAGTAATCACTTGTCAATCGTTGATCAAGGCGATTAAGAGGCTTGTTATAGAGTCAATAGTGTTCGGTTAGGGAAAAAAAAACTGAAGTTTTTCTTCGGAATGGAACCATTTCCAATCAGCCAAAGCAATCACTTTGGTAATGGAAAATAGTTTCATTTAAAAAAAAAAATGTTTTCCAAGAAAAAAAGAATGAAATGGCGATACGCTAGCTCGGCATTTGTAAGTGATTAGAAAGTTTGTACACAAAACATTAACAAAATTGAGTGTTTTTGGGGAGTTTCTCTATATTTTAACGGAGATAGCAAATCTCTCCCGGACCGTATGGCATCATTGCAGTTAAGTTGCAAAAAGTGCTGGAATTGGTTGTTCCTTTTGAGTGGAGGGATGCCAGTGTTGTTTATCCTAAAGGTTGTATATATGATAAACCCAAAACTGTTGTCTTCATGAGGTCGAATGCCGGACCACTGTAGTGCATGCATACATGCATGGTTGTAAACATCCTACGGGGAATAGAACCGGTCTTGTGACCGGTTCTGAACCGGTCTAAAGTGACAAAGGGCCGATCCCTGGACTTAAACATTTCTTTGAAAGGAACTTTAAGATCGCTATATCCTAGGACGAGGTTAATTGACACCTAGTGGCGTGCCAAGATATGACGTGACGTGTATAAACATAAGAACAGTTAATAAAACCACTTGTTGTTCATCAAGAACGTGCAGTGTTTGTCGACAATGCTGTTGCCTTGGAAGTATGGTTTCATCTGAAGATAGTGCAAAATCGGATATTGAATATAGAATTAGTAAGGCAAACAGTCCTTTATTAAAACTGCGAAATGTTTGGAAATCATCCATATTAAACAAAAATAGATATCTTCAAATCGAACGTACTGTCAGTTTTGCTTTGCAGCTACGAAACATGGTTAACAACAGTAGCCCTGAATTCCAAACTACATTTTAAAGATTTAGTGGCCAACTGTCATAAGCAATAATGTTTTATACAAAAAAAGGTAACATTAAAGCAATTCCTACCATTATTGAGAGAAGACAATGGAAATGGATCGGTCATACTTAAAGAAAAGAACCAAGTGAAATATGCCGTTTAAATTTAGATTGGAATCCATAAGGAAGTAAATGAAAAGGTCGGCCAAGAAACACATGGAAAAGATCTTTGTTAAAAGATTTAGAAAGCAGTAGGAAAAGTTGGAATGAAATAAAAACTATGGCGAATAATAGAATATCGTGGAGAAATTTTGTAGAGGCCCTATGCTCCGCAAGAAGTTAAGTGGAAAAGAAAAAGTGATGTGTCACAGAACTAGTACAAAAACACATGTTATAGATCAAACTTTCGAAACATGTTGCAGAACTAACCCCAAAAACATGTCACTGATTTAACATTTTAGAACATGTAACAATAATTTTTTGCTTTCAAAATTTTTTTGCAGTTCTATTTTTATTCTCTCTAAAGTTTTTTTTACAGCATGTGCGCTTTGTACGAGTTTTGCGACCAGTCATTTTACAACCAGTCATAAAAAAACTGGTCTATACATTTACTTCAACAAAGTTCCAATTGGCCTTAAACTGCCCTGCCGCACAATTCTAAATGAGAACGTCACGAAGTTAGACATTTGACTCATATGGGTTCCAGATCTCAGTGACATTCTAGGAAACTGTAAGGGCGATGATCCTGTAAGATTAGAAACAACTGTAAGGGTTGCTCTAAACTGAAATGCGTTAGTAAACCTCTAAAAACTCACAAGCTCGAAAATCAACTTAACACCGCTATGAGGGCAAATCACGGATGTACTTAAACGGAAGATTTGATTGTATGATCCCTGAACAGACATGGCCGTATTGCTCTGCAGAGAGATCTCAACGATAGTGGCGGATAAAAACGAGTACTGCCAAACCTTACTGTAACGCTGATTATTTTAGTAACATAAGAATCAGAGAGGGTAGATTGTTAACGATAGGTTAGGTTGTAAGTGGCTGCTGACGTTTTACGTCAACACACGTAGACTCTGAAGTCCATTGTGATTCCACGGGACCGTAACAGGTTTCCCTACTAGCCCCTGTCGTTAAACCAGTTTGAGCTTCTTATGAAACTCCTTTGATGTTGAATTTTGACATCCGACAAATCAGAAAGATCGTACAGCTCCCTAGATCCCAGTGAAGCAAGTCTCTGATCAGAAAGTGCCGGGCAATGGCAAATAAAGTGTTCGATAGTTTCCAACTCCTCTTCATCCATGCAACTTCGGCAAAAGTCATTCGACGGCACATTTAACCGCTCTGCGTGCTTCCCTATAAGACAGTGTCCGTTAATTATAGAAACCACCGTCGAAACCTCTCCCCTTGGAAGCAATATCAGCTCACTTGTGCGCCCCCTGATTAAGAGAAGGCCAAATCGTTCGTGTTGTCTCACACGTCCATCCATTTGCCCATCTTTGATTGGTCTCACCAGACAATGATTCCATACAGCAAAATTGGACGCACCACTGCTGTATAGATCCAATGAACGACTTGAGGGCTAAAAGCCCATCGTTTTCCAATCGTTGCTTTTCTCACCCGTTCCTCAATATTACGCCTAAAATTCAACTTCCTATCTAACCTGAATATCACCGTGCGTGTATAATTTCAAGCGGAATAGGCAAATTTTTAAATAGCACATCGTCCTCCATTTTTTAATAAATAAAAAATAAATTGGTTTTTTAAATTGTTTTTAAAACCGGTCCTTAAAAAATATTAAGGATAAACATTTTGGAAATACTCCAAGATACTTGGCTCCATCTGAAAAGGTGATTTCAGTGCCGTCCAGAGAAATAGGATCAAAAGCAGGAATCTTATTTTTCCTTGTAAACAAAACAAGCTCTGTTTTACTTGGATTAACTCCTAGACCACAGTCTCTTGCCCATTTAGACAGATCTTCCAGAGAACCCTGAAGAATGTCCCTCAATGTTGGCAGATGCTTCCCCTTTACCGCTATCGCGACATCGTCAGCATATGCGACAACATGACAACCACGTGCTTCTAGAGATAGCAGCATTGAATTCAGTGCCAGGTTCCAAAGAAGCGGCGAAAGAACACCTCATTGTGGTGTGCCCCTATTGACAAATTGAGATATGACGGACGCTCCCAATTCAGACGTTATATTGAGTCTGGGATGACATTATTAAAAGCCCCCTCTGTATCAAGAAAGGCCACCACAGTGTACTCCTTTACCGAAAGCGATCTCTCGATGGTACCAACGAGTTCATGCAGAGCTGTTTCCGTTGATCTACCCTAGCTGTATGCATGTTGCTTTGTCGAATGCAACCTCGGGTCAATCACTCTACGCAAATATGAGTCTTATCATTCGTTCCATTGTCTTTAACAAAAAAGAAGACAGACTAATTGGTCTGAAATCCTTCGGAGCTGTGTGGGAACTTTTCCCAGCCTTCGGGATAGAGACGACTCTGGTATCCCTCCATTTTAAAGGAATATACGACCAGTTGATGAATGCTGTGTATAGATTATACAGCAACGGGGCTATATAGTCCGACACTCGCTGCAACTCAGCCGGGATTATATCATAAGGTCCCGGGGATTTATAGGGCCTGAAGCTTTTTATTGTTAACGACATTTTCTATATTACTTTGATTGCTAATTTTATGATTTTCGAAAGGTTTTGTTTAGATAGTTATGGCTTAGGAGTCTCTGTTAACAAACTCTGCAGAAGCTGAATGAAAGTGAAGTAGTTGGAAAGCATCTAACATGATATTTTCAAGTTCTCAAAAGTAAGAAACATCATTTTTATTTTCTTTTTGCACACTCTTAACAAGGCAACTCGGTCAATCACAAGGAAGATTTTAGGTGAAAATTGCATTAAAATTTCGATGAAAATACTTGTGAAACAGCTTCGAACCCCCAAACCTTTTGACTTGTATATAAATTTTTATATCTATAAAAAAACGGTAAATTCCCCCCTCCCTTTTGACCTGTTAAATGTGAGATTTGGCTGGTTATTAAAAAACGCGTAACTCTAATGTGTCTATACTCTCTCCCATATGCAAGTTCCAGGACAATCGATAGGTGCCTATTGTAAGACCTCCCTTGTTAGTATTACCACTATCTTACTGAAAACTTGTTTAAAACCACTGTGCGATGACAGCGACGACAACAACATCAACATTATTAACAATAATAACAGAACGATCAGGCACACAATGTAATAACACAGAAAGGGCACTGACATTGGACATATGTATGACTTTTTTTTTTTTGCTCATTTATAATAAATTGTTGTATTTGTGTGTTCTAATTAAATTTGATATTTTACACACCATTTTTGTTCTCATAAAAAAAAAAAACTTGCTATTGTAATCTTGATTTCAAACTAAAAAACAATAATGATAAGATTTTGATTTATTCTTAAATAAATAATTGATTTCATTTATTGTTTTCTTTTCAACATTTTTCGTTATTTGACTGCTTCTCAGTTACATTATTAATTATAAAATTGGAGTTCAATTGTGGTTTACTCTTTTGTTATTTTATTATCATAAAAGAGAATTTAAGCAGTACTCTTTTAGTACATTTGTTATTTTAGTATTCTCCCTCTCTTAATTAGTGTGATTTCTTTATTTTTAGTACATTTCTTACCACAACTGTACAAGACTTTATTATTTTTTGTTATGTTTCTATATATATAACAAAAAAGGTATTATGAAAAAATAAAAAAATGTGCCTACGTGCAGATTGTATAAACCGGCAGTATTTCTGTAGTATGGTGCCCCGTGTGTATTTCTTTTATTGGCCATGCTTATGGGAAAATTTTGTAATAGGTTGTGAGAGAATAGAAATATCTTAAGGAGAGGTAAAGTTTATGTATGTCTGTGTTGTTTTTTTTTTTTTTTTTTTTTTTTTTTTAATAAAACAAAAGAGACGTTTCTAAATAATTCTTTTATCGCTCTTGGTAGCAACCACCAATTTTTTTGTTGCTGTTTGGTATTTGCAACAACTTAAAACAAAAAAAATGCATTTTATAATCGGTGTTGTATACTTGGCGATTTTATGTGTGAAACTAACAATCTAAATAAGCTGTCATACAACACAGGATGACAATGCTACAACCTTATGCACTTCAATTCCAAATTGTCCAAAAAAACTTCTCACTTGACGCAAATAAATTATGTTGTACAAGAAAATTCTTTGCCTTCTTTAGAAATCTTTTTTCGCTAAGTGACCCTGCATTCCAAATTTAAAGTTTTCAGGACCATTATTTCAGGAATTATAATAAGTACCAAGAAAAAACTTTTTTACCCCCATTAGAATCGGAATTTCGAAAAAGTCCTTTTTCAGAATTTTTCCCTTTGTTGGAACTAACATTTTAATATTTTTTTGTAGGATTTTTTAATTTAAAAAAAAATAGAAAGTATCAAAGTTAATTTTCTTTAAAAACTTTTTACCCTTAGGAGTCCGAATTTCCAAAAAGTACTTTTTTTGGAAATGTTTTTATGTTAGAGGATCCTACATTCCAATTTTCAAATAAATAGGATTTTTTTATCAGAAAAATAAAAAGTACCAAGTGATCGCTTTTTACCCCCCTTAGAATCGGTATTTAGAAAAAGTACTTTTTTAGAATTTTTTTCGTTGTTGGAAACAACATTGCAAATTTTAATTTTTTTGTAGGACTTTAATTTCAAAAAACATAAAAAGTACCAAAGTACAATTTTTACCCCTTTTTACCCTTAGGAATCCGAATTTCCATAAAGTACTTTTTTTGGAAATATTTTTCCGTTAGAGGATCCTACATTCTTATTTTCGAATTAAAAGGATTTTTTTTTTCAGAAAATATAAAAAGTACCAAAGTACTCACTTTTTTACCCCCCCCCCCTTAGAATCGGAACTTCGAAAAAGTACGTTTTCAGAATTTTTTCCGTTGTTGGAACTACCATTGCAAGTTTAAATATTTTTGTAGGCCCTTAATTTCAAAAAATATAAAAAGTACCAAAGTACCATATTTTATCCCTTTTTATCCTTAGAAATCCGAATTTCCAGAAAGTCCTTTTTTTTGGGAATGTTTTTCCGTTAGAGGATCCTACATTTTAAATTTCAAATTAATTGATTTCTTTTTCAGAAAAAAATAAAAAGTACCAAAGTACTCGCTTTTTCCCCTTTTTCAACCCTTCGTTTTTACCCCTTAAAATCAACATTTTCAAATACCCAGCCTTAGCGGATATCTATTCCGGGAGGTGAAATTACAATCCAAATTTCAAGACTCTAGCTTCAGTGGTTTGGGCTGTGGGATGATGCGTGATTAGTATGTCAGTCAGTCATCAGTCAGTCACGGAACTACTTTATATATATAGAAGATAGATAGGTAGATTGTATGTGAAATAATAAAATTTGAATGCTAGGTGTACGCGCCTAAAATTTTGAACACTTTGGACCTAAAGAAAATGAAGTCACCGTCAAAAACTCTCTAAGCTATGTACCCTCAAAGCCTTCTATAAAAGACATTTTACTGGAGAAAGATTCTGAAAATGAGTTCCCGTTGAAAACGATTCTTTGTCGTTTGCTTTGATAAATTCGTTAATTTCACTAATACACACATATATTTGCAGCAGAATCACTAATCTCTCAAGTTTTTCGTATTTAGAATTGCGTAGAATCTAATAAAATTGAGAATCTAGTTCAAAGGGAATTTGTCCATTAAAAACGGCAGAAGATTTTTGGAGACTGTAAGGTGTTGAAACCCCTTTGTATACCCTTTTAAAATTTGACCAGCACAATCGGGGCTATAAAAGAATTAAAAAAAAAATCGTTCAGCAATTGTTTTTCCAGCATCTCTGCCTGATAAGCACACACAATCTTCGAGCCAGGCTAAACTCAAGCTCTTCCGAATAGACTCCAAAGCTCACTTGTTCGTGTAGCTTCGATCCATCTGTGTAAACATTTTTGAAGGACCCGGAATGCTCTCATCCAAGACTCCCTAGATGGAATCATAATGGTAAAGGGGCGCTCAATAAGGCTCATAGAGGAAGCACAACAAGATAACAATACCATATTTGTGGTATTGTTATCTTCAAGATCGCACTACGGCCACAATCGCTGCTCTTCCATTGCAGTGTGCTACTTAGTCGAATTGCCGACATAGACACATACTGCCTACCCAATATGTCCAATGGTATTAGGTGAATAAGGATTTCTAATGCAGCCGTAGGTATAGTACGAAGAGCACCAGTGACACACATCGACGCCATTCTCTGTACCTTCGTGATGAAGACACAGTTCGCTTTCTAAAGCAGGCCACCAGACAATGATTCCATACAGCAGAATTGGACGCACCACTGCTGTATAGAACCAATGAACGACTTGTGGGCTAAAACCCCATCGTTTTCCAATGGTCCTTTTAAAGGAATATAGAGCAATAGTTGCTTTTCTCACCCGTTCCTCAATATTACGCCTGAAATTCAACTTCCTACCCAGAAATACTCCAAGATACTTAGCTCCATCTGATTTCAGTGCCGTCCAGAGAAATAGGATCAAAAGCAGGAATCTTATTTTTCCTTGTATACAAAACAAGATCTGTTTTACTTGGATTAACTCCCAGACCACAGCCTCTTGTCCATCTAGACCGATCCTTCAGAGAACCCTGAAGAATGTGCCTCACTGTTGGAAGATGCTTCCTCTTTACCGCTATCGCGACATCGTCAGCATATGCGACAACATAACAACCACGTGCTTTTAGAGACAGCAGCATTGAATTCAGTGCCAGGTTCCAAAGAAGCAGCAAAAGGATACCTCCCTGTGGTGTGTCCCTATTGACAAGTCAAGATATGACAGACGCTCCCAATTCAGACGTTATACGTCTATCAACCCTTGCTGCATGCAAGTTGCTTTGTTGAAAGCCAGACGCGGAACCAGCATTAAAAGGTTAATCTAAAACGAATGTCCAAATTTCTAAAATTTTGCGTACCCCTGCGGACAGTTTCGGGTACCCCCTAGTGGTACGCGTACCATAGGTTGGTAACCGCTGCACTAGATGACATTATTAAAAGCCCCCTCTATATCAAGAAAGGCCACCATAGTGTACTCCTTTACCGAAAGCGATCTCTCGATGGTACCAACAAGCTAATGAAGAGCTGTTTCCGTTGGTCAACCCTTGCTGCATGCATGTTGCTTTGTCGAAAGCAACCTCGGGTCAATCAATCTACGCAAATATGAGTCTATCATTTGTTCCATTGTCTTTAACAAAAAAGAAGAAAGACTAATTGGTCTGAAATCCTTCGGAGCTGTGTGGGAACTTTACCCAGCCTTCGGGATAAAGACGACTCTGGTATCCGTCCATTTTAAAGGAATATACGACCAGTTGATGCATGCTTTGTATAGATTATACAGCCAAGGGGCTATATAGTCCGACACCTGCTGCATCTCAGCCGGGATCAGGTCCAGGGGATTTATAGGGCCTGAAGCTTTTCGTGAGTGTAAGTCAACGTGAGTTTGGGAGTTGTCCTAAATTTACTCACGTGATTGGGAGTGAGTGTAGAAAAAAAATATTCTCGTGATGGAAAATTCCTATCGTATCGTGAGTGTGATTTTAAGCGATTTTTTTGGATCAATTATAATTTAAAGTTAAAAAATCCCAACCCTGATTATAATTTTTTTTATTCTCTTTCCCTCTCTTCTTATTTAGTTATGGGTTAATAAACGGCTAGTAGTAGGCCTGATTTTAGTTATACAAATGTTTGTTGTTATTGTTGTTTGAATGTCAATGTGTGTGTTTATGAGTTCCTACTAAAACAAAATTAATGAAGAGAGCATATATAATAATGAGAGTGTATGGGTGATTGTGTTTTATGATATTTTTCTATGCCTTTGGATTTAACCAACTCAACTGTCAGTCAGTCGTTTATACACAGACGCAGCATTAAAACGTTGAATTTGTTTAATACGCTCGTCGTTGATTCATTTTTTATTACAAAAAAAAAAAAAGAAGTTAAAGAACTTTTTTTACTAAACTGAAAAAAAAAACTCGTGTGTTTTGTTGTTTTTTTTTCTGTTACTCCATTATTATTTTTTCTTTTAAATCTACAAAAAAAAAATTGTTGGTCGTCGTCTCGTGTATTTTAACGTTAATAACATCAACCGTCGGTTTTACTGTGTGTTGTGATTTTTGGTTATTCTTTTTTTTTTTTTTTTTTGATTTTTGTTGAGTGTTGGCTGTGATTTTAATATTTGTCTGTAGTTTTCTTTTGAACATTAAATTCGTTCGTTCGTTTGTCTGTTAGTCGTTCATTTATGCTGCTACTAAAATCGTTTAACAACAAAAAGAAGAAAAAATAGTGCTGTTGTTTTATCGTCATCATCATCATCAACAACATCGTCGTCATCATTATCGTCAATTGTCTCAATTCTTTTTTGGATTATTGTTGTTTTTGTTGTATTTTCATTTTGTTGGTGGATACCTTATGTGCTCCATAATACAAAAACAAAAATATAAAGGCCATTGAATTGTTGTATTTTATTTTTTGTGTTTAAAAGTTTAAACGTAAATATCAACGTCGCCACTAAAAACAAAAAAAAAGCACAACCGACGAATAAATATGTTGTACAACAACAACAAAAGAAATAACCACATTAACTAAGCCCAGACAACACAGATTCTTGGTTATGTTTCGAATTGTTACCAATAATAATAAGAATGGTGGTAATATGTGTTGGTGGTGGTGGTAGTAGTACTGCTGATACTACATACTAAAAGTGTATTGTGATTATGTCTGAAGTGTTTTTTTTTTAAACAACAACAAAAAATTAAAGAAAAAAACTTGAAAAAATAAGAAACCCTATAATTTTTCACAAAAATAATAAAAAAAAAAACCTCTAAATTATACACAAATTAAAAATTATATCTAAAATTTTATAATTGAGTTCAAAAATCTTTAAACAAAATAAAATTATACAAAATTAAAAAACGTTTAAGTGTTTTTTTTTTTTTAACGAATCATACTGATTTTAAATATAACAACAAAGAGAGAAAATATTAATATACTCCTAAAATAATTAAAGAAAAGCTAGTTGAAAGAGAGTAAATTATCATTATTCTCCTAAAAGAATCTAAAAAAAATGTTATAAATGGAGAGAAAGTTATAAATAGAGAAAAAAATATATCATAACTCCTAAAAAGAGGGATAATATTATTACCCTCAATTAAAAATTCAAAGAATCTAAAATAAATTAAAAAAAAAACTTTTTTTTTTATAAAACAACAAAAAAATTAACTGTGATATTTAAGCCCTTAACACTTACACAAAAAAGAGAAATATTTCTATAATATACCACAAAAGAGAGTGATATTTACACTTTCTCAAAAAAATTAGAGCTTTGTCACAACGGAATCAATTAAAAATTATCGAAAATTCCTATTATCTCTTTCTCTTTTACTCACCTTTACTCTTTTGCCGCTATTATTTATTTTTAAAATATCTTGTACAAAATGATGATGATGGATACTGTTGATCCATCAAAAAAATCTGGTATACAACAAACAATAACTGGTATAACGGCTATGGATACTACACCACCTCATGATGAAAATGATCAATTAGCTCCCCCTTCTAATACCACCACCACAACCACAATAGAAGCTGCTTTTACCGTAGTCTCTATGGAATCAAATAATAATATTGAAATGATGGATTATAAAGAGAGTCGTAAACATAAGAAAAAGAAGCGTGAAAAACGCGAAAAGGATAGAAAACATCGTGAACATCGAGAGCATCGTGAAAAAGATCATGAACATCGTGAGCATAGAGAAAGGCATAGAGATAAACAGCATAGAGAGCATCGAGAACATAGAGATAGGGGAGTTGCCGGTGATAGAGAAAATGAGCTACGTGATCAACATCATCATCAACACCATCCTAATCATCAGCATCATTCAACATCTGCCTCGTCATCACCCTCATCGTTATCAACGATATCTGCCTCAGCTTCACCTGCCTCGTGTTCATCGTCGTCAGCTGGTATATGTGTAACGGGTGCTACTGCCACTGCATATCCTCATAATTTAAAAATACGATTTTTATTATCTGGGGTAATTATTTTTTTTTTTTTACTTTCTTATTAAATTTTCGTTTTAAATCCTTTTTAGGAAGAATTACGATTTTGTTATCTTATTTAATATCAAGAGGGAGAGTCGTTTGTAATTTATTTCCTTTAAACCGTATGCCCAAAAAAAAACTTCCTGCAGTAGTAAAATAATTTTAAGTATTTTTTTTTAATATCTGAATACTTCGGTCACCACCTTCTTTGGAAGATTTCCATATGAGTTATTTCGCTTCTAAAATGCTGAAAATCAATTTTTCCCCAAAAATTATTTGTAAAAAAACTAAACCAAACAGGGCGATGCGGAGATGTGTTTACAAATTCATTTCTATCGTCAGACATACGGACGCTAGAATGGATAAAGGGTTATAGACCGATATTTCGGAACGGCATAGTGACTTTTTTAACCTCCAACCACTGTAAGGGTTGGAGCGTAAAAAAGTTGAAAATGTTCCGTGGAGAGTGGGGAGGGGGGGCACATGACACCTTCCTCCACGTAATATATATTTACAAGTTAATTTATTATGGTATTTCATTTAAGTACTATCATATAACGCCCACAATCAAGACATCCTCCTTGTCTTGATCCAAGTACAGGACCACAAACTTCGTCTGGCTTAAAAAACCAATAAGAAGTTTTGAAACCTTGTTTTAGGTTTTTAACATAACGGTGGTGGGGACGAAACTAGAACAAAAGACCGACTATATCTTACCGCAGACGAACTTTGACAGAACCTTCGAAGTCCAAGTACAAACTAGGGAAGACTAAGCGAAAAACTCTGTTATGACATGCAATCCCAATTTTTATGGACGAATAGAAGATGGATGAACCCGTAGCAGTATATTCTGAACTCCTTGAAATCAGGGCCTCAATAAAACTTCCAGACAAGTGTAGGGGTGTTTAGGCAGAAGAAATTGCAATTGATAATGTCTCGCAGATGATTATGACAAGGAACTTATGGACAAGGGACTTAAACATTTTCGTAGATAGTCTTGCAATCAAATACTGTGAAATCGGGAATCGTTAGGAACTGTATACAATCTCTTCGCCAAATCCGTCATCATACCTTCAAGCTAATTAGGTCCAAGTGGGGTGACTGGAAATGAATTTACTGATGAATGTGCGTTGATAAGCTCTGAGTCGGTGGGGGAACAGATTAAACCTGACATCTCGATTCCTATAGTAGAGTTGATGAAAGAAATTGACAGCCCGAGTAAAAAAGTTCCTATATAGTTGTATATAATTTTATAAACATCATATATGATTAAATAGAATTATATAGAATTTGATGCGAAAAATGAGTCGATAAAACTATATAAAATTTGATCAATGTTTCATATATTTTGATAAATTTTTTATATAATTTTATGCGAAATTTGGACCCCTATTTTTATATAATAATAGCAAAATTATATAATTAGATATAATTATATAAAAATATATAAAATTGTATAAAACTGTATAAAACTATATAAAGTTACATAAAATTATATCAAGTTTTATATAAATCATAAAATTTTGTTTTAATTATATATAATTATATATAATTAATTGTGTTTATATATTGTTGGACTGTATATTTTATAACTGAATTTTTATTTAGTTCGGTTTGAGTCCATATTAATTATTTCTGAGAAATAATAATTGTTGTACAATGAGAAAATCTGAAAAAAATCAAGTGACAACACAGGCTAAGTGGAGATGTCGACAGCTTTCGGAAGATGCCACCCTTCCATCATCAGCACTCCTTCGATTGCCACACACTTAATGTGTGTCAGATTAAGATTAGCCATTTAAATGAAACTTTTGAAGAAATTAAGAATTGGAATTACTCCTCTTTGTGTTGAATAACCCCTATTCACCATTAATTCGTGTTGTATTCATTTGGCAGAAACTTAATCCATCTTAACTTTTAACAGAGTTGTATTTTTCCCATTGTTAACCCTTAGTAGGACTTTTCAAATCTTGAAAAATGTCCGTTAGGTTTGAATTTTTGTTTCATATTTCTAATTCTTAGAAATATTACTAAATTGCAATGTACCTTATGAGTTGTGTATTAATTGTGTTTATATATTGTTGGACTGTATATTTTATAACTGAATTTTTATTTAGTTCGGTTTGAGTCCATATT
Organism: Pegoplata infirma; assembly: GCA_963921195.1. Classification (NCBI taxonomy): domain Eukaryota; kingdom Metazoa; phylum Arthropoda; class Insecta; order Diptera; family Anthomyiidae; genus Pegoplata; species Pegoplata infirma. Next base: position 38,362,663 of record OY992536.1, read on the forward strand.
AATTATTTCTGAGAAATAATAATTGTTGTACAATGAGAAAATCTGAAAAAAATCAAGTGACAACACAGGCTAAGTGGAGATGTCGACAGCTTTCGGAAGATGCCACCCTTCCATCATCAGCACTCCTTCGATTGCCACACACTTAATGTGTGTCAGATTAAGATTAGCCATTTAAATGAAACTTTTGAAGAAATTAAGAATTGGAATTACTCCTCTTTGTGTTGAATAACCCCTATTCACCATTAATTCGTGTTGTATTCATTTGGCAGAAACTTAATCCATCTTAACTTTTAACAGAGTTGTATTTTTCCCATTGTTAACCCTTAGTAGGACTTTTCAAATCTTGAAAAATGTCCGTTAGGTTTGAATTTTTGTTTCATATTTCTAATTCTTAGAAATATTACTAAATTGCAATGTACCTTATGAGTTGTGTATTAATTGTGTTTATATATTGTTGGACTGTATATTTTATAACTGAATTTTTATTTAGTTCGGTTTGAGTCCATATTAATTATTTCTGAGAAATAATAATTGTTGTACAATGAGAAAATCTGAAAAAAATCAAGTGACAACACAGGCTAAGTGGAGATGTCGACAGCTTTCGGAAGATGCCACCCTTCCATCATCAGCACTCCTTCGATTGCCACACACTTAATGTGTGTCAGATTAAGATTAGCCATTTAAATGAAACTTTTGAAGAAATTAAGAATTGGAATTACTCCTCTTTGTGTTGAATAACCCCTATTCACCATTAATTCGTGTTGTATTCATTTGGCAGAAACTTAATCCATCTTAACTTTTAACAGAGTTGTATTTTTCCCATTGTTAACCCTTAGTAGGACTTTTCAAATCTTGAAAAATGTCCGTTAGGTTTGAATTTTTGTTTCATATTTCTAATTCTTAGAAATATTACTAAATTGCAATGTACCTTATGAGTTGTGTATTAATTGTGTTTATATATTGTTGGACTGTATATTTTATAACTGAATTTTTATTTAGTTCGGTTTGAGTCCATATTAATTATTTCTGAGAAATAATAATTGTTGTACAATGAGAAAATCTGAAAAAAATCAAGTGACAACACAGGCTAAGTGGAGATGTCGACAGCTTTCGGAAGATGCCACCCTTCCATCATCAGCACTCCTTCGATTGCCACACACTTAATGTGTGTCAGATTAAGATTAGCCATTTAAATGAAACTTTTGAAGAAATTAAGAATTGGAATTACTCCTCTTTGTGTTGAATAACCCCTATTCACCATTAATTCGTGTTGTATTCATTTGGCAGAAACTTAATCCATCTTAACTTTTAACAGAGTTGTATTTTTCCCATTGTTAACCCTTAGTAGGACTTTTCAAATCTTGAAAAATGTCCGTTAGGTTTGAATTTTTGTTTCATATTTCTAATTCTTAGAAATATTACTAAATTGCAATGTACCTTATGAGTTGTGTATTAATTGTGTTTATATATTGTTGGACTGTATATTTTATAACTGAATTTTTATTTAGTTCGGTTTGAGTCCATATTAATTATTTCTGAGAAATAATAATTGTTGTACAATGAGAAAATCTGAAAAAAAATCAAGTGACAACACAGGCTAAGTGGAGATGTCGACAGCTTTCGGAAGATGCCACCCTTCCATCATCAGCACTCCTTCGATTGCCACACACTTAATGTGTGTCAGATTAAGATTAGCCATTTAAATGAAACTTTTGAAGAAATTAAGAATTGGAATTACTCCTCTTTGTGTTGAATAACCCCTATTCACCATTAATTCGTGTTGTATTCATTTGGCAGAAACTTAATCCATCTTAACTTTTAACAGAGTTGTATTTTTCCCATTGTTAACCCTTAGTAGGACTTTTCAAATCTTGAAAAATGTCCGTTAGGTTTGAATTTTTGTTTCATATTTCTAATTCTTAGAAATATTACTAAATTGCAATGTACCTTATGAGTTGTGTATTAATTGTGTTTATATATTGTTGGACTGTATATTTTATAACTGAATTTTTATTTAGTTCGGTTTGAGTCCATATTAATTATTTCTGAGAAATAATAATTGTTGTACAATGAGAAAATCTGAAAAAAATCAAGTGACAACACAGGCTAAGTGGAGATGTCGACAGCTTTCGGAAGATGCCACCCTTCCATCATCAGCACTCCTTCGATTGCCACACACTTAATGTGTGTCAGATTAAGATTAGCCATTTAAATGAAACTTTTGAAGAAATTAAGAATTGGAATTACTCCTCTTTGTGTTGAATAACCCCTATTCACCATTAATTCGTGTTGTATTCATTTGGCAGAAACTTAATCCATCTTAACTTTTAACAGAGTTGTATTTTTCCCATTGTTAACCCTTAGTAGGACTTTTCAAATCTTGAAAAATGTCCGTTAGGTTTGAATTTTTGTTTCATATTTCTAATTCTTAGAAATATTACTAAATTGCAATGTACCTTATGAGTTGTGTATTAATTGTGTTTATATATTGTTGGACTGTATATTTTATAACTGAATTTTTATTTAGTTCGGTTTGAGTCCATATTAATTATTTCTGAGAAATAATAATTGTTGTACAATGAGAAAATCTGAAAAAAATCAAGTGACAACACAGGCTAAGTGGAGATGTCGACAGCTTTCGGAAGATGCCACCCTTCCATCATCAGCACTCCTTCGATTGCCACACACTTAATGTGTGTCAGATTAAGATTAGCCATTTAAATGAAACTTTTGAAGAAATTAAGAATTGGAATTACTCCTCTTTGTGTTGAATAACCCCTATTCACCATTAATTCGTGTTGTATTCATTTGGCAGAAACTTAATCCATCTTAACTTTTAACAGAGTTGTATTTTTCCCATTGTTAACCCTTAGTAGGACTTTTCAAATCTTGAAAAATGTCCGTTAGGTTTGAATTTTTGTTTCATATTTCTAATTCTTAGAAATATTACTAAATTGCAATGTACCTTATGAGTTGTGTATTAATTGTGTTTATATATTGTTGGACTGTATATTTTATAACTGAATTTTTATTTAGTTCGGTTTGAGTCCATATTAATTATTTCTGAGAAATAATAATTGTTGTACAATGAGAAAATCTGAAAAAAATCAAGTGACAACACAGGCTAAGTGGAGATGTCGACAGCTTTCGGAAGATGCCACCCTTCCATCATCAGCACTCCTTCGATTGCCACACACTTAATGTGTGTCAGATTAAGATTAGCCATTTAAATGAAACTTTTGAAGAAATTAAGAATTGGAATTACTCCTCTTTGTGTTGAATAACCCCTATTCACCATTAATTCGTGTTGTATTCATTTGGCAGAAACTTAATCCATCTTAACTTTTAACAGAGTTGTATTTTTCCCATTGTTAACCCTTAGTAGGACTTTTCAAATCTTGAAAAATGTCCGTTAGGTTTGAATTTTTGTTTCATATTTCTAATTCTTAGAAATATTACTAAATTGCAATGTACCTTATGAGTTGTGTATTAATTGTGTTTATATATTGTTGGACTGTATATTTTATAACTGAATTTTTATTTAGTTCGGTTTGAGTCCATATTAATTATTTCTGAGAAATAATAATTGTTGTACAATGAGAAAATCTGAAAAAAATCAAGTGACAACACAGGCTAAGTGGAGATGTCGACAGCTTTCGGAAGATGCCACCCTTCCATCATCAGCACTCCTTCGATTGCCACACACTTAATGTGTGTCAGATTAAGATTAGCCATTTAAATGAAACTTTTGAAGAAATTAAGAATTGGAATTACTCCTCTTTGTGTTGAATAACCCCTATTCACCATTAATTCGTGTTGTATTCATTTGGCAGAAACTTAATCCATCTTAACTTTTAACAGAGTTGTATTTTTCCCATTGTTAACCCTTAGTAGGACTTTTCAAATCTTGAAAAATGTCCGTTAGGTTTGAATTTTTGTTTCATATTTCTAATTCTTAGAAATATTACTAAATTGCAATGTACCTTATGAGTTGTGTATTAATTGTGTTTATATATTGTTGGACTGTATATTTTATAACTGAATTTTTATTTAGTTCGGTTTGAGTCCATATTAATTATTTCTGAGAAATAATAATTGTTGTACAATGAGAAAATCTGAAAAAAATCAAGTGACAACACAGGCTAAGTGGAGATGTCGACAGCTTTCGGAAGATGCCACCCTTCCATCATCAGCACTCCTTCGATTGCCACACACTTAATGTGTGTCAGATTAAGATTAGCCATTTAAATGAAACTTTTGAAGAAATTAAGAATTGGAATTACTCCTCTTTGTGTTGAATAACCCCTATTCACCATTAATTCGTGTTGTATTCATTTGGCAGAAACTTAATCCATCTTAACTTTTAACAGAGTTGTATTTTTCCCATTGTTAACCCTTAGTAGGACTTTTCAAATCTTGAAAAATGTCCGTTAGGTTTGAATTTTTGTTTCATATTTCTAATTCTTAGAAATATTACTAAATTGCAATGTACCTTATGAGTTGTGTATTAATTGTGTTTATATATTGTTGGACTGTATATTTTATAACTGAATTTTTATTTAGTTCGGTTTGAGTCCATATTAATTATTTCTGAGAAATAATAATTGTTGTACAATGAGAAAATCTGAAAAAAAATCAAGTGACAACACAGGCTAAGTGGAGATGTCGACAGCTTTCGGAAGATGCCACCCTTCCATCATCAGCACTCCTTCGATTGCCACACACTTAATGTGTGTCAGATTAAGATTAGCCATTTAAATGAAACTTTTGAAGAAATTAAGAATTGGAATTACTCCTCTTTGTGTTGAATAACCCCTATTCACCATTAATTCGTGTTGTATTCATTTGGCAGAAACTTAATCCATCTTAACTTTTAACAGAGTTGTATTTTTCCCATTGTTAACCCTTAGTAGGACTTTTCAAATCTTGAAAAATGTCCGTTAGGTTTGAATTTTTGTTTCATATTTCTAATTCTTAGAAATATTACTAAATTGCAATGTACCTTATGAGTTGTGTATTAATTGTGTTTATATATTGTTGGACTGTATATTTTATAACTGAATTTTTATTTAGTTCGGTTTGAGTCCATATTAATTATTTCTGAGAAATAATAATTGTTGTACAATGAGAAAATCTGAAAAAAATCAAGTGACAACACAGGCTAAGTGGAGATGTCGACACCTAACGGACATTTTTCAAGATTTGAAAAGTCCTACTAAGGGTTAACAATGGGAAAAATACAACTCTGTTAAAAGTTAAGATGGATTAAGTTTCTGCCAAATGAATACAACACGAATTAATGGTGAATAGGGGTTATTCAACACAAAGAGGAGTAATTCCAATTCTTAATTTCTTCAAAAGTTTCATTTAAATGGCTAATCTTAATCTGACACACATTAAGTGTGTGGCAATCGAAGGAGTGCTGATGATGGAAGGGTGGCATCTTCCGAAAGCTGTCGACATCTCCACTTAACCTGTGTTGTCACTTGATTTTTTTCAGATTTTCTCATTGTACAACAATTATTATTTCTCAGAAATAATTAATATGGACTCAAACCGAACTAAATAAAAATTCAGTTATAAAATATACAGTCCAACAATATATAAACACAATTAATACACAACTCATAAGGTACATTGCAATTTAGTAATATTTCTAAGAATTAGAAATATGAAACAAAAATTCAAACCTAACGGACATTTTTCAAGATTTGAAAAGTCCTACTAAGGGTTAACAATGGGAAAAATACAACTCTGTTAAAAGTTAAGATGGATTAAGTTTCTGCCAAATGAATACAACACGAATTAATGGTGAATAGGGGTTATTCAACACAAAGAGGAGTAATTCCAATTCTTAATTTCTTCAAAAGTTTCATTTAAATGGCTAATCTTAATCTGACACACATTAAGTGTGTGGCAATCGAAGGAGTGCTGATGATGGAAGGGTGGCATCTTCCGAAAGCTGTCGACATCTCCACTTAGCCTGTGTTGTCACTTGATTTTTTTCAGATTTTCTCATTGTACAACAATTATTATTTCTCAGAAATAATTAATATGGACTCAAACCGAACTAAATAAAAATTCAGTTATAAAATATACAGTCCAACAATATATAAACACAATTAATACACAACTCATAAGGTACATTGCAATTTAGTAATATTTCTAAGAATTAGAAATATGAAACAAAAATTCAAACCTAACGGACATTTTTCAAGATTTGAAAAGTCCTACTAAGGGTTAACAATGGGAAAAATACAACTCTGTTAAAAGTTAAGATGGATTAAGTTTCTGCCAAATGAATACAACACGAATTAATGGTGAATAGGGGTTATTCAACACAAAGAGGAGTAATTCCAATTCTTAATTTCTTCAAAAGTTTCATTTAAATGGCTAATCTTAATCTGACACACATTAAGTGTGTGGCAATCGAAGGAGTGCTGATGATGGAAGGGTGGCATCTTCCGAAAGCTGTCGACATCTCCACTTAGCCTGTGTTGTCACTTGATTTTTTTCAGATTTTCTCATTGTACAACAATTATTATTTCTCAGAAATAATTAATATGGACTCAAACCGAACTAAATAAAAATTCAGTTATAAAATATACAGTCCAACAATATATAAACACAATTAATACACAACTCATAAGGTACATTGCAATTTAGTAATATTTCTAAGAATTAGAAATATGAAACAAAAATTCAAACCTAACGGACATTTTTCAAGATTTGAAAAGTCCTACTAAGGGTTAACAATGGGAAAAATACAACTCTGTTAAAAGTTAAGATGGATTAAGTTTCTGCCAAATGAATACAACACGAATTAATGGTGAATAGGGGTTATTCAACACAAAGAGGAGTAATTCCAATTCTTAATTTCTTCAAAAGTTTCATTTAAATGGCTAATCTTAATCTGACACACATTAAGTGTGTGGCAATCGAAGGAGTGCTGATGATGGAAGGGTGGCATCTTCCGAAAGCTGTCGACATCTCCACTTAGCCTGTGTTGTCACTTGATTTTTTTCAGATTTTCTCATTGTACAACAATTATTATTTCTCAGAAATAATTAATATGGACTCAAACCGAACTAAATAAAAATTCAGTTATAAAATATACAGTCCAACAATATATAAACACAATTAATACACAACTCATAAGGTACATTGCAATTTAGTAATATTTCTAAGAATTAGAAATATGAAACAAAAATTCAAACCTAACGGACATTTTTCAAGATTTGAAAAGTCCTACTAAGGGTTAACAATGGGAAAAATACAACTCTGTTAAAAGTTAAGATGGATTAAGTTTCTGCCAAATGAATACAACACGAATTAATGGTGAATAGGGGTTATTCAACACAAAGAGGAGTAATTCCAATTCTTAATTTCTTCAAAAGTTTCATTTAAATGGCTAATCTTAATCTGACACACATTAAGTGTGTGGCAATCGAAGGAGTGCTGATGATGGAAGGGTGGCATCTTCCGAAAGCTGTCGACATCTCCACTTAGCCTGTGTTGTCACTTGATTTTTTTCAGATTTTCTCATTGTACAACAATTATTATTTCTCAGAAATAATTAATATGGACTCAAACCGAACTAAATAAAAATTCAATTATATATAATTTTATGTAACTTTATATAGTTTTATACAGTTTTATACAATTTTATATTTTTTTATATAACTATATCTAATTATATAAATTTGCTGTTGTTATATAAAAATAGGGGTCCAAATTTCGCATAAAATTATATAAAAAATTTATCAAAATATATGAAACATTGATCAAATTTTATATAGTTTTATCGACTCATTTTTCGCATCAAATTCTATATAATCATATATGATGTTTATAAAATTATATACAACTATATAGGAACTTTTTTACTCGGGAGTATATCAAGGAATAGGATGCATGATAGGTGAATATCACCGACTACGTGTAGGATATCGCAAACCCTGTGGTCACTGTCAAATCCTACGAGTAAAGAAAGTCTTCTTACGAACGGTTAGCCTTGGAATCAATCACTGTGAAATCGCGAAACTGTATACAATCTCTTCGTCAAATCCGTCAGCACACATTCAAGCTAATGTGGGTCCCTGAACACAATGGGATCGTTGTGAACGAATTGGTTGATGAATGTTCATGGAAGAGCTCTGACTCGGTGGGGGAACAGATTGAACATGACATCTCGGTTTCTATAGTCGAGTTGATATCAGGGAATAGGATTAAGTATAGGTGAATATCACTGACATCGTGTAGGATGCCGCGAACCCTGTGTCCACTGTCAAATCCGAAGAGGACAGAAAGTCTTCTTACTGTTGGTAAACGGACGGTTAGCCTATTGCTGGGAGTACTGACAGGACATTGTATAACACCGTGCGAAAAAAGTCTTTAAATACACACTGAACGTTTGAAACTAGAGAAGCAGGATCACGAAATAAAAAACTGTAAATGCAGTTTTACTTCATTTGATCATTCATTCAGACGTATATCATCCGGTTTATGTTTAATAATGATAATCGGCCAAATGGACGTGCGTATGGAAATCCTTGAAAGGGACTATTGTAGGAGTTGTGGAGGAGCAGAAGTCAGTGAAGCACTTGTTTTTTGAATGTCTAGGTCTGACAGGTCAGGGCAAAGCTTTTTCAATGACCTGGACTGCTTAAATGATTGACTTCTCTAGCAGAATATCTTGGGAAATCGGGGTGGAGTAAGAAGTATATCTAAATCCAGCTTTCACTCCCGTCGATTGTTTGGAGTCGTCTGTAGTTACTACACAGCGCAACACAAATGCAAACTTCTTATCGTGTGGACTTCGGATTGAAGATAAACGCAGCAAAAACAAAATGCATGGCTATAAAAAGTAATCAATTGACAAGATTCACAACATTCAAATAGTAATTAATAACAACCCAATCCAGAACGTCAACAGTTTCAGCTGTCTTGAAAGCAACATCACACCCGACGGAGATGCAATTGAAGATGTAAACACGCGAATACACAAGGTCAGAATATCATTTTACAATTTGAAAAATGTGTAGATCTTCACATGCTCTTTCGCCATATACACATATACAATGCGTGTATTAAAAAAATGTTGCTATATGGCTCCGAAACATGACGGCATCAAACGCAAACTCTAAAGCTTTACAAACAGATGCCTTCGTAACATATTAAAAATCTGGTGGCCCAGAACACTTTTAAACGAAGAACTGCTGCAACTCGCTGAACAGGAACCAATCAATACGCAATTAAGAAGAAGAAAGTACAACTGGCTAGGCCACACACTCCGCAAGCCATACGAGGAACCCAGTGGAACCCACAAGACGTACGATTTTCTGCGAAACCAACAAATCATTTGACGAACTTAGATATATTGCTTCAGACAAACAGAGATGGAGATTCTATATTAACAGATTATGTTCTGGATGGAATACGCTAATAAATATATACTTATCGAAACTAACAAAACCCCCTTTGGGTTTTGGTTGTTTAGCTGCTGTTCGGGTTTTATGGCGTCATGTATATTTTGGCTAAGACTTAATTTTTTGAAGAACATGCTATTTTTTTCTCGGAAACAATTAGAATTTTGTTTTCCTGTCTACGGCATATTCAAATTTGAAAATTTATAACAGCTTTATAATACGAATTTTGTAAGAAAAATTGTTTTATGTACCTTTTATAAAGTATTTAAATATGAATAAGAGGTATTTCTTTGAAAAATCAATTTTTAATTCCACACGAGAAGGAGTTAGCAATCGATGACTTAAAGAATGTTTCACTGTGTAACTGTAGCGTCAATTGTTCCAACAATTTGACGTCTTTTGAGTCTGAGGCATGACGTACATCTTTCATCCTGAATGCAAATGATAATGGTCTTTGAGCTCCAGTAACACCATTAACCCTATTAGCCGTTGGGCTCTTGGAAAATTCCAAAAAATAGGTCTTACGATACGATCCAGCACATGGTCCTTGCCTTACGATCCAGCACATGGTCCTTGCCTTAAGTTCCCATGTCTTACAAAACATTTTCTTGCACGCTTAACATTCATATTTGACTTTCAATATTCTAGTTCCATGATAATTTATTGTCCAGAAAAATTTCTAAAAAATTTCGCATGCTGGTATTTCAACACCGTCAACCTTAACTTTTCGAAAATTCTAGACTTGTGCTTAATAGTTCAATTGAGTGAGCGCTCATTTTCGTTCATTTCAGATAAAAGACCTAGTTCGTTCATCTAGTTCAATCGCTCTTTTTTGGTCTTCGTTCATCAGTTCGTGAACGAATCATGTCTGTTGGTCGTTCATCTAGTTCAAATCGGTCAGTTTTTGTTTTCGTTCAGCAGTACAAAAATATTGAATAAAAACATGAATTTAAAAAAAAACATAAATGCTGGGAAAGCGTGCCAAAAGAGAAGAGAAAACTAGCGCCTATTGAAAAAATTAACAAAAAAAAAAAACAAAACGGCCGAACTGAAAGATCAAAATGAAGTAATGACCAATTGAGCTAAATGAACGAAAAGACCTAAAATAGCGAAAATGAACGATCTAGATAAACCGCTCAGTTAAGTGAATAGTTCAATTGAACTAGTTCGTTCGTGAACGACACAACTCTAGAAAATTCTCGATCTTATACTTTCGTGTAAACAATACCATTTCCGATTTTGACTGATTTTTGTTTAGTACATAAATGTTTAAAAAATTTCTAAAAGAAAAAAATTCCAAATATTTAAATTTTCATCATTATGACCCAACAAGATTAAAAAAAAGATTCAAGTACGTACGCTTGAAACAGCAGGGTTAAAAGTTAAATTCTCAAAAAAAAAAAAAAAAAGTATCAACTCTCTTAATTACTTGTACTCATTTTTTTGTAAAGCTCTAGCCTTCTTTTATTGTGTTGCTAAGATTGCATTTTTTATATTTATTCTTTATAATTCACTGATTCATTTCAATTGTGTATTTTTATTAGGGGTTGACTGACTGACTGGCTATTATTACAATCATTTACAATTACTCATTACAAATATTTTAATATTCATACTTTTAACGTATTCTGAGCGATTATTAATGTTCTAAAATTAAATTTGTGTGTGAAATATATGGGGTTGTTCTATATTTAAGATGCTTGATAACACGGTTTTATGTAGTTTTTTTTATAACTTTTTCTTTTTTTAATTTTTATTCCCAAAGTGATTAGGATTTTATTAATTCTCTATAAAATATATGTTGCAATCAGACTGTGTTTTCACATGAATTAATCTATTGGTTGGTCAAATTCAATATACATACATAATAAGGCCAAGGTTCATTTTAATTTTCTCTAGCTTTTGAAAAGGGTGTGAACAGATGGCTCAAAGAACAGATGTAATGAATAACGATTATTCGAATAATTTTAATAAACTATTGATAGATTGAAAAAGAAATATTTTTCAACATATTTAAAGAAACGTAGTTTTTTAAACTGCTGTCATCAATTTTGAAGAAGAAAAAAAAAAAAGAATTGACATTCAAATTGATTAAGCTTTTCGAAATAAAAACCTTCATCAACATCAAAAAGTTTTGTAATTTTTAGTGACATAAAACCTTTTATCATATTAACATTAATTTTCATCAAAAGTAGGAAATGTTTCATAATTTTTTGACAATCGTTACTTTAAAAATTTCATTCGATTAATATAATAAATTAATTTTGATCCCATGATCAAGTATTTTTGTATTTTATTTTTTACATTGAATTACAATACATTTTTAATAATTTCAACCTATACGAGAACTGGTAACAATGACCGTCGTCTCGTTGTAGCGAAAAAACCAAGGGTTCTGGTGGGAATCGAACCCCCCAGTTTCAGGCACCCCCCTGGAGGATTATTATATAATAATACTCCGTTAGGTTAAGTTTTCCTGACAGGCCAAAGGCCGCTCATGTACCAGTTAAGGTCTCTAGCTATACCAGGACTGTGATCACGTAAAACGATAGTTAACTATTGTCGATTTTTGGAGCATTGTTACTCCTAAACTAATCAAAATATTTCCAATTTTTGTAATGTTTCTGGATTAGACATCACTCTTTAACAATTTAACCCTTTCACTCCCCTTGTACACCACAGTGTACACATCTTTAAAAATTCATTAAAAATTAACCGTACAACATTTTTGTGTTTTGTTTTGACAAGATTGATCATTGAAGGGTTATCTTTACGATAGATGTGCTCGGAAAAATAAATTTGCATTCAGGTGGACTCTACACGCAAGATTTGGTGGCAAACTGGAAATTTTTCAAATAACGTAAAAAAATTGCAAAACAAAATAAACGTTAAAAAGTTCTCAAAAATCGAATAATAATCGCACAAGCTTTCTTAAAAGCGGATTTTGTAGAACTTTTCGATACGAAAAATACAAAATTCGAATTTTGGAAAAATGTTTAGTCGTTCGGGAGATATTGCATGTGAAAGCTTCAAGTTTGGTTGGATATATCTCCGGTAGAGGGCGAGGTAGACCAACGAAATCAACAAAAAGTTTTTACTTTGCATAGATCTACATTTTCACAAATTTTGGCCAAGAAATGACTAGCCAAAAAAGTCGGTAGTGAAAGGGTTAATACAGAAAAACTTTCAAATTTACCTTCAAAACGATATGTAGTTTGATGTCGTTTATGCACCGTCTATCCTTTTCGTTTTACGTGATTAGCCCCCAGTTTAATACGTTGGCCAGTCTCATTCCGACGTGAAGGCGCTTAGGGTCTCCCTCGTTTTCTTGCCGAATATCAGAAGTTACCTCGTTTCTACACTGAAAAAAAAAGCTTCGTTTATGTAATAAAAATTGTCATAAGTTTAATGAAAAACTACTCACGTTTTCAATCGAAGCCAGGTTTCATTAGATTAATGAAAATGGTGTCATTAAAGTTCCTTTTAATGAAAACTTACACGGAAATTATAAAAATATTCGTAGAACTTGTTTGAAGCGTTTTATGAAGTTTTTCATAAAAATAATTAAAGTATTCATTGATTAAATGTGGAATATTAGTAGGTAAATGAAGCAAAATTGCAACATTTAATTGAAATTTATGAAAATGCTCATTAACAAAAATTTTTGGTGAGTAGCATGGAACAGTCACTGAAATTTTATTTAATTTATGTGATTGTAGTATACATGGTAGAAAAAATACACCTTCAGATTTTTTTTTATGGTTTTCACTTGGTTTTATCCACGAAATAATATAAAACATTTAGATTTTTAGTTAATGTATAATTAATAACACTACTCAACATTTTGAAAAAAAACTTGATGCGACTGGGACCCGACTTTACACAGTTATTTGCAATTGTTCTAGTGATCACAATTCCGGTCTCCAAACTTTTCCATCACATCAGGTTTTTGTGAAAATTGAGGTCAGAGTTAAAAAAAAAAATTTGGGCATTTTTGGCAGCTCATAGCGGATGAACCCAATAAGATAGCGATTTAAAAATAAGTCGAGGGTAAAGCTTAAACATTAGGGCACCATCGCACAGTACCACATTTAGCCAATCTAGGACAACAAAAATCCAATTTTAATTATATTGACTTGAAATTCGGTATAAATGTTCGTTTTTACTTCGAAAATAACATTATGAAAAATATGGGAGGCCGGTTAAGGGACTCGCCCACTTTTTTAAAAATAAATAAAATAAATAAATAAATAAGTAATATGGATATTGGTCAATATATCTGAAAAAGTCCTGCGACCAATGCAGACTAAAAACAAATGTTCTATTCCATCAAAAAAAAAAATAAATATATAATTTTCTTTTCAAAAATTTGTATTTTGTTAAAAATTTAATAAAAAATAGAAAAATTTGTTTAGAAAAAAAGAAAAGATATGACTTTAAGGATTTATGTAAATATCCTTCAAAATGATCAAAAAAGAGTGGACAAATATCTCATTTTGCTCGAAAATTACAACAGTTCAAACTCGACTTAATTTATGCGAAATAATGTACACTAGTTACAGGATTTTACAAGATGCAACTTTATGCACCCACCTGTTAGTAACGAACAGAATTATCGTTCTTATATGATTATTTCCGTGCTATTAGGAATGTTCTATAATACATACAAACATATCATGAAAATCGGATAACTTTTTATTTTTATTTTTGTCGTACTAGATTGGCAAAATGTGCCACTGTACATCGGGTTCATCCGTTATGAGTTTCCAAAACCTGATGTGATGAAAAAGTTTGAAGACCGGATTTTTTACCAGCAGAACTATTGTTATCAAGTGTATAAGGTCGCGTACCAGTCGCATTTTTGATGTTTAGTAGTGTATTTTACGTTTCATCTAAATTTAGTATGAAAATTCTAAAAAAATCACAAAAACAAGTTAGAAAACTACACTTTCACATTTTTTATTTATTTATAGATTGCACACAAAATTTTACTATATCCCTAAATTTTAATATTTAAATGAAACTACGAAATCTAATGAAGCAAATTTTCAAATTTTTTAAAATTTGTTCCCAATATCCATGATATTTTTTAATAAGCTTATGAATTCCTGTACCCAGCAGAAATTTTGCTGAACGTTCAGCAGCTTTTGGAAGGGGAACTTGAGTAAAGGAGCGCATCCAATTGCGCTGAATTCATGCATGATTCTCTAAGGCGATGTCCCACTTTAGAGCGCTAGTTGGATACACAGAAACAGCACTCTTTAGATGCACTGAAATCACGTGTCTTTAGAGCGCTGATTTAAGCAGAATAAAGATGCTGTAAATTCATGTATCTTTTTAGCGCTGATTTAAGCAGATTAAAGATGCAGTGAATTCATGTATCTTTGTAGAGCTGATTTAAGCAGAATAAAGATGCTGTAAATTCATGTATCTTTTTAGCGCTGATTTTGTAATAAAATTTGTATTTTCTAAAATTAAAGTTCTAAAATTAAAATGTAAAAATGAGATAAAAAACAAAAAATTTACCAATAAATGAAAAAATATTCAAAAGAAGTTATAACAAATGTATCTTAGTTTTTCTGTTTTTTCGTGATTAGAGTTTGTGTTTAATCCAAATCGGTTTATTCATCGAAATAACAAATAAGCATTGGCTGTTTTTTGGTTGGCCTATTTATCATCATTTAAAATGTGTTAAAGGCCTCTGTTATGTCTTTCAAAACTTTTCAAATCACATGATATTTTCCGAATCACATGAAATCGAGTTTGGTGTTTGTTTACGGGTTCATTCAAAGTCAGACAAGGAAAAACAATAAAATTTTAAATTCGTTATTGATAAAATTCAATTTTGAATTTTTCAAAAAATTCAAGAAAGAATTTTAAATATAATTCTTAAAAATTTTATTTTAAATTCTTAGAAGAAATAAAATTCAAAAAAATTTTATTTAAAATTCTTTAAAGAATTTTATTAATAAAAAAAAGAATTTTATTTCCATAATAACAAATATATTTTGAACAAATAAATATTCAAACCAAAAGTAAAATAAAATTAAACCAAAAATAAAATTCAAAAATAAAATTCAAACCAAAAATAAAATTCTTTTTTTTTTGAGAATTTTATTTTTGGAAATAATAAAATTCAAATGTTTTTGAGAATTTTATTTAAACAAAAATTTTATTTCAAATACCTTATGAATTTTAAATAAAATTCCAATTTTTTCCTTGTCTGTTCAAAGTTTAAATCAAATAACTAAAATTTAAAAAAATATAACAAAAAAATTCATTCGTTTTACTTTACAAAACTTTATTTATGTGAAACAAAATGAAAAAAAAAATCGGAAGTGAACATCAAAAAAATATCGGAAATTTTCATTTTCACATTTTTTATGGGATTTTTTTTGGGAACAGCGGTCAAAGATGCTATGATTGAAGCGCTCTTTGCAGCGCTGATTAATGCGCAATAATGATGCAGTCAAATCATGTGTCTTTGTCTAAAACTCATGTTTTTTTATTCAAAAAGTGTTAAAAATATTAAAAAGGAAAGCAAGTGTGAAATTTTATCAAAAAATAATTACACATTATAAGTTTTATATAAAAAATCTTAAAAAAAAAATAAAATTTTTTCCCCTTCCTTTTACTGCATCCCTAAGAGCGCTCTTTGGATGCGCTACGGTATGCTATAAACAGATGCTGTGTCGCCAAAATCTCGATTTATTTCTGCTGGGTATTGTTTACATGAAAACAAAATAATGATTCCGGTTTAGTTATATCACCAAGTTTTTTTTGTCAGTGTAAATCTTGGAACGTGTGTTCCCCTTAACACTCCGCTCTGAAGCTTGAGAGAACATGACAGTGAAAAATATGTCATCCTTCGTCGTTTAATACACCGCATATCCCATTTTTTTCAGTTTTTAATAACAAATAAAGGCTGACTTTAAATTATTTTTTAAACATTTCAATCGCCAACAGCCCAGCCAAGCAAAATAATTTTAAATTTTAAAGATTTAACATTAATCTTATTATGTTCAAGAGCTTTTTATACAAATTGTTTTTGTAACCGAAAATATTATGTTTTCCCCTTTAACCCAAAATATTTAGACTACAACAACACTTCAATATTTTTAAAACACAAATTTCAATCATAAAATTTATTCAACCGTAAAAATTTAAGACTTTTCAAGTGCTCTTAAATATTGTTACCGCCAGGATTAGAAAATTATGTTAAATTTTCATCAACATTTATTTTTAAAATAAGTTACGTACCATAAAATTTACAAAAAATATTTAGTTAAAGAAATTTAATTATGAAAATTTTCCCCCCAAGTCTCTATCGTTTTTAAATGGCAAACAAGTAAACTCTTCGTTCCTTTTACTGTATCAACAAAAAAAAAAAAAACTGTAAAACGACTTTCAGTCCCTACTACCCGTCCGAACAGTTAATTCTAACCTTTGAAAGCATTTTGGATCAGTTTTATTGATGCGATAGACTACAAAAAGCTATCCGGATTAGAAAATTTAAGGGAAAAGCCCAAGTTAAATTACATTTTTACTGTTGGGACAAGTAGAAAAAATATGGCGATCGTTTTGATATCATCCTCAATCGACCCTTCAAAACTCTTTTGCTGAGGGCAGAATTTGAACAAAATGATTCCAAATACTGAATTCTGACCAAATATTGATATTTTTTTGAGGGGTGGGGGGAGTTTTGACAAACAAAATTTTTCAGCGAATATTTTTTTTCAACATTTTTTTTTTAAATAAAGTTTTTTGCAATAATCTTTTTTACAAAGTGGATCCATACATTCAGCAAGGTCGTATTTAACATTTTTACTTGTTGTTAATGTTATTGAATATCGGTCTGAGACCCTAAAGTAAATATATTCGTGATCCTCGGTCGAGGATCAAGGACCAAAAAAGATCTTTTACATGAATGCTTTAAGAAGTTTTGCATTTCAGCGTCACGTGATTCACGCGTGATTGTGACTGAATTCAATTTTACTCACGTAATTGTGAGTGAGTGGAGAAAAAAATGCGTGAGTGAGTGTGCGTGAGCCAATTTTTTTTCGTGAGTTTGCGTGATTTATTTTCTCTTCATATTTCCTTTCGTAAAAAATTTCGCTTAACTTTATATTTTGCTGAAAATTTTTGAAGATTTTTGAAGTTTTAGTTTTTGAATTTTTTTTTATAAATAATAGTTTCGTGAGTTTGAGTGAATCTTGCGTAAGTGTGAATTGTATTAAATTTACTCAAGTGAGTGTGAGTAGAAAAAATATGCTTATGAGTGAGTGTGCGTGATTCAAAAATTCCTGTCGTGAGCGCGAGTGAGTGTGAGTCAAAGTCCACTTACGCGCCCATCTCTAGTTCATGACACAGTACATGAGTAGTAGTATCACAGAGTTGCATCTGATGGGTGTAAGTATTAGTGACAGCACACGGTGTAACTTTTGACGTTTCATACAAAACGTAAACAAACATAGAGAAACATAGAGGCGAAGGTGAAAGAAAAAATAATATCACCATCTTTTTCTAATTTCTCACACGTACGTTGTCGATGTGAATTCAAAACACAATACATGTTTACAAGTCGTACTTTGTCAACAAATACATGTATACAACTTGTACTTTGACAACTCAATTTTTGACGCCTTCGCCTCTATGTATACTCTATGTAAACAAACATCATAAATACATGCACAAAAGCTCACACGTACAGGCACACATATACTAGGCAGCGATGATCATTCTGTACTAAAAACCATACCACCATATTGGAAAGTACGCAATTAGCACCAGTGTTTGCATACTAGTCTGTACTGTGGTTTATGACCAACCTTATTTTTATACCCTCCAACCTCAGTATGCGTTATACCTACTCTCTCATTCCGTTTGTAAGGCATCGAAATAAAGGCCGGGGACCATGATCGATTCTAAGAAGCTCTATGAAAGTCCGTCAGCCCCTCTGTAGATAACACGTCCAAAATAAAATGTGTAGACTCTTTAAATTTGGCGCGATGATGTCTCATGGTCACAGGCAGGTTAGTTGCGTTCATGGGCAAAATCGGATCAGGGGGAAAAAATTTCCCACCTTAAGGAACTAAACCAACCTCTGAAAAACAACTTTTTTTACATGGTTTTTGGCATTTTTATTAAACTAATGAAACATTTTTATGCAAGAAAAAGTTTAAAGCCTTGCACTTGGACCCAGCAGGGGATTAAAAAATGTATTTTTTTTAGTGTCCGACCGAATACATATTTTTTGGCCGTAGCCGAAGCCGAATATTCGGTCAAATTTTCACTATTCAGCTGAAACCGAATATTAAAAAAAAAAATATTTATGCAGTAAAAACAAGAAAAAAAGTGAAACTCGACTTGGCGGAATACACAAATGTATAAAAATGTTGTCTAGAACGATTATTTTAAGCAAAAAACTTTTTATAGGCATTTTTGTAAATAAAAATTTTTTTGAATGTAATTTTTTTTCGATCGAAAATTTTTTTTGCGTGTAAAATCTTGTTTTAGCTGCAAAAACACTTAATAAAATGTTTTTGTGGCTTACTAATGTGATTAAAAGTGTGTTTCGTGTGTTTTTAAACACGTGAGTACAAATTTTTTACAATTATTCGGTATTCGGCCATATTCGGTCAAAATGCCGAACAAGGCTTTTTGGCCGAAGTCGAAGACGAATATTCGGTCGGACACTAGTAATTTATACCAAATTGTGATTTTTTGTGCAAGAAATCGAAAAAAAGTAAAAAAAAAAATGGTTTACTTTGATTTCGTAAGTCTTCGTGAGCGTGAGAAAAGTTTTAGGTACTCGCGTGAGCTTGAATGAGTGTGAGCCAGGGATGTTAAATGGGGTTTTCAATTTTGTACCAATTTTCAAAATAAATTGTACTTTTTGGACCCTCACGGTACCAATTTTTTTTTTTATAAAAACTTAATTAAAAACACATAAAACTGTTAAATTCGGTTTTGCCTAATCTTTTATACACTGGGGCGTCAGGGGCGTTTTTTAACAATTTCTTAAAATCTAGTCTGCAGAAAAATTTCTCAGTGTTCGATACTTTTTCTAGAAGAATAACTCTCAAAATCGCAGAATTTTTCGACAGGTATAATAATCTGAATGTACCTGAGTGTGTGAACACAAAAAATGCATCGAGATCCAAAATTTCTCTAACGATAAAATGTCTCAGAATCTGCAATTAGTACTACCTTACTTTTTCTGTATGAAAAAGTTAAGTTTTTATCAATGGGTAGTTGAGTGAAACTTCTGTAAAAAATTCGGAGACTTTTTCTTTGATAAAAGTAAGTAAGAATTTCATCAACTGAACAGTTCATACGAATAAGGCGAATAGACCACTTTTCGAAAATACATTTTTCTGCATAAATGGTTGTTTTAATAGAGCTCTACAATCCTCTGCAAAAAATTTTGGTAACATTTTGGCTTTTTAGCCTAAAAAAAGGCTTTAAAAGTGCAATTCATTTAAGGAAAAAAAATTGAAGTCCGATTTTAGGCATGATCTCTTTCAAATACCTTATAAAAATTTTGTATATGGGTAGAAGTGAGTTCAATCTTAAAGCTAATGCAACCAAGTTGAGCAAAATATTAATTTTTAACCGTTTCCTGCGTTTTTATTGTCCCTTGTAAATTCTACAAATGGTATTTTCGGCCTTATTCGCATGAACTGATCAAGTGTCAAATTTTGAGGCATTTTCTATAAAAACAAGTTTTTAACATTTGAAAATTTTTCTAAAAAAAAGTTTTCCAATTTAGACTTGAAATTTTATTTTGAGCCTTTTTTTTAATTAGTGAAAAAAATTTGGGGTCCTTCAACGATATTTCGATAAATAGGAAATTACTTATTAAATTGTACCAAATGAGTCGCGGTAGTACCACGGTACTTTTAAAGGTTAAAATGTACCAAAAAAAGTACAATTGTACCAACTTTAACATCCCTGGTGTGAGCGGAAAAAAGAAAGAGCAATATTTTTATTTCATGAGCGTGTGCGTGCGTGAGTCAAAATTCACTCACGCGCCCATCTCTATATCGGAGGTTATAAAAGATTTTAAAGCTCTCACTTGTTTTACATGGTTTTTTGCATTTTTATTAAACAAATGAAACATTTTTATACAAGAAAAAGTTTAAAATCCTGCAATTGGACTTACAAGGGAAGTCTCCCTAGTGTCACCCTCCGATCTTCATGAAATTTGGATATGTTGTTAAGAACGAAAATTAATTCGACACGTATTTTTTTTAGCGGCCCAAACTAATTTTTAGGGGGGGGGGTCGATTTATATGGGGAGAAATTGACCTTTTTCAGTTTTTTACGATTTACGCCTATTTAAACAAAATTAATATGGGCATGTGTGGTATCAGATTAAAGGTATTAAAAATACCTATCGCGTGGTGCTAACAACGGGCCAAAGAAATTAATATTTTTTGACTTATTAACAAAAATGTCTTAAAATTTTGGTATTTTACTCAATATGACGAAAAGTTGTGCATGTTTGGACTCGTTCTTAGCACACGTAGATAGGTTTTCCAAAGACCTTTCATTTGGTATGTAACATGACTAGGTTTCTTTGCATACTATAGAAGATAAGCGAAAAAACTGAAAAATTGCCTTGTCTTCCCCCCTTCTTTTTACCCCCTAAATATGAATTTGGGCCGCTAAAAAAAATACGTGTCCCTTTATTGTTTCTGATCTACAAAATAAAACCAATTCCATAAAGATCCGCGGGTGACACTAGGGAGATTTCCCTTGTTAGTTGATTAAAAAATGTAGATTTTTTTCTCCGCCCGCCCCCTTTTGTGGGCACGGATTAAAAAAATATTCAAAATATTGAGAAAATTGTCTAATTTGTATATGAGGACTTAAGACTTAAATTTTGAGGTAAAAAAGATGTGATTTTTGTTTTGATGGCACATCGATGAAATTTGGCATAAATATTAGAAGCTATTTAAGAATAAGAAATTCGTTCGCGTCAATTAAATCGCGCAAGGGGGTCAAAAGTTATGGCGGTTTTAAGATTTAGCGGTTTTAAAATATCTTAAAAATATTTTAAATATTTTTTTTCTACACATTTGTTGCATGCGTTATTAAAACATGCCAGGATATATCATTTCTTCTAAAATATATGATATAAATTTAACCCTTTAATGACCAAACGATTTAAAAAAAAAATATCTAAGTACCTAAAATCGCGATTAATTCGCGGTAAAAGAAAAGTTTCACAATTTTTTATAACATATTTAGGCAATGCGCGTTGGTT
Source organism: Pegoplata infirma (assembly GCA_963921195.1). NCBI lineage: Eukaryota > Metazoa > Arthropoda > Insecta > Diptera > Anthomyiidae > Pegoplata > Pegoplata infirma. The sequence goes on from OY992536.1 coordinate 38,384,362, forward strand.
TTACTGAAAAAAATACACGGAAATTCGTATCATTGTACCAGTGTTTAAAAAAATCGGTGATGCTTTTTTATAACAAGAAAATTTAATATGGTCCAAAAAATCTATAATCATCAAAATTTTTTAACCCGCTTCTGATTTTATGATGACACATCAAGTGGGCTTTCATTTAAAAAAAATTTCATCCGATTTCGTGTAAAGCCTTGGATGTGCCAGATCAAAACAGGTTTAGATAAAATCATCGCGCTTTCCGCTCAGAATGGCTTAAAGTAAAAAGTCAAAAAGCAAATCAGTTCTACACGTTAAGGCACGTCTTTTGGTGTATTAAAATAAACATGATGCATTAATTGCTACCAAAAAAAATTGGAAACAGATTTGCAAATTTCGCTCAATTTTCAAAAATGCCATAAAATTTTTGCAATTTATTTTTTATAAACCCGCCAGTGATTTTTTTATGTAAACTCCTAAAAAACTCGGTTTACGCAAGAGTCCACCAAATTTCGAATGAAACCGCGAATGTGCCTCGCGAAAAACTGGTATTTTAAAAAAATTACGTTTTTTCTTTCGAACTTTGATCTGCTGAAACTCCTTAACTATTCGTGGCACATTAACGGGATTAATTCCAAAATGTTAAGAATTACAACAGCTACCAACTCTAGTTCAACTTTTTTGATTTTATAGAGGGGGCCGAAATCCCTGAACAAAAAACCTCGAAAATTTAAAAACTCTTAATTTTTGGTTTCAAAACTTAACCGTCTTATAACTTCTTACCAAGCGATGAAGCATCTATCAAGCCAACATTAAAATAATCTTTTATATGTACTGACTTTGTGTTATGCCGGAAAAGATTGAAATATAAGGAGAACTTCAAAAAAAATGCGAAAGAAGGTAAAAACTATGGATTATTTCAAGCCATTTTTATGGATTTTTCAACTTTAACCCTCTGTAACTTTTACGGATAAAGTGGGGTAATCCTTAAACATTGCTCAGTGATGGTTCAAGGTCTTGTTTACACAACTGCATTTACAGTTTTTCTAAATTCCAAAAACTGCCGGTTTTTTTAAACATTTATTTCAGTTTCACTGAGTTGAAATTTAAAAAAGATTTCATGATATATCCTAATAAATGACTTTGTTAACATTTACCGCGTTGTGGTATATGCTCCCAGTTCATATTTTTTTATCCTCCAGGACTTTAAAGATAATACTATTTCCAGTACTACTAAATAAACAACAGCTGTTTCTTTGGTCTGCTTAAAATATTAATTTGCCCCCAAAGAAATATATTTCTTACAACTATTATAATTGATATAACTGTCATTTTGATTTTTTTTTCTACTCAATTATTTCTTATTTCTCTTTGTAATTTTCAAATCCTTCAGAATTAAAAAAAGAAAAACAAAAATAAAATTATGTATTAATGTTGAAAATGTCTTTGAGTGAAGTCTTAAAGATGCAACAATGCAATAAATACCCATTTGTAAGCACCTGCTGTAACAGAAAATAAATATTTTAGCCCTCAATTTTACAAGTTACAAAGAAGGATAACATGTGCATTGAAAATACTCGTTCATAAATACCAACATATTAACAAACAATGGTGATTATTTAATAAATTGATAGAAATTTAAGTAAAGTACAATTTTTGATACCTTTTTACAACGTCGATAACAATAATAAATTTTCTTAAATGTAACAAGCATTTTAAATGTTAACATCTTTTACAAAACCAAAAAATATCCTTAAAAAAATGTCAGAAAGGATGTAGCAAAGAAGTAGAATGTAAGGACGAAAAAACATTACTGAAATAGTGCCAACAACACTTTAAACAGGCCAGCTGTAGTTTTTTTTCTTTATGTATAAATTATAAACGATTTTTTTTTTTCTTCTTTTCAATGTTTGTTTTCGTTTATGTTTTCTTAAATTCCTTTTTTTTATTCTATTATCCTTTTTGTAAGCTACAGGATATGCTGGCATAAGAATGCCTTACAACAAGAAAGATCAGTTATATAACTAGATCTTTCTAGTGGTTAAGCAGATGTTATATTTTGCCAAATATTTTTTCTTTCATTTTTTTAAGAAGACGAAAAATATCTTACAGCTGCTTTTTTAAGGATTAGAATTTCATTCAATCTCTTTTTTTTACTTTTTTCACAGGATTGTCATGATGAATGTTATTTTATCATTTTGTCTAATGTTTTTTTATTTTACTATTATTTATAAGATTAGGGTAAACAGTTATTTCGTGTTCTACATGAGTTTTTGTCAATAATACTTTTTTGATCTATAAGTTTACACTTACCGAAATTTCTAAATTGCACAAATATTTAATATATTTATTAGCGAAATCGATCAGTAACATTTGGTGTTAACATAGAATCTCCATCTCTATCTGAAACAAAATATCTAAGTTTGTCAAATGATTTGTTGGTTTCGTAGAAAATATTACATCTCCAAATAATCTTAAGTCTTCTAAGGTTTCGGGCACCCTGTGGATTCCATTGAACACTTTAAAAAAATGAAAATGAGTTTCAATCATTAAAATAATTATATCAATTACTATCTTAATTAATTTTGCACCTATCACGAAAGTGATAGTGTGTATTAAGTACTAAAATTTGTAAAAGTTTAATAAGGAAAAAGTGCATTTATTCTCAATTCACGGATATTTGCGAAATAAATTAAAAAATTTAATTATTTCAATTAAAAAAAAATTATTAATATGAAATGAAACATTTTTATGGTAGAATAAGTTCAAAGTTCTGTACTTGAACCCAGTACCCGATTTCTGTAACTATGCGAGAAGTTTCCGCATCGAAAAAAATAAATGAACATATAGTCATTAGACCACCCAAATTTGCAAAAGTATTTTTTTGTTCGCTCCACCGGCAGTTTCTGATAGATTGGCCATAAAAAATAATATCTGTGCAAGAACTGGATCTCTCGGTTGCATACAGGCCAGTCGATTTGACCTTTTGACCCTAAAAGTGACATAAAAATACTACAAAGCTTTAAGGTGCCATAACTCTTAAAATATGCGTTTTTCCAAAAAATGCTATATAAGTTTTATTTTGCAGAATAAGAAAGCAAACATTTGCTTCATACAAATTTTTAGTCTAAGTCTAAGACATCGTGGTGTTTTTGGCGGTTGGAGTAAAAATTTATGTGAAGACTTAATTTAAAACGACCCTCGTTAAAATTTGGGCGGAGACTTAAATAGTCGGTGTCCATTATTTTGTAGAGTAAGATATGTAGTTTTCATAAACCAATTACATTTGGAATTTATATGGGTAATTTCATTACAGAAGAGCCCAAAGCTGACTTTGAAGTTTCGATTTTCCAAATGCTGTATACAAATTTGTGAAATTACTTTGTTTTAAACGACCCCTGTTAAAATTTGAATTGAGACAATTGGTTTCCATGATTTTGAAGAGTTAGGTGTGTACTTTTTGGAAAATATTTGGGGAATTCCAGGCCAAATCACTCTTTTTTAGACCCGACCCCTTCGATTAATTTTTTGGATATGTTTTAGTTTGTATTAAATGCAACTTGCAATCAAATTTTCCAATGATGGGTACCAATACCTTTTCGATACCAATACCCGTTAATACCAATTCAAATTGAAAACCAATACCATTTAAAAACCAATACCTTTATTTGTGCGATACCAATACCGATAAAAAACCAATACTGATTCCCCACTACCAATACCAATTAAAAACCAATACTTTTATTCTTCAAAACCAATACCAATAAAAAACCAATACCAATTCATTTTTTTCTACTTTCGAATCGGTTTTGTTTCGGTTTTTTTGTATTCTTATTTTCGTTTGTTTTAATTGTGACGTCAAACATTTTCTTTCCATCACATTACTAGATTTTACCTGAAGATGTTACATCGATCAGTAATCGTTTGCATGCAAAGTCATATAACAAAACGGATTTAGCTACTTGAATTTTAAAAGCCATAAAAACATAAAACAAATATTTTTGTCACATAACGTGATTTTTATGACCCCTAATAAAAGTATATCTTAAAAAATTTAGACCTTTTCTGATATGAATTTTTTTCTTTTGCAAACATTATTAATATGTGATGCACATATATTGAATGTCACTGCACTGTTCTTTGCGTTGTAAAAAAAATACTAATGTCCTTTTTTGGAAATCCCAAAATTTTAACCAAGCAGTCGTTACAAAATTATATGTCACAACACCAGAATCCAGAAAAAAAAAATTTTGTTTGTTTTATTAGAGGCACAGTCATATTGTAAAAGAATTTAAGAATTCATAATGTGCGGTTCACACTTGCTATTTTTGAGAGTTTAAGGGCTACGTGTTTAAAAAATTATTTGTTCTGTATCCATTACGTTTTTATTCAGTTATTGGTGTTTTGTTAAACAACTTGTGAACTCCATATAAGAAAAAAAATTTGCCCGTGTAATTACAAAAAGATCTAAAATCGAAAAAGGGGCCCCTGCACGATAACCCATTTCAATCACTTAAAAAAATATGTATGAAAGGATGAATTTCAGGTATATTTTGTTACAAATGTTAAGTGTCATCTTTCTGCAATTAAAAAATATCTACCACCGCAATTTATATGGCTTTTCTGGAATAACGGAATATTAAACATTTTTTTTGACAAGATTTTTAAGATCTGCCGGTGCTAATTTCACTAAAAAAGTACCTTTTTTCAAAAAAGGAAAAATAAAATTGAATCTTATACCCAATTCACACCTGAGGTGAATCTCGTTCGAACGAGATTTCGATCATATGGTTGTGTATAAAATGATACAGACCATATGATCGAAATCTCGTTCGAACGAGATTTCACCTCAGGTGTGAATAGGCCTTTAGTTTTATAAAATTTCCTTTTTTGAATTTTTCTTAAAAGAGATAAAATTAAAACGCCTTAAAATATATATTTTTGTAAACCACTTTTGATTTAGTTGGCTTTAACTTTTATTTTATCATTATTATTTAAAAAAGAAGCGAAAAATAAGTTCTTCTCGCATTGGTACAGTGGACATAAATGGAGTAAAAACTGACCAATAAAAATTAGGTAATTTGTTACGCATTTTTATTTTTTATACCCTCCAAAATATAAATATATAAAAAAATGTTAGGGATTTTTTTAATTTTTCCTCCGCGCGATTAATGCTGTCAAATAGATTTATTATGATTTTTGCACTTCTTCTCCTTCTTCTTTTATATTGATCGTGTGTGGGTAATATTGACGATTGTACAATGGTCAATTTAACCCATACATGGGAATTTTTAATTGGCATTGAATTTTCATTGGCATTAGTTGGAACTAATGCCACTGCCAAAAAAAGCATTAGCATTTATTGCCAATGAAATTTTTTGGCATTATTTGTACTAATGCCAATGAAAAGGCACAAATGCCAAAAAAAAAACTATTTACAATTGATAAAAAAAATTAGAAAATTAGAAAAAGTGAATGCTCTATTGTATTAAGTATGACTTGATGCCACATTGTCTGTAATTTTTGTAAAAATAGGTACAGCCATTCTCTTGGAATGATCAATCAAAAATAAAATATTTATGTTTAAATCTCCATATACCGTTATCAAAAAAGCTAACAAATTTATACATTATTAAGACAAAAGGATGTACAACTTGTAAATGGGTATGGACAGTTCTTGATTCTGTTTTTTTGTGATTTTTTTTATTTAAATTTTTTTAAATTGTTCAATTTTGAATAGTTTTTCCAAAATGTTCCGCGACATAATTCAAAACTTAGGACGCCAAAATCTTCGTTGGTTTACTACCATTAAGACTGACCTGCCCCTTTTTCCCGTTTTTTCGTCTGCGTTTAAAATATTAATAGAAAGGGAGATGAACAAATCTAAAGTTGTTAAAATGAGCATTTTATAATTGAATAAATTATTTTATGAATTAACAATTTTTAAGTTTTTCCAAAAGTACAAACATATTTATTTCTATATTAATACTGGATAAAATGAAACCCGAATACACAAAAAACCGATTTGAAGTAGTGTGGTACTTTTGATTACGACGAGTTTAAAAAAAAAGGGTTTTCACAAAAATTTTTTTATTTTTTTTTTTAATTTTTGGCATTTCAATTTGTGTTGACTGGCACAAGCGGGGAAGTTTTTTGTAAAGTATGGATAAAAAGGATAATCCTGGTCCAAACAGTTTTTTGAAAAGGCGTGGAACTTTCTATAACGATGAGTTTTTAAAAGGGAGTTTTCAAAAAAAAAAAAAAAAATCGAATTTTTTTATAAATTTTATTTTTTTATAAAATTTATTTTAATTCCATTTTTGAAAACGGACACAAGCGGGCAAATTTTTTGGAAAGTTGGGATAGAAAGGATAATTCTGGCCCAGACAGTTTTTTGAAAAGGCGTAGAACTTTTGATAACGATGATTTTAAAAATGAGGTTTCCACAATTTTTTTTTTATTTATTTTTTTTAAAGGGGTTTTTCAAAAAAAAAAAATCCTTCACGCAAAAATTCGACCCACTCTCTAGACACTCACTTAGAATTTTTCAACTCAACATCACGTGATTTAAATGAAAATCACTTTTTTGAGTCACGCAAATCACGGGATCAGCGACCATCTCCAATTCAAATACATAAACAAGAGACAAGTGTCTCTTCATTTGTTTAATCTATAACATCTGTAAATTTTAATTAAAATGAAGTGTCCACCCTTGAAAAAATTTCCTTGTAGGTCTGAATCTAAAAAGTTTCAAGGCACTTATATATTACCCTAGGTTACGTTTGGTTAACCTACCCTAATATAGTCACTTAATTTAAATGAAAATCGCTCAATAATCACGTGATTTAAATAAAAATCGCTCACGCCTTAATCACGTGGTTTTTTGAGTCACGCAAATAACGGGACCACAGACCATCTCTAATTCAAATACATAAACAAAAGACAAGTGTCTCTTCATTTGATTCATCTATAACATCTGTGAATTTGATTAAAAATAAAGTGTCCACCCTGAAATAGTTTCCTTGTAGGTCCGATTTCAAAAACTTTCAAGGCACTTATTAATTACCTTAATATAGGCTTAATTTCTGAATTTCAAAAAGATCGGTTAACATTTACGACCTGTAGAGACTTTTGGCCAGAAAACCTACCATCACGCCCCAGTGTGCACTGTGTGGCGGACAGAAGGACGACGTACGTTAAATAAATTAATATTAACGACAAAACCTTTTGCATACAAATACCAAAACCGATATAATATAAATACCAATACTTATTAAAAACCGATACCAATTCGAGGCTAAAACCAATACCAATACCCAATACCTAAATAATTCAAAACCAATACCGAAACCTATACCAATTCAACAAAAAATGAAAACCAATACCTATACCAATACTAATATAATTTTAAAAACCAATACCAATACCAATACTTTTATCGAATTGGTACCCATCCTTGAAATTTTCAGGTTTTTATACCTAGTTGGTGTTGAGTAATCAATTTTTTAAAATGGTGTTTTTTTTCAAAAAAAATCAGAAATGGAAATTTTCAATTAATTTTGACCAGTAAAAAATATAGATATCTTAGGCTGGATAACTCAATGTTCCGTTATAAAATAACTCTCGTTAAATTTAACTTTTTCATACAAATTTTGACATAAAACTCCGTTAAATCGGCAGATAGCAGCTAACTTTTCATTGAGTAATCCGCCCTTAAAATAAGTTGGACGACGTTTTGTTGGTATTTAAATGTAGTTTTAGAAAAAAAATATGAAAAAATTATTCGAAGTAATTATCGCTTATTTTTTAAAGTTTTAAAATTAAATTGAATTTTTGAAAAAGTCCGAAACCTTAGATTTTTTTTTTTAATCTAAAAGTTCTACTCGAATTTTTAAGTCATAATTCGAGATATGAGCACAATTCGTTCTATTTTTTTCAAATTTTGAAAATTGCATTTTTTTTTAGACTCTGGTATATTTTATATGGTGCCCTAAAATAATTAAATTGGTAGATACTGACCTTAACTTACCATAGATACATTCATTTGTTGGTTAAAATATGTCTCATAAAGATTGAGGTTGATCGGACATGGGTAATGCGTGCCGCAGCAGCCTTGAATTTTAAAAAACGGATTACAAGAAAAAATATGATTTTTTCCTGTTTTCTCAATTTTTTTGGTATTTTAAGTTGAATTTGAGTTCAGTTGGTTACAGAATTTTGATTTGGAGTAAAATGCCTTTCTAATAAGGTACTAGTTATTAAAACTTCCCCAGGCATCTAACGTGTGGCAGACCACTTGAATAAGGAATGCAATCCGATTCATGAAATTCATTGAAATTTTCTACTGTAATAACATTTTTTTATTCTTCAAGTTCAAATGTAATTAGATGAAAGGTATTTTTCATATTGTATTTTGCTAACCTGTTTTAAATTAATGATAAAAATGCCTGTAAATTTCAACACTCGTTTGAAATCTCCATTTTTAACTCTTCAAAATCATGGAAACCGATTGAATCCAACAAAATTTTAACGAGGGTCGTTTAAAATAAAGTATTTTCACAAATTTGTATACAGCATTTGGAAAATCGAAACTTCAAAGTCAGCTTTGGGGTCTTCTGTAATGAAATTACCCATATAAATTCCAAATGTTTATGAAAACTACATATCTTACTCTACAAAATAATGGACACCGACTATTTAAGTCTCCATCCAAATTTTAACGAGGGTCGTTTTAAATTAAGTCTTCACATGAATTTTTACTTTAACCGCCAAAAACACCACGATGTGTTAGACTTAGGCAAAAAACTTGTATGAAGGAAATGTTTGCTTTCTTATTCTGCAAAATAAAACTTATATAGCATTTTTTGGAAAAACGCACATTTTAAGAGTTATGACACTTAAAAGCTTTATAGTGCTTTTAGGTTACTTTTAGGGTCAAAAGTTTAAATCGACTGGCCTGTATGCAACCGAGAGATCCAGTTCTTGCACAGATATTATTTTTTATGGCCAATCTATTAGAAACTGCCGGTGGAGCGAATAAAAAAATACTTTTGCAAATCCCATACATTTTTTGGGTGGTCTAATAGTCATCTTATACTTAACAGAGTGATTTAAAAACATAGCTTTGCATTTTTTTCGTATTCGATGTTTTTTACACTCAAAAAAAAAAAACTGTAATGTTAGCAAAAAAAGCTTGTAAACCTACAAGAAAATTTGCTGATTTTGAACCCACAATTTTTTTGCTAAAGTTAGCAAAAATGTTTTGCTAATAATTAGTTAACTAAATTTTTTTTTTTTTTGACACATTTGAGGACCCCATTGGGTTCGGACCCGATAAGTCCAGACCCCGATGTGCCTAGACCTAGTTGGGTTCCTTAAAAATCTTCATAGTTTTTGATCCAAAATTTGTGTCCGTTTCGCTCTACCTTGCTTAGTTTTTGAGATACGTGATTATAGGGGACCACTGGGGTCTTGAGAAATAAAAAACTCGATAACTTCAAAAATATTACTCGGAGATCTTTTGACTATTCTGCGGTCTTGTTCTACGTATTGAGAGCTACAAAAATGCTTTTGGACTTTTTGTTGTGTCGGCAATATTTACCGAGATATGAGCATTTTAAAATTTTCGGGAATGCTAACTTTTTTGGATCCAAAGTTAGGGCCCATTAGGGTCCAAACATGTGAAGAGGACCCTCGAAAGTATGGAGATTCTAAGAACCAAAAATGCCCTCCATTTTGCTCTATCTGGCTTAGTTTCCGAGATAGAGCCATTTTAAGTTTTCTGAAAATAAAAAAAAAATTTACCATTTATTTTTGCTAATGTTAGCAAAAAATCTTGTAAAAATGTTGTCAACTCAATTTCAAATCTTAGCAAAAGAAATTAGATCAACGTTTGTTTAAAATTGCTAATGTGCTAAATGAAGTTTACAAGAATTTTTTGCTAACATGCTAATCTCAACTAAAAATTTGCTAAAAGTTAGCTAACTAGCATTAGCAAAAAAAAAATTAGTAAATCTACTAACGTATTTTTTTGAGTGTACATTAGCAACATTGTAGTCACCCTGTTAAAAACTTAATGACTACAATATTGTTTTATTTTTCTCGATGCGAAAAGTGTTCGCATAGTTACAGAAACTGGGCACTGGATATTAGAAAACTAAACTAACTAAACAAAAAACTAAACAACTAAAAATTTGCTAAAAGTTAGCTAACTAGCATTAGCAAAAAAAAAATTAGTAAATCTACTAACGTATTTTTTTGAGTGTACATTAGCAACATTGTAGTCACCCTGTTAAAAACTTAATGACTACAATATTGTTTTATTTTTCTCGATGCGAAAAGTGTTCGCATAGTTACAGAAACTGGGCACTGGATATTAGAAAATGTCGTTTTTTTGAACCGCTCCCTCTCATATTAATAAAAATAATTCAAGCCCTGTTTTTACACTGTAAATCCAGTGATATGGCTGTAAAAACAGGGCTTGAATTCCAGTGTCCGTTTTGCTGGAGTATGCTATTGAATTCAAGTGTAATTCAAGTATAAATCAAGCTTGGGCTGGAAATTAGGGATGGATTTACACTTGATTTATACTTGAATTGCACTTGAATTTTAAAATTGCTTATTGGAATACATTTTTGAAAAAACCTAACTTACCTCCTATTTCATGATATGTAAAAATAATAATATAGGAAAAGTAGGGGAGATCCTCCTCTTTCATTTGCTATCAATAGTGGCATCCTAGGTCAAGCACAAATATTAAAAAAAATATTTTATAAAATTAAATTCTCTAAAATGTTAAATAAATTACTTACAGCCCAGTTGGCAACGTCCTCGAGCCATCCTCAGTGACGGAGCGGTGACATGTCAGACAGTTTCATACAAATTTTCAAAATGTCCTCACTCAAAGTCAGCAGGGGTCAGGGCTGACCTTCTGGAGACATGTCACCTAAGACTTCTTTGGGGAAATGTCTGACATAGGTCATGCGAAAATACAAAAATATTTCGTATTTCCTTTAGTTTTAACTTGTATCCTTTTTCCTTTATAAATTGTCTTTCTCATATTTAGAAAAAACTTTTCGCCTTTTTTAGTCCCAACTGGATTTGAACCTGAAACCTCCAGTTTATTAGTCCCACACCTAACTACTTGTTCCAAACTTTATTTTGAAAATTGTTTGTCTATTTATTACTTTTATTCTACTTGTTAGATTTTGATTTTGTTTTAAATAAATCGATAATATTGCCATCTATTTCTTGGAAATTGAAGAGTTGCTCAGATTTAAAATTCTATTTTAGTATACTGCTATTCTGAAGACATTTCCTTTTAGACGTCTTAGAGGAATTGTCCACACTCTTAAAGCAAACATTCAGTGCTGACAATGTTAGGACATGTCATCAAGGATTACCAATGATTTGTCAGAACCTGAAGACATTTCCTCAAGGAATCACTGTGGAAATTTCCTCAGTGACACATTTTCCTACTGGGAGTTTTTTTAAAACTTTTGAGTAAATTTTTAATTGCGTCAATTAAAAAATTACTCAATTTTCACAAAAATGCCTTTAGACTTTTTGTTGTATCGGCAATTTTCAAACTTTTAGTTAAATTTTTCTAAATTGTGGGTAGACTTATGAACTTTTTCAAGGATTTTGTGTTCCAAAATTTAGTAAGGTCTTTTTTTGAATGTGGGTAAGCTCTCTATATAGAATAACTTGAGAAGTTATAAGACTGAAACTTGTCAGAAATAATTTCCGTAGCTCTAAGCAATTTATTCGTAAAGATTTGTTGGGATTTAATTAAACAAATGAAACATTTGACTTGGACCAAATGAATGAAATAGGATTTTTTCACCTCCCATGTAAAAATTGATTCGATCTGGCTGATATAATTATATCAATTGAATTTGATCAGATCTCGAAATCGGAGACATACCTCGGATATAATAAACGGATTGCATCATTCTAATCTATTATATTTATTAAAATTTGAATGAAATATCATAAATACAATGAATGTTTTCGTAAATTTTATCAAAAATAAACATTATTCGATAAAAACCAAGTGAGAGTGTTAAATTCGAATGTGCCGAATCTTGAATACCCTCCAACACGTTAAAAATAAAAAAATAAAAAAGTGGCAGGGGCGTCTTTTTGTGAGGGGGGCTCGTCGGAGTAGTAGAGGGACACTTTGTCCCCCTGTAAATGTTTACAAATTATATGTTTATGAAATTTACAGGTAAAAAAAATACATTTTTATAGTTATTATTAATTATTTTCTATAACCACGCCCCAAAAGGGGGCGGACCGAAAAAAATCGAGTTTTCTAATCCCCTTGGTCCATGTGCGGGTCTATGAACATAATAGGGCATAAAAATGTTACATTTGTTGAGCAAAAATTAAAAAAACACTCGTAAAAAATCGTGTTTTTCAGGGGTTGTTTTAGTTCTTCAAGGGGGATCTTTTTCCCCCCTGTTTCGATTTTGCCCATCTTCGAACTTAACCTTATTAGTAAGATAAGAGATATTCTTGCCAAACTTCATGTGTTTAGCTCTTTTGGATTGGACTGCATCATGGTTTCTACAAACGGACGGACGGACATCGCTAGAATGTCTTAGATTGAATCATGGGTCAATAATATATATACTTTATGGGGTCCCCGACCGATACTTCGATGTGTTACACACAGAATGACAAATTGTATACCCCATACCGTTGTTGGAGGGTATAAAAATCAATGGTTCATTTCTAATGAAAAATTCATTATTTTTATGAAATTCAGGCCTCTTTTAGGTCTTTCGCGTTTCATGAAATTTAAAAAAAAAAATCAATGGTTTATATCTAACGAAAAATTCATTGATTTTATGAAATTTAGACATCTGTTCTGTCTTTCACAACTTTTCAATTCACATGAAATTTTCCGAATCACATGAAATCGAATTCAGTGTTTTGTTATTCACCTTATCATTCGAAGTTTTAATCGAATAGTTAAAAGTTAAAAAATTATAATGATAAAAGTTCATTCGGTTTTTGATTCCACCAAACGTTTTTGAAATCAAAAACACCAAAAAATTCGAAAATTTTCATTTTCACATATTTTTTTTGTGCATTACTTTTTTACAGCGGCCTTAAAAGAAAAATTAAATATATCATTTACTTAATAGGAAATTATAATTTCCCTAATCTAATATTAAGCAAACTTTATTTCCTTTAAGGAAATATGATATTTATAATTTTGTAAAAAGAATTTTATTATAATTTATTAATTTAAGTTTTATGACAACTATTGTCGCGCTATTGAGTTAGTTTATTTTTGTTTTCAACCCTTTAAAAAGGCAGCAAAACTAAATCGAGATAATGTCCGTCCATCCGTCCGTCTGTCTGTCGTCAATCCCTTGTAGTCGTAGTAAGTATATTATTGAATTTTTATTTGTATAAATAATTTAGAACATACGTTCGAGGGTTGTTTACAGCCATTATTTTTCATTATCAAACTGAAGAAGCAAAAAAAAAAAAATAAATAAAATCCATTGCAACAGCCATAACTACTTGTAACTTCATTTGTTTTATTTTTAATGTTATTTTTACAAACTTTTTTTTTTATTATTATTGCATCAATATATTCTTCCTGTTTCCCGTGTATCTCACCCTCACTGCTGTTGCACACTCTCCCGCTCTTTAAATCCTTTGTTGGTGGTACGGTCACTTGTTATTTGTGTACCATTAACAACTCTTGTATGTAGTTGAGTTTGTTTTTCCAAATGTCCTTTTTGAAATAACAATCGACTTTTAAAACTTCAACTGTATGTTAGTTTTTTGACTGGTGGTGTACGTGACTTCATAACATCTGCGCATAATTTTTATGTCTGTGTGTGTGTGTGTGCTCCTTCTTGATTCCTTTCTTCCTTATTCAATAAAATATTTATGATGCTTTGTAACGGTAGAAGTTTATAGAACTTTGCCAAATTTTTTTTTTATAGCATATATTTTTGGCTTTACATTTTAAACTTAATAGGGCATACTTTTCGGCGCCAAAGTAGAGTATAATATTTGTTTGATTTTATCATAAAGATTTTTTTTTTTATTTCTGGCAAATCTCTTATCTACACTTTGACCCCTTAAAATAAATAAATTTGTCAAAGTTGTTGGCATAGACATGTATTACAAATTTGCTATATATTCATTGAATTTGTAACTTATATTCTTATACCCTCTAACTACAGTATGAAGGTATACTCACTTTGTCATTCCGTTTGTAACGCATCGAAATATCGGTATATTATATCATTCATCGATTCTAAGACATTCTGGCGATGTCGTTGTCTGTGGAGGATACGATACAGTCCAAAATAAAAAAGCTGGACTCCTGAAGTTTGAACGAATATGTAGGCTAGTTAAGTTCGAAGATGGGCTAAATCAGAACAGGGGGAAAAAGTTTCTCCTGAAAAACTAAACCAACCTCAAAAAACAATTTTTTACAGTTTTTTTTATACTTTTATTGAGCAAATGAATCATTTTTATGTCAAAAGAAGTTAGGATGTACTTCTTTTGACCCAGGGGATTAGAAAAAAATTTTTTTTTTGCCCGCCCCTTTTGTGGGCGTGGATATTAAAAATGTATTAAAATAATGATAAAACTGTATTACTTAAGTAAAACATTTTTTATACCCTACACCACTCTGTGGTACAGGGTATAATGAGTTTGTGCTGATGTTTGTAACTACCCGAAATATTGGTCCTAGACCTACCTTCAAGTATACCGATCGACTCAGAATTACTTTTTGAGTCGATTTAGCTATGTCCGTCCGTCCGTCTGTCCATCTATCGGTTTAAGCACGATACAGGTCGCAATTTTCAATCAATTGACTTGAAATTTGAAACTTAAGCATCTTTTGGCCCAAGGACGAAGCCTATTGAAATTGGTCAATGTTAAGACTTAGCCCCCATACAAACGCCCCCTTTGGATTCGGCTTAAATGATTCTAATAACCGTATTGTAATAGATATCGCTTTGAAGATAATCAAATTTTGTATGCACGAATTATCATTTCAAATTTCAAAGGAATCGGATCAGTCCTTCTGGTAGTCCCCATACAAACTACCCTCCCGATACTCACATAATTGCCTCAAAATTCATAAAAATGGAAATATTTGATAAAAATTGTATTTTTATATGTTAAACGTGTACTCAAATCGGAATATAATTGGACCATTTTTGGACTAAGTCCCCCTTATAAAAATTTCGACCGATATTCAGTTAAATCGGTCTATTGATAAAAAAAAATAAACCAATTCCACTAAAATTTGATCTGTGTGTGTTTTCTACACTAATTAAAGATCTAACAAAAAAAAAGATCTAATCGGTCTATGTTTGGACTTGATACCCATTTTCCGGAAAACACTGCTGTAGGATATCATATGTTCGGTCTTGACCGACTATAACTTTCTTACTTGTTTTTACCTGTTTGAGGGTATAAAAGATTCGAAACAGCCGAATTTAACACTCTCACTTGTTTATATTAAAAAAGTTTTAATTTCACATCTTAAATATTTTTTTTTGAAATTTAGTACATTATTTTTTTTTGTAATCGTGGGAAAAAATAAAAATTCTTATCTTTAAATATGTTTTTAATAATTTTATGTTATGAAACCGCATTTTTTACACAATATTTTATTTAAATTTTGAATAAATCATTTATTTTATAAGTAAAGAGTTTATAAATTGCATTTGCAATTCAAAACAAGTAAGAAAATTATAGTCGTTCAAGACCGACCATATAATACCCTTCACCAAGGTTTCCCGGAAAATGGGTCCCATGGATCGATTAGATTTATATGTTGTAAAACCTTTAATAAGTGTAGATAACACTCACAAATCAAATTTGAGTGAAATAGGCTTCTAAGTATTTGTTGACATTAAACCGCTTTAACTGAATATCGGGAGAAATTTTCACAAGGGGCCTGAGTCCAAAACTGGTCCGATGATTATCAGGTTTGATAAGGTTATTTAAGTACGCGTTTAACATACACAAACAAAATTTTAATTAAATATTTTCTATTTTCGTGAAATTTGAGACATTTATGTGAAAATCGGGAAGGTGGTTTGTATGGGGGCTACAAGAAGAACTGGTCCGATTTCTTTGAAATTCGGAATGATGATATGTGAAGACAAAACATGTTTACCTTCCAAATTTCAAAGCGATACCTTCTATAATACGGTTATTAGAGTCATTTGAGCCAAAACTAAAGAGGACCTTTGTATGGGGGCTAGGTCTAAATATGGACCGATTTTTTCCAATTTCAATAGGCTTCGTCCTTGGGCCAAGAGAGACTTAAGTTTCAAATTTCAAGTCAATTGATTAAAAATTGCGACCTGTATCGTGTTTACACCGTTTACATGGACAGACAGACAGACGGACGGACGGACATCGCTAAATCGACTCAAAAAGTGATTCTGAGTCGATCGGTATACTTAAAGGTGGGTGTAGGACCAATATTTCGGGTAGTTACAAACACCAGCACAAATTCATTATACCCTGTACCACAGTGTGGTGTAGGGTATAAAGACAGCATTGAAATTTTGGTTTTTGACGTCTTTGAAAATCTGCGAACTTTTCTTAGTACCCAGCAGAAATTTTGCTGAACTAACAGCACCTTTTGGAAAAGAATCCCGAATCAATGAGCGCATCCAAACTACCTACCTAATTTCTGCTGGGTTTGTAACGTTAGAAATTTGTAGAATTTGCCGTAATTTGATAGCATCAATGTGTAGTATTTTTCTTTTTAACTTGGTCTGATCTGTTAATATCCCTACACACAAAGAAAAAGCTTCATTAATATAATGAAACTCAACATAAAAGTTTATTATATTTATGAAAATTTTCATAATATTTATGAAAACTTCATTAAAAGTTTCAATGGACGAACTTTTATGACAAATTGTTTTATAGTTCTTTGAGTGTAGTTTCGGATACAATTATTGATCTGATCAGATATCAATAAATATGAGATCCATTAAATCTGATCCAAAAAATTATGAAAAGTTCTGAAAATGTGTGATGTTTATAATTGTATAACTTCTAAATTCCAAAAATTGAAAATATAGTAACACAGAAAAAAAAAACGAATTGTTATATTGACCCCCATATTTGTGAATACAATTAATTTTTTCATTGAAAGTGCACCTATACGAAAATTTGTAATATCAACAAACCTTTGTAAATTTTGATTGTTGAAAAAAGAATTTTGTTTCTTTTCAACAAAGAAATTCAACAAAAACAAACAAAAACAAACAAAATTTGTTGATCTGACAAAAGTAAAAAATCTTATTTTTTTTTTAACAAAGAAATTCAACAAACACAATTTGTTGATCTGACAAATGAACTTTTTTTTCAACAACGAAATTTAACAAACACAAACACTATTTGTTGACATGATAAAAGAATTTTTAAATAAAATTACTTGACTGAGTTTGTTAAAAACAAAATCGAAGTTTTGCATTATGGACTAACAGGCTGCCGATTTTACTAAATGTTTGGTTGATATCATGTTTGGTTGCTTACAATTCATGTTCGTTGATTTAAATTTGACGATTTTATTTTCTGTGAACAATTTCTGAATCGGACTATGCGTTGCTTCTGCATTTTAGCTTCATCAGTGATTCTATATTATATGTATGTGTAAATGTTTAACATTTTTAAAATTGTAAAATGGTCTCTAAAAACAAATTTTTATTATATTGGTCTGCTGTGGGATTTTAACCTGAGGTTACCAAGCACCTGGTTACACTCGTAAAAACTATGATTGACAGGTGTCTTAGACCAATCGACTACAATAGCATTGAGTCTAGTATCAACTATATTGTGGATCAGACCAGATATTCCATTTTTTTTTGTAGTGACCGTTAAAATGTTTCTTGAACATTTATAAAAAAGCCACAAAAAGATAAATGCCAATGGTGGTATTTTTTTACCACAGTTTTGAAAGCATACTTTAACAAATTATTTAAATTTCACTTTTTAATTGTTTTCAACTCCAATTTTTTTTTGTTATTAAATATGTTAATCGTGGGAGAACCTAAATTCTTATCAAATTCAAAAGTTTTAATTTTAATAAATTTCTGTTATCAAAATAATAATATTAAAAAAATAAAACAGCTAAAAACCAATGGGATTTTTTTTCAACAATTTTATTTTTAATTAAAAAATCTTTTGTTTTTTGTTTAAAAAAAAAAAACAAATCTGATCAGTACACTCAAAAAAATACGTTAGTAGATTTACTAATTTTTTTTTGCTAATGCTAGTTAGCTAACTTTTAGCAAATTTTTAGTTGAGATTAGCATGTCAGCAAAAAATTCTTGTAAACTTCATTTAGCACATTAGCAATTTTAAACAAGCTTTGAACTAATTTCTTTTGCTAAATTTGAAATTGAGTTGACAACATTTTTACAAGATATTTTGCTAATATTAGCAAAATAAATGGTAAATTTTTTTTTATTTTCAGAAAACTTAAAATGGCGCTATCTCGGAAACTAAGCCAGATAGAGCAAAATGGAGGCCATTTTTGGTTCTTAGAATCTCCATAGTATCGCCGGTCCTCTTCACATGTGTGGACCCTAATGGGCCCTAACTTTGGATCCAAAAAAGTTAGCATTCCCGAAAATTTTAAAATGCTCATATCTCGGTAAATATTGCCGACACAACAAAAAGTCCAAAACCATTTTTGTAGCTCTCAACATGTAGAACAAGACCGCAAAACAGTCAAAAGCTCTCCGAGTAATATTTTTTAAGTTATCGAGTTTTTTAATTCTCAAGACCCCAGTGGTCCCCTATAATCACGTATCTTAAAAACTAAGCAAGGTAGAGCGAAACGGACACAATTTTTGGATCAAAAATTATGACGAATTTTAAGGAACCCAACTAGGTCTAGGCCCATCGGGGTCTGGACCTATGGGGTCCGAACCCAATGGGGTCCGAACCCAATGGGGTCCTCAGATGTGTATGAACTAAGTTAAAAAAAAATAAAAATTTAGTTAACTAATTATTGGCAAAACATTTTTGCTAACTTTAGCAAAAAAATTGTGGGTTCAAAATCAGCAAATTTTCTTGTAGGTTTACAAGCTTTTTTTGCTAACATTACAGATTTATTTTTTTGAGTGTAGGACAACTCAGTTACTTTTTAATGACAAAATCGATAACACAGCCCCACAAAAAAGGATCTGATCCAGAAACTACTCCATTAACAGATGTAACTCGAAATCTATTGTAATTTAAAAATTCAACTTGTAATTCAAAGATTTCGTTTGTAATTCGAAGATTCTACTTGTAATTCGAAGATTCAATTTGTAATTTGAAAATTCCAATTATAATTCGAAACTGATCAATTGTAATTCGAAACTGATCAATTGTAATTCGAAACTGATCAATTGTAATTCGAACAAAAAAAAATATTTTTATTCGAAGATTCCAGTTGCAATTCAAACAAGTATGAAAAGTTAAATTCGACTTTGCCGAATCTATGAATACCCTCCACAATGCATTTTTTTAAAGGGTAGTACATTTGTTAACGTGAAAAAATTAGCAATTTTGATTAGAAATATTTTATTTTGAGTAAAAAACTCTTTTTTTGTCATTAAAAAAAAAAAAATTATTAATTTTTTTTTTGAGTGTAAAATTTTTTTCGAGTGTAATGTTTTTTTTTACTGTAAAAATATTTCTGAGTGAATGCACGTACACAAAATATTGTCATTTTTGTAAAAAAAAAACTAAATTTTTTTTGTGTAAATTTCTTTGAGTGTAAATTTTTTTTTGAGTGTAAAATTTTTTTTGAGTGTAAAATTTTTTTCGAGTGTAATTTTTAGGTTACCAATGCTTTTCAAACTAAACAAGTTTAAAAAGCATTGCTTTAAAATTAAACAAGTTTGAAAAGCATTGTTTAGTTACCACCAATGCTTTTAAAACTTGTTAAAACACGTGGCATTTTAGATGAACCTAATCTGAAATTCAGGGTTTTGCTTATAACTTTTGAACCACTGGACCGATTGAGCTGAAATTTAATACCAAACAGACCCGGGGAACGGCAAAGATACATGCCAAGCTTCAGTAGTATCATTATTGTTTTTCGAAAGTTATCGTGTTTTTTACATCGTAAATTCGAGAAACACCCTTGCCGAAATTTACTATTTTGCTCATAACTTTTGAACCACTGGACCGATTTGGCTGGATTGCAATACCAACCTGACCAGGTAAATGTCAAACATATATGCCAAACTTCAGTAGCCTCTGTAAAGTCTTTCAAAAGTTAGCGTGTTTTCTACGGACAGACAGACAGACGGACGGACGGACGGACATCGCTAGATCGACTTAAAATCGATCGAGGATCATAAATATATATACTTTATGGGGTCCTAGACCAATATTTCGAGGTGTTACAAACGGAATGACAAACTTATATATCCCTCTATCACTAGAGTGGAGGGTATAAAAAGATCAAACGTAATTCGAAAAAGATCAATTGTAATTCGAAAAAGATGAATGGAAATTCAGTTTATCTATTTCGAATTACAATTGATCTTTTGGAACTACAATTGATCTTTTTCGCAACACAATTGATCTTTTTCGAGTTACACTAGATCTTTTTCGAATAACAATTGAATTTTTTCGAATTACAATTGATCTTTTTCGAATTGCAGTTGATCTTTTTCGAGTTACAATTGATCTTTTTCGAATTACAGTTGAACTTTTTCGAATTACAATTGATTTTTTTTTATTACAATTCGATCTATTTCGAATTGAAAATAATCTTTTTCGAATTACAATTGATCTTTTTCGAACTATAATCGATCTATTTCGAATTACAATTGATATTTTTCGAATTACAATTAATCTTTTTCGAACTACAATTGATCTTTTTCGAGTTACAATAAATTTTTCTTCGAATTACAATTAATCATTTTCGAATTACAGTTGATTGTTTTCGAATTACAATTGATATATTTCAAATAACAATTGATCTTTTTCGAATTACAATTTATCTTTTTCGAATTACAGTTGAAATCTTCGAATTACAATTGCTCTTTTTCGAATTCCATTTCGAATTACCATTGATATTTTACAATTACAATTGATCCTTTTCGAATTACAATTGATCTATTTCCAATTATAATTGATCTTTTTCGAATTACAGTTGATATTTTTCGAATTACAATTGATCTTTTTCAAATTACAATTGATCTATTTTGAATTACAATTGATGTTTTTCGAATTACAATCCTTTTCGAAACACAACTGATCTTTTTCGAATTGCAAATAATCTTTCTTTGAATTACAATTGATCATTTTCGAATTACAGTTAATTGTTTTCGAATTACAATTGATCTATTTTGAATAACAATTGATCTTTTTCGAATTACAATTGTTCTTTTTCGAATTACAATTGAAATCTTTGAGTTACAATTGCTCTTTTTCGAATTCAAATTGATTTATTTCGAATTACCATTGATATTTTACAATTACAATTGATCCTTTTCGAATTGCAATTAATCTTTTTCGAATTACAATTAATCTTTTTCGAATTACAATTGTTCTTTATCGAATTACAATTGATATATTTAAATTACAATTGATATTTTTCGAATTACAACTGATTTCTTTCGAATTACAATTGATCTTTTTCGAACGACAATTGATCAATTTTGAATTACAATTGATCTTTTTCGAAGTATAATAGATCTTTTTCGAATTACAATTAATCTTTTTCCAATTACAATTGATCTGTTTAAATTACAATTGTTCTTTATCGAATAACAATTGATCTGTTTAAATTACAATTGATCTTTTCGAATTACAACTGGTCTGTTTAAATTACAATTGATCTTTTTCGAATTACATTTGATCTATTTCGAATTACAATTGATCTATTTCGAATTACAATAGGTCTTTTTCGAATTACAATTACCTCTATAAATGGTGTATACCCACTAATCTTTATGTATTTTGACCTCCTGAATTCGATTTCGTTATCAGAATTGAATTCTATCGTTAGGGTTTCCTGTAATATACAAGGAAAGCCCGCAAAGTGAACCTACCTGATTTCTTTGAAATTTATACACAAGATACACTCAAAATAATACGTTAGTAGATTTACTATTTTTTTTTTGCTAATGCTAGTTAGCTAACTCTTAGCAAATTTTTAGTTGAGATTAGCATGTTAGCAAAAAATTCTTGTAAACTTTATTTAGCACATTAGCAATTTTAAACAAACTTTGAACTAATTTCTTTTGCTAAATTTGAAATTGAGTTGACAACATTTTTACAAGATTTTTTGCTAAGATTAGCAAAAATAAATGGTAAATTTTTTTGTATTTTCAGAAAACTTAAAATGGCGCTATCTCGGAAACTAAGCCAGATAGAGCAAAATGGAGGTCATTTTTGGTTCTTAGAATCTCCATACTTTCGCGGGTCCTCTTCACATGTGTGGACCATAATGATCCCTAACTTTGGATCCAAAAAAGTTAGCATTCCCGAAAATTTTAAAATGCTCATATCTCGGTAAATATTGCCGACACAACAAAAAGTCCAAAAGTATTTTTGTAGCTCAATACGTAGAACAAGACCGCAAAATAGTCAAAAGCTCTCCGAGTAATATTTCTGAAGTTATCGAGTTTTCTAATTTTCAAGACCCCAGTGGTCCCCTATAATCACGTATCTCAAAAACTAAGCAAGGTAGAGCGAAACGGACACAAATTTTGGATCAAAAACTATGACGATTTTTAAGGAACCCAACTAGGTCTAGGCCCATCGGGGTCTGGACCTATCGGGTCCGAACCCAATGGGGTCCTCAAATGTGTATGAACTAAGTCAAAAAAAAAATTAGTTAACTAATTATTGGCAAAACGTTTTTGCTAACTTTAGCAAAAAAATTGTGGGTTCAAAATCAGCAAATTTTCTTGTAGGTTTACAAGCTTTTTTTGCTAACATTACAGTTTTTTTTTTTGAGTGTAGAGAAAAAATAATCTAAGATTGACCTGTCTGAGCTTATTGGTTTTAATTCAGTTTTTAAGTGTTAAACGTGGGGGGGGGGGTCTTTGATTGATGCCACTTATACCGGATAGGTTATATTCGAAATAGGTGGTTGGGTACTTAAAGAATCGTTTGCTCTACCTGCTTAGTTTTTGAGATACGGGAATTAAGTCATACATAAAGGTCTTGAGAATTTTAAAAGTAGGATCACTCAAAAACTGTTACTTGGAGGTCTTTCGGAACTCAGAGAAGCGAGTTGGACTAGAACTAAAAGTTCATCCTCTGGACTAAAAATGTCATCCTCTGAGAGTTGCAATAAGGAATAGACAATTGGTTTGTCCATTATAAATAACGTAACGTTGTGTTAACCAACTGTTTTATATATTTCAAAAAAACATCCATCATTTAAGCCTTTCATAATGATGACATACATATAAAATGAAAACCAACATTAACATATTGTAAAATTTTACAAGACTCTCTAATTAAATATCGATTTGCAATAATTTTTGTGCAAAAACTTAAAAACAAGAAACATGCAATTTGTAAACCAATCATCTCAACCACACAACATAACCAATATGCGTCATATGGTCACTCACTCACTTATTATATATGATCCTTTATCTCTTACCTTAACCGCATCCTGTTTTTATATATATTTTTCGTGTTTATTTCTAGTTGTTTTACGTTTTGTTTTCAATATTCTTAAAGAATTATTGCCATTTTATTTCCGATATCTACTAAAATTGTAATTTTTTTTTATGCTTGTTGCAAAAAAACCACAAAACATTTAATACAAACTTGCAACAACAGAAGGCAACAAAAAGTTTACCAATTTTTTTGTTGTTATTGGCTGTTAATATACACAGAAAACTTTTATTTTTTGCTCAGCGGGAGTTGTTGGTTGACTGCATTTTTATGTGGTGCGTAACTCCAGCCATCCGTTGGTTTAGTTTGGATTTAGGTTTTTTTTTTCCTCTTTTGCTGTTACTGTTGTCGTTGTTTAGATTGTACTGCTTTAAGGAAAGCAAAACTGGAAACAATAAAATCATTTCATTTTCAATGCGTTTTATTGTGCTTTAAAAAAAAAAAAACTATTTTTCATTTAAACATGTTTTTAGAAGTTTTGATATTGGGTAAGCGAAAAAGTCCAAAGAATTTCAAGTTGTAGGTATTTCATTCTAAAATCTTTAGAATTGGAGATATTTTTAAACACTCACCAGCTGAAGTGTACGGTATTTCTAGGGTCGACTTTCATAGGAATAGCTAAATAGCTTCACCCTTAGCGCCACCTAACGGGTCGATTTGTAAACACACACAACTTTCTTGTAACAAAACGTACATACATTCTGAAGTAACGTTAAATTTCACTGATATGAATAATTTTGTTAATAACTGTACCCCAGCGCCATCTACCAAAAATTCCAAATTTTGTTTATTTTAAGCTGTTCCCACAAAATTTTGTTTAAAAACTTGGTAATTCCAAAAAATCAGTTTTCAGATTAACTTACACCATGTATAGTGTAAGTCGAAAAAGATCATTTGTAATTTTGAAGATTCTATTTGTTATTCGAAAATTCTATTTATAATTCGAAAATTCCATTTGAAATTCGAAAATTCCAATAGTAATTCAAAAAAGATCAATTTTAATTCGAAATAGATCATTTGTAATTCGAAAAAGATCAATTGTAATTCGAAATAGATCAATTGCAATTCGAAAAAGATCAATTGTAATTTGAAAATTCTAATTGTAAATCGAAAAATATAAACTGAATTTCCATTGATATTTTTCGAATTACAATTGAAATCTTCGAATTACAATTGACCTTTTTTGAATTACAATTGTTCTTTTTCGAATTACAATTGATCTATTTCGAATTACAATTGATCTTTCCAAATTGCAATTGATCTTTTTTGAATAACAATTGATCTATTTCGAGTTAGATTTTTTTTTCACTTTGTCATTCCATGTGTAAAGCTTGATTTACATGCTAACTACCCTTGACCACCCTTATCAACTCTTTCCCAGTATTGGAGGATAAAGGGCAGTTTACACGTTAACTACCCTTGACTACCCTTATCTCCTATTTCCTAGAATTATTGATACGATTTGCCGGGTTTAAATAATTTTGTATGAAAAATTATTTGAATTTGACAATTGTTATCCTCCAATACTGGGAAATAGTAGATAAGGGGGGTCAAGGGTAGTTAACATGTAAATCAACCTTAACAATTGTCAAATTTAAATAATTTTTCATACAAAATTATTTAAACCCAGCAAATCGTATCACCAATACTGGGAAATAGATAAGGGTGGTCAAGGGTAGTTAACATGTAAACTGCCATTAACGCATCAAAATATTAGTAGGGGACCCCATCGATTCTAAGACCGATTTTAAGACGTTCTATGGATGTCCATCCGTTCATCTGTCTGTGGAAAGCACAGTTTTCCTGAAGTTTTGCACAAATATGTCTGGTTAAGTCCCGAAATGGGCAAAATCGGATAAGGGGGAAAAAAGTTTCCCGTAAAAGAACTAAACCAACCTCTAAAAAACGCCAGGACCACGGTGACCTTGCGGATTCCATTCTAAGGCAGTGCGGGCAAATTTCTTGTGGTGGCTTTCTAAGAGTGTGTTAAGATTTGCGTTTTCAAGCAACCCAATAAGGCCAAAATATTTGTAAAATCTGTCGCAGACATCTGTTTGTAAATGCTTACAGTTTCCTAAGGCTGGCCTTAGTTAAACTCCAAGTGGTACAGCCATACAAAAGAACGCTAGTGGCACTACTGTTGAAAGCTTTGATTTTAGTTGTCCTGGAGATGTTGTTTGCTCGCCAAATTTTGTAGAGTGGCAAGAAAGATGATCAGGCCTTGTTGATTCGGTCAAAAAGTCACGATCCGTTTTGGAGGGTATACAAGATTTGACACAGCCGAATTAAAGTGAGCAGGGGGGAAAAAGTTCCCCCTTAAGGAACTAATTTCGTAATTTTGCTAAGCAAATGAAACATTTTTATATCAGAAAAAGTTCATAGTCCTGAAGTTCGATCCAGGGGACAAGAAAATGTCATTTGTTTTAGTCCGCCCTCCTTTTGTGGGCGTGTATATGCAAAAAATGTTAAAATAATGATAAAAATATATAGGTTAGGTTGAACGGGCGTCCGCCAATTTGGCGAATTCACTCGGAGGCCATAAGGCCCATTGTGATTCTCCTAAAGTCGTCTCCCTACTCCCCTCTGATATACAAAATTCTACCTCTCAAACCACCCCGATTCTCTAAGGTATTCCGCTAAAGATGTCAATGGAGCACTCTTTAGGCAATCTAGGTCATCAAAAAATCGTTTCCCCAAATACTTAGGACGACGTTTCATCAGACCCGGACATTCACACAACAAGTGCTTCACTGACTCCTCCTCCTCCATCTCTCCACAACTTCTACAAAAGTCCCAGTCAGAAATTCCCATCGGCCATTTGACCGATTATACAGTGTCCTGTCAGTACTCCTACTAATAGGCTAACCGTCCGTTTGCCAAAGGTAAGAAGACTTTCTGTCCTCTTAGGATTTGGCAGTGGCCACATGGTTCGCGATATCCCGCACGTGGTCAGCGATATCCACCTATCCCTCATCCTATTCCCTGATATCCTATCAATTTCGTTCATCAACTCCACTATTGGAACCGAGATATCAGGTTCGACACGTTCCCCCACCGACTCGAAGCCATTTCTTGCACATTCATCAGCTAATTCGTTACCATCGACCCCACTATGTCCAGGGACCCAGATTAGCTTGACTGTGTGCTGACTGATTCCATGAAGGGATTGTATACAATTACTAACAATTCTCGATTTTACAGTGTTTGACCCTAAGGCCCTCAGAGCTGCAAGACTGTCCACAAAAATTTTGATGGCGCAAGGACTTAGGTCCTTTGTCATAATCATCTGCGCGGCTTTGTCAATTGCAAAAACCTCGGCCTGGAAAACACTACACTTGTATAAAGATATATAACTAGTGCAAAAAGCCTAATAAACGAATTAGTAAACATTTATCGCGAGGGGAAAGGTGCCCCCGACTCAGAAAACCCCTCTCCCCAAAAAAAATACGCCTCTGCCAATTTTTTTTTTTTAATTTTTAACGTATTGAAGGGTATAAAAGATTTGGCACAGCCGAATTTAACGCTCTCACTTGCTCAAATTACAATTGATCTCTTTTGAATTACAATTGATCTTTTTTGAATTACAATTGATATTTTTCGGATTACAATTGATCTATTTCGAATTACAATTGATCCTTTTCGAACTGCAATTGATCTTATTTGAGTTACACTCAAAAAATTATGTAAGTTACTACATGTTAGTTGTTTGTATATTTTTCAGTAGTTAGTTGTTTTCAACTACAAAGTCAGTTGTTTTTGTATGAAAAATATCAAACAACTATTTCTGTAAGTAATTTTGAGTCTTTTTTTTTTTGAAAAACTAACAAAAAAGTACTGTAAAGTAGTAACAGTTATTTAAAGTAGTTAATTTTATGTTTTTTATCTCTGAAAATTTTTCAAAGTTTTTTTCCAAAAAATAAAAATAAATTTTCGTTTTTTTTATTTTTACAACTTTAAAAAAAAAAAACTTGGAAAAAATTTTATCTTAAATTTTTTTTCTGAAAAAAAAAAAATATATATTATTTTATTTTTACTACATGTTAGTTGTTTTGACTACAAATGTAAGTAGTTTTTACTATATAAGTCAGTTGTTTTTTGTCAGTTAAAATAACTAACATTGTTAGTTGATTTAACTTACAAAGTAGTTGACCCCAAAACAACTTACAAAGTAGTTATTTTAACTGACATTTTCAGTTGATTTTACTAACATAATTTTTTGAGTGTACAATTGATAATTACGAATTGCAGTTGCAATCTTCGAATTACATTTGATCTTTTTCGAATTACAATTGAACAATTGCGAATTGCAATTGATCTTTTTTCGAATAACAATTGATCTATTTTGAATTACACTTGATCTTTTTTGAATTACAATTGAAATTTTCAAATTACAAATGGAGTTTTAGAATTACAAACGTAATTTTTGAACTACAAGTGGAAACCTCGAACTAAAAGTAGAATATTCGCAATACAAATGAAATCTTCAAATTACAAGTAGAATCTTTGAATTACAATTGATATTTTTCGAATTACATCTCTAAATGGTGTAGAGAGGAATCGAAAAAAATAATCATTACGAAATCATGGTTTCCCCAAAATTTTTCCCCCAAGAAATATTTTTAATAAAATTCATAATACAAGTAATTTGGGAAAAACTAAACACTTCCTTATTTGAAAATAGAAGAAGAGAAGAAAAAAAAACTAAAGTTTATTTATAAATTTTATAAGCTTTCTAATATTATGTATTCGAGTCTCCCGCTGTGCGAGTATGATTACAAAATAATTATTTGGAAAAAAAATTATCATATTTTGTGTGTTTGTTTATATTTAGAGAAGAAGAAAACTTTTATTCTTGACAACAACCTCCACCGCCTATAACACCCTCTTTCCCCACCTCGTCAGCCGTTTCCTTATTATATGCAGATGCTCATATTATTTTTTTTTTGTAGGCCTTAGTACATTCAACCTGTCGCTCTAATGCATTTTTATGTTTATTATTCATGTTTTTTTTTTTTAATATTTTTTTTTCCTATAGTATTTGTTGTGTATCTATACATATCAAAAGCAAATACTAACGATGACGTTTTGTATTGCAACATTGACTTTTGTTGTTGTTTTTGTTTTATTTCTTTTTCTTTAATTCCCGTTTTGTTGTTGTAGTTTTAAAATTTGTTGTCATTCGTTTTGCTTCTTTGTTTTTTTTGTTTACAATTCTCCTTCATTTTATGATGATTTGATTTGTTCTCAGTTTTTTTTTTTTATTTCTTTTCTCGATGAGTATTTAAGAGAAATGTTTAATGATTACTCTTTTGGGGATTGTGGAGCTCTTTTAGAAGTTTTTTTGATTGCATTCATACTTCATTTATTTATCTACACTATTTGCAATTTCCCAGTAAAGCGGAAGTGTGTGTTAGTTGGAAAAAGTAAACTTAATTATTAACCCAAATCACATCTTACGTGACAGTTGTGGTAATTATACCCTACAGCACACTGTGGTACAGCGTATAATCAGTTTGTGTTGATGTCTCTAACTTTCAGAAATGTTAGACCTAGATCCACCTTTTAGAATACTGATGGACTTAGAGAACGACAAGAACAATCACGGCATTTTCTGGTCTAGGAGTGAAGCATGGGTTCGTTTTAATGGGAGAAATTCTGTTGTTGTAACGTCCACTGGAGTTTTACACATAGATACAAAGTGAATAAGTAGTTAGTTTTATTAATTTTAATTTAAAATTTCCTGGGATATTGGGATAGGAGACATGGAACAGGTTACCCTTCCAGTTCAAGGAAGCGAGCTGCCTTGACTGGATTGGTCCACAATGACCTAGATGAGTGTCGTGGGCCGGACCGGGCAGTCGAAGAGGTGAATGGTGTCGTGTGGGGCAGAGTTGCAAAGAGGGCAGGCATCCGAGACGTCAGGGTTAACTCTGGCTAGGTAACTGTTTAACCCCCTAGAGTAACCTGACCTCAGTTGGGACAATGTCGTACGGACCTTACGTGGCAGGCTCTTTTCGGATTCTCTCATCCTTCCAATGGACTCCGAGGCGATCTCGGAATGGAGGCAGGCCTGCGCTTCCTTTAAGTTGCCACTCTGTACAAGGTTGGTGAGGTGACCTACGCCCGATTTTTCTGAACGTTGATCAGACCTCACCTGTCTCATCTGTGGTGACGACATACCTACGACGCGACGCTTGCATGGTTGGGGTGCTCGGTCATATAACATCCAAGTAAAATTGACGAGTGAGAAGGGAGCAATGGCTCCGAACGGGCAGAATTTTGGTCTCCTCATGTAGGTGGTCTTCGGATGCCATAGAATGACCACCCTGAGGGCCGTGTTCTGTGCCGTTTGAGATTTCTCCATTGTGTGTCGCTAACGGACGGCGACCATACTGGGGAGGCATAGTCGATAAGGGGAGCACCTATGGCTTTGTATGTAGTCAAGATCGTCTTGCACCTCCTGACGAAATCGCAACCGCTTTAAGGGAAAATTACAACATTTAAGGACCTTCTACTAGGTGTTCTGAAAGACACGTCAGAACATGGTCTGGGAGTTAAATGAACTTTTCTTATTCACAAGGAAAAATAAGAACCTACTATTGATCTTATTTTTCTGGAGTGCACTGAAATCTCCTTCTCAGATGAAGCCAGTATCTTGTAGTATTTGAAGACAAATAGTTGTATTTCAGGCGTACTATTGAAGAAGGGGTTAGACAATTGCTTTATATTCCTGAAAAAGGCCATTGGAAAACAATGGAACCAGCAAATAGTTGTATTTCAGGCATAATATTAATGAAGGGAAGAGACAATTGCTTTATATTCCTGCAAAAGTCCATTGAAAAAATTCAACAGTCTTGAATGGGAGCCATTCTGGGTAGTAGCGTTCATAAATTTTTACACAGACGGGTCGAAGCTACACCAACAAGTGCGCTTTGGAATCTATTCTGGAGAGCTTGGGTTCAGCCGGGCTTGAAGCTTACCAAATCATTGCTGTGTTTACCAGGCAGAGATGCTGGCAATAAAGGAAGGCTGACTTGTATTTGCAGTCTAGTCCCTGGAGTCTACGTTGCTGAAAACAAAATCTGCTCTTAACTCTCGCACGTGTTTAATTTGAGTGACACAACAGTTTGACATACGACGTATTAGGTCCCAGGTTACAGAAACACTACAGTGAATTGCAAATACGATGAGATAGCAAGACTGGGAAACATGCAAGTATAATTTACGGCTTTGTTCCGCGTGAAAGACCAGTCAGAGATAGACACATGGATATACGTGTGAGACTACACGATAGGTTTGGCCTTCTCTTAAACAAATGAGCTGCTATCGCTTTCAAAAGAAGAGATTTCGTATATCGTGGTATCACAACAGATCTCAGAGTCTATGTGTGTTGACGTAAAGCGTTAGTAACCACTTGAAACCTAACATTAGCACGGTGGACAATGACAATGGTCATTTGTGTGTTTGGTGGTATTTTTCATTCACAATAGTAAAACACGTACAGTGATGCCAACTTAATGGCATTAACAATGTGTAGCGATTTTTTATTCTCATAAAATTACGCTTTTCATTGAAAAATTTGCACCACTTAACAAAAACAAATAGTTTTTTATTTATTGTTTCGGACCTTATAACGACAACAGTGCGTTCTAGCTCTGTTCAGACTCATACATTAGAATAATATAATTTCTTTCACTCACTCCAGGGTTGCCGAATGTAAACATAAGATCTGATTTTTTTAATCACAATAGCAAAAACACGTTTAGTGATGCCAACTTAATGGCATTACCGATTTAATTAGCGATTTTTCTCCTGATGACTAAACATTGTTTATCTTAATTTTTTTCATTCACAATAACAAAGTACAGTGTTGTCAACTTAATGACATTAATAATTTGTTTAGCGATTTTTCCTAACGACTAAATATCGTTTTTTCTCTCTATTCCGTCTTAACAAGTCTCATTAGTCACCAAAAAATTTGTTATTGTAACAACATTTGTAATACAGAATTTAGAGTTTAAATATTTAAATATATAATTAATTAAAATTTTTGCTTTTTTTTCTATAATTTTAGCAAAAAACTGAATTAAGCCCTCCCACACATCAATCTTTAATTAATGCTGAAATAACTTCACAAAATAGTCGAGATGCTATATCAATATCAACAACAACGACCGCCTCTACAATGGCCGGCAACCTACCAACACATCATAAAACAAATACAAATGAAGTTAAAGCTACAACAGGCTCCACATTGCCTACTTCAGCGCATAAATCTACGAATTCAGGATCACTATCGGCGAAAGATAGAGAAGAAAGGTATGCAGCGGCCCAAGCGGCCATAGCAGCAGCAAATGGTAATGTTACAACAACTATGGCGGCTTCCACGACAACAGGAACAGGTAATGCTCCTAGTTTATATGTTTCCGTGCCACTATCAACAGCTAATGTACCTGGAATTAATATACCCACAGCTAATACAGCAACGGGACAACAAGGTAATTATTTAAAGTTTGTTTTAAGAAAACATTTCTTAATATTTGCATAACTTTTTTCCCTAAAGATCATCCAAGTTTACAAAATACCCGTTCAACAACTAGTCAGCAGCAGCAACAACAACAATCATCTGCAGCAACCTCATCTTCAAATCCGTTAGATCGTCAATCACCATTTAATGCAACCGCTTCTTCAACAACCTCGATACCATCCCCTGCCCAACATGGTGTTATCTATCAAAGTGGTAAATCACCGAATCCTTCTGCTGCCACCGCTCCCTCATCGTCATCATCAACGGGTATTAATCTAACGGCCTCTACCACAGAAACGGGTAATTTAAAGATTACCTATGAAAAACAATCTTCAAGAGTTAGTCAGATACAAGAACAAGAATCCGCTCCTATAAGAAGAAGCAGGTTAGTTATATTTTGATAACATTTTTTTTTTATAAAATCAACACATTTTTTATTATTTTTATCAAACTTTACACTACACCTTCCAACATTTTTCACATTTTATTAGAAAAAAACTTGTTGCATGCTTTGTTTTGTTGTAAATATTGAAATTTGTATTTTATTTAGTTTTTAGTTTCATAATTTTTTTATTTTTTTAGTTTGTTGCTTTAAATTATTGTTGTATTATGAAATTATTTTTATTTTTGATCCCAAGTTTCCTCCTTTACAATATAAATAATACGTTGCTGTTCTTAATTGTTTATAACATGAAAGATTGGATTCTGCTGAATAAAACTTCCTAATTTTAAAAACGAACCCCTACAGAAAAATTTACGGATTTTAAAATCTTTATATAACTTTTAAGCTTTTAAAAATATTCCTTATTTTACTATTTAAATATATTTAGTTCCAAAAAAAAAACTTAACGGTGGATACTAGCACCCCACAGTTCCGCTGAGAGACTTTCAGTAATATGGCCCTAGCAATGTTTAAAATCAATCATCACGGTACTTTTCATACGATTTGAGAGTATGAATAGAACAACCCCGTTTAACCCCCCAGTTTCTGTATGACGAACGTCAAAAATTTACATGTATTTTGTTTTTGAAAACAATAACAAAAATGCAAATTTTTGACGTTCGTTGTTCGTTCGTCATACAGAAACTGGGGGAAAGTGTAGGAACATAAAAAGCCCGGCACGACTTTTTGCCTACGATTTGACATTTAAAAACTTCCCTTCCTCTCACACTCCAGGGTTGCCGCATTTCACAACAAATTTTAATTATACCCTACACCACTCTGTGGTACAGGGTACACTAAGAAAATTATGTCATTAACTGTTTGTAGGTTATTTTAAAAAGTAATCAGTAAAGTCATTTTAAAAGAAAAATCACTTATTTTATAAAGGATTTAATTTTTTTACTGTTTCTGTAGTTAAAAAAAAATAATTTACTGTATTAAAAACGAATTTTCTGTTACATTTAATTTCGGCAGTAAAAAATTTCTTATATAGTTTTACTGTTTTTCAATACAAAATAACTGAATATTCACTAGTTTTTTAATGTTTTGGTTAGTCATTAAATTAACATTTAAAATTGACTGTAATGTGTTTTTATTTTAAATGAAAAAACAGTGGAATGGTTTTTAAATAAAATTTCATTTGTTTTAAGTGAATATTCACTGGAATTTACCTACATAATTCTTTGAGTGTATAATGAGTTTGTGCTGATGTTTGTAACTACCCGAAATATTGGTCCTAGACCTACCTTTAAGTATACCGATCGACACAGAATAACTTTTTGAATCGATTTAGCGATGTCCGTCGATACAGGTTGCAATTTTCATTCAATTGACTTGAAATTTGAAACCTAAGCATATTTTGGCCCAAGGACGAAGCCTATTGAAATTGGAGAAAATCGGTTCATGTTAAGACCTAGCCCCCATACAAACGCCCGCTTTGGATGCGGCTTAAATGACTCTTATAACCGTATTATAAAAGATATCGCTTTGAATTTAGCAGGTAATCAAATTTTGTATGCACGAATCACCATTCCAAATTTCAAAGGAATCGGCTGAGTTCTTCTTTTAGTCCCCATACAAACCACTCCTCGATATTCACATAATTCCCTCAAAATTCATAAAAATGGGAATATTTGATAAAAATTTTATTTTTTGGTGTTATACCCTATTCACACTTACAGTTTTAAACGGTTTTTAGCAATTATTTTTAGCATTTTCTGTCAATATACTGTAATAGCATAAAGAAAGTGCTAAAAATGTTGCTGCTAAAAACGGTTTAAAACTGTAAGTGTGAATAGGGTATTAAACATGTACTTTAGTAATCTAATCTAATCTAATCGGAATATAATTGGACCATTTTTGGACTTAGTCCCCCATACAAAAATTTCGACCGATATTCATTCAGTTAAATCGGTCTATTGACAAAAAAGTAAACCAATTCCACTAAAATTTGATCTGTGTGTGTTTTCTATACTAAATAAAGATCTAACAAAGGACACATCAAATCGGTCCATGTTTTGACTTGGGACCCATTTTCCGGAAAGCCTGGTGTAGGGTATCATATGATCGGTCTTGCCCGACTATAACTTTCTTACTTGTTTTTCATTCACAATGGTGCAACAAACGTACAGTAGTGTCAATTTTTGCCGTCGCCGTCCCCCATCACTGTTTTGGGTCTATATACTCCGGCAACCGTCCCCCTGGGCCGTGCTTCTTCTGTTTCTACTCCCACTGTTTTTATAAAAAATAAACATCACTAAAAACAGAAATAACAATTTTTGCCATCACCCACTGCCCACTGTTATTGTTCAGGGCCATTTTCTCTGACAACGGCAACCATCTGCCGTGCTTGCTCGGTTTATAAGAAAAAAAAAAACCAGTTCGAAATCGTGATTTTTATCCCACCGTTTGTCTTGATCCACTGTTGCCAAGTTGGAGTTTTTCCCGCTAAATCTAGCGCTTTTTGTTTGGATTTAGCGGGGGAAAATTGGTTTTAGCGGGAACGGTACTTTAGCGGGAAAATCTAGCGCTTTTTGTTTGGATTTAGTTGGAAAAAATTGAGGTTTTTTTCAATCGAAAACGCTAAGTTTGTCGAATTTTAGAGCTTTTTTTTGTAACTTAGCGGGAGAATTTTATATTTTCCCGCTAAATTTTTTCCGGGGGTTTCTTGCGCTTCGTAGAAAAAAATAATTTGAAGGTTTTTTTTAAAATGTTTCTTTTTTGTCAATCAAAAATGAGAATTTGAAATTTTCCCCGCTAAATTTACCCCCAGTTTCTGTATTACGAACGTTTGACGATCGTCAAAAATTTACATGTAATTTGTTTTTGTTACAATAACAAAATACCTGCAAATTTTTGACGTTCGTCATACAGAAACTGGGGGTTATTTTTGGCGGTTTCTAGCGCTTTTTTAGTTAAATTTCGAGGTTTTTGGTCAAAAATATTTGGCAACAGTGTCTTGGTCTCTCACACCAGTGTTGCTACATTTTAACAAAAAAAAATCGGTATTTTTTCATGCCCAACGGCAAAACATGCGAACAGTGATGCCAAAATATTCCCGCGGAGACTTTTTAGTGAATTTTTCTGTAGGCGTTCTTTTGTAGTGTAGAAAAATATTATGAATTCAATTTGAAATTGCAATTAAAAATCCACTAATATACTATCAAATTTAATCAGAATCTACCAATACACACTCCCAAAAATATTTTTCTGCGCATAAGGGGGAAAGAAAGTAGACTAATCGCATTAAACGGAACCATACTTGCAAATTAGTGAATTTCTTTTTTGGAGGATGTAAGCTCTTGGACACCCTTTGATTTAACCCATTTCCTAGCGATTTATACATTTTTTTATGACCTTAAATTTTTTTTTTAATTTATAACCTCAAATTTTTTTTTAATTTCTAAAATATAAAATTTTGTGTACCTTTTTTATTTTAATTTTTATGTGTTATTAACAAATTTTCAAATAACTTTTTCATAACCCACAATCAAAATCCTTCAACACCCTTCTCACATACAACACATCAAACACATATTTTACATAATATTAGGGATGATTGCGAACTGGAAAAACTTATTCTAAACTCAAGCTAATTTTTATCTCGTTTTTATCTGATTTACTCTTGGGAAAAAAATTGTATTCTGTTCCATTCAAGAACTCGTAAAATAACCCGAGATATGGTGTATCAACACTATTAGCAACATTTATTTGTTTAATTGTACAGACCATTTAAAAAGCTGTTAAATTCGTCATTCAGAAATAAAATAATTGGAAGTGACGTTTATTTCAGATAATTGTACAAAAATAAAAAAAGAAAGAAACTAAATTCAAGTTATATTTTTTTTTGTATGATTAAACAGCTGATTTTCTAAACATAACCACACTTATTTACGGCTGCCAAATTTTGGCTGCAAATAAATTGATGTTTCTAAACATTTAAATTAACCGGTAAACAACTTACGGGAGTTAAGCCTAAATTTAAAATGTTTTCTTTAAAAATTATTCTACCAAGTTTTCAGTTTGCATTTAGTTTAGAATAAGTTAAGTAAGTTCGCACTTAGCTTTAATTAAATTTTTTTTTTGTTTAAATAAGAAATGACAAAATCAAGGAAATATATTTTATTTCTTTTTTCTCTCAATATTTTCTCTTTCCACTTTTTTGAAAAAAAAAACTTTAAATTGCAATAAACGTAAATTATTTTGACAATATTTTTTAAAAATAAACACCACACTAT
The DNA here is from genome assembly GCA_963921195.1 of Pegoplata infirma. Classification (NCBI taxonomy): domain Eukaryota; kingdom Metazoa; phylum Arthropoda; class Insecta; order Diptera; family Anthomyiidae; genus Pegoplata; species Pegoplata infirma. Next base: position 38,421,212 of record OY992536.1, read on the forward strand.
AAAATTTTGCAAAAAACAAAAAATTAAAATTGGATTTAAAAAAAAAAAGATCGCGCTCAGGTGAAAGTAGTATGTTGCAAGCCCAACAACAACAACAACAGCAGCAACAACAACAAAATGCTGCACAAAAATCTACTTCGCGATCGGGTAAAAAAAGAGCCGCTTCTACAAAATCTTCCCAGCAAAGTAGTACAACTACAACAAATGAGTCAAATCCAACACAAGAAAAATTAACAAAAACAGCTAGCAATACTGCGACGACATCATCGGCTACATCATCGTCGTCACCCGGGCAACAAAATTATCATAATGAATTGGCTACACCAACACCACCACCAACAGCACCGTCGCCATTATCATTACCACCACCCAGTGGCACACCAACACCATCAACACGTACACCCACGCCCACATCATCAACAACACCAACACCATCTGCTTCACCGGTAGTAATGTTACAAGCTGGTGGTCGAGATACTGAACCACCAGCATCACGAAAACAAAATTCCTCACCTAATACAGCATCAGCAGGATCTGCAATAAGTGGTGTTGTTGGAACAAAAAGCAATACACCTTCTCCTTTGCCACCATCTCCAAAAGGGCCACCTACTACAGCTGCACCAACAGCAACAAATCTTTCTAATAGCAATAACAAAAATAATAACAACGGCAACAAAAATAATAATAACAATAGCAACAATAATGACCAAAGCATTTCCATTTCCTCTTCTTCTAAATCAAGTAGTAGTAGCAATTCTAATAATAATAATTCAAAAACAACAACAACAACAGCAACAACAAGTAGTCTTAGTAGTAGCAACAGTAATAATAGTAGTAGCAATAATAATAATAACAATAGTACTAGTAGTAATGTTGCAGATGTTGCTGCAACATCATCATCAACGTCAACCACCACAACTTCTAGCAACAATAAACCATTAAATAAAAAAATGTTGAGAGCTCAACAAAATCAATTGCAACAGCAGCAACAAATGGCTGCTGCTTCTGGTCAAGCATCGTTAAGCAATACCAACTCTGCAACAAATGTTTCTCAACATTCTTCAAAGCAACATGTATCGCCTGAGCGTGTGGCTAAAACAAACAATTTAAAAAACAATGCTAACAATAATAATAATAATTCTGCTTTTATAAACACAACTAATGCTTCAAATTCTACAACTTCATCTATTACTAAAACCTCTTCTTCTACTACATCCACCTCTAATTCCTCTAACCCTACCACTTCTACTTCATCTACACCTTCTGCCATTGCCAATACTAACAATGCTTCTTCTTCTACTTCAAATAAATTTAATCAGCAACAACAACAGCAGCAACAAAATCCAAAACATAATGTTGCTGCTAATAATGATAATAACGATATAATTGAAATTTTGCCATTAACCACAATTTCTACAAATTCTCTTTCTTCTTCTACTACCACCACCCTGCCTATATCTACAACAACATCTGGTAATCAAAATAATAATCCAACTACCAACAACCCTACCCAAAACACTAATACCAACAATACCGCCACAACCACCAATACCACCACCGCTACTACTATATCCTCGAATACCCCGAACAACAAAAATAACAACAATAACAATAACTCTTCAACAACAAAATTGAAATCATCCTCAAACACAACACCCTCAACATCATCTTCTTCACTTAATGCTCCTTCATCATCATTGTCTTCAACTAATGCTCCTACTTGCTCAACATCGTCTTCATCATCCTCATTATCGTCTACTACATCATCAAATGTATCTTCAAATATTAGAACACCGGATAGTGGTTTATATTCTTCGTCATCATTTAATATCAGCAATGCTAGCTCATGTTCATCCTCCTCTATGGGAGGTTTAAAGTTTTCATATGAAGCTCAACCTGGTACTTCTCTACCATCCAGTATTGAAACAAGTCTTGTGGCCACTGCCACCACCACAACAACAACCACCATAAAAGATTCCCCACCCAGTTCTCCCGGTTCGGAGGCAGGATCATCACAACGTAAGCGTGGTCGTAAAGCTAAGGAAACAACAACAACACCCGTTAATGTAGCCAATGATCTCAAAGATATTAAAGTATTTCAAAATAGTGCCAACTCTTCTACGGCTGCAGCAGCAGTAGCAACTACAACAGCAGCTCTTTCATCAGTTTCGGCAGCGACGCTATTACCATCCGCAACAACATCGTCATCTTCATCGTCTTCGATAAATGTTTCAGCGGCTGCTCATATGTTGGGTAATCAATTAAATCCGAACAGTAGTGTGGCCCAGAAATTATCCGAGCAATTGAATATGGAGATACAAGATCATAGTGTATATACTGCCGAATCTATAACCCCACAATTTGTTGGTGTACCATTTCCAGGAAAAATGGTAAGTTTGAAATTTAAAAATATCAATTAATTGTTTGCACTTTCTTTTGAAATCTATTGAAATCTAAGTCCTAAGAATTTGAGGATTTTTCTATAGAAAAACTTCTAAGGGTTTTCCTAAAAAAAAGTCTTTAGAATCTGAGGGTTTTTCTATAGGAAAAAGTCCTCAGAATCTGAGGGGTTTTCTATAGGAAAAAGTCCTCAGAGTTTAAGGGGTTTTTATAGAAAAGTCCTCTATAGGAAAATGTGCCTAGAATCTAAGGGGTTTTTAAAAGAAAAGTCTTTAGAATCTGGGGGGTTTTCTATTTAAAGAAGTTCTCAGAATCTGAGAATTTTTCTATAGGAAAAAGTTCTAAGGATTTTTCTATAGGAAAAAGTACTCAGAATCTAAGGGGTTTCTCTATAGAAACAAGCCCTTAGAATCTGCGGGTTTTATAAGAAGAAGTCTTCAGAATCTGAGGGTTTTTCTATACGAAAAGTCCACAGTATCTAAGGAGTTTTCTATAAATTTACTTTAGTTTTTTTGTAAATTTACTTTAGAAAAAAGTCCTCAGCATCTGAGGGGTTTTATATGGGAAAAAGTTCTCAGAATCTGAGAGTTTTTCGTTAGGAACAAATCCTTAGAATATAAAGGGTTTTTCTATAGGAACAAGTCCTCAGATTCTGAGGGTTTTTCTATATGAAAAAGTTCTCAGAATTTAAGGATTTTTCTATAGGAACAAGATCTCAGAATCTGAGGATTTTTCTATAGAAAAAAAAGTCCTCAGAATCTGAGGGTTTTTCTTTAGGAAAAATCTTCTGAATCTGAGGGTTTTTCTTTAGAAAAAAGTTTTATAAATCTGAGAATTTTAATGTGGGAAAAAGTCATCAGAAATTAACGGTTTTTCTGTCCTTAGAATCCAAGGGTTTTTCTGTAGGAAAAAGTCCTCCGAATTTGAGGGGTTTTTTATACCACAAAGTCCTCAGAATTTGATTAGTTTTCTATAGCACAAAGTCCTCAGAATTTGAGAAATTTTCTATAGGAAAAAGTCTTTAGAACCTGTGGATTTTTTCAGAATGTTTTTCTACAGAAAAAAGTCCTCTAAGTCTTCTGTATGACAAATTCCTCAGAATTTGAGGTTTTCTGAAAGAAAAAGTCCTCAGAATCTGAGAATTTTTCTATATGAAAAAGTTCTCAGAATTTAAGGATTTTTCTATAGGAAAAAGATCTCAAAATCTGAGGATTTTTCTATAGAAAAAAGTTCTCAGAATCTAAAGATTTTTCTATAGGAAAAGGTTCTCAGAATCTCTGAATTTTTCTATAGGAAAAAGTCCTCAGAATCTGAGGTTTTTTTCTACAGAAACAAGCCCTTAGAATCTGTGGGTTTTTTCTATACGAAAAGTCCACAGTATCTAAGGGGTTTTCTAAACCTGAGGGCTTTTCTATAAAAAAGTGCTCAGAATCTAGAGGTTTTCTATAACACAAAGTCATCAAAATTTGAGGGGTTTTCTGTAAGAAAAAGTCCTCAGAATCTGAGGATTTTTCTATAGAAAAAGTATTCAGAATCTGAGGTGTTTTCTAAAGGAAGAAGTTCACAGATCTAGATGACAAAGTCCTCAGAATCTGAGCGTTTTTCTATAGGAAAAAGTCCCCAGAATCTGAGAGTTTTTCTGTAGGAAAAACTCCTCTGAATCTGAGGTTTTTTCTGCAGGAAAGTTCTCATAATCTGAGGTGTTTTCTTAAGAAAAAAGTCTTCAGAATCTGAGTGTTTTTGTATGAGAAAAAGTCGTCAGAATCTAAAGGTTTTTCTATAGGAAAAGGTCCTAAGAATCTGAAGGTTTTTCTGTTGGAAAAAGTCCTCAGAATCTCAAAGTTTTTCTATAGGAAAAAAGTCGTCAGAATATGAGGGTATTTCTATAGGAAAAAGACTTCAAAATATAAGGTTTTTTCTGTAGGAAAAAGTCCTCAAAATTCGTTTTGTTTGAAATATAAAAATATAAAATATTTTTTTTATCGTAAGAGATATAAAATGTTTGTCTATTCCGTCTATTCCTTTAGCGTAACACATCGACACCAGCTGTAGCCTCAACATCTGCCGCTGCTGTTGGACCTAGTCCTTTAGCTTCAATGTTTGGTAGTGGAGCAAATGGTAATTTAGCCATACCCCAAAGTCTAGAACAATTGTTGGAAAGACAATGGGAACAAGGATCACAATTTTTAATGGAACAAGCCCAGCACTTTGACAGTAAGTTTTAAATTTTTCCAACTAAAACGCCAGCAAAATATAACTAATGTTTTTCCCTTTCTACTTTCCATTTCTAGTTGCTTCTCTATTATCATGTTTACATCAATTGCAAACGGAAAATGTACGTTTGGAAGAACATGTATCTAGTTTAATAGCACGTCGAGATCATCTTTTAGCCGTCAATGCTAGATTAGCTATACCTTTAAATACGAATACAACACAGAGTCAAGGTAAGTAAGATGTGTTATCATAACAACCAAGCACCACACCACTTACCTACCCACCCTTTTGCAACAAAGAAGATGGAATCTTAAAAATGAATAAAGGGAACTTTCTAACCAAAACTTCCTAGAACTCTGTGTCTGTTTAACCCACACTCAACATTCGCAAAACAAAAAAACCAAAATCTTGTTCTCACACAATACGGCTCTTAAAAAAAAAAAAAACAAAGAATAAAAGCGTACAAAACAAATATAATTTTCTTTTAGGTATATTTAAATCTATAATATTTTAAAATATAAATATTTATCTTTAAGTCTTTGGCTATAGATTCTATACTTCATCTTACTATAATTTTTTATTAACTTTTTAAAATTTTACAATAAGTCCGGTTTAAAAGTCATTTTAATCATAAACTAATTCTTAATAACAAAATTTAAAACTAATTTTTCTTAAGTTCAAAATAATTTGTATATAAAACTGTAACATTTTAAGTCATTTATTATTTTTTTTTGAACACTTTATTATTTTTAACACCATGAAGATGTTATTATTCAAAAATATTGATTTGAAAGTAAAACACTACTTTTAAATTTGTAAATTATTTTTAAAATTTAAAAATTATTAATTGAAATTCGAAAATTATTTATGGAATTGTAAAAAGATAAATTCAGAAATTAGTAATTTAAATTCAATTGATTTCAAAAACTACACTTGTTCCAATTGTTATTGTTAAAAAATATCAACTGGAATTTAGAAAATATTAATTGGAAAAAGTCCATAGAATCAGAGAAAAATTCCATAGAATCAGAGAATTTTTCTATAACATTAAGTCTTCAGAACTAATTTTTTTTTAAGAAAAAAAGTCCTGAAAATTTGAGGACTTTTCGGAGAAATTTTCTATTAAATAAAATCCTCAGTATCTGAGGGTTCTTGTGTGGGAAAAAGTTTTCCGAATCTAAAGGATTTGCTTAAGAAAAAATCCTACAACATCTGAGGTTTTTTTTATAGGAAAAGGTCCCAAGAATCTGTGGGGTTTTCTTTAGGAAAAGTCCTAAGAATCTAGGGGTTATTTTTTAAGGGAAAAAGTCCTCAGAAACTGAGTGTCCTCAGAATCTGAGGATTTTTCTATAGAATCTAAGGGTTTGTCTAAAGGATTCTCAAAATCTGATGGATTTTCTATAGGAAGAAGTCCCAAGAATCTGAAAATTTGTCTATAAGAAAATATCCTCAGAATCTGAGTGTTTTTTTTTATAGGAAAAAGTCCTTGGAATATGAGGGTTTTTTTATAGGAAAAAGTCCTCTGAATCTAAGTGTTTTTTTCTATAGGAAAAAGTCCTCAAAGTCTGTGGGTTTTTTCTATAGGAAAAACGTCCTCAGAATCTGAGGTTTTTTTATAGGAAAAAAGTCCTCAATAGAGTCTGAGGGTTTTTTCTATAGGAAAAACTCCTCAGAATCTGAGGGTTATTTCTATAGGAAAAAGTCCTCAGAATCTGGGGGTTTTTCTATAGGAAAAATTCCTCAGAATCTGAGGGTTTTTTCTATAGGAAAAAGTCCTCAGAATCTGAGGCTTATTTCTATAGGAAAAAGTCCTCAGAATCTGAGGGTTATTTCTATAGGAAAAAGTCCTCAGAATCTGGAGGTTTTTCTATAGGAAAAAGTCCTCAGAATCTGAGGATTTTTCTATATGAAAAAGTCCTCAGAATCTGAGGGGGTTTTCTATAGGAAAAAGTCCTCAGAATCTGAGGGGTTTTCTATAGGAAAAAGTCCTCAGAATCTGAGGGGGTTTTCTATAGGAAAAAGTCCTCAGAATCTGAGGGGGTTTTCTATAGGAAAAAGTCCTCAGAATCTGAGGGGGTTTTCTATAGGAAAAAGTCCTCAGAATCTGAGGGGGTTTTCTATAGGAAAAAGTCCTCAGAATCTGAGGGGGTTTTCTATAGGAAAAAGTCCTCAGAATCTGAGGGTTTTTCTATAGGAAAAAGTCCTCAAAATCTGAGGGTTTTTCTATAGGAAAAAGTCCTCAGAATCTGAGGGTTTTTCTATAGGAAAAAGTCCTCAGAATCTGAGGGTTTTTCTATAGGAAAAAGTCCTCAGAATCTGAGGGTTTTTCTATAGGAAAAAGTCCTCAGAATCTGAGGGTTTTTCTATAGGAAAAAGTCCTCAGAATCTGATGGTTTTTCTATAGGAAAAAGTCCTCAGAATCTGAGAGTTTTTCTATAGGAAAATGTCCTCAGAATCTGAGGGTTTTTCTATAGGAAAAAGTCCTCAGAATCTGAGGGTTATTTCTATAGGAAAAGGTCCTCAGAATCTGGGGGTTTTTATATAGGAAAAATTCCTTAGAATCTGGGCGTTTTCTATAGGAAAAAGTCCTCAGAATCTGAGGATTTTTCTATAGGAGAAATTCTTCAGAATCTGCGGGTTTTTCTATAGGAAAAATTCCTCAGAATCTGAGGGGGTTTTTTTTTATAGGAAAAAGTCCTCAGAATCTGAGGGTTTTTTTCTATCGGAAAAAGTTCTTAGAATCTGAGGGTTTTTTCTACAGGAAAAATTCCTCAGGTTTTTATAAAAATTCGCAGTTTCTGATGATTTTCTCCTATCCTCAGAATCTGATGGCTTTTTGTATAGAAAAAAGTCCTCAGAACCTGAGGGTTTTTCTTTAGGAAAAGTCCTCAGAATCTGAGAGTACTAAAAAAGTGTACTTTTATAGTTTTTCGATCTCTGAAATAATGGTCATAAAAACTTAATTTGTGAAATGTATAAATTTTCCATTGGGAACAAAACAATCTGAAAAAAACGACTTCGGAATTTTTGATTATAGAGGGTGAAATAGGGTAAAAATTGTTCTTTTTCGATTTTCTAAAATAAATACAATACAAACATGAAATTTTGAATTAAGGATAAGAAAAAAATAACATTCTGAATAAAAAATTGTGTCTGGGAATTTCAATTCTAATGCACAGTAAAAAGTTTTGGGTTAATTTTAATTCCTAGCTGGTGTGTATATATAACAATGCCAAAAATAATTTAATTTATTCCATAAAAAGTTTACTTCTAAAGAGATAAAAAGAGAGTGAGAGAATGGATTTTGAATTTATTTTTGGGTGTTATAATAAAACCAAAATATGGAAATAATTTTACACCTAAACAGGTGTTTATTTGAACAAGGCAGGACTTAAATTTCTCCAAAAATTAATAAAACAAATGTAAGGTTATGTTTTTTAATATTTTTGTGTATTGAATACAAATACAGACCAAATACATGAATATAGTTAAAATCCAGAGAACTCTGCATAAAATAAACTGCTACTGCTTCTATATTAAGAAATTATTCCTGGGGGTAGGCACCGTCGTGATCTAAAAATGCCATCTCTCTGCCTTCTGCTTCAAGATTCAGCTGCCCTAAAAGTAAAGTTAACCAAAAATCAATTAAAATGATTGATAAACGTTTGTAGTCAATACTTACTTGATATTTATATTTCGGTCGGAGTAAAATCTTCACTTTCTGGATCACAAATTTTAATAATATAAAGATTTTACTTTTGTGTACATTGCTAACCTCTTGTCTCACTTTCATTGAATGAATAAGCATTTTTTGTTCACTCAATATGACAGCTGTTTTCAATTCCTTGTTAAGTGTTTATCTTAAACTTGATGAAATACAATTTTTTAATGACGTTTGACGTTTATTTTTTATAAGTTTTTTAAGAGAGAAATTTAATTTTTTTTGGCATCAAAATAAGACTAAAAAAAATGACATAAAGATAATCAAATTTTTAATCCCTATGTGGTTTAGCATATAACCCATTTCGGATTTAACGTTGAGTTTAATTCCAAAGTAGTTTAAAATGTGCTCCGCTAGGTTTTAAATATAACCCAAAACTTTTTACTGTGTGGAACAAAAAGGAGGTAAATGGCGAAATTTGTTCTTTTTATAACTTAAACTCCAGAATTTAAAAATTTGACATGAAGAATCCTCCAGGAGAATTAACATCAAAAAGGATTTTTTTTTAAATTTAAAACAATAAAATATGTGCTTTTTTATATCTACAGAGATAAAGACTTACGAATTTTCAAGAACATTTTTTAAACGGAATAAACATATTTTAAACGGAACGAACATATTTTAAACGGAATGAACATTTTTTTAAACGGATCAAACATGATTCCGGACTAATTGTAAGTTATTCTGAACTGTGTTAGGAAGAATATTAGAAATGAACATCTAGTATTTTATAAAGTTTTCTTTGAAATATGTTAATTTATACTTTTTTCGAACAAAAATTGTAAAAGTGTAGTAAAAATTTAAAAATTTTAAATTTTAAAATTCTATTTAAAATTAAGATTTTTTTAATAACATCTTTAAATGGTTGTTAAACGCATAACTAAAAACTGAAAGTTAACCGAGTAATTTGATTCGATTATTAAATAACTAAATTTTGCACGCCTCAAGCATTTTAATAATTCTACCCTTTTTAATAATTTTCTTTTAAAAGTTTTACATTTTTTCAATTTAAAATGTATTTCTTTTCTGAATCATTATTACTCTGTTAACTGACTTGTAAATCCCTTTATAAATTAATTATTAATTATTACTTTTTTAAATATTTTCATAATAATTTGTAATTAAATTGTAAACATAACATTTTTTTTAATTATTATTTTTTAAACTATTTTTAAATACCATTTATTTTTAAGCCTATTATTAGCTTATATTCTTTGCATATTTTTTTTTTCTTAAATTTTATTTGTTTAAAAAATAAATAAAAGTTTATCTATTTCATTAATACAAACAAAAAAAGCAAAACAATTCAATAAAGAATAATTCTTTACAAAAAACAAAAATTTTAAATTACATATTTTTATTTATTTTTTATGGTGGCATTTTTTGATGTATCGTATTTCTCTTTTTTTCCTTTGGTAAATTGGATCTTAAAATTCTCATCCTCACTTTTATAAATAATTTTTCATGCACTAAATTATTAATGGAATTCACGTCAGAAATTTTAGTCTTGCAAAATTGCGTAATGTCAAAATTGCAACTTTTTTTGCTTGTTTCTTTGTGAATAAAAGCAATTGTATTTATATTAAAATAAATTGCAAATCTTTTCTTGCAACTACGCATCATATAAAAGGTAATAGAAAAATAAAAATTTTGTTAAAATTTTTTTTTAAAAAAAATGTTGCAATATTGCACTGTTGCAAGGGTCAAAAAATTCTGAAGTGAATACCCTGATTATTTCACATTTATATACCAAAACATATGTTTATTAAATAACAAATATGTTATATTTAAATACTAATGAATGTTTCGTTTGTTGTAATAAGTGTGAATGAAATGTTTTATCTTAAAAATCCCCTATAAATGAAACAGGATTGCGCTTTGAACAGATTTCGCCAACGAGTTCCAAAAACTTATACCATGTTCACATTGTATTATTGAAATTTAAACAAGTGTTTCCCCATACATTGAAATCAAAACATCGTTCTATTTCAAACATCTCGGAAACACATAATAACAACCCTGTGTTCAGTTGACATACAAAAAACAGCCGCTGCTAAACGAAACGGAAGAAAAGCGGTTGCTTTTATAAAGTACTGTTAATGCGAACACTTTCGTTTAATGTGGGGTTCATACTTGCTGTTTTTGAGTGTTAAAGGGCTACGTGTTTAAAGAAGCCTTTGTTCTGTGTCAATTACATTCATATTATATTACTGGTGTTTCGTTAAACAAATTGTTTGAGGTCGTATATGTAAACTCTACATAATTTTAAACGTAGAAGTGCCAACTTAATCACATTGACTATGTGATTAGCGATTTTTTCCGTAAAATTACGTTTATTTTATTAAAAGCTGGCACCACTAAACAAACAAATGACATTTTTTGCCGTCGTGGTCCCCCGTCATTGTTTTTGGCCTATAGTGCCAACTTAAGGTAGGAACAGAACAAGCCCGGCACGAATTTTTCCATAGGATTTGACAGTTAAAAACCGTGACCGGCACGACAAAAAATTAATGGTACGAACAGAACAAGCCCGGCACGACTTTTTCCATACGATTTGACAGTTAAAAACCGTGACCGGCACGACAAAAAATTAAAACTTATTTTATTTTATCTCCGGGTTCTCTCAATCTCCCTCCCTCTCACACTCCAGGGTTGCCGCATTTTCACAACAATTTTTAATTTTTTCATTCACAATGGTGTAACAAACGCACAGTAGTGCCAACTTAATCACATTGACTATGTGATAAGCGATTTTTTTCCGTAAAATTACATTAATTTTATTAAAAGTTGGCACCACTGAACAAACAAATGACATTTTTTGCCGTCGCCGTCCCCCGTCATTGTTTTGGGCCTATATTCTCCGGCAACGGCAACCGTCCCCCGTGCCGTGCTTGTTCTGTTTCTACCTTAAAACTTATTTTATTTTATCTCCGGGTTCTCTCAATCTCTCTTCCTCTCACACTCCAGAGTTGCCGCATTTTCACAACAAATTTTTATTTTTTCATTCACAATGGTGTAACAAACGTACAGTAGTGCCAACTTATTCACATTGACTATGTGATTAGCGATTTTTTCCGAAAAATTACGCTTATTTTATTAAAAGTTATTTAGCACCACTGAACAAGTAAATGACATTTTTAGCCGTCGCCGTTCCTCGTCATTGTTTTGGGCCTATGTATATTCTCCGCCAACGGCAACCGTCCCTTGTGCCGTGCTTGTTCTGTTTTTACTCTCAATCACATTGACTATGTGAATAGCGATTTTTCCGTAAAATTACGCTTATTTATTTTAAGAGTTAGCACCACTGAACAAATTACATTTTGCCATCGCCGTCCCCCGTCATTGTTGTGGGTCTATATTCTCCGGCAACCGCGGCCCGTGCCTTGCTTGTTCTGTTTCTACACTCTTAGTGCAGAAAAGCCCTGCACGACTATTTCCATACAATTTGACAGATAAGTGCTGGAACAGAACAATCCCAGCACGGCTTTTTTCATACGATTTGAGAGATAAAACCGATGGCCGGCCCCGGTGTGAAATAAAACTTGATCTATTTTTTGAAGGTTCTAATTGGAAACCGTCCCCGTGCCGTGTTTGTTCTGTTCCTGCATTAAAACCAGTGGCCGACGCCCGTGTGAAATTAAACTTGTTATATTTTTAAAGGTAGCGAAACTCATTCTAATTGGAAACCGTCCCCCATGACGTGCTTGTTCTGTTCCTGCACATACTTATTTCTCTCAGGTTTCTCTTAATCTCAATTTCCTCTCTTTCTTCATCTCTCTCCCTCTCTCTTGATCCCTCTACAGTGCTGCTACATTTTCATAAAACTATGGCCCTTACCACAAGCAAACAAAAAGTATATTTTAACAAAAGTTTTATTTTAAATTTCAAATTTTCTAAACATTTTTTGAAAGTCGATTTAAAAAACAAAAACAATTTGTATAGAAATCAAATTAAAAGCTCTTTTTAAATTTATTTTATTTTCTTGTGGTAAGGCTGAATATTTTTCATTCACAATGGCTAACAAGCTTACTGTGATGCTAACTTAATGCTATTGACCATGTGTTTAGCGATTTGTTCGCATACATGCTCCACAGGGTGGACCTATCGATCGTTTGCTGTTTTCCTTTAGCTTTGCTTCGTTGAAAGTTGGTTATCCTTCGAATCCTTCGAAACACTTCCAAAATAAATAGCATCTCTTTATTCACAATTTATTTTTTATTGAAATTCCTGCAAAAAAAATATACAACGAATTAAAACTTTACAGCATCTTCAGCTAGCAGTAGCACAACAACATCATCCGCAATGCCAGCATCTACTGCAACAATAACATCTACTCCCACTTTAACAACATCCTCAGCCGCTACGGCAGCTTCTTTAGCTACAGCCGCCACAACTTCAATATCTGGTACTACATCATCTAGTACATCTAGAGTACCAACTGGTGGTGGTGGTGGCAGTGTAGCACAAGGAAGCAATGAAAGAGGAGGACGTTTAACAGCATCATCATCGTCTAGTGGTAGTAATAATATAGAAAATGGTTTAGATTTTAGACAAACAGCAACATCAATGAATAATCCAATGAGTAGTGCACCAATGCCAACATCAGTTATGGCAGGTTCTTCCCATACAGCAATGAGGTAGGTTATTGAACTGTTTAATTATAATTTTTTTTATCGAAAATTAACTCCTGCAAACCCTTAATATTATATGGCACTTTATAGCCTTGTAGTTTTTTACATTAGTTTATTTTTTTTTGCCATTTCCAATAATTTTATTCCATATTTTTTTATCTTTTATTTGCAAGAAACCAATTCTTTTTTGGAGGTTCAATGCTCGAAGCCCTGAAAGAAAAAATGGTGTCGGCGATCCGAAATCACCTATTCCGTGACGGGTGAGACCTAAATGTCTTAAAGTGCCTATCACGTGACAGGTAGAAATTAGACTTATCACTAAACTGTCTCAAATTAACTTATCACGTGACCAACGACATTGAGCTTAGGTTAGGTTGTAAGTGGCTGCCGACGTTTTACGTCAACACACGTAGTCCCAAACACAAATATTTTATACCCTCCACTTAAAAGTAATAGAATAATAATAATAATAATAGTTTTGATCACATCACATGATCAATTATTTTAATTTATTCTCTTACAACTTTATTCTTACAACTCATTTTTTTAATAAATTCAACCTAACCGAGAACTGGTAACAATGACCGTCGTCTCGTTGTAGCGAAAAAAACCAAGGGTTCTTGTGGGAATCGAACCCACGGCCCCCACGTTGAAAGGCTAGCACGCTACCAACTAGCCTACGGGGACCCCCAAAAAAAAAGTAATAGTATGCAAGTTCGTCATTCCGTTTGTAACTCATTGGGAATCAGTGATCAATTCCAATGAGATCAAGACCAATGTCTGTTGAAATGACGTAACTTAACATATTTACTTGCTGTTGCTTCAAGAATAGACTTGTGCTTAATCGTTCAATTGAGTGAGCGCTCATTTCAGATAAAAGACCTAGTTCGTTCTTCTAGTTCAATCGGTCATTTATTGTTTTCGTTCAGCAGTTCGTGAACGAATCATGTTGATCATGTCTGTTGTTCGTTCATCTAGGTTAAATCGGTCAATTTTTGTTTTCGTTTAACAGGTTCGTGAACGAATCAAAAATATCATCTATTTTCACATGAAAAATATATATTTTTAAGAAATAAGAAATTAACAAAAAAAAAACAATTGAACGACCGATTTTTTTTTTAAGTTTGTAGTTCCTTAGGGACGGGTTTAGTGACATATAAAAACATCTGTCACCTTTGTGAGGATATGTCTAAAGCCTTGATTCATCACTTTTGACATGTCACTGGTTTAGTAAAAATGGTGATAAAATTGGGTAATGGCATTTCATTCCTCTTTATTTAGAGCTTAAAAAATCGTTAACACGAAAATCCTAGCTGATCCTGTTTTTGAGTTATTGCTAAATAATTACACTGTTCGCCAACAAAAACCTACCAGTAAAATATCCAACTGATTCTTAAAGATTTTGGTCGCCCGATTTCAAATCTGCCACCCAAATTTTTCTAGCACGTACCGTTTTTCAGATATTCCCTGTTAAAAAGTCAAAAAAACTAAAATTTGGCTGTCCACTGTTACGTATTCTTACTTTGCTTTCAAAAAAATAGGACTTGATTTCATATAAACTGCAATCCAAATTTGTCTAGCATGTTCTGTTTTCGAGATATTCGCGTGAACAAATTTTCAAACGCGAATATCTCGAAAACGAAGCCTGACAGAAAAATTTGAATGCGGGAGATCTATTTTATATGAAATAAAGTCCTATACGTTGGAAGCAAAGTAATAATATGTAACAGTCGACCTCCAATTATTGGTTATTTGACTTTTAACACCGAATATCTCAAAAACGGTACGTGCTAGAAAAATTTGGGTGGCAGATTTGGATTGTGTTAACGATTTTTAAAGCTCTTAATAAAGAGGAATAAAATGTCATTATCCAATTTTGTCACCATTTTTACACAACCTAATCTTGCATAAAGAGGGGTGTGTGGACATACCACCCTTCAGGAACACATCTCAGTCTAGTTCTTGTATGCGGGACTTTTAAAAAAAATTATTTTTAATAAAATTCTTTACTGAAAATTGCAAAAAATGCGTCTAGAAAAATTTATATATTTCCTATTGTCTCCGATCACGGGGTAAGTATCTTTGAGACAGTTTAGTAATAAATTTGATGTTCCCCAGTCACGTGATTATTGTTTTAAGACTTTTTAATGGTATGTCCTGTTTTACCACGGTATAGGCCATTAAGGACCGACGCTTTTTCCTGCAGGGTTATTTTAAAATAGGTTGTATAGACTCATTTTTTCAATTTGGTAAAAATTGTAAAATAAATATTTAAATTATAAATATAGTTATCTAAAATCTTTACTTGGAAATGGTACATTTAATAAATTTTATTCTTCTACCACCCACCCCCTATATCAAATACCTATAACGCGCTCTTCTAATAAATATAATGCTCTCTCGTTTTTATATATGTATGCGCTTATTTTATTTTATATTTTATGCAAAAAAATTGTTATGTTGTCGTTTAGTAGACATCCGGCTTTAGCATCATCATCAGCGGCGGCACAAATAGCACCAACAACAAGTTCAGCTGCAAGTACAGCATCATCTGCAGCGTCGCTAGTAAACTCCTCAGCAGCAACATCTTCTATGCCACCAACATCGGGGGGAAATCGTTTAGCACAGCAGCAGCAACAGCAACAACTTCATCATATGCATCATCAGCAACAACAGCAACATTCCCAGCAACATCATCATATGCAACATGTTGCTTCCACAATGCACCAACCACAATCGCAACAGCAACATCCCCAGCAACAGCAACATCATACGCACTTATCGTCTCATTCTACAGCACATGCCACTCATGCTATACACCATGAACCTCATCCTATGACCACATCACGTATTGGAGGTAATGTAACTTTAAATGCTACCAACAATACTGGCAATCGTTTAGGTGCTTACACCACGACCTCCTCTTCCTCCTCAACAACGTCGGCTTTAATAAATGAGTCGGATTATAAAAATGCTGCTGGTGGCACAGTTGGTGGTGGTGGTGTTATGTCAACTACTACCACTAATAATTCTGTCGTACAAAGTGGTCTTAGTTTTACAAAACCTTTTATTAATGATAATAAAACTGGTGGCGGAGTTGGTGCTAATATTATAACCTCCACCTCTTCTTCTTCCTCTAGTGCCGCAAATTATCCAGGGCTTTATAAACCTCATCTTCAGGTAGTTTGACAAAAAAAGCGCCTTTTATGTAAACAAAAAAAAAATAAAAATCGGAAGATGTTTAAACACATTTTATTTTAAACTCATCTCATTCATTTCATAGTGCTTGTTTATTTTTGTTATATATTTCAACGTAATGTTTAGCAACATTGTGGCGCAACATTTTTACAAGCGAGAGAGTTTTTTGTTATGTTGCTAAAGAACAAGGGAGAATATAACACCTAGAGTTTAATTCTCTTGACGCGTTTCTTTTTTAACAACTCATCACCTCATGTGTATATAAAAAAAAATAGAAAACATCATATTTGGCCAATAGTTTTTGTTCTCTTATTGTTTTTTTGTTGTCTTTTTTATTAAATGTCTCAAAATTTTACATTATCATCACCACCAAAAAATACCACAACCGATAAATAAAAATTGAAATATCAACAACACCCAACAAATGTTACCCCATCTTCCCTCCAGCAACATATACGTTTGATGTTAAATATTTATAATTACAAAAAAAAAACACAAAATTTATAAAGAAAAAAATTTCACTAAAAGGAAGATCTTTTGGTGGAAAAAAAGAATCCCACATTTTTTTCCTACCACATTTCTAAATTTTATAGCAATCCAGTAATCCATTCAAAAGAACTTCCTTATAAGGAGTATAAATATTAAAGAAGAATCATATTTCGTTGGCAACATTTTTATAAAAATGATGTAAAAAAATGTAACAAGTGTCGATAGCAACAATTCTATAGAATATTTTTGCTGATATAATTAGAAACATCTATTAATTTGTTGTCATATCGCTCATTTGCTACAACAGGGACATAACTTAAAAAACCTTATTTTGCAAAAAACCTGTTAAAAGCTCTCAATTGGAAATGGTTTTCCATTAAATGCTTTAAAAAACGCCCTAATCCTATTCACACGTACAGTTTTAAACTGTTTTTAGCAGCAATATTTTTAGCACTTTTTTTATTCTATTACAGTATATTGACAAAAAATGCTAAAAATAATTGCTAAAAACGATTTAAAACTGTAAGTGTGAATAAGGTATTAGGCTGACGGGAAAGTCAAAACCCTGGGAATAGAGTATACTTTCCTAATACCCTATTCTCATTTACAGTTTAAAACCGTTTTAGCAATTATTCTTAGCATTTTCTGTCAATATACTGTAATAGAATAAAGAAAGTGCTAAAAATATTGCTGCTAAAAACGGTTTAAAACTATTAGTGTGAATAGGGTATAAGGGTTTAAGTTGCGCTGAATCCGAATCTGTACTCAGAATTTCTCCATTACATCAGGTTTTCGAGATATCTTAGCTTAAAGTTTAAAAAACCCCTGTTTTTCGCCAGCAACATTTCGGTCAATTCTGAGAAAGTGCTAAAAATATTGCTGCTAAAAACGGTTTTTAGCTGTACGTGAGAACATGGTATTAGGCGTGCTAACCTTTTTGTTAAAATTTTGATTATTTTTTATTAAAAAAATGTTAAAGGTCCAATAAAAATATTTTTATTTTTTAACAAAAAAAATTAATCAGAATTTGAACGAAAAGGGAGCACTCCTAATACCCTAATGCACGTGTGAATGTGCAGTTGAAAACCGTTTTTAGCAACAATATTTATTTATTATTTATTTAAATTATATTTTACAAATTAATTTATAAAATATATACTTAAGGCGCCGGGTAACCAGACCATATGCGCTCGAAAAATTATTTAAAAATAAAAATATTTACAGTTAATTGATTTTCAAAAAAAAAAAATATAAGATTACAAAAAGTAAATTTATCCGAATTTAGTTTTACAAAAATAAAGTTAGCAACAATATTTTTAGCACTTTCTTTATTCTATTACAGTTGTTCCCGCACAAAAAAACCTTGTCAAATTACTATAAAAAGTCTCGTAATCCCATTTTACCAATATTTTACAGTTTTCCTTGTTTTTTAACAAAAAATTTTCGATCGAAATTTATTTTTTTTTTTGCAATTTTACCATGTTTTTGGTAATTTTACAAATTTCTAGTGTCCGACCGAATACACCTTTTTTGGCCGTAGCCGAATATTCAGCCAAATTTTCACTATTCGGCCGAAACCGAAGCTGAATATTAAAAAAAAAAAATATTTACAGTTACGAAAGAAAAAATAGCACAAAGGGAATTTTCTAAATCATATGCCTTTCGAGTTTTATCCGATAACATTTACAGAAGTGTCTAACGGTCCTTTCATAAAAAGAATATGATAAAAAAAATAGCACAGAATAAAAATACCAGCCTGTTTTTTCTATGCAGTATTCTGTTTATAGTGGGCGTGGCTTTAAAGCCAAAATCAGCCTTATCCATCACCTCTGAAACAACATTGCATATCTGCAAAGTTACTGATCCGATCTAAACGAAATAAAAAGTAATCGAAAGCTTGTAAAAATGGCTTCTATTCTCTATTCTATAGCTTGGAGCAAAAGTTTAAATCACACAATTTTTAATAAAAACAAAATTTTGTTAATAACTCCGATGTTTCACAAGGGAAGGCATAGCAGTATATTGCCATTTATATTCATCCCCAATACAGATTTAATTTAATGTATTTTATGAACCCTTTTATAACTTAGACTCTGAGAAATAAGCCAAATTTTAACGATATCAAAAATTACGAAAATTTTGTTTTTGTATTTGATGCTCTCAATGATAATTTGGTGAGCATTTAAATGGGCTATGAATGTTTTTTATAACAAATTTTAATAAGCTTTCCAATTTTGTGAATTTCATGCCGATCTGGTGAGTAGTTTTTGAGATATGATATGAATTTCCTGAAATGATAAATCTGCCCAATTCAAGCTAAAAACCACGGCCACTAAAAACGAAGGGCGTCATACCAAAAAGAAAGTGTGTTTTCTGGTGCTATTTTTTCTTTCGCAGCTGTATGTAGTAAAAGCAAGAAAAAAAAAACGTGAAACTCGACTTGGCGGAATACACAAATGTATAAAAAATGTTGTCTAAAACGATTTATTTTCAGCAAAAAAACTTTTTTTATGCATTTTTGTAAATTATTTTTTTTTTTTAATGTAATTTTTTTCGATCGAAAATTTTTTTTGAGTGTAAAATCTTGTTTCAGCTGCAAAAACACTTAATAATGTGATTCAAAGTGTGTTTAGTGTGTTTTTCAACACCTGAGTACAAATTTTATACTATTATTCGGTATTCTGCCAAAAATGTGGCCGAAGCCCAATAGTGGCCGAATAGTGCTTTTTGGCCGAAGCCGAATATTCGGTCGGACACTACAAATTTCCAAGGTTTTTTACAAAAAAAAAAAAAAACTAGTAAATTCACAATAATTCCTTGTATGTTTTATTGCGCCAAAAAAGTTGTAAATTTACAATATTATTGGTAAAAAGCTTGTAAATTTACAAAAAAAAGCTCGTAATTTTTACTAGAAATTCTCGTAAAATAGGAAGTAGCAAAAAATCTAGTAAATTTACGAAACCTACTTGTAAGTTTTATCGCGTCAAAAAAATTGTAAATTTACAATTTTATTGGTAAAAAGCTTGTAAAATTACAAGGAATTCTTGTCAAAAAGGAGTTAGCAAAAAAAAAAAAGTTACAAACATTTTTTGTCATTTTACAAGGTTTTTGTTTTTTGTTAAGTGTTCTTTTGTAATAATAAAAATAATAATATTTTTTTTCTTTTTAAGATTTTTTTTAAAAAAGTATATTTAAGCAAATTCAAACAAATGATGTATTGTTTGTTCTAACTGGAAACATTTTAAATGTTGCAGAAACATTTTGACAACTTGTTTAATGTTTTGCTGTGTCTGGAAACATTTTAAATGTTGCTGAAAAATGTTGATAACTACTTTAATATTTATCAGACATGTGCACGGATGGTGTTAAAATGCGTTTAGAGACATTCTAAAAAATTTAGAATGTGGACAATATTCTATTCTTATCGTTCAAAGCGAATGAGTTTTTCATTCTATGCTCACAGTGCAAGAGAAAGCTACACACACTAGTGTAACGACATTCGTAACACGAATGAACCAATTAGGGAGTACATAGACAGCCAATAATTTGAAAATACTATACTCTGAAGCGTGTGAATAGAATGATTTTTATAAAAAAAAAATATTGTTTGGCTATTTGGGGGAATTCTTTTATAAAAAAAAAATATATGTATGCTAATTTAAATAAACATTTTGTTATGTAGAATAAATGAAGAGGTAAATAAAAAATAATTATGGGGAAAATTAATTTATAAATAAGAGTGGATAAAAAAATTTTTATACATAAAAATAAATATTAGGGTGGATTGAAAAATTATTTTTCTATTTCGAAAAATAATGTTCAATTTGGTAAAAAAATTGTTTTGCTTTATGGCAGAAAATGTTAATACCTATAATGATGAAATATGTAGTGTGACCAAATACAATTTTTTTCACAAAATTTTCAACTATTCTGCTAATACCGAAGACGATTTTTTTTAATTCGATTTTTTGTGAAACCAAACAAATTTATGTAGCAAAAGTTTGTCTATTTTTTTGTATGTGCATTAGGGTGGAGCAAATTATGCTTTTTTCAAATTTCGAAAACGTCGGTGAAAAAAAAATATTTTTTTTTTGGTCAAAATATTAAGGCTGAATAAAATATTATGCACCCTCAACCGTAAACTAGCGTAGAGAGATTTCCGTTATATGAGAACAAATGAGTGCAATTATTCTTCTTTCAGACCGTGATTTTCTATTTGATTTTGATCACTGCGCTACGTAAGGGGACAGTTACGGGTAGTAGACTGGCATTTTTTCTCAACTTTCGATTTTCCCAAGTGTCCGGGCAAATTTTTATTGTCCAAGGTCTAAAACTTATGTGGTACAAATTTGAGGTCAATCGGATTAAATTAACCCGTGGCGCCCGGCGGTCAAAGTTTTGGATTTTGGAAAAATTTAAAAAAAAATAAATAAAAAATTTAAATTTCTTTCGACACATCATATTTGTGGTGGAAATTTTTCAAAAATCCAAAACTTTGACCGAAGGGCGCCACGGGATAAAATGATCGGATTTGGCTCAAATTAGATTTAAATGAAAGATTGTCTTAAGCTCTATGAAATGGCCGAGGAAAAAAATTCTGATGTTTTTTAAAAAATTTCTTGAATGTAGGAAAAAACCGCAATTTTTTTTTTCAAATTTCAAATGGCGATTTCTCGAAAACCGTTCGACCGATTTTAATTTTTTTTTTTTTCATATTCGTGCTCACCGCATCAAAATTAACAAATATGATGTGTCGAAAAAAATTTACATTTATTATTTATTTTTTTTTTTTAATTTTTCAAAAATCCAAAACTTTGACTGCCGGGCGCCACGGGTTAATTTAATCCGATTGACCTCAAATTTGTACAACATCCGTTTTAGTCCTAGTAGAATAAAAAAATGACCGGACTTTGAAAATTGGAGAAAAATTTTTTTGGCCATACAGAAAAATGTCAGTCTAATGGGTAGCTAACCCAGCCTTTAGTTTATATTCGGACATTACTGAAATGTGTTTTTATGATAAACTTTTTTTTTCTGTAAAGAAATTTTAAAAAAATGTTCTTTAAAAACAACTTATTTTTTTTTTAATTAATTTCAAATTGCATTAAAGGCCAAATTATATAAAACGACAAATAAAAATATGCATCTTCTCAAAACTGAGCCAAAATGACGTTATATTTTCAGCAAAAAACGAATTAAAAATATTTTTTGCAAAACAAGAAATAATGTGCTCGATTCTGAAATTCACCAAATTTTTAAAAATTTGATATTCTTTCGAATTTAAGGATTTTAAAATTTTTTTCTTGTAAAAATTAAAGATCTAGTTAATAGCCTTTTTTTTTGCAGACCGGATTAAGATTAGGATTAACTTTATTTTATTAAAAAATGGGTCAAATCAGGTACAGATTTTTTTTTTTTGGAATTTTTTTTCTGAAATTATACGCAATTAGTAAATATAAACAGGAAAACATATTAAGCTTTGACCAAAATGTTAAGAATGAAAAATAAATAAGTTAAATCCTAGGATTAACTCAGATTTATTTATACCATTTTACATTTTGAGCAACGCTTAATTTTTTTCCTGTTTATATTTACTAATTGTATGTAGATTCAGAAAAAAAAATTAAAAAAATATGTCTGAACTTGATTTGACCCATTTTTTAACTAAATGGAGTTAATCTTAATCCGGTCTGCAAAAAACAAGCCTAATAACTAAAGAACAAGTTTAAAAATCTAAAATTCGAAAGAATATAAAATTTTTAAAAATTAGGTGAATGGTGAAATCGTATTCCAGAATCGAGCACAATAAAATATTTTTTTGCAAAACAAGAAAAAAAATTTACAGACAAAAACAAATTTTTACGGACAAAAAAAAATTGTTTACCATAAAAACACTTTTTAAGTAATGTCCGAATATTAAATAATTTAAGAAAAAAAAATATTTTTTTTACTTTGTTAGGAACTTTCCGATTTTGAAGCCAAGGCCATTGTATCAAAGGATCAATATTTTAATGTGTTAATATCAACCCTAAAAGGCAACTTTACCGACCCAACGTTTTCGAAATAGATCTAATTAGCTCCACCCTAATGTATATATACATATGAACATTTTTTCCTACGGTACTATTTAATCTTTTTTATATTTCTCTTCACCCTAACATATTTGTAATTTAAAAAAATTTAAAGCGGTACTTATTGTTGTTGGGAATAATGTTGTTTCTCTTACTTTTAGCTAAAAATAAAAAAAACACAATGTTTATGATTTGTTTCAATGACACCGTAAGATTGTGCGTGTGCGTGTACGAGCAAGTGCATATTTTTTTATACATACATCCCAATACATTTTTTTACAAAGCATATTTTTTTTTTCATCAAAACGTTTTTTTTTTTACTACCCCCATAAGTTTTCCAACAATTTTTTTTTAATATTTTTTTACAAAAACATTCTAAGCGATCAGTGTATGTTAAAAATATTCTACAACACGGTGTAATTTTTATAAACTCTACTATGTTTGTTATTCTAAAAACGAACGTTTGTTTCATTCTAATCGTTCAAACACGACATTTGTCGTGTTCGTTTAAACAAGTACAGCAAATTTTTTAATTTGTTGTTTAGCATCATAGTAAACATTCTCATTCGCAAGCACTGTACTCTAAAAGTAGTGTACTCTGAAGCGAATGATTTGGTGTAAGCAAAGAAGGGAATACATTTGATCTCATGTCTGATATTTATGCTTCTTAATCACACAATAAATTTAAATTGGATAAGGTTTTATGAAAATAACGAAGATTCAAAATTTTTATATATCGTCTCTGCGCATAAAAATGGAATCATGTGTTTTTCAAAATTTTTCGATGAGGCTGAAGAAACAGCCTTAATTGGTCGTTTTGCAAAACTTTTTATAATTCAATTTTTAATCAATATAACAATGTATATTACACATTGTTATATTGATTAAAAGTTGATTGTTTTATATTTATGAGAAGCTTTTTCCATAAAAGTACCGCGAAGAAACCAAATTAAGCTGTTTCTTGGTCTTGAAATTAAGACCGTTCCATTTAAAATTGTGTCCAGTTTTTTTCAATTTTAAATAAAATAAGTGTTCTGCACTTATTTTTTTTTAATTTCACCAGGTATCCGAATAATATTTCAGTTATTTTCATAAAATCTAATTTCAAAACTGTACCTTTATCTATTTATTACCATTTAAATATATTTTATTAAAAATTTTCAACTTAAATATTTTTCTAAAAATATTTTTTTTTACAATTTTCCTTTAAAAAAAAAAATATAGTCACAACTAAGACGAGACGATAACATACCAAAGGCCAGCTGAAATTTATATTCACATGAAGCGACACTGAAATCAGCTAAGAAATCTAATTTAAAACAAAATAATCGCAATAAAGATAATAATAAAATTTTAAACCAAAAATCAACTAAATCTAAAACGGGAACATTAAAGAAAATTGATTTAAAACCCAGTGAAATAATAGCATTATCTTCAGATGATGATGATGATAAACACGATAATGAAAAGGTAACAACTTCAAATAATGACAACAAAACTGAAGATGATTTGAAAATTAATAAATCCAAAACCATTATTACAAGTAATGATAGTAATAACACCACAACATTAGTTATCAATGACAGTGATAGTGATTCATTACAATCACAATCATCGTCACAACATTCGGAAAATTATGAAGCTGAGGATGAAAATGAATCAGAAATGAAAGCTAAGCAACAACTATTGGAATCTTCATCACAAACGCAACAACAATTACAACAAGTCCAAAGATTTTTAAAAAGTTTTGATTCTAATAATATTGAAATGGAAAAATCTTCTCTAAACGAATTAAGAAATTTTAGACAAACACATAAACTTGGAAGCTTACCAAAACCTGGTAAATTTAATATATCAACAAAATTTTTACGCAAATCTCGTAATAAATTAAAATCCCATCATAATATAAGCTCTACTCAAATATCAACAGAATCTAATATTGAAATTCAAAATATAAATAATAATAACAACAATAATACCGATGAATCTATAGCAAAATTAAAAGATTTTTCTATTGATTCATTATTAAATCATTAATTAAAAAAAAAAAAAATAATGGCAGTATTCACGTCAGAAATACCACTTTTTATTTTGATAATAGTGGTATATTAACGTCAGAACTCTTTACCCTTGTAAATTGCGAAATGCAACATTTATTACAACAAACATAAAATTATTTTATGTTTTTTTTTTACCCCACGTGTTTGCTGTTACAAATTTTCCATTTCGCACTTTGCAGGGATAAAAATTGCTGACGTGAATACTACTATTATAAAAATCAATAAAAGTTGTATTCACGTCAATAGTTTTTACTAGTGCAAAGTTTCAATGCCAAATTTTTATACAACAAAAACATAGCATGCAATGAATTGCAAATAAAAAAAAGAAAAACTCACATTTTGCAAGATTAAAGAGAAATGTTTACTCTCGTAACAGTCAGGGTATTCATTTCTGAAATTTTTGACCCTTGCAACTGTGCAACTTTAAAAAAAAAAAATTAATAAAATTTTTATTTTTCTATAACCTTTTAAATGATGCTTCGTTGCAAGAAAATATTCGCAATTTATTTTAATATGAATACCATTTCTTCTATTAACAAATAAAGTTGCAATTTTGACATTGCGCAATTTTGCAAGACTAAATTTTCTGACGTGAATTCCATTAGTGTATTCACTTCAGATATTTTTGACCCCTGCAACAGTGCAATATTGCAACTTAAAAAAAAAAAATAATAATAAAATTTTTATTTTTCTATTACCTTTTATATGATTCGTCGTTGCGAGAAAAGTTTCGCAATTTATTTTAATAGTAATGAAATTCACGTCAGAAATTTTAGTCTTGCAAAATTGCGCAATGTCAAAATTGCAAGTTTATTTGCTTGTAAATTTGTGAATAGAAGCAATTGTATTACTATTAAAATAAATTGTAAATATTTTCTTGCAACGACGCATCATTATTAAAAAATTTGTTTAAAAAAAAGTTGCAATATTGCACTGTTGCAAGGGTCAAACATTTCTGAAGTGAATACCCTGAGTAATACAATTATTTCTATTCACAAAGAAACAAGCAAATAAAATTGCATTGTTGACATTGCGCAATTTTGCAAGACTAAAATTTCTCACGTGAATTCCATTAATATTAAATCAATTTTTACACTTTTCTATTGCTTTTAACATGGTGTGCGGTTGCAAGAAAAGATTCGCACTTTATTTCAATAATAATTTTATTGTTAGCCTTTACGTAATAATACGCAAATAATAGTGGAATTCACGTCAGAAATTTTAGTCTTGCATAATTGCGCAATGTCAAAATTGCAACTTTTTTTGCTTGTTTCTTTGTGAATAGAAGCAATTGTATTAATATTAAAATAAATTGAGAATATTTTCTTGCAACGACGCATCATATAAAAGGTAATAAAAAAATAAAAATTTTATTAAACATTTTTAACTGTTGCAAGGGTCAAACATTTCTGAAGTGAGGGTGAAGTGAATGTTTGCAAATTTGTTATTTCGCAATATTGCAAGACTACAATTGCTGACGTGAATTCCCTTAATATTAAAATAATTGCAACATCTGGATTATACTTATTTTAGAAAATTATTTTATATTTTGGAATTTTTTCTAATTTACTGAAGTTTTTTTTTTGGAATTTTACCAAGTTTTTGTTTTTGGGAGAATGGACAGAACAATCATGGATGGCAAGGCACTTTTGATATGATTTGACAGTTAAAAACGGCGACAAGCATGGCAAAAATTTTTAAATTTAATTTATTTTTATTACAGTATCCCTCAATTTTATTTTTTCTCTCTAGTGTTGCCGTATTTTACAAAAAAAATCTGTATTTTTCATCGCCTTTATAGGGCAATATAAACATGTAAACACGTGTGACCATTCACAAAAATTGAAAGATTTTCATTTTTTGTATGGCAAAAAAAAATTTCTCCCGATTTTGAACGTCCGGACAAATTTGTATTCTCAGAGCCCTAAAACGTATGCGGTACAAATTTGGGACCAATCGGATTAAATTAGCCCGTGGCACCCGACAAAGTTTTGGATGTTGAAAATTTAAAAAAATATAAAATTTGTTTTGCGACACGTGATGCGCTGAACACGTTTTCAAAAAATTTAAAATTGGTCGAACAGTTTTTGAGATATTGCTATTTCAAATTGACAAAAATGTAGGTTTTTCCTACGTTAAGATATTAAAAAAAATAAGTCTCAAAATTCCTTTCCTTTGACCCTTTCATAGAGCTTGAGACAGTTTAAACTTAATTTTAACCAAATCCGATCATTTCCACCAATATTTTGGAAATTTAAAAAATGAAAAAATAAAAAAAATTGTCATGCGATATAATTTCTGATATCGGTCGTTTTTTGAGATATCACCTTTTGAAATTTGTCAAAAAATTTATAAAAATGACATTTTTTCCTACGTTCAAGAAATTTTAGGAAAAAAAATCTCAAAATTTTATTCCACTATTTTATAGACCTTGAGATCAACTTTCATGTAAACTTACACAAAAAAATCAAATGAATGATTTTCATAGTGTTTATGAACAAAATCATATTTATAATCTTTTTTATAGTATTTAATTAATAAATCATAATATGTGAAATTTAACAACTATTTAACATTTTTTATAAATACTATGAAAAAGTTAATAAATTGTATGAATTTGTTCATAAATACTATGAAAATCGTTCATTGGAAATTTTTTTTTTGTGTGTGTAACTTTGAGCTAAATCAGAACATTTTAACCCATGGAGCCCTTCGATCAAACTGAATTTTTTTAAAACATTTTAACCCATGGCGTCTTTGATGAAAGCAAAATTAAAAAAAAAAATCAAAACTTTGACCAAAGGGCACTACGGGTTAAAATAATCGAATTTGGCTCAAATTAATTTTAAATGAAAGTTTGTCTCAAGCTCTATGGAAAGGTCAAAAAAAGAAAGTGAAAGAAATTTTGAGATTTTTTATTTTTTAAACGTAAAAAAACCCGAAATTTTTGTAAAATTTTAAATAGCGATATCTCGAAAACCGCTCGACCGGTTTTATTTTTTGTTTTTTATATTTTATACATATTCAGATCGAAATTCGAAAATTTTCGGAAGAAATTGTTCTGTTGTTGTTAAATTTTAATTGATTTTTTTTAGTTTCAATTGATCTTTTACGAATACCAATTGATTTGTTTTTATTTTTTCAATTGTTTTTTTTTCTAATTTCAATTAATCTTTTTTTTCTAATTTCAATTGATCTATCGTATTTAAATTGATATTTTTCGAACTTCTGTTGTTACTTTTAGAATTTCAATTGATTATTTTACGAAGTTCTAGCTTTAAATTAAATATGGAATCGTTTATGGAATTTATTTTGAAATTCGGCTGTTCCTTTTTTTAATTTAAATTTATCTTTTTAATTTTAGTTGATCATATTTTGAATTTTAATTTATCTTTTTAATTTCAGTTGATCTTATTTTGAATTTCAATTGATCTTTTTTGAACTTTAGTTGATCCTTTTTGAATTTAAATTGATCTTTTTTCAAGTTCAACTGACTTATACCCTATTCTCACTTACAGTTTAAAACCGTTTTTAGCAATTATTTTTAGCATTTTCTGTCAATATACTGTAATAGAATAAAGAAAGTGCTAAAAATATTGCTGCTAAAAACGATTTAAAACTGTACGTGTGAATAGGGTATTAGTTTCGAATTTAAATAAATCTTCTTTCGAAATTAATTGATCTTTTACAAATTTCAATTGATCGTTTTTTAATGCCAATTGATCTGTTACAAATTCAAATTGATCTGTTACAAATTCAAATTGAACTTTTACAAATTGTAATTGATCTTTTTGTTTAACAAAGGATATGTTCACACTACAAGAACTTACGACGGTAAATTGAGAGATTTATGAAATTTGAGTTTGTGGGACTATTATAATTATGAAGTTCAATCTCTTTAATTTTTTTTAAAACTTTGTTATAAAATATTTGAATTTTAAAATGACAACTTTTCTTTGATTAAGGTTGCTGTTCCAAAAAAAGTAATTCACATAAAAAATGTGAAAATGAAAACTTCCGAATTTTATTGGTGTTCTAGATTTCACATCCGAATTTCACATAACTAAAATTTGGTGAAAGTAAAACGAATGCACTTTTTTCCTTATAATTTTTTAAATTTTTATTATTTGATTTTAACTTCGAATGAAAACGTAAACAACAAAACACTTAACTTGAATTTATGTGATTCGGAAATTTTCATGTAAATTGAAAAGTTGTGAAAGACAGAACAGAGGCCTTAAACTTCTAAATTAAACTTTCTAAAATGAAAATTTGAAAATAAATAAATTGAGAATAATTTGTATACAAAACATACACCGTGTCATATTGGCGCCCAACGTGGGGTACCAATAAGACGAAACCCTAGTTTCTGTATTACGAACGCCATTCGTTCGTGACGAATTTGTGTGTATTTTGTTATTGTAACAAAAACAAAATGCATGCAAATTCGTCGCAGACGAATGGCGTTCGTATTACAGAAACTGGGGGGAAGTGTGCCTTTTGGAATTAACAATTATACTGAATTTATTTTTAATATTTCAAATCATTGTACCATGATTTCAAATAACAAACAAAATTAAAATCAAAGAAAAGTTGTTATTTCACAATTCAAATACATATTCTAAAACAAAGTGTTATATAAAATTACGGAGATGGGACTTCATAAATATAGGAGTCCCACATTTTTTGGAACACCTATATTTCAATTTCAAATGAAATCTTCAATTGGAGTTTAAATATAGAATTATCAAATTAAAAAATACATCTTTAAATATCGAACGAAGCCTTTGAATTTCAAATTAAATTTTTTTAATTGATCTTTTACAAATAACATTTTTAAATACCATAGAACTACAAAATGAATTCTGATGCATTGTTAAAATTTAAAAATTTTATTTGAAATTAAAAAAACAAACACAAATAATTGTATTCAAATAGAAGTTTGTTAAGTAGAATTAAATTTTTAAATTTAATATTTTTATTATTTGAAAATTTCAAAAATATAAAAGATTTTTCTAAAATTTAATCAAAAAATGTTGTAAAATGTATTTATAAACAATTTATATAATTTTAATAAAAGTATGTAGTACGTTTTAGGTACTAAAATTTTTATAAATACAATTTGTTTGTATAATTTTTGTGTTTTAAAGACTTATTAAACAAATTGTTTTAAATTAGTGAATGAACTTTTAACAAACACAATAGTAAACAAAAAAAAAATTAAATATTGTATTCATCAACCAAACCACAACCAACTTATATACCTAAACTCTCAATCCTATTTTTCTTTTTAATTTAATATTATTAATAATCTCTTATAAAATATACTGTAGTGTTTATTAATATATACAAATATAAAAATTATTAACAATTTAAGCTAAAAGTTATACAAAAAACTTAATCAGAATATGTAATATGTTAATTCATTAGTTATTTTATTTTGTATATTATTATTTTTTTTTCTCTTTTGAATGTAATAAACGAAATGTTTTGTTTTAAGGTTTTTTTTTTGATTGTAATAAAAAAAATTTTAAAATATGTAAAAAATAAAATTGAAAAAATATTCGAAAAAAAATTTGTTGTTTAATTTATTTGATTGATTTGTTAAACATCGTGATGCACGAATACTTAGTAGTATCCGAAATAATTAAATTAAAACAAATTCAGGTAAGTGGAAAATTTAAATGAAAAATGCAGTTGACAATATCCTTATTAAATTGTTTTTAAATTTTTCTGATTTTTATAACCTTAATCAAAAAATAAGTATGTAAATTAACTTTGTAATTTTTTTTTACTACACCATTTAAAGATGGAATTCGTAAAAGATCAATTGTAATTCGAAGATTCCATTTGTAATTCGAAGATTCCATTTGTAATTCGAAGATTCTACTTGTAGTTCGAAGATTCCATTTGTAATTCGAAGATTCCATTTGTAATTCGAATATTCCAATTGTAATTCGTAAAAGATCAATTGAAGGGCTTATTGTAAAAACTCGATAAGCAACATTTCATTTTATGGTGGTTTTTGCATTAAAACTTTTAAAATAATGTAGAAAATAGAACTTTTGCAGAACTTTTGTTCTCAATATACTTGTTCGAAGAGTTAAAGCAAGACTTCTGCCAAAAATATGTTAATTGAACATCAGCAGAAGGCGAAAAACCAGGGACACAACGGTTATAATTTTTATTCAAAAAAATTGCTATTTATTGAGTATTTGAAAATGTTTATATTCAAACAACTTCCAAACAGTTTGTTTATGATTTTTATTTACACCATTTAGAGATGTTATTCGAAAAAGATCAATTGTAATTCGTAGATTCTATTTGTGATTCGAAGATTCCATTTGTAATCCGAAGATTCCATTTGTAATTCAAAGATTTCATTTGTAATTCGAATACTCCAATTGTAATTCGAAGATTCCATTTGTAATTCGAAGATTCCAATTGTAATTCGAAAAAGATCAATTGTAATTCGAAAAAGATCAATTGTAATTCGAAAAAGATAAATTTTAACGGAAATACAGTTGATATTTTTCGAATTACAATTGGAATCTTCGAATTACAATTGATTTTTTACGAATTACAATTGATCTTTTACGAATTACAATTGATCTTTTACGAATTACAATTGATCTTTTACGAATTACAATTGATCTTTTACGAATTTCAATTGATCTTTTACGAATTACAATTGATCTTTTACGAATTACAATTGGAATCTTCGAATTACAAATGGAATCTTCGAATTACAATTGGAGTATTCGAATTACAAATGGAATCTTCGAATTACAAATGGAATCTTCGAATTACAAATGGAATCTTCAAATTACAAATGGAATCTTCGAATTACAAATAGAATCTTCGAATTACAATTGATCTTTTACGAATTACATCTGTAAATGGTGTAGCTGACACACTTCGTACAAGTATCTTAAGTATGTAAGTTTACTAAAGTTATATTTCTACATTATTTCAAGAGTTTTAAGGCAAAAATCACCATAAAATTAAATGTTGCTTATCGAGTTTTTACAATAAGCCCTTCAATTGTAATTCGTAAAAGATCAATTGTAATTTGTAAATCGTAATTCGAAGATTCCAATTGATCTTTTACGATCTTTTTCGAATTAGAATTGATCTTTTACGAATTACAATTGATATTTTACGAATTTTGGCCCAAGGCAGAAGCCTATTGAAATTGGAAAAAATCGGTTTAATGAATATAATTGGACGATTTTTGGACTTACAAGGGAAGTCTCCCTAGTGCTACCAGCCGATCTTTATGGAATTGGTTTTATTTTGTAGAGCACGACAAATAAAGGGACACGTATTTTTTTTAGCGGCCCAAATTCATATTTAGGCGGTGAAAATGAGGGGGAAGAAATGGTAATTTTTCAGTTTTTTTGCGTTTATCTCCTATATTATGCAAAGCAACCTTGTAGTCATGTTACATACCTAACCTGACCAACTATCCCGCTTTTGGCGGGATTATCCCGCTTTTTGATGTCTCATCCCGCCTTGAATTTCTATCCCGCTTTTTAAACAAAAGTCCCGCTTCATCCCGCTTTATCCCGCTTTTTGACTTTTAAATAATATTTTTAATTTTTTAAATAATATTTTGAGTATGATATTTCTGAAGTAATTTTAAGCGATTTTTTTTCGATTTTTGAGAATATATATGGCAACATTTTGAATTTCTTACCGTATTTAAAAAAATGTAAAGGAAATTACTCCAAAAATTGTGTTGGAACTCGACAAAATTTTCAAAAACTTTGTAAACGTTTATTTAAAAAAAAAATAAATAAATTGATTTTGATTTTTGAAAATCAAAAAAAAAAAAATAATTTATAATTGAAGGGCTTACTGCAAGAACTTGATAAGCAACATTTTATTTTTTCGTGTTTTTCGCCTTCTGCTGATGTTCCATTGACAGATATTTGACAGAAGTCTTGCTTTAATCCTTCGTACAAATATATTGAGAATTAAAGTTCTGCAGAAGTTCTATTTTCTACATTATTTTAAAAGTTTTAAGGCAAAAACCACAATAAAATTAAATGTTGCTTATCGAGTTTTTACAATAAGCCCTTCAATTCAGAAATAAATTTTTAAGTTTGTTTTTATTTCAATTAGTTTTTAATTAAAAAAAAAGAATTTTTTTTCGAGACCGTTCAATAGGGTGGTCCATATTTTGAACATTTTTAAATGACCTGAAATAAGTACATGGTAAAATTTTAAGCCAAATATGTTAACTCTTTGACCCCGCAAAAATCAGCCAAAGTTTCGAGTTTTAGGCAAAAATTCTTTAAATTTTAGAACAAATTTTATGAATGTGCTCAACACCAATGGTTCCCAAACTTTTTTACGCCACGCCCCACTTTAAAGTTAAAAATATTGCATTGTCCCCCCTACACACAATTAAGTTTTTAGTAAAAATGTTAAGCAATTAACAAAATTTTTGTAGTTAATTTTGGTAAAAAAAAATTTTTGTTGTTAATTTGACAAAAAAAAACCTTGACAATTTGCTCGTTGCCCCCTTGGAACCTTTAAATTGCCCCCTAGTGGGGCGAGAATCAAAGATTGGGAACCATTGCTCAAAACAAACTAATTTTTGTTTAACGTTGCCCAAACGTACCCAGATAAGAAGTATATAATTTTCGAGATATCGGTAACCCATATTAATTTGGTACAAAATATAATTTTTGAATTTGACACATTTTTCAAATCTGCAAAATTATTTTTTTAAAATTTCCTCGAAACAAAATTAGCAGGTATTTCATCTCGTTTAACAAATCCAGTGTTGAGCATCAGCGAAAATCCAAAGTTTTCTAAAAAAATCCACCCGTTTGAAGACTTTGACGTGGAATATACTTTTTTTAAGTAAATGATTTTGTATGTAATTTTTTTTGAGTGTTAAGTTTTTTAAGTGTCCAATTTTTTGAATTGACAAAAATATTTTGAAAACTATTTTTGTGGCTTATCAGTGTCTTTCGAGGCGTGTTCAACGCTAAGTGGAGGATATAAAAAAGTCCCGCTTTTTAGACCAAAATCCCGCTTTTTCAACCTTTCCATCCCGCTTTTCAGACAAAAACAGTTGGTCAGGTTATACATACCAAATGAAAGGTCTTTGGAAAACCTATCTTCGTGTGCAAAGAACGTGTCCAAACATGCACAATAGCGCGTCCCGAATTCACCTTTTATTCGAATTTAAAAATGCTTGCCCCTCCAAAAGATGGGGACTTAGGACACTTTTACGGGAAAAATAACAAAAAAAAGTTTTGGACAAAAAACCAGTTGGCTACCAGCAGCTAAAGATTGCAATCTCAGTGCATTTTGGAAAAAAATTTTTTTTTTTGTTTTTTAAAAAATTGATACCAAAAGTTGCGCAATATAGAGTACATTCTGGGAAAAATATAAATAAAATTACCATGGAGTAATTTTGGTGCAGCGTTGCATTTTAATATGAAAAGTGTGTACTTAAAATTTTTTTATTTTTTATTTTAAGCTACATCGGTCTCAAAAGTTGCGCAAAATAGAGCACATTCGTAAAAGCTGTGTCAAAGTAGATTTTGAGAATAATTAAGCTTAAAAGAAAGAAAAAGTAAAAATTAAGTTCACTTTTTCATCTTTGAGATGCAACGCTGCACCAAAATTACTCCATGGAAATTTTATTAATATTTTTCCTGGAATGTACTCTATATTGCGCAACTTTTGGCATCAATTTTTAAAAAGAACAAAAATTTTTTTTTTTTTTTTCAAAATGCACTGAGATTACAATCTTTAGCCGCTGGTAGCCAACTGGTTTGTTGTCCAAAACTTTTTTTGTTATTTTTCCCGTAATAGGGTCATAAATACCTATGGTTTGAGGGGGCAAGCTAAAAAAATTAGAATTCGGGACGCGCTAATGCACAACTTAGGACATTTAAAACATTTTTGTTAATAAGTCGAAAATTTACTTCGTTGGCATCACGAGATAGGTATTTTAAATACCTTTAATCTGACACCAAATTTGCCTATATTAGTTTTGATTAAATAGGCGTAAATCGTAAAAAACTGAAAAAGATCAACTTCCCCCCATACAAATCGTCCCGTCCCCCCTTAAAAATGAGTTTGGGCCGCTAAAAAAATACGCGTCGAATTAATTTTTGTTCTGAACAGCATCCATAATTTCTTAAAGATCGGAGGGTGACACCAGGAAGACTTCCCTTGTTAGTCGAGGGAAGTGGGGATCACCATATAAAAAGCAGACCAGTTCTTCCTGTGGTTCCCATACAAACCAACCTCCCGAAATTCACGTAAATATCTTAATATTTATGAAAATAGGAAATATTTGATTAAAATTAAAATACCCAGGCAGAAAAATACGAACGGGAGAGCGCTGGCAAAGTACCTTTTATGGTCGCTTGTGTGCTGGGAAAGCATCACAGTTTAGTACTCTCCCAGCGTCCAAAATGATAACCACGGTAAACGGTATGCCGTTGCTATTTTAAAGCGCTTTGAAAGCGCTTTAAAAACAAAAAATATGGTACTATAATAGCACTTTTAGAACAAAAAATGGGACGTATCTAATTGTATACATAAGTCCATAAGACACAACTTTTTTGTTGTTTATTTGAATAAAGAAATTTATTAAATTAGGATAAAAAATTTATTGACTCATTTATTAGGATAAAAAAATATTGAACAAACTTTGAACAATTTTCTTAGTTCCGGAAAAATTTTTTTGCAGTTTTCTTTGCGTTTTGGAATAAAAAATTTATTAAAAATGCTTTTAGGAAAAAATTTGGAAAGTCCCGAAAAAAGTGGTGTATTGAACCGAAACGGGTATGTATCCGGAGTTTAAGGGTGATGTATCCGGAGTTTAAGACACTTCCTCATGAAAGAAACATGTGTTTTTACATAAAACGTGTCAAGTTTGTAATATGTAAGTCATTGTGTATAAGTACACAGAACACATTTTGTTCATAAATAGTATGAACACTAAAGGTGTCCTTACGACTAAGGCAATTTTTCAAAATCACTTTTTAATACGTGGTAGGGTCCTAAATTGTAGTTTTGTATCTAAAAATGAGTGAGCTAAAATTAGGAGACAATCGGATAAAAATAACTCGTGCCGAAAATGGATTGAAGTTTTGGGACACTCTTATCTGATGAAAAAACACGTTTTTTCAAGTTTTTTGAAAAATATTGGTATATGCTATTTTTTGTTAATTTTTTTGTTAAGTAATATGAAAATGGTAATAAATTACCTTTCCAAAAAGCTTAAAGAAATTCAAATCGGATGAAAAATAAGCATTTTACGCATACATGCCCCAGACCATTGCATGGTTTTTAAAGCCAAAATTTGAAAATTTTCAAAATTTTTAGGCAAAAAAATAAAAAAAATTAAATTTTACTTTATAATTATATTAAATACATGTTATAGATAAAAACTAACAGATATGGTAGTCTAACTTTTTTTTCATTTGGCGTGGGTAGTGATATATTTCCCGCGGATTCCAAAGAAAATGAGTTTTTCTAAAATAATTTAGCAAATATGGGATACAATTTTCTGTATTGTATTATACGAAGTGAAATACATAAAGTCTGTAAATTTTTTGAGAATTCGGGTATCTTTAGCCCCTTTTCGTCGAGGTGAAATGACAAATTTGAGACGTTATACATTTCTATAATACAAAATATCTGCATATATCCGATTTCTCAAAAGTTACAGAATTTACGTTTTACACTTCGATCCGCACAATAGAGCACAAATTTTCAAAAATTTGCTTAATTATTGTAGAAAAACGCATTTTATTTGGAATCCGCGGAAATTTTATCACTACCCGCGCCAAATAAAAAAAAAGCTTGACTACCATATCTGCTATTTTTAATCTTAAACATGTTTTCAATTTGATCATAAAGTAAAATTAAATTTTTACTATTTTTTTGCCTAAAAATTTTGAAAATTTTGAAATTCTGGCTCTAAAAACCATACAATGGTCTGGGGCATCTATGCGTAAAATGCTTATTTTTCATCCGATTTTAATTTTATTAGTCGTTTTGAAAAGGTAATTTAGTACCATTTTCATATTATTTCACAAAAAATTAAACAAAAAATATCAAATACCAATGTTTTTGAAAAAACTAGAAAAAACGAGTTTTTCGTTCTTATAAGAATGTCCCAAAACTTCAATCCATTTTCGGCACGAGTTATTTTTAGCCGATTGTCCCCAAATTTTGGCTCACTCATTTTTAGATACTAAAGAACAATATAGGACCCTACCAGGTATAAAAAGGTGATTTTCGTTTTTAAGGACACCTCTAATGAACACATGTTTTTGAAATCAATTCAAACTATTTATTAAAAAAATCATATTATTTACACAGAACACATTTTGTTCATAAATAGTATGAACACATGTTTTTTAAATCAATTCAAACTATTTATTAAAAAAATCATATTATTTATGAATTTGTTCCTACTGTTTTCTTTCAAAAATAATTCAAACAACAATTATATGAAAAAAAAAATTATAAAAGTCAAACAATTTTCTTTTGTTGTGGAATTAATTTATTAAGGAAAATCGCCGTTTTCCACCGTTAAATGGTATGTTAAACCTATTTATTCTATTTCATGTATACTTTTATTTATAAATCTTCTCAATTTCTTTCCAGAAACTCGTTCTTTTTTGGACATTTCAACAAATGATGTGAGTTATCTTGTTCAACAAAATCGCAACCAATTTCGCAAAATTTTTAAAATTGCTGCCATGAAATATTAATGGGGAGTATGTAGCAGGTATGCTGAATCATGGTATTTATTTGCAATATTCTATTTCATGTAATTATGTGCGTAATTAATATAACAGTTGAAAATCAAAAAATTGTTGTTTTATTCAGAAATCCCTTCAAATGTAGGTGAAAAACAGCGGAATATTATCAAAATATTGTTATTTCAATGTTTCAGTGAAGAAATAAATCCAAATGTACCAAAATATCATCAATATTTTGTTAATTCTCAGTATGTACAAATTCATAAACTGTATGAACAAGTTCTGGGAAAAAAAAAGTCATGTACAATTCATACAGTTTATGTAGAAAATCATTCCCAGTATGAACTTTTTTTTTCTGTGTAACATATCATGAGAACTATCAAGGACCGGCCACTTATCCTGCAAGGAAATAAAAAAATTCCAATTGTTATGAAAATTAATAAATTTTAATAAAAAATTTATACTTTGAACGGATTTAAATAGAAGAACATTGGCAAAGCGCTTGGAAAGCACTTTTTCAAAATCATGCTACCTTCTACACAAAAAATAAAGTGCTTTGCCGAGACTTTTTCTTTGGAACGGTTGGCAGTTTCTGCCTGGGTAATTGTAACATTTTTGGACTTGGTCCCCATACAAAAATTTCGCCCGAAATTCTGTTAAATCGGTCTTTTGGCACCAAAAAAACCAATTCAACTTAAAATAGGTTTGTGCGTGTTTCTTCACTAATTAAAGATTAACGAAAGATATCTCCAATCGGTCCTTGTTTGGACTTGGACCCATTTTCCGGAAAACACTGGTGAAGGGTATCATATGGTCGGTCTTGACCGACAATAACTTTTTTACTTGTTGTTTATTAGTTTTTATAAATTTTTTTCAAATCAAAGAATTTGCTTAAAAATGGCATCGATTCGTTCTTGCATATTTTACAGAAAATGCATATTTTTGCATATTTTGCTTATTTTTTTCAATTTTTGTGAACTTTTTTTAAACCATCTTTAACTGTTGCCCAACTGGACCCAAAATTATTTTTCAATGTCAACTTTGAAACCGAAATACTTGTCTG
Organism: Pegoplata infirma; assembly: GCA_963921195.1. Classification (NCBI taxonomy): domain Eukaryota; kingdom Metazoa; phylum Arthropoda; class Insecta; order Diptera; family Anthomyiidae; genus Pegoplata; species Pegoplata infirma. The sequence continues at coordinate 38,459,808 of OY992536.1, forward strand.
ACCGAAATGATATTTTTTGGTTAATGTAAAAAAAATTTTTGGAATGTCTGGAGAATTTTGTTCATAAAATTAAAAATGAGCTATTTTTAGGAAAACAAGGTTCTTTCTATTTGTGCCTATTTGTTGTGTTTATCTTATTATTACTTATCGGTCGTTGTATTTAAATCACTTTCAAGGCAATATTTTATAGTCCCAGGTTCAAAATATTACCTTAAAAGGTTTTTGATTTTTTTAATTAAAAGATACATATGAATAAATTCACTCGTCTCCTGACAAATCAATTGAAAATTTCAATGCCAGTTAATTGTTATAATTATTCATCAATATGGGGTAAAATTTAAGATAACAGCAGCTCCTCATTTTTCATATCTATATTTTAATTCTTCATTACATTCTAATTATTACCGAACAAGTTGTTTTAAAAGAAATACAATCGATCTTACACAAATACTAACTAGTAGAACATATTAATTTTTTATTTAGTTCTAAGTAAACCATCAATCGGAACACAAGAGAAAAAAATAATAATTTGCAAAATGAACAAATATCGGGAATTTATCTGTATTTTAACTGTGTTAATATCATTTAGAACGGAAGTGATAAATAGTGAAGGTATTCAGGAATTTAAAATAAAAGCTTTAAATAGATTTAAAAAAATATATATTTATTTATTTTTTTAATTTAAGTTTATACAAATCACACTCAAACGCGATTTTCACAAATTCGTCAGTTATATCCAAAAATTTCGACAAATGGTGAGGCCCGTTATTGGCGTATGGCTCGCAGTGATAATTTACAGGATCATCCATGTAAACGCGAATGTGTGGAAAATCAACATATGACTTGTTATTACTATATGGTTGTACATTATGACGAAACTATGGGTCCAGGATGTGAACGTTATTTAAATGCAAAAAATCGTTATACCTATGAAAATCGTGAATATATAAATCCTTATAGTCTTCAGGAAGTGAATACAAATTTTGACGAGTGTAAATATGCAGATGGTGTTAGAAGTGAAATAATGGTAGTGAATGGTCAATTACCAGGTAGGTATTGGCGAAAGAATGTTTTTCAGTTTTCTAATTGATTTGGGGTTTTGATTTTTTTGCAAAAAACTTACATTTAAAAAAAACAAGTAAAAAAGTTAAATTCGGCCTTGCCGAATGTAATGATACCCTCCACAATTTCAAAAAGATTATTGCAAAAACTTTATTTAAAAGGAAATTACTTTTGAAAAAAAAAAAATTTTGAAAAAAAATTTCCGCGAAAAAAAATTTTGGTAAAAAAAAATCCGCGATTTTTTTCTTTTTTTGTCAAAAAATATGTTCGTACTTGTTTAAATACCATTTGGTGTTCAATTATGTTCACATATGTCAACCAGAAGCCGAATTAAAGCATTTTGTATTTTTAGGTTATGTTGAATGTACTGAAATTTTTGAGTTGTGATAACATTTTTGTTCATAACTTTTGAACCGCTGAACCGATATCGCTCAAATGCAATGTTAAACTTCTCGGGAGAACTTCCAATAAATATTTTAAGTTTCAGTCATCTCTGTGCAATATTTTGTCCGTGACAGCATTTTCCACAGACAGACAGACGGACATCGCTAGAATGTCTTAAAATCCATCGGGCATCATGAATTAGGGTTCTATAGTCGAAAAGTCGAAAAGTCGATTAAACGACTTTTTGTATGAAAAAGTCGAAAAGTCGAAATCGACTTTTTTGTTCTTAAAAAGTCGAAAAGTCGACTTTTGCTGTCGACTTTTTCGACTTTTTTCGATTTTTTTTTTTTGATTTTTTTTTTTACTTTTGCCAGATGAAAATAATTTCTTTCTTCTGAAAAAAAATTCAAATTAGAGCCGAGTTTAATAACGACTGAAGCTATTGGTATTTCCATGTAAGGTATGTGAAGCAAAAATGTCAATGCCAAATTCATGAGTTAGAAAGTGTTAACTGCAATATTTACCAATATTTTTGATTATTGTAAACACCTCAGTGATAGGGTTCTATAAATCGAAAGTCGACTCTTTTGCTTTCGATTTTTTCAACCTTTTCAAAATTTTCGATTTCTTCGAATTTTTTTGATAAATAAAATACAACCAAAAAAAATAGCACCTATAAATGCTTACAATAAGTCAAAACTAAAATTTAATTTACAAAAAAAAAAGTTGAAAAAGGTCGAAAAAAGTTAAAAAGTCGAAAAAAGTCGAAAAGTCGAAAAAAGTCGAAAAGTCGAAAAAAGTCGAAAAGTCGAAAAAAGTCGACTTTTTAAAAAGTCGAAAGGTCGAAAAGTCGACTTTTTAAATTTTGAAAAAAGTCGAAAAGTCGAAAAATCGACTTTTTAGAAATTGAAAAAAGTCGAAAAGTCGACTTTTTGTTGCGACTATATAACCCTATCATGAATATATATACTTTATGGGGTCCCAGATCGATATTTCGATGAGTTACAAACGGAATGACAAACTTATATATACCCTCTATCACTACCCAGGCAGAAAAATGCAATCGGAATAACGTCAGAATAGAGTTGGCGGAGGGCATTCCAACACCAAAGTGAGGTCCTTTTTACAAAATTTATGGTGTTACTATAACATTGAAATGATAACGCCAAAAAACAATCGCCTGACTTTTGTTTCCGACGTCGGCACAACACCAAAAAATCAAATTAACTGGATTAAAATTACATTGTAATAATAAGTTTATGACCTTAGGATGGTATTCAAAGACAACACTGAATAACGTTATTTCGACATACTTTTGGCGCTATTTTGGGGTGTTTTAAATATTTATTTTTTATTTTTGTAATATCCGGGTCATCATAATTTAAACAATTTTGAACTTCTTGTAGCACTTTGAACTTTTTGTAGCATAAAAATATTGCAACACGAAAAATCATGTTAAAACATGGTATTTTTCAGAGGTTGGTTAAGTTCTTCAAGGGGGAACTTTTTTCGCCTGGTCTGATTTTGCTGATTTACGAACTTAACCTGTCTAGAAACATAAGACATATTCGTGCCAAATTTTGGGAGTCTAGCTCTTTTATTTTGGACTGCATTGTGTTAACTACAGACGGACATACGGACGGACAGACAGACGGACGGACATCGCTAGAATGTCTTAGAATCGATCACTGATCATAAATATATATTCCTAGATCGATATTTTGATGCGTTACCCTCCATACTGTAGTTGGAGGGTATAAAAAAATCCACTAAACGCTTTCTGCTTCATGGTAACAACGAACCGCCAAAGAATATGGGGGTTCACACTTAAGAATGCGATATTTTTTATTTAATATTTCGATTTCTACCAAAATTTAATAAAAAAAATTGTCAGAAACAAAAAAGTTGCAGCTTTTTAAACAAACTCAAAATACAGATCAAACGGGTGGACCGATTTGGGATCTGTTTTTCAGTTTGAAGAGAATTAAACGTAAGCTTATTAGATTTTTTTATCTAAAAAGACTAAAAAGTCGAAAGTAAAAGTCCATTTAGATTTTTTTTATACAAAAAGTCAATTAATCGACTTTTCGACTATAGAACCCTTGCACATTTAATAATGAAAAAAAAATGCAGTGGCATTTTTACACAAAAAAATATTGTCTGTTGTTAAAAAAGGTATAAAGAAATAATTAAATAAATTAAAATCAGAAATTTTGTAAAATTTTACCATAGTAAACCTTTTCGGATTTTAATTTTAAACTCTTATGTACCGTTGGTTCTTTTAAAATGCAATGGTTGGTTCTTTAAAAATCCAATGTTGTAATGGTACTAATTTTGTTTTTTTATGGTATTGAATTTTTAAAGCCGTATTTTTGTATATCCAATGTAATAGTGGTGTTGTATTTTTAGAAGAGTCGTAATTTCTGCCTGGGTAAGTGGAGGGTATAAAAATGAAAAATTGTTTCAATTGCCGTACAAAATTTTATTTGAAATAATTTTAGAAAACCAAGTTCCGAAAATTTTTCTTGAAAATTTTTAAAATTTCGGAAATAAAATTTGTTTGGTTTGAAAGTACAAACATTTTTTTTTGGCAATTTTGGAGTAAAAAACTTAAAAATTTCAAAAAAAAAATTGGAAAATTGTTTCAAGTCCCATAAATATTTTTATTTGAAATAATTTTAGAAAACTACCCAGGCAGAAAAATGCAATCGAAATAACGTCAGAATAGAGTTGGCAGAGGGCATTCTAACACCAAAGTGAGATCCTTTTTACAAAATTTATGGTGTTACTATAACATTGAAATGATAACGCCAAAAAACAATCGCCTGACTTTTGTTTCCGACGTCGTCACAACACCAAAAAATCAAATTTACTGGATTACAATTACATTGTAATAATAAGTTTATGACCTTAGGATGACAACACTGAATAACGTTATTTTGACATATTTTTGGCGCTTTTTGGGTGTTTTATATTAAAAATGCAGTATATAAAAATAATTTTAAATAAATAAATAGAAAATTTTTCAAAATAATTTTTTTTAATATCTGCTTGTTACGGTGCGGGTTATACAGTCGCAACAAAAATTCGACTTTTTAAAAACCCGACTTTATCCAACCTGTAAAAAACCGACATTTTTTATAACTTAAAATTTTAAAATTTTTATCAAGATTGTGTACCGAAAATAGATAAAAATAATTTTTTTAACATTAACAGAATTAAAAAAAGGTCTAAAGTCCTTCTAATACAAAAAAAGACAATTTCAATCACACTTCTAAGTTGCAGTTAAGTTAAACTCTTTACTCCGCTGTCATTTGAGCCTTTTGATTTTTTTGCGAAGATTTTTTTTATCTGCCACCAAGTGAAAAAACTAAAAGTCGAAAGTAAAAGTCCATTTTGTTTTTTTTATACAAAAAGTCAATTTATCCACTTTTCGACTATAGAACCCTTAGACACTGCACATTTCATAATGAAAAAAGTGCAGGGACATTTTTAAACAAAAAAAATATTTTCTATATAAAAAAAAAAATAAATAAATAAAATAAAATCAGAAATTTTGTAAAACTTTACCAAAGTTAACCTTTTCTGATAGTAATATCAAACGCTTAAATGGTTGGTTCTTTAAAAATCCAATGTTGTAATGGTAATGAATTTGTTTTTTCATGGTATTGAACTTTTAAAGTCGTATTTTTGTATATCCAATGTAATAGTGGTGTTGTATTTTTAGAAGAGTCGTAATTTCTGCCTGGGTAAGTTCCGAAATTTTTTCTTGAAAATTTTTAAAATTTCGAAAATAAAATTTGTTTGGCAATTTTTTTTGCTTTGGAGTAAAAAAAATCATTAACAATTCTTTTTTTTTAATAATTTTGAAAAAAAAGTCCCGGACACGAAAACTTAAAATCCTAAATCACTAAAAATCCTCAAAATTATGAAATCCGTATTTTCGCAAATTTTTAATAATTCACGGTCACTAAAACTGACTAAAAATTCGCAGATTCTTTAAATAAAAAACTTAACCCTTTTTGTAATTTTTTGTTTAACAATTTTTAGGTCTAGCTATAGAAACATGTATTGGTGATACAATTGTTGCTGATATTATCAATAGTCTGCATGAAACCACTACCGTACATTGGCATGGTATGCATCAATTTACTAACCCACATATGGATGGTGTGCCACATGTTACCCAATATCCCATCGAACCGGGTCAAGCTTTTCGTTATCGTTTTGAAGTTGATCATGCTGGTACCCATTGGTGGCATAGTCATACAGAACATCAAAGAGCTTTTGGTCTTGCCGGTGCTCTAGTGGTACGACAATCACACAAACAAAACGTTCATGTTCAATTATACGATTTTGACTATACAGAACATATAATAATGCTGCAAGACTGGATGGGTGATTTTGATGAATCTGTACCGAAATCAATACTAATCAATGGTTTAGGACGTAATACAAATGATGGTTCAAATCCTATATTATATTCAAAGTTTTCAGTGGCTCGTGGTGGTCGTTACAGATTTCGATTGATATTCAATGGTGTTACAAATTGTCCCATTAGTTTCAGCATAGATCAACATGATTTAGTAGTAATTGCTAGTGATGGTAATGATATTGAACCGGTGGTAGTACAAAAACTAACATTACATGGTGGAGAACGTTTTGATTTTATATTAAATGCTAATCAAGCTGTTAACAGTTATTGGATACGCGTAAAGGGTCATAGTTTTTGTGAAATAAATGAATTACATCAGGAAGCTATACTGCATTATATGGGTGCTGATCGTTTGAATATGCCAAATGGTGCAAAACCATCGTACTCCTATGAACCACCAAATGCAGCTGAATTTAATGGTTTCGATGTAAGCACATCAACAAATCGAAAACGTTTTGGTTTTAACGATGCTAAAGCTTTAGTTTTGAAACCGGAAGCCCCACATAAACCTGATATTACATTATATACCAGCATGAATGTGGTCATTAGAGGCGGTGCTTTTCTCTTTCAAATGGATGATATTAGTTTCACTATGCCCAAAGTTTCATTGTTACAGACTCGAAATCTTGGTATTGGAAAATTTTTTTGTAATCGTACCCAACAATTAGGGTTGGGCTTTAATTGTTCAAAGCGGCATTGCAAATGTACGAATGTTTTACAAGTTCCTGCTTTTAAACACGTCGAAATGGTTATATCTGGAAAATCAAATACTGCACATCCAATACATTTACACGGTTATACATTCCGTGTTGTGGGTATGGGTGTGTTGGGTGAAGATAAAATTGATAAGGTAATAATTTATCATAATTCAAAATAATAACAGCGAATAATTTTTTCTTTTAAAAGGGGGAAATTTGTAGAAATTATTTTTTTGCAAACAAAAGATTTTTAGTCGCAATAACAGCAATTGAGATTAAAATGTGAAGAATTTGTTACATTAATATTTTTAGTTTAAAAAATTAAAAAAAAACAAGTAAAAAAGTTAAATTAGGCTTTGCCGAATGTATGGATACCCTCCAGCATGTAAAAACAAGTAAGAAAATTATAGTCGGTCAATACAGACCATATGATACCCACATCAATTTTTCTAGATTTATTATATCGTTAGATCTTTAATTAGTGTAGAAAACAAGCATACCGAATTTGAGTGAAATATTCTTCCCTTTGTTGCCAGTAGAGCGATTTACAGAATATCGGGCATTTTCATGAATTTTGGAAGATTTATGTGAATATCGGTAGGGTGGTTTCTATGGGGACTACAAGATGATCTGGTCAGTTTCCTTTAAAATTTGGAACGATGATTTGTGAATGCAAAATACGATACCTATTATTATTACCTATTATAATACCGTTTTAAGGCCATTTGAGACAAATTGAAAGGGGACGTTTGTATTAGGACTAGGCCTAAACATAGGCTGATTATTAAAATAATCCCCCTATTCTTCTTCCCATAACCTATTTTCCTAATTATCCACACAAAGCACTGCATTTATAGGGGACATCCCCCTAGTGTTGGTTAAGTCAAAAAAATGTCAGCCAAATATATTGATAACACAGAGATTTTGAGTCGATCGGTATACATAAAGGTGGATCTACGACTACCAATGTTTCGACTAGTTACAAACTCATTATCAGTGTTGCCATTTCTAAAATGAAGAAAAGCGCCAAAACTTTGGAAAAAAGGGTAAAAAAGGGTAAAAATTTACAAAAAAAAGGGTAAAAAAGCGCCAAGAGGAAAAAGTCAAAATTTGAAAATTTATTTTGAAAATGTACTTTTTCACTACGAAAAGAACATTTAAAAAAGGGTAAAAAGGGGTTAAAATGGAACATAAAAAGGGTAAAAAGCGCCACAAACATAAAATTAAAGAAAAAAAATACATATATGATTTTTTCAAATAAATCTGTTCAATTGTCACGCCAACAAAATATTTTTTTTTTTTTAAATACATCCCTCTTTTGTAAATGGTATTTGATCTAATCAAAGGACTAGAATAAATTTGACTGTAAATACTTGAAGGCAGTTTATAATTTTGCCAGCAAATTTCAGAATTGTTTTAAAATACAACAGTCCAGAAACTCGTATTAAAATTATAGTTTTGCTACATAAACTTCAGTAAATATTTGCTAAAAGACCTTAACATAAAAATAATCAACAAAAAAAATTATAACAAAATCACAAAGTTTTTATAAAAAGCACCAAAAGCGTCACGAAAAAATAAAAAGCACCATGAATACCCGTTTTTTTTAAAAAAGGGTATTCGTAAAAAACTCCGGGTAAAAAGACTAAAAAAGCACCAGAAAATACCCGAAAAGCGTCAAAATGGCAACACTGCTCATTATACGCATAGTCATATAAGAAATGAGACTATTAAATTCGGCTGTGTTCAATGTAAAAAATTAAAAAAAATCACAGGGGCGTTTTGTTTTTTTTGAGAGAGTGTTGGCGGGGTCACTTTCTCCTCGCGATAAATATTGACAAATTAATTTATTATGATTTTTGCACTTAATACAATTTTATCATTGTTAAAACTTTTTTTTTATATATTCACGCACACAAGGGGACGGTTCAAAAAAAAAATTATATACATAAATATTTTTTAGTCCCCTGGGTCCAAGTGCAGGACTTTGAACGTCTTCTGACATAAAAATATTTCATTTGTATAACAAAAATTCAAAAAAAAAAACAAGTAAGAGTGTTACATTGCCGAATCTTTCATACCCTCCAAAATGTAAAAAAAAAACAATATAAAAAAAACTCCAGGGGCGTCTTTTTTTGAGGGGGGGGGGGGGTTGGTGGGAGACGTTAGGGAGACGATTTTGAGATAATAATGTTGCATTTGCTTAGCAAAAGTACAAAAAACCCTGCAAAAAATGCTCCCCTTGGAGAACTTTTTTCCCCTTGGTCCGATTTTGCCCATTTCCGAACTTAACCTGCCTAGGAATATAAGACATATTCGTGCCAAACTTCGGAAGTCTAGCTCTTTTATTTTGGACTGTATCGTGTCCTCTACAGACGGACGGACATTGACAGAATGTCTTAGAATCGGTCACTGATCAATAAAATATATACTTCATGGGGTCCTAGACCGATATTTCGATGCGTTACACACGGAATGACAAAGTGAGTTGGAGGGTATAAAAAACTGTAAAAAAGGTCGTTTTTTAGAGGTTGGTTTAGTTCTCCAAGAGGGAACTTTTTTCTCCTGATCCGATTTTGCCCATTTCCAAACTTAACCAGCCTTTGACACTAAGACATATTCGTTCAAAACTTCAGGAGCCTAGCTCTTTTAGTTTAAACTGCATCCACAGGCGAACGGACATTCACAGAACGTTTCATGGATCAATAATATTTATACTTATCTCTGGAATTAGAAGAGTACGTAACATTTGTGATATAATTAAAAATTAAAAAAAAAAATTAAATTCGCGTTTTGGCGCTTCACTGGCTAATAAAATCTGTTCATGTAAAGGAATGTTCAAAGGAATTTCTTCGAGCTTTCGAATAATACCAATTCGTCCAAATCGGATAAGTACTTTTTAAGATATTTAAGAAAAACTTTTTAACTTTGAAGCCCCGCCCAGTCGAAAGAGGACGTGATCCCTCCAAAGTACTGTTGTTGTTGCCCCCCCCCCCCCTCTCTGAATACCCTGATGCTTCTTACACAAAAATTAAGAATTCAAATTATTTGCCTAAAAAATTTTTTGGCAAGGCTCTTTTATAAAGTAGTAGTAAAATTAATTTAATTATTCGCATTCTTTCCAGATTGAAGAAATTGATCGTAAAACACCTTTACCTAGACGTTTATCTAAGGCACCCCTTAAAGATACCGTGCAAATACCGGCTTTTGGTTATACGATTATACGATTTTATGCCAACAATCCGGGCTATTGGATTTTACATTGTCACATTTCAACACATGCTGAAAATGGTATGTCTGCTGTACTACGTGTTGGCGAAGATGTTGAAATGAAAATGTGTCCTGTCAGTAATTGTGGTTTATGTAATTCTGTATCTTAAATAAATCGAAAAAAAATGTTTATTAATAAAAATGATGTATACAATTTATTTACAACAAATAATCTAGCTACAAATCTATGCCTTCTTGAGCAGCTAGAATAGCTTTGATTTTCATTAGTAGTTCCTTTTTGACCGCATCCGGTACAATGGAACGTGCCTTGGGTGTTACTTCTGTTATCAATTGTTCAACCTTAATGTTGTTGCCTTTATCCTTAATTATGTTGCGACACATTAGACGAACCTCATCACGCCAACCACATTCAGCCAAACGATTGCAAAGTAAATCTTTAAGTCTAGTGGAAGTTTAGTTTTTTAAGACCTTGTTTTTTAGAAGCATTTCGGAATACTTACTTGGCTCTATCACCACTTAAAATTGTCAGTTGATCTACAGTTTTTGTTAAAGTCATTTTCTTTAAGTTCTTGATTATTATAGTACGATATAACTTAAAATACCGTTAAAATGTTATAATTGTTGGCTTTTATACAGAATATTTTCCAATATTTTGCTGTTGTTTTTAATTTGTTTACACTTTTTGTTACTGCATTACCGACGAAAACAGAGTTGCTAAAATAATTTCAACTTCAATCCAGAGTTGCCGTGTGATAGAATTATTTCTTGAGTTGTGAGCAGACCTGCCAGATAAGTGGATATGATCTTAAAATGGGGATTTCGACTTAGGACTAGGGATGCCAAACGGGAAATCCCGATCCCGAAAATCCCGGGATTTATAAAATCCCGAATCCTGGGATTTTTTTAAAATAATTCCGAAAATCCCGAAATTTATAATATTGCAATTTTGAACTATAAACAAATCTGATTTGGATAATTCGAAATATTACGCCATAAAAAAATCACTAAGTTTTCAAAACCCTTCAGGGGGTTTGGTCTACTAATGGTATACTTTTTTGTCCCATTCAAATTACAAAACCGTTTTATTTTATGTACATATTTACATAAAATATTACAAATAAAAATATTAAAGTTTATAAAAATCTTATTTTTTTAATACAGGAAATAAAAAGTCCCGAAAATCCCCAAAAAAACCCAAAAATCCCGAAAAACTCGGGATCCCGAAAAAATCCCGAGAGATAGAATTATTTCTTGATTTGTGAGCAGACCAGCCAGATAAGTGGATTTGATCTTAAAATGGGGATTTCGACTTGGGACTAGGGATGTCAAACGGGAAATCCCAATCCCAAAAATCCCGGGATTTATAAAATCCCGAATCCCGGGATTTTTTAAAAATAATCCCGAAAATCCCGAAATTTATAACATTGCAATTTTCAACTACAAACAAATCTGATTTGGATAATTCGAAATCTTACGCCATAAAAAAATTTCTAAGTTTTCAAAACCCTTCAGGGGGTACTAATGGCACAGACTAATACAGACTCGACATAAGTGACAGGTGTCAAAAAAGTATTCTTGAACCATATGGTTAATTTTTTCAAATTATTCTATGAATTAGGTTAGAAAGAGAAAACTGATATAACGCGCCATAAGAAAAATGGATGCCAGATCGGTTTTTGTTGTTTCACTCACTCCTAAGTCGTAGAAAGTGTTGCCATTTTAGCTTTAAACTAGCTAAAAACCGCTCTGTTTTCTCCTAAAATCGCTTAGTTTCCCCCCATTTTTTGTTGTCAAACTCTACCGTCGAATCTGTATATAGTGTGTGTGGTATACTTTTTTGTTTTTTGCCCCATTCAAGTTACAAAACCGTTTTATTTAGTTTATTTCAAATATATTTACATAAAATATTACAAATAAAAATTTTGAAGTTTATAAAAATCTAGTTCGGCATGAGGTCATAAATTTAAAAAATTATTAAATAAAAAATATCAGCATATTTAATTTTTAATTTTTCTTTATTTCCCAATATTTCATTGTTGGCCATTTTCAAGGGTTATTTAAAAAATAAGAAATAAATAAATAACAAAAATCACTTGTCCGAGCTGTAGTTCAGCTGTAAGCTTTAGTCACTAAAGCTTACAGCTTTATCATTCGTCTGCGAATGCAATCGATTTTTTAAATAGATAGAGCAAAACGAAGCCAAATTTTGGTCCATAGTATCGTCGGCCCTCTTTACATGTGATGACCCTAATGGGCCCGAACTTTAAATCCAAAAAAAGTGGTATTTCCGAAAATTTTAAAAATGCACAAATGACACAATATTTAACTGCCTACCACTGCCTACACGACAAAAACTCCAAAAGCATTTTTGTAGCTCTTAGCTCACGACGTCCAAATACCCGGAAGCCCTCCGAGTAATGGGTTTTTAGTTATACAGTTTTGGATTTCTGTTGTATCGGCAGTATTAAGCGATATACGCGCATTAAAAAATTCCAAAAATGCCAATTTTTTTAGATTCAAAATTAGGGCCCATTGGGGTCAACAACTGTGAAGAGGGTAGGCGATACTATGGACAAAAAACTTGATCTGTTTTGCTCCATCTTGGTTAGTTTTTTTAAGTTTTGTATGCAATGAATGAATAAGCCATTCGATTTTTCAAATTGAATGAAAACAAGTAAGAGTGTTACACACAAAAAAAAGACGTGTGTCAAAATATCCAATCGAACTTGGTAACTTTTTTTTTATATGGAGTTTAATGAATACACACGCGGCTTGTTAAAATTTATCTATAAAGTGTAAACTACATAATGCAAACCTTAGGTAAAAAAACCATGGCTTTTTAGAATAACACATGGTCTTTTACATTTTATGCAACATACCTTTAATTTTTTGTCTATTGTAAAGCAGCACTATATTACCAATAAACTTAGGAATTTTTCGCAAAAACAATGTGAAAAGTCTCAAAATATGTGGAGACGCCATTAATTTTAAAATGGTGGATGAACAAGCATAAACATACATGCAGAAACAAACAGTGATACGGCAAATTAAAAAAAAAAGTTTTCCAGAGAAAATAAAAAGTTTTCAACTGCATGTATCTCACGCAGTTGAAAACTTTTTAGGTTGCAGTCTAGGGGAATACATAATTCTTCGGAATTTAATATTTTTTTATAAAATAATTAAGGATGGCGTTCCTAATTATTTACTATCTAAGTTTAGTTTTTCCAGGTCCACAAGAAACTGTCAAATTTTTATTCCGCTTATTACATGTTCTGTCTTTGAAAGATCATTTCTTATTAGAACTGCCAGAAACTGGAATGACTTGCCGCCTCATCTACGTACTTTTTCACTATCGCATGGCGTATTTAAAAACAAACTATTGTCCCACTTTCGAAATCACCCATAATTTAGGTTTGTCTTGTTTTTTGCTTCTGCTGGTTATTTTTGGGCTACCATTGTTTTACTTAAAATTCCTGAGCCATGTCCTGGGTAGGTGTACATTTAAATTGATTTAATTATAACTTTTTTACAAAATTTTGTGCATAACATAAATAAACGAAGTGTGAGTGAAAATATCGTGTTTAAATATTGCAGCTTAAAAAGTCGGTGATAATTCTAAAAATTATTGTGATTTATACTTAATAAAAGAATATTTACAAATAACAACAAGCTTTTTTTTATTAATAAAATTTCTTGTATCAACAAAAATATGAGTTGAGTTTACAAAAAATACGAGTTGATTTACAAAAAAACGAGTTGATCAACTTTTACAAAAACTGACAACAATTTTTATTGAAATCAACATAAATATTTGTAGGGTCAGAATCAACAATGATTTCTGTTGAATTTACAACGATTTTCTTTGGGAATACAATGATTTTTGGTTGAGTGTAGGTAATTTTAAGCACTTTTCTAGTAAAAAATAATCATTTATAAATGGTAGTTTCAATTAAATAATTTGGGTAATTTATTTATATTTTTTGTCCAATTTTCCGTTTCCTTAAATGGCAATATTACCTAAGGTTTTTTGCTTATATATTCCTTGTTTTTGTTCATAAACGTTTTCCTAAGGGAATTGAGTATTTTATGCTTTTAACTTGGGTATTGGTCTGGTACACACTTTCCTTAGGTATTTTATACCCCAATTTTGTTTAAATTCACCCTTTTTATTTTTTGCGTGTATATTCGGCTGTGCCGAATCTTTTATACCCTCAAACATGCAAAAAAATAAAAAAAAAAATTGCAGGGGCGTTTTCTTTTTTTTTTGGGGGGGGGGGGGGCGGTAGTGGTAATTGTGGGGGGCAAATTTCCTCTCGAAAATGTGTTTAAAAATTCATTCTTATGCTTTTTGCGCTTAAGAAATACAAGTTTATCAATATTTAAAAAAAAATAATATTCCACGCCCATAAAAGGGGGGCGGACCGAAAAAACAACATTTTCTAATTCTTTTTGTCCAAATGCAGGACTTTGAACTTCATGTAGCATAAAAATGTTGCATTTGTTAGACAAAAACACAAAAAAAACGTGTAAAAAAATGGAATTTTTCAGAGGTTCGTTTAGTTCTTGAAGGGGGAACTTTTTTCCCCCTGCACTGTGGCCGAAATCACTGATCTAGCGGCGCTTAAGTCAAAATTAAAAAACTAAGATCGATAAATGTTTTTGCACTGCATCGTTTACCTATACTTTACAGAAGAAATTTACGTTTTTACTTTTGTTTTGATTTCAATATTCGCACAGCTGTAAGCTGTCAAATATACATTTTCTGCAGCAAGTGTATTAAAGGAATTTGGGGCCTTATTACTCAGTGAGTTTTTCTTGACACTTTTAAGTCAATTGTTTATGCATTTTGAGCCAAAAAGTTTTAATTGAAAGTGAAAGGTATGTTTTAACTCAAAAATAAATGCTTGTGGCCTGTGTGTATCTAGTTTATTACTAGTGCATTATAGAAGTTGACATTTGTGATTTAAACTATAGTTTCATGGACTGCAACTTTTGAAATTCGATCGTATTCGGTCCAATTCCTGTTTTGTTTATTATTTTGGGTTATTTTTGTTGTGACGTTTCAGTATGGCGTGCTAGTTTGCGCAAGTTGTTCGGTTTTTTAGGGTCCATCTGCCTGTCCAAATAAACAGTATAAACGCGATACAGACCACAATTTTCAATCGATTTGGCTAAAATTTGAAATTTAAGATTTTTTATCGAAAGAACAAAACCTATTACATTTTTGAAAAAATCGGTCCATGTTATCCCATAGCCCCCATGTTAATTTCCCCTTCCAGTTTTACTAAAAAGCCCTAACAATGGTATTTTCACAAATATCCTCTTGATTAATTTCCCCTTCCAGTTTTACTAAAAAGCCCTAACAATGGTATTTTCACAAATATCCTCTTGAAATTCGACTTGAAATTCGACTGTTTTTTGTAGCCATAAATAATCACTCTAAATTTTAACGGATTCGGAACATTTTAACTTCTAGTCCTCATACAGACCACCCTCCCGATATTCACATAAATTTACCAAAATACATAAAAACACTGAAATAAATAAATATGGTTAAAAATTAAATTCTTTATAAGTTTTATAATCACAAATATGCATTGGGCTCAGTGTTGCCACTTCTTGGATAATTATCCAAAAAATGGATAATTTAAAATTTTTTGGATACTCTTTGGATAATTACATTTTTGGATAATTTATGGATAATTTTATCATTTACAATTTAAAGTTTTACATGGATTTAATTTATTTTTTAATTTTATTTAATTTGTCGATTTTTTTTATTTACTTCTTATTTGACAGCACTTTGTTGTTAGTTTTGGCAATACCTTTTAAATTTGGAGCTTTTCAAATTATGTAAACCCTATTGGGCCACAAAAAATCTGATCTGTTTGATTATATGGATGTCCAAACTTATTGGGCAAAAGTTTTAAAAATTATAAATTGTGCTGGTGAAATCTTTTTCTAAATTTAGAAGTTGTTTTTAAATTTCTTATGATTCTTCCATTTTCTAATTCATCAGTAGAAAGAGTTTTTAGTAAATTAAAGAAAACGAAAAACGATTTACGAAATAAATTATCTTCAAATACTGTTGCTTCAATTCTTTTTACAAAGGAAGGTATTGAAATGGGGTACAAATTTTGAGCCCACAAAAAAAAAATTAAAAAAAAGAACTGGAAAAAGATCCAGTAATTCTAATTTTATAAAATATTTTTTATTCTGAACAGTACAAAATTTATGATTTTTATTTAAAAACTAATTTCATATCGTGGATATGTGGATAGCATATCGGTACAAGAATTTTTTATAGAACAAACTTTTAAAAAAAATCGCAAAGGGACGAAAATAAACAGTTTTTTTGCTCTCCTGAACAATTGCCCCAAAACACATGACTCCATTTTTAGGCGCAGCGACGATAATTCTTTAAATTGAATTTAAATCAACCACTTTTGTTAAAAAATCGTTTTTGATTTTTTTTTTTGGATAATTTTTGGGATTTTGGATAATTTTGGACAAACTCCTGAATAATTTTTTGATTCACTGGTGGCAACACTGATTGGGCTTTATTATTTTACATTTCCGAATTAAGCGCCGCTAGATTGGATGTTTCGGCCACTGTGCCCTGGTCCGATTTTTCTCATTTTCGAACTTAACCTGCCTAGGAACATGAGACTTATTCATGCCAAATGTCGGGAGTCTAGCTCTTTTATTTTGGACTGCATCGTGTTAACTACAGACGGACGGACGGACATCGCTAGAATGTCTTAGAATCGATCACTGATCATAAATATACATACTTTATGGGGTCCTAGACCGATATTTTGATGCATTACACACGGAATGACAAAGTGAGTATACCCTCATACTGTAGTTGGAGGGTATAAAAAACGATTGCATTTGCAATGGAATGCATTCGATTTTTAAAAGTCGAATGAAAAAAATCGAATGCATTCAATTTTTGAAAGTCGAATGAAAAATAAATCGAATGCATTCGATATTTATAAATCGAATGAGTCTGAAGTGAATTCAATCAATTCGCAAAAATGTGATTGGGGAATGCAATCACTAAATTTCCATTCGGAATGATCTAACACCGATTGCCAAGCTTTCCTTTCAGAAAATTGTGTTTAAAAAAGATAGCAGCTCGATGATAGCCACCCGTTTTTTGTTATGAATACAGGTATAATTATAGATATATTATAGATTACTCCGACATAGATTATTCCGACAATATCAATTTAAATGGAGCTAAAATAACTGCTCATAGATCTTATAAGAAAAAACTTACCTTCTTGAAACAAAGTTTTTGGTTTATAAGTTATTTGGGATATTTTAAAAAGCACTATGCACTTGTCAACAATGTTTTTATGCACAAATGATTAAAAATGTTTAACATACACATCAATAGTTTCGATTAATTTAATTACTTTTAAAAACTTCCAAAAAATTATAATTTTTCAGCGCTGCACTGTTTTATCAATTTTGCTACTACTTAAATACGATTACTAAACATTACTTTTCATGGCTACCAACATTTAAAATTCGTAAATGGTGCTGCCAATATTTTTTATGTAAGCTTACTAAACACAGCTTACCAGTACTGACAACTTTGGCACTTTGTAAATAGGCGAAATCAATGAAACGAAGTAGGCGTCGTCTACTTTTTCTGCTAAACGTATAAATACAAGTGTAAACGAAAATTTGAATCATTCGATATCAGTTTGGTAAAGCTCCATAGCCGGCTACTCCGAACTTACGTCAAAAATCTCAATTTTTTGTGAATTTACTTGTGTGTATTAAAAAAAACTAATCAAAATGGTAAGTTAATTGTGCAAAAAAAAAAATAATTAATAAAATAGATTAAATACGAAAATTAGCAACAAAAAAAGTGACGTTAAAGTGAAAATTTAAAAAGGCTATACAAAAGATAAAAAATAATGCCATGTGTTGTAATTAAAAGTAAACAGAAAATAGTGTTCATTTAACCAACTTTTTATTTATGTTAATTAACGAATAGTTTAAATATTTTCCTTTAAAAACTGCAAGTTTTATTCAGTTTCCACCGGTATCTATGCGCATTTTTTTCTTGGCGACTGAAAAAATAATTTCTCTACCTCTTAAAAGCCGGCCGCACCCTACATCAAAGAAAAAAAAGTTGACGTCATTTTTTTTGTGTCGCTAAACCAACGTCATTTTTAGACTAAAATAGATTTCAACGAAATGTGTTTAATTTTTTTTTCTAATCTTTTCTTGTTTTCTCTTTAATTTTCTAGCGTGAATGTATCTCTATCCATGTTGGTCAAGCTGGTGTACAAATCGGTAACGCCTGCTGGGAATTGTACTGCTTGGAACATGGCATCCAACCTGATGGTCAGATGCCTTCTGATAAGACTGTCGGCGGTGGTGATGATTCTTTCAACACCTTCTTCAGCGAAACTGGTGCTGGCAAACATGTACCCCGTGCTGTCTTCGTAGATTTGGAACCCACAGTCGTTGATGAAGTACGTACTGGTACCTACCGTCAATTGTTCCATCCCGAACAATTGATCACCGGTAAGGAAGATGCTGCCAACAACTACGCTCGTGGTCACTACACTATTGGCAAGGAAATTGTTGACTTGGTCCTCGATCGCATCCGCAAATTGGCTGATCAATGTACTGGACTCCAAGGTTTCTTGATCTTCCACTCTTTCGGTGGTGGTACCGGTTCCGGTTTCACTTCCTTGTTGATGGAACGTTTGTCGGTCGATTATGGCAAGAAATCAAAATTGGAATTCGCCATCTATCCAGCTCCCCAAGTCTCAACCGCTGTCGTAGAACCCTACAACTCTATTTTGACTACCCACACAACCTTGGAACACTCTGACTGCGCCTTCATGGTCGACAATGAAGCCATCTACGACATTTGCCGTCGTAACTTGGATATTGAGCGTCCCACTTACACCAACTTGAATCGTTTGATCGGCCAAATTGTATCCTCCATTACCGCCTCTTTACGTTTCGATGGTGCCCTTAATGTTGATTTGACTGAATTCCAAACTAACTTGGTGCCCTATCCCCGTATCCATTTCCCCTTGGTAACATACGCTCCCGTCATCTCTGCCGAAAAGGCCTACCACGAACAATTGTCGGTTGCTGAAATCACCAATGCCTGTTTCGAACCTGCCAACCAGATGGTTAAGTGCGATCCCCGTCACGGCAAATACATGGCCTGTTGCATGTTGTATCGTGGTGATGTTGTACCCAAGGATGTCAATGCCGCCATTGCCACCATCAAGACCAAGCGTACCATTCAATTCGTCGACTGGTGTCCAACTGGCTTCAAGGTCGGTATTAACTACCAACCACCCACTGTTGTACCCGGTGGTGATTTGGCTAAGGTTCAACGTGCCGTCTGCATGTTGTCCAACACCACAGCCATTGCTGAGGCCTGGGCTCGTCTTGATCACAAGTTCGATTTGATGTACGCCAAGCGTGCTTTCGTCCATTGGTACGTCGGTGAGGGTATGGAAGAAGGTGAATTCTCCGAAGCCCGTGAAGATTTGGCTGCCCTCGAAAAGGATTACGAGGAAGTCGGTATGGATTCCGGTGATGGTGAGGGTGAAGGTGCTGAAGAATATTAAGAAGTAGCTTGCCCAGACCAGCCAGAAGAAGTGTGTATTGAAAAATTCGACCCTTAGCTGAAAAAAATCAACTAAACATTCAATATACTAAACCAAAATTAACGATTTTGTTTTATTAAAAAAACAAAAAATACTGATATACAGAAAAAGAATCCCCATTGTAAATTTTTTTATTTGAAAAAAGAAAGAAAAAAAAAAGATCTAAAAATGCACATTACAAGAAAAAAAAGCGATCTAAAAAAAGAACAAAATAAAATAAATGGCTTATGCATTTGATTGAAAAATTCCAAAAGAAATTAACCTCTTGTTTTTATTTTTGTTGTTAACCACAAACTAAAAATAGGTCTTGGGAGGGAAAAGAAAAATGAAAAACCATACGGGAGAGGGAAATAGACAAGTTTAATGAACTATTTTTTTGACTTGTAAAATTAATGGAAGCTATAAAAATACATGCAAGCGAAGTACTTGTTTGGGTTCCTTTCACATGCGGAAGACTATAAATAATGTAAATGACTCATATTTTCTCTTTACATGTTTTTATAACACTTGAACTAAAAAGAGATTATAGTTTTTCCAAGAAGAAAGTTGTAGATTTTTGAATAGAGAAAACTTTATATCCACTTTAGAGATTTTTTTAAAGTAAAAAAAAAATTTTCTGTTTCAATCTTTTTTATTTTTTATCTTATATTGCATGAGTCATTCAAAAATTTTTTATGATGATCTAAGCATTTTATTCTTAACTAGCATAAGTGGGTAGGTTCTTTATGCATACACACTTTTCCCTTCGTTACCCCTGCCAAGTACAGTTTTTATTCATACACTTTTTCAAATTTCTTCCATATTCTCCGTAGGCCATAATACTTCAGCAGCAGCTGCTGCTCTATTTTTTTTATGGATGTGGTGGTCTTTATTGTTAAAGTTGTGTGGTGATGTTTTTAAAACTATTTTTGTATTTGTGAAGTCTGTGCATGTTTTTATATACATGTTACCTTTTATGGTCATACCTATTAGCCATACTATGATTTCATTATTGTGGAATTACTTTTTTGGTTTTGAACTGGCTGCGATAATGAAATCACTGTGTAACAAACCCAAAAAGATTTTATTTTAAATAAAGTTGAAAATATGCAATTTAATAATTTTTTTGAATTTGTTTTCTAAATAAATTTTGTCTTTAATTTTGAACAGGAAAACGATTTAGAAATTTTAAAGAAAGATTTTGTGCAAGTACCTGAAGCTGTCCAACTGGCTTTTGGTTTAAAAAAAATGTAGTTGGGCTTAGCACTATTCCAGTCAGACATTTGGAAATTTAATTCACCATTAAATCAACAAATTAATTTATATTTGATTTATACCATTTCCAAATGAATTTCGGAAATTATCAATTGAATTTTGGAAATTATCAATTTTATTTCGAAAATTATCAATTGTTATCAGAAATTATCAATTGTATATCAGAAATGTATCAATTGTATTTCAGAAATGATCAATTTATTTTCAAAACTAACACAAGCCAAGAAAAGTTGATTTTTTTCAATTTGACTGACCTTTGACGACTGTTTTATATGCACAGTAAAAAGTTTTGGGTTAAATTTAAAACCTATCGGAACACATTTTAAACCACCTTGGAATTAAATTGAAAGTTAAATCCGAAATGGTTTATATGTTAAACCACATAGGAATTAAAAATTTGTTTTTCTTTATATTATTTCTTTTTGTTTTATTTTAATGCCAGAAAATAATTAAATTTCTCTCTTAAAAACTAATAAAAAATAAACGTCAAACGTCATCAACAATTGTATTTCATCAAGTTTAAAATAAACACTGAACAAGGAATTGAAAACAGATGTTGTATTGAGTGAGCAAAAAAAAATTATTCATTCAATGAAAGTGTGGCAAAATGTTTGCAATGTACGCAAAAATAAAATTTATAGATAATTTTATGTTATCAAAATTTGTGATCCAGAAAGTGAAGTTTTGATTCCGACCGGAATATAATTATCAAGTAAGTATTGACTACAAACGTTTTGCAATCGTTTTTAATTAATTTTTGTTTAACCTTACTTTTAGACCAGCTGAATCTTAAAGCAGAAGGCAGAGACTGGAATTTTTGATCGGGCAGTACATTCATTAACTTTGAAAACCTTCCATAAATAATTAATTACACAATACTGATCCAGCAGCTGCTTTTTTTTTCTTTTTGATGGAACGACATCAACAAACCGTGCCGAAATTGATTTGGAAGACCCCCAGGAATGATTTCGTAATATAGAAGAATTATCACTTATCCATGTAGTTTTACTGAGTTTGGGTGAAAAATGCATCAACATTCCTCTTCATTTTAACTTTATTCAGGTATTTGATCTGTATTTTAAGTCTTCTTATTTATTCAATACACAAAAATATTAAAAAAAACATAACCTTTTGTTTTATTTATTTTTGGGTAAATTTTATGAAAGGGGTACTAATTTTAGTCCTGCCTAGATTAAAATTAACACCCGTTTAGGTATAAAATTGTTTACATCAGCGACAGGCAAAAGCACTACGCGGCGTTTTTACTCTTACACCTACATGCTCTCACTCATTAAACAAAATAAAAAAAACACAATTTTTCTCCTCTCTTCTTGTTTAAAATATACTTAGAGAAATAATCAATTAAGAATTTTAATGTCAAATTCTTATTTAAGGGAATAACAAACCAATAACAAAATTGACCTAACAAGAAACCAGTTTTGATTTAATACTTTTTAGTTAAATAGTAAATAACGGATTAGTAACAAATTAGAAATAAACAATACATATTTAGGGTGTTCACGTTCTTATCCAATGCACTAAAAAAACTTAAAATATGCACTAAAAAAATGTGTGCAATAAAAATATTGGCCCGTACCATAGAAAAATTAAAAGTCTATTTTAACAAAAGTTTTATTTTAAATTTCAAATTTTCTATACATTTTTTGAAAGTCGATTTTAAAAACAAAAACAATTTGTATGGAAATAAAATTAAAAGCTCATTTTAAATTTAATTTATTTTCTTGTAGTAAGGCTGATTGTTTTCATACGAAAAACTTCTTAAAAAACAAAAAATAACGCCGGGATTAAATAGTAAAATTTAAAACAAGGTTTTTCAGAAAGAAATTATAAAATATAGAAAAAAAAATAATTTTTCTTATTTTCAAAATAAATTTTTAAAATTGAAAATAGTTTCAATTTGTGTTTTTGCTCATTTATGCCAAAATATGCAAAAATTTGCACTTAAAAGTTTAAAATCTGCAAAAAATATGCATTTAAAACCAAAATATGTAAATATATGCATTTTCACCAAAATATGCAAAAACAAATCGATGCCATTTTAACGCAAATTTCTTGATTCGAAAAGAAATCGAAAAAAACATGCATTTTCATGGAAATCACATCACTAGTTATCAATCTGATGTAACTTTTCGTAAATACAATGAATATGTTTATTAAAAAATTCATAGTTTCCAGATGCAAACTAAGGTGGAGCAAATTTTCCATTTTACGAATTTTAAAATCGTCGGGGTTGAAATAGTTGGCTTTTAGGGTCAATATTAACAAGAGCCTACGGCAAGTACCAGTTTTAAACCCCGGTCTACCCGGTTAACCAGGGTTTCGGTCGACCGGTCTTTTTTTAAAAAAAAAAAATTCCCTTTTCCACCATTTTTAAGAACAATTCAAGAGTCGAAACTGAAATATTATGTAAAGAGTGTAATAATGTAATAAGGGTGTAATTTTTACAAAACTTAAGAACAATTTCGTCATTTGTTTTTACTAAAAAAGAAAAATGTCGATATCTTGAAAACTAAAATACTATAGACCAGCGACAGGCAAAAGCACTACGCGGCGTTTTTGCTCTCACACCTACATGCTCTCACATATTAAAAAATAAACAAAAAACCACAATTTTCTCCTCTTTTCTTGTTTAAAATATACTTGAAAAAATAATCAGAAAGAATTTGAATGCCAAATTTTTGTTTCAGAAACATTTTTTTGGTAAACCCGAATGCTTAGTTTGTCACTATTCACTAAATTTTACTTTGCTAAACATTTTGACCATTGTATTTTATTATATTTTTTATTTTTTGAATGGATAAATGTATTCTTATATTTACTATAAGTTTCTTTAAGTGCATTGAGTATGAGAGTGATACGTGTTACACACACAAAGACAAAACATGCTAGTATGTGTTTGCCTGTCGCTGGTTTACATTAATAAGACTATTTGGGAATTATTTTAACACCAAAAAATAGGTTAAAAATCCACTCTCTCACTCTCTTTTTATCTCTTTAAAAGTACACTTTTAAAGGAATAAATTTAATTCTTTTTGTCTTTGATATATATACACACCAGCTAGGAATTAAAATTAACCCAAAACTTTTTACTGTGTGGAGTTTAGTGTGTTGATTTCGAATTTGTTTTCCAATTTTTTTGATCAGCTCGCGTTCGCAAGCAAATCGCTGTTAAAAACTCTAATGATTTTTATCAACTTTTCTTTCACTAATTTAAGAGCCTTAGTTTTAAACATGAACTTAACTAAATTGGACTGGAGGATTCCAAATTGGTATTAACTTTTTTCTGGTAGCTTTAGTTTTCGAGTTATACCACGTTATAACGCAAATAAATTTCAAAAAATCGTTCTCACACACCTTTTTCAAGCAAGTTTAGGTCGTGTTAAAATCGTGACCAAATCGGCAAATGACATTTAACTCCTCTTTATTTTAAGCTTTAAAAATCGTTAACACGAATATCCTAGCTGATCCTGTTTTCGAGTTATTGCTAAATAATTACACTGTTCGACAACAAAAATTCCCAATGAAATATCTAAGACGGTATTTATACACAGCCTTTTTTTGCTTGCAATAAATTCTTGCAACTTTTTTTTCGTAGGCAAACGGGGGTGAAAAGAAAACTGGGTAGAAAAAAAATCACGAATTCTGTTTTCCTTCTTCTATGCTTCTCACCCCCGATTGCCATCAAAAAAAAAACTCAGATAAAAAAGGCGTGCATGAAAAAACGCTGTGTGTAAATACCGTCTGATTCTTATAGATTTTGCTCTCCTGAATCCAAATCTGCTACCCAATTTTTTCTAGCACGTAAAAAACTAGAGTCCGACCGAATATTCGGTTTCGGTCTCGGTTTCGGCCGAATAATGGGGTTTCGGCCTCTATTCGGTATTCGGCAAAATTTTGGCCGAATATTAGCCGAAACCGAAACTTTTTGGTATTTTAAAAAATATGTAAAAAAGTCGCTGAATTTTTTGATTTCGTATTTCATTACACTTGTTTCAGTTCAAGTGAAGAAAATGTTACAAGTTTATGCAATAAATATAAAACTGTTTCAGTTCAAAAATTATTTTCTCCTAGTCTACAAACAAAATAATATAGTAGTATTATATAATTTTTTTGTAAGTTTTTTAAAAAACATATATTTTTTTCAAAAATACAACAATTCCTATGGTTTAAAAGCATTATATGCTGTATATTTATCTTTAACAACATTTTAATAATTTTATTCCTGCCAGGCGGTATTTTTTTTTTTAAGTTTCGGTTTCGGCCGAATATTACTTTCTCGGCCGAATATTGGGTTCGGTTTCGGTTCGGCCTTGAAAAGTGGTTTCGGTCGGACTCTCCAAAAAACTAATGATTTCGCAATTTTGATGGTCCACTGTTACAGATTCTTCCAAAACTAGCACTTGATTTCATATAAAATTGATCTCCTGATTCCAAAACTGCAATTCAAATTTTTCTAGCATATTCCATTTTTGAGATATTCACGTTTGCAAAATTTTTACACGCGAAAACCTAGAAGGCGAATGTATCGAGAACGGAACATGCTAGAAAAATTTGGATTTGCAGTTTTAGAATCAGAAGGTCCAATTTATATGAAATCAAATCCTATTTGTTGGAAATAAAGTAACAGTGGACCCCTAAAAGTGTAAAATTATTGGGTTTTTGACTTTTTAACAGCAATTATCTCAAAAACGGTATGTGCTAGAAAAAATTGGATGAGAGATTGGATTCAGGTGAGCAAAATCTAAAAGAATCAGTTGGATATTCCACTGGGAAGTTTTTGTTGTCGAACAGTGTAGTTATTTAGCAATAACTCAACCTCGAATTCTGGCAAAGTGATAACCATGCTCAGTGGACAGATTAAAAAGAGCATAATGACAAGTTTTAAATTTTATTTAAGCGTAATTTCTCAAAAACTAAAGATGACTTAAAAAAGAAAGAGCATTTTTGAAATCAACATAACCTACGTACCAAAAATCATCGTTCAATTTTTTTAATTCAAGGCCATGTTGGTAAATATGGACTCACAAACATGCCAAAAATAACCTTTTTCGATGTGTCCTTACGCTATATCTTCAAAACTAGAGCTAATCCAAAAAACGGTTGCCAAATTTGAAAACAGCGTACCACAATTACCTAAAATTAGCTACCAAAACCCGTGCAAAAACAAGTGTTGTACAGTGTAATCAATTGTATTTTAGAACTTATTAATTGTATTTCAGAAATTTTTAATTTGTATTTCAGAAAATATCTATTGTGTTTCAGAAATTATCTATTGTTTGTATTCGATCTTCAAATTACACTGTGCAACAAATTTGCGGTCGGAAAATTTTTACAAACCTGGAAAATTTTTACAAACCTGCCCTACACAAGAGAAGGGGAACCCGTTCCCAAAAAAATCATAAACAAATTTAAACGTTTAAATTTCAGATAATTATTTTTAAGTAGAGGAAAGTTTCGTCAACAAAATCTAACTATCAAATTTCTGGTAAGAAATGGGTAAAAGTTGCTATTAACATTATTGAGCTCAGAAAAAGATTTGACTTACAAGGGAAGTCTTCCTAGTGCTACCCTCCCCATGGAGTTGGTTTTATTTTGCAGTGCAGGAAAAATAAGGGACACATATTTTTTAAGTGGTTCAAATTCATATTTGGGGATACAAATTAGGACATTTTAAGAAAAATTTTATAAAATATTGTACTCAATTCGGGAGTACTCTTTCACCATTCACCTATTTTTTTATCCTTTCGAATTTAAAGATTTTTATATTTTTTGCTTGTAATTATTGAATACATTAACTAGATCTTCAATTGCAATAAAAATAAAAATTTTTAAAAATTAGGTGATTTCTCCGATTTTTGATTTATTTTTTTTAGCTTTTAAACTCATGATTTAAAAAGAAAATTGTGTACAACTTCTTTCTGTAGTCCTTAAATATAAAAACCCTGAAAATTCCTTAATGGTCCATTTAATTTTCTACCTGTTTTTCTAAAAACTCACACAATCTTACTAAAACATACCCACATTTCCAGTATTATTTAAAGAAAATATATACATTCTATACTTTTTAATTATAATGCAGTACACAGTAAAAAGTTTTGGGTTAAATTTAAAACCTATCGGAACATATTTTAAACCACATTGGAATTAAATTGAAAGTTAAATCCGAAATGGTTTATATGTTAAACCATATAGGAATTAAAAATTTGTTTTTCTTTATGTTATTTCTTTTAGTTTTATTTTAATGCCAAAAAATAATTAAATTTCTCTCTTAAAAAACTAATAAAAAATAAACGTCAAACGTCATCAACAATTGTATTTCATCAAGTTTAAAATAAACACTGAACAAGGAATTGAAAACAGCTGTTGTATTGAGTGAGCAAAAAAAATTATTCATTCAATGAAAGTGTGGCAAAATGTTTGCAATGTACGGAAAAATAAAAATTTATAGATAATTTTATGTTATCAAAATTTGTGATCCAGAAAGTGAAGTTTTGATTCCGACCGGAATATAATTATCAAGTAAGTATTGACTACAAACGTTTGCAATCGTTTTTAATTAATTTTTGTTTAACCTTACTTTTAGACCAGCTGAATCTTAAAGCAGAAGGCAGAGACTGGAATTTTTGATCGGGCAGTACATTCATCAACTTTGAAAACCTTCCATAAATAATTAATTACACAATACTGATCCAGCAGCTGCTTTTGTTCCTTTTTGATGGAACGACATCAACAAACCGTGCCGAAATTGATTTGGAAGACCCCCAGGAATGATTTCGTAATATAGAAGAATTATCACTTATCCATGTAGTTTCACTGAGTTTGGGTGAAAAATGCATCAACATTCCTCTTCATTTTAACTTTATTCAGGTATTTGATCTGTATTTTAAGTCTTCTTATTTATTCAATACACAAAAATATTAAAAAAAACATAACCTTTTGTTTTATTAATTTTTGGGTAAATTTTATGAAAGGGGTACTAATTTAAGTCCTGCCTAGATTAAAATTAACACCCGTTTAGGTATACAATTGTTTACATTAATAAGACTATTTGGGAATTATTTTAACACCAAAAAAAAGGTTAAAAAGCCACTCTCTCACTCTCTTTTTATCTCTTTAAAAGTACACTTTTAAAGGAATAAATTTAATTCTTTTTGTCTTTGATATATATACACACCAGCTAGGAATTAAAATTAACCCAAAACTTTTTACTGTGTATAGTACATATTAGGACAACCATCTGCCAACCACTCCTTAAACTATGTGTAATTGTGTACATATATAAGTACATACATTTTTAAATATATATACAAATATGTATATTAGCGTGTCCCGAATATGAAACATTTTAGGGCATACCGCTAGAACGATACTCATTGAAAAGCTGATTACGGGAAAACAAAATGAAAATTTTGGAGGTCATCTTTAGGGCGCAAACAGCTCTTAAAGTTTGCATTCGTAGTGCATTTTCTCAAAATTATTTTTTTATTTTTAAAGTTTGATTATGTAGAGTATGTTGCCAAAAGTTTGATTATGTAGAGTACGTTGAGGAAAAAAAATAAAGGTTTCATGGAGCAATTTTGGTCAAGCACAACTTTTTTAAATTTTGAAATTGTGTTATTTATTTTACTTTTTAAGGTTTTTGCATTAAACGAATGGCACCAATTTTAAAAATAAAAAAATAAAAATTCTGACAAAATGCACTAAGAACGCAAATTTTATAAAATAAGAAAAAAAAATTTTCAAATCAAGCAGAAACAATCTCAAATTAAAAAGAAAACAGTGACAAAAGTCAACAAACTTTGTTTTTGCTTAATTTGAGAATGTTTATTTTTATTTTTAAAATGGGCGAATAAAAACTAACGTTTTAAAATCAAAGTTGTTTCATTTTCAATTTAAAGTTGAGAAATTATTGATTTAAGGTTGATATATTTTTATTTTTATGTTGTTCCCTACCATTTTATTTTATTTATTAAAACATTTTTTTTTTAATTTTAATATTAAACAATTTATTTAAAATAATAAAGAAATAGTATGCAGTTTTGTAGAAGATTTCTGATATTTTTTATGTGAAAACGTCTATGTAGCCTGGTAAAATGATAAACTCTGTTAGCAGACTATATTAACTGTGTTAAAAACTTAAATTACTTAAAACTTGCACATTATACTTAACTTGATTGAACTTAATTATTTTATTAATTTCCTTTCCGGGAATTGAATTTTAAAGTCCAGTTTATAATTCTCATCAATTATTTTTTCCATGACAACAACCAGAGAAGCCCTTTAACCAAAGAATAACAAAATTAAGTTAGTTAACAAAAAAACATATTAAAGTTTAAAACTTACCATCGCTTATAGATATTTAACATAAATTTATTTCTTTACAGATATAATTCATTATATCTTAGGGACTATTCCTTTTTTTAACAAAAATTACAATTTTTTTTTGCAAAAAGTAAGAAATGACGCAATATTTTTTTTTTATAATGAACATGTTCAAATTAAAAATGTTTTCATCTTAAAATTTGACATATGATTTTGAAATGTCAATTCACAACTAAAATTAAATTTGTTTGACATCAAATTGAAAATGAAACAATATAGTTTTTAGAATGAAAATTTGAATTGGCAATAACTCAAATTTGTAACGAGCTTTTACGACAGCATAATAAATACGAGATTATTCATTTTTAAATTAAGAGGTTAACAACTTCAAAACAAAAATATTTATTTTTAAATCAACATATTTCAATATAAATAATAAAATTTTTGGAAAATAATGTAGCATTTTTAAATTAAAAACGAAAATGTTTGATTTAAATATGCTTTTTTCCCTCAGTGTACGCACGGTGGTTGCGCTCTAAAGATGTTCTCCGAAATTTTTTTAAATTTCTATTTTCTAAAGAAATTCCAAAAATTCCTGATTTCGGGACACACTAATGTATATGTATTTTTAGTTACGGTTGCTATAGCTGCCAAATAAATGTACATGCGATAACAATATCGATTTTCTTTAAAAGTATAGAAAATAAAACAATGTCCTTTTAAAAAGAAATGATGAGTCACCAAATAATGCAGGCATTTTATTTGAGATTATAAGGATTATGAAGGTCATACATACTATATCCCTCTATCTCAAAAAATATATTTTTTAATTTCGCTTATTCTAGAGGTATTTAAAGATATTCTTTTTTCCACAATATTTATAAAAACCGACTTCTAAATCTCACATGAAGTTGGTTTTTATAATGTTGTGCCACATCGTTTATATGTAGGATAGAGGGTTTTGATATTAAGAAATGTTTAACATGTATTCATTAAAATGATGAAATTGAGGGTTTTGTTTTGTAAAGATTTTTCGCTAATTACAAAAATTTGCGTTATTTCGAAAATGGTCACAACGGTTAAAAAATATTTTCTAGATTTCTGATTAGCATGCAAAAATTACTCAGGGTATTCACTTAGAAATTTTTGACCCTTGCACCAGTGCAATATTGTAACCCTATTTTAAAAAAAAATTTTAATAAAATTTTTATTTTTCTATTACCTTTTATATAATGCGTCGTTGCAAGAAAAGATTCGCAATTTTTTTTATTTAGTAATACCATTGCTTCTATTCACAAAGAAACAGGCAAATAAAGTTTCAATTTTAATATTGCGAAATTTTGCAAGACTAAAATTTCTGACGTGAATTCGATTATTAAGAAAACATATTGCAAAATCGGGTTATTCAAAAAAAACATATTTTTTAAAAAAGTTCTGAGATAACAAAAAATATATATTGAAATCGATATCATAAATGGAAACTGTTTTACTAAATATTTTCACATTAAAAACTTATTTTCCTGAAAATGCGAGATAGAGGCTTTTAAATATAATCCCTAAATGTGATATTTACAATAATATTTATAAAAATAAAATTAAAATGGAAATTTATACTTATTTATGAGTAATAATTACATGCCTACATCATTTCAATGTGTCATTAATGTTCTTTAATAGCAAAATTCTAATTGTAAGTCTTCTATTAAAAATTAAAATCGTATTCTTAAACAGCGAATGTCTAGAAACTGTGGGTAAATTTGATGAACGTTTTTTTCAGATATCGCTAATTGGAATTTGCAAAAAATGGCGGTCAAGACATTAAAAAAATATAATTTTGTTTTCCTAGAACCTTTTATAGAGCTTGAAACAAATTTTTATATAACATAATTTTGAGACAAATCCGATTATTTTAACCCGTGGCGCCCTTAAATTTATGGCTTGTTTTTTTTTATAGAAGGATGATATGGGTTAAAATTGTCTGATTTGGCTAAAATTAAGTTCAAATTTAGGTTTTTGTCAAGCTTTATAAAATAGTAAATAAAAAATGGCTCCCGTTGATCAATGCATTGGTTTTTTTTTTTTAGAAAATTTCACGAAATGATTTAGCTCAAATTTAGTTTAAATGAAAGTTTGTCTCATGCTTTATAAACAGTCAATAAAAAAAATACATTTTTTTTAATTTTTTGAGCGTAGGAAAAACTGCTGTTTTGCAAATTTTTTGACAATATTCAATGGCAATATCCTGAAAACCTCTCGACCGATTTCAGAATTTTTATACCCTCCACTTAGTGAAAGAGGCTATATATAAGTTTGTCATTCCGTTTGTAACTCATCGAAATATCGGTCTGGGACCCCATAAAGTATATGGGGCATTCCATGTGAAATCGGACACTTTGAAAAACTTTTTTTTAGATTTTCCCAATATGTTTACAGTTTTTAGTACCCTCCCAGGAAAATTTTTTGGAACAAATTCCTGGTTCAATAGATTCTTGAATACATTCTACGGTAATCACAACAAAATTTTCTATGTAAAATTATTTTTCAAAAAAACTACTTGCTCTAAAAAACGATTGCTTTCGGGACAATTTCAAACAAAAATCATTGATTCTGGAATGTTAAGTAGAACCGGTTGCAGGGTAGTTTGATGCGTTCCGGAACCGATTATTTGGAACAGAAAATTTTGCTGGGCTTCGAAAACTCCTTCGTGGTAAATTTTCAGATTTTTTTGATGACCCGTTCAAAAGATATCGAATTTTTAAAAATTGGCAGTTTGTTCCTTTACTTAAACTTCTTTTAATCATAACTTCTTCAATAATGGTCCAAATTTCAAATTTTTTTTTTTTGAAAATTTTTGTGTTTTTAAATACTTTCTAATAAAAAATCCCAAAAAAATCTTAAAAGCGCTATAGTATGCGATTTTTAAGTTTTGAAATTTAAATCTAATTTTTGAAAATGTTTGTACTCTTCGATTTTTTTGAAATTTTTTTGTGTAAAACTTCTATCAATTCTACAAATTTTTTGCCCAGGAAGATCGTGGGATAACGATAATTACTATTTTTTAAAATTTTTTGAAAAAATTTTATTGTAATTTTCCAATCTTAAAATCATTTCTACTGCTCCAATGGTGCGTCATAGAGGGGTCCTTTATAAGACCGACCCCCATTAATTTTTACGTCTTAACATTTCTTTGGAACAAACTAATATCCTATCTCCAATTTCTAAGGGGGCTCCCACACAAAACGACATTTTTTAAAATTTGTTCCAACCGCTCTAACTGCCCAAATAGTGCCCTTAGAGCAACAAAATGTATGACCGACCCACAATATTTTTTTAGTACAAACATTTTCTCTGAACACACCTACCCTCTATCTTTAACTGTTAAGGCGGTCCCCATACAATTTTTTTTATTTTTTGTAAATTTGTTTTATTTAATCAGCTTCTACCGGTCCAATGGTGCGTCCGAGAGGGGTCATTAGTGAGACCGACCCCCATTTATTTTTACCCTACAACATTTTTTCAAAACATACCTACGCCCTATCTCCACTCCCTAAGTAGGCTCCCATACAAAATTACATTTTTATAAAATTTGCTCCAACTGTTATTTGTATGGGAGCCTACTTAGGGAGTGGAGATAGGGCGTAGGTATGTTTTGAAAAAATGTTGTAGGGTAAAAATAAATTGGGGTCGGTCTCAATAATGACCCCTCTCGGACGCACCATTGGACCGGTAGAAGCTGATTAAAAAAAACAAATTTACAAAAAATAAAAAAAATTGTATGGGGACCGCCTTAACAGTTAAAGATAGAGGGTAGGTGTGTTCAGAGAAAATGTTTGGACTAAAAAAATATTGTGGGTCGGTCATACATTTTGTTGCTCTAAGGGCACTATTTGGGCAGTTAGAGCGGTTGGAACAAATTTTAAAAAATATCGTTTTGTGTGGGAGCCCCCTTAGAAATTGGAGATATGGTATTAGTTTGTTCCAAAGAAATGTTAAGACGTAAAAATTAATGGGGGTCGGTCTTATAAAGGACCCCCTATGACGCACCATTGGAGCAGTAGAAATGATTTTAAGATAGGAAAATTACAATAAAATTTTTTCAAAAAATTTTAAAAAATAGTAATAATCGTTATCCCGCGATCTTCCTGGGCAAAAAATTTGTAGAATTGATAGAAGTTTTACACAAAAAAATTTCAAAAAAATCGAAGAGTACAAACATTTTCAAAAATTAGATTTAAATTATAAAACTAAAAAATCGCATACTAGAGCGCTTTTAAGATTTTTTTGGGATTTTTTTTAGAAAGTATTTAAAAAAACAAAAATTTTGAAAAAAAAAATTTGAAATTTGGACCATTATTGAAGAAGTTATGATTAAAAGAAGTTTAAGTAAAGGAACAAACTACCAATTTTTAAAAATTCGATATCTTTTGAACGGGTCATCAAAAAAATCTGAAAATTTACTACGAAGGAGTTTTCGAAAGGTACTAAAAACTGTAAAAAAATTGGGAAAATCTAAAAAAAAAGTTTTTCAAAGTGTCCGATTTCACATGGAATGCCCCATATATATTCATGATTTTAAGACATTCTAGCGATGTCCGTCTGTCCGTCTGTCTGTCTGTGGAAAATGCTATCACGGACAAAATATTGCACAGAGATGACTGAAACATATATATTGGAAGTTCTCCCGAGAGCGATATAGGTTCAGCGGTTCAAAAGTTATGAACGAAAATGTAAGCACAGCTCAAAAATTTCAGTACATTCAACATAACCTAAAAATACAAAATGTTTTAATTCGGCTTCTGGTTTACATATGTGAACATAATTGAACACCAAATGGTATTTAAACAAGTAAGAACATATTTTTTGACAAAAAAAGAAAAAAATCGCGGATTTTTTTTTTACCAAAATTTTTTTTGCGGAAATTTTTTTTCAAAAGTAATTTCGTTTTAAATAAAGTTTTTTGCAATAATCTTTTTGAAATTGTGGAGGGTATCACTACACTCAGAAAATGATGTAAGTTACTACATGTTAGTTGTTTGTATATTTTACAGTAGTTAGTTGTTTTTAACTACAAAGTCAGTTGTTTTTGTATGAAAAATATCAAACAACTACTTCTGTTAGTTATTTTAAGTAGTTTTTTTGAATAACTAACAAAAAAGTACTGTGATATAGTAACAGTTATTTAAAGTAGTTAATAATTTTTTTATCTATGAAAAATTTTTTATCTATGAAAAACTTTGAAAAAATTTGGTCTTCAAATTTTTTTTCTGAAAAATTTTTTGAAAAAAAAAAAATTATTTATTGATTATTTTATTTTTACTACATTTAAGTTGTTTTGACTACAAATGTAAGTAGTTTTTACTACATAAGTCAGTTGCATTTTGTCAGTTAAAATAACTAACATTGTTAGTTGATTTAACTGAAGAAGTAGTTGACCCCAAAACAACTTACAAAGTAGTTATTTTAACTGACATTTTCAGTTGATTTTACTAACATAATTTTTTGAGTGTACATTCGGCAAGGCCGAATTTAACTTTTTTACTTGTTTTTTATCGCAAGATATTTATTTTTTCATTTTCAAAAATCCAAAATTTTGTTGGAAATTTTCCAAAAATCCAAAACTTTGATCAAAGGTCGTCACGTGTACAAATGATCGTATTTCAGATTAAGGCCCCTGTTCTGTCTTTCACAACTTTTCAATTCACATGAAAATTTCCGAATCACATGAAATCAAGTTTAGTGTTTTGTTGATAACGTATTTCAGATTAAGGCCTCTGTTCTGTCTTTCACAACTTTTCAATTCACATAAAAATTTCCGAATCACATGAAATCAAGTTTAGTGTTTTGTTGTTAACATTTTCATTCGAAGTTGAAATCGAATAATTAAAATTTAAAAAATTATAAGGAAAAAAGTGCATTCGTTTTACTTTCACCAAATTT
This sequence comes from Pegoplata infirma, assembly GCA_963921195.1. Classification (NCBI taxonomy): domain Eukaryota; kingdom Metazoa; phylum Arthropoda; class Insecta; order Diptera; family Anthomyiidae; genus Pegoplata; species Pegoplata infirma. Next base: position 38,494,811 of record OY992536.1, read on the forward strand.
TATTTATGTGAAACAAAACGAAAACAAGTAAGAAAATTATAGTCGGTCAAGACCGACCATATAATACCCTACACCAGAGTTTACCGGGAAATGGGTCCCAAGTTGAAACATGGACTGATTAGATCTATATTTTGTCAAATCTTTAATAAGTGTAAAAAGCACTCACAAATCAAATTTGAGTGGAATAGGCTTCTTTTTGTTGACAATAAACCGCGAAATTTTCACATGGGACCTAAGTAAAAAAATGGTCCGATGATAATCAGATTTGATAAGGTTATTAAAGTACGCGTTTAACATACACAAACAAAATTTTAGTTAAATATTTTCTATTTTTATGAAATTTGAGATATTTACGTGAAAATCGGGAAGGTGGTTTGTATGGGGGCTGCAAGAAGAACTGGTCCGATTTCTTTAAAATTCAGAATGGTGATTTGTGTGGATGAAACATGATTACCTGCCAAATTTTGAAAATATACCTATTAAAATGCGGTTATTAGAGTCATTTGAGCCACAACTAAAGAGGACCTTTGTATGGGGGCTAGGTCTAAATATGGACCGATTTTTTCCAATTTCAATAGGCTTCGTCCTTGGGCCAAAAGAGGCTTCAGTTTCAAGTTTCAAGTCAATTGATTAAATTGCTACCTGTATCGTGTTTACACCGTTTACATGGACAGAGAGACGGACGGACAGACGAACGGACATTGCTAAATCGTCTCAAAAAGTGATTCTAAGTCGATCGGTATACTTAAAAGTGGGTTTAGGACCAGTTTTTCGGGTAGTTACAAACTTCAGCACAAACTGATTATACCCTGTACCACAGTGTGGTCTAGGGTATATAAAAGAAATTCGGATGTGAAATCTAGAACACCAAAAAAATTCGGAAATTTTCATTTCCACATTTTTTATGTGAATTACTTTTTTTGGAACAGCGGCCTAAGTTTAAGTGAAAGATAGTCTCAAGCTTCATGAAAAGGGTAAGAGAAAGAAATTTTGAGATTTGTTTTTAAAAATTTCATAAACTTAGGAAAAACGCTTTTTCAAATTTTAAAAATTCTAAAATATTTTTTTTTATAATCACGTTCAGCGCATTAAAATTAATAAACATGATGAGTCGCAAGCACAGACCATATAGACATGCAACACGAGTGCTTATTTTAGTACTTTCAATATGGACGCATACAAAATACTACTAAATTTACTTCTCTGCCTAGAATACGTGTGCCTGTTCGTGTGAGCTTTTGCATCTGTATTTTCGTTGTTTGTTTACGTTTTGTATGAAACGTCAAAAGTTACACGCGCGTGCCGTCACTAATACATACACATATGCGAAACTTGTTCGTTTCACCCCTATGGTCGCAAGACATATTTTTATACCCTCCACTTAGTGATAGAGGCAGTGACGGTTCGTGAAGTTGTCACTGGGTGTTCTCTATTTATAAAAACAGAAAATTTAAGTATAAAATTCATGTTTTCATGGACCTAACGCATTCCCGAGTTAGGTAAAGATGGGATGTTACTAGTTTTGTACATTTTTTAATGAGATGCAGCCTAAATTCTATTTTATTGTAATTTTATTGCCTCACCACATCGACAATTAACAAAAAGCATTATTTCGCAAATAAATGGAGTACAAAAATTTATTTTGGATGCATGTCAATAAAAAAAATTAAAACTGAGGCTTTGTCTATCACGGGAACGTGTTACGTCCAGAAAAACATATTTTATATACATAAATTTTATATTTTAAGGCCTTTATTCATAATACTTAAAGTGTACTTAAAGTAGGTTTATTTGACAAATATTCATGCAATATCAGTCAAATAAACCTACATTAGATTTAATTTACTCATTATGAATAGCCCAGTAAATAAGTAGAGAACACCCAGTGACAATTTCACGGACCGTCACTGGATAGAGGGTATATATAAGTTTGTCATTCCGTTTGTAACTCATCGAAATATCGATCTGGGACCCCATAAAGTATATATATTCATGATGCCCGATCGATTTTAAGACATTCTAGCGATGTCCGTCTGTCTGTCTGTGGAAAATGCTCTCGCGGACAAAATATTGCACAGAGATGACTGATACTTAACATATTTATTGGAAGTTCTCCCGAGAAGTTTGGTATTGCATTTGAGCGATATCGGTTCAGCGGTTCAAAAGTTATGAACGAAAATGTAAGCACACCTCAACAATTTCAGTACATTCAACATAACCTAAAAATACAAAATGCTTTAATTCGGCTTCTGGTTGACATATGTGAACATAATTAAACACCAAATGGTATTTAAACAAGTACGAACATATTTTTTGACAAAAAAAAGAAAAAAATTGCAGATTTTTTTTTAACAAAATTTTTTTTCGCGGAATTTTTTTTTTCAAAAGTAATTTCGTTTTAAATAAAGTTTTTTGCAATAATCTTTTTGAAATTGTGGGGGGTATCACTACATTCGGCAAGGCCGAATTTAACTTTTTTACTTGTTTTTTATTATTTTTTTTGTAAAAAATACGAAACTTTGATTGCCGTGGGCCACATAATTTTTAGGTCTAGGAGAATAAAAATTTGCCTGGAGTTAAGTATTAAGAAAATTATATATTTATAATAGTCAATTTTAAATTTAGCATATCTTTTAAATTTGATTATGAGCAACTTTGATTTAAACATAAAACATATTCAAATAAATGTCAGTGTTAATTACTAAAAAGATTACTTTTTGGGGTAAAAGGCAAAAAAGTAGTTACCTCCAATGACATCGCTTAGTAAAAGTAATGAACATTGAAATTGGGAAGTAACGACTTTATCATATTTGGAGATTTTGCTGGGTATACTTATTTTCTTTTCAAGAAATATCGTGGGCAGTCTTACTCAAGTCTCATACAAATATTAAATTTGTTTAAGCAGTATGACAACACTTTTTTTCTACACCTACAAAACTATTACTTTAAATTTTTTTGTACAAATTTTTTTTTTTAGTTTACTTCCAAACGTACATATGGCGTTTAAAATCACGCTGTGCATATCGTCATTGTCGCTGTAAACAAGTGCTTAATTTGGAGAACCCACAACCATCTAAAATGAAAAACACGTCATGTATTAGGAAAACTGGTTTTGGAATTTAAGTGCCATAATTTACTCTTGAGTTATTTTTTTATATATACATATGAAAAAAAAGAAAGAAAACTTTAAAGCGTTATGTTTTTGGCATTTCTCTGCATTTACTCTGCTATGGATGGAAATTTTTTAAAAAAATTATTGCATAAAACTAAGTTTTATTTAAATTATTTTTAATTTTGTATGTTGGAATCATGTTTGCGTTAGATTTTAGTGGAGTTTTTTTAATAAACAAAAACATGTGCGATTAAAAAAAAAAATATTTAAAAAAACATTGCTCTCTTATTTTAAGTAATTGGGTGGTTTAAAGGTAGAGTTGTCAAAACCGGTTTCCGAATTATTCGAAAAACCGGTTTTTTTCGCTTTTTCCCGGTTTTTCCAAGCCGGTTTTTGAAAACCGGTTGTTTTCTAGATATTCGAAAAACCGGTTTTTTGTGTCGAATTATTCGACATTTTCGAATATATAATACTTAATTTTTTGTCATCATTTGTTACAAATTTTGTAAAATACAACTCTGTATTTGAAATTTTGTTTCTTAAGGTACCTACAGACGACGCAATATTATGTACAATATTCAATTATATTGATGGTGTGTGGGTAATATTGACGATTGTACAATGGTCAATCATACCCACACACCATCAATATAATTGAATATTGTACATAATATTGCGTCGTCTGTAGGTACCTTTAATTCAGTAATAAATAAGAAGGTTAAAAGCAGAGCTATAGCGTAGGGAGCAAATGGCGTTTGAAAAAGTAGTAAACAAAAACCATATGGTATTGTGTAAGAAATTTTATCACAAATCTAAATCTGAGCGAAATGGAAGATACCAGTTATACAGTAAGAATGCAGATTGCTTTTTGTCTCTCTTTGCTTTACGTTTAAACTTTAGTGTGGTATTACCAGATTTTTCCAATTATTTTTGGTGATGCCAGATCTACAAAACTGTCGATTCCTTACTCTATAACTCTGGTTAAAAGACGCGGTTGTGAAGAAACACTAACAAGAAAAATTTTGTGTTTTAAATGTATTTTTTAAATGTTTTTAAGTCCTTATTGTACTGATTAAAAGTACATAGTTCCATTTTATAGTGACAGACCCTATAATTTCTATTACTATAAATTAAAAACATTTTATTAACTCGCATAAAAAATATGTATATTTTGTTGTTTTAAGCTTTGAATTTGATTTATTTAATAAGAATGAATTGTGTACAATTATTTTTTCTCTTTTTTTTGTTAAAAACAAATTAAAACCTATTTATTTAATGTTTTTAACAATTTTTATTAAAAAACCGAAAAAACCGGTTATTCGAACCGGTTTTCAAATAAAAAAACCGAAAACCGGTTTTTAAAAAACGGCGGTTTTTTAACTATTCGAAAACCGGTTTTTAAAATATGCCGAATAGTTGACAACTCTATTTAAAGGTCATAATTATAAATAATGAAGTCATAAAAATACAAATTGTAAAACTTTAAATAGTATTTTATTTATTTTTTTAAGCCTTCCATTTCTTTTCTGAAGTGAGGTGTTTGTGGGAGTGCTAATTTAATTGTTAAAGTAATCATTTTGAATATTCTCCGGAAGAAAAATCCTAACTCCTGATCCAATCGAACCTTATATCAAAATTTGTATAAATAAGTTAAATTAAATGTAACTCTATTTTATAACGGGAATTAAGTAATCCTACCTAAGCTAGAAAAACAGTTTCGGTCATTAATTAGAAAAACTATGTACATACTTAATTTTCTTATCATATACTTTTTTGAAATAATTTCACTATCATAAATTTAAATAAATTAACTTAATCTTAGATTTTTTGTTTTGATGCCATTTATATTCTGTTAATTTAAATTTAAAAAAAAAAATCAAATGAAAAATGTATGCCCATTGCTTTATTGAAGAATTACCATAATAACGTTTTTTTTTTTTAATTTATTTCCGGTTTCAGTTAGTCGTACTTTTTATGTATGGCAATGATATAATTAATAGTTTATCTGGCAATGCTTCATTAAATCTTATATTTAAATGTTGGTAGCACTGCTCTATTTCCAACATATTATAGAGTTACCAGACTTTGAAAATAGTTAACATCATATTTTGACAATAGCGGTTATTTTTGAATTGTTTTTCAAAAAATGTGTTTAAATAAAATAGATACAAAAATACAAAGAATGTGTAAGTTTTTGTGATAAAGGGTATATGACACTAGCATTTTTTGTATTGAATTGATATTGGCGGCAATTTAAATCACATTAGAGAACAGCACTACCGGGGTCGGTAATGATGTTTACTAATGTGATTAGATTGCTGTCAATATCAATCCAATACAAAAAAATGCTAGTGTAATTTATGTATAATTCAACATAATAAAGTGTGTTCGATAACTTAATTCGGTAACTTACCAAAGTTTTTAAAATAAAAATTTATGTAATTATGCAAAACTAACTTTGTGTATCAAAACACTATTATCCATTTAGTTCTGATATGTTCATTAGGGTGGCAGCTATTTTGCAAAACTTCGAATTTGAATGAGTGCACCCCTAATTCTTATTACATTTGGTCTAAAAATGCTATGCTAAAAATTTCAGCCAAATCGGACAACGTTAACACGAGGCTCATCGAGGTCAAAGGTCAAAGGTCAAAAAATAGCCATATTTTGATTAAAAACATTAAATAAATGGTGTTGTTTTTTGAATATATTGTTAAAAAGTGGTACATGACACAAACAACATAAATGCAAGTTATAGTGTTGCCATAACTTAAGCTGTGATATTTAAAATTAATATGTGTTTAAAAATTAAATTTATGTTTTATGTTTTTATGTTCCTTGTTATATGTAAAACTTTTTAATTTTAATGTGATAAAATTCATATTACAATCCCTTGAAAAAGTCGACAAACAATCGACGAAACGTCGGGAACAAAAATTGTAATTAAAAATTGATTTTTATTTACATTGAGGAAATTTAGGCCCTATTAGCTTGACTAAAACAATCAGTAAATTCATCACTCTGGCCAAAAAAACTACAACAATATGGTACACGAGTTGTTTTTAGTATAAGAAGATAAATTAAAAATTTTTGGGTTTTCAAAAATTAACCCTTGTAAGTCTTTCGGGGTCAAAATGACCCAATTTTCACAAAATGACCCCTAAAACACGAAAATCAGCCCCAATTTTCTAAATTTATTGAAGTAAACCAATGTAAACCCATATTTATATTCTATTCTATCATAAATACTCAGATATGAAATTCTGTCTTTCTAGGATGGCATTCACCCGTTTCACGGTAAGGCCAAAAATATGCATTTTATTTGGCGTGATTCTCAAAACTGATATTTTGGTTTTTTCAAAATTTTCTTAAACAAAATTAGGAAAAATGCTGAAAAAACCACAGAATCTTATAAAATATATGTTAACATATAAAAAAAAAATTTTTTGGGGGATATCCCTCGGATAGTTTGTCGGGGGCATCGATTTAAACTCAGCGGATTTCGAGGAAAATGCCTTTTTTGCCCACAATTTATTCAATATGGAAAAAATTTGGTAAATATTTTAAAATTTGACAAAGTCAGGGCCATTAATTATTAAAAACTATGTAAGACATTAACCCTTAACGTTTTAGGAAAATGGAATAATATTAACCAGGTTTTTATTCGTGTCAAAGGTCAAATTTAGGGATATTTGGATTTTTTTTAGAAAAAGGCATCTAAATATGAAATTTTTATTGCGATTTTTTATAAAACTTGGTATAATTATTGTACGAGCTCAGAAAAATAATTATTTAATTTTTTTAAAATTAACCCATATATGAACATGGGGTCAAAATGGCCCAGCACATTAAAATTTCTTTATATAGATTTTTATATTTTCTCTCGATTTTTATAAAACTTGTTATGATTATGTGCGAGGTCAGAAAATTAATTATTTGATTTTTTAATTAACCCATAAATGAACATGGGGTCAAAATGGCCTAGCAAGTTAAAAATTCTTAATATATATTTTTTTATTTTTTCTATTTCTATAAAACTTGTTATAATTTTTATGCGACGTCTGAAAAAATAATTATTTGATTTTCGTAAATTAACCTATAAACGAACAAGGGGTCAAAATGACCCAGCACGAAAAATTCTTAATATATATTTTTTTATTTCTATATAAAATTTCTATATTTCTTGGTATAAACATTGTGCAAGGTCAGAAAACTAATTATTTGATTTTTTTAATTAACCCATAAATGAACATGAACATATTAAGAATTTTTACGTGCTGGGCCATTTTGACCCCATGTTCATTAGTTTTCTTTCTAATAATTAGTTTTCTGACCTCGCACATAACCATAACAAGTTTTATAAAAATCGAAAGAAAATATAAAAATCTATATAAAGAAATTTTAATGTGCTGGGCCATTTTGACCCCATGTTCATTAATGGGTTAATTTTAAAAAAAATTAAATATTAATTTTCTGAGCTCGTACAATAATTATACCAAGTTTTATAAAAAATCGCAATAAAAATTTCATATTTAGATGCCTTTTTCTAAAAAAAATCCAAATATCCCTAAATTTGACCTTTGACCCGAATAAAAACCGGGTTAATATTATTCCATTTTCCTAAAACGTTAAGGGTTAATGTCTAACATAGTTTTTAATAATTAATGGCCCTGACTTTGTCAAATTTTAAAATATTTACCAATTTTTTTCCATATTGAATAAATTGTGGGCAAAAAAGGCATTTTCCTCGAAATCCGCTGAGTTTAAATCGATGCCCCCGACAAACTATCCGAGGGATATCCCCCAAAAAAATTTTTTTTTATATGTTAACATATATTTTATAAGATTCTGTGTTTTTTTCAGCATTTTTCCTAATTTTGTTTAAGAAAATTTTGAAAAAACCAAAATATCAGTTTTGAGAATCACGCCAAATAAAATGCATATTTTTGGCCTTACCGTGAAACGGGTGAATGCCATCCTAGAAAGACAGTATTTCATATCTGAGTATTTATGATAGAATAGAATATAAATATGGGTTTACATTGGTTTACTTCAATAAATTTAGAAAATTGGGGCTGATTTTCGTGTTTTAGGGGTCATTTTGTGAAAATTGGGTCATTTTGACCCCGAAAGACTTACAAGGGTTAATTTTTGAAAACCCAAAAATTTTTAATTTATCTTCTTATACTAAAAACAACTCGTGTACCACTTTTTAACAATATATTCAAAAAACAACACCATTTATTTAATGTTTTTAATCAAAATATGGCTATTTTTTGACCTTTGACCTTTGACCTCGATGAGCCTCGTGTTAACGTTGTCCGATTTGGCTGAAATTTTTAGCATAGCATTTTTAGACCAAATGTAATAAAAATTAGGGGTGCAATCATTCAAATTCGAAGTTTTGCAAAATAGCTGCCACCCTAATGTTCATGTAAATATTAAAACACTATTATCCATTTAGTTCTGTTACACACAAAAAAAAACTTGTCAAATTACTAGAAAAAGTCTCGTAATTCCATTTTACCAATATTTGACAGTTTTCCTTGTTTTTTAACAAAAAATTTTCGATCGAAATTTAATTTTTTTTATAATTTTACAGTTTTTCTTGTAATTTTACAAATTTCCAAAGTTTTTTTACAAAAAAAAAAAAAATCTAGTAAATTTACGAGAATTTCTTGTAAACACATTTTAGGATTTTTATACCCTACACTTACAATTAGTGATAGAGGGTATATATAAGTTTGTCATTGCTTTTGTAACTCATGGAAATATCGGTCTGGGACCCAATAAATTGATCAGTGATCGATTTCAAGCAGAGACCATAACTGTTATGAGATTTATTAAAAAAAAGTCAAATTTTACTGTTCGAAAATATTTTTTCAAATAAAAATTAAAAATAAAGCTACGTTCACAATGTCGGAGTCAATCTACTCTCAATCACAGATTGAAATGTTAACTGTTCAAAATGTAGAGTGGAGTTCTGTCACATAGTATTTGTCATTTTACTTACCTGTTTCATAATTTAACGAAATTTTGCCATTAAATGTTGTGGACTTTTTTCAGTAATTGAAATTTTAAAGTTTTTGAATATTTTTTTTCCAAATATCATGAAAATTCTTCATATTTGTTTTGTCTTTTATTTTTTTCTTAATGACATTTTAAGAGTTGCCACTTTCAGAGGTGTATTTTTTTTCTGTTAACAGTTAACATAGCTCTGTTAACTCAGATTGGAAACTCCAGAGTAGAACATGTTTGACTCTGGAGTGGATTGAAAAAGGATAGTCAAATTCAAAAATATGAAAGTGCAACAGGGAAAGATATAAAATTTTCCACAGATTGGAGTACTCCAACATTGTGAATGCGGCTTAACAGTTTGAATTGATTTACTATATAAATATCTGTTCAAAATAATAGAAATAAAAAACGTTAATTTTTTATAACTGTTATTAAAAACTCTTTCCCCTAGTTTCTGTATGACGAACGAACGACGTCATACAGATGTATTTTGTTATTGTAACAAAAACAAAATACATGTAAAGGCATAATTACTTGAGCGAATACGGTTCGGAGACGTGTCAGCAGTGAAGCAAGCCGATGCAAAATTTTCGGCGGCGGCTGAAGAGCAAAAATTTTCGGCGGCGGCGGCGTTTCGGCTGCGCGCCGCGCTTTTTTTAGAACAGCGCGGCTGAAAAAAAAATTCCGCTGCGCCGCTATTGTATAGTATAAAACGGTTTAAATCTAGGCATATTAATCACGATACCCTACCGAACAAGTGGTCGATATAACATTCAGCATAGATGGGGGACCAATTAATGGTTTAATTACCATTTTATTGGAGTTATGGTAACAAGTAAGAAAATTATAGTGGGTCAAGACCGACCTTATACCCTACACCAGTGTTTTCCGGAAAATGTGTCCGAAGTCAAAACATGAACCGATTGGATCTATATTTTGTGACATCTTTAATTAGTGCACAAACTTAATTTGAGTCCAAGAATGGTCTAATTACACCGCTCAACAACAATCTTTTTTCGGTTTGCAATCTTAGTTTTTAGTTTAGATATCGCCATTTTATGTTTAAAAAAAAAAAATTCTCAAATTTTAAAAAATTTACTAAAGTAGTGAAAAAAACTTTCTTAAATCTAAGAAGATAAATATGATAAACAAATGGGTAGAAAATTTCAAAACTTTTCTAAATTTCTAAACTTTTAGTTAAATTTTACTTAATTGTGGTAAAATTTATGAACTATTTTGAAGAAAATTGTATCCCAAAATTAAGTTAGCTCTTTTGTTAGTGTGGGGACAACAAGTAGAAATGGTCAGGTTTCTTTATAATTTGGAAACATTCCAAATATATGATTACAAAATATGTTTTTTTTGGGGTATTTATTTAATCACATGCCAAATTTCGAAAGGATACCTGTTAAATTACGGGTATAAAAGTAATGTTAGCCAAATTTGGGGGCGTTTGTATGGGGGCTAGGTCAAAACATGGACCGATTATTTTTTTTAATTTCAAGAGGCTTCTTCCTTGGGAAAAAGGAAGCATAAATTTAATTTCAGTCAAATCAATTGATTGTTGCGACTTGTATCGTGCTCACTATGTTTACATGGACGGAAATAGCTAAATCGACCCAGAAAGTGATTCTAAATCGATCGCTATACTTGAAGTTTGGTTTAGGACCAATATTTCGGATAGTTACAAACATTAAGCCAAACACACAATACCCTGTACTTGAGATGGGCACATGAGCAGATTTGTGCGTGATTCACGCTTGAGTGTGACTGAAACTCAATTTTACTCAAGTGGTTGTGAGTGAGTGGAAAAAAAATTGCGTGAGTGAGTTTGCTGAGTCATTTTTTTGCGTGCTTTATTTTTTCTTTATATTTTCTTTCATTCCAAAAAAAACTATTTTTTTTTTTATAAAAAAAGGTTCGTGAGTGTAAGTGAAGTTTGTGTGAGTACTCGTGAGTGTGAGTCAAAAGTCACTCACGCGACCATCTGTACCCTGTACCATAGAGTGGTAAGCGTATCTAGGCCATTATTCTGGGGTGGGCAAAAAATGGCTAATCTCGAGAAGGCGATTTGATACAATTTTTTGGTGTCAGATTCGTTTTTAGGAGGCAAACATTTTTAGGAAATGTGATTTAATATTTTTTTTAATTTGACCAAAAAAATCATAAAAATTGGTACGAACAATTGTATGAAAAAATATTCAAATTTGGTTCAATATTTTGACTTCTTTTGCAAATATTTCAGGATATACTTAATGGATTTTAGATTTTCTTTTTATTGGAGTGTCTACTTAACACATCTGTTTTAAACAGGAAATTTCTTGCAAACTTCGGATACTTATAAGGATATAACCATAAAAAGGATATTTTGAACTTCCTTAACGTCCTGATGGTTTTCTTGATCGTACCGATTCCGGATTTCTTGCAAAAGTTAGGTAATTTAATTGGGAATTTTAATAAAAAAGATATAAATAACTTTTACATAAACTTTTCAAATATTAAAACATTTTCGGATTTTGCGTAAGATTTTGCATTGAAAATAAATGCAAAGTGCCGTAGATCGCAAAATTTTTTTTAATTTGTAAACAAGAGTTATTATTTCTCAGAAATAATAAGGACTCAAACCGAACTAATATACCAATTAAATTATAAAATATAAAGCCCAACAATACAAAACACAACCCAGGCAGAAAAATACAAACGGGCCAACGTTGGAATGAAGTTGGCGGCGACGGTTCCAACGTTGGCGAAACTTACCCGTTTCTAAGTCTACGATGTCATTCCGAGGTTGAAATGATAACAGTGGCCAACGATAGCTCGACTTTTGTATTAACGTTGGGTTAACATTGATTTTACAAATTTACGACATTGGATTTAACTTTTGCATAGGGATTTATTAAAAATCTCGATGTAGTGCTTCTTAGTTGCCATTTTGTACAAATTGGTTGAAAATGCAACTACTTAAGTGTTCACTTAGATGAAAGAGTTGAGGTCTATGTAAATCGAAAAATTAAAAAATAAAAATGTTAAACTTTTAAATTATAATCTATAGTGTAGTGTTTTATGTAAACACAAAGTTGTTCCAACACAATATTTTTAGTAAAACTGTTTTACATTATACAATGTTGTATTTTTGGCTAGCCCGATACTGTACCAACACAAAATTTTTGGTACGGTTGGCAATTTCTGACTGGGAAATAAAACAGACAATTAAAATTCAGCAATCGCAATTAAATTTGAGAAAAGTTTAGTTAAAATTCAAATGAAATCTAGAAAAAAGTATTGAAACCTAGAAATTTCATTTGAAATTTGGAAAAGGCCAATAGTCATTCAGAAATTGTAATTCTCAATTAGTTTTTCTGAGAATGCGAACTTTTTAATTTCAGTTGTGATTTCTATATTTTAATTGGACTTTTTTGAATTCCAACATGACTTTTAGAAATTTTAATATCCAAATGGAACAAAATTGAGGAATATGCTCTTTTTAATTTCAAAACCGCCAAAATCGGCTGGAGTTTGAGCCGCCGATCAGCCGATGATATCGGCGGCGGCGCGGCTAGTGGAAAAATATCGGCTTAGCGACTCAGCCGTCAGCCGCGCCGACCGGCTTGCTTCACTGCGTGTCAGCTGATACGTTAGCTTGTATTAAAATAAATAGAAATAGGTACTTAAACGAATACGTGACGGTGCTGTAGCGGCCGAACCTAAAAAATTTAAATTTTCCGTACGTTTTACGTGTCAGCTGATTTTATTTTTTATTTTGTGTTGAAATTTTTTAATTTGTGTGGCAGAATTGAAAAATATATATAAATTAACGAAAAAAAGTGTTTTTCTGTAAATATAAATTAAAAAAAATCACAAATAACCACTTTTTAAAATAAAATTTGTAAATTAAAATACAACAGCCCGTCACGCGACAGCACCGCTACAGTAACGCTCAAGTGCCTAGGCCTTAAATTTTTGAGGTTCGTCATTCGTTCGTCATATAGAAACTGGGGGTTTGAGCCCTACAAAAATTGAAATATTAAAATAAAACAGCAATAAACGCACGCAGAAAAATCCTATTGATAGCTAATACTTCAATCATTGATTTAAAGATATAAATTTTGATTGACTTTTTTAAAAATACCCAGTCAGAAATTGCCAACCGTACCAAAAATTTTGTGTTGGTACAATATCGGGCTAGCCAAAAATACAACATTGTATAATGTAAAACCGTTTTACTAAAAATATTGTGTTGGCACAACTTTGTGTTAACATAAAACACTACACTATAGATTATAATTTAAAAGTTTAACATTTTTATTTCTTAAAAAAAGTTTTTGATTTACATAGACCTCAACTCTTTAATCTAAGTAAACACTTAAGTAGTTGCTTTTTCAACCAATTTGTACAAAATGGTAACTAAAAAGCCCTACATCGAGATTTTCAATCCATCCCTAAGCAAAAGTTAAATCCAATGTTGTAAATTTGTAAAATCAATGTTAACCCAACGTCAAAACAAAAGTCGAGCGATCGTTGGCCGCTGTTATCATTTCAACCTCGGAATGACGTCGTAGACTTAGAAACGGGTATGATTCGCCAACGTTGGTACCGTCGGCGCCAACTTCATTCCAACGTTGGCCCGTTTGTATTTTTCTGCCTGGGTAACTGTTATAACAGTTATTTACTCCAACAAATAAAAAGTAAAAGTTATTTTAAATTGTTTGAACAAAAAGTTTTTGATAACTGTTATTTTTTACTGTTATTGAAAAAATAAAATATAAAAGTTATTGCAAATTTAAACACGTATTTTGTATGTGAAAGGACTTCTAGAGATGTCTAGAAGTCCTTTCATATACAAAATACTTAGTTTAGACAACATTCGTTTCATGATTTTAAGACAAAAAGACACATATAACTGTTATATTTGGTATCTGATTTGAAGACATTCTAGCGATGTCCGTCTGTCTGTCTGTGGAAATGGTGATCACGGCCAAAATATTGCAAGGAGATGACTGAAATTTAACACATTTATTTAGTATTTAGTATTTTAGTATTTATTTATTTCATTTTCTATAACCTAGCCCATTGGCCATAATCGGTTACTAATTTCTACTTACTGTTCTTCCGAGCAGTTTGGTATTGCATTTGAGCGATATCGGTTCAAAAGTTATGAACGAAAATGTAAGGACCCCTCAAAAATTTTGGTGCATTCAACATAACCTAAAAATGCTTTTATTTGGCTACTGGTTGACATATGTGAACATAATTGAAAAGCGAAATCGCCAATTTTTTTTTGTGGTCGATTTTAAGACATTTTAGCGATGCCCGTTGTTTATTCGTCTGTCTGTCTGTGGAAATGGTGATCACGGCCAAAATATAACACGGAGATGACTTTAACTTAACATATTTATTGGACGTTCTTCCGAGCCGTTTGGTATTGCATTTGAGCGATATGGGTTCAGTGGTTCAAAAGCTATGAACAAAAATGTAAGGACACCTCAAAAATTTTGGTACATTCAACATAACCTAAAAATACAAAATGCTTTAATTCGGCTGCTGATTGACGTATGTGAACATATTGAACACCGAATGGTATTTAAACAAGTACAAACATACTTGTCGACAAAAAAAGAAAAAAATTGCGGATTTTTTTTTTGCGGAAATTTTTTTTCAAAAATTTTTTTTTTTTTTTTTCAAAAGTAATTTCCTTTTAAATAAAGTTTTTTGAAATAATCTTTTTGAAATTGTGGAGGGCAGCAATACATTCGGCAAGGCCGAATTTAACTTTTTTACTTGTTTCCTTACCCTTTCTTTCCTTTTTCCCTTTCTTTTTATACCCTACACCACTCTGTGATACAGGGTATAATGAGTTAGTGCTGATGTTTGTAACTACCCGAAATATTGGTCCTAGACACACCTTTAAGTATACCGATCGACTCAGAATTACTTTTTGAGTCGATTTAGCGATGTCCGTCCGTCCGACCGTCTGTCCATCTATCGGTTTAAGCGCGATACAGGTCGCAATTTTCGATCAATTGACTTGAAATTTAAGCTTCTTGTGGTCCAAGGACGAAGCCTATTGAAATTGGAAAAAATCGGTCCATGTTAAGACCTACCTCCCATACAAACGCCCCCTTTGAATTTCGCTTAAGAGCCTCTAATAACCGTATTATAATAGATATCGTTTTGAAATTAAACAGGCAATAATGTTTTGTATGCGCAAACCATCATACCAAATTCCAAAGGAATCGGGTCAGTCCTTCTGGTAGTCCCCATACAAACCACCCTCCCGATATTCACATAATTTCTTCAAAATTCATAAAAATGGAAATATTTGATAAACATTTTATTTTAAGGTTTTAAACGTGTACTTAAGTAACCTTATCAAATCAGAATATAATTGGACCATTTTTGGACTTAGTCCCTCCCCCATATACAAATTTGGACCGATATTCAGTTAAATCGGTCAATTGACAAAAAAATAAGCCAATTCCACTAAAATTTTACCTGTGTGTGTTTTCTACACTAAATAAAGATCTAACAACGACAGATTCAATCGTTCCATGTTTGGACTTGGGACCCATTTTCCGGGAAACACTGGTGTAGGGTGTTATATGGTTGGTCTTGACCGATTATAGCTTTCATATTTGTTTTTTTTTTTTAAATCGTTTTGGGGGGGGGCGGGTGTTTCATAATCCCACCCCCCCCCCTTGGATCCGAGCCTGACATATTTTTCTATTTATTTTTTTTTTTAAATTTTTAAAATCGAAAGAAAAACTTTCGAATTACAATTGATCTTTTTCGAATTACAATTGATCCCTTTTGAATTGCAATTGATCTTTGTTATTCCGTGTGTAACACATCGAAATATCGGTCGGGAAGTATATATAATATTGATCCATGATAGAATCTAAGACATTCTAGCGATGTCCGTCCGTCCGTTTGTAGAAATAACGATGCAGTCCAAACCAAAAGAGCCAGACCCCTGAAATTGAGCAAGAATATCTCTTATGTTACTGGTAAGGTTAAGTTCGAAGATGGGCAAAATTGGACCAGGGGGAAAAAAGTTCCCCCTTGAAGAACTAAAACGACCTTACGAGTTTTTTTTTCATTTTTGCTCAACAAATGTAACATTTGTATGCCATATTATGTTCAAAGTTCTGCGCTTGGGCCAAGGGGGTTAGAAAATTCAGGGGCGTGGTTATAGAAGTTAATTCAAAATAACGATAAAAAAGTATTATTTAAGCGTAAATATCATAAACAAAAATTTATAAACATATATAGCGGGAGTACAGGTGTCCCCCACCAAATTCGCCGACCCCCCCCCAAAAAAAAAGACGCCCCTGCGATTTATTTTTAATTTTAAACGTGTTGGAGGGTATAAAAGATTCGGCACAGCCGAATTTAACACTCTTACATGTTTGAGTTATACCAAATTCGCATTCATTTTTTTTAAACATGTTTAAGCACTTAAACATGTTTATGTTCCTTAAAAAGTTTAAATTAAAACATGTTTAAGTGGTTAACATGTTTAAAAAAATGAATGCGAATTTGGTATAACAGTTGATATTTTTCATATTAAAATTGAGATATTTAGAATTACAATTGATCTACTTTAAATTCCAATTGATCTTTTTCGAATTACAATTGACCTTTTTTGAATTACAACTGATCTTTTTCGAACTGCAATTGATCTTTTACGAATTACAATTGATTTATTTTAAGTTACAATTGATAATTTACGAATTACAATTGATTTTTTCAAATTACAACTGGAATTTTCGAATTACAAATAGAATTTTCGAATCACAAATAGAATCTTTGAATTACAAATGGAATCTTCGAATTAAAAATAGAATATTCCAATTACAATTGATATCTTTCGAATTACATCAGTAAATGGTGTAGTAGAATAAAAATTTGCCGGACACTTTGGAAATCATAAGTTGATGAAAACATGCCACTTTAATGGGGGTATACTCACTTCGTCATTCCGTGTTTAACGCATTGAAATATCGGTCAATGACCAGTGATCGATTTTAAAGCCATAATCAGTTTAGAAGTGAGGTAGTGAAGTAGTGAGGTAGAGCCTTATGTGATTTTTAATAAGAAAAAAGAGTGTAGATAATTTTAAAGTTTGTGTGTTCTTCATACGCATTGAATTTTTCCATAACACTAAAAAGTAGAGAGACGTAAACAAAATCTGTAGAGAATAGAATTTCTCTACCTCGCTCTACTTTTAATTCTTATGTCAAAATTCAATGTGTATGAAGAACACATAAATTTAAAAATTTTCTCTACTCTTTTTTCTTATTTAAAATCACATAAGGCTCTACCTCGCTACTTCACTACCTCACTTCTAAACTGATTATGGCTTAAGACATTGTAGCATGTCCGTCAGTCTGTTTAAGTTTGAAATTTGGCAAAATCGGACCAGGGGGAAAAGTTCCCCCTTGAAGAACTAAACCAACCTCTAAACAACGCCATTTTACTTTTGTTAAGCAAATGAATTATTTTTATGTCAAAAGAAGTTCTAAGTCCTGTACTTGGACTAGGGTTGCCAGATACTAGAAGTCTAGAAACTGGACAATCAAAAATTTTCAGCTGGATTTTGAAAAAGTAACTGGACCCATACATAATTTTTTTTTTTAATAATTTGAAAAAAAAAGATCAACCGATTTTCATATGTGAGATACATACATTTTTATTTTGGACTTAATCTCTATTTGCCACGGCAAAATGTGCCTTTTTTAAGCATCTCAAAATGCTGATGCTTAGCTCGTCATTGGACTGGGGATTGTTAGAGTATATTTTTTTTTTTAAATAACCCCACATAATTAAGTCCAAAGCGGTCAAATCTGGAAATCTAGAATGACAGTTAAAATTTCACGGACGTGCGAAGTCAAAAAAGGGCGACAACAACTGAACATCATTTGCAGATTTGACCCATCCAGACATATTTTTGTGGGGTTATTTTAAAATCAAAATGTACGCCAAGAATCCTTAAATCATCGACGAGCTCAAGGAAAACATTTGTGCCGAAATCAACGGTAGAGGCCGAAAAAATTATAAAAGATGTAAAAAAATCGGTGAAAATGCCGTAAAAAGAGCAAAATTTCCGTATCCAAAAGAGGCATTTATGTTATATTTATGATTAATGTTTTATTTTAAAAGTACTCCCAAAAAATTGTAAAAAATATTTAACAAAAAAAAAATAATTGTTAAAATTAAATAAATCCTTGTTCAACTGGACAAATTGTGTATTAACTGGAAACTGGACCTGACCTCAAATAACTGGAATATCCAGGCCATTCCAGGCCGTCTGGCAACCCTAACTTAGACGCATGGAATAAGAAAATTTATTTTTTTCGGCTCGCCCCCATTTGTGGGCGTAGATATGAAATATTAATGTAAATAAGGACAAACTCGTTAAATTTTAATGCAAAAATAATAATAAGTAATAAATGAATTTGTTTACATTTATTGCGAGGCGCAAGGAGTCTCCCTCCGCTCTGGCGACCTCCGCCCCCTAAAACGTCTCTGTAATTTTTATTATTATTTTGAAGGGTATAAAAGATTTGGCACAGCCGAATTTTACACTCTAACTTGTTTTTTTTTACTTTTCTCAACTTTACTCTAATACACATATTTTTTTTGTTATTTCAAAATTAACAACCTTCTAGATATATTTTTTTTATCATAAATTCTATTAAGGTTATAAATCAATTACACATGCATAACTTGCATTGACACTCCTTGTTTTTGTTTTATAATCTTTAATCTTCTCTTTCTCCTTACAAACCAACACAACCACCCATCTTGTCAATATTACAACCAAGCGGCAAAATTCAAAAGGAGCCGCGTTTGACGCTTGACCGCGTTTTAAATCAATTTTCGCAACAACGAAAAAAAGTTATATAAATTGATAGAAATCCTAACATTTGCGTGTAGTAATGAAATTAAAATCACATAAAATAAATGCCATAGAGAACATGCAGACAAACAACCATCAAGAGATACTTTATGATATATTAGAGTGGGGCGAAAAGTAATTCAAAAAATATCAATTTTAATTCGAAAAAGATCAATTGAAATTCAAACAAATAAGGAAGTTAAATTCGGCCATGCCGAATGTGTTGATACCCTCCACAATTCCAAAAAGATTATTGCAAAAAACTTTATTTAAAAGGAATTACTTTTGAAAAAAAAAAATTTTGAAAAAAAATTTCATGCAGATTTATAAAATTTCTTCGACTTATTTCACACAATTTTGGTGAAAAAAAATAACTCTTTACAATTTTACTTTTTTAATCGTAATGAAATTTGATGCAAATCATTTTTATAGACTATTTTAAAGCACCAAAATGACCCCTAAAAATGGGAGATAGAATTTAAATATGTTTTAAAAAAAACACCATAAAATTTCACTGAAGACATCTTTTTACATTATGTGTTTCAGAAATATTTTTTTTAATTATTACAAACGCCTTTGGAAAACAAATCAAAAATTTCAGTGGACCATAAAAAAGAACTCGGTTTAAGTTTTTAAAATCGTTCGGGGGTTTTGGTCTTGGTATACTTTAATTTGTTTGGTCCCATTAAAGATACTCTCGGTGACCACGAATTTGTTGCACAGTGTTACAATTGATCTTTTTCAAATTACAATTGATCTATTTTGAATTACAATTAATATTTTTCAAACTACAGTTGATCTCTTGTCGAATTACAATTAATCTTTTCAAATTACAGTTGATCTTTTTGGAATTAAAATTAATCTCTTTCGAATTACAATTGATCTTTTTATATCCTCCAACCACAGTATGATCGATTCTAAGACATTCTAGCAATGCCGTCCGTCTGTAGTAACCACAACGCAGTCCGAACCAAAAGAGCTAGACCCCTGAAGTTTAGCATGAATATGTCTTATGGTCATAGGCTGGTTAAGTTTGTATTTGGGCAAAATCGGATCAAAATCGAAAAGCTACCCTTTGAAGAGCTTAAACTTCCCGAGAAAAATAAAATTTTTTACATGTTTTTTTTTGTATATTTGTTCAATAAAAGAAACACTGATCCTGGACCAAGAGGATCAGGGAAGTAATTTTTTTGCCCCGCCCCTTTTTAGGGCCGTGGATAAAAAATAGTTTAAATAATGATAAAACTTTAAGTGCAAAACCCATAATTTATCTATTTGTCAACCTATGTACATTAGGGTGGGTCGATAATACACTTAAAATATTATGTTAGTAAATTCAACAGAAAATACGTTTGAAATAAATGAAACTTTATTTAAAAAACGGACTACTTACATTTCATTTAAAACAAAAACATTTCACAGTTATTTTTAAATGTTAATAACTGTTGAAATCCGTAAAAATAACTTAAAAACTATAACGATAACGGTAACTGTAAAACTTTTATGAGTGTATGCATATTAGCGAATCTCGTTAACTATACACGGATAGCCTCAGCGATGTTTAGGTTGAACTTTAGTGTCGACGAAAAGTGTAAGCGCAGTTCGATTTCTACAAGTATAAATGTCACAAAACTGTTAACAACGAAATCGTAGCTGCTCGCATTCGCGAGATAACGCGAAATTAGTGTTTTTGTATTTTTTTAAATTTTGACATTGAAGTTTTTTAAATATTTTCAAAAACTGAGTATACAGTTTTTATTGTACTTATTTAAAGGTCACAAAACAGTAGATATCAAAATCCTATCTTCTTTAGTTTCTCGAGAAATCGCGAAATAAATTTTTGCTGTTTTTTTCGTTTTTTTATCTTTAGATAGGTTTCTTTAAAATTTCGTAAAAACATGGTATACAGTTTTACTTGTGCTTGATCAAAAGTCACAGCTGTTGACATCGAAATTGTAGGTGTTAAATTTCGCGAGATATCGCGTTATTATATATTTTTTATTTATATTTTAAAACCGGTTCTTAAGAAATAATAAAAAAAAAGTGGTATGCAGTTTGATTTGAGCATGTTGGAAAAAATTAAAACTGCCCACAAAAAAATTTATAGCTGCTCACTTTCGCGAGAAATAGCGAAAAACAGCTTTTTGGGGGTATTTCTTGTTTTAATTAATAAAAGTAGTTTCTTTAACATTGTTGAAAAATACGAAATGAAGTTTGATTTGCTATTGACTAAAGGTGATAAGGATGTTAACATTTAGATTCTAGCTGCTAAATCCTTCGAGATATCGCTAAAAAACTCACTAAACTACAATTTATTCATTTGAAATTGCAAAATTACTGTTCAAGCTTTTATATTATTTAATTTATTTTTTCTTTAGTGTCTAAAATAAAGGAAAAAAATCAAGAAACGACAAATACATTGTATGCAGTTTGAATTTTATATATTGTATGCAGTTTGAATTTTTTTCCAATTTTTTATTTTTTTTTAATTTTGCGATTTCTCGCGAAATTGAGAAGATATGATTTTGATGTTAACTGTTTTGTGACCTGCAAATAAATACAATTAAATCTGTATACTCAGTTTTTGAAGATATTTAAAAAACTTCATTCAAAATTTTAGAAAGTACAAAAACACTAATTTCGCGATATCTCGCGAATGCGAGCAGCTACGATTTCGCTGGTAACAGTTTTGTGACATTTAATCAAGTAGAAATCGAACTGCGTTTACACTTTTCGTCGACACTAAAGTTGAACCTGAACATCGCTGAAGCTATCCGTGTATACACTGAAAAAAAAGTTTCTTAAAATTAAAGAAATTTTATTAAAATTAAAGAAAAACTGCACATAATTTTGCTCCAAAGAAAAATTTCCTTATTGTTATAAAACATTTTTCTTTAAATTTAGTGTGAAAATTGTGCATTTATTTAATAAAATTAAGGGTACATGTATTTAATTTAAGCTTGAAAACATATTAAAATTAAAGAAAAATTTCTTAAAATTACGAAAAAATGGGAATAATTTAGCTGAAAAGGAAAAATCTTTTTGTATTTATATTTTTTTATGCTATTAATATTTTATCATTTATCTGTTTAAAAAAAACTTTATCAGTCTTTTAACCAAAAAATTAAAAAATTTACACTGCAAGTTGCGTAGTGAATTTGAATGACAATCGCCAATCGTTAGTGCCCAAACTAAAACATTTAAACCTATTCAACTTTATACTAGTTGAGAATTAAAAGATGAAATTGGCGTTTCTCTCAACCTCCGAAAAAATATCTGTGTGCATATAAACAAGAATGTCTTCTTTAAAACTAATATATACTTATTTAAATCTATTATAGTATATTAATATTAAAGTATATGATAATAGTTTTCAAGAACAATTTCTTTAATGTTTTTTTTTTACATTTGTGTAATATTTTTAAAGAATTTTTTTATTTGATTCAAGAAATAAAAGTTAAAGAAAAAAAAAATAATTTTTTAAAGAAGCAACATTTTTGGGTGTTATCAAGTCAAGTAAATTTTTCTTTAAGTCTATGAAATTTTCTATTTCTTAAGAAAGTTTTACTAAAATTAAAGAAAAATTCATTTCTTTAATTTAATGTCAATTTTTCCTTAAAATTAGTTCGCACTTTTTTTTCAGTGTAGTTAACGAGATTCGCTAATATGCATACTCTCATACACTAACGGGAAAATTACAAAAAAAAATTAGGAGGGTACTTTTAATCCTCTACACACGGTTTTAGTTCGCGGTTTTTGGAAAAAAAATATTTTTAAATTGTTTTACAATAAAACGTGTAAAGAAAAAATTCCAAAAAAATTTTATCTTATCAATTTTGGTCCATGGAAGCATTTCAAAAACCAGAAAAGTTCGATTTTTTTATATAAAAAAATATATTTTATTTCGAAATGCCACTCAAATGGTGCATAAGGCCGATTTAAGTACCGAAAAAATAAAATATTGGCAAGTATTTATCGCTATCTACGAAGAGCAAAAAATTTAGAATTATATTATTCCAAATTATCACTATCATGTCCAAATTACTCCAACTCTATTATGACTGATATTTTATTATTTTAATTTGGAAAATTGTTTAGCCAGAATATGAAAATTTATGGTAATGTCTTGAGGCGGAAGTAGAAGAATCAATGTTTGCTTATACATTAACAGGAAATTGCAAAAAAAAAAACGCGAGTGTGTTTATTTTAGTGGAGAATTTGACGAAAATAGATTTTAACGGTTTTGGCCATTTGGAAAAAAGGCATTTGTTTGTTACACACATATGCTAAATCATAAAAAAGGTGAATGAAAACAAATTAAGTATTTAAACATATAGAGCATAAAGAGTACAAAAAAAATGGAATGAAGTACAAACAAATATTTATGATGCCATAAAAATAGTTTTTTTTCCACTTAATAATAACAGCCCCCATATATATAATAGAAACATTCAAACTCAAACTACTACGACACGACTACCAGTACTACTTCTCAACCATATTTGAAGCACATGTCTAAATGTGGGGGGAAAATAAATTTTTTAGTTTGAAAAAAAAAAAAATACCAAAACTATAAACACTCATACAAATGTGAAGAGCGAAAGGGGAGAGATGATTGGACCATGATCGCTAATATCTGTTAGACTAGAATATTTCAAACATTTTTTTGCGTTTTATTTCTCTATTGAACAACACCAACAACAAGAAAAGACTGTTAATTATAAACAAGAAGCATACAGTGAGTGACAAAAATAAGATCCTACTCGAGAATAGTTTAATTCTCAAACACCGCTTTTACAAGTAAAGTAAAATTTTTTAAGCAATTTAGGATTTTTCAAAGTTTTTCCAGGTCCGATAACAAAAAAAAAGCTATTTTTAAGTTTCCTGTCTGGTTAAATTCGGAAATTTTCAAAATCGGAGAAGAATTGAAGAATAATACCAACCTCTTAAAAAAAAGTGATTTTTTAAAATTATTTTTGCACTTTTGCTGTAGTCCTGAAACAGTGTGCTTTGTCGTTGTCTCGTCCTTTGGCAACATTATTTGCCTACTCGCACCGGGTAGGAGTTTTTTCACCTTTTGCTGGAAAGTGGTCTACGCTCTCGAAGGTCATGGAGAACATGGTGAATCACTACCTGGTAAATTATCTGGAGTTAAATTCACGTTTGTGCGATCGACAGTATGGCTTTCGTAGAAGTTGTTTTACGGAAGACCTGTTGGCGTTTCTTTCGGAATGTTGGAGTCATTCTATTTACCAATTTTTTTAAAAGAAAAGTGGTTGCTCTAGATAATTCTAAGGCGTTTGATCGTATGTGGCACGGTGCATTCGTTTTGGAGCTCATCGCGTTTGGTTTCGGTAGTGATTTTTCTCGATTTATATCGAGATTTTATGGGCTCTATACCTGTTGTTTTCAACGGATGAGTTTCAGTTGAATTAAAAGTACCGCAAGGCACTGTTCTTTCTCATACACGCTTTCTTAATTTTCTTAACTTCCAACCGAAATTTTAACCCTATCTATTCTTTTGGAGATGACAGCAACATTTGTCATTCATTTGTCAATCATAGACCAAACCTAAAGGAACCTACAGACGGTGCAATATTATGTACAATATGCAATTATATTGACGGTATATTGATAGTGTGTGGGTAAGATTGACGATTGTACAGTCGTTTTGGCAATAGCTGGGTCCACAATATGCTGTTCAACCGAAGCCTTAATCGAGTCAAAGGTAGCATTATCAAAGGCACCCACAATAAGAAGTTTTTTTTATCGAGGCCTTTCTTAATCTTAAAAACAAGATCAAGAAGTGCCTACTCACAATATCTACCACTTTGTTGTTGTAGCGTCCACTGGAATTTTCACATACATATATGTACAGAAGAAAAGTTAGTAGTTAGTTATTTAGTTTAATTTAAATTTAAATTTCCGGTTTGGGATGGGAAAGGAAATTTGGGATGGAAGACATTAAACTGGTTATTCTTCCTGTTCGAGGATGCGAGCTGCCTCGATTGGATTAGTCCATAATGACCTGGAAGTTAGTGTGGTGAGCTAGAGCGAACACTCGAAAAGCTATAAAGCTTTGTAAATACGACAGGCGTCAGAGCGTTCGAGTAAAACTCTGGCCAGATAACTCACAGCTATCGTCATATGTCAGCTAAACTAAAATCTCTCGAAACCGAAGCTGCAAAAGCTGGATTAAAGATTATTATTAGAAAGAGTAAGGTAATGCGTTGCAATACTCTCAATAACAGCAAATTTAAAATACATGATGTTGAGCTAGAAGAAGTAAAGTCGTTTTGCTATCTTGGTAGCATTTTAACACATACTGGCTGCAGCAATGATGTGGCCCATCGAATGTCAAAAGCCAAACAATCATTTGGTATGCTGCGCCCTGTATGGAAGTCTGCTTCTATTTCGGAACACACTAAAATTAGCATCTTTAATTTTTGCGTCAAATCGGTGCTCCTTTACGCCTGTGAATTATAGAACACGACATCACGTGAAATAAACGCCATCAGGTGTTTGCTAATCGCTGCCTACGCAGGATCCTTAGAATATTCTGGCCAAGCACAATATCCAACAGTTACCTTTAGCAATGGACAAATCAACGGCCAATTAATATCGAGATCACTCGCTCCGTAGACCACATGGCGACCCTACTAAATCTGCGATTGACTGAAACCCCCATGGTAATACAAGAAGAGTTGGCCGCCCGTCGCACACCTGGAGACGTCAACTTGAATCTGAAGTAAACCAAAGTGGGAGAAATTAAACATCTAGAAATTAAACATCTGGCATTAAACCGGATCGAATGGCAGGAGTTCGTTGCGGCCCTTTGTTCCTACTAGGAACCACAGGACATAATATAATATATAGGTAACTATTCAGCTCACTAGAGTAACCTGACCTGAGTTGGGACAATATCGTACGGACCTTACGTGCCAGGCTCTTTCCGATTCGGAAAGGGGAAGGAGGCCTGCCACCTAGTACGACATTGCCACACATCGTCCCTATGAACTCGGAGACAATCTCGGAGTGGAAACGGGCCTGCGCCTTTTTTAGGTTGCCACTCTGCACCAGATTGGTGGGGTGAACTACGGAGCATAATTTAGACCTCATCTGTCTCACTTCCGGTGCCGACATACCTAAGACGCTGGTATGGTTGGGCTGCTCAGTCATATAAAACCGAAGCACTAATTGACGAGTGCAATGGGCAAATGGTGTAGGTGATCTTCAGATGGCATTGAAAGACATACTGTTACCTGAGGGCTATGTTCTGTGTTCATCGACTTGGGTGTTGAGAGTTCAAGGTTCCTGTTTGCCAAAAAGTTGCGAAGGGTTGGTAGATAGCTATTAAGCTGTTCCTCAAGGGCTTTGATATCCCTGCCTTTGCAGAAAATTGTGCAATTATCGGCATAGGATGTAAGTTTAAGTATTAAAGAGGATTGGGGAAAGGACCCCGCCCCGTGGTGGGACCATTTTTTCTCCTAAATACCAACTGAACTCTACATATGACTGTCTCCCAGCCATGTAGTTTGATAACCATCTTTTGTTGGCGTTTGAGAGTGAAGAGTCATTAATCTTATGTTACATTATAAAAGTCAATAGGGTAAGGACTAAGGTAAGTGTCTATGACACCTAGTGTCACATTTAAATGCAAGCTTTTCGTTTGACAAAATAAAGTCAAAACTAATTTAACCATTAAATTTTTTGTCACTCACTGTACAAAACACAAATACAAACTTGTAACAAATTTTTTGTTAAATGAACTATTTGGATCTTAAAGCGAAAGTGAGAGCTGCTATCAAAACGATTTGTTTTTTTTTTTGCAATTTAAAATGTGAGAAAATTAGACGTCTTTAATGTATGTATTTATGTTTGTAGAGACGACACGACATAAGCAAAATGACGTTAAACCTTAAAAATTTGGATATATAAACAACAGATGTTCGTTCGTAAAAAGGTAAACACATCAACAACATAACAAACGTACCGACATAGGCCTACCACTTATAAGAAACAACAAAAAAAATACGCAAAGCCTTACAATTGCGAGTTGTTGACATTGAGAGTCTTTATTCGAACAAAAAAAAATATATATCCACAAAATACACAAGCAGAGAGGGAGTATTGTACATGTGAGTGAGAGCTCCCCATACATCAATACATATAATTTGTTGTATATTTACATATTTTTGCGTGGAGGCGACCAAATGTCAAAACCACAAATATGTTTATGTCAATATAAGGTAAAATAGCATATTTTCATTCATACTACGTTTATAAATTACAACAAATACGAACACAATACGGCATTTTAGACATAATGAATGGTTTCACTCATTAATTATAGACGATCGTTAGATTAACAACAACAACAGCAGCAACAACGACTTACACAAAAAAAAAAAATGCCAGCTATGTATTCACAAAAACAAAGAAAACTCTTTTTTTGAATTCAAACGAATGATGAGCGCATCAATTGATTTACAAAGTGCACATATTTGCAAAAAAAAGCATACAAAGGATGTTCGGTAAATATTGAGACTACCGCCTACTAAAAATACAGTGAGGAGATCGTTCCAAAAATTGGACACAGACTAAACTTGAATTATGGTGCGCTGAATCCAAATCTAACCTCAAAATTGTTTAGACTTTCCAGTTAACTATCGGAAAAACTTCGTTTTCTATTTAAACATTCCGATAGCTCAATTAATTGCATGCTCATCCGCTATCTCATTACCCTCAAAACTCTCTAATGTCAGTTTGGATTTAAGCTTCCAAGAAGACAGCACTTGAAGTGCTTCCTGGATATCCGAGAAGATTTAAATATCAGCTGTATGTTTGCTTTGTAGACTGGGCCCCAGATTGGGCGCCATTAACTTAAAAATTCAGTATTTTAATTTTTAAGGGGGGATCTGGGCCTTACGGCCGGCACTGCTACCCTTTTGTGCCATGATATATATATTTAATTAAAACTATTTTCAACATTGCTAATGAACATTAGAACAGTTGATGTATAAGCCCGCATTATACCCTAAGAATTAAGAAATTTCCTGTCTAAGAACCGTCTTCTGATCCTACAAATTGTGAGGCACTCACACAATATGTGTTGCGTTGTTTCTACTTCCTCCATACATAGTCGACACAATAACGATGTGCCAAGGTTTAAATTATGCAAGTGACAATTAAATTTAAAGTATCCGGTAAGAAAACCTGTCAGTAACCTAATGCCACTTTTGGTGTGATTTAGAATACTTTCATATGATAGTGGTGCGATTAGTGCTTTGGATTGACGTAGACCTCCTAAATTCTACCACAAGTTTAAGAAGTCGGTTCTTTGTAAACTCCTAATCTTGGTCGAGAAGTTGGACCAGTTCACCCACAATAGGGTTCTGGTCCGGTCATAGGAGTAGCGGAGGCATTTCTAGCAAGCTCATCCGCTACCTCATCACCCTTAAAACCTTTATGACTAGGGATCCAAAATCGGGTAATTTTGTTTCGCCCGGCCAGCTGATGGAGGGTATCAAAACTCTAGCCTCAGTTTGGATTTAAACTTCCAAGAAGACCGCGCTTGAAGCGCTGCCTGGCTATCAGAAATTTAAGTACTCTTCATACCCGTTGCAATAATAACTATAACGCATTTTATAATAGCCTGAATTTCAGGCTGAAAAACTGTAGGCCAACTACCAATGGGTTCGGAGTTCAGCGTGTTTTGACCGTAGACACCAGCCCCCACCCCAGAGCACATTTTTGATTCGTCAGTATACCAGTATAGGCTGCTAGTGTCCTCATATGGGCCATCTTCATCCCACTCTGGTCTACTCGGTATCACGCTCTCAAATTTCCGTCCCAAGCGAAGCACAGAGTTTATCCAATCCGTCGCTATATCTAAGTTTTCCCTAATTCCTATTGAAGAAAGAATATTGGAGTGACCGTTCAAGTTGCGAGGGGCAGAGTAATCGATATTCATTCTACCCGCAGCCATAGTTTGCCGAAGATCTGATGAAAATTTCGAGAGGTCTAAGACCTAAAATGGTTTCTTGGGCCAATGTTGGGCAGGTTTTCATAGCACCCGTGATTAGAGTACAAGCCATACGCTGTTCTTTTCCTAGTTTTACAGTAGCATCCCTCTGCATAGTTTTAGGCCACCATACTATGACAGCGTACGTCATGATCGGCCTAACAGTAATTTTAAAGGTACAAATTAATTAGTTGCAGTCACGAGTTTTTTAAAAAAATATGTTTCGAAGAAGCTGTTTAACTCGAAATCCTGGTGTGGTATGAAGCACTCCAACAAAACTCATGTGGCATAACCCATTTATGCGGAGCGTGCAAGCAAAGTTTACGGATACTTCTTAGATATGTCCAATGTAAGCATGTCCAGTATAACGTACGAAGCGGCTCCGGGTGGTGATTATACAAATTATTCGTAAAGTTGCTGATCTGTTTAGTTCGCCTAGCCGAGATCGAGTAATCTTTGCCATCATTTTTAACTTTGTTTTCCTCCAGACTCCATTAGTTTGCTATCCAGAATGACGCCTTAGCTAACTATCCAGAATGACAGTTAAGCCGAAGTAACAAGGAAGTCTCATATTCCCGATTTTTATTCTATTTCTCTGGAACCGCCTTCTCTGATCGAGCTAAGTACCTTGGAGTATTCCTAGACAGGAAGCAGAATTTCGATAGTAATATTGAGGAACTGGTGGAAAAGGTGACGATTGCAAAAGGGCTATCGGTAAACGATGGTCTTTTTTACGAAGGTACAGATAATGGCTTCGATATTTATCACTGGAGCTCTTCGTATTACACATACACTACGTCTGCATTGTAAGTCCTCTTGCACTTAATTCTATTGGACATATTAAGTGGGCGGTATGCGGCCATGTCTTATATTCTGCTAAAAATCACAATGGAAGGGAAATGATTGTGGTCACAACATGATCTTAAACAGGGCTATCTTACCATTGAGCTCCACTATGATACTACCAGGGTGTTTTCAATGATATTGGTCATTCTGGATAATTCTTACATCGAATCGAAGATACATAAGCAAGCGGAATTCAAAGTCTATTCAAAAGAGTTTAGGTCGAGAGTTTAGGAGACTTTCAATATATTTCTCTGTCATTGGGCCGCACTTACTGGGCTTGATTAATTTGTATCATGCCAGTTGCGTCATGTCTACGACATTTCGGATATTGGAATTTAGCAGCCTTAATAAATTGGTTCTACGTTGAGGACTTCGAAAAGCGCATATTTTTAAATTGAATTAAAAAAACTGTCATATTTGCTGACGCCTTATATTAGCAGTCACTTTTTACCTTATCAGACCAACTAATTGTAAGTCAATTTGGAGTTTGGAACTGCAGTCTAAATAAATTGCGAAATAATGTAAGAGACAAAAAAGTTGAAAGAAAGTATGAAGTGAGGTTGAGATTGCTAGAAATAGAATTGTAGTATTGGAAACTGTCAAAATTTATTCTGTAGAAACTATAAATATTCACATATATAAAAAACAGTTTTCATTAACAAGACAAACCGACATTTAAAATCCTACTGATGATGACACTAACTGGGGTGTTTGAAACCGGTATAGGAAATACTAGAAATGTCTATAATTTTTAGAAATTTAATTTTTCTTCTGCATTTTTTCAACTTGAACCCTTATAACTAATATAATTAGAGCCCGTGCTCGATCTGTACTTACAGAAAAAATCAAATAAAATTACTGACAAAATATGTCGCCATTAGGCACGTCTCCGAAACAGAAAAGGCAAATTCCTTCATTTGCGTCTGCAATTCCAGATCATGTTGGTAACCCTTGCGAAATAATGTAAGAGACAAAAAAGTTGAAAGAAAGTATGAAGTGAGGTTGAGATTGCTAGAAATAGAATTGTAGTGTTGGAAACTGTCAAAATTTATTCTGTAGAAACTATAAATATTCACATATATAAAAAACAGTTTTCATTAACAAGACAAACCGACATTTAAAATCCTACTGATGATGACACTAACTGGGGTGTTTGAAACCGGTATAGGAAATACCAGAAATGTCTATAATTTTTAGAAATTTAATTTTTCTTCTGCATTTTTTCAACTTGAACCCTTATAACCAGGGACAGGATCTTCATGCACTAAAAAACTATGTTTTAGGCGCCTAAAATATGCACTAAAAACTCTTGAAATATGCACTAAAAATCTTAAAATATGCCCTAAAAATCATAATTATCCACTTGTTTTTTACTTTTATTTAAAAAAAACATAACGTTAGAGTTCAGTGTGTCATTGTAAGCTCAGATATATACAGGTGTATAAAATTTTATTAAAAATTAAAATTATCTAAAAAAAATTAACAATTGCGCTTTAATACAAAAAAATAAAAAAAATCATTAAAAAAAATTTAAAAGTGCTAAACATACTAAAAAATAGCTAAAAATCTAAAATTTATACAAAATATGACCTAAAAATATGCATTTATAGCGAAATAATAGCAAAATATGCAAAAATATGCATTTTAAGCAAAATATGCAAAAATATGCACTAACGAATCAATGCCATTTTAAAGAAAATTCTTTGATTCGCAAAGATATTTTGTTTAGGCTGTTCTATGACCAAAGGGAAAAAACATGCATTTGCATGAAAGTCCTCTCCTTGCTTATAACTAATATAATTAAAGCCCGTGCTCGATCTGTACTTACAGAAAAAATCAAATAAATTTAGATTAATTGTCAAGCAAAAAAATTCAAAGTGGCGATATATCTTCCTCACATTTTCATACGATCTATACTTCCAATGCTTCTCTTTCTCCGTAATTTTTCTTTGATAGTCCCACAATTTCGCAAACGACCATTGGATAAACAACAACACAATCTTGAACAGAAAAAAAGGAAACACCGACGCCATAAGATCACAGACAATGGAAAAAAAATTTTGCTGCAGCAAAAAAAAAATTACAAAAAAAGCTGACAAAATATTGTTCGCCGCAAACAAATAGAAAGAAAAAATTAAAAGAGCTACACTGTGCTCTCTTTCTCTTCAATTTATTTGCTTTAATAAATTGTTTATTGTAGTGTGGTATAGTGTAGTGTTATATGAGCCGCACACATCACTTAAACAAGTTTAAAAACAACTTGTGCCGGATGACATCACTAGCGAAAAATACGTAGAAAATACAAATACACCAATACAAACGATACGGAAAGCAGAAATATATTAAAAAAAAACAAGTAAATTATAGTCGGTCAAGACCGACTGTATGATAATCTACACCTGTGTTTTTCGAAAGATGGGCCTCAAGTCCAAACATGGACCGATTGGATTTATCTTTTGTTAGATTTTTAATTAGTGTAAAAAACACACACAAACCAAATTTGAGTAGAATTGTCTATTTTTATTGCCAATAGACCGATTTGACAGAATATCGGGCGAAATTTTTGGGGACTTAGTCCCAAAGTTGCTCAATTATATTCAAAGTTGATTAGGTTTTCAAAATACATGTTTTACACCAACAAACTATATTTTAATCAAACATTTTCATGAATTTTGAAAGATTTTTGTGAATATCGGGAGTGTCGTTTGTAAGGGGACAACAAGAACAATTATTCTGATTCCTTTAAATTTTAAGATGATTTGTCTAAACATGGATCAATTTCAATAGGCTTCGTCCCTAGGGCGAAAGAAGTTTAAATTTTAAGTCAATTGACTGGTATCGACTGAAAAAGTAATTCTTAGTCGATCGGTATACAATATATCGGGTAGTTACAAACCTTAGGACAAACTCATTATACCCTGTACCACAGAGTGGTGTAGGGTATAAATATTCAACAGCAGCCACTAGTATAGAGTATAGAGTTAGCTATATCTCTAGCTGTGTTGTTTATCTTATACACCTTTGCAAAACACACACTACCACAGCGTTAATGTCTTAAGTTTGTTGGGAGCACGAAAGTGAGTGTGTGGGGGCCAAAAAATATAGTGTATATAGATTTTGATGAGAAAGATTTAACCACAAACGTAGCGGTAAAAATTGGGGGGTTTGTGTTGGGGGAAAGTTTTACCCTTTTACGAGACATCTTGTTGAAGTTATTTAGCATAATTCGAAAAAATAGTTTCAAATCTTTAAAATGCCTTTCATTTCTGACACATTAAGTCTATGCCGCTTAAGTTTGGTGCCTTGACAAAATCTAAGTCTGAAAATACTACGGTCGTTTTGTAAGTGGTTAGCATTGTCCAATTTTAGCTTCGAATAATGTACCTGTCAATGTCTCTGATCCTTCTGTGAATATATTAACCTCCAAGATGGTAATCTCGATCATCCATTGATCAAAAGATGTAGAGATTACAATCAGTCTTTAATCCGTGAAAGATTATTACATAGTCTGTCTTAAGACGATCCATCCGAAGTCTGTGTAGTTGCATGTGGCACATTCGTCACTTTTTTTGGCAGGCTATTTGATTTGACGACCTAATTCGGAGTCTACTCAAAGGAGTAGAGCCACCCTTGAACTAATGGCAATTCTATGTTTACCATCAGTGTTTACCAATGCTAATGCTGTTAGATGGGAAGACCACCAAAAGAGAGCGCAATCGGAGTACATTTAGTCCAATGTGATGTCTTCAAGTTTGGAGAAAGTAAAATAAAAAGAGGATGAAAAACTACTTACTATAGACTTGCCCTAGACTTCCCGGATTTCGTCTAATCTAATAACTTACTAAGGAATCTTTGCATGGTGCCGTTTCTTCATCTCTTGACATTTTTACAGTACACTGAAAGAATTATTGTTCATTATATCTATGAACAAATTTCATAAAACCAAATTCATAGAATCTATGAAACAATTCATTGGCTGAATGAATATTCATTAGTATTCTGAAATATTTCATAGAATTTTATTCATAGATTTTATTAAATTCATAGAAAAAATTCATAGAATTAATGAATGTCATTCATAGAAGAAAATGCCATCAATATGCCATTTATTTTTTTAAATAATTAAAATAATGTTACAATAATTAAAACTGTTGAATAAATTTATTAAAAAAATAAAAAAAAAAATAAAAAAACATTAAAAAAAAAATTTCATTGCTGCCCTGACCGGGGCTCGAACCCAAGACCTACCGGCTGAAGTGGTAATTGTCGACGCCTTAGCTATCAGCGCCACCAAAGAAGAAAAATCTCGCCAACTAACGCTTCGTTTTATAACGCTTCATTTTTGTAAATACACAAAATATTTGTTTTCTACAAACACACACACAGCTTTTGGCAGAGCATTGTGACAGAGCGAAGACACAAACTTAATATGTTAGCAGAATATTATTCAAAATAGATTTTAAGTGTTGTTACTTGTTTATATAATTTAGCTAAGTGGCTAGAGACTAAGCTTTACGAACAAGAGGTTCTATGTTCGAATCTCGGTGGGGATAACTTAAAAAAAATATAAATTTTTAAAAATAGAAAATTGTAAATAAATAAAAATAAAATAAAAAAAAAAAAATGAAAAAATAAATAAAAATAGAATTGAATAATATTTTTTTTCCGTAGCCTATGAACTTTTTCATAGGTTTCCGGTTTCTATGATTTTGTTTCATAGATTCTATGAAGGGCATCATTGGCTCACTTCTAATGATTTTTTTCATAGAATCAATGTACGTTTTCATAGCCGTAATGAACAAAATTCTTTCAGTGTAGATATTGTACTGGTTCATTAGTTTATATTAGAGCTTACGGTCAGTACCGTAGTACCAGTATTGCCGGTTTTGGTATTCCCGAGAAATGGTACCGGTTTAATGGTTCTTTAAAAGTTCCCGGTACTTTGGGGAATGCCGGTATTCAGGTCCTGGTTCCTACGGTATTTAATACCGCTATTCCGGAGACTAAAGGTGCGAAGCGATGAAAAAGTTGGCCAGGGGACAAAATTTTTAGCACCAGTGCTGGTATACCATACGGTTGGATCCGCAAGAACCCTTTAGCTGGTTGAGTTCGGAAGAATATAATTTTTTTTTGTATGACAAACACTCAGGGGAATTCATCTATAAGTGCAATGCATTGTGTTGGTGTAAGGAAAATAAGATTAGGAGGGGGATAGACTATATATGGACGTTTGTCTTAAATTTATAAATAACAAAAATAGCAGGAGAGACTTTAGCTGAAAGTTTATTCCACAAAGAAATTGTTCAACAAAAAAACTAATTTTCTCTGTAATGTGTTGTGCGATCCATGACCAGTCGATAACAAAGGGATATGCTCTATTTGATGAGCAAGTACTGCGGGTGAATAGACGCTCTCCCGGAATATAGTTGCTTATTTCTACAGAAAATTTCCCAAGAAATTATCGGTAGAAGAGAACTACAAAACCCACATTTCGGCAATGTTCTATCGAATTTATAGAAGTAGAAACGCTGTCGTCCCCTATGAGTATTTTCGTCATTTTCTCGATTTAGAAGATCCAATACGTGGGAAAAAGATCAGATGGAGGAAAATATTTCTTACACCGTTTTAGGAAGTCTTAACACTTGAATGCTTTTTTCGATACTTCATAAACATGTTTATTCCAACGGACATCACACTGTATTTTCCTACCTAGAACATCAAGAGCATCTG
This sequence comes from Pegoplata infirma, assembly GCA_963921195.1. Lineage (NCBI taxonomy): Eukaryota > Metazoa > Arthropoda > Insecta > Diptera > Anthomyiidae > Pegoplata > Pegoplata infirma. The sequence goes on from OY992536.1 coordinate 38,530,439, forward strand.
ATTTTTGAATATTTACACTTCCAATATATAGGGATGACAGGGATAAACACTCATGCCGTTTGTGGTCAGCGTACAACATTTGGTCTTACGAGCATAAAGTCTACTCGATTCATTTGAATCCCTCAGAAATTTTAACCAAGTCCTGACTTAGTGTGCCTTTTTTAATTTCCCTCATGTTGCTGTCATCTGCGAAAGAGTAGGTTAGATCGTCGAAGATAACAATACCACATAATATTGGCTGCGCTCCCTCTATGAACCTTTTTGAGCGACACTTTACCACTATAATACCATCCAGGGAGTCTTGGACGAGGGGTATTCCGGGTAGTGGAGATTCCATCGATTTTTAAACGGATGGATCGAGACTGCACGAACAATTAGGCTTTGGAGTCTATTCGGAAGAGCTTGGATTAAGCCTGACTAGAAGATTGCCAGATCATTGCAGTGTTTAACAAGCAGAGATGCTGGCAATAAAGGAAGTGGCTGATTGGCCACTGGAATCAATGTTTCTGAAAACAAGATGTGCCCTTAACTTCCGCACGTCTTTAAATGAGATGGTCAAGCAGTTTGACATACGACTCATTTGGGTCCCATGGCACAGAGACATTCCAAGGAATTGCAAAGTCGATTAGCTTGCAATACTGGGAACTACCTTACAGGTTGCAAAAGAATTGGAATGTGTTGACACAGACTATAAACAGACTCGACAGTAGAGTTTTATTAGAAAAAATGGGGAACAACTAAGCGATTTTAGGATAAAACAGAGCGGTTTTTAGTCCGTTTTACGCTCACATGGCAACACGTTCTACGACTTAGGAGTGAGTGAAACAACAAAAACCGATCTGGCATCTATTTCTCTTATGGCGCGTTATATCAGCTTTCTCTTTCTAACCTAATTCGTAGAATAATTTGAAAATATTAACCATATGGTTCAGAACTACTTTTTTGACACCTGTCACTTATTTCGAGTCTGTATTAGTCTGTGGTATGACTCTAGAAACTTACAAGCAAAATCTATGGCATTGTTTTGCGTCGGAGAGTAATCAGAGATGGGCAAATGGATGGAAGTGTGAGACAACACGACACAAATTTTGCCGCAGTTGCATGGATGAAGAGGAGTTGGAAACTATCGAACACTTCAGCTGCCATTGCCCGACGCTTTCTGGTCAGAGACTTGCTGAGTCTCTCAGAGTCTACAACCTAACCTAGGGGTGGTGGATTCTATAGTTCAGACTCCTCGCATCCCAGTTGGAAAATGTGTCACTGAGGAAATTTCCACAGTGATTCCTTGAGGAAATGTCTTCAGGTTCTGACAAATCATAGGTAATCTTTGACGACATGTCCTAACATTGTCAGGACTGAATGTTTGCTTTAAGAGTGTGGACAATTCCTCTAAGACGTCTAAAAGGAAATGTCTTCAGAATAGCAGTATATTAAATTAGAATTTTTAATCTGGGCAACTCTTCAATTTCTAAGAAAAAGATGGCAATATTATCGATTTATTTAAAATAAAATCAAAATCTAACAAGTAGAATAAAAGTAATAAATAGACAAACAATTTTCAAAACAAAGTTTGGAACAAGTAGTTAGGTGTGGGACTAATACACTGGAGGTTCCAGGTTCAAATCCAGTTGGGACTAAAAAAGGCGAAAAGTTTTTTCTAAATATGAGATAGATAATTTATAAAGGAAAATGGATGAAAGTAAAAACTAAAGGAAATACGAAAATTTTTTGTATTTTCGCATGACCTACGTCAGACATTTCCCAAAAGAAGTCTTAGGTGACATGTCCCCAGAAGGTCAGCCGTGACCACTGCTAATTTCGAGTGAGGACATTTTGAAAATTTGTATGAAACTGTCCTCAACCCAGTACATAGAGATGTCTTGTGGATGTCAGCAGTGACTCTGGCATGTCACCGCTCCGTCACTGAGGATGTCTCGAGGACGTTGCAAACTGGGATAGACCGTGTGGTCCATAGCGATACCACATGTTCCTTCAGCGACGAGAAGAAAACACGTTAGTTCATATTGCGAACGGTTTTATTTGCGGTAGGTTCATAGCCGCGACTTCAAAATCTCGATTTCTGCTTTGCCTAGTATTCGCACGCGGTGTCTGGCCAATGCGTGGCATTTTCACAGAATATCTTCAACTGTTTCATTTTCATTAGGTTCATCACATCTTCTACAACTGGCATCCAAGTTCCATCGTTTTCGCGTGACTGCGAAAGAGTAAATGGGATAAAAGTTAAGACCTTGAATAGGGTAAAAGTTAAGACATAAAATGGGGTAAAAGTTAAGACCTAGAAAATCAAATGGTTCAGTGAAGTGTCTTTCACTCTTCAGTCTATTTTCTGTTAATAAATCGACCCGCTGAACTTAAATCAATGAACGGATTCTATTTGATACCTTTAGATTAGAAAAACAGAACGAATACGGATAAGATTTTAAAAACCGTTGGATTTTTCCATTTCTTACACAAATACTCCTATACTTCTCTCAATTTAGTATCAATCTTATCAGTTCTTATAACAAAAAATTAATGTCTTCTCCCCGCTTTACTATCAAACTACAGCACTGTTTTAGTTATTGTATGTGTGAGATACAAAATATCTAATAGACTGACACTCAAAACAGATACTTTGATACTCATGTACACTAACACTATGCTCACCAATTTAGATTTGGCTAAATGAATGAAAATATGTACCTACATATGTATGATGAACTGAAAGTTGTTGGAGAATTGAGAATATGGGCTGACTGACTACTGGGGCTGACTGACTACTGGCAGTCTTAAAAATATTCGCGAACTATGCGGTCGCATTACAATGATTTCGTCGCTGCTAACGAAACAAATAAAATGAGTAGTACAAATGGCAATAATAATAGTAGTAATAATGGTGCGATACCATATCACGCCCGTGAAAATTCGCTGCCATTCAGTTACGGACAAATTACAACAAAAACATCGACGCCATTAAGGCCAACTACGTCGTCGTCGTTATCACGTAATTATAAAAACGGTGTTGAACATGATTTCGATTTTGATTTCGATTTTGGTTTAAGTTCAAACGCACGCAATAATAATAATAATGGTGGTGGTCTCGGTTACGGTACGTCGTTGTCGTCAAATAATAGACCACTAAATGGGAGTGGCAAAGATGTCAATAATTTTAATACATTGACACGGGATACAGAACGTGAATACACTCGTAATCAGTTTTACGGTATCGGTGGCGGTAGTGAAAAATATTTAAATAATAATAATAGTAACGAAAGTTGTACACAATCAGTGAAATATAATAGAAAAACAACAACGTCATCGGCGGACGAAACACCAACAGCAACAACAGATGCCAGTATGATAAAAGCCCAACCACGTCTTACTAGTCCTTTGCTAGTAAGAAAAACTTTAAGCAATGGTAGCAGCAACAACCACATTAGTAGCAGTCGATCACCTACGCGCTCTACCAACACCAACACTATTGCAAATACCTACCACTACAGTTATGGTAACAACGGCAGCAACAACAATAATATTGGAGACAACAACTTTGACAAGTTTGGCGTAAATGGCAATATCAACAATAATAATAACGATAACTATGGCCACAAAACAATGTACGGTAGTGGTGGTGGTGGTGGTGACATACTATCAGCAACAACAAAAACACCAGCTCGACATGATTTTGATGAATTGCTACGTGAGCGTCGTGAGAAGGTTTTCAATGAATACCGTTCAACAACACATGATCTAGCATCACCAAAAGCTTCACCATTGCCACCACCCAGACGTTTTGCAAATGGTACCGTACAATTGCCCTCAACATTGCCACCCTCTCTGAGCAACAGATCACAGCAATATCCCCCACAAATACCCGAACGTAGTCAAAGTCAAAACAGTAAATACAATTATGATTTTCAATTCAATTTAAATTTGAATGATCATCGTCTTGGTGGTAATGATGAGGATGAAGTGGATAATGTTAATTTTTTGCAAAGACGTAATGATAATTTGGACAGATCACCACAACGTCCGACACAATATCAACTGCAACAGCAGCAAAAGAGGCAACAACAACAGCATCAGCTATATCAAACACGCGACATTCCATTGGCTGCGTCAACAACATCTTATGAAGAACGTAATTATCACACAATTAGTTCATCATCATCAGCAACAAATACCAAGAACAACAGCAACAACAACAATTTTTATAACAGAGGAGAAACTTTAACACCAACCTCAATGTTGGACATTTATGCTACGCCTTATGATGAACGTACTATACAACGTTCCACATATAAAGTGCAGCCTTTGGAGGCCATTTCAACATCTGCCTCAGCAGCTACAACCACATTACAACGTACAAAACGTTCAGACGACAACTACTCCACATATGGTAACGGTCACATAAATGGTCATGATCTAAACAATATTGGTCAAACAATGACGGATAGAGAAACGTCACCTATTTATGCCACTAGCACTAAAAAGGCAACTACAACAACTAGCAATACTACACAATATAGAAGCAACAATGCAGCAGCCGCAACAGCATCACCTCTTTCAGCCGCTACTTCAACAACCACGTTAACAACATATATGGATTATCCATCACCAACCTCTGGACGGCCAGAAACACCAGCATTTCCTGTTACGCCGCGTACACCATTTGCAGCAGGTGGCAGCCTTAGCACAAATGGTTATCAAACTCAATCCACTACTCTTACAACTAGGAATAATACTAGCTATCAGCAAATGCAGCAACAATATTTGCAGAATTTACAGCAGCAACAAAATGCTGCTGCTACAGCTGATGTCCATAACTACTCGACGGAAACAATCTATGGCTCTAACTATAGACCGCGCCTAAATTCCTCACTATCAATGGCTAATAGTGAACCACAAGAAGTGGCAGCACATTTAGTGAAATTTGCTAAAGATTCTTCGACATTCTGGTACAAACCTAACTTGTCACGTGAAGAAGCTATTGCGTTATTAATAAATGCCCAACCTGGAACATTTGTAGTTCGTGATTCTACCACCTATAAAAATGCCTATGGTTTGGTATTGCGTGTTTCCCAGCCACCAGTAGGTAGTACATCGACTGGAAAACCTGATGAATTGGTTAGACATTTCTTAATTGAACCCACTACACGCGGAGTGCGTTTAAAGGGTTGTGCTAATGAGCCAGTCTTTACATCACTATCAGCTTTGGTGTATCAGCATTCTATACATCAGTTGGCCTTACCCTGTCTCCTGCAAATACCAGAACGTGATATTATACCCCCTTTAGTAGAGCATACACCAGCTCAAAAACAATTGTTAACCCAAGGGGCAGCCTGCAATGTACTGTGGCTATTTTCTTGCGATACTGAATCTCTAACTGGAGAAGAAGCTATACGTAAAGCTATACGACAAATGTATGCTCAATCTCCCAATTCTCCACCCACAGAGGTACACTTTAAAGTTAGCCAACAGGGTATTACGCTAACCGATAATAGTCGTAAGAAATTTTTCCGTAAACATTATACGGCGGATATAATATCCTATTGTGCCATTGATCCGGATCATCGTTTGTGGACAATGCAAGATTACGGCAATGATAATACTACTGTGGTGGGTGCCTTAAAGAAAACCATATTTGCTTTTGTTGCCCGTCGCTCGGCTAGTTCGAAGGATAATCAGTGTCATGTATTTTGTGATTTGGCCATTAATCAACCTGCCTCGGCTATTGTATCATTTGTAAACAAAACTCTTCCCACGGAAAAACAAAAAAATTATGTTCTCTGAAAAGAACAGGAACAGGAAATTCGAAATTTCGAAATTATAAACAGGAAACGAGACAATGAAAATTTAAAAACGACTTCATTGAAAAAGAAACATGTAACATTTGCTTTGTAATCATTAAGTTTAAATGGTAGACGATGATGATGATCATCATCATAATTAAGAAAAGAAGTGAAAAGTGTAAAGAATTTTATAAGAAATGAAAACGGTCTTTACGTTTCAAATCAAATCAAACTATAATACATACTTATTGTAACATATTGCAAAATTTCAACGTCAGGTTTAACATTAGCACTACAAAGCACAGATACGTTGCCATATCTATAAATAACTGTTCAATCACTTTAAATGTACATCAATAACTCGATTTACAGGGGAATATAATGTTTAGGGACAAGGAAGAGTAAAAATCGGTAAAATCAAAATTTACTCAACTTTACTCATGAAGTTATTTGAGTGAAAGTTTATGCAAATTTAGTTAGCGTGACACAAATGTTTCGTGATTCACCTCATTTACTCATGAATCACGTGTGAGAGAAAGGAAAATTTTATTTTTTACTCACGTGATCGTGAGTGCGCGTGATAAGAAAAAATTGTGATTTAAATAAATTTTCGTTATTGTTTTTAGAAAATTAAGCCCCTTTTGTGCAAGAAATCGAAAAAAAATAAAAAAATTTTATTTTAATTTCGTGAGTCCTCGTAAGCATTAGAGTAATTTTAGTTACTCACGTAAGCGTTCGTGAACGTGAGCAGAAAAAAATCGTTTGTAATCGTGCGGGAGCAATATTTTAATTTCGTGAGTGTGAGCGTGCATAATCTCTACTAGACTCCAAACACAACTTGCACGGCACGGTGTCGGGCTGACGTTGTATGAGAAAACAACACCAAAAACCTCCCAGAAAAATACCTAACTTATAGATTTTGGTCTCCTGATTCCAAATCTGCTATACAAATTTTTCTAGTATTTAACGTTTTCGAAATTTCCGCTGTTAAAAAGACAAAAGCAAATAATTAAGCACTTTTTGGAAGTCCACAGTTGCGTATTTTATATACAATGGACCTCCTGATTCCGAATCAGCAATCCAAATGTTCTAGTATTTTCTGTTTTCACGTTTAAACATCTCGAAAGAATATATGTTCATAACAGTGGATTTTGTATTTTCAAAGTTGAACATCTTGAAAAACGCTAAATTTGGATGGATGGATAGTAAATTTGAAATCTAGAGGTCTATTTGTTTCAGAATCAAGTCATATTTTGGGTCACCAACTCAATAATCTGTACTATTGGCTCACCAAAATGTACATACTTAGTTATTTTCAAATTGAAAAATCTCGAAAAATTTGGATGTCTGATTTGGAATTACGAGGTGCATTTTTTATAAAATAAGTCCTTTTTTCGAAATTTCCGCTGTTAAAAGGACAAAAGCAAATGATTTAGCACTTTTTGGAAGTCCACAGTAACGTATTCTTATGTTGGAATCGATTTTATATAAAATGGACCTCCTGATTCCGAATCAGCAATCCAAATTATTCTAGCATTTTCTGTTTTGTAGATATTCACGTTTAAACATCTCGAAAGAATATAAGTTCATAAAAGTGGATTTTGTATTTTCAAAGTTGAACATCTTGAAAAACGCTTAATTTGGATGGATGGATAGTAAATTTGAAATCTAGAGGTCTATTTATTTCAGAATCAAGACATATTTTGGGTCACCAACACAATAATCTGTACTATTGGCTCAGCAAAATGTACATACTTAGTTATTTTCACATGCAAATATCTCGAACGCCTCAAGTGCTAGAAAAATTCGGAAGTCTCATTTGGAATTACGAGGTGCATTTTTAATAAAATAAGTCCTATTTTGTGTAACCAACTTAAGAATACTTTACAGGGGAGACCCAAAATATTTTAAATTAACGGGTTTTTTCGACAATCAAATTGCTTTTAAAAATCTTGAATTGAAATTCGAAAAAGATTCATTGAAATTCGAAAAAGATCAATTAAAATGTCGATCGATCATTTATCTTTTCACGTGAAAGATCAATTGAAATTCGAAAAATATCAATTCTAGTTTAAAAAAAAATCAATTGATATTTTGAACTTAAAATCGTTACAGATCAATTAAAAGTCGAAATTTATCAACTGAATTGCAAAAAAAGAAATTAAACAAACTTAATTGGAATGGATTATTTATTCAATAATCCCCCCTAAGATCAATTAAATTTCAAAAAGATTATTTAAATTCACAATTGAGCTCGATTATTTATTTACTTAATTACAATTTGAAAGGTCGAATAATTACAACTACAATTCACAAAATGTATCAATTAAAATTCGAAAATATCAATTTATATTCGAAAATTTTAATTTGTATATTTGAAAAGATCAACTGAAATTTCGAAAAATATTGAGTCTAAAAAGAGATCCATTGAAATTTGAAAAAGATCAACGGGAATTCGAACTGGAGTTCAAAAAAAATAAATTGAAGTTTGAAAAATTTCAATTTGATTTTGAATAAGATCGATTTAATGTCAAAGAATATTAATTAAATTCCCAAAAAGATCCATTGAAATTAAGAATAATAAAAGATCAATTAAAATTTCAATTAAAAATCAAAAAAATTTAATTAAAAAGACAAAATATTAATTGAAATTCAAAATTGATCATTAAAGGCTTCGCCACAATGTCGGAGTACTCTGTACTACAGAGTACCATCTCTAAAAATAGAGATACCATCATACAAAAAATGTGTAAGTGCACTCAGAAAATTATGTAAGTTACTACATGTTAGTTGTTTGTATATTTTACAGTAGTTAGTTGTTTTCAACTACAAAGTCAGTTGTTTTTTTATTAAAAATATCAAACAACTATTTCTGTTAGTTATTTTAAGTAGTTTTTTTGAATAACTAACAAAAAAGTACTGTGATGTAGTAACAGTTATTTAAAGTAGTTAATTTTATTTTTTTTATTTCTGAAAAATAAAAATTAATTTTCTTTTTTTTTATTTTTCACAACTTTTGAAACATAGAAAAAATTTGGTCTTCATTTTTTTTCTGAATTTTTTTTTTTGATTATTTAATTTTTACTACATTTTAGTTGTTTTGACTATAAATGTAAGTAGTTTTTACTACATAAGTACATAATAACATTGTTAGTTGATTTAACTGAAAAAGTAGTTGACCCCAAAACAACTTACAAAGTAGTTATTTTAACTGACATTTTCAGTTGATTTTACTAACATAAATTTTTACGTGTGCGAAAGAGAAAGAAACAAAATCCACTCTCTGGCACAGAGTACTCTGTCATTGTGAATTCAGCTTAAAAATTCCCAAAAAAATCAACTTCTGGAAAGACTTTATAAAATTTGAAAAGATTTATTAAAGACCGAAAAGAGCGATTAAATTTCGTAATTGAGCTTCAAAAAAGATTTTGAAAATACATAGTTCAACAAAATATTAATTAAAACCTTAAGATGAATGAAATGAAATTTGGAACAGATCAATTAATTTCCGAAAATATCAATTGAATTTCGAAAAATATAAATTGAAATTCGAATACGATAAATTTAATTTCCTAAAATATCAACTGAATTTCGAAAAATATAAAAAAGATAAATTGATTGTTTCGAAATATAAAATGGAATCTTTTGTATTCAAATTAAATCTTTAAATGATCATTTAAAATTCAAATTCGAAAAAAACAACTGCACACCGAAAATAACTAAATTTCGATTGATATCCAAAAAGATCAATTGAATTTCGAAAAATTGAAATTCGAAACAGATCAATTTATTTTCCAAAAAGTTCAATTGAATTTAAAAAAATATGAATTCCAATTCAAAAAATATCAACGAAATTTCATCTTTAAAAAAGATAAATTGATTTTTATAAATATCAAACGGAATCTTCTGAATTCAATCACAACGGACCTCAAAGTCTATGTGTGCTGACCTTTTGCAGTCAAATGAAATATTTAAATGATCATTTGAAACTCAAAATAGATCTATTAAAATCCAAGAAGTAATAAATTTCAATTTAAAAGGACAAAAGAATTTCGAAAAAAATAGACAAAAGATCAATTAAAATCTACAGAAATTCAAAACGGATCAATATAATTTTAAAAAAGATCAATTGTATTTCGAAAAAATAAATTGAAATTTGAAATAGAACAATTTATTTTTTAAAAAGCCCAATCGAATAAAATCAATAAGATTTCCGGTTTAAAAAAGATCAATTGATTGTTTTAAAAATCAAAATAAAAATTGTTTTAAAAATCTTTTGTATTCAAAAGATCAATTAAACTTTAAATTCAAACTCAAAAAAGATCAACTGAGATCCAAAAATAATTACAACTCAATTGAGTTTAAACAAAGATCAAAAATGTTCGCAAAAAAAATAAATATGACAAAATATTTATTAAAATCTAAAGATAGATCAAATGAAATTTAAAACAAATCAATTAATTTTTAAAAAGATCAATTGAATTTCAAAAAATTGAAATTGAAATTTGAATAAGATCAATTAAACTTCGAAAATGATCAATTGAATTTCGAAAAATATAAATTGATTTTCGAATAAGATTAATAAAATTTCAAGATTAATGGAATGTCAGATCAATTGATTGTTCTTAAATATCAAAAGGATCTTCTGTATTAAAATAAAATCTTAAATTGATCATCTGAAATTTGAAAAAAAAAACAATTAAAGTATTGAATTCAATTTCGAAAAACGAAAATAATTAATAGGCTTGTTTTTTGCGCTTTTGGATTATCTTAATCCATATTTTTAGTTCATGTGACACAAACCAGACGGCGCTAGTTTATATTCTGTTGACTACGTAAATGTATACGACCTTTAACACACCCTTCATTTAAACACACATATTAATGTCATTATTAAGTTGTTGTTACTGGAAATTTTATTTATATTTTACACAAAAAAACTTTAAAATGAATAATAACATTTATACAAAACATTTATATCACTTTTTTTAACAAAAAAGTAATAAACTTGTTAAAATTTCCCGTACGGTGTTAGACAGCGTCATATGTTTTTTGTTTGTTTTCTTTATTCTCTCTCATTCTTAGTTCTAAATTAAGTACTAAACATGCTGCGTTGTAAACTTTAGTAGCAAATTCATTAGTGTTGACAACAACCCTTATAAATCGAAAATTAATCCAACTACCAAGGTGGATTTATTTTGTTCGCTAAATCTTAATCCAAACACGCAAAAAACACACTAAATATTTAGTTATGTTTCGTAAAATATCAAAATAGATTTATTTAATATCCAAAAAGATTAATTAAATTTCAAAAAATATAAATTCAAAACAGATCAATTTAATTTTTAAAAAAGATCAATGGAATTTTGAAAAATATGAATTGAAATTCGAAAATGATCAATTAACTTTCATGTTAGAAAAATATATTTTTTTTTTTCATTATCAAACGGAATCTTTCACAATTCTGAACATTTGGTTCAGATTAATTAATTTAAAAAAAAAAATTAAAAACAATTTTAACGATCGTGTAATCCTGACATTAGTAATTTTCTTTGTAAATCGAGTTATAGATGTATTAAATATTTTTTTTTTTGTATTTTATTGGAAACTACTTGTTATACTAATATTTTTTTATGTTTAAGGTATGAATGTTTATATTAGTTTTGTTGTTTATAGTAATTTTTCACCTGATAACAAATCAATTTGTTTAAATACTTTTAGTTTTTTTGCTTGTTTTTTTTGTGTGTATATAATATTTAACCGTATATAAGATTCGATGAGTCATTTAGTTAATGATTTAATCAATTTAATTATTTTTTTTTATATATATATTTTTGTATAAATTAATATTGATAATAATTATAAATATTAAGTAAGAGAGGTAAGGTGTAGAGAAGTTCAAGGTCAGTTATTGTTTACAGTTTTCCAGTTATTATCAAAAAATAACCGTTAGAATTTTTTTTGTAATATTTGAAGAGGTATAATAAATATTTGTAATATTTTCTTTTGTTTTTAGTAAGTATGTTTGATTTTTTTTTATTAATGATATTTTTTTGTTTATTTTTCATTTAACCTTAAGTTTCAGAAAATTTTTACAAATGTTTATTTTTCATTTTTTTTTTTGTTTTTTTAATTTTTCAATATAAATTTAACTGATCTTGAGTGAGTAATCTTTTAAGCATTATTGAAAATATATACACACATATAGTGAGCGATAAAAAAATGCCAAAACTTTAAAAATGTTTGGCAATAAAAAATAAATTTGGAAAACAAAAAAATTGTACGTACGTGTTTGTGCTAACATTTGTTTTCAATGTGTCTTTAGCCTTTTTACTGCTAAATAAACGAGAAAAAAAAATAATAAAAAAATTTAATAATTGTTGTTAATTTAATTTAAAACATGACTACTGTATTCGGCTGGGCCGAATTAAAATTACCATAATTATTTCAATTTTTTTGGATTTTTTGAAATGAATTTTTTCAGTTTTTTTTATTTTTTTTTTATTTTTTCAATTTTTTTTTTTTAATTTTACTGATTTCGGAATTCTGCCTAATTTTCCTAATTTTTTCTTAATTTTGCTGAGTATTTTGATTTCCTTTTAATTATACACAGAAAAAAAAATATTTAAGAAAATTTTAATAAACACGTTTATTAAAAATAAAAATATTTTTAATAAATTTTTTTATTGTATCAATAAAAAAATTTATTGAAATTAAAAAAAAACTATGTTCAACTCATTCCGTCGGCAAGTTTTGTTGTGTTTCTTTTTTTCACACATAGTAATTTCAAATAAAGTAATAACTTAAAAAAAAAACAAAAAATATAAAAAAAAAAAAAAAAAGTTGGGTCTGATGGGGATTCGAACCAACGACCCCCAAAAAAAGTAATAAGTTTATCCACCGCTTAGCGCATGACGCCAAAACAGTGTTATAGTTTTGTCGGCTAAATTCTGTCATCTACTTACAAGCAAGAACAAAATAGAAATAAAAACACAATTTATTTGTGAATGCGTGTGTGTTTGTATAGTTGTGTGTTAAATATTTTTACTGTTATAAGTTAGAGAATGAAAGTGATGCACTCAACTAAATTAGTCAGTATTTTTTTCTTTTGTTAATTTCAATTGAGAATTTTTTCTGTTACCATTACTGACAAAATTATGTGAGTGTTTCAGAACTCTTGTTTACTTTTATTTAAAACCAAATTGATTTTATGCGTTAAAACTTGTTGTCATGCTGTAGCTCAGTTAGTTAGACGGCCGGCATTCTAAACAGGAGGTATGCTGTTCAAAGCTCAATGGAAACAATAAATTGAGAAAAAGTAAGAAATAAAGAAAACAATTAAATAATAAAATAAAAATAAATAATAAAATAAAAATAAATAAAAAAAAAACAAATAAAAAAAATTTTTTTTTTTTTCTTTAGTTCTAAAAAAAATATTAAAAAAAATATAAATCAATAAACTTTTTTATTGAATCTTGAAATTTGTTTATTGAAATTATTTTCAGCAAACGACTTACAAATGCGTTTATTGAATTCGTGAAAATCTTCACCGCGGCTTTTTTAGTTAATTTATTTATTGAATTCGTGAATTTTTTTATTGAAATTGAAATTTTTTTTTTTGTGTGTACCGAATTAAATATACCCCCAAATCATATCTAAATTTTCCCGATTTTTTCTTGAAATTTCGGTTTCTTCTAAATTTTATTGATTTTTTTTTTAATTTTGGAACTTTTTCCTAAATTTAAAAAAAAAAAAAATCTTTCTGTTCTAAATTACATTTTTCGGTATTTGTCAGATTTTTGTGGCATATCAAAATTTTCCAGCGTATTTTTAATGCCTGCGTTAAGTCAACTCTGCTATTTAGTTGCGAGACGTGGTTCGTTACAAATAGCGTAACCAACACTCAAAATAATAACTATGTAAAATACTCTGTAAAATGACTGTAATCTCAATTAAACAAATATTTGACAGAGTTTTCTGTCAAAATACAGATTTAAAGAAAATACTTTGTATTTTGTTGTGACAAAAAAACAAAGTTTCCTCTGTTATATTACTTTTTACTTTGTAATCTTAATTTTACAGATAATTAACAGAGTTTTCTGCTAATACAGATTTAAGCAAAATACTTCGTATTTTTTTATAACCAAAAAAGTTTTCTGTTTTGAGTAGATTTTGTTACCAAACATCAAAATTTATCTGTATATTTTTTTTTTTTGAGCAAAAGTTGAAAAAGTAGCAAAAAAAGTTATCAAATCAAAATCTTTCCTGAAGCGTTCCCTTTAACATGCGTTCAGGTGTCCTAGAAAGCGGTTAAAAATTCATATCTAGCAATATTTTAAAGTAATTTATCCACTTTTGTAAAAACAAGGCACCATAACAAAAAAAAAAAAATGTGTTTTATAACCTCATTTTTAGCATAAAATCGATTTGAGCGAGTTGATCCCGGCGCCCCAAAAATCTGAAAAAAATCTCGAAAATCTTTTAGGCCATAAGAATTCATATTCCGCTTCAAGAGTAGCAAAAATCAAAAAAAAAAAAGTTTTTGATGAAACGCCTTAATATACACTCTATCACTAATTGTAAGTGGAGGGTATAAAAAGATTGTTTAAAAAAACTTTATTTGAAATTAAAAAAAAAAAAGTGAAAAATGTGCAAAAAAAATTATTTTTAAAAAAAAATTCGCGGAAAAAATTTTGGAAGAAAAAAAATCCGCAATATTTTTTTTTGAAAAATTATGTTTGTTCTTATTTAAATTCCATTCGGTATTTAATTCTGTTCACATATTTCAACCAGCAGAATTAAATCATTTTTTATTTTTAGGTTATGTGGAATGAACCAATTTTTTCGAGAGCCCTTACATTTTCGTTCATAACTTTTGACCATTTTTTAGTACACTCAAAATAATAACTCTGTTAAATTATAGAAAAACTCTGCTAATTTAACAGAGTACACCATACTTTTCCAGCTAACAACATTTCTTGGTAATTTTACTAAAAAACTCTGTAAAATGATTTTGACAGAAAAAAAACTGTTAATTTACAGAGTTTAAGTAAAATATTGGTTAAATATGAAAGCTTTTTGATAGAGAAAACTCTGTAATTTTACTTTAAAACTCTGTAAAATGATTTGGACAAAAAACTGTTAATTTACAGAGTTTCTAGTAGTTTCTATTGGTTAAATAAACCACCATTTAGCAAAGAAAACTATGTAAATTTACATATATTTGTAAAATGCATTTGATGCAAAAAAAAAAAAATTACAGAAAAAACTCTGTACACTGAAAAATTTTTTTACCATTTTTAAAGCATGTTGAACTTAATTTAAAAAAAGGAGGGTATGCGAGGGCTCCAAAGATATTAATTCTTCCTCCAAGTATATTTTTTCCTAAAACATAGTAATGCATTTACTTAAATATATCTTAAAAGTAAGTAAAATTGTACTTAATATAAGTTTAATTGTTTTTATCCAGATGAAAAATATTTTTTTTAAATAAGTAAAAATTTACTTAAACTTGCGGATTCTGTTGACCCTATGGAGTCCCAATGTGAGGACCCTATGGGCCCCCATATATGGGGTCCGCCCATGAGTATATGCGTACACTATTATAGGGTCACTATTGATTTTGATCCAAAATTTTGGTCAGAATCGCTCTATCTTGCTTAGTTTTCGAGATATGGGAATGGGGTCTTGAGATATTTTATCATGAAATAACTCGAAAACTATAACTCGGAGGGCTTTCGGGTCTTCGGCGGTCATATTCTACATGTTAAGGACTACAAAAGTGCCTTTAGAATTTTTTTCGTATCTGCAGTATTTGCAGAGTTATAGGCATTTGAAAATTCCGCGAAAATCGAAATTTGGATTAAAAGTTAGGGTCTCATGGGGTCTCCAGATGGGGCCCTCAGATGGGGTCCCCAAAATACCTTAAGTATTTTTTCCTTAAGTTAAGTAAATTCTTTCTTGAACCGATGAAGATATGGATTCAAATATAGTCAATGAAATCAATAAAATAAAAATTACTTTTTTCTTAAACTAAAACAAAAATTGATTAAATTAAATAAAATGCGTTTTGGAATTAAAGATTAGTACTTTTTTGATTCAAGGTCTAGAAAATGTCTATACTATTTTTAAGTAAGTTACGTACTTATTTATTTTTTTTGCACACAATTTAATTTTTTTTCTTTTAAGTAAAACAAAATTTTTTAATAAACCCTTTTTTTCTTAAATGCAATCAATTCGCCATTAATGTAAAGAATTTTTAACTTAATTTAAAAAAACAAATTAAGGAAAACTTTTGTGCTTTTTTAAGTATTTGCATGTACTATCTTCAAGTTTATTTTCTTTGTTTTAAGTAAAACCACCTTATATTAAGATAAGTTGAAGTAAATTCAAAAAAATTTGCTTACTTAAATTAATAACAGTGTTTATTTAATTTCAGTATAGTTATTTTTTTCAGTGTAAATTTACAGAGTTTAGTTAAATGCATGTTATTTTGTAAAATTTTTATAAGATTTCTGAAAAGATCATAGGCGTAGATAGCCCTGTCTGGGGGGGCTTAGCCCCCCCAGAATAATTTTAGCCCCCCCCCAGAATTTTAATCATTCACATTTTTTTTTTTTTAATAATTTAATGATTTCATTAATTTTTGAAAAAATAAATAATAATATTATTAATAATATTATCATAATTAATAATATTATCATAATGAGTCTTTAGGACTCGTTATGATTATTCAATGAGTCTTAAGGACTCGTAATGATTATTATATAAGATCTAATAGTTTTTCCCATTGAAAAATAGCCTGAATTATTGAAAAAAGTTGAGCAAAAGTTGAAAAAGTAGCAAAAAAAGTTATCAAATCAAAATCTTTTCCATTGGCGTAGAAAACCAACATTTCTGGGGAGGGCTAAAGCCCCCCTAAATTTTTTTTATTTTTTTTTTTTAAAGAAAAACCGAGACCTATTCCTGAAGCGTTCCCTTTAACATGCGTTCAGGTGTCCTAGAAAGCGGTTAAAAATTCATATTTTTTTTTGTAAATTTTGATTCTGTAGATTTTTCGGAATTTTAGAACTCCTAGATATGTTTTGAGAATGAAAGATGTTTTTCCTATAGTAAGTAAAATCATTAGATTACTGTGATTATTTTCAAGAAAAAGTTCTGATGATTGCAAAAGTTGATGATTATTAGTCAAAATTCTCAGATTCTTTCTTTCAATAACTTTTGTCTATAAAAAAACCCCTTAGAATTTAGAAACTTTTTTAAATCAAGGAAGTTAAAATGTTTTTCTGAAGGTAAAACCCTAAGATTCGGTAAAGTTTTTATTACTGACAAAAACATCAGATTCATATAAAAACTTTTTTCAATAATTCAGGCTATTTTTCAATGGGAAAAACTATTAGATCTTATATAATAATCATTACGAGTCCTTAAGACTCATTGAATAATCATAACGAGTCCTAAAGACTCATTATGATAATATTATTAATTATGATAATATTATTAATAATATTATTATTTATTTTTTCAAAAATTAATGAAATCATTAAATTATTAAAAAAAAAAAATTGTGAATGATTAAAATTCTGGGGGGGGGCTAAAATTATTCTGGGGGGGCTAAGCCCCCCCAGACAGGGCTATCTACGCCTATGATCTTTTCAGAAATCTTATAAAAATTTTACAAAATAACATGCATTTAACTAAACTCTGTAAATTTACAGAGTTTTTTCTGTAATTTTTTTTTTTTTTTGCATCAAATGCATTTTACAAATATATGTAAATTTACATAGTTTTCTTTGCTAAATGGTGGTTTATTTAACCAATAGAAACTACTAGAAACTCTGTAAATTAACAGTTTTTTTGTCCAAATCATTTTACAGAGTTTTAAAGTAAAATTACAGAGTTTTCTCTATCAAAAAGCTTTCATATTTAACCAATATTTTACTTAAACTCTGTAAATTAACAGTTTTTTTTTCTGTCAAAATCATTTTACAGAGTTTTTTAGTAAAATTACCAAGAAATGTTGTTAGCTTGAAAAGTATGGTGTACTCTGTTAAATTAGCACAGTTTTTCTATAATTTAACAGAGTTATTATTTTGAGTGTACTAAAAAATGGTCAAAAGTTATGAACGAAAATGTAAGGGCTCTCGAAAAAATTGGTTCATTCCACATAACCTAAAAATAAAAAATGATTTAATTCTGCTGGTTGAAATATGTGAACAGAATTAAATACCGAATGGAATTTAAATAAGAACAAACATAATTTTTCAAAAAAAAAATATTGCGGATTTTTTTTTTTCCAAAATTTTTTCCGCGAAATTTTTTTTAAAAATAATTTTTTTTGCACATTTTTTACAATTTTTTTTTTAATTTCAAATAAAGTTTTTTTAAACAATCTTTTTATACCCTCCACTTACAATTAGTGATAGAGTGTATATTAAGGCGTTTCATCAAAAACTTTTTTTTTTTTTGATTTTTGCTACTCTTGAAGCGGAATATGAATTCTTATGGCCTAAAAGATTTTCGAGATTTTTTTCAGATTTTTGGCGCGCCGGGATCAACTCGCTCAAATCGATTTTATGCTAAAAATGAGGTTATAAAACATATTTTTTTTTTTTTTGTTATGGTGCCTTGTTTTTACAAAAGTGGATAAATTACTTTAAAATATTGCTAGCCTCCTAAAAAAAATATTCGCGGTAAAAATGATAAGGTCAAAGGTCAATAATTTGACCTTAAAAGTAAATTCATGATCCCCGATCAATTTTAAGACATTCTAGCTATTTCTGTCTGTGGAAATGGTGATCACGGCCAAAATATTACACGGAGATGACTGAAACTTAACATATTTATTGGAAGTTCTCCCGAAAAGTTTGGTATTGCATATGAGCGATATCGGTTCAGCGGTTCAAAAGTAATGAACGAAAATGTAAGGACACCTCAAAAATTTTAGTACATTCAACATAACCTAAAAATACAAAATGCTTTAATTAGGCTGCTGGTTAAGATATGTGAACATAATTGAACACCAAATTTATTTAAACAAGTACGAACATATTTTTTGACAAAAAAAGAAAAAAATCGCGGATTTTTTTTCGCGGAAATTTTTTTTCGAAAAATTTTTTTTTTTTTCAAAAGTAATTTCCTTTTAAAAAAAGTTTTTTGCAATAATCTTTATGAAATTGTGGAGGTATCACTACATTTGGCAAGGCCGAATTTAACTTTTTTACTTGTTTATATTGTTGAGGGTATCAATACATTCGGCAAGAACAAATTTTTCGGTTTTTTCTTTTTGAATTTTTTCAGAACTTTTCTGAAAGTTTTTGAATTTTCCAGTATTTTTCCGAACTTCATCCAAGTTTTTCAAAAATTTCTAGTTTTTTGTTTTAATAATCGGGTTTTTTTTATTTTTTCTGAATTTTCAAAATTATCTGTTTGAACTACAATATAAAATTTTTTCAGAATTTTTTGATAAATATTTATTTAAAAGAATCTCCCATTATTAATAATTTTGACAATTTTTGCACCTAATTCACTTGTCCAACTTTAAGATTGTTAGAAGGTCGTGGTTAAGAATGTCACTCATGTTTTTCAGAATGTCTCTAAGTTACCGAGAGTATCAAGAATTTTTACTTCGTAATAACTTGTGTTCAAAAAGAGGAAAAATTCGAGTGAAATCTGGAACTCGGATTATTTAGATGTTTAAAATCAAAAAATCGAATCTAAATTAAAAAAAAAAAATTATACAAAATTATTTAAACCAAACTTATTCCTAAAAAAAATTCGGATTGGAATTAATTTGTAATTATCACATATTTTAATTCTACGTACACCATAACGTATAAGTAATAAATAATTTTCTTTAGTTAAATATTTCTCATACGTCATGGTGATTGCTAAATTAAAAACATGAAATTTGAGTTTCTGTAAATAAAAAAAAATACAAATTTTTATTCGGAAAAAAATCTTTACCCATTCAATTCCCTGGGCAGTTTTAATGTCACCGATTATATTTTAAAGTGTGTTTGTGTATACAAAGTACACAAAATAAACAAAACAAAAAAAATATTCAATTTAAATATAATTCATAAGAATCAGCATCTTCTAACTGCGTTTCTTTTAAATTTTATGCGTCTGTTTTTGCTTCATATTTTTCTTTAACAAAAACATTTTAAAATTTTAATTTTAAATGTTTATATTATATTGTTGTGCTACTGATGCCTCATAATTTGTTATTCCAAATGTGAAATTTATTTAGGCTAAAAATATATACAAAATATCATACCATCATCATCATACTTGTACCATCTAAAAATAGTCTTTTAAAGAATGCATTCTTTTTTGTTACCAAAATTTTTTTCTCCACTCTTCCGTTTTATATCCTTCACTTAACGCAAAATTTGGACAAACAAGTAAGAGTGTTAAATTCGGCTGTGACGAATCTAACGACCACTACTGGGGTCGGTAGTGGTAATTGGGGGGCAAATTTCTTTCGAGTATGTGTTTAAAAATTCATTCTTATGCTTTTTGCGCTAAAGAAATACAAGTTTATCAATATTAAAAAAAAAAATTATTCCACGCCCATAAAAGGGGGGCGAACCGAAAAAACGGCATTTTCTAATTCTTTGTGCCCAAATGCAGGACTTTGAACTTCATGTAGCATAAAAATGTTGCATTTGTTAAACAAAAACACAAAAAATCATGTAAAAAAATGGAATTTTCAGAGGTTGGTTTAGTTCTTCAAGGGGGAATTTTTTTCCGCCTGGTCCGATTTTGCTCATTTACGAACTTAACCTGTCTATTAACATAAGACATATTCGTGCAAAATGTCGGGAGTCTAGCTCTTTTATTTTGGACTGCATCGTGTTAACTACAGCCGTACAGACGGATAGACGGACGGACGGACATCGCTAGAATGTCTTAGAATCGATCACTGATCATAAATGTGTATACTTTATGGGGTCCTAGACCGATATTTTGATGCGTTACACACGGAATGACAAAGTGAGTATACCCCCATACTGTAGTTGGAGGGTATAAAAAAGTACATTTTATAACAGATATTATTAAAAAATACTTTTTACTTGTTTTAAGTTGTCATTTCAGCAACTTTTTTCAACAAGTGTTTTTGGTTTTGATTGCCGAAATCTTAAAAAAGTAAATTCCTTAAAAACTCTGCATACAAAATACCTTTTAAATTAAACACACAAAAAAGTGAATGTGTTTCTTCGTTTACGCGGGCAGCTAAAAACAGCAGATTGCTTAATTTTTCCTAAATTGAATGCATAAAGAAAAATATTTCAATTTCAATATTTCTCTTTATTTCTGATATTTAAACAATTATAGCATTTTTTTTTTTGTATACCCGGGTGAAAATGACCATGTATGTTCATACATGCTCATACATGAATCCATGTATGATAGTATATGAACAATATATGGAAATGTATGTCATATATGGGAGCATATATGAACATACACAAGTAATGTAATATTTCACATATGTAAATGTATGCAACTATGTGTGGATAGGTATATGTCATACACCTTCATATATGCTATTCCTTTGCATAGCATACATGTCCGACCGAACGTTCGGGTTCGGTTACGAAGTTTAACAAAAAGTGACGCTCGGCCACTGTTTGGGTTTCTTCCAAATTTTGGCTAAACTTTACCGAACTTTTGTATGCATTGGTTAGCGTCTTCCCAATTAAACCACATTATCAGTGCAACTATCCTACACTATGAATCGGGCTATTGTTTTAAAGAGATACTAACTTTTTTCGAAAAACTCAACACGAGCTATATTTTTCCACTTCTTTTAAGCATATAAAAGTACAGAATATTTATTTTTTATCTATAAAATTGCGCAACTAAAAAAAGAAAAAAAATTTTTAAAATTGAATTCGTTTTGTATGATTTTTTCTTAATTGGTCTTAAAAACAATTTTTTTTTAAAGAGTTCGGCAGAACTTTGCAAAATTAGACGAAGTTCATGTTCATGTTCAGTCTGAAATAATCTTTCGGTAGGACACTAATGATCATACATCATCAAGAATGATAACGCAAACAACCAAATTTAGAAGAAAATGCGAACACTCTGACGGTATTACTGTCCGAGCTGCGAAGGATTTCATTCTTTAATTAGATTTGGTGTTCAGAATTAAACTTCAATGATTGCATTCCCCAGTCACAATTTATCGTATGAATTTATATTTGATTTTAAAATATAGAATGCATTCGATTTATTTTTCATTCGACTTTGAAAAATTGAATGCGTAAGTTTTTATAAATTCGAGTTTTAAAAGTCTCATGAATAATAAATGAATGAAATAAAGAATGCATTTAATTTTTAAAATTCTCATAAACAAGAGTTCGATTTAATATTAAAAATCTAATGCATTCCAAGGAATATTGATATTAAAAAATAATTGCATTCAGTGACTATTAAAATCGAATGGATTTTATTTGTTAATTCATTCGAAAAGTAGTTATTTCTTCGAAGCTTTGATTACCCTAAAGTATCATAAAGTCCAAAGTATATTTCTAAAATATTCGTTAGTTTTTATTAAAAAAACAGTGACATAAATTAATAAAAATTATTTATATTTGAAAAAATTTCAATTAATAGACGTTTTATGGAACAAAGTATAAAAAAAATTTTATACATACAAATTCATGTATGACAATGTATGATCATTAATGTACATGCACCCTCAAATTACGGATATGCACTTATATGGACATCCATATATGCATCATATATGAGCATACATGCTCATTTTCACCCGGGTACATACAATTTTTAACAATTTAAATTTTTCTTTACGCTTTTATTGTTCTGCCATTGAAATATTTTTTTTCGTTATAATTTTTTTTGATACATATATAAAATTAAATGAGTTCAATATGAATAATTTTACAATTATGTTGGCTTAAAAAACATTTTTACATTTCAAATACTTTATCGTATACAAAATGCCCCCATAATAATAAGTTTATAAATGACCACATTATTGAAAACAAGTCAATTATAAATGGTCAAAATTTGAGAAAAAAAATGTATATCAAACTTTGTTTTTAAAATTATTTTAATGACATAAACGTTAAAAATTTTGCCTTTAGTATTTTGTTTCTAACAATGATTTATTATTAATAATAATTGTTATTATGTAAACCAATGTATGGTTTGAATTTATATTTGAATTTATATTTAAAAATATCAAACAATAATATAAAAGTGACGTACATATTTTAAATAATATCCAAAGGTTGACTATATTTTTATAATTTATGTTTTTTAAGCCTCGAACTTGTTAAATGGGACTTTTGACATTTCAGTTACATTTTTAGGTGGAGTTTTAGAATCTGTGAGTTTTTCTATAACAAAAGTAGCGCAGAATTCACGATATCACTATATCGTGAATAACGATCAGAGATCTTTTTAACAAAAAGAAAAAAATATCGACTTTAAAACGATCTAAATATGTCCGACCGTATGTCTAAGAAAATGAGCTTTCTTTAGAAACTTAAGTTAGACGTACCTGAGACTTTGCACACAGCAAAAAAATTGTATTTTAGACTCATTTTCAATGAAATTGTTGTTGTATTAACACACAATTTAATTTTATTGACAAAGAAAATAATTGATATTTTATTCAACAACACAATTTGTCAATACAATTAATTTGTTTGTTAATACAACAACATTTTTATTAAAAAACGAGCCAAAAAAACATACAGTGGGTGACAATACTAAACGTTATTATTATCAAACGAGTATTCAGATTGAGTAAATAATAAATGTGCTACAGAGGTTGATCTTAAAAATGAAATTATTTATAGACATTTTTCAGAAATTTTTTTTTAAATTTTCGAGTCGAGTTTTTCTTAATTCAAACAATTAAAATTTTAAAATGGTCCAATAATCTTTATTCAGTGATCAACGAATTTTTCCAATAACCCATTTCATTTTTCGTTGGCTAATTTTTTTTGTTAATTTTTTGACCTCCAATTCTTTTCACCATGAATTTTAATAAATATCGATTTTTAAATTCTTGTTTTATTATGTTCTTTTAAATAAAAATTCATAAGAAATTCTTAAATGTGTTCTAGATTGCGATTTTTACGTTTTAAAATTAAAATTTAATTTTTGAAAATGTTTGTACGTTAGTACTATAGTCTTTGGTTTGTACTCTTTGATTTTTTTTTAATTTTTTATAGAAAACTTCTATTGATTCTACAATTATTTTGTCCTGCAAGATCGTGAGATTACGATTGTTACTATTTCTTTTTTACGATTTTTTGAAAAGTTCGGATTGCAGTTCTCCAATCTTTAAATCAGGTCTACTGCTCAAATTTTGCCTACCCCCATTAACTTTCACCCCTTAACAATTTTTTCCGAATAAACTTATACTCTATCTCCAATTCCTAAGGGGCTCCCATACAAAGTGGCATTTTTAAAATTTGCTCCAACCGCTCTAACTGCCATAAGATTGCCCCTAGCACAGTCAAATGTATGATCGGCCTACAACATTTTTTATTTCAAAAATGTTCTTAGAACACACCTATCCTCTATCTTCTACCTTAAGTCGGTCCCCATCATTTTTTTTATTTTTAAGAAATTTGTTTTATTAAATCCTAGAGGGATCATTAGTGAAACCGACCCCCATCAATTTTTAGCCTGTAACATTTTTTAAAACACACCAACCCCCTGTCTCCAATCCCTGAGTGGGTTTCCACTCACAATTTGCAGGATAATATAATACGTTCAAGCAGTGCTGCCAGGCTTTTTTTGTGAAAAATCGTCAAAATTTGGAAAAAAAATCGTCAAAATCGTCAAAAGTTTTAAAAAAAGTCGTCAAAAAATCGTCACTTAAAAAAATGTTAAAAAACACATTTTTTGATATATTAAAATTT
Organism: Pegoplata infirma; assembly: GCA_963921195.1. Classification (NCBI taxonomy): domain Eukaryota; kingdom Metazoa; phylum Arthropoda; class Insecta; order Diptera; family Anthomyiidae; genus Pegoplata; species Pegoplata infirma. Next base: position 38,555,142 of record OY992536.1, read on the forward strand.
TAAAACGCACAATAATATTTTTTCTATCCACTTTTGTATAAAGAATTTTTTAAATTTACGTACACAAAATATTTTTTAGCTAAATAAAAAGGAATTTTCTTTCAAACCTTTGTGACAAAATAGTTTAGTCATTCGATTTTTCATTTGTTTCAACAGACAGCAACATTCAATTTTAACTGCTGATAAAATAAATATCATTAAATCTAAAGCAAATAAAATTTCTTACATTTATTTTTACTATAGAAAACAAAAATTTAAAGTCATTAAAAACATGTGGTATATGTTTTAGAACTTTAGAATGCTTCAAAATAAGACACCGTTAAGACCCACGGAAAAATAATGTTTTTTTTTTTTTGGGCACTTTTTTCAGATTTTAAAAGGATATAAATTTTTCAAAAATTTTTTGTCAAAAAACTCACCTTTTAGGAGCTAAAAATGAGCCTTCGAAAACACCCCAAAAAACTGACTCAAAAGACCTTAAAATGAACGTATCGATAGACTCCAATTATTCTCTGAGTTTTAGTTTTTGAGTCTAAAAAGAGGGCTCTTTTGGATGAATCGTTTTCATACAGAAATTTAAAATATTTTCTCCATTTTTAGAGTAACTAGAGAGTATGTTTGTTCACTGGGAATTCAAATATTAAAAAAAAAGATTTCTCATGTAAAAATAGCAACAATTAAAATTAAAGAATAATCATTTATTTTTTCATACAGAGCAAAAATTAATGACTTTAAACGACATAATTTTTTAAGTGCAGTTATATTTCCAAAAGAGAATGAAATGTTGTAAATTTGTGTCTCTCTTCTGTATTTTATTTTAATCGAATTTCATTTAATTTTTGTTTTCAAACCATTGTAAAATTAACAAAGTTGCAAATTTTAATTTTTGTGAATAAAAGTGGATTTACAAAAAAATCGTCAAAATGTATTGGAATCAAATCAGAAAATCGTCAGTCGTCATTTTTCAAAATTTCATGAAAAAATCGTCAAAATGACGAAAAATCGTCACGTCTGGCAGCACTGCGTTCAAGAACTAATTAACACAAGCCCTCAAGACTTTTTTTAGTTAAGTGCGAGATTTTTTTACACGCATTTGAAGTAGGTGAACTATTATTATAATAATAATTACTTGAAAACTGTACAAGAGGCGCATACTTAATTTTGTAATTGCCTTTTAATAACGTTCATATTCAACGGTGAACAGTGGTTTATTTTTAATATGTCTGTTCGCTTAGCTTACTACAGCAATCTACTCATTTTTACTACTTTTACTACAGCTGGAAATTTTCAGTACAAAAAGTAAATAAAACTTTCCAGTTGTAGTAAAAATAGTAAGAAATTTAAGTAAACAATTCTGTATTTAAGTGTTTTTATCGGCGCATGCCATATTCTGTTTGTTATTAAGGGTTTGTGATTGAAGAAGAAAACCTTGTATTTCTAAAGATTATTTTTAATGTGGATTTATTCCAGACCATGGTTTCTGTAGCCACCTCTACGTCATCAGTGGAGAAAATTACATTAAGTAGATTTAAATTGTTTGATTTTTTGTAAGACTGTTTTTTCTATATGTTTTTTCATCAACAGACTTAACTCTGATTGGAATAGAACCCACGTTCTTCAAATTTTCCATCAGTTTGCAAAGCAAGTACTCTACCATCTGAGCTATCGCCCTGCTTGACAAACTAACAAACAGATCTAATAATTCGGCCATTCAGCAAGTACTGTACAGCTTGCTGCGAAATTCTTACCGTTTAAAGCTTACGTAATTTTGAACTTAAGTTTGGACGCTGGACCCTATAGGATCCCTAAAGGATCCTATATAAAAGCTCTTTTATTTAAATAAAATTTGTAATGTTTATTATTCGAAAATCAGAAATAGAATATTTTTATTTTTAAATATTTTTCAAAAAACAATTTTAAAGTTTGACAACAAAAACAAATTAAAATTAAACACAAAGAAGAGAATGTAGGGAAGTAGCCCCTACAGACCCCACATGTCCAATAATGGCACCACCAAGGGTCACCAAAGTAGGACATATTTAGTAAACAAAAACTTTAAATACTTTTAAATCACCAACTTCAAATGCGTGTAAAAAAATCTAGCTCTAAACTAAAAAGCATTTTGTTATGGAAAATGTCAACTTTCAAATACTTTTAGTTTCACTTCATTCCGATTCGGAAAGTTAGATTTTTTATCCCTGTGTTATTTGTAACGGAAAATTTTGCGGGGTACTTTTGCTGAATTGGAATTCCCTAATGTATGGAAGAAATTCTTACCGCCAAAGAAGTTTTCCCTAAATATACATATGGGGGAAAATACCTCAAGTGAACACACTTTTTAAACCGATATCTTCTGATCGGGCTGAAACTAGCACAAATATGAGATCTATTGGGTAACACCGTCCGACAGCCAATATTAAACATGAACCGGATGATATACGTCTGAAAGTAGATATGAAATGGAGTAAAACTGCAATAATTTCATTTCGTGATCCTGCTTCCTTTTAAAAGGACTTCAAAGTTTTAAAGGATACATTTTTTGAAATATTTGTACTTGTCCAAGGATTACACTGGTGACGAAAAATGGAAGAGGAGGATCTCCTCTTATTTATTCATTTTTCTATTTTGCCATATCAGAATAAAAGGATGTAAATTGAGTCATTTGAATGATATGAAAGGATACGTTTTTGAAAGGACGTAACTTACCTCCTTTTTCCTGATATGTAAAAATAATAAAATAGGAAAGTTAGGAGAGATCCTCCTCTTTAATTTTCTGTCAATAGTGGCATCCTAGGACAAATACAAATATTAAAAAATTATTTGGTAAAATGTAATTCTCTAAAAATTGGAAGTCCTTCAAATCTTTTTTTTCCTGAAATGAAAAACTGTAAATGCTGTTTTACTACATGTAGTCTCTAGTTTAAAACGTATTTTATACAGTTCGTGTTCAACGAATTTTTTTCATTTTTGTAGGACGGTGTAATAGTTACCACACCAATTCTGAACGAAATCGGTAAAAAACTCGCTGAGTTATAGGGGGTCCGATTTTGACGTTTTAGTCAACAGACACCTTTTTCGGATCCATATAACTTTTCAGCTATTGCATTCAGAAAGTTTTGTTTAAAACGTTTTTGACGGATTTTTTTTTTTTTAATTAAAACAACCTTTTAAAAAATTAAAAAATACCAAGACCCAAAAATTTGACCAATTTTTTTTCAAAATCAAAACTATTTTGGATTTTTTTTAATAATAAACACTTTTTATTAAAAATTCCCAAATTCCTAATTTCTTCGTCAAAATTGCAGTAATTTTTATAGATAAACAGGTCTCAGCCCACTAGTGAATGAAATAAGTCTCATAAGAAAAAACATAAGCTTTCGAAATAACCCAGTCAGAAAAATACAATCGCAAAAGCGTTGTGAAAGCGTTGTAGACGGTTGTACGAGCGTTCTGTATACCAACTTCAAAGCGCCTTCAGATGATCCGAATGATAACATCGATCTACGCTAGGTTTAAAGCGTTTTAAAAGCGATGTAAAAAAGTTTTGAGAACGTTTTTTTTTAAGTCATCAAAGCGCTTTAAAAACCCAAAGTAAAGAATTTCTGTTTTAGTTCCGTTATAATAATTTGTTTGATACAAAGTGAAATCCAAAAAAAAAGTTTTTGTACTCAAAAAAACTTAAAAAAATTTTCAACAAAATTTTCGAAACTTAGAAAAATTAAAAAAAAAAAAAAATCTAAAAACATTTTTTATGGTTTTTTTTACTTAAAAAAAAAATGAGAAAAAATTGTTATTCAAAAATAGTTTCGGAACTTAGAATTTTTTTTTAAAAAAATATAAAGAACTCTTAAAACGCTTTTCGAATACGCTCGCAAAGCGTTCCAAAAAAACGTTTTGAGATTGCTTTTTTTTTTGTTACAGAGCTTTCAAAACGCTTTTTTTTTAGAACCATCGTCACTTTCTGCTTGGGAAGTCTCATAAGAAAAAATATAAGCTTTCTTTTGAGTCCAAAAAAATAATAGTATCGATTTTGAAAAAATCGGTGAAATTTTGGGGTCTTGAAATTTTTTTTTATTTGTTGACTAAATTGTTAAAATTCGGCGTTTTAGTCGAATTTTCTCTATTGTTCAAACTCAACGAGTTTTTCACCGATCTCGTTCAGGATTTGCAAGTTTGAGTCCGATCCGATGATATCGGTTTAAAAATTGTGTTCACTTGAGGTATTTTCCCCCATATATAAAACAAACTTTATTTTTAAGTCTTATTAAAACAACATTTTTTTATTTTATCGTTTTAGATTTGAAGAAGTTTTTTCTACTGTTTTATTAATTTTTCATAAGTTGGTGAAAATTAAAAAATAAATATGGCGATATCTGGAAAACTAAGCCAGACAAAGCTAAATTGAGGCCATTTTAAGTAGTATCGCCATCCCCATTCACCTGTATGGACCCCAATGGGTGCTAACTTTGAAACTATCACGAAAATTAAAAAATGCTCTTATCTCGGTAAATATTTCCGAATGCACAATAAGTACATTTTTGTAGCTCTTAACACGTAAAACACGATCGTCAAATACCCGAAAGCTCTCCGAGTAATAGTTTTTAAGTTATTCAGTTTTTAAAATTCTCAAGACCCTATTGGACCCCTAATTCACGCAAGGTAGAGCGAAACGGATAAAAATTTTGGATCAAAAACTATGACGATCCTTAAAAGACCGAACTGGGTCTGAGCCCTGTGGGGCCTGGGACCCATTGGGTCCCAGGCGAGATTGAACTGAATTGAAAATAATTGTTTCCCATTTTCTAGTTTAAATTGGTAAGTATTAAATATTTTTTTTTTTTTTGAGAAAAATATGAACTTAAAAGTGGAAAAACATGGCAATGCAGCTAAATTATTATTTATTTTCCATAATTCCCCTATATCACCGATTTGATTATAAGCTGAGACATCCCAACCTTAAAATCGTCTCTTTTAAATTTTAAGTTTCAGGCAAATCGGTTCATAAAGGTCAGAGAACCTCCCTTGTAAGACAGAAAAAAACATATCCGTTAGCGTGTCCCGAAAATGAAAAATTTTAGGGCATACCCCTAGAATGATGCTTAGTAAAGAGCTGATTACGGGAAAAAATATTAAAAAATTTTTAGAGGTCATCTTCAGGGCGCAACCAGCGCTTAAAGTTTGCATCCGTAGTGCATTTGGTGAAAAAAAAAATATTTTTTTTTATTTTTCAAATTGATGCCAAAAGTTTCGTTAGGTAGAGTACATTCTGGAAAAAATATTTATAAAGTTTTCATGGAGCAATTTTGGTCCAGCACAACGTTTTGAAATTTTGAAAAGGTGTAATTTTTTATATATTTTTTTAAGTTTTTGTAAAAACCGGAGTTTGTACGAGTTCTTTTAAAATTTTGTATAAAACGGAGTTTATGTTCAAGCCTTTGTATAAAAAGCTGTTTTTTACAAAAACTTAAAAAAATATGTAATAAATTAAGCATCTTCGAAGTTTCAAAACGTTGCGCTGGACCAAAATTGCTCCACGAAAACGTTATAAATATTTTTTCCTGAATGTACTCCAACTAACGAAACTTTTGGCACCAATTTTAAAAATAAAAAAAATATTTTTTTTTGACCAAATGCACCACGGCACATTGGGTTGAATGAGAGGCAAAGTGGCGCTTAATTCAGGGAAGCAGTAATTTTAACATATAATATTTTTTGCTTGATGAATATTAAATAATACATTAGAAAGCACCCTCTTAAAGAGAAAACATATGTTTTTTATTTTTTTTTAACCTGTCAGAATTTTTTTAGTGTTTCTTGAAAATTGAACTTGATTCACAATTTAAGCTGTAACTTTTAAACCAAAGGCGATAATTTAATGAATACAGTTGCAAATTAAAGTATTTTTAATGCGATAATAAAAATTTAAAACAATAAAAAATAAATATGTGTTAATACTTGCATACAATTTGTTTAAATTCGGATTTTTGTGTTACACCAAATTTTAATTTTTTTTAAATTTTCCATAAAAAAGTCAGGAAAGTTGTAATTTTGAACTGTTAATTTTTTTTATTGGCGTCTAATCATTAATAAGTAAAATACCACCATTTTTGAAAAAAATTAACATATTAGGCGCGTGGTTATGCTTTATTTCGGGAAAAAAGTAAATTCACAATTTTTACTGTATCTGTGAAATTAAAAACACAATATTTTGAAACAAATAGCTAATTAAAGTTTATGTAAATTGCTATTATAAACGTTTAACAAAAATTATATGCTCTCATATAAGTACTAAATTTATTAGGAAACCTAATTTTTTCATAAAAATTCTTGAATGTTTAAATTTACCTTTTTTAACTTAAGCCTTGGAAATTGAAAAAAAAAAATTATATCAGCTACGTTATTCATAATTAGTGTCCGACCGAATACACCTTTTTTGGCCGAAGCCGAAGCCGAATATTTGGCCAAATTTTCACTATTCGGCCAAACCGAAGCCGAAGCCGAATATTAAAAAAAAAATGTTTTTAGTTGCAAAAACACTTAGTAAAATGTTTTTGTGGCTTACTAATGTGATTCAAAGTTAGTTTAGTGTGTTTTTCAACACGTGAGCACAAATATAATACAATTATTCGCTATTCGGCCTATTCGCCAAAATTGTGGCCGAATAGTGGCCGAATAGTGGCCGAATAGTGCTTTTTGGCCGAAGCCGAAGCCGAATATTCGGTCGGACACTATTCATAATAAATAAAGTTAACATCATGCATGTTTTTTGTCAGATATTATCCCAATAAGCCAAATTGCTGGAATTCAAGTGTAATTCAAGCGTAATTCCAGTCATATTTTCAATTTTCAAGCCTTGAATTCAACTTGAATTACACTGTAATTCAATAGCATATACCAGTTAAACGGATACTTGAATTCAAGTCAAACAAAACAGTGTAAAAACACTTGAATTCAAGCCCCAAATAAAAGCGTAATTCCAGTCGAACCAAACAAAATTTAAAAAACTACTTGAATATGGCTTGATTTATAGTGTAAATCAAGCCCTATTCCAGTTTAATTCAAGCCTAAATCAAGTGCAATTCAAGCACAAATCCAGTTCAAAAAAAATCATGCAGCATCATTGTTTAATAAAAAAATACACCAACATTATGCATAAATAATTATTTATTAGCTGAAAAGTAGATAGTGCGAATTTTATACAAAGTTTAAATGACAATAAAAAAAAAATATTTTGATAAATCTATTAAACTGGAAGAACATTGGTTTTTCAGCATCCACGCCCAAATTTTGATAATGAAGAGGGTTTTAGTAATTGATTTGCTGGCGAAAATTGTGCCCTTGGATAACTAAAATGAAAATGAAATTTTAAGATTTTTATTTTTGCAAAATTCAAGTTTGCTTACCTTTATATGATTTTTCTGAAATTGAACAGCAAAAATCCTTTGGTTAACGAGCCATTTGTTTCCAATCACGCGACATTTAATTAATCTTTTGGTAATATTCCATTTTCAGCAATTGTTTTTTTAAAATTTTTTTTTTGTTATTTTCCAGTTTTGACAAAAAAGGAAAATATAAAATTCAAACAAACCCATTTTGTTTGAACTGGATTAAGGCTTGAAAAATAGACTAAAATTAAAGTTTAATTCAAGTCAAATTTCAAGCACTTGAATTTTAATTTTTTGGTGTTTATTGGGATATTACACCACTTAGAGACATCTGCTTACACTTTGCGATCTTTCCTTGTAAATCACAAGGAAACCCCAACTATAAAATTCAATTCTGATGGCAGAATCGATTTCAGAAGGCTAAAATACATAAGGATAAGTGGGTCTAGTTTCTGGGTCAGAAACTTTTTTGTTTTTTTGTGATGAAGTGTTATTGAAGCCACCATATTTTTTTCATAAAATCTTAAATAAAAAAATAACGGCATTAAACGCGGATGTTTTTTTTTTCTTTTAAATTAAAGCTTATACTATATGCTTTATTATCACAATGTATAAGCAATAACAACCTCTTAAATTTTTTTTTATATTCCATCAAGTATTAAAAATACTCCAATTTTGGAACATTTTACAAAAAAATTTCAAAAATATTTTTACAACAATTTTCAAAAAACAAAAAACAGAAATGTATTTGAAAATGCCTGAAGTTGATGGTTCCATAATAAAAAAATTACCTTTGAATGAATAAATACCAAAAAAAAATTTTAGAAATAAGATGATTTTCAATTTTTAGCACCATATTCAAAAACACAAAAATTTATTTGATTTTGACGGCGTATTGCAAGAAAAGTAAACAAGTCAGAATAATAGTTGTGACAGATTTTTTAGTGTAATTTTATATACTTTAACCCTAAATTAATAATTTTTGTAAAAAAAAATTTTTAAGTTTTGAATAAAGCGCCACTTTTGATCCATTTCAACCCAATGTGCACGGATGCAAACTTTATGCGCTGGTTGCGCCCTCCAAAATTTTTTTAATTATTTTTCCCGTAATCAGATCTTCAATAAGCATCGTTCTGGGGGTATGCCCTAAAGAAATTCCAAAATTTCCTGATTTCGGGACATGCTAATATCCGTCCGTATTAAATTTGAAATAAAAAGCTTGAAATTCAAAATTTTAACACGAGTATTAGTTAATTTAATTCATTAAATTAAATTTAACATTTTTAAAAGTCCATTTGTACTGATACATTGTTATCAAACAAAATTTCTCACCAAAACGTAAATTTCAATCAATAACACAGTACAACACTAAAAGAAAATGACGGGGTTCCACGTAATTTTATGGTAGAGGAGACCAAAAAAAAAGTAACGGCGTTTTGAAACGGCGTTTTGAAAGATCATTTCGGAATTTTATTTTATGGGAAGGGGGATAGAAATTTCCCCATTTAGTCTGTTCTTACAGCATTACGTTATATGAAATTATGTTTTCTTTACATATGAGGTGTAGGGTATGTTCAAAATTGTTGTACAGTGTAATTTAAAAAAAAAATTAACTTCGCATGTAGTATTTATGTGCTTCAAAGTTGTTAAATATGTATTTTCTAACTTGTTGATGGATATTTAAACATTAAATACCTAGATATTTTGATGGACATTTAGTATTTTTTTTTTTTTTGTTTTATTTCAGCGATAATTGTTTAAATTTCTTAATAAAACAAACATGTTTGTCTTTGGTGATGTAATAAATAATTAAACTGGTCATAGAATTTATTCAACGTAGTGGAAAAGTAAAACTTAGATAACTCCTACGAGAACGTTTTATCTGAAAAAACAAAAATAAAAATAACCTAGAAAAAAATTTATAAACATTGAGCACTAATTAAATATTGTTGAAAAATAATAAATAATATTTTTTTGCGCGTTTGCAATTTTTTTTCTTTGTATCATGTCCTCTAAAGTCGTAGATTGCACAACTGTTAATTTTAACGATTCAAATATCTTTTTGGAATACAGTAAGGATAAATTAAAATTCAAAATTACACATGAAATTTTGTGACACCAATGTTAGAATAAATAAAAAGTAAAAAAAAAAATACTTTTAAATGAGAATTGCCAAAAACAGTAATTTTTATATTACAGTAATTTTTTTATTACTATATATTATATTATTTACTAAATATAAAAAGTACAAAAATAAAACATTTTAATAAAAAGTACCAAAATAGTACAAATAAATAGACAAATAAATATGTACCAAAAAGTACTAAAAAAAAGAGAGTGTTAAATTCGCTGTGCCGAATCTTTGATACCCTCCAACATTAAAAAATTTGGCAGGGTCGTTGTTTTGGAGGGGAGTCGGTAGGGGTCATTGGGGGACACCTTTCCCTAGAGGTAAATGTTTACAAAATCATATATTATGCTTTTTGTACTTAAGTAAGGGTCATTGGGGGACACCTTTCCCCTAGAGGTAAATGTTTACAAAATTATATAATATGCTTTTCGTACTTAAGTAATACAATTTTATCATTATTTAAATAAAAAGGGGACGGGTTAAAAGAATAATATTTTCTAATTTCCTGGGTCAAAGTTCAGGACTTTTAACTTTTTCTGACATGAAATTGTTTCATTTGTTTAACAAAAATACGAAAAACATGTAATATGGCGTTTTTTAGAGGTTGGCTTAGTTCTTCAAGGGGGAAATTTTCCCCCCCTGGTCCGATTTTTGCCATCTCCGAACTTAGCCAGTCTATGACCAAGAGACATATTCGTGCCAAACTTTAGGCTGACTTAGGCTGGATTACTCAATGCTCCGTTATAAAATAACTCTCCGTAAAATTTAACTTTTTCATACAAATTTTGACATAAGGCTCCGTTAAATCGGCAGTTAGCAGCTAACTTTTCATTGAGTAATCCGCCCTTAAGAACATACAGACATCGCAGACATTTCACAAAAGCACTTTTTTGTAAAATGTTCCAACATATTTTTAACGATGTTTATAAGTTTTTCACCCTCCTCTCTTCCTTTTTTCTTAAATTAAAACGTACCATATAATTGATTATAAAATTCGTGATATTCGACAATTTTGTGACACCAATCTTAGAATAAGTAAAAAGTACAAAAAATAGTGTTTTTTAATAAAAAGTACCAAAATAGTACTTTTTAATAAAAAGTACCAAAATAGACTTTTTAATAGAAAGGTCAAAGTAATACTTTTTATTAAAATATACCAAAATAATTCTTTTTAATAAAAAGTAGCAAAAAGTACTTTTTAAAAAATAGTACCTTACCACAGCATTTTATTCAAAGGTACCTTACCACAGCATTTATTTAATATTCCAATTTTGAAAAAAGTACCAAAAAAACACACCATATAAATTGATTACAAAATGGATCCTTTGGTTTTTGCGATATTCGACAATTTTGTGACACCATTCTTAGCTTTGAATATGTAAAAAGTACCAAAATAGTAATTTTTAATTACTATACTTTTTAATTCATTGAAAGGTTTCTTAAAACTACTTAAAACTACTTTTTTGTAAAAAGTACATTAATAAAAAGTACCAAAAAAATTCTTTTTAAAAATTAGAACCTAAACAGAGCTTTTTATTCGAAGGTTTCACAACAGTACTTTTTTGTAAAAGGTACTAACATATTATTTTTAACGATTTTTACGTATGCGTATAAATAGTACATTTTTTTAAAAAGTACCGAAATATTACTTTTTGGTAAAAAGTACAAAAAATAGTACTTTTTCATAAAAAATGTCAATTCTTCTATTCTTCTTAAAGAAAATACACTATTAAAATTGGTTATAAAATTTTTTTAAAAGTACTAAAACAATACTTTTTTTAAAAAGGTACCGAAATAGTACTTTTTAACAAAAAAGTACATATATAACTTTTTTAATAAAAAGAACCAAAATTGTACTTTTTAATAAAAAGTGCAAAAAATACTTTTTTAAAAGGCACCAAAACAATACTTTTTAAAAATTAGTACCTAAACAGAGCTTTTTATTCGGAGGTTTCACAAAAGTACCTTTTTGAAAAAAGTAACAAAATATTTCTTTAATTTTTTAATTTTAATTTTTTAATTTTTTCTTTCCCTCTACTCTTCCATTATTCTTAGAAAACACTATATTTAAATTGGTTATAAAATGGATCTTTTGTAAAAAGTACTAAAAAGTTACTTTTTAATAAAAAGTACCAAAATAGTAGTTTTTAATAAAAAACGTTTTAATTAAAATGGGTTCATTAAAAAGAAAGTACCTATTTTGTTTTGCTACTTTATAATAAAAGTTCTAAAATAGTACTATTTGGTAGTTTTTAAAAAAAGTACCAAAATAGTACTGTATGTTATAAGGGTTCAAGTTGAAAAAATGCAGAAGAAAAATTGAATTTCTAAAAATTATAGACATTTCTGGTATTTCCCATACCGGTTTCAAACACCCCTGTTAGTGTCATCATCAGTAGGATTTTAAATGTCGGTTTGTCTTGTTAATGAAAACTGTTTTTTATATATGTGAATATTTATAGTTTCTACAGAATAAATTTTGACAGTTTCCAACACTACAATTCTATTTCTAGCAATCTCAACCTCACTTCATACTTTCAACTTTTTTTGTCTCTTACATTATTTCGCAAGGGTTACCAACATGTTATTTTTTTTTAAGTAGCAAAATATTTTAGCAAAATATTTGTAAATTAAAAAAAAATACAAAATTAGTACTATTTTCTAAAAAATTTTTGTCGGAGTGTGTTGAAAATTAACATTCAACATCTTGACAAATTAGAACGATATAACAAAATTATTCCTTTTTTAAAACGGCTTCATTTATCAATTTAATAAATGGAAATTAATGCATTAATACAAATTTATAAGTATTGCTTGTAACTGTTACTACGTACATACACTTGTCTAATGCGAGTTTTAAGACTTTGAGAACAGAAAAAAAATCTTGAATGAGATTTAAAAAAAAAAAAATTTCACTAAAAATTTATGAAATTAAGAGCATTTTGAAAACATTTTTCGTTCACACAATTTGTGTGAGCAGTTCCTAAAACAAGTGGACATAAAAATTTCAAATTGATTTTTTTTTCGTCAAACTCGACGTATTTTGATTCAGGTAAGACCCTTAACTAAAGCTGTAAACCAAAATAATACCAATTTGTGCGTTCCCACATCCAAATGTCGTTAACTCTCAAAAAGTTCCAGTTTGTCGGACTGTGTTATAAATTGTCATTTCAACACCTTGACTAATTACACCGACATGACAAAATTATTCCTTTTTTGAAAATTGCTTAATTGAATCAATTTAATAAATGGAAATTAATGCATTATTTAATTTCTAAGTATTGCTTGTCAAAGTTACTACTTCCACTTGTCTAATGTAAGTTAATAAATTCTAACAGGGAAAGTAACCCATGGTATATACACACTCAAAAGAAAAACTCTGTCAAAAAATCTGTAAAACGACTTTCAATTTGAATTAGCAATCTTTTAGCAGATTGTTCTGCTGAGAAGGATATTTTTACTAAAATCTCTGTCATTCAGTTTAAGAAAATAACAGACATTTTACTATGTTTATACCAGTGACGGTCCGTGAAGTTGTCACTGGGTGTTCTCTAAATTTTAAAAACAGCTAATTTACACATAAAATTCATGTTTTCCTGGACCTAACGTGTTCCCGAGATAGATAAGGATCCGATCTTATTATTTTTATATATTTTTATGTAAGATGCAGCCCAAATTCTATTTTATGGTCATTTTGTTGCCACACCACATCGACAATTAACAAAAAGCATTATTTCGCAAATAAATGGAGCATAAAATAAAATTTTGGCTGCATGTCAATTAAAAATAATTAAATTTAGACTTTGTCTATCACGGGAACGTGTTACGTCCAGAAAAACTTATATTATATATGTACATAATTTTGATATTTTGAAGAAGTAGAGAACACCCAGTGACAACTTCTAGGACCGTCACTAGTTCATACTGATTTTGTTTGCTGAATTTTATTATTTTTTCAAGAAATTTTTTTATATAAAAAAAAGCAGAACAGATTGTTCTGCTGAAATCAGAAGATTGCTCTGCTGAAATCAGCAGATTGTTCTGCTGAAATCAGCAGATTATTCTGCTCAAATCAGCAGATTATTCTGCTCAAATCAGCAGATTGTTCTGCTAAAATCAGCAGATATTTCTGCTAAAATCAGATTTCTCTGCTGTCGAACAACACACATGTTTAATAACTAAAACGCCAGATAAAAGTATAAGCTTCCGTAGCGTAGTGGTTAAGAAGTGTACTTTCAAATCGGAAGGTGGCGAGTTCGACGCTGGCTGGCGGCGTATGTTTTTTTTTTCTTGTTATATTTATTCACCTCTTATGACAGATATTTAGCAAACCGTGTCTGCTAAAATCAGCAGATTTCTCATATTGCTCAAAATGGGTGTATTTTCAGCAGATTTTTCTGCTGATTGGACAGAGAATTTATTTTGAGTGCACCTATGTTGATTAAATTTCTATATGCGACATTATTTTTTAAATTCTCAGCTACATTTTAACACTTATACAACTATTTATACCGTCCAATCTCATTCCGAATGTAACGCATCAAAATAAAGGTATACGACCCTGTCTGTGAAAAGCATAGTTCAGTCAAAACCAAAAGAACTACAAACCCGAAGTTTGGCAAGAATATGTATGCCTTGTGTTTATGGATGGGTTAAGTTCGTAAATAAGCAAAATCGGAACATGGGGAAAAAAGTTCCCCTTACCGACTAAACAAACCTCTTTAAAACGCTGTTTTTATATTTGTTTGTAAACTCAAAATAAATTCTCTGTCTAATCAGCAGAAAAACAAACCCATTTTGAGCCATATGAGAAATCTGCTGATTTTAGCAGACACGGTTTGCTGAAAATCTGTCATGATTATCTAGGTGAAATCAATAGAAAAATCTGTCCAAACAGCAGAGAAATTTTCTAGAAAGTTTTTCTAGAAAGTTTTTGTTTTTAGAAAATTTGTTTTCATGAAAACTTTAATAGTTTTTTTTTAATTTAAATTCAAAAAAAAAAAGTTTTTTGTAAAATTAACAATATAATCTGATTTTTTTTTTAATTTTTTCAATTATTAATTGAAAAAAAATTGGACTTTGAAAAAAAAAATTTAAGAAAGTTTTCTTGCAAAATGGATGACAGCAAACTATTTTTGTAAAATTACAAATCAATCTGCTAAAAATATGTTTAAAAATATTGAATTCCGGATTTAATCAATTTTTTGATTAAATCTACGAATTTTGAATAAAATTTTTTTATTCTATTTTTTCTGTATGTAGGTGGATTGTATTTTACACAAAAACTTGGCTAAAGGGTGATAGTGTATTTTGCTTGTTAGGGATTTGAAAAATTCCATTCTTATGACCCTCCTTCTTTTGTTTAAATTTAAAAAATAATTTAAACAATGATAAAATTGTAGTACTTAAGTGAAAAAAACCGTAAAAAATAGTTTAAAATTTATGGCAAGGAGAAGGGTTCCCCAACGAAAAAAACAGCCTCTGCCATTTTTTCATAGCCAAATTTAACATTACAACTTTTTCCATATTTTACAACTTTTTTTGTGTACCCACGGCATAGATGGGACTAATTAATTAATGGCACCAATTAATTGATGGTTTAATTACCATTTAATTGATGTCAATGGTAATGAAATTTTTTTCATTACAATTGGTTGTATCAATTGCACCAATTAAATTACTTATCATTTTAATTACTAATGAAAATTAAAAAAAAAATAATTACCATTGGTATGGCATCAATTAAAAAAAATAATTACCATTAGTAAAAGTCGTCACAATATTGTCAAAATCGTTAGTTTTTGAAAATATCTGTTGTTTTTTGTTATTTTGTATTTCAATTTTTCACATTTTATGAACCAAACGCACGTTTGCCTTTTGTATAACACAATATTTGAAGTTTTTTATTTGCATTTAAATTTTTGTCTTTATTCATATTTAAAAAAAAAACATGCTTTGATGGTTAAATTTATAACTTTTCAAAAAGACAAAAATATGTAAACAAATGGTTTTGAAACCAATTATAATTGGTGTTTTTCAACAATTGGTGCATTTCATTACAATTGGTAATTATTTTTTCAATTAAAAAAATTTAGTTACCATTAAATGGTAATGAAATTTTTTTCATTACCATTGATATTAACCAATGGTAATTAAATTTCAATGGTAATGAAAAATTCCCATCTATGACCCACGGGTACTTTCCTTGTTAAACTACGTTTTTATATATTTAACATATTAACATTTTTATGCATTCTACAGACGTTTAATACATATTTAATATAGAATTTAAATTAATATAAAATAAATATGATAATTAAATACAAAGTCATATACTATGGCCCTTACCACAAGAAAACAAAAAGTCTATTTTAACAAAAGTTTTATTTTAAATTTCAAATTTTCAATACATTTTTTGAAAGTCGATTTTAAAAACAATTAGTCTCTAACCACTGAGCTAAAGTAAATAAACAAGTTATAACACTTAAAATCCATTTTGTTTAATATTCTGCTTTGACATATTCAGCCTTACCATAGAAAAATAAAATTTATTTAAAATCAGCTTTTAATTTTATTTCCATACAAATTGTTTTTGTTTTTAAAATCGACTTTCAAAAATGTATTGAAAATTTGAAATTTAAAATAAAACTTTTGTTAAAATAGAATTTTTGTATTCTTGTGGTAAGGGCCATTGAGTTTGTATCTACCCAGGCAGAAACTGCCAACCGTTCCAAAGAAAAAGTCTCGGCAAAGCACTTTATTTTTTGTGTAAAAGGTAGTATGAATTCGAAAAAGTGCTTTGCAAGCGCTTTGCCAATGTTTTTCTATTTAAATCCGTTGAAAGTATAAATTTTTTATTAAAATTTATTAATTTTCGTAACAATTTGAATATTTTTTATTTCCCTGCAGGATAAGTGGCCGGTCCTTGATAGTTCCCGCGATATGTCACTTAGACACAATGACCTACATTTTACAAACTTGACACCTTTTATATAAAAACACCTGTTTATTTCGTGAGGAAGTGTCTTAAACTACGGATACATCACATGTGAAATATCACTGGGCCTATCCCTTTGGAACACTACCCGATTCGGTTCAATACACCACTTTTTTTTCAGGACTTCCAAAAATTTTCCTAGAAGCATTTTAAATAAATTTTTTATTCCAAAACGCAAAGAAAACTGCAAACTAATTTTTTCCGGGACTTATAAATTTCTTTATTCAAATAAACACAAAAAAAAGTTGTGTCTTATGGACTTATACAATTTTGATACGTCCCATTTTTTTGTTCTAAAAGTGTTATAATAGTACCATATTTTTTGTTTTTAAAGCGCTTTCAAAGCGCTTTAAAATAGCAACGGCATACCGATTACCGTTGTTATCATTTTGGACGCTGGGGGAGTACTAAACTGTGATGCTTTCCCAGCACACAAGCAAAAATAAAAGGTACTTTGCCAGCGCTTTCCCGTTCGTACTTTTCTGCCTGGGACTCTACTTTAAACATACTAGGGATGTCAAACGGTAAGGCGATTTTATATTAAAATGTATGCTTTAAAAAAAACATTAATTAAATTATTTAAAAACGAGTGAGGGTGTTAAATTCGGCTGTGCCGAAACTCCAAAATGTAAAAAAAAATCCAGGGTCGCTTTTTTTTGGGGATGGGGTTGGTAGGATACGTAGGGCGACACCTTCCCTCCTTGCCATAGATGTTATCAAATGGGTTAATTATGATTCTTGCAAATAATTAAACCAATTAATCATAATTTAAATACATTTTTTTATATCCACGCCCACAAAAGGGGGCGGGTCAAACTTTTTTTTTTAAACCACAGTAATTTAATTTTATGCCAATTTAAACTATAAAATGGGAAACATCCCAGTCAGAAATTGCCAACCGTACCAAAAATTTTGTGTTGGTACAATATCGGGCTAACGAAAAATACAACATTGCATAATGTAAAATAGTTTTACTAAAAATATTGTGTTGGCCCAACTTTGTGTTTACATAAAACACTACACTATAGATTATAATTTAAAAGTTTAACATTTTTATTTTTTTAAAAAGTTTTTGATTTACAAAGACCTCAACACTTTAATTGCTTTTTCAACCAATTTGTACAAAATGGTAACTAAAAAGCACTACATCGAGATTTTCAATACATCCCTGAGCAAAAGGTAAATCCAATGTCGTAAATTTGTAAAATCAATGTTAACCCAACGCCAAAACAAAAGTCGAGCGATCGTTGGCCACTGTTATCATTTCAACTTCGAAATGACGTCGTAGACTTAGAAACGGGAATGATTCGCCAACGTTGGTACCGTCGCCGCCAACTTCATTCCAACGTTGGCCCGTTTGTACTTTTCTGCCTGGGATGTTATTATACTTTACCTACATTTGAGGACTATATTAGGTCTAGACCCCATTGGGTTCGGACCCCATGGATCCAGATCCTGTTGATTCGAGACCCCGTTGGGTTCTTTAAGGGTCGCCATAGGTTTCAATCCAAAATGTTTGTCTCGATCTACATTGCTTAGAATTTGAGATACGGGAATTAGTGGTCTGACAGGGTTTTGAGAATCTTTAAAACTGGATAAATCAAACAATACTCCCGGGATTTCGAAAACTCCCGATTGGCATACATATTAGCACTGTAGTCTTTTTTAAATTTGATATGTAATTTATTCGAAATAAAATAGAAAACAAAATGAGAGCGCTAATACGTCTACGGTTGCTAATAAATCATCATTTGAAATTTAATCTTATCTTTAGTGAAATTAAAAAAAAAAATAAAACTGTGTAAAAAATAATAGCAAAATAGAAAAAAAAATAAAACTTAATATAAACGTAATTAAAATGGAACTTAAACTGTCGCTGCTGTGTCGTAACTAATTGCAATAAATACGACAAAAAATATAATGGAACAAAAAAAATATTCACAATAAAATGTATGGTGATCGTATGGTTACAATAAAATTGGTTGCTTTATTGTTAGTTATACATCGTATTAAATGTATCAAACAGAGCTTTTATAGAATTTTTTAATAAATTTGTCATTAGGTGGATTTTAATTGGATTTTAAAAACAAAGTTAATCCACATACCAAGTAAGATTAAAAATGTTCTCAACACTAGGTCTGTTTGTTTACCAAAATTGTTTACTATTTTTACTTCAACTGAAAGTTTTGTTTACTTTTTGTATTCAAAATTTCCAGCTGTAAGCTAAGTACTCTGTTTTTTACGGTGAAAATTTCACTTAAACTTAAAACGCCTCAAATCGCAATAAAACATTTAAAAATCAACAACTTTTGACAATTATAAGAAAGAAACGATCATAATAAAACTGAAATGTCACTTTTTCACGGCAATTTAAATTCACTCAAAAATTTATGTAAGTTACTACATGTTAGTTGTTTGTATATTTTACAGTAGTTAGTTGCTTTCAACTTCAAAGACAGTCGTTTTTGTTTGAAAAATATCAAACAACTATTTCTGTTAGTTATTTTAAGTCGGTATTTTGAACAACTAACAAGAAAGTACTGTAATGTAGTAACAGTTATTTAAAGTAGTTAATTTTATTTTTTTATCTCTGAAAAATTTTCAAAGTTTTTTTCAAAAAAATAGAAATAAATTTTCGTTTTTTAATTTTTCACAACTTTTTAAAAAAAAAAAACTTGGAAAATTTTTGGTCTTTAATTTTTTTTCTGAAAAATATTTTTTTTAGAAAAAAAAAAATATATTAATTATTTTATTTTTACTACATTTTAGTTGTTTTGACTACAAATGTAAGTAGTTTTTACTACATAAGTCAGTTGTTTTTTGTTAGTTAAAATAACTAACATTGTTAGTTGATTTAACTGAAAAAGTAGTTGACCCCAAAATAACTTACAAAGTAATTATTTTAACTGACATTTTCAGTTGATTTTACTAACATAATTTATTTAGTGTTGCCTTGCATAATAAAAATGCGTGAAAACCTTTTTAATAATTTCCCTATAATTTTTCGCGTTGCCAAAATTTATTTTTTTAATATGGAGTTTGACAGATTTTTTTCCCCGTGAAATCGAACTGACAAGGGAAGTCTCCCTGGTGCCACTCTCCGATCTTCATGAAATTTGGATATGTTGTTAAGAACGAAAATTAATTCGACACGTATTTTTTTTTAGCGGCCCAAACTCAGTTTTTTACGATTTACGCCTATTTAAACAAAGTTAATATAGGCATGTGTGGTATCAGATTAAAGGTATTAAAAATACCTATCTCGTGTTGCTAACAACGGGCCAAAGAAATTAATATTTTTCGACTTATTAACAAAAATGTCTTAAAATTTTGGGATTTTACTCAATATGACGAAAAGTTGTGCATGTTTGGACACGTTCTTAGCACACGTAGATAGGTTTTCCAAAGACCTTTCATTTGGTATGTAACATGACTAGGTTTCTTTGCATAATATAGGAGATAAAGGAAAAAAACCGAAAAATGGCCTTGTCCATTCCATTCATTTCCCCCTCCTTTTTACCCCCTAAATATGAATTTGGACCGCTAAAAAAATACGTGTCCCTTTATTTTTTCTGCTCTACAAAATAAAACCAATTCCATAAAGATCCGCGGGTTTTTTGCTAATATGTATTGCCAAAAATATATTTTGTTTAAAAAAACTTAAAAAATGTTGAGCCAAAGCAAAGTACTCTGTTCGATTTCACGGAATAAATCTGTCAAACTCCATATAAAACAAGTAAGAAAGTCATATGATACCCTACACCAGTGTTTTCCGGAAAATGGATCCCAAGTCCAAACATGGACCGATTGGATCTGTCTTTTGTAAGAGTGTAGAAAACACACAGATCAAATTTTAGTGGAATTGGTTTATTTTTTTGTCAATTGACCGATTTAATTGAATATCGGTCCAAATTTTTGTATGGGGGACTAAGTCCAAAAATGCTCCAATTATATTCCGATTTGATAAGGTTACTTAAGTACACGTTTAAAACCTAAAAATCAAATTTGTATCGAATACATCCATTTTTATGAATTTTGAGGAAATTATGTGAATATCGAGAGGGTGGTTTGTATGCAGACTACCAGAAGGACTGACACGATTCCTTTGAAATTTGGAATGGTGATTCTTGCGTACAAAATTTTATTACCTGTTAAATTTCAAAGCGATATCTATTATAATACGGTCATTTTAGCCTAATCCAAAGAAGCGTTTGTATGGGGGCTAGGTCTTAACATGGACCGATTTTCTCCAATTTCAATAGGCTTCGTCCTTTGAAACTTGCTAAAGTTTCAAATTTCAAAAAATTTTGTCAAAAGTTTTTGATTTTTAAATGTTTTATTGCGATTTGAGGCGTTTAAAGTTTAAGTGAAATTTTCACCGTAAAAAACAGAGTACTAGGCTTTAAAACAAGTTGTCAAATTAAAAAGAAAACAAAGCAGATTATGGTAATTTTACAGAAAAAAATTGTTATTATTTTATTCAAGAACATTTTGCTTAAACAAAATTTTAACAATTTCTTAAAAATTTCAAAATAATCTGCTGCAATTTGCAAAAAAAAATTAGCAAACAGAATATGTAAAATTACAGAAAATGTCTGTTATTTTCTTAAAATGGGTGACAGCGAATAAAGTTAAAATACTAATTTCAGCAGAAAAGTCTGCTAAAAGTTTGCTTAATCAAACTTTTAGTTGTTTTACAGATTTTTTGACATAGTTTTTCTTCTAAGGAATTCATTCTTTCACTTCCTGACAGCAAACAATTGAAATTAAATAAGTTTTGAACACAGTTTAAAAAAAAATTAAATAATTTATTATTTGATCTTTATTTTGTTGCTATTGTTGTTGTCTTGTGATGGTGTTGAAAGTGTGCTTGCATAGTATTTGTTTTTTTTGCCTTTTTTTATTGGTGTGGAAACAATTATGTAGTATAATTTATAAATACTTTTGTTATTTTTGTTGACATATGTCATACTGACACTTGTTGGTGTTGTTGTTTGTTTTCATTCATACATGCTTATGTATATTACAAATAAGTCAGCAGTGATAAATTACTAAAAGAAAATTCCAAGTTTAGTGGAAAAATTATCAAATACAGTGCTTTATACATAAAGTTTATGATTTGCTGGTTCTTTACATCGATTTACATGAAAAAAAGCAAATATATTTTAAATAGCTGAATTTAACATTAACGTTCGGCTATATTGAACGAATTATTAGCTTTGACGATCTAAATTCGTGGGGCTTCGAGAAGCTTCTCCTTGAAGAACTAAGCCAACCTCTGAAAAACGCCAACTTGGACCTAGAGGACTTAAAAATTTTACTTTTTCAGTCCGGCCCTTTTGTGGGCGTGGATATAAAAAATTATAAAAGTGTACTTGCAAAGGAAGTATTGTGCAAATCGCACAATAAAAGTGACTAATAAACATCAAAACATTTATTATCTTGCAGGACATGACACCAACATTATAAACGTTCGTGTTACAGAAACTAAGGGGTATATCTACAAAAAAATGTGGAACGCTTCACGATTTTGCGTGTCATCCTTGCGCAGGGGCCATGCTAATCTTCTCTGTATCGTTCCAATTTTAGTATATGTTCTGCCGAAGCAAGAACAAGGTTCTATGTTAAAATAAGCTATTTGTACTGTCGTGATAACTAAAAAGAAAATGAGAATTATAAATATGAACACGAATAATATAAAGAAACATGAATATAAAAAACATAAATGATAAGGAAAAGTCGGTAGAAGTTTTGTATTCAAAAAATATTTTGGTTTATTTTTGGAACAACCCTCATTACGTAAACACACACAATTTTAAAGGGTGTGGCAATTAAAGTGTTATAATTAAAAAAATAAACCAGGTAGTACTGATTTGCACTGATTTTTGAAAATGTGTTCTGATTGTACTAATTTTTGAACATTTCAGCATAAAAAATAATTTTATTCAGAAATTCCATACAAAAACATTAATTTCCGTACAATAAACAGATATGTGTTTTTTATGTAAGTTAAGTCTAAAATATTTTCTTTTGTATAATTTCTAAGGAAAAGTTCTTAAATCTTAAAAAAGGTTTCTTAACGAAAAATTTGAGTTTTAATTAGAGTTTTTCACGGGAATTCCCGGGACGGAATTTTTTTAAAATTCTTGATAATTGATGGCAGAAACGTACGTAGGGACCAGGAGGGCCCAAAAAGTATTCCAAGAAATACCTTCTAACTAAAAAATGTCATAAAATCTGAGACTTACGAAATGAAAAATGTTTCACAATATCTAAATCTTCGATAGGATACAATTATCAGAACTTGATAATTTTTTTTAGAAGCTGAGAAATTTTCTTTCTGAGACCTGTAAAAAATATTTATGTCTCTGGACATGATTCTTTTTAAATCGATAAATTGATATAAAATCTGTGTAAGGAATGATTCTGAAATTAACGAGTTTTTCTTCTAGAAACCAGAATTTTTAATTTTTTTTTAATAATTTATTGGGTAAAGTTTCTTATAATTTCATTTCTTTGAAACATTTAAACATTTAATACTCAAATTCTGATTAATTTTTATTAAAAAATAAAAATTGTTTTATTTGACCTTTAAAATATTATATTTTGAGGATGTTTATTCTGGCTCGAGGTCATTATTTTCTTTACTAATTAAAATCTTGATATTCTTCTAGCATAATTTTCTAGAAAATTATTTTTCTGTTTTAAATTTATTTATGTTGGTCATTTTTGCAAGACTTAATCGACACGTGTTTCGGAATTTGTCAGATTCCATTGTCAAGATTATTTAGCAAAAATAGAAATGATTTACTACAAAATAGCAAACGAGTCTAATGACAAATCGTTTGTGCACAAACTAAAATATTAATACATATTCGCCTCCATCTACAATGGGAATTAGAAATACGAAGAAATTGTACTGTACTATTTAGTAAGGCATCGATTGTCAATAACCAACAAAAAAATGACCAACATAAATAATAATAAAAAAAAAGCTTGAAAACTATGCTATGAGAATATCATGGTTTTAATTAGTAAAAAAAATAATGACCTCGAGCCAGAATAAACATCCACAAAACTTAAAATGCTTTTAATAGACTTCGACATATTTTAACCGTTTTTTATAAAAACTGTGTACAAAAATTGTTCTTTTTTTCTCGAAACTTATTATTTATAGGTACTAAATAAGATTTTTGTGGTGTAAATAAACATTATAAATAGTGTAATTGCATTCAGAAGGTTTTTTATATATTTTTTTGACAAAAAATTTGGGTTTTTAGTTTTTGCGGGAATTCCCGGGATTCCGGGAAATTTGAAAATGAATCCCGCTTTCCCGGGAAATGAAAAAGTCCGGGAAAAGAAAAACTCTAGTTTTAATGTATTTTTATCTTCATACACATTTAAAACAAAAAATACAAGTAAGAAAATTATAGTCGGTCAAGACCGACCATTTAATACCCTACACCAGACTTTCCCGTAAAATGGGTCCCAAGTTCAAACATGGACTGATTAGATCTATATTGTCAAATCTTTAATAAGTGTAAAAAGCACTCACTAATCAAATTTGAGTGTAATAGGCTTCTTTTTGTTGACAATAAATCGCTTCAACTGAATATCGGGAGAAATTTCCACATGGGACCTAAGTCCAAAAATGGTCCGATGATAATCAGATTTGATATGGTTATTAAAGTACGCGTTTAACATACACAACAGAATTTTAATTAAATATTTTCTATTTTTATGAAATTTGAGAGATTTATGTGAAAATCGGAAAGGTGGTTTGTATGGGGGGTACTAGAAGAACTGGTCCGATTTCTTTAAAATTCGGCATGGTGATTTGTGTGGATAAAACATGATTACCTGCCAAATTTCGAAAAGATAATTGTTAAAATGTGGCTATTAGAGTCATTTGAGCCAAAACTAAAGAGGAACTTTGTATAGGGGCTACACTAAAAAAAAAACTGTAATGTTAGCAAAAAAAAACTTGTAAACCTACAAGAAAATTTGCTGATTTTGAACCATAGAAAAAAATAGAATTGAAACAGAGTCGTATTTCGCTTGAATAAATATTAGTGACAGCACATTATGTAACTTTTGACGTTTAATAAAAACAATGCAACATAAAGGAGAACAACGACAAAGCAAACAACAAAAGAGAAAAAAAGTTTTTAAACTATCAATAGTGCGTATTATCTTTAAAAAAAAACGTTGAATAAAGCAAAATAAATAATAAATTTAATTAAATGAAAGACAAATTCCATTTTTTATAAACAAAGAATCTAATTTGATATTAAATACGTGTGAGATGAGGAAGAACAAGCATTCTGCCACCATATTGGAAAATACATCAAATACAACACTGCGTACCTTCTAATCTTTTCTATGTTTTGAACCCACAATTTTTTTGGTAAAATAAGCAAAAATGTTTTGCCAAAAATTAGTTAACTGAAATTTTTTTTATTTCAACTTAGTTCATACACATTGACCCCGATGGGCCTAGACCTAGTTGGGTTCCTTAAAAGTCGTCATAGTTTTTGATCCAAAATTTGTGTCCGTTTCGCTCTACCTTGCTTAGTTTTTGAGATACGTGATTTTAGGGGACCAACGGGGTTTTGAGAATTACAAAACTCGATAACTTCAAAAATATTACTCGGAGAGCTTTTGATTATTTTGCAGTCTACTTGTTGAGAGCTACAAAAGTGTTTTTGGACTTTTTGTTGTGTCGGCAATATTTACCGAGATATGAGCATTTTAAAATTTTCGGGAATGCTAACTTTTTTGGATCCAAACTTAGGACCCATTAGGGTCCATACATGTGAAGAGGACCGGTGATACTTGGCCCGAGAACCAAAAATGGCCTCAATTTTGCTCTATCTGGCTTAGTTTCCGATATAGCGCCATTTTAAGTTTTCTGAAAATAAAAAAAAAATTACCATTTATTTTGCTAAGATTATCAAAAAATCTTGTAAAAATGTAGGCAACTCAATTTCAAATTTAGCAAAAGAAATTAGTTCAAAGTTTGTTTAAAATTGCTAATGTGCTAAATGAAGTTTACAAGAATTTTTTGCTAACATGCTAATCTCAACTAAAAATTTGCTAAAAGTTAGCTAACCAGCTCTTTACTTGCCAATAGACGTATAACGTCTGAATTGGGAGCGTCCGTCATATCTCGATTTGTCAATAGGGGCACACCACTAGGAGGTGTTCTTTCGCCGCTTCTTTGGAACCTGGCAGTGAATTCAATGCTACTATCTCTAGAAGCACGTGGTTGTCATGTTGTCGCATATGCTGACGATGTCGCGATAGCGGTAAAGGGGAAGCATCTGCCAACATTGCGGGACATTCTTCAGGGTTCTCTGAAAGATCTGTCTAAATGGGCAAGAGACTGTGGTCTAGGAGTTAATCCTAGTAAAACAGAGCTTGTTTTATTTACAAGGAAAAATAAGATTCCTGCTTTTGATCCTATTTCTCTGGACGGTACTGAAATCACCTTCTCAGATGGAGCCAAGTATCTTGGAGTATTTCCAGATAGGAAGCTGAATTTCAGGCGTAATATTGAGGAACGGGTGAGAAAAGCAACGATTGCTTTGTATTCCTGTAAAAGGGCCATTGGAAAACGATGGGGTTTTAGCCCTCAAGTCGTTCATTGGATCTATACAGCAGTGGTGCGTCCAATTTTGCTGTATGGAATCATTGTCTGGTGGCCTGCTTTAGAAACAAAAGCGAACTTTGTCTTTATCACGAAGGTACAGAGAATGGCGTCAATGTGCATCACTGGTGCTCTTCGTACTACACCTACGGCTGCATTAGAAATCCTCCTTCACCTGATACCCTTGGACATATTGGGTAGGCAGTATGCGGCTGCGTCGGCAATTCGACTTAATAGCACGCTGCAATGGAGGAGCAGTGATTGTGGCCATAGCGCGATCTTGAAAAAGATAACAATACCACAAAATGTGGACTGTGCTCCCTCTTTGAGCCTCTTTGAGTGCCACTTTACCACTATGATACCATCCAGGGAGTCTTGGATGGGGGATACTCCGGGTAGTGGATCTACCATAAATTTTTACACACTCAGAAAATTATGTAAGTTACTACATGTTAGTTATTTGTATATTTTACAGTAGTTAGTTGTTTTCAACTACAGAGTCAGTTGTTTTTGTATGAAAAATATCAAACAACTATTTCTGTTAGTTATTTTAAGTCGTTTTTTTGAACAACTAACAAAAAAGTACTGTGATGTAGTAACAGTTATTTAAAGTAGTTAATTTTATTTATTTTATCTCTGAAAAGTTTTAAAGTTTTTTTCCAAAAAAAAAAAATTCGTTATTTTTATTTTTCACAACTTTTTTTAAAAAAAAAACTTGGAAAAAATTTGGTCTTCAATTTTTTTTTTCTGAAAAATATTTTGAAAAAAAAAAAATTATATATTGATTTTTTTATTTTTACTACATTTTAGTTGTTTTGACTACAAATGTAAGTAGTTTTTACTACATAAGTCAGTTGTTTTTTGTCAGTTAAAATAACTAACATTGTAAGTTGATTTAACTGAAAAAGTAGTTGACCCCAAAACAACTTACAAAGTAGTTATTTTAACTGACATTTTCAGTTGATTTTACTAACATAATTTTTTAAGTGCACAGATGGATCGAGGCTGCACGAACAAGTGGGCTTTGGAGTCTATTCGGAAGAGCTTGGGTTAAGCCTGGCTCGTAGATTGCCAGATCATTGCAGTGTTTACCAGGCAGAGATGCTGGCAACAAAAGAAGTGGCTGACTGGTTGAGCTGCAATGTCTTGTCTACAACCGCAGTCAACATCTATACTGACAGTCAAGCCGCGGTCAAGTCCCTGGATTCAATGTTTCTGAAAACAAGATCTGCCCTTAACTGCCGCACGTCTTTAAATGAGATGGCCAAGCAGTTTAACATACGACTCATATGGGTCCCAGGGCACAGAGACATTCCAGGTAATTGCAAAGCCGATGAGCTTGCAAGACTAGGAACTACCTTACAGGTTCCAACAGAATTGGAGTTGGTATGCCTCTAGAAACTTGCAAGCAAAACCTACGGCTTTGTTCTGCGACGGAGACTAATCAAAGATGGGCAAATGGATGGACGTGTGAGACAACACGACTGATTTGGCCTTCTCTTAATCAGGGGCGCACAAGTGAGCTGATATCGCTTCCAAGAGGAGAGATTTCGACGGTGGTTTCTATAATTACCGGACACTGTCTTATAGGGAAGCACGCAGAGCGGTTAAATGTGCCGTCGAATGACTTTTGCCGAAGTTGCATGGATGAAGAGGAGTTGGAAACTATCGAACACTTTAGTTGCCATTGCCCGGCACTTTCTGGTCAGAGACCTGCTTCACTGGGATCTAGGGAGCTGTACGATCTTTCTGATTTGTTGGATGTCAAAATTCAACATCTAAGTTTTATAAGAAGCTCAAAATGGTTTAACGACAGGGACTAGTAGGGAAACCTATTACGGTCCCGTGGTATCACAATGGACCTTAGAGTCTACGTGTGTTGACGTAAAACGTCAGCAGCCACTTACAACCTAACCTAGCTAACCAGCATTAGCAAAAAAAAAATTAGTAAATCTACTAATGTATTATTTTGAGTGTAGGTCTAAATATGGACCGATTTTTTCCAATTTCAATAGGCTTCGTCCTTGGGCCAAAAGAGGCTTAAGTTTCAATTTTCAAGTCAATTGATCCTTTACACCGTTTACATCAATGGTTCCCAACCTTTGATTCTCGCCCCACTGGGGGGCAATTTGAATGCTTCAGGGGGGCAACGAGCAAATTTTAAGATTTTTTTTGTTAAATAAGCTAAAAAAAATATTATTTTAGTCAAATTATTTAGTTGATTGTTGAAAACTTTTTTTAAGTACTTTGTTTTTAACGATGATTTTAACAAAAAGATTACTTAAACACTAGTAAATTTTGAATTTTAAAACAAATTTGAAAAATTTACAAATTTTTCTTGAGTGATGGGGGGACATTTCAGTTTTTTTAACTTAAAAGTGGGGCATGGCGCAAAAAAGGTTGGGAACCATTGGTTTACATGGACAGACGGGGGGACGGACGGACGGACATCGCTAAATGGACTCACAAAGTGATTCTAAGTCGATCGGTATACTTAAAAGTGGGTCTAGGACCAAAATTTCGGGTAGTTACAAACATCAGCACAAACTCATTATACCCTGTACCACAGTGTGGTGTAGGGTATAAAAAATGTTACACTAAAAAATATGTATTCTCAAAAATGTTATTTTTTTAAATTACTAATTTTTTTTTTTACTTAAAATAGAAAAATTACTATCACTTAAAAGCAGACAAGGGAAAAGTGTAAAACTTAAAACTCTTCAATGAAAAAAAACCAAAAGTATTTTTTTCAAAAAAATACTTTTGGTTTTTTAAATAAATTTCCTACAATTTTAAAATAAAACTCGGTACCGAGTTTTAAAAATAAAACTCCGAAATAAAAAGAGTTTTATTTTCATACAATTAATTTTATTTTAAGTAAACAAAAAATGTTTTTGGTTTTTAACATTTTTATGTAAAATAGTTGATAATATGATAAAATATGACCTCACGAAATAGTAAAACTAGTTGAAATTAAATTCATTTTATTTAAATTCATTAATACTCCTAATAGAACATTTATTTGTGAAAAAAAAAACTTTCTATTAACGAAATATTGCACTAAAAAAGTGTTCTCTTAATATTTTGTTGGTTTTTTGCATAAAAAATATTTTTCAAAAATCGCGTATAAACTTTAAACAATAAAAAATAAACACTCTGCAAAATTATATGTATGAAATAAATAAATTTTGCGCTCCTAATTCCAAATCTGCTTTAAATATTTCTACCGTTTACCGTTTTTAAGATATTCGCGTTTGAAGATTCGAATAACCGCTAATTTAGTACTTATTCGAAAATTGGAACCAGAAAATTTTATGGGTAGTAAATAGACCTCGTGAACCCAGATTATTTCGATCCATTTTCGAATTAAAATAAAAATAAATAATAAAACGAAGATTTAAATAATATTATTTTTATTAAGGGGGGCTTAAAGAAAAACTGATTTTTAAGCAGCTATAAAAAATAAATACGCAATATTTTTTAATTCTGTTTTTTTGATTTGAAAAATAATTTATTGTAATATTTTTAAAATTTCATAACACAAAATTTTATGAACTCAAAATTTCCAATTAATTGTAGAATGTTTTTTAAAGGACAAATCGGCTGCAGTTGTACAACTAAAAGTACTGGACCGATTTTGATGAAATATTTTTGATTTGTAGATTATTAAATTCTCTAGTACTTATTTTTTAAATTTTTGACCAAATTATGTTTTTTTGAAAGAAGAAAAGTAAATTTTTAAGTTTATATTAGCATATTTTCAACAAAAATCAATATTTTTCAAAAAATGGCCACGGTAAGTACAAAAACAAAAAATCATCAAAATCGGTTCAGTAGTTTTTGCTGTACAATTTCATCCGATTTTGTCTTAAAAAAAAAAGAAATGAGTTTCAACCCTGGAAATTCTTGTTGACCAAATTTTGTGTAATTAAGTTTTAAAAATATTACAATAATTTATCTTGCAAATAAAAAATAGAATTAAAAAATATTGCGTATTGATATTTTTATAGCTGTTAAAAAATTGCTCACGTTAAGACTAATTTTTTCCTTTATACCCCCCTTAAACCTAATGAAAATATTTAAGATGAAATACATTATTTTTATCTAAACTCTTCTATACATATATTCATATTATTTTCAAAAATAATACCAAAATAAATTTTTTATTTTTTTTAAGGTAAAATAAAACTCTTTTTTTTGAGAGAGTTTTATTTTTGAAATTATAAAACTCCAAAATTTTTAAGAGTTTTACTTTTGGAAATTATAAAACACCAACATTTTTAAGAGTTTTATTTCAAAACAAAATTAAATTTGAATAATTTAAACATTATTTTAATAAAGTACGGAGTTTTTCCTTGTCTGCTTAAAAGGGGGTATTCATGGATTCGGCCTAGTCAAATTAAAATTTCTACTTGTTTTCTTTATTGTAAGGGGGGGGGGGGGGGGCAGCTATAACCTAAAATGCCATAGTTGGTTACATTTTTTGTAATGCATGCACTTTGATGTAGAGATAGGTGCGTGAGTGAATTTTGACTCACGTACGATCACGCACGAAATTTGTTTTTCTGCCCACGTTCACGCACGCTCACGTGAGTAATTAAAATTGTTGGCACGCTCACAAAATAATCACGCTAATTAGACTCATAAAAATGAAATACACAAAATTTTATTTTACTTTTTTCAAATTACAGAAAAAGTATTTAATTTTTTTAAAAAAAATCATAAAAATGTACCCTCAAAAAACCTTGTAAAATGACAAAGAAGATTTTTTTTATTTTTTGCTACCTTCTATTGGACGAAAATTCCTAGTAATTTTACAAACTTTTTACCAATAATTTTGTAATTTTACAAGATTTTTGACCAATAAAATTCTAAATTTACAACTCTTTAATGCGATAAAATTTACATGGAATTTTCGTGATTTTACTAGATTTTTTGCTACCTCCTATTTTACGAGAATTCCTAAAATTACAAGCTTTTTTGTAATTTTACAAGCTTTTTACCAATAAAATTGCAAATTTAAAACTTTTTTGGCAAAATAAAAGGTACATGGAATTCTCGTAAATTTACTAGTTTTTTTTTTGTAAAATTCCCCTGGAAATTTGTAAAATTACAAAAAAAAATTGTAAAATTACAAAAAAAATTGTAAAATTTAAAAAAAAAATGTAAATTTCGGTCAAAATTTTTTTGTTTAAAAACAGGGAAAACTTTCAAATATTGGTAAAATGGATTTATGTACTAGAGTTTTTCTAGTAATTTGTCAAGTTTTTTTTTGTGTCACGCTCGCATCTCTGCTTTGAAGTATCAAAAGTCAACAAACAAAATCCTCTTTCACAGAAAAGTGAAAAAAAGTCAAGTGCTCCACTTCACTTAATTTAAATTAAAATGAATTTATGTTGTTAAAATGTAATTGTTAAATGAAATTTATTTTTTATAATAAATAAAAAATACTTCGTATTAAATAATTTCAATTTGTTTATATAAAACAGTAAAATACCGGTTGATGGTCTAAAATTTGTAATCTGAAAAGCCAAAAAAATAGAAAAAGTGTTTTTTACTCAAAATTTTTTTTTACTCAATCATTTTCTATTTTTCAACAAATATTAAAAAAAATATCATAATTTTTTTTTAGTTTTTACTAGATTTTTTCAACAAATATTAAAAAAAATTATCATAATTTTTTTTAGTTTTTACTTGCTTTGTGCACCGAATTGCCTATTATAATGTCAATTGCCCACTCCTTAAAATATCCTTTCCCTGCATATTACACTGTAAATATTTTAAAGCTAGTTTTAAAATATGCTTTCATTAAACAATTCCATTCTTATCTTGATAAATTTTTATATATTCAACGTCTTATTATTTTATACATATAGGTATTTAAAACTTGTTTATTTATAAAATTAGAATAAATTTTTATTTAAATTTATTTAATTGGTATGAATATGTATGTAGTCTATACATTCTTTTCTTGTCATTTTAATTTCTATCATATGTTTTGTGTGGGTCTAAAATTTGGCTGTTGTATTTCTAATAAACAAAATGAAAAGGAAATTAAATTTTTTTATATCTTGCAAAAATAATTACGTATGTAATTTTATTTTTAATTATTTATCATATAAACTATGCCCAATTTGGTGTATTGTTATTTAAATTCCTTAATCCGTTTACGACCAATCAAAAACCCAAAAATGTTTACTTAATAAATTATTTATAAAATAAACTGAATTTGACAGTTAAAACGACTACTCTGTTAGTTGTTTTGTGGTCAACTGCATTTCCAGTAAAAAAACAAATAACAAATGAAAATTGCTTTCATATATAATGAAAACATATTATGTAGTAAAATCAAAACAAAATTTTAACAAAAAATTGTTTTCAAACAAAAATCTATTAAATAATTTAAAACACTTGAAATTTTTGAGAGATAATAACGTTAAAATAAAAACTACTACTTTAAATTACTGTTACCACATTACAGTAGTTTTGTTTTATATTTTGAAAAACCTATGAAGCCATTGGTCTCCAACAGGTTAATCTATATTGTTGTCAAATCTTTTTTTTGGCAATCGCTTTTGTTGTATATTTTATATGATTTGTCATAGAACCCTTTTATCATGATTAGTTTAAATCTGCACAGTGGGCTAAAATCAAGATGTTTTGGAAAAAAAAAATTAGTATTTTTTACTGGCTAATCGGATTGACATAAATAATGTTTATAAAATCAACTGAATTTGACAGTTGAAACGACTCTCTGTTAGTTGTTTTGTGGTCAACTGTATTTCCAGTAAAAACAAATGAAAATTGCTTTCATATATAATGAAAACATATGTAGTAAAATCCAAGGAAGATGTATAATTTGTCTATGGTAAAATCAAAACAAAATTTTAACAAAAAATTGTTTTCAAACAAAAATCTATCAAATAACTTAAAACACTTGAAATTTTTGAGAGATAATAACGTTAAAATAAAAACTACTACTTTAAATTACTGTTACCACATTAGTTTTGTTTTATATTTTGAAAAACCTATGAAGCCATTGGTCTCCAACAGGTTAATCTATATTGTTGTCAAATCTTTTTTGGCAATCGCGTTGTGTATTTTACATGATTTGTCATAGAGCCCTTTTATCATGATTACACTCAGAAAATTATGTAAGTTACTGTTAGTTAGTTGTTTGTATACTTTACAGTAGTTAATTGTTTTCAACTACAAAATCAGTTGTTTTTGTATGAAAAATATCAAACAACTATTTCTGTTAGTTATTTTAAGTCGTTTTTTTGAACAACTAACAAAAAAGTACTGTAATGTAGTAACAGTTATTTAAAGTAGTTAATTTTATTTTTTTTATCTCCAAAAAATTTTCAAAGTTTTTTTTCCAAAAAATAAATTTTCGCTTTTTTTATTTGTCACAACTTAAAAAAAAAAAACTTTAAAAATTATATTGATTATTTTATTTTACTACATTTTAGTTGTTTTGACTAAAAATGTAAGTAGTTTTTACTACATAAGTCAGTTGTTTTTTTGTCAGTTAAATTAACTAACATTGTTAGTTGATTTAACTGAAAAAAGTAGTTGACCTCAAAATAACTTACAAAGTAGTTACACGCAAAAAAAAACTTGTGTCGGAGTGAGCAAAAATCTGGCATAATTTTACCAAAAATATGCTAAAACTACAACCGACGAAGTAGTTTTAGTAATTTAGCCAAAACACTTATGTAAAAAATTTTGAAGAAAATGCTAATGCTATTTAAGCAAAAACTTGGTAAAATATACCAAAAGAAATATGGTGAAATATACCAAAATTATTTGAAAAGCTGACTAAAAATAATGCTAAAAATTACCACATTTATGCTAAAATAAATTTTCAATAAATTTTTGTAAAAATTTGTATATTTGTTGAATTTAAAATTTTCACAGAATAAATCCATATTAATATAATAAATGTTGTGTAGGATTTAATTTACCACCGACCAACTGACCCTTTTTGTACAATTTTCTCGAGTGACTGCTGCCTACGCTTCTTCTTGAAGTAAAGGATCCGCTATAGCTTCACGAATTGATTTAAAAGCATCCTGTAAAAATAGAAAATTATTACAAAACATAAATTTTTAATTTAAAAAATTGGTTAACCCCATTGGTCTCTTGGTAAGGAGGAACACTTACTTTGTCATTCCATTTGTAACTCATCAAAACAGGTATGGACTCCCTTGGCTTTGGGTTTTTAGGTTTTAATTTTATAACTAAAGGCAGGATTGGTGTCTACGCTCTTTATTGTAGTGAAGGATTCTCCATAGCTTCAAAAATTTATTTAGCAGTACCCTGTAAAAATATAAAATTATTACCAAACACTAATTTTTAACTAAAAATCTATTAAACCTTATTGGTGTCTTCGGAATGCGGGTATACTCACTTTATCATTCCATTTGTTATTTATCGAAACATACGTCTGCACTCAAAAAAGTATGTCGGTAAAATCTACTACAAAAGACAGTTGTTTTGACTACATTTTGTCGTTGAAAAGGCGTCCACTACATAAACGGTAAAAACAACTGAACATGTTGTTGTTTTTAACTATTGATTTTCAACTACAAAATGTAGTAAAAACTACTACAAAACTGTTTAATACAGTTGTTTTTTCTACAATTGCCTGAAATTTTATTTAAAAAATTTCTTAAACGTTTAAATGATTGATATTTATTTATTTAAAAAGCAATACATTTCAGTTGGTTGTATAGAATTTCGACATGATGACAATTTTTTGATGTATTTATCTGGAATTATAGAAGAAAAAAATTATATTAATAAAATGTTAAACAAAATAAATTGATTGTATTTACCTTTGTTTTTTTAATAGTTCATTTCAAATTTTCACCGCTACTGATCAAAATTTGTCTGGAATAAAAAAAAACGAAATGCTTTGGCAAAATTGATTTATAAAAAAAAAAGAATTAATTTGAAATGTTTCAAAAAAGTATGTACCTGCTCTGTTGTGTATACAAAGAAAAGAAAGATGGCGCGCTCATAAGAAAACAAAACACTGCACACATTTTATTTTGTTTTTTTCCGATTGGTTTTTACGCACGCTTATGTGAGCGCTATATTATACACACTTGTTATCTCATTTATCCACTTATTTTCTTTCGCTCAAGAATATTTTTCCAAAAACATATTTTTTGTTATAATTAAATTTAATAAATTGTAATTTAATTTATGTATTTAGATATTATTTATTTGGTATAAAAATAATTCCTTCCGCATCCCGCACGACCAACTCGCTCGACACATTCGTTTGCAATAAAAATTTCTAGAAAAAAACGAGTTTTAGAAAAAAAACTAAAAACAACTACATAAATCAACTATTGCTACAGTGTAGTATATTTTTTGTAGTTATTTTTTGAAACTACTACAAAAAAAGTTGTTTGAGATTTTTTCATACAAAAACGACCGAAATTGTAGTTAAAAACAACAGCTACTACTTACTACACAAACGACCGTCATGTAGTAACTGCAATAATTTTCTGAGTGTGGGACTCCATTGGTTTTTCTTATTGAATGGTGTTTTAAGTGATGAAAGCAAAATTAACTTTAACATTCTTTTATCTTACATTTATTTATCTTTTAGAAAACTAATTATTTATTTTTATTTATGTATTAATTTATTTTTATTTTATATATCAATTTCCTTTTTACGTTTTTATAACACAAAAAATAAACGAACAACGCACGCACACAAAAATACAAAATGAATATGGCGGTCTGTATTTGTTTTGTTTTTTTGTTGTTTTCTTTCGATAAATTTTTGTGCAGGTAATTTGCGTTATTGAGCAAGCTACCATAGAGGAATAAAGGAAAGAGATTGTAGCTCTCTCTACTCTCTTTTTTTCCTCTTACGCGAAGTCTGCCAGGGATCAAAGGGAAATTTTTGGTTTTTTTAAAGTCATGAAATTTGTACTTTATTTGCACTTTTAATAATTTTTTTTTAACTATATTGAATCATTAACAATTAAAGAACGTAATTATCATAAATTTGTTTTGTTTAAAACAATAGAAAAGTGTTATTTTAAAGAAATCAAGAAGCCTTTTTTTTTGTAATTTCCCCTACTTTTAATCCCTGGCAGATTTCGTTTGAGTGTTTGAGGTTGACAGCGACCGCCTGAAGCTACTTGGTTATTTTACATAAAAAATGAATTATGTTACTTTAACATCGACAAGCATAATATTAGCAAAAATTTGGTAAAAATTTTTTTTTGGTATGAAAAAAGTTTTACCAAGTAGGATTGCCCAATCTTACACAGATTTTTTTTTTTGCGTGTATTTTAACTGACATTTTCAGTTGATTTTACTAACATAATTTTTTTAGTGTAGTTTAAATCTGCACAGTGGGCTAAAATCAAGATGTTTTGGAAATAAATCAGTATTTTTTACTGGCTAATCGGATTGACATAAAATTTATACTGACAAAGCAGAGGCATCTTCAACCGAGTTAGATTTAGCGTCGAACCAGAATTACGTCGCCTTGAGCCTTACGCTCAAGGCGACGTAATTGTAAGGAACCTGTCACTTTTACATGGCGATGTTAATTAATGGGGTTAATTAACACCTTGTGACATGTCACAGGATGAGTCGCGAACAGACCTTTGAAGAATTAATTAGTGCTGTAATGTAGTAACCGTTATTTAAAGTAGTTATTTTTTTATCTCTGAAAAATTTTAAAAAAATAAATTTTCATTATTTTTATTTTTTAAAGGTTTAACAAATAAGGAAAAAAAGTAAGAAAAATTTTGATCTTCAATTTTTTTTCTCCGATATTTAAAAAAAAAGAAATTATGTATTACTACTATTTTATTTTTACTACATATGGGGCATTCCATGTCAAATCGGACATTTTGAAATTTATTTTTTAGATTTTCCCAATTTACTTACAGTTTTTATTAGAGATGGGATCGTGAGTGACTTTTCAATCACGATCACGCACACTCACGAAAAAAAAAATTTAATCACGCACGATCACGCACGAAATTTTTTTTTGTACTCACGCTCACGTGAGTAGAAAACAATTTTAATCACGCTCACGATGTAATCACGTTCACGAAATACTCACGAATTAAAATAAAATAAAAAAAAAAACTTTATTCCATATTTTTTTATTTTTTTAACATTTATTTAAATTTACAAATGTTTTTGTAATTATAAAAGGGCAATTCTAAAATATTAAGAGCCAATTTTAGTCGTTTTTGGGAATGGTTTCTTCAGATTTAATTGAAAATTGGCACATAGATAGCCAACATACCTATGAAAATGTGACTTTCTATCGTTTTTTAAATTCGGTTTACTGATCGTTTTATGGCAGGTCAATGCTCGACTTTTTTTTGTTGCAAAATTAGAAAAACATATCATCACATAAAACATGTTCTAACTTTTTAAGCAATTATCCGATTTTCACAATTCGTGGCTCATATGAGAGCTTAAGTCTTGTGCTTTTTGGAAATAATTTTAAATGCAAAAGGATTCTTTAAAGAAAAGTATCAAAAATGCAATAACTTTTTTCTTTGCGAATATTTAAAACAACACATCTTGGATTTTTTTTTTAAATTCGGTGATAGTCAAAATGTTTTGTGTAACATATCCAAAATTCAGAGGGGGATCAAAAGCTATTCTGGTTTGAGTACGAGGATCCCATAATTTTCCATTAGAAATTTTATTTTTTTTTATTTTTGAAATGTTTTAAAAAATTTAACAGGGATAAGATTATATTCCTTATACAGGTTGTATTTTTCTCACTTTTGCTAAATCAGTCGACTTCGACCAGCGATAATTCGAAAACTATACTGAATTTTTAAAATCCAAATATGAAATATGCTATGGCAAATTTTAAGTCAATTCGAACAGTGGAGCGAAATTTTTTTAAAATTGCTTAAAAAACTTATTAAATTTAAATTTATTAACTTATTTGAAAGAACTTAAAAAATAAAAAAAAACGTAACCAAAAAAAAAACGGAGAAAAAATTAAAATCACGAAAAAAATCACGCAGCAATTTTACTCACGCACGATCACGCACGAACTTTTTTTTTGTTACTCACGATCACGCACGCTCACGTGAGTAGAAAATAAAATTACTCACGAATCACGTGATTCACGCGTGATTCACGTGATTTACGGTAATCACGTGATTGGTGCGCATCTCTAGTTTTTATTACCCTTCGAAAACTCCTTCGTGGTAAATTTTCAGATTTTTTTGATGACCCGTTCAAAAGATATCGACTTTTTAAAAATTGGTAGTTTGTTCCTTTACTCAAACTTCTTTTAAGGGCAGTTTACACGTTAACTACCCTTGACCACCCTTATCTACTATTTCCCAGTATTGGTGATACGGTTTGCCGGGTTTAAATAATTTTGTATGAAAAATTACTTGAATTTGACAATTGTTATCATCCAATACTGGGAAATAGTAGATAAGGGTGGTCAAGGGTAGTTAACGTGTAAAGGGCAGTTTACATGTTAACTACCCTTATCTACTATTTCCCAGTATTGGCGATATGATTTGTTGGGTTTAAATAATTTTGTATGAAAAATTATTTAAAATTGCCAATTGTTATCCCCCAATACTGGGAAATAGTAGATAAGGATAGTCAAGGGTAGTTCACATGTAAATCAAGCTTAAATCAAGCTTTAAGCTTGATTCACACGTTGACTACCCTTATCTACTATTTCCCAGTATGGGGATACGATTTGCTGGGTTTAAATAATTTAGTATGAAAAATTATTCAAAATACTGGGAAATAGTAGATAATGGTGGTCAAGGGTAGTAAACATGTAAACAGCCCTTTACTCATAACTTCTTCAATAATGGTCCAAATTTCAATTTTTTTTTAAATTTTTGTTTTATTACGTACTTTAAAAAAAAAATCCAAAAAAAATCTTAAAAGCGTTCTAGTATGCGATTTTTAAGTTTTAAAATTTAATTTTTGAAAATGTTTGTACCCTTTGATTTTTTTTTTAATTTTTTTGTGTAAAACTTCTATCGATTCTACAAATTTTTTGCCCAGGAGGATTGTAGGATAACGATTATTACTATTTTTTAAAATTTTTTGAAAAAAAATTTATTGTAATTTTCCAATCTTAAAATCATTTCTAATGCTCCAATGGTGCGTCATAGAGGGGTCATTTATAAGACCGACCCCCATTAATTTTTCCGTCTTAACATTTCTTTGGAACAAACTAATACCCTATCTCCATGTTCTAAGGGGGCTCCCACACAAAACGACATTTTTTTAAATTTGCTCCAACCGCTCTAACTGCCCTAATAGTGCCCTTAGAGCAACAAAATGTATGACCGACCCACAATATTTTTTAGTCCAAACATTTTCTCTGATTAAAACCTACCCTCAATCTCTAATTGTTAAGGCGGTCCCCATACAATTTTTTTTTTTGTTTTTTGTAAATTTTTTTTGTTTAATCAGCTTCTACCGGTCCAATGGAGCGTCCGAGAGGGGTCATTAGTGAGACCGACCCCCATTTATTTTCACCCTACAACATTTTTTTAAAGCATACCTACGCCTTATCTCCACTCCCTAAGTAGGCTCCCATACAAATAACAGTTTGAGCAAATTTTATAAAAATGTGAAAAGGAAGTCTTGACGTGCTTTTTATATCACATGCGCAGTAAAGGCACAGACTAATACAGACTCGACATAAGTGACAGGTGTCAAAAAAGTAGTTCTGAACCATATGGTTAATATTTTCAAATTATTCTACGAATTAGGTTAGAAAGAGAAAACTGATATAACGCGCCATAAGAAAAATGGATACCAGATCGGTTTTTGTTGTTTCACTCACTCCTAAGTCGTAGAAAGTGTTGCCATGTTAGCGTAAAACGGACTAAAAACCGCTGTGTTTTCTCCTAAAATCGCTTAGTTTTTCCCCATTTTTTCTTATAAAACTCTACCACAGACTAAATACAGACTCGACAGTAGAGTTTTGCAAGAAAAAATGGGGAAAAACTAAGCGATTTTAGGAGAAAACACAGCGGTTTTTAGTCCGTTTTACGCTAGCATGGCAACACTTTCTACGACTTAGGAGTGAGTGAAACAACAAAAACCGATCTGGCATCCATTTTTCTTATGGCGCGTTATATCAGTTTTCTCTTTCTAACCTAATTCGTAGAATAATTTGAAAATATTGACCATATGGTTAAAGAATACTTTTTTGACACCTGTCACTTATGTCGAGTCTGTATTAGTCTGTGACTCTACTGTCGAGTCTGTATTTAGTCTGTGGTAAAGGGTTAAGTGAGTTAATTACAACGATTTTTTGCAAAAAGTGACGGCTGACATTTAAAAAAAGACCGAAGTATTGCCAACTTGAAACCCAAGTGTTGCCAACGAAATCAGCTGGTCAGATAGCCACATTGCGGTATTTGTTGTTGCTTTTATAAACTTTTTGCTGGAGGCTGAATATTTCATCAGCACTTTCCTTTATCTTATTGTTTTAATTAAATATTTACACAATATAAAGAGAATTTACAGGTATTAAACAATTTCATAATATCAACTACAAAAGTTTACTAAAAAACTTATCTTTAGCATTTAATAAAATGACGGAGGAATTGATTGTTAAATTTCAAGCTCTTGGTATGAGTGAACAAAAAGCCAAAGAGACGGCCAAAAATGCTAATGTTAGTAAAAATCTACAATTGGCATTGGAACATTGCAATGGCGTTTCATTGGCCGAAGGTGTTGGCATGTTGCTATATCATATGGCAACTAAAATTAAACCTCAAAGTGCTGAACACTTGCCTTTATTGGTAAAATATATTGTGGACAAGAAATTAGATTCAACTATGCGTGTAGATGCTGCATTGGAATATTTACTTAAACAATTGCAGAAAAAGGGTCAAGTTGTTAATATAGCTGTATTGGATAAAGAATGTGGTGTTGGTGTTGTGGTAACACCCGAAGAAATCGAAAAAATTGTACAGCAACAGGTGGCGAAATATAAGGATGCGTTGCTGGAACAACGTTATCATTTTAATTCATTTAAGATAATGCAGGAAGTAAGAGAACAATTAAAATGGGCAGATGCTAAGAGTGTTAAAGCAGCTATAGACGTAGAAATTTTTGATTTATTGGGTCCTAAGACTGAAGAAGACCTGAAACCTCTGGTCAAGGGTGACAAAAAGAAAGAAAAACCAAAGGTAGCAGAAAAACAAGACAATAAGACAGCTGTTAACAGCAAAGAGGAGGAAGCTTCTGTCGATGGCGCTAGAACTATTGCTGAGTTAATGAAAACAAAAGTCCATTTTCATGCGCCCGGTGAAAATTACAAGACTGATGGTTATGTTGTTACAGAAAATACCGAACGTTTACTTAAAGAACATTTAATAGCTACCGGAGGTAAAGTCCATACCCGCTTTCCTCCAGAGCCAAATGGCATCTTACATATTGGTCATGCCAAAGCCATTAATATTAATTTTGGTTATGCTGCTGCCCATAATGGTGTTTGTTATTTGAGGTATGATGATACAAACCCAGAAAAGGAAGAAGAAAAATTTTTCGTCGGCATTAAAGATATGGTGGAATGGTTGGGTTATAAACCCTATAAGATAACTCATTCTTCGGATAATTTCCAACAATTGTATGAATGGGCAGTAGTACTCATACGTAAGGGATTGGCTTATGTATGTCATCAGACTGCGGATGAAATGAAAGGTTTTAATCCTAAACCTAGCCAGTGGAGGGATCGTCCAATTGAGGAATCTTTGCAACTCTTTGAAGATATGAAAAATGGCAAAATAGATGAGGGAACTGCTACTTTACGTTTAAAACTTACCTTGGAAGAGGGTAAAGTAGATCCTGTGGCTTATCGTATTAAATTTATACCTCATCACCGTACTGGTAATAAGTGGTGCATATATCCCACTTATGATTATACCCACTGCCTATGTGATTCTTTGGAAAATATTACTCACTCATTGTGCACCAAAGAATTTCAATCGAGAAGATCTTCCTATTATTGGTTGTGTAATGCTTTGGATATTTACTGTCCTGTACAATGGGAATATGGTCGCTTGA
Organism: Pegoplata infirma; assembly: GCA_963921195.1. NCBI lineage: Eukaryota > Metazoa > Arthropoda > Insecta > Diptera > Anthomyiidae > Pegoplata > Pegoplata infirma. Next base: position 38,597,378 of record OY992536.1, read on the forward strand.
ATATGAATTATGCTTTAGTATCTAAACGTAAGATCGCCAAACTTATTTCCGAAAAAATTGTTAATGATTGGGATGATCCTCGTTTGTTCACCTTGACTGCTTTAAGAAGAAGAGGTTTTCCTTCGGAAGCCATTAATAATTTCTGTGCCCAAATGGGTGTTACAGGAGCTCAGATATCGGTGGATCCTTGTATGTTAGAGGCGGCCGTAAGAGATGTTTTAAATGTAACGGCTCCTAGGAAATTGGTAGTATTGGAACCTTTAAAAATTACCTTGGAAAATTATCCCCATTCTTCGGCAATTGAAATTGAAGTACCAAATTTTCCAAACAATCCTGATTTAGGCAGTCACAAAATCATTTTAGATCGTGTGGTTTATATAGAACAAAGTGATTTTAAATTGGAACCCGAAAAGGGATACAGACGTTTAGCTCCTGGACAAACTGTAGGCTTGAGACATGCTAATCTAGTAGTATCGCTTAAAGAAGTAAAAAAAGATGCTTCCGGTCAAATCACTGAACTAATATGTGAATGCCAGTCTACTGAAAAAGCTGAAAAACCAAAAGCTTTTATACAATGGGTTTCTCAGCCCATACAAATTGAAGTTCGTTTGTATGAATTGCTGTTTAAGCACAAAAATCCGGAAGATCCTAATGAAGTACCCGCTGGATTTTTATCTGATATTAATCCCGAATCTGTAAATGTTTTGCAATCTTATGCTGATCGTTCTTTGGCTGCCTGTAAAGTTTATGATAAGTTCCAATTTGAACGTATTGGTTTCTTTTCTGTAGATCCTGATACTACAAAGGATAAGGTGGTATTCAATCGTACTGTTGGTCTCAAAGAAGATGCTGGTAAAAAATAATAATGCTCATTGTATTCAAAAAAACTATACTTGCTATACTTTTTTAAATTGGCCCTCAAGTTTTGTGTAAAATTTATTAGTTTATAAAAATAATAAATTTGTATATGCGCTTTTGTAAGAAAAGTTAAAAACTTACATCGGGATGTTTTTTTACAAAAAAGTAATATATTTAAAACTTATTTTTGACCCTTTTGCTAAATTTGTTTAATTATGCGATTTTTTAACAAAAGTTAAGAACTTATGTACATCGTGATGTACTGACAAAAAATTAATTTAAAATTTATAGTATTTCAGAAAGGGTTTATTCTTTCGCTGTTTTAACTTTTTGACCATCTGACAATCCCCACGCCTGAGAAATGGTTTGGAGTTTGGGGCATGTCACAGACTCAATTCCGTTCGGATTTGAAAAAATTGGTTTACTCGTAAAACGCAAAACGAATATTATATTTTTCGGGAATGAAATCACTTTCAAAAAACAAAGTAGAATTGAATTGCATTAAAGGGCAGTTTACACGTTAACTACCCTTGACCACCCTTATCTACTATTTCCCAGTATTGATGATACGGTTTGCCGGGTTTAAATAATTTTGTATGAAAAATTATTTGAATTTGACAACTAATACTGGGAAATAGTACATAAGGGTAGTCAAGGGTAGTTAACGTGTAAATCAAGCTTAAAAGTGGTTTCATTCTGAAAAAAATATTCGCTTTGCGTTTTTCGAGTAAACCACTTTTTTCAAATCCGAACGGAATTGAGTCTTTGACATGCCCCTGTGTATCAAATATTTTTTTATGATAGATGTGTTTGGATTTAGGGCAGTTTACATGTTAACTACCTTTGACCACCTTTATCTACTATTTCCCAGTATTGGTGATACAATTTGCCGGGTTTAAATAATTTTGTATTTCCCAATACTGGGAAATAGTAGATAAAGGTGGTCAAAGGTAGTTAACATGTAAACTGCCCTAAATCCAAACACATCTATCATAAAAAAATATTTGATACACAGGGGCATGTCAAAGACTCAATTCCGTTCGGATTTGAAAAAAGTGGTTTACTCGAAAAACGCAAAGCGAATATTTTTTTCAGAATGAAACCACTTTTAAGCTTGATTTACACGTTAACTACCCTTGACTACCCTTATGGTCAAGGGTAAATCATGCTTTACTTAACGAATAAAGATGGAAATTACAGTTTAAATACATCAACTTTTGTTCTCAACAAATGTATCAGTATTAATGATATTTACACTAGGGTGGAGCAATTCTTTTTCCATTTCGCTTAGAGTCGATGTTGGAAAATCGGTGAGTTTCAAACAAAGTGAAAAAAACAAATATTTTTTGTTTGGATGAAAATAATTTTTTAAAATTAACACATTAGCTTCATTCGATTACCCAAATTTCTTACTATTTTTTACTACAACTGGAAAGTCTTGTTTATTTTTTGTATTAAAAATTTCAAGCTGTAGTAAAATGAGTAAAAAATAGTAGAGGTATTCAGAGTCTTGTTGCCAGCCCTGGCAATGTAGCAAAAGAGTACTTCTATCAAAAAATACATGTATTTTGAAAAGTAATTTTGAAAAGGCTCTTTTACCACCAGTGCCAGGGCTGGCAAGCGAGACTCTGAATACCACTAGTATATTGTAGTAAGGTAGTAGTAATCGAATAGACCTATTATTGAAAATAGGTTTTTATAGTAAACAAAAATGTTGTTTTGGTCTGTGAAACATTTTGAATTTGACTTAAGTCAAGATTACATCCACCCCTCCAAATCTGATGAAACTTTGTGCATCGACTAAGAACCTCATTCTAGGTCCAGTGGTACCACATTTGTCGGGGGCAAACAAGGGAGTGGGTGCACTGAAAATACATAGTGCCAAAAATTTGTTGCGTAAAAAATCTTTTTAAGGCGGAGAGGATGGATTTAATGCATGAAGCTTGTAATCTGTAAGCAAACAATATTTTAACAAAAAAAATTTTTTTTTGGGTGGACGTAAACTTGACTTGTTCCAAATATTTAAAAGCAACTGTTCCGTCTTCGACTCTAAGCGAAATTAAACAAATATACGAAATCGAATTATCTCCATATATATTTGCTCCGCTTTAATGTACAGACAAAAATATTTTTTGTTAACAAATTTTTAATTTTTGGTATGAATTTTATTTTACATTGCTACTACTAGGATTTTTTATTAAAATATTTAATATAGTCCGTTTGTCAATCTTCTACAGATTCTTTTTCTAACAAACTAGGATTCATAGCTACTGTTTGTAGCTTTAAAGCATTTAGTTGTCCCAATATTAATATCTCATCTATAGCTTTTTTAGCATATAGTTTTTGTTCCGAAGATAATTTACGAAAACCACAAGCCCACGATTGACCATAAATAGCTGCCTCATCTGTAGATATTGGTGAAGTCGTTGTGTTATATGGATGGCTTCTAAAATATGGATGAGATTTAAAACGTAGTTTCGGTTTTTTATTTAAACTTGAACGAATTATTTTTCTTGAAGGAAGCTTATTCGATTCCTGTTGGTTTTCATTATCTACTAACTGATTTGTTTCATTGTCCATAGTGGCAGGCAAATTGGAGTGTATATTGACTTCTTTAGTCGGGGAAGAAAGGTCATTTTCTGATTCGTCTTCATTGTCAGCAAGAGTAGTATATTCTATAAAAGTTTCCTCTTGATTTGCTAAAATAGGTCTCTCAATTTTAACTTGCTTTATTGATAAGCGATTCAATTTATTACTAACTGGCTTTTCGTATTCAATACTAGAGCAGTTTAGAAGTTCTCCTTCTTGGTGTAGAGACTCAAAAGTATTGGAAGTATCTGTATGCTGCAAATTTTCATATGTTGTTGTTGAATGACCCTGTAATTTCAAAGGATTCAAAAAAAAATAACGGTTATACAATGATTGAGGTTATCTGTCATGCATGAACAATTTGTTTAAAAACTTACCATCAATGTCTTTTCTTCGTAGTGTTCATCTAATGAAGAACCATTATTATATTTTTCCTGATTTAACAAAAACGACAAATGTTCAAAATACCATAAGGTCGGATTGTATACATCATCTCCTTGCTCCCTTTGGGTTTGACGAATTTTACGTACTTCACGATTAAAATTCGAACGAAATGTATTAATTTTACGTTTGACTGAATCTTGATTTGCATCTGGTTCAACTTCTTGTAATTTTTCTACCAATTTATTCCAAGCCACTATGCGACTGTCGCGGCTGTTATAGTTTTCATCTTTTGTATTCCATAAACTGGGCAAGCTGTGATATATATCGATGAATTCGGTCCAAAATTTTTTATTTGCTGTGATTGCCATGATCAAATTGTAGATTTTAGACTTCAACTACACAACAACAACCAAATTTACTTTGAGTCATACAGCATGCATTATGTGGCCGATTGAATAAAGCATGACATTTAAAATATGCTGTCACTTTCTAGATAACAGTAAACTTTTCGAAACACACCTATAGCTGCATCTTTCTAATCGTATACAAATTAAGAGAGCATAAATTGTAAACAGCTGATTGAAAAAGTTTTTTTTGTTTACAAATGGGGATTATTTATTTTTTAATACAGTGAGTTGGGGAGGGCCTTGAAATATAAAAAAAATTGTTATGGTTATGTCAGCCATTGAGCTGGTCCAACAGGCCTAAACAAAACTATAGACTTGAAATCTATAGGTTTAGTGCCACATCAAAATCCAAAAAAAAAAAAACTTTGTGCGTTGGTAAAGGGATCAACGATAATTAGATCGCGACCCTTTTCGGGGGGCTTCAAAAGCTAAAAATTCTTTCGTAAATATCTCGAAAATTACTTTCCGACTTGAACCAGATAAAAACGAATATAAAATTTATGAGGTCAGTTACACAAAAAAAAATACTTGAACTTTTTGGGATGATTTCATATACTACTATAGTATTTAAGTCATATAAATAAAGATTATCATCCTGACTCAAAACTTGATAAAACTTCGTGCGTTGGTTGACGGATCAATACTTCGAGTGGTAGCAACTTCATGGAGCGGTCACGCCCCTTTCGGAGGGCGGGGCTTTAAAGTTAAAATTATTTGTAAATATCTTAAAAACTATTTGTCCGATTTGGACGAGATAAATCTCATACATAAGCTTATCAAAATACCTTTTAAAAAATGTGTATAATGACATATTTAAATTACCCCTTAAGCGACAAAGCAATTAAAAATGTTTGTTTTGTATGATTGTTTTTAATTGGTTGATATCTCAAAACTGCAATTATCTAAATAAAAACTAAGCCCAAATGTATTGTTGGACAACTGGGTTAAAACTTGGGGGTGTGACCGCTCCATGAAATTTGTGCCATTCGACATATCACCCCTTTACCAACGCACAGTTTAATAAAGTTTTGAGTCAGGACGTTTAAATGTATGTATGCCTCATAAGAGACCTTTGCTCGGACGATTCCCCGTAACAAATTTTCTAATTTCCACAATTTAATAGTAACTCTAAGTCCAAGCTTCTCCAATTTTTAACTGTTGCTTTCTATTTATAAAGGGGATATTGTTTTTTAGGACGTACACCCATAAACTGCAGTTCGGTAAAAATCTTAATTTTAAGAATTCTATTGAAGAAAACTTGCAGTTTTATAAATTATAAAAAATTCGTTATTATATTTACATAATCTATTTTTTGCCTTCTATCATTATAATATGGTAGCCAAATTTTGTTTTAACTGGAGGATCTGTATAAACGGGATTGTTTACTGTCGAAATAGGTAAAGCAAAAGCAGCATCTTGAAATGGCCCCACCATAGCCCCACGTATTTGCCACCCCAGATCACCACCCTGTCGAGCCTTGTCTTCACTATAGGCAGCCGCTACCTCAGGAAACTTTTGACCAGCTTTTAGTTTTTCCATGGCCTCCATTATTTTACCTTGCTTTTCACACAGTATATGTCTTACTTTTACAGCACTACCACCTTTTTTCTCTTTGCCTATAGAATGTAAACAAATTCATAAAAACGTCAACAAAAGATGGTATCAAAAAATAATAACAAACCTTTATCATCAGCAGCTCCTGCTGCTGCACCCTTTTTTCCACCAGCTGCTCCTTTGTTGTCTTTACCTTTAGTATCCTTTTTAGGAGGCATTTTAAATATATTCTACTCAGAGAAACAAGTCGATTTAAAAAAGTCGGCGGCGGCGGCTAAGCAAAAAATAGTCGGCGGCGGCTCAAAGTCGGCTGAAGCCGATGCATTTCATAATTTTTTTTTTAATAATTTTATTTGTTTGTAACAAAAATACATGTGTAGAAAACATAAAAAAAATAGTTCATATCAAAACTTAAAGTATTCTTAGAGAATATAAACAAGAAAATCAGATATTTTTAATATCTATTTCGGAAATTCTATTTTCTATTATAAGAAAAACCGATTTGGAAAAGGTGGCTAAGGTAGCCACCTTTTCCAAATCAAATTGGTTTTCCTTTTGAAGAGAGCGTCATAATATGATACATCTTTTGTTGTGGATATATTCGTTGACTTGTCGGATTCTGAATTATATTCCAAGCTCTCAAAATCTTAAGGTTCCTACGATTGCTTGGAAAAAAACCTTTTTATATTTTTCTGTGTAATTTTTAAACGAAAAAATGTATTCTGATAATATACTAAACTATTAGAAAAAATAACGGAGCTTTTTTCAACAAACGACTCAGAGTTGAATATTTTTAGAGTTGCCATGATCAAACTTACTCGGTTAAAAAAAGTGATAACATAATATCAATGATGAAAATCTTTTATAAAAAAAAACAGCTAAATCATCACAAAAAACCACGCTATCGCTCAAAAACACGGTAACTTAGATTAACTGAACAAATTTGTATATTTAATTTTAATATTTTTTTTTTCATCACTAAAATGTCGACTTAGCTGGTAAAGTCGGCTAACATTTTAAAGCCGAAACGAGCCGGTTGCTTCGGCGGCGGCTTAATCTTAAAAAAAAAGTCGGCGGCGGCGCTGAGCCGACTCTGCGCTACTCGACTTGGATCTCTGATTCTACTTGCTCCTCTTCCTAAATTATTCCTAAAAAGTTTTGAGGTTAAGCCGAACTGTCAAAAAGTAACAGTGATGTCTAGTTTGAGAAAAAACAAATATTGCCAGTGCTGTCTAGTTGCTTTGAGTAATTAAACCTGGCAGTTCTAAAATTACCTTGTGCAATTTTTTTTAATCAACATGGCCATCTTTATTTAAGAACTATATTTGTCTCTTTTTTTCTTATCAGTTTGCAACCATAAACTGTTGTCATTTTAAAATTCTCAAAAATTTGTGTTGCTATCTCTCCTTTCTGTCACAGAACTGAAAAAATAAAGTTCATCAAGCATTTTTCGTAAGTGAAAATTAATTTTTATATTATTTATAATTTAATAATTCTTTTTTAATTTTTTTAAAATTTGTGCGTAGATTTATTATATATATTTGGAATTGAACAACAGACAGTAAACCTAAAACACAATGCCTAAAAATAAAGGAAAAGGTGGTAAAAATCGTCGTCGTGGTAAGAACGAAAATGAATTCGAGAAACGTGAATTGATTTTCAAAGAAGATCAGCAAGAATATGCACAAGTTACAAAAATGTTGGGAAATGGTCGCTTGGAAGCGATGTGCTTTGATGGCGTCAAACGTCTATGCCACATTCGGGGGAAACTCAGAAAGAAGGTAAAGGAACTAATTAAATGAACAAAAGAAATTTGTATTGTGAAAGTGAATTATATTTTGTGTCAGTGTGAGTTGAGGAGATGACGGTTTTTGTGTATGCATGTCATGTGTGTGAAAATGTGTGCAAAAATATATTTTTTTTGCCTTGAGGTTGGGGAAGGAGACATCACTTACAGTCGATGTATTTTGAATCATAAAACCCCTTTTGAGGGGGCCTGTATAAAATTAAATGACGTTAATGTTAAAATGTGGGGAAACAAGCTAGATTTGGCATTAAATTAAGTTCCTGGCAATGAACATTTTTGTATTTAAAACAAAACTAAAATCATATTTTCGGACAAAACAAATATGTACCTATATAATGGTCATCAACAAATGATTTTGTTATTCCGTTTTTCAACTGCTGCGCAAATAAAACCACAAGTTGACTTCACTCACATATCAAGAGATATCGCTTAACTATAACTTTGCCAATTATATTTTGATTTTAAAAAAATAGATACCGTGGAATTGCATTTATAATACCTTAAGGACCTGGCTGCGTAGAGGGCTTATGCATAGATTAAATAATTAGTCCATTTCTTTGTAGCGCCAATAATGCATATATTTAGAGAAAAAAGAGAAAAAATCGCATATTTTACTATAAATCGCTCGCATTTTATTTTTCTGGCAATAAAATGATATTATTTTCTATCTAATACCACTGGGGATGGATTACTCAGTGTTCCGTTATAAAATAACTATTCGTTAAACTTAACTTTTTCATACAAATTTTGACATAATACTCCGTTAAAACGGCCGTTAGCAGCTAACTGGACATTGAGTAATCCGCAATCCACCCTGAGTCAAATGATTTTTAAATATTTAGAAACTTTTCTTGAAATGTCGAAATTCATTAGTACATTTCTTTTTTAGCCTAAAAGTATGCACTCCTTTTTTATCCAAAACATTAAAAACCGTTTTTCTCACGAGGGAGGTCTTTTAATAGTCACCCCCCATCGATTGTCCTCAAACTTGCATATAGGAAAGAGGGGGGAAAATAAGAGTTTTCTGTTTTTTTAGCCTCCTTATCTCACATTTAGCGGTTCAAAGGGAGGGATTGAGGATTTTTTTTTTTTTTTTTTTCAAAAAAAATTATAAAAGTTTAAGACAGGTTTGGAAGGCCTGTCCTTTAATAAAATGTTTTACTTCAAAACGCAAACAAAGAAAGAGAAAGATTATTCTAGCTCAAAAATGTATAAATTTATGGTTTAAAAGTTGTTCGTGTGTAGACGGTCTTTGGTCGGGCTTAGGGATTTCAAACTCCATGCATTGAAAGCATGCGTTAAAAACATAAGCGGGGTCAATGGTTAACAGTCAATAATGCCTGTTCTATAAGGGTTGCAATGAAAGCTCAAATTAAAAATATCTAAGCTTTAAGCCTGATTATATAAAGCTTTTTCTCAAAAAGCTCGTATTAAAAATCTTAAATTTAGTTTTGTGCCTCAATATATTAATGAATTAAATGTATCAAAGTTATTTGAATAAGCTTTAAAATGAAACCAATTTTGTTTTGATCGGACCATTATTAAAGAAGATATATAAAATGCACTATCCAAACTTTGGAGGCCCATAACTTGGAAAGCATGGGCCGCCAACATTCTTTTTATACACAGCACTAAAAAATCTATCTGCGATATTTTTTGATCAGGTAAATGTTTTCCAACTAAAAAATAATTAAAGATAATTTTAGGAAAAGTTAAAAAAATTTTCGAAATTCCGAAAAAAATTTTAAAATTTTTTTAAGATCCCTAGTAAAAATCATTTCATGTATAAATTTATACAAATATATCTTTATACATACTGAGAAATTATTATATTTAATTATATAAAAAATCAATCAGATAAGACCAAATTTAGTATCAAATTATATAAAATTTGATATAACTCCCGATAAAATTTTATAAAGCTTATTTTTCGTTACAAATAATTTTCCGTTACAAATAATACAGAACGCATCATATTATCCTGCAATCGATTATACTTCATAATCCAGAATCGATGAATTTTGTTTGAAATTGTCCGAAAGCAATCGATTTGGAGAGCAAGTAGCTTTTTTGAAAACTTATTAATTTAAACTATAGAGAAAACACGCGAAGTCTGTTTGGGATCAAGGAAAATCTTTGTTGTTTTGAAGTCATGAAATTTGTACTTTATTTGCATTTTTAATAATTTTTGTTTAATTATATTGAATCATTAACATTTTAAGAACGTAAATTTCATAAATTTATTTTGTTTTAAACCATATTAAAGTGCGCTTCCCAGTCGGCAAAAAAAATCACACCTGACATACCGCTGACTCTCCCTTTATAATATTGCTGACATCTTCATACAATTTTTCAAAATGTCATCAATGACATGTCAGTAGTTGGTCTGCGGTTGTTTAAACAAATTGTTAGTGGCCACCGATACTGGTTGACACTGCTGACCAAATGCTGATATGTCATTGATGACATTTTGAAAAATTGTATGAAGATGTCAGCGATTTCATAAAGGGAGAGTCAGCAGTATGTCAGGTGTGATTTTTTTTTGCCAACTGGGTTTTTAAAGAAAACAAAAAGCCTTTTTTCAATTCCTCTTTCAACCTTCATTCTATTAATCCCAGGAATGTTTGAGTGTTTGAGGTGTATGCCTACCCCCTGTTTAAACGCAAAAAATGGGTCTGAGAGTCTCAGACTGAGACTTAAAATGTTGATAAATTTGAACAGTAGTACAAAAAGTATGTTAATTTTTAAGGTAATTTAATTTGGTAATTTTGGTAAGGTAATTTTTGTTTGCATAAGAAAAATAATAGATCTTACATTGTGCACTCTCTTGTTTCTTTTTAGTAATTGCAAAAGGCATTCAAATAATTTCACAATATTCATTTTTCAATATTTATTTATTTTTAATTTTTTGTAAAATCATTGTGTTTGTATATTTATTTATGATAAAAATCTACATTTTTAATAATGTTATGTAGATTATTTTTATATTATTGAGATTTCAATTACTAGCACCCATGTATTTAGGGCATTCCATGTCAAATCGGACACTTTGTTTAGTTTTTAGTACCCTTCGAAAACTCCTTCGTGGTAAATTTTCATATTTTTTTGATGACCCGTTATGGAATTTTTAAAAATTGGTAGTTTGCTCCTTTACTCAAAGTTCTTTTTCTCATAACTTCTTCAATAATGGTCCAAATTTAAATTTTTTTTTCAAAATTTTTGTTTTTTTGCGTACTTTCTAAAAAAAAAATCCCAAAAAATTTTTAAAAGCGTTCTAGTATGCGATTTTTAAGTTTTTAAATTTAAATCTCATTTTTGAAAATGTTTGTACTCTTCGATTTTTTGGATTTTTTTTTGTGTAAAACTTCTATCGATTCTACAAATTTTTTGCCCAGGAGGATCGTGGGATAACGATTATTCTATTTTTTAAAATTTTTTGAAAGCCTACTTAGGGAGTGGAGATAGGGCGTAGGTTTGTTTTTAAAAATGTTGGAGGGTAAAAATAAATGGGGTCGGTTTCAATAATGACCCCTTTTGGACGCACCATTGGACCGGTAGAAGCTGATTAAATAAAACAAATTTACAAAAAATAAAAAAAATTGTATGGGGACCGCCTTAACAATTAGAGATTGAGGGTAGGTTTGTTCAGAGAAAATGTTTGGGCTAAAAAAATATTGTGGGTCGGTTATACATTTTGTTGCTCTAAGGACACTATTAGGGCAGTTAGAGCGGTTGGAGCAAATTTTAAAAAATGTCGTTTTATGTGGGAGCCTCCTTAGAAATTGGAGATAGGGTATTAGTTTGTTCCAAAGAAATGTTAAGACGTAAAAATTAATGGGGGCCGGTCTTATAAATGCCCCTCTATGACGCACCATTAGAGCAGTAGAAATGATTTTAAGATTGAAAAATTACAATGCATTTTTTTTTCAAAAAATTTTAAAAAATAGTAATAATCGTTATCCCACGATCCTCCTGGGCAAAAAATTTGTAGAAGGGTACAAACATTTTCAAAAATGAGATTTAAATTTAAAAACTTAAAAATCGCATACTAGAGCGCTTGTAAGAATTTTTTGGGATTTTTTTTTAAAAGTACGCAAAAAAACAAAATTTTTGAAAAAAAAAAATTGAAATTTGGACCATTATTGAAGAAGTTATGAGTAAAAGAAGTTTGAGTAAAGGAAGTACGTGTGTTGTATACGTGTGTTGACGTAAAACGTCAGCAGCCACTTACAACCTAACCTAACAAACTACCAATTTTTAAAAATTCGATATCTTTTGAACGGGTCATCAAAAAAATCTGAAAATTTACCACGAAGGACTTTTCGAAGGGTACTAAAAACTGTAAATAAATTGGGAAAATCTAAAAAACAAAAATTTCAAAGTGTCCGATTTCACATGGAATGCCCCATATATTCTTTTTTAATTGTTAACATGTTTTTTGTATAAAAATAAATAAAAAATTAACGGAGTTTGTTTGACGTAGTTTCTTGGAAAACATATCTGCATTAAAGAAAGCAAATTTAATTTTCTTTTTACTTGGAATTAATTGTTAAGAGTGTTAAGATTTCGTTTTTAAAACCGCTATTTTTGGCTGGGTTTGACGAACACAACATCGATTTCAAAATCCTTTTTTTTTTAATTATTATAACTTCGTCAATTTTTAACCGATTTTATCAGGCTAAAGCTTATCGTATTCAGAATTACATTGTTTTTACGCTGTTGTTCTGTCTTTTGCAACATTTTAATTTGCATACAATTTTCCAAATTACTTGAAATCGAATTCTTAATTTTACATTTTCATTCGAATATTCTAAGTTTAAATCGAATATTTTTTTATGTGGTTATTTGGGTTCAGTTATGTAATTGAAGATTTCATCACACCCCTAAATATCATACAGGGGCCATTCCAGAAAATTTAGCTCAAATTTTAGTCATTTTTGGAAATGGTGTCTCAGATTAATTTGAACCTTGACACATTGATAGCCCTCATAAATATGATATATGTACCATATATCGTTTTTTTACATTTGGTGTATTTAACCTTTTATGGCGGGTCAAAGATTGACTTTTTAAGCAAAAGTAAGATAAATACATCACGTTTAAAGAGCTGTAACTTCTTAACCAATGACCCGATTTTCACAAATTTAGGCTTATGTGAAAGCTGGGGTTCTTCTTTTTACTTTATATTTGTAAAATATCGCAGTTTTTTTTACAGAAATGATTCAAAAATGCGAAAACATTTTTTCTTTTCGAATATTTAAAAAAACACATCTTCGATTTTTTTTAAAAAAATTCTGGTGAAAAATAACAATATTTTGTATAACATATTCAAAATTCAGAGTGGGATCTCCATTGGATCAAAAAATATTCTGTTTTAAGTACAAGGTTCTCATATTTTTCCCTTAGAAAATTTAAATTTCTAATGTTTTGAATGTTTTCAAAATTTTAATAGTATAATTTTCTTTGAAAATTTAAATTTTTATATTGAAGAAACATAAAATTTTAATTTTCTAAGGTAAAATTTAAGAACTTCGTACTAAAACCAGAATATTTTTTGATCCCATTGGGATCCCACTCTGAATTTTGGATATGTTGTACAAAACAGTATTGTTTATCACCAAACTTTTTTTTAAAAAAATCGAAGATGTGTTTTTTTAAATATTCGCAAAAAAAAAATGTTTTTGAATTTTTGCAACACTTCTGAAAAAAACCGTATGCTTTTGAAAATATTTCCTAAAAGAAGAAGAATTAAGCTTTCATATGAGCCATTACTTGTCACATTCGGATTACTAGTTAAAAAGTTAGAGCACGTTAAACGTCATGCATTTTTCTGACTTTTGCTAAAAAAGTCGAACTTTGACCCGCGATAATTTGAAAACTACAGCAAATTTTGAAAATCCAAAAATGCAACATATCTCATATAAACGTGGATATCTATGAGCCAAATTCTCAGTGGCGTCCAAAGGCATGTTTCCGAACAGTGGGGCGAAAATTTTTGGAATTACCCACAGGCTTTATTGAAAAAAAAATTAAAATATTCGCAGGCATTTTTCAGAGGGTGTCTGACAAGTTAAATGGACATTTTTGTGATCAACTCAATGAAGCCAACAGTCTACACTAGGTCACACGAAAAGTATAAGTCGACCAATGCGCACAGTGGTTTTATCTAAATTATGCGATTAGAAATTAAATTTTTCATATATTTTAAGATTTACTATTAATCCTAAACTTCGCCTTTTCCTAATAAACTATGTCACACGACCTGTAATCTCTATTATTTACTGCCATAAATTTTATATATGCGTTGTAGTTTTTTGTTAACAAATGCAACTTGAAATTTGAAGATTAACTTATTATAAATTATAAATTATTAAATAATTTGTGTTTATTTAACAAAAGAATTTATATTTTTTGCAATTATCAATTACTTTTTAGCAATTTTTTCAACTTATCTTATCAACAATGTTAAAATCTATAAAACAAAAAAAGGCAAATTTCACTCAAAGTCGAGAGTTTTGTCATGGTAAATTGCAATCCACAAGTTGAGCACGTGTTTGAGGGTGGACTATTTTATAACATCAGACAGTATTTAAATCTTACAAATATTAAATTTAAGTGTGTTTATATTATAAAAATATTATAATGTTTAGATTAGATAAAAATTTTATAAATACGTTATTCATTAGGCCCGACTGACATATTTTAATAGTTTCCACAGAAATGTGTATTTTAGTAAGAAATTGCTAAAGTTAAGTTATTGTTTATTTTAATTAAAGTTCTTTTAAATTTTTAAATAATATATTTTAGACGAAAAAAAATTAAAAGACCAAACGCTAATTATGTGAAAGTACATTTCGTCTACACTTTAAATAACACCGCTCAACAAATCGAAGGTTTTTGACTCCGGTTTGAAGTTTGATACAAAATTTTTAAAGATTTTGACTCGCTGATTCCAAATCTGTGCTCCAAATTTTTCCATCACGTCTGGAATTTTAATTATTCGCGGTTGAAAATGCAAAAAACAACGCGATTTTTGCATTTTTTGAACTATGATCTCAAATATATGATAAAAAAAAATTGAAGTTGTTGCACTATTATTGGCCAAACATGTATTTTAAAAAAACACTCAGGGTATTCACTTCAGAATTTTTTGACCCTTGCAACAGTGCAATATTGCAACATATTTTTTAAAAAAAAATTTTTAATAAAATTTTTATTTTTCTATTACCTTTTATATGTTGCGTAGTTGCAAGAAAAGATTTTCAATTTATATTAATATAAACACAATTGCTTTTATTCACAAAGAAACAAGCAAAAAAAGTTGCAATTTTGACATTGCGCAATTTTGCAAGACTAAAATTTCTGACGTGAATTCCATTACTGTGAAAAAATTTAGAAAAAGCACCATTTTTAAAAGGCTCTAAAACAAAAACCAGATGATCAATCTTTACTGTGATGAGCTCAAAATTTATGAAAAAGTTCATTATTTCTTATAGACTTTTAAACCCATTAAAGATATCTTCCGGTTTGTGCGAAAAATAACACAGAAAACTTAAATTTATAAAATATTATTTTTTTTAGTTTTTCTTTGAAAAATATAAAAAAAAAATACAAAAATTATAATTTTAACAGAGTCATTTTAAAACGCAATTGTAACCCAACCAAACGCAATAATTAGAAAAAATTTGTTTTCTATGTTGGAGACCAAAGACAAATTATACTTTTGTGCTTTATACCAGATTTGTATTCCACTCAATGGCTGCTGTGCAGGCTTTCAAATAATGCACAAATCGTAATTTTTCGCATTTTTAACCGTGTATAACTTAAAATCTGGGCGTGATGGAAAAATTTGGAGTACAGATTTGGAATCAGGAGATCAAAGTCTACTAAAATTGATCACCAGAATTCAAACAGGAAAATGACTGTTGAGCGGTGTAATCCAATGTGCCCGCGAAACCAACATGATGATAAAACTTTTTCTTACACCGGTTGAGGATCTTCAGTTTGTCATGAAATGCCTCTTAATTTTCATAGATTAAAACAATTGCTAGAAGAACTCAAAAATTTTAACAATTACTCTCAGCGTGCATTTCGCCTTAAAGCAAACGCATTATTTTTTTTAATTTTAATTGACATCGTTCAGAAGAACGATAGGTCTTCTTTATTTACAAGATAATTCAATAAGAATTAAAAAAAAGTTTATTATAGTTCGAGATCATTTACTTTCCCCGTAACAAATTAACTTTTCCTAAAAATAATTATAGTTATACAGTCGAACCCGGTTATAACGAACTCCGAGGGACCAGTTAAAATAGTTCGTTATAAGCGAAGTTCGCTGTAAGCGGGGTATATTTTATATCAACCAAGTTTTATTTTCAAAAAATTTCCAATTTTATTTAGCGTTTTTTTTAAGTAAACTACTTTTTGAGAAGAAAGACTCAAAAATATTATCAAAATTATAATATTAACCAACATTTTCTAACTTTTTGTGAGTTAGTAATCATAATTGCCGCACATATTAAAATATTTTTAGGAGTTCGTTATAAAAAGGTTAATATACATGAAATTTTGTTCATGGGTCCATAATAAGTAGTTCGTTTTAACCGAGGATTCGTTATAAAAGAAGTATTTTGTGTGAAAATTGTTGCCAAAACGTCGGGACTTTGAAATTAGTTCGTTATAACCGAGAATTCGTTATAACCGAGTTCGTTATAACCGAGTTTGACTGTATAATGACATTATATAATGACAATAAACTTAAAAATTCAATAAGTTAATTTTTTTTTCCTTATTTACTCTCAAACTGTTGGAAGTTATTTCATTATGCAATAACTCCCAAACTAAAAAATTAAATAACTTCCAAAAAAATTAAATAACCCCCGCAGATTTGGGAGTAATTTCATTATGAAATAACTCCCAAATCGTATGCAAATTTTGGAACTTATTGCATTATTTTTCTTGGGACTTATTTCATTGGGAGTTATTTCATGGTGCCATTTTTTATTTTTATACCCTCCACTTAGTGATAGAGGGTATATATAAGTTTATCATTCCGTTTGTAACTCATCGAAATATCGGTCTGGGACCCCATAAAGTATATATATTCATGATGCCCGATCGATTTTAAGACATTCTAGCGATGTCCGTCTGTCTGTCTGTGGAAAATGCTTTCACGGACAAAATATTGCACAGAGATGACTGAAACTTAACATATTTATTGGAAGTTCTCCCGAGAAGTTTGGTATTGCATTTGAGCGATATCGGTTGAGCGGTTCAAAAGTTATGAGCGAAAATGTAAGCACACCTCAAAAATTTCATTACATTTAACATAACCTAAAATACAAAATGCTTTAATTCGGCTTCTGGTTGACATATGTGAACATAATTGAACACCAAATGTTATTTAAACAAGTACGAACATATTTTTTGACAAAAAAAAAATCGCGGATTTTTTTTATACTAAAATTTTTTTTCGCGGAAATTTTTTTTTCAAAATTTTTTTTTTTTTTCAAAAGTACCCAGGTAGAAAAATACAACCGTAAAAACGCTTTTAAAGCGCTCTGCATGGTAGTACGAATGCTTTCAGATCATACGGAAAACCATCCTCAGAGCGCTCTCAGATAGTCCTAATGATAACACCGTTAAACGGTTTATATAAAGCGTTTTTAAAGACATTTATAATGGTGATTTGAGAACGCTTCGTTAAAGCATTATTAAAGCGTTAAAAAGCAAAAAATATAGCAATTTTAAAATTTGTGTAAACTTTGTCGTACAGGACGATATAAGTTGTATCTTGGTATAGGCAAGAAATTGCTGCAAAAATTAGTTTTAAAAATGTTAAAGTTTGCAAGAAAATGTAATATTGCAAAAAAATTTTAATAAAATATCTGATGACATAACTTTATAGTTTCAGAGGAAATCTTTCGTTATGGATATTGAAAATTGGAAAATTAGATATTTTTGTTATATGGTTGAGCAATAATTCTAAAAAATGTAGTGGAATTTAAGCAGTACTGACACTTTAAATTCTTTATACAGTTTGTCGTATTTTTCCATTCAGAAAAATAGATACTTCATACTTCGCGATTAATGCGAAGACAATTTTAAGAAAATTATTAGAAACAAACAATGAATTTTCACAAAATTTTTCACATCGCAGATGATGTAGCTAATATGGAAGCTACAATATCTCAGTTTTCTGACTTCGATTTTGAAACCAGTTTCTTAAAGTCAATTCTAAATGCTTCATACAAATTCTCAAAATAAAACGCCATTGGTAGTATACCCACTCTACAAGAATAGAATCCAATGCAACCAAATTGGTGTTTTCTTATGGCTGCCTCTCATCCTGATAACGTATGCCCAATTTGAAATGCAAAAACTATCAGCTTTACCACAAGAAAATAAAATAAATTTAAAATGAGGTTTTAATTTTATTTCCATACAAATTGTTTTTGTTTTTAAAATCGACTTTCAAAAAATGTATAGAAAATTTGAAATTTAAAATAAAACTTTTGTTAAAATAGACTTTTTGTTTTCTTGTGGTAAGGGCCTATGATTGTAAATCAAATTTTTATCACAATGGTATCTAATATCTTCAATGAAATGAACAACATTTTATAACCCAATTTTATCAATAGATACAGGACATAATAGGATATAATGTTGAAAATAATTTGTTATGGGAAACTTATGATAGCAAACCCAATTTTTTGCTCAAATCAAGCCAAAAACAATTTTGACATTTCTTATTTTTTGAATGGCAGTGAAATAAAATCATAGGTTTGGTTGAAAAGTATTCTCAAAACGCTTTTACGAATCGTTCGAAAAGCGTTATGAAGTTATGCTTTAAAATTGAGTTATTTTTGATAAGTCTTGATTTTATTTTATAACCATCATGAATTTATACTTTGGGGTGTTTTGAAAACGCTTTTTCTTATTACCGTCATGAATTTCTACTTAAGAGTGCTTTAAAGACGCTTTATTTTTATAACCGTCATGAATTTCTACTTGGGTAATTTCCTTTTAAATAAAGTTTTTGGCAATAATCTTTTTGAAATTGTGGAGGGTATCACTACATTCGGCAAGGCAGAATTTAACTTTTTTACTTGTTTTTTCTAATTTTGATCAATTTTTATTAAAAAACAAAAATTGTTTTATTCGACCTTTAAAATATTATATTTTGAGTAGGTTTATTCTAGCTCGAGGTCATTATTTCCTTTACTAATTAAAACTATAATATTCTCATAGAATAATTTTCAAGAAATTTTTTTTCTGTTTTTAAATTTATTTATGTTGGACATTTTAAAATTCCGAAATACGTGTCGATTAAGTCTTGCAAAAATAACCAACATAAATAAATTAAAAAACAGAAAAATAATTTTCTTGAGAATTATTCTATGAAAATATCATAGTTTTAATTAGTAAAGGAAATAATGACTTCGAGCTAGAATAAACCTACTCAAAATATTTTTTTTTTGTCAAAAAATGTTTTTTTTTAAATTCTCTCATTATTAGTAAATTTAATCATATCTGTACACCAATACAAAAATTTATACGATGACCGATAAAATAATTTGAATCTTTTTATCTGATTTGCAAAAATTTGATTTACCTTGAACAACTTATGAGCAAGCAAAAATTTTTGTTGCCTTCCCAAAAACCCCTCTTGGTATTTTAACATGTTGACAACTAAAACATACAAAAAAAATCTGCAGCTATCTTGCTGCTTTTGCCTAAAAACATTTTTAAATTAACTAAAATCAGTTTTAATGATAAAGAAATACGGTTTTTTTATTCGACTTTGTACTCCATCATCAATTGTGCCAAATTCCTAATTGTTTGTGTATTTACCTGTAAAATTCCAAAATATCACAGTAGTGGTAAAACGTTTTCAAATGCGATGAGTAATTTTCTAATGAAATTTCACAATCAGATTGTTTCGTTCCCTTTGCCTAGTCATGAAAGAGGTAAAAGAATTAAAAAAACGCAATTTTTTTTTTTTGATTTTAGTCGATTTTTTTTTTTACAATTTAGGATCCTTCTTGATGATCAATTTTAAGACGATCTAGCTATATCCGTCTGTTAAAATGGTGATCACGGTCAAAATGTTATACAAAGATGACTATAAAATATTTTCTTGTTGCTGCTTTAAGAAGTTTGGTATTGAATTTGAGCCATTTGGGTTTAACAGTTCAAAAGTTATTGACGAAAATATAAGGGAACCTCTTAAATGTTCCTACATTCTACATAACCTTAAAATACAAAAAGCTTTAATTTGGCTGCTGCTGGAAATTTGTAAAAAAAAAATTGATACCAAATGGTATTCAAACAATTATAAACAAAACAAAAGTTTTACATTTTTTTTTAATTCAGCGAAAACTTTTTTTTTAATAAATTTGTTTTCCAAAAACTCGACAAGGCCGAAATTAACATTTTCACCTGATTTTCTACTTTTGCAAAATAAAAAACAATAATTTTTAAAATATTAAAGAATTTTTTTTATATTTGTTAAATTTTTTTAAGAGATTTTTTAAAAACAGTTTTATGGCAGTATTTTTTATATATAAAATAAATAACTTAATAACTAGTGAGATTTATTACAAAATATTTAAACTTAATTCGAGTTTATAAGTCTTGTTTTATTTTTTTTAATACTAAAATGGTTTTAAATTCTTAATTCTATTCTATTCTATTCTATTTTTTTTATTCAAACTGCGTAGCTGTTGCTATAACTTGTTGAATCCAATCCGTAAATGCTGATACTCTAACAAATACGGAAGGAGCATTTTTCTGACCACATGGCATTTTACCCCAAGATACAATGCCAATTATGGTATGCATAGATTGACCATAAATATCTTGTTCTTCTTGCATTAGAGGACCTCCCGAGTCTGCTGTGCATATACTAACACCACCGGTTAAAGGACCCGTACATAAATTGGTATGATGTAAAGGCATACCTGATGCAGCTAATACCTGTTCACATAATTCCAAATCCAAAATGGGCATATTAGCTTGTTGTAATTTATGTGGATATTTGGGTACAATAGTCATTGAAACATTGCCCCATCCATAGAGGGTTCCATATCCATCAGGTAGAACATCTTGTTCGGGTAAATTTGCTGATTGTACAAATTTATCGAATATCAATGGTTCTTTAGTGTAGATTAAGGCTATATCGTATGGATTAACACCACCTAAATATAATTCATGCCTTACATAATAATCTATGTGGCGTAATTGTACATTTTGAGATTCACTTCTGGCGTGAATGTCATGACAACCTGCCACTATTACAGAATTTGCCACTATTTGTGGATTTGTTAAACAATGGGCAGCTGTTAAAATCCAATGTTCATTTATTACTGTGCCCGCACAATAATGTACGAGACCCTCATCGGGTGTCATTAACTGTATGGATACCACATAAGGTGCTGAGTGAGGTTCTGCTTCACGTTTGGCTAAAAACTTTTTAGTCCATATAGAATGTTGATGTTGTTCTAATGATGAAATACGTTGTTCTAAAAATCCATTCGCTAAACGCGTTGATGTTGTTGATGATGATGATGATGTTGTTAATCCTTGTAAACGTAGGGACACTCCGCCGCCACCTCCTTTACGGACTGGCAATAATTGTGAATTGCTAGCTAAGACTACCATTGGTAATAATGTAGTTATTAAAATCATATAAATATAATTGCAACAAGTAGTCATGATTTCTTCTTCTATAACGCTTAAACACGTCGAACACGTTAAAAAATCCGTTTTGAATATTTTTCTTTATTATTATCATATAGTAAAAAATTAATATTGTTTGCAAATTTATAACACTTTTAGTAGTGTTTTTTAATGTTTCTTATAGCTTTTCTTGTTTTAAAGTAACTTGATTTATTAAATTGAGTGTGTTATTTATAAAGAAAATACTTGAATTGACCAAAAAACGTGCTCTCGGAATAACGAAGTAACCCGAATTTCTATCAAACAAATTTTCTTATCGTTTTTATATTAACTTATATGCTCACTTAATTATTATTATAAATTTCTACTCCTGCAAGTAAATTTTCTTTATCTTTTTAAACTACACAGAAAGTTGAGGGTATATATTAGTTTGTTATTATGTTTGTAACAGGTTTTAAATATCAACGGAGATTTAAATTTGAAATTTAGAAAACTCAATGTTTTAGAAATCTTAATATATCTCTTAGGCCGCTGTTCCAAAAAAAGTAATTCACTTAAAAAATTGAAAACGAAAATTTCCGAATTTTGTTGGTGTTCTACATTTTACTTCCGAAAATTTTTTCGTTTTGTTTCTCATAAATAAAGTTTGGTGAAAGTAAAACGAATGCACTTTTTTCGCTATCATTTTTTAACTTTTAGTAATTCGATTTAAACTTCGAGTAAAAATGTGAACAACATTAACTGAATTCGATTTCTTGCCATTCGGAGAATTATATGTGAATTGAAAAGTTGTGAAAGACAGAACAGAGGGGTTAGACAAACATTTTATATTCAGGGTATTCACTTCAAAATTTTTTGACCCTTGCAACAGTGCAATATTGCAACATTTTTTTTTAAAAAAAATTTTAATAAAATTTTTATTTTTCTATTATCTTTTATATGATGCGTAGTTGCAAGAAAAGATTTGCAATTTATTTTAATATAAATACAATTGCTTTTATTCGCAAAGAAACAAGCAAAAAAAGTTGCAATTTTGACATTGCGCAATTTTGCAAGACTAAAATTTCTGACGTGAATTCCATTATTGTGTCTTTTTTTGTAAAGAATTTTATTAAAAATGATTTTAGGAAATCAATTTTTGACAAATTTTTAAAACATAGTTATAGTCCCAGACACACAATTTTTTTTTTTAACATTTTGGAGTAAATAAATCATTAAAAATGCTTTCAGAAAAAAAAAATTGTTAAAAAAGGTCTTATGACATTTCACAAGTGATGTATTTACATGAAAAGTGACAGTTTTTAATAGGTAATTTATGTTCGTATGACATGTCACGTGATCTATTCAGAATTGGTAACTTTTCCTGTAGGGATGCTGTTCGGTTATTCCGAATCAAATATTATTTTTTTTTTAATTTTTGTGGATTTTCCTGACATTTCTTAATTTTTTATATTTTTTTAGTTTTTCTTAATTTTTTATATTTTTTTTTTTTTTGAATTTTTTTCTGAATTTTTCATTATTTTTACATTTTTTTTTATTTTTAGTTTGTTGAATTTTTCTGAAATTTTCTGGTTTGATCTTAATTTTCCCAGGCTCTGTCTCTCTGTTGAATTGACAATCATGGCCAAAATATTACACAGATATGACTGTAACTTAAGTGCGTATAATACTTGCTTTTTTTCAAGTTTTTTGTTGCTGCATTTATTAGGGGTTTTCTATAAAAATGTCGATAGCTTCAACTAAAAATTTTAAATTTATCGAAATTCCCATAGAAAACCCATAATAAATGCAGCAACAAGTAACTTAAAAAAGCAAGTGTCATAAAGGCTTTAAATAATTGTCTTTTTACTTCGAGAAGTTTGGTATTGCATTTGAGCGATGTCGGGTTAAAAGTTTTGAACGAAAATGTAAGGACACCTGTAAAATGTTTTTGAATTCTACATAACCTAAAAATACAAAAAGCTTTAATTCGGCTGCTGGTTGACATACGTATGTGCACAGAATTTTTCACCCTTAACATTTTTTTTTTCAGATTTTTTTTACCAAAAAATTTTTACAACGATTTTTTTTCTTAAAATGTATTTCTTTTACCAATTTTCCAACAAAATTATTTTCAAGAAATTTGTTAAATAAAGTTTTTTACAATAAACAGCACGCAGCTTTAAAGGAACAACTTTTTCCTTCCTTGGTCCACTGACGAACTTAACATGCGTAGGACTAACAAGTTTAATCTTATCTATTTTTTTCTGTATCCTGCTTTCAACCGACAGATGCACTAGGGCGACTAAAACTGGATTAAAGATTATAAATATTTTATTTTATCGGGTCTTAAACGGATACTCCAATGTGTAATACACGAAATGACAAAGTTAATATGCCTCTATTTTTTTATAGAGGGTACAAAAAGTATTTTTAAATTCAAAGGCGTGTACCCTAAAGATTTGCCAAAACCAAAAACAGCAGTCTTAGATAATTCTCTCTTTCTCTCTTAACTACTTTTATATTTCGCGTCTACCCTTTAATGTGTTTGTTAGCCACCCAGGTTTATTATTTATGACACAATTTAAGCAAATTGTGTAGTCTTCAAGAAATACCTTTAACGTGACTCAAAGAAAAAAAATTAAAAATAATTCTTTTTTATATCTTTTACCTGTTATTTCTTCCCCCCTCCTTCCTCTTAAAATATTTATTTACATTTAAAATATTGTTTAAATAAAAGTTGTTAATTTATAACTTTTCTTGTTATTTTGTGGGAAGTACCTTCTTACTTTAACAAATATGTAGCTACATTTTTCGTCATAAAATTCATATCAATTTTTTGCGACATTATCTTATATTAACGATTTCCATGTTTGGCACATTACCTACTACTTTTCCAGTCACACGTCTTTGTTATCAAATTAAGTGATTATTTCGATTTGATTATTTTGGAAATTCTAAGAATTATATCGTAATGATCATAATTGGTTGGAATTTTTATGATTACAGACATTATATTCAAATTGAAAAATTTAAGGTTTAATTTAAATTATTACACCATTTTTCGAAAAAGAAATAAAATGAATTCGGCTGTATAGAATCTTAAATGTTCTCATTATATAAAAAATAGGGTGATTTAAAAGTTGGGCATGTAAGGACATGTCAAAATTGTTGGTGCATTCTTCGTAAGCTTAAAATACAAAATTGCGAAATATTGTAAGAAAAAATTTAAAAAAAAAAATTGTTGAAAAAATGTAAAAAAATAGGAATAACAAGTAAAACAGCTAAATTCGGCTTGCCGAACAGAGTCATAGAGTAGTCCAACAAATGGCGTTTGAAAAAGTAGTAAACAAAAACCATATGGTATTGTTTACGAAATTTTATCACAAATCGAAATGTGAGCGAGATGGAAGATACCAGTTTTACAGTGAAAATGCAGATTGTTTTTTGTCTCTCTTTGCTTTGCGTTTGAACTTTAGTTTGGCATTGCCAGAATTTTCCAATTATCTTTGGGGATGCCAGATCTACAAAACGGTCGATGGATTACTATGTCACTATGTTGCCGAATTTAGCTGTTTTTTTTTAAAAAAAATTTCCGCGAACAAATTTTTTTGGTAAAAAAAAATTTTGCGATTTTTTTGTCAAAAAATATGTTCGTACTTGTTTAAATACCATTCGGTGTTAAATTCTCTTCACATATGTAAACCAGAAGGCGAATTAAAGCTTTTTGCATTTTTAGGTTATGTTGAATTTACCAAAATTTTTGAGTTGTCCTTACATTTTCGTTCATAACTTTTAAACCTCTAAAACGATTTCGCTTAAAAGTTTGAGATCATTTCCTGCGGGGTGGTTCCTAATAATGTCATGTCCTTTGACACCCAAATTCATAACAAAAAAACGAGTGGCTATTATCGAGCTGCTAACTTTTTACTCGAAATTTTTAATAAGCGGATGGGAGGTTCGTTTTATCATTATAATGAAGAAACAAATGCTTAAAATCTAGTGTAAAGCTTTATCTTTTCGAAAATTGTGAATGATGATAGCAACTCGTTCTTTGTTGAATACTTACGTTGAATACGGCTGTTAATAAATTGTAAAGCATATTTAGCTAGTTTTCAATCACATTCCTACATTTTTCAATTACACTTGATAATTAACAATGATCAATTGAAATTATTTGTAAACTAAAATGTGTAATTTTGTGAAGTACGAATTCTTCAGATAATAATGTTTATTAAATTATCAAATAATTTAAGAACTTTAAAAAAAAAAAATTCCTCGTGATTGATTCACGCATTACAAAGTCCACTTATTCACCATATTAAATAATTTACAACTAAGACTATTCGTGTTTTCATTCAATTGGTCATTGATTCACACATCTCATAAATTATAATTTTTTTTTTATTGCGAACGCTCACGTCATGTGTTTTTATTTGGAAATAAATTTCGACTAATACCCTACTCTTGTGGGGTCTGATAATATAGAAATAGCTCGCGACAAATATTTTTTTTATTACTAATTATGTCATTTTGTCCATTTAGGGTATTAATAATAATGTAGTAAAATTTATTTCATTCAACATTTATTCATTCATAAATTTTTTAGTAGTAATCTAGAACGGAAATTATTGATTTATTGAAATATTGCATTCGGAAGTTATTTACTGCTATTAAGCCATAAACTTATAAAAAAAAATACAAAAATATCATATTTGATCCATTAAAAAAGTTATTCCCATTAATATTTGAAAAATTATTCATACCGATAAAATTACTATACAAATAATAGTCATAGTTAAGGCAGGTCGGCCGACGTCACTTATTAATATATTAACGCTTCTAAACGTCGGTTTATCTTAAGCATCTTAAGTGATAAGATTTAAATATGCTTGGAAACAAACGTACTTTAGCGTTTAATAGATTTTATCGCATAAAACACACAAAACATGATAAAGTCAATAAAACATATTTATGTTTTCACGTATGACGTCAAATTTTAACCTTATCTCTTCGCTTTAGTAGAAAATTAAAAAAAAATGTTTGTATACCCTCCACTTACAAGGAAGGTATTTTAGAGGGCACCCACCGATTTTCCTGAAACTTTAATAGGCGTTGTTTTTTTTTTTGGCATAATTATCAGTGTTCTACCATACAAAGTTCACATTAGTGTTAGTTCTAGAAGTTAAAAATTAACTTGCATATATTGTGAATGATTCTCTTCCCATTAAACCAAAGGTTCCGAATTCGTAACGACACGTCGGCAAAAGCTTCCGATTTCGGTACCGAAATAGTTAAGAATTCGTTACGAAAGTCATATGAAATGGTTGCACAAATTCTGAACGAAGTGTCGGTACGATTTCGTTAAGACATTTCGTAACGATTTCGTTACGACAATTCTTAACGATTTCGTTACGACATTTCTTAACGATTTCGTTACGACGTTTCGTAACGATTTCGGCAAGATTTAATAATTATCTATGAAAAAAATATTTTTTATTTTATTTATTTTTTCCAATATGTTATGATACATAAAAATCGTATTAAATAATATATAAAATAATAAACAAAAAATCAAATAATCACACGTACGTTGTCGATGTGAATTAAGAAAACAATACATGTTTACAAGTCGTACTTTGTCAACAAATACATGTATACAAGTTGTACTTTGACAACTCGATTTTTGACGCCTTCGCCTCTATGTATACTCTATGTATAAAACCATAATTATAACTTAGGATCAGATTCTTCAGTCATCTTTGTTTTTGTCTTTGTAATTAAAGGAGTTTTTAAAAGCCTGACGCGACATTTTTTTGTTTTAACTGCGAAGTACCGCTTCACCATTACGATGCTGCTTTCGTGGAAATTCTTCTTTGCATATTTATTGAATTTTTCCATGTTTATTGAAATTATTTTTATTTAAAGTTTAGATAACGAATGAAAATTTTATTGAAATTTTGAAACTTAAAAATAAATAAAAATCAAATGAAACTTGATTGTTTTGAAATTGAAATTTAGTTGAGTGGGATGTCCCCACAAATTCATTGCTTTAAGCTGTTCACTAGCTTTTGCCTTCTTATAAATCAAAGTTTTATATATTTATTTAGAAACTTTTATTTGCACAACTCGCATTAAAAAATGAAACATGAACTGACCAAAAAACACGTGTTCAGACAAACTACCGAAATGTCGTTACGAATTCGTTAAGACGTTTCGGAAGTTTGTCTGACGAATTCGTAACGAAATGTCTGACTTCCGAAAAAGTCGGAACCTTTGTTTAACTGGGTTATTGTTAATGGCTCTCTTTGGTATTATGCGTTTTTTGTTGGCATAATTATCAGTGTTCTACCATACAAAGTTTACGTGAGTGTTAACGCTCAAAATTCTAGAAGCTTAAAATTAACTTGCATACATTGTGAATTCTTTTATTAGGCCTTTATTGTTGGCAAACTTTGATTGTTACCATGCATCAAAATGAAAAAAAAAAACGGCACCTTAACTTCCATAAATTTCTCAATTTAATTTAGCGTCGTTTGGAATAGTTTTTTAAAATATTACACATTTTCGATGAAATATTAATAAAAATTTATTAGACGCAATTTAGCTTGAAAGCAACACAAAAACATTTATCTTTTTTATTAATAACAAAGAGAACTATTAACAATAAGAGAATCATTCACAATGTATGCAAGTTAATTTTTAACTTCTAGAATTTTGAGCGTTAACACTACTGTGAACTTTGTATGGTAGAACACTGATAATTATGCCAACAAAAAACGCATATTGTTAATGGCTCTCTTTGGTATTAATAAAAAAGATAAATGTTTTTGTCTTGCTTTCAAGCTAAATTGCATTTAATAAACTAATTTTATCAATATTTCATCGAAAAAGTTTAATATTTTACAAAACTATTCCAAACGACGCTAAATTAAATTGAGAAATTTATGGAAGTTGACGTTTCTTTTTTTTTCGTTTTGATGCATGTTAACAATTTTAGTTTGCCAACAAAAAAGGCTTAATATTGGAATGAGGGGAGAAAACTAAGAGTTACATGTTTTTTTTCGCTGCCCAATCTCAAATTTAAACAAGTAAGAAAATTATAGTCGGTCAAGACCGACCATATAATACCCTACACCAAGGTTTCCCGGAAAATGGGTCCCATGGATCGATTAGATCTATATGTTGTAAAACCTTTAATAAGTGAAGAAAACACTCACAAATCAAATTTGAGTGAAATAGGCTTCTATTTGTTGACAATAAACCGCTTTAACTGAATATCGGGCGAAATTTTCACAAGAGGCCTGAGTCCAAAACTGGTCCGATGATTATCAGGTTTGATAAGGTTATTTAAGTACGCGTTTAACATACACAAACAAAATTTTAATTAAATATTTTCTATTTTCATGAAATTTGAGACATTTATGTGAAAATCGGGAAGGTGGTTTGTATGGGGGCTACAAGAAGAACTGGTCCGATTTCTTTGAAATTCGGAATGATGATATGTGAAGACAAAACATGTTTACCATCCAAATTTCAAAGCGATACCTTCTATAATACGGTTATTAGAGTCATTTGAGCCAAAACTAAAGAGGACCTTTGTATGGGGGCTAGGTCTAAATATGGACCGATTTTTTCCAATTTCAATAGGCTTCGTCCTTGGGCCAAGAGAGACTTAAGTTTCAAATTTCAAGTCAATTGATTAAAAATTGCGACCTGTATCGTGTTTACACCGTTTACATGGACAGACAGACGGACGGACGGACGGACAGACGGACGGACGGACGGACATCGCTAAATCGACTCAAAAAGTGATTCTGAGTCGATCGGTATACTTAAAGGTGGGTCTAGGACCAATATTTCGGGTAGTTACAAACATCAGCACAAACTCATTATACCCTGTACCACAGTGTGGTGTAGGGTATAAAAAGTGTTGCCACCTTATGAAAAAAGGTGGTCTTTCGGGGAAATCCTAAAAAAAGCGGAACTAGCAGGAATTACGCTAAACGAAAAAATACGGGTCAGCTAAATTTTAATATAGATTATTATATATGATTATGGTGGCCCAACGTATGTACCTCTCCAAATAAATTACCCCACGATTTTATATTTTCGAAAATAGGAACTTTAATACGAATTTCGAAACGATCGATACGCCATTGGATAGGCCTTCAAAAAAACCTTTCGATCTGTATAAAATGTTCATATAGTTTCTTCTGTAGAAATGTGAAAAATCGTCAGAAAACGGGAAAAATACCGTTTTTCCCCCTCTCCTTTGACCCGCTAAATGTGAGATTGGGCAGCTTGTTGAAAGTAGTTTCATATAGCAAAACTTAGAAACCTTTGGGATGAATTGAATAATGGCTTAAAAATAAAAGGTGAGCAGGTTCTTCCGGAAATGCTACTTATATGCAAGATTTTACATATTCTTCCAAAGACGTATGATATGTTTAGATCAAACTGGATGATGATAAATAGAGAGAAAGATACAACTATTGATGAGTTGATAATACAAGTTTGCATGTTCGAAAGAAATTTTAAGAATGACGAAAGAGAAGAATATGAAGAAGCTTTAGTAGTTAATATAAGCAAGAATCCAAGAGGAAAAAGAAATATGAAAAATGAAATATGTCATTACTGTAAGGAAAAAGGTCATTGGATAAGAGATTGTCGAAAATGGATAAGAGATGGTCGACCACCTAAAACCGAGTTGAAAAATGAAATTCAAGATACAAATATAGCACTTCATACAATTTGTAATAAAGATGTGAAAAATAATGAATGTTGGTTGATTGACAACGGTGCAACAAAACATTTAACCAATTCTATGGAAATGTTTTTAGAATTTGAAAAATTTGATTCGCCACGTGAGGTTCAAGCAGCTGGGAAAGAATGTATGAAAGCGCTAGGCAAAGGTGTAGTAGAAGTTATTTCAAAGGTAAAAAACAAACATTTAAAAATGAAGCTTAAAGACGTTTGGTATGTTCCTGGTTTGTCATCAAATTTATTTTCGGTTTTAGCAGCTCAAGACCGCAATCCGAGAAGCTTGTTTAAGTCAACAGCAACCAAGTGTTGGCTGACCATAGACAATAAATTAATGTTATGTGGCCATAGATTGAAGAAAGGATCGTTATTAAAAGCAGAGTTTACAGCTATTTCAAGACAAAATCGATTGTGACAGTAAATAACTTCAAGACACAAAAAAAAAATGTATTTAAAATTTCAAAGTATTGTAAATAATGTTAACTTAAAAACTAGGGAAAGTGTTGAAAGTAGTTTTTATAAGTTAACATTACTTGTTAATTTAGAAATATTTAATAATCATGTAGTTTTTGATTGTTAACGTTTTGAAGTTCATTATGAGTTTTGAGTTAGTTAAAATAAAGAATGCAACACAGCTAAGAAATAACAGGTTACTCTTGTTTTCCTCCCTCTTTCCCATATGCAAGTTTCAGGACAATCGGTGGGTGCCCTGTGTAAAACCTTCCTTGTTAGTTGTAGAAGGTATATATAAGTTTGTCATTCCGTGTGGAACTCATTAAAATATCGGTCTAGAAACCAATTAAGTGTATGTATTATTGATTAGTGATCGATTCTAAGACGTTCTAGAGATGTAAGTCTGTCTTTTAAAAGGGTGATCACGGCCAAAATATTACACGGATATGACTGAAACTTAACAGCAGTTCAAAACGAAAATGTAAGGACATCTTGAAAATTTTGGTACATTCAACATAACCTGAAAATATAAAATGATTTAATTCGGCTACTGGTTGACATATGAAAACAGAATTGAACACCCCGAATGGTATTTAAACAAGTACGAACATATTTTTTCAAAAAAAAAGAAAAAAGTTTCTGCTTTCAAAAAATTTGATAATTTTCAGGAATGAATTGACGATCTGATGATGGGTAAATTGGAAAAGCCCTGAAACTATTACTTTTATGTCTTTATAATGTAAAGATGATAGCAGCAATTCGTTATTTATAAATTTTTTATTCTAAGGTACCAATTAGTTTTAAATGTACTTTTTGTCAAATATCCCTTCAATACAATAATTTGACATATTAATCCCCTTCCGTTCAAAAATGTCAAAAAAATCTACCACTTGCTACAATTTTGCATCTTTGGTTATCCAAAAATGTACATGTATTTGTAAAAGCATATTACTAATAATTCAGCAATTCGGTTTATTATTTGAGTTTGACTTAAACATTTAAGCACATTTAATATTCTTTCTATTTCTGTCTTGATCTTTGGAGTAACAAGTTAATTATACCTGAAATTGTTTGTGAACTTTGATACTTTGGTTGGTATTAATTTAAATCCTTTAAATCCTTGACAAATCATACATCCTTGAAAAATTACAGTAATATTGAACGACGTCTGGAATTTCTTCAGGTTTTCATAATAGAAATCAAGGATTTTGATGCTATGCTCAAACTCCAAACATTTCTATATATAAACCCAGTTCATTAGAATTTTAAAAGTTTTCCAATCCAACTACAACAACCCAATTTTTGATACGATTAATAATTGGATATTCTGGTCCTGATTTTTAAATTTTTTTTCCTGGTGCCATATCCATCAAGGGTAAGATCATTTTAATTTTTTTTATACTGTAAATGTAATGAGAAAAAAAAAAAACGTTTTTTTTCCTCTCATAGATTTGGCACCATATTCTGTATATAAATTGTATAAAGAAAAGTGATCTCTCAACAGCTACTGTACATACATTTTTGGATAATAAACGGCAATCACGTTTTTATAATCAGCCGAGCAAATACCATACCGCGTTGTAGTGAATCAAAGACATTTAAGTGCTCCTTATATTTAAACTTTATAAATTCCTATAGAAAAAAACCGAAATCGTAGAAAAATAGTGCAAATCGGAAAATACCGCAACTTATATTTAAAAGAACAACCGAAGTGTTAAATTTTTTTTTGCAAGAATTAAAATTTAAAGAAAAAAGTTAAATTTATCCTTAAAATCCGCAAAAGTTAAAAAAAAGGTCCTTGAAGAGTAAAAAAGATAATTGACAGTTTCATCAAAAATTAAAATTTATAATTTTCTATCAGGTTTTTGTTAAATATTTAAAACACAATTTTATATGGAATTTCCTAATATAATTATAACGGCACTAGTTATTAAATTTTTTAATGAGAATTATTTTTGTGAGAATCAAATTCCAGATCTCTCAACAATTACTCTTCAATTTATTCCAATTTAAATTTCAGTATTAAAATTCTATTTTTTTTAATTTGTGCATTAATACGTGAATTTTACTAAAATTCAGAAAACAGGATTTTAAAAAAAAGGATACAAAATCAAAAAAAAAAAAGTCCTTGTTATATTAGTATTTGTAATACCTAAAATTGTACACATACAAAAGTAGATAAAACGGTTTTGAATTGTTGCCTAAAATGTAAAACAAAGTGTTGCTAAGAATTTAACATATAAAATGTTGCAAAGAATGTAACATATAAAAAGTTGCTAATAATTAATATACATGTTGAGAGGAAAAAAATGTTGCTAAGCTTAGGTTACAAAAAAAAAACAATAAAAAGTGCCTAAATAATTGACATCATGTGGTAGGGTTCTAGCACAAAAGACACTACTAATTGCTAATAACTAAACTAAACTCTATCTCAACTTCTCTAACTCATCTATACCCAATAGCTGAATGTACATTCATCGTTGGAGCTGATACCAAATATATGTAAGTGTTCAATTGAAAATAACATACTCAATACTGACACCAAACGGTAAACATCACCAAAATTGTTTTTTTTATTTTTTCTTAATCAAAGAGAATGGCTTAATGAAATAAAATATAAAAGAACAAATTTAATTAAATAACAAAAAAAAATCGTATAGTTTTGTTGGTGTTTACTGTTTACAATATATTTACTAATATTCATTGGAATGTATGAAAGTTAAAATTACAAAAAAAAATCAATCGTAATAGAAAAAGAAAATACTACATATTTTGTTACCTCATTCCACTCGTTGACGCTATGCTTCTATAAATTTTGACAAAAAAAAAAAGAGAACAAAAATCTAATGAAATTTTTAGAACCAGGATTAACTTACATTTTTTTTCTACCCAACAAATTTATACAATTCTTTGACGCCTGCGTTGGCAAGTTTTATTTCCTAGCCTATGTTATTCAATTTCGGCAACAAGACAAACCAAATTTTGAATTTCTTAATATATTAATTCCTATTTATTAATCATATTTTTTTTATATAACAAATACACAAAACAAACTCTGACATAATTTTTTTTGGAAATTCGAATGAAAAAGAATTCCCACATTACTTTTAGTTTTGCCCACTCATGGCAACTCTACGTTTTTTTTGTTAAGTAAGAGTTCAATGAACTTTATATTTTTTTTCCTTTTGTAATGCACAATGTATTTACAAATCAGCTGTTATGTTTATAAACATTAGAATTTTCGTAAAAGTAATATTATTATCTTTCAACTAAAACTTAAAACCAAAAACATATATTTTTTTCAAATTGCTACAATTTAAAATTGTCGGATAATAACTCGAAAAACAACATATAAAATTAATTAAAATAATTTCGTCATAAAATTAAGAAATTTTTTTTTATTAACTATTTTAGATCTTATGGATTCATGTACTACAAAAATTTACTATTGTTACTATTATTCTGTAGGCTAATTACCATTACTACTAAGAATTTATTTCTGGATTTTTTTTAAATAAACAAATGTTTATAATGCATTTCTAAATCTTTTACGTTTTTGATTTCAAGTGGATAATTTTGCATAAGGTGTAGGGGTTAGAATTGGGATCATTAGATTTATGAAAGATGGACTCTCTTCTGATGATCAAGGATGGGGGGGCATTGTATTGCAGCTGTAACATCTGCTCGCAACAAACATGGCTAAATGTTAAAAACTCTTTCCTTTCTACATTATTTTCTTGGGGTTAATTTCCTTTGGTTGAATTATAGTTCTTATTTAGTTTTAATGTTTCCTGTTTCCTTTTCTTTTTTTTTGAATATCCGTTTCCATAGTATACATTTTGTTTGACCTATTTAGTTTTATAGTCTTCTTTTGGTAATAACTGACTTAGCATGCATTTTTAAAATATGATGATTCTATGTAGAATATGTACAATGGATAGGTTGGGTTCAAGATCTCACCCCAATAGCCGACGAGCCAGAGCCGGAGCATAGCATGCTCGATCCCGGCCAGTCCTATAAACTTTATTCAAACTTTTAATGCGTTATATGCTACATAGAACAATATTTTTGGCTCCCAACGTGGGGCCCACGAAATTAACACCATAAATAGCATTTTTGTATATTGAACCTTTTGCTCTGTGGGTCACCACCAAACTTTCTGGCATAAATTTAATAATCATTTTTCTCTCATTTTATTCATTTTTCAACTTCAAGTATTTAAACCCAAATTTTCTAAAGCCTTTCTATTTTTATTTGGTTTATTTTGCTTCTTCTGGACTTTTGAAAATCTGAAATAATCTGTTTTCATACCACCTGAACGATAAATTGAACTACTTTCTACCTAATTGGTAAATGGTGCGAATAGGACATTCTAACTGGAACAAAATCTGGGAATACCATTGCGCATACCTTTTTCTTCTACTATACATTTCTTACTCTTTTTTTATCTGTACGGAACCAAGATTCTGGATAATTTTCGGATCTTGCCAACAGGTCAACTCTAAACTTTTCTACTAATTTTGTTGGAATATTATATTAATTGGATTTTATCCGATATAAGCCATCAAACCTAATGCTTTTCTATTTTCAATTTAGCCTTGTTTAAAATACATACCTCTACACAAATGCACTATTTCCACAATGAAATCAAAACTATGCAAATTTATCAATTTTGTGAATTTCTGTCGTTTTAGTTTTTTGAAACTACACTACTTTTTTTCTTAAAAATTATTTTATTGTCTCTTTCATATTGAAAAATTGTATATCTTTTCCTGGGATTTATATTATTATACATTCTGTAAGGGAAAATACAATTTATAAGAAAACATAAAAAAATTGTTGTATTGTTTTCGGAAAGTCTTTTATGAAGAAAAAAAAATAACAATTAAATTTATAAATTCGCTATTCGAATTGACAGTTTATTGTTTTCTCTTGATTGGGAATATATTACGAAACATTATATAATTTTTTTTTGTTTTCCCAGTCATTTTCTATGCTAAAGGGTTCGAGCCTTTAGAAGTTCGAACTTATTTTGGTGAAATAATATAAATTTAATTTTTTTTGTCACGTTTAATTTTTAAAATAATTAAACTTGGCAAAATAATAGATTTGTAAAAAAAAAAACCTTTACTACTTTAGATAACAAGTTTAAAGTAAAAAGTAAAAGGTTAGTACTTAACTAGACTTATACCATATTTGCGTTGCTTTGTTTTAACGTGTTTATACAAACGGAGTTCAGCTAGCAAATAATTTTAATATTTCAGTCCTTATTCAATTTTTTTTGTGGTAAGAGTTTTTCAAACTCATAGCTATAAATTCGTTGTTGGAATTTTTTTTGTTTAAACTCAACCAGTTTAACGTTTCTTTTAACAAACTCATTTATAACACTATTTTGACCACAAACTGAACGGTACCCGAAATATTTTTTTTTTGCTTTTCATTTTTTTTTTTGGTTTTTTTCCCCTGACTTCTCTGTACATTTTCCTCAACAAAATGTCGGTACAACATAGCAACGAAAATTTAACTGACTTACCCGGAGAAAATAATTCACTCTCTCTTCCAACTGCATCAGCTAACCCCTCTGCAGTGATTGTTTGTGGGATTTGTAAAAATTATATTACTGTAAGGGGAAATTCTATAAAAACTCCATGCGGCCACAATTTTCACAAATCGTGCTTTTCTAAATCAACAAATAATAAACCGAGCTGTCCAACTTGTGGTTCTAAGGTTAACACACCTAAAACTACTTATCCAAAGTCCCATGCGCCTAGTCCAATGCAAACTCGAGGTCAAACCCGTAAAAATACTCATGACGAGAATCGTCCTGTTGACAACTCACTGAATGTTACACAAATTCCGACATCTCCAAACACCACACATTCTTCCCATGCTTCTAGTCGAAGCCCTGATGATGAAAGAAGAATGTTGCGGAATTTAGTGACAGCAGCTGTTGGAGCCCAACAAGCTGAAATGTTGGCAACATTAAGTGACTCTCTTGCCAGGCTCCTAGAGACGAAACTTGAAGAAGGATTTAATAGGTTAGGTATTCAGAATCAAAACCTACCTGCAGGCGAACGTAATCAAAACCAACCTGCAGGCGAACTAAATCAAAGCCTAGCTGCAGGCGAACCTAATCAAAACCTAGCTGCATGCGAACCTAATCAAAACCGACCTGCAGGCGAACGTAATCCAAACCCATCTGCAGCCGAATTTATCCGAAACAATCCAGTAAATGGAAATAATGAAATTGCTTACGAAAACCAAACATTAGATCAACTTTTGGGTCTTCCACCACCAACTAATCAAAATAACGTTAGATTTCAGTCTGGTAGCGCGGCGTCTAATTTTTATGGATTCCCTTCAAATGCGTCTGGGGATTTAGGCCTTAGTCCTCATCAAGTTACTCAAACAATTAATAACTGGAAAATTAAGTTTTCTGGCAGTTCTTCTGGTCGGTCTGTTAAATCCTTTATTTACAAAGTAAAGTCACAAACGAACCAAACCCTTAGGGGAAATTTTCAACTATTATGCGACAATGCTAGCACACTTTTCGAAGGTAAGGCCAACGACTGGTTTTGGCGATACCATAAGTCGGTTGGAGAAATAAGTTGGCCAGATTTATGTGATGCACTTAAAGAAGAATTCAAGGACACTAGGTCGGATATGGACTATAAAGAGCTAATAAGAGGAAGGAAACAGAAACCTGGGGAAAGCTTTGACACTTTTTATGATGCCATATTACAATTAACAGACAATTTAGAAAGACCGATGAGACAAGATTCGCTTGTAGAAAGACTTAGGAAAAACTTACTTCCCGAAATCCAGCACGAACAGCTAAACTTAAAAATAAGTACCGTTGCTGAATTGCGTGAAATTTGTAGAAAACGGGAAAACTTTCTGCAGGACGTAGGGAAAAACAAGACTCAAGCAAAGCCCTTTGGTTTTCAAAAACGCGTTTCCGCACTATTGGAACCCCTAGATGATGACATGGACTCGATTTTAGAAACCAGTGAAAACGAAATTTCAGAGTTAGTACTTACCTGTTACAATTGCGGAGATGTTGGACACGTATTTAAAGATTGTACAAATGAGCTTAACAGATTTTGTTTTGGCTGCGGAGCTCCAGACGTTTACAGGCCTAATTGCCGAAAGTGTAACCCTTCAAAAAACTCGTCATCAAGTGCACATCAAGGTGCACGCAGACAAATATTGAAGAAGAAGACAACGGATCGTGCCACGAGCACCGATTAAACTGCCCTTCTAAAAACAATGATTTGAAACAAACCCCTGACTTAGACAATTTAAATACCATAAAACGTAAACAATCACCAACTACCCAGATAAGAAAATTAACACCTATTATACCATTTCATATTCGAATGGACAATTACAATCGTGTGAGAGAAAGGATTTTTAATAGCTCTATCGACCCTAAAACTAACAGATCTTCGCAACGAATTCGTACTTTTTGGGATGACGTTAGAAAAAGACACAAAAATTTATCAGAGTGTGTGATTGAGGTTCAGAATGATGTGCGACCATATGCAGAAGTTATCCTTTTAGGTGAAAAATTGAGTGGCCTCTTAGACACAGGGGCCTCGATAAGCTGCATAGGAGGTGAATTTGCAGAAAAGTTTTTGAAATCTGGGAAACCATACAAGAAAATTTCAACAAATGTGCGTACTGCTGATGGTATGCCACAGAGTATTGTTGGTTTTGTAAAAACAAAAATTATTTTTAGATCTATTGAAAAATCTATTGAAATTTATATAATTCCCTCATTAGCTCAATCACTGTACCTTGGAATAGATTTCTGGAGATCTTTTGATCTTTTGCCAGCTCAATTTCTATCAGCTTTCTCAATTTCGTCCATTGATTCTACCCCAAACCGCGATTTTAATTTAAAAACATGCATTTTGAGTGAAAATGAGAAAATGCTTCTAAATAAAGTAGTAAACATTTTTCCATCCTTTTCCAAGCAAGGCTTAGGTAAAACGTCATTGGTTAGTCACGTGATTGACGTAGGCGAAGCTAAAGCCATAAAGCAGCGCCATTACCCCGTTTCCCCCGCCATAGAAAAATTAATGTACGACGAGGTCGACCGAATGTTAGGCTTAGGGGTCATAGAAGAGTCCAACAGTGCTTGGAGCTCTCCTGTTGTCCTTGTCCGAAAACCTGGCAAAAATCGTTTATGCCTAGATAGCCGTAAAGTGAACGATGTAACGGTAAAGGATGCGTATCCTCTACCCAACATTGACGGGATTCTGAGCAGACTTCCGAAGGCCACGTTTATTACCAGCCTGGATCTAAAAGATGCCTTCTGGCAAATTCCTTTAGATCCAGCATCAAGGGACAAAACAGCATTTACAGTGCCCGGGCGTCCTTTGTATCAATTCAAAGTGATGCCGTTCGGGCTCTGTAATGCACCCCAAACTATGTCCCGGTTGATGGATAAGGTAGTACCTGTACACCTTCGGAACGAAGTTTTTATCTATTTAGATGACCTCTTGGTGGTTTCTGACAGCTTTGAAAAACATCTAGAAGTTCTTACACAAGTTGCTCTGCGGTTTCGTGAATCAGGATTGACCATAAATGTCGAAAAAAGTAATTTTTGTATGGAGGAGGTTAAATACCTAGGACATGTTATTGGAAGGGGAGTAATAAGAACTGACCCTGACAAGATTTCAGCTATTTTAGAGTACCCGACACCCAGATCAGTGAAAGATGTCCGACGGTTCCTTGGAATGGCTGGGTGGTACAGAAAATTCATCGGGAACTGCGCGTCTTTAACCACTTCTCTTACTGACCTCCTGAAAAATAGAAAAAAGTTTGTTTGGAACGAAGACGCACAGAAATCCTTTGACGAGTTAAAATGCCTCTTAAGTTCAGCCCCTGTCTTGCACAGCCCTGATTTCACAAAACCATTTTTTATACATTGCGACGCAAGCAAGACAGGTATTGGGAGCGTGCTGGTTCAGATAAATTCGGAGGGCGATGAGGTTCCTTTGGCATTTATGTCAAAGAAACTTAACAAAGCCCAAAGAAATTACTCTGTAACTGAGCAAGAGTGCTTAGCTGCGGTGTTAAGTGTGAAAAAGTTTCGTCCGTATGTTGAAGGACATGAGTTTACGATAGTGACCGATCATGCGTCACTAAAGTGGCTCATGTCCCAAAACGACTTGAGCTCAAGACTGGCAAGATGGTCATTAAAACTCCAAGGGTATAATTTTAAAATTCAACATAGAAAAGGAAGTCAGAATATAGTTCCCGATGCACTTTCTCGTACCAACCCGGACGATTCAGTCCCTTGTCCGTCCGATTGCAGGGATGACATTGTTGTTTGTAGTCTATCCGATGAAGCAGGAATATTTGTTGACTTACAGTCACCTTATTTTCAAACGGAAAGTTACAAGGAACTTATTAAAAATTTAGAGCAAAATTTAGCGAAATTACCGGACATAAAAGTTTTAGATGGTTTTGTTTACAGACGGACAGAGCACACAAACGGAGAGCAGCTTCATGATGATCTTTGCTGGAAGCTGTGGTTACCACAAGAGATGATCCCCGAAGTGTTGGAAAGGGCACATGACAACCAATTATCATCTCACTTTGGTATAAA
Organism: Pegoplata infirma; assembly: GCA_963921195.1. Lineage (NCBI taxonomy): Eukaryota > Metazoa > Arthropoda > Insecta > Diptera > Anthomyiidae > Pegoplata > Pegoplata infirma. The sequence continues at coordinate 38,637,471 of OY992536.1, forward strand.
CAAAACCCTGGATCGTATAAGAAGATATTACTTTTGGCCTGGTTTGTTTAACTCTGTAAGAGATTACATTAATGCATGTGATATATGCAAAGGTACTAAGCACCCAAATTTTGTTTTGCGACCACCAATGGGAAAACCCGCTATGACTGATAGGTTGTTTCAGAAGTTGTACGTGGATTTTTTGGGCCCTTACCCACGTTCTAGATCAGGGCATATAGGTATCTTTGTGGTCCTTGACCACTTTTCCAAGTACCCTTTTTTAAAGCCTGTAAAAAAATTAACAGCTGATGTCATATGCAAGTATTTAGAAGAGGAAATATTTCACGTATTCGGTGTTCCAGAAACTATAGTCTCAGACAATGGGGTCCAGTTTAAATCTAAAACTTTTCAAAATTTATTAAAAAAATATAATATATTTCACACTTTAACAGCTATTTATTCCCCTCAGGCAAATGCCTCTGAGCGTATTAACCGCTCTGTCCTTGCTGCAATTCGTGCATATGTGTCCCCAGATCAGAAAAATTGGGACGAGGTCCTCAGTAGTATAGGTTGTGCGTTACGATCTAGCGTACACTCATCAATAGGTGTAGAACCGTACTATTTAACTTTTGGACAACATATGGTGACAAACGGACAAACTTATGGACTTTTAAGAAATCTTAATATTTTGGAAGATAGAGGCGTTAATTTTAGTCGAGAGGATTCTATGGAGGTCATAAGAAAACGAGCAAAACAACTAATGGAAAAACAATTTCAGCGCAATGAGAAATCGTATAACTTGCGATCTCGGGAAACCTGCTTTAAAGAAGGCCAAGAAATTTTTAGAAGAAATTTTAAACAGTCAAGCTTCGAAAAAGGGTATAATTCGAAACTTGATCATGCATTTATAAAAGGTCGAATTAGAAAGAAGCTTGGTAACTGTTATTATGAAGTTGAGGATCTTCAGGGAAAGCTAGTTGGTAAATATCATGCAAAAGATATTAAACCTTAAACCGCATCACATTGAGCTGCTATTAAGATCCGATTTTGGTTTTTTTAACCCCAAAATCTGATCTTGGCTGGGTGGTGTAAAGATGATAGCAGCAATTCGTTATTTATAAATTTTTTATTCTAAGGTACCAATTAGTTTTAAATGTACTTTTTGTCAAATATCCCTTCAATACAATAATTTGACATATTAATCCCCTTCCGTTCAAAAATGTCAAAAAAATCTACCACTTGCTACAATTTTGCATCTTTGGTTATCCAAAAATGTACATGTATTTGTAAAAGCATATTACTAATAATTCAGCAATTCGGTTTATTATTTGAGTTTGACTTAAACATTTAAGCACATTTAATATTCTTTCTATTTCTGTCTTGATCTTTGGAGTAACAAGTTAATTATACCTGAAATTGTTTGTGAACTTTGATACTTTGGTTGGTATTAATTTAAATCCTTTAAATCCTTGACAAATCATACATCCTTGAAAAATTACAGTAATATTGAACGACGTCTGGAATTTCTTCAGGTTTTCATAATAGAAATCAAGGATTTTGATGCTATGCTCAAACTCCAAACATTTCTATATATAAACCCAGTTCATTAGAATTTTAAAAGTTTTCCAATCCAACTACAACAACCCAATTTTTGATACGATTAATAATTGGATATTCTGGTCCTGATTTTTAAATTTTTTTTCCTGGTGCCATATCCATCAAGGGTAAGATCATTTTAATTTTTTTTATACTGTAAATGTAATGAGAAAAAAAAAAAACGTTTTTTTTCCTCTCATAGATTTGGCACCATATTCTGTATATAAATTGTATAAAGAAAAGTGATCTCTCAACAGCTACTGTACATACATTTTTGGATAATAAACGGCAATCACGTTTTTATAATCAGCCGAGCAAATACCATACCGCGTTGTAGTGAATCAAAGACATTTAAGTGCTCCTTATATTTAAACTTTATAAATTCCTATAGAAAAAAACCGAAATCGTAGAAAAATAGTGCAAATCGGAAAATACCGCAACTTATATTTAAAAGAACAACCGAAGTGTTAAAATTTTTTTTGCAAGAATTAAAATTTAAAGAAAAAAGTTAAATTTATCCTTAAAATCCGCAAAAGTTAAAAAAAAAGGTCCTTGAAGAGTAAAAAAGATAATTGACAGTTTCATCAAAAATTAAAATTTATAATTTTCTATCAGGTTTTTGTTAAATATTTAAAACACAATTTTATATGGAATTTCCTAATATAATTATAACGGCACTAGTTATTAAATTTTTTAATGAGAATTATTTTTGTGAGAATCAAATTCCAGATCTCTCAACAATTACTCTTCAATTTATTCCAATTTAAATTTCAGTATTAAAATTCTATTTTTTTTAATTTGTGCATTAATACGTGAATTTTACTAAAATTCAGAAAACAGGATTTTAAAAAAAAGGATACAAAATCAAAAAAAAAAAGTCCTTGTTATATTAGTATTTGTAATACCTAAAATTGTACACATACAAAAGTAGATAAAACGGTTTTGAATTGTTGCCTAAAATGTAAAACAAAGTGTTGCTAAGAATTTAACATATAAAATGTTGCAAAGAATGTAACATATAAAAAGTTGCTAATAATTAATATACATGTTGAGAGGAAAAAAATGTTGCTAAGCTTAGGTTACAAAAAAAAAAACAATAAAAAGTGCCTAAATAATTGACATCATGTGGTAGGGTTCTAGCACAAAAGACACTACTAATTGCTAATAACTAAACTAAACTCTATCTCAACTTCTCTAACTCATCTATACCCAATAGCTGAATGTACATTCATCGTTGGAGCTGATACCAAATATATGTAAGTGTTCAATTGAAAATAACATACTCAATACTGACACCAAACGGTAAACATCACCAAAATTGTTTTTTTTATTTTTTCTTAATCAAAGAGAATGGCTTAATGAAATAAAATATAAAAGAACAAATTTAATTAAATAACAAAAAAAAATCGTATAGTTTTGTTGGTGTTTACTGTTTACAATATATTTACTAATATTCATTGGAATGTATGAAAGTTAAAATTACAAAAAAAAATCAATCGTAATAGAAAAAGAAAATACTACATATTTTGTTACCTCATTCCACTCGTTGACGCTATGCTTCTATAAATTTTGACAAAAAAAAAAAGAGAACAAAAATCTAATGAAATTTTTAGAACCAGGATTAACTTACATTTTTTTTCTACCCAACAAATTTATACAATTCTTTGACGCCTGCGTTGGCAAGTTTTATTTCCTAGCCTATGTTATTCAATTTCGGCAACAAGACAAACCAAATTTTGAATTTCTTAATATATTAATTCCTATTTATTAATCATATTTTTTTTATATAACAAATACACAAAACAAACTCTGACATAATTTTTTTTGGAAATTCGAATGAAAAAGAATTCCCACATTACTTTTAGTTTTGCCCACTCATGGCAACTCTACGTTTTTTTTGTTAAGTAAGAGTTCAATGAACTTTATATTTTTTTTCCTTTTGTAATGCACAATGTATTTACAAATCAGCTGTTATGTTTATAAACATTAGAATTTTCGTAAAAGTAATATTATTATCTTTCAACTAAAACTTAAAACCAAAAACATATATTTTTTTCAAATTGCTACAATTTAAAATTGTCGGATAATAACTCGAAAAACAACATATAAAATTAATTAAAATAATTTCGTCATAAAATTAAGAAATTTTTTTTTATTAACTATTTTAGATCTTATGGATTCATGTACTACAAAAATTTACTATTGTTACTATTATTCTGTAGGCTAATTACCATTACTACTAAGAATTTATTTCTGGATTTTTTTTAAATAAACAAATGTTTATAATGCATTTCTAAATCTTTTACGTTTTTGATTTCAAGTGGATAATTTTGCATAAGGTGTAGGGGTTAGAATTGGGATCATTAGATTTATGAAAGATGGACTCTCTTCTGATGATCAAGGATGGGGGGGCATTGTATTGCAGCTGTAACATCTGCTCGCAACAAACATGGCTAAATGTTAAAAACTCTTTCCTTTCTACATTATTTTCTTGGGGTTAATTTCCTTTGGTTGAATTATAGTTCTTATTTAGTTTTAATGTTTCCTGTTTCCTTTTCTTTTTTTTTGAATATCCGTTTCCATAGTATACATTTTGTTTGACCTATTTAGTTTTATAGTCTTCTTTTGGTAATAACTGACTTAGCATGCATTTTTAAAATATGATGATTCTATGTAGAATATGTACAATGGATAGGTTGGGTTCAAGATCTCACCCCAATAGCCGACGAGCCAGAGCCGGAGCATAGCATGCTCGATCCCGGCCAGTCCTATAAACTTTATTCAAACTTTTAATGCGTTATATGCTACAATAAGCATTGTTATGCGTGCTTCTTTTTTAATAAAAGCAAACTAATTGTTTTATTTCCTTTTTTTTAATTTTAGGTCTGGATCAATCAAGGCGACATCATTTTGGTAGGTCTTCGCGATTACCAAGACTCCAAGGCCGATGTTATTCTTAAATATACATCTGATGAAGCTAGAAATTTGAAGACATATGGTGAATTCCCCGAATCAGTGCGTATTAACGATACAGTCACCTTTGTGGAAGATGGTTTCGATGAGGATATTGAGTTTGGTGATGAAATTAGTTCTGATGATGATGCGGACTCTGTGGACAATATCTGATTAACAGCAAAACCTAAGAGAGACATAAATCAAACAACAGAAGAAGAAGAAGTGAACAAACCGAAAAATTGAATGAAAGAAAGAAATAAATAAAAACTAACCAACAAAACAAGGAAAAGATATTTAAGAAAAATATACAGAGAGAGAAAGATTACCAACCAACAACTAACAAAAAGAAGTAAAGTTTTTTTGTTTTGTAATTTAATAAAATAAAAAAAATAAATAAATTGTCCACAGAGTTTGGAAAACAAGAGAATTAAGCAGAAGAGCACGATTTATTTCTTAGGTTTTAACAAAAATACGAAAGTTCATTAAAAGGAAGAAGGAAAAATCGTTTTACGAAATCCAATTTATTCGATTTTATTGCAAAGACACCACATCAAACGTACTCTCTACTTATATAAACAAAAAACTTCAAAATTTAAATAATTAATTCTATAGTTATACAATTTAACGAATAAATAAATATACAAACATATTAAAATCATAGTAATAAAACAATATTATATTATTCAACAAAGAAAAATCATATTATTAAAAAAAAGAAAAAACAGCATACATAACTAAAATATATTATAGAATTTTATTATTTAAATGAACTTAATCCTTAAAAGCAAAAACTCAATAAAAATTATAAAACAAAACAAAAAATAATCTTAAATGAATTAAACGGTCGGATTCCCAAATTTGTCGTGACACTCAAATTTTTAGGAAATCAAAATTTTCTTAAAAAAAATTTTACTTTTTCGATTTTGTTACAGTCACAAAAACATAAGAATCTGGCCGGAAGTTTCGATTTATTGTTAGTTTTTAAATTTTTAATCAGATTTTATTTTTTTTTTTCTAACTTTTCAATTTTAATTTAAAATTATCTTTGATTTAAAGTGTTCCTTTTCAAAAATAGATTTTATTTCTCTTTTTTTTAATAACTTTTTGTTTATTATTTTGTAATGTTATTACCCCTTTGTGAAAGGATAAAAATCATTAAATTATATAAGAAAATAAAATATAAAAGAGGGCTACGATGTCTAAAAATAAAAATCGTTTTATTTAATTTATCCAATTGAAAATATGAATTGATATTCAGAAAACTTAATAATAAAAATGTAAGGAAAATGAGGAACTTACGGGAAAGTGAAGCGAATATGCTTCATTTGTACACACAGCCAATCCTTTTCAAATGACAACTTAACCCTCTGTCCACCCGGACTTAGGGGACCCAAGGCGGTAAAACCTGTCTGTGAATTCAAAAACCCCAATTAAAATTTAAAAATTGATAATTTAAATTTGGAAAATGTCCAAAAAATTGCGTAATTGCTGAACCTTTCGAATTTCCTGAAAGTCACAAAAAACAAATTCATAAGACCCAGCCACAAATATTTTTTTTTTGCGTTTAGGAGTTAAGAATTTCATTAAAATTGTGGACTAAACCACAATGTAAAAAAGTTAGATTCGGCCTTGCAGAATAAATTGATACCTTCTTCAATGTAAAAAAGATTATTTGCAAAAAAATAAAAATAAAATTTCGCGGAAAAAAATGTTGGCGAAAAAAAAAATCCGGGAAATTTTTTTGTCAAAAAATGTTATTGTTCTTGTTTATTAAATGTCATTCGGCTTCGAATTCTGTTAACAAATTTAGACCAGCATCCGAAATTTAAATTTCATGAAGATTGGAGGGTGAAAAGGGAGACTTCCCTTGTATGTAAAGTAGCGCGTCCCGAATTCAATTCTTTTTAGCTTGCCCCCTCAAACGATGGGTATTTAGGACCCTTTTACGGGAAAAATAACAAAAAAATGTTTGGACAAAAAACCAGTTGGCTACCAGCAGCTAAAGATTGCAATCTTAGTGCATTTTGAAAAAAACTTTTTTTTTTGTTTTCCAAAAATTTGAGCCAAAAATTCGGGCAATATAGAGTACATTCCAGGAAAAATATTAATAAAATTTCGATGGAGTAATTTTGGTGCAGCATTGCATCTCAAAGATGAAAAGGTGAACTTAATTTTTACTTTTTCTTTCTTTTAAGCTAAATTAGTCCCAAAATCTGCTTTGACACAGTTTTAATGAATGTGCTCTATTTTGCACAGCTTTTGAGACCAATTTAGCTTAAAAGAAAAAATAAACAAAATTTAAGTACACACTTTTCATCTTTAAAATGCAACGCTGCACCAAAATTACTCCATGGAAATTTTATTAATATTTTTCCCGGAATGTACTCTATATTGCGCAACTTTTGGCATAAATTTTTTAAAAAACAAAAAGGAAAGGAAAAAGGCTTTTATTTCCTTTTTATATCCTCCACTTAGGCCTCTGTTCTGTCTTTCATAACTTTTCAATTCACATGAAAATTTCCGAATCACATGAAATCAAGTTTAGTGTTTTGTTGATAACGTTTTCATTCAAAGTTGAAATCGAATAATTTAAATTTAAAAAATTATAAGGGAAAAAATGCATTCGTTTTACTTTAACCAAATTTTATTTATGTGAAACAAAACAAAAAAGAAATTCGGAAATTTTAATTTTCACATTTTTTATGTGAATTACTTTTTTTGAACAGCGGCCTTAATCATAGAGGTATATCTCGAGGGCCTATATTCAAAACCCTCTATCTTAAAAAAACACAACTTTTCATGAGAGCCAAAAACTGTTTATCGTATTGTAAGAGTAATTAAAATTCGATATTCTACAATATGTTTTTTAAATCAACTACTGAATCTCACATATAATTAGTTTTTAAAATTTTGCACTATTTGGGATATTATGAAAGATAGAGGGTTTTGTTTCTCAAAAATATTAAGTACATGAATGAAAATGATCAGATAGAGGGTTTTGCATTTTAATAAAAAATAATTATTATGATTTACGACATCGGTAAATTTTTAACGTGATTTATTAATGATAACGGCATATATTATATAATTGATCAGTGATAGATTTTAATCTATCTATCGATGTCGGTCTGTCTGTGGAAATGATGATCACTGCCAAAATATTACACAGAGATGACTGAAAGTTCTCCCGAGCAGTTTGGTATTGCATTTGAGCGATATGGGTTCAGCGGTTCAGAAGTTATGAACGAAAATGTAAGGACACCTCAAAAATTTTGGTACATTCAACATAACCTAAAAATACAAAATGCTTTAATTCGGCTGCTGATTGACATATGTGAACATAATTGATCACCAAATGGTATTTAAACAAGTACAAACAAGCGGATTTTTTTTAAACATTTTATTTTTCGCGGAAATTTTTTTTTTTCAAAAGTAATTTTCTTTTAAATAAAGTTTTTTGCAATAATCTTTTTGAAATTGTGGTGGGTATTAATACATTCGGCAAGCCCGAATTTAACTTTTTTACTTGTTACATTCTATTGACATTGACTTATTTATGTTAAATGTTCCCCCATAAAGTGCAATTTTCCTTTTAAAAAAGAATTCATACTTTTATAACCTGTAAATATTTCAGAAATATCCAAAGGGAGCCAAGCCTTTTGTGTAGGAAACATCATATTTTGTTTATTTTATTTTTGGCCATATACAAAATTTTGTTGAAATTACTTTTCGGTTGTGTTTTTTGTCCAACAATCCAAATTTATTTCAATTTCTTTTTTTGGAAAATTAATTAAAGAACTCCTTTTAAGATAAACTCTCCAAATATAACCCAAATAATAATTAAATTTTAACGATATGTGTGCGTAAGTAGTCCAGTATCAAAGAAATTTTCTAAAAACTTTAATTCTTCTCAAGAATTGGGGAAAAAATCGTAGCTGAAATTTATTTTACATTTTTACCATTTAATTTTTCAGTCAAGTTGTTTGTGAAGTTCCCGAGGAATGTACATTTAATGCAAATCCATGTGATACCGTCCCGACTGAAGCTCCTTGTGGGGACTTTTGTCCGCCGTATTGTGATCCGTGTCAAGCACCAATAGAATTTCGTCCTTGTCCACCAGCAGGCGATGGTAGATGTGATTGCGGTGATTATTCGGCATGTTGTTATCAACAGCCCACTAGGACTTTACCCATACGACCGCAAACTTACATAATGCGTGAAACAGCTCCTCTAGAAACTGATACAATATACAAACGATCTTATCCTGGAAATTGTGGTGATTGTTTCAAGTCAAACCCCATTATGCCTTGTAATAATATATTTACTGTTAAAGAGCCTATGGAAAAATGTACTATACAAAAACTATCTTATATGCCTCACTCTAGTGTCGGACGCGTAGATCCCATAAAACCCAAAGATAATTGTTTAAATTTTCGTGGTCCTGTTTATGATATGACTTCACAGAAATATGATTTTGTTCCTAAGGGCTACTGTAGAAGAAAACCTATAAAGCCACGCCATGGTATTTGGAAAGTATGTGATCCTTTAGAACGTTGCACGGTTAATAAACTTTCATATATGGCTAATGATGTATGCAAGAATCCTCCACCAAAACCGATAGTTCAAACTTATAATTATGTACGACCTACTGGACCTGGAGAGCAATGTACCATACAAAAACTTAGCTATATGCCCGTTTGCTTGCCAGCTAAGGAGCCAATGCCCTGGGCTGAAAAACATCGTTGTCCTCCACCAAAATATGACAAGTTATGCACAACCTACAATCTTAGTTACATACCAAACTGTGATGCCCACCGCATAGCGCCAATAATGCCAATAAGTGGTCTTAAATATTTGGGCACAGATTGCAATGATAATAATACCGTATATAAACTAAGTTATATAGGACCCGATGGTCGCTGTTGTCGCCCTGCCCCGGTATTGCCCGTTAATGGTCTGGAAATGCTTACAGGTCCTATAGAGAAGTGTACAGTACAAAAATTATCATATCAATCTAATGGTTATACTAGCCGTGCTGTTCCTATACGACCTCGAGAAAATTATATAAAACCCTCTGGTCCCATGTACTTTATGACAACACAAAAGCATGATTTTGTTCGAAAACCTGTTTATCGTCGTGGTGCCATCAAACCGCCATCATTAATTTGTCGACCAACGGGCGATTTTGAAAAATGTACTATTAATAAGCTATCCTATATGCCGGTTAATGTTTGCGAATATCGTAGACCACCGGCAATTGTACCATGTACTGGTATATGCCGTCCTAAGGGACCCTCGGAAAAGTGTACAACATATAAATTGAGTTATCTACCAAATTATATATCAGCAAAGGAGCCAATGCCTTGGGCTAAAACATCAAGTTATGTTAAGCCTACGACGCCAATAGAAAAATGTACTATACAGAAATTAAGTTATGGTCCACCGGGTACATTTTTAAGATGTGGAGGTAAGAAAAAAAAAAAAATAAAACAATAGAGGTATTCAGAGTCTTGTTGCCACCCCTGGCAATGTAGCAAAAGAGTACTTCTTTCAAAAAATACATGTATTTTGAAAAGTAATTTTGAAAAGTGCTCTTTTACAACCAGTGCCAGGGCTGGCAAGCAAGACTCTGAATACCACTAATATGTAGAAAGATGTGTGGGCTAAATTGTGATACCCTCCAACCACAGTATGTGGGTATACTCACTTTGTCATTCGTAGGTAACACATCAAAATATATTATTAATCCTATAGAGTGTATACACTCTTCCCGAATTTGTCTGAATTTTGTTGTCATAATTTTCTTTACCTTTTTTTACACCTTCTACGATTTTTGACTCACAATAACTCCCGCTCACGACAAGAATTTTTGAATCACACACACTCACGATCATATTTTTTCTACTCACACTCACTTAAATTTAGTACAACTCACACTCACTTAAAAATTTTGATACATTAAACATAACCTAAAAATACAAAAATCTTTAATGCGGCTGCTGGTGGACAAGTGCGATCGGAGTTTAATATAGAATAGTATTTTAACAAGTACGACAATTTTTTTTACAGAAAAAAATAATTCCGGTAATTTTTTTTTAACCCGAAAAAATTTTTTATCGTTTTTTTTAAATTTTCTAAATTATATATTCTTTAACCAATTTTTATTTAACAAAATTTTTTTCACAAAAAAAAAAATGTTAATATTTTTTGCATAAAATGTGCAAAAATTTCTAATTATTAGACCGGATTTGGTCAAAAAATCCCGACATGAATTTTGGTCTAAAAACGTAATTTTTGAAACTTTGACCGCTGGTTGCAGACTGAAGATACTCTTGCAATTTTTTTTTTATAAATTTTCCCGAAATCAACTCTTCCGTGGCAATTGTTCGGCAGGTATTCTGATACGAAATTAAAAATTTTAGATTTGACGGGACACCCTAGTAACGATTAGGGCGTCCCATCAAATCTAAACTTTCAAATGTCGTGTCGTTATACCTGCCGAACGATAGCCATGGATTAGCTGATTGTGGGAAAATTTATTAAAAAAATTAGCAAACGCATCTTCAGTCGGCAACCAGCGGTCAAATTTTGAAAAATTACGTTTTTCGACCAAACATCATGTCCGAATTTTTACATCAAATTCGACTCAGAAATTAGGAATTTTAGTGTAATTTATGGGAAAAATATTTAGAAAATTCCAAAATAGCGATTTTGGTTCACAGATTATTTTTTAACCAAATTGGTCTTAGAAGTTGGAAAATTTTAAGCATGTTATGTGAAAAATATTTAAAAAATAACACGATTGTGAAAAATATTTAACAAAAATAAAAACACGCTTTTGGTCCAAAATCGCTGACCAACATTTTCCAAATTTTGGGACCAATTTGGATAAAAAATATTTTTAATGTTTCAAAATCAGCATCTGTGGATCAAAATCTCTTATTTTGGAGTTTTTTTAAATATTTTTTCCATAAAGTACAAAAAAATTCCTAATTTTTGGGCCGGATTTAGTTAAAAAATACAGTGTCCATCGTTTGGCAGGTAATTCTTAAAGACAAAATGTATTTTTTAACCCAATTGGTTTTAATAAGTTGGAAAATTTTAAATATGTTTAAATGAGTTTTAAAATTTTAAAACTTTAAAACTCCTAATTTTTAGGCCGGATTTGGTCAAAAAATTCAGACATGAGTTTTGGCCGAAAAACGTAATTTTTTTAACTTTGACCGCTGGTTGCCGACTGAAGATGCCCTTTAGACTGGCATTTTTCTGTATAGCAAAATTTTTTCTTCTCCGATTTTCAAAGTCCGGGCATTTTTTTACTCTACTAGGCCTAAATCTAGGGTTGCCAGATACTAAAAGTCAAATAACTGGACAATGGAAAATTTTCAGCTGGATTTTTAAAAAAGTAACTGGACCCATACATACTTTTTTTAATAATTTGAAAAAAAAATCAACCGATTTTCATATGTGAGATACATATTATTATTTTGGACTAAATGACCGTCTCTATTTACCATGGCAAAATGTGCCTTTTTTAAGCATTTCTATTACTTTTTCGAGCATCTTGAAATGCTGATGTTTAGCTCGTCATTGGCCTGAGGATGGTTAGAGTATATTTGTCTTTTAAATAACCCCACAAAAATAAGTTCAAGGTGGTCAAATCTGGAAATCAAGAAGGACAGTTAAAATTTCCCGGACGTGCGAAGATAAAAAAGGGCGACAACAATTGACCATCATTTGCAGATTTGACCCATCCAGACATATTTTTGTGGGGTTATTTTAAAAGCAAAATGCACGCTAAGAATCCTTAAATCATCGACGAGCGAAATCAGCTCCAGACTGATATTCGAAAAAGTTGTAAAAAAATTAGAGCACATTTTCCGTATCCAAAAGAGGCATTTATGTTATATTTATGATTAATGTTTTATTCAGAAAATAGTCCCACAAAATTGTAAAAAATATTTAAAAAAAAATAGTTGTTAAAATTACCCGTGTAAAAAAGATTATATCAAAATGTATCCAATTTTATCAAATTTGATCAAATGATATCTGAATAGATATGATATCAGATAAAATTGTATATGTTCATATATTTAAGCAGATGTTTTCATATCTAACGATATCTGATATCAGATACACAGAAAAAAAACGTCGAGGTAATGTTATCTAAGCTGGCTTAGGTGAATTATTTTTGTATGAATATTAAAAGCCACGACTTAGTACCTATGCCACAAGTATAATTTTACTTTACATTTTCATCTAATGGCCATGTAAAGTTTACTAATGAAAATAGGTAAAATTTCGAAATTATTTTTTTTCTTTTTATTGTCATGACAATAATTTGAAATTAAATAAAAATAAAACAAACATCAACATTTTTTTAACATACATATATTTTCATAATTTTTCAACGCAATAAAACCGTTGGAAATTAACAACTCGCAACAAATTATGTAAGCAAAGGTAATTCTATTATTTAATTTATTGGTAAAAATAGTAAATTCAATAATTTTTAATTTTTTTAGATAACGCGAATTTTTGAAATTCTAGGCAAATTATGATGGGAAAAAAGTCAACAAGAATTAGAGAAAAAGGAATCTTAAAGCTGTTTTCAAGATTAAAACAAGTGCTTACATGGAATTTCTAAGTTTGAACGCGCAATTTTCGAAATTAGCTTGTTTCTAAATTATAATGATATACTGGTACAAAATTTCTTAGAATCTGAGACAATTATTTATAGAGAAGTTCTCAAATTAAATGATACTTTTTCTAAATCTGAAAACTTTTCTACAGCAAAATATCTCAGAATCTGATAATTTTTCTATAGAAAAAATGTCTCAGAATCTGATAATTTTTCTATAGAAAAAATGTCTCAGAATCTGAGAATTTTTCTATAGAAAAAATGTCTCAGAATCTGTGAATATTTCTATAAAAAAAATGTCTCAGAATCTGAGAATTTTTCTAAAGAAAAAATGTCTCAGAATCTGAGAATTTTTCTATAGAAAACATGTCACAGAATCTGAGAGTTTTTCTATAGAAAAAATGTCTCAGAATCTGAGAATTTTTCTATAGAAAAATGTCTCCGAATCTGAGAATTTTTCTATAGAAAAAATGTCTCAGAATCTGAGAATTTTTCTATAGAAAAAATGTCTCAGAATCTGAGAATTTTTCTATAGAAAAAATGTCTCAGAATCTGAGAATTTTTCTATAGAAAAAATGTCTCAGAATCTGAGAATTTTTCTATAGAAAAAGGTCTCAGAATCTGAGAATTTTTCTATAGCAAAAATTTCTCAGAATCTGTGAATATTTCTATAGAAAAAATGTTTCAGAACCTGAGAATTTTTCTATAGAAAAAATGTCTCAGAATCTGATAATTTTTCTATAGAAAAAATGTCTCAGAATCTGAAAATTTTTCTATAGAAAAAATGTCTCAGAATCTGAGAATTTCTCTATAGAAAAAATGTCTCAGAATCAGAGAATTTTTCTATAGAAAAAATGTCTCAGAATCAGAGAATTTTTCTATAGAAAAAGGTCTCAGAATCTGAGAATTTTTCTATAGAAAAAATGTCTCAGAATCTGTGAATATTTCTATAGAAAAAATGTTTCAAAACCTGAGAATTTTTCTATAGAAAAAATGTCTCAGAATCTGAGAATTTTTCTATCGAAAAATTGTCACAGAATCTGAGAATTGTTCTATAGAAAAAATGTCTCAGAATCTGAGAATTTTTCTATAGAAAAAATGTCTCAGAATCTGAGAATTTTTCTATAGAAAAAATGTCTCAGAATCTTAAATTTTTTTTATGTATAAGAAATGTTTTAGAATCTGAGAATTTTTCTATAGAAAAAATGTCTCAGAATCTAGGAATTTTTCTATGGAAAAAATGTCTCAGAATCTAAGAATTTTTCTATAGAAAAAATGTCTCAGAATCTGAGAATTTTTCTATTAAAAAAAACTTTTTTAGAATAATTTTTCTATAGGAAAAATGTCTCAGAATCTGAGAATTTTTCTATAAAAAAATGTCTTAGAATCTGTGAATTTTTCTATAGAAAAAATGTCTCAGAATCTGAGAATTTATTTTTTGAAAAATATTTCTCAAAATCTTTTTATAACAACAATAATTGTAATTCATGATTAAATTTATTTATAAAACATAATAAAATCAAATAATTTTTTAATTTATTTAATTTAGTAAAGTGTGTAATTATTTATACCTAGCGTATTAACAAAATAATTTAGATAAATTACCAAAATTTATATATAAATTTTTACTTTGCTAACTTTGAAAAGTTTACAAAGTTTCCTAGGAATATTTCCTAAAAGCATAGATAATTTTTCGAACATATAATTTTTTAAAAATCACCTTGGCTTTTTAGTAATATTGTCTAAAAACTTTGTAGGCTCTATGTTATCTTGGCACTTAGATAAAGTTATACTATAAATTTAGGTAATATTACCTCGATTTTTTTTTGTGTGTATGTTCATATCTGATCACATATGATTTGATATGGCCATATATGATATCTTCCCAAATTTTTAAGTATCATATATAATTATATCTGGTCATATATAATATCAGATATGTTTTTATCAATTCATATATGATATTAAATAAACACCATACTTGTGTATACCTCCCTTTACTCAGATGTACTTCCCTTAAATGTTTTTGTTTTTAAATAATTTTCAAAAAAATGTTGTCAAAAAATTTTCAAAAATAACAAACACATTTATATGTTAATTTTTTTTTTTTTTTTTAAACATTAAAAAGGCAGAAGAAACCACCAAAAAGGTAAGCAATATATTTAAGAAAAAGTCAAAATATAAATATTGATAAATTTTCATTGCAGATTTTTGATTTTCGAAGGGAATAGCTGAATGAAACGTGGAAATAAATACATACTATGAGTTAACTAGGAAACCCAAATGTGGAAATTATATGTACATTAAAACTCCTTGGTGTATCTGCAGTTGGAGATTTTTTTATGTATGTATGTTATGATATTGTTTTACAATAATAAAAAAATAGCCAAAAAAATAAAAATTTTATTATTTTTACAAATAACGCATACATATCTGCTCAGATATGATGTCAGATGTTTTCAGATCCAATTTGATAGACTCAAATTACGGATCTGAACCCATATATGGATCAGATCTGAGTTCATATATGATCATATCAATTTTTTTACTCGGGTATGAAAATCCTTTTTCAACTGGACAAATTATGTTTTAACTGGAAACTGGACCAGACCTCAAATAACTGGAAAATCCAGGCCATTTGGCAACCCTACCTAAACCTTATGTGGTACCAATTTGAGGTCAATCGGATTAAATTAACCCGTGGCGGCCGGCGGTCAAAGTTTTGTATTTTTGAAAAATTAAAAAAAAATTAAAAAAAATAAATATATCTTTCGACACATTATATTTGTTAATTTTGATGTGCTGAGCACGAATATTAAAAAAAATTAAAATCGGTCGAACGGTTTTCGAGATATTGCTATTTAAAATTTGCAAAAAAATGGCGGTTTTTTCCTACGTTCAAGAAATTTTTTAAAAAAAGTCTCAAAATTTCATTCCGCCGGCCCTTTTATAGAGCTTGAGACAATCTTTCATTTAAAACTAATTTGAGCCAAATCCGATCATTTTAAGCCGTGGCGCCCATCGATCAAAGTTTTGGCTTAGTTTTAAATGAAAGCTTGTCTCAAGCTCTACAAAAGGGCCGGAATGAAACATTGAGACTTTTTTTAAAAAATTTCTTGAACGTAGGAAAAAACCGCCATTTTTACAAATTTGAAATGGCGATATCTCGAAAACCGATCGAGCGATTTTAATTTTTTTTTGATATTCGTGCTCAGCGCATCGAAATTAACAAATACGATGTGTCGAAAGATAAATTTTTTTTTAATTTTATTTTTAAAATTTTTTCAAAAATCCAAAACTTTGACCGCCGTGCGCCACGGTTAGTTTAATCCGATTGACCTCAAATTTGTACCACATAAGTTTTAGACCTAGGACAATAAAAATTTGCCCGGACACTTGGGAAAATCAAAAGATGACAAAAAATGCCAGTCTAATGCCCTTGCAATTTTTTTCATAAATTTTCTTACAATCAGTTGTTTCGTGTCCATCGTTTGGCAGGTATAACGACAAGAAATTCGAAAGTTTAAATTGGACGGAACGCCCATCTTTGATAAACTGTTGAAAAAAAATTATTCGATTGTTAAAGTAAATTTTCTTTTATTCGTTTCAGCTTGTTGTAATCAAAATGCTACTTCAACAAGATATCCTAAAGCTGGTATTTGCTAAATGAAGTAATAACGGCTGTATATGGTAATTTGAAAGATTTTTTTGTTTACAATGCAGTATAACACATAGTAAGGATATGGGGAAAGAACTTAAGTTCATTAAAAAATTTAAGGATTTTTTTAATTGTCTAAAAAACGTCCAATAATAAATGTTTTAAATAAATTTTTTATTTTTTTATTTTCAATTTATACGAAGTTAGAAAAAACAATAAAACTTACAATTAGAAACTAATATTTATAATATAATAGACCTAAAAATGATCGTTATCCAAATAGAATCAAACCAAATCCAACAGAGGCGCATTGTAGTCAAAAATAAAAAAAACGTATGTTTTTATACAAATTTGATTAATTTAAAATAATTCAATAACAAAACAACACCCATTTACAGATGTAATTCGAAAAAGATCAGTTGTAATTCGTAGATTCTTCCTGCAATTCAAAGATTCCATTTTTAATTCCAAAATTTTATTTTGTAATTTTAAAATTCCAACTGCAATTTGGAAAATATCAATTGAAATTGAAAAAAGATTAATTATAATTCAAAATAGATAAATTGCTATTCGAAAAAAAACAATTATTATTCGAAAAAGAACAACTGTAATTCAAAAAAGACTATTTGTAATTCGATAAAGATCAATTTGTTTTGGAATCACAATTGATCTTTTTTAATAACAATTTGATTTTTTTCGAATTACAGTTGGAATTTTTGATTAACAAATGGAATTTTTGAATAGAAAGTAGAATGTTCGAATTACAATTAATCACTTGCGAATAACATATGTAAATGGTGTCGTAAGATTGGACTCAAATTGCAGATCTGGTGTTAAATGATCAAAACTATTTTTAACGATTTACCCCGTTTAAAATTAAGCCATTTGTATAAGTTGTCTTTTAACGCCTTCGCGTCGTTTCTTATCACGTTTCTTTCTCTCCTGTGTGGCTTCACGGAATAACTCAACACCTTCACGTTCTTCAATATCATGCTGTATTAATGCCAAACTATGAAGATTTATGCCAATGACATCCCTCAATGAATTAACATCATTTTTAAGTGATTTTACTAATTGCTGTAATAAAGATTTCATATGCTTGGCTCCGGTTATTGGTTTCATATGAACTTTAAATAAAAACATGGTAACTTTAGTTAATAATTCTATTTCATCAGAACGTTGTTCCAAAACGCCCGGTAATCTCTCCAATAACTCGCAGACATTGGAAAACGGTAGCAGTAGTAGAGCTTCTTCTAAATCTGAAGCTCTTATACGGGCTATAGTAGCCAAAAGAAAGTCATTGGGATTTTTGACATCCAAAGCACGCATAAGCGGATGCAAATCGGGTTTATCATCATCTTCTACATCATATTGTTTACAAATTTCTAAACATTCTAAAATAGATTCTGCAGCCTTTTCAGAACCCACCGTTTTACGAGAGGCTAATTTTAAACCTGGCAGTAGTGGCACCGTATGATCTTCACCTGTAGCTAATTGTTGATTTTCCATTTCTTCACGTTCTTCTTCTTGGACATCTTGTAAAACTAACGGCTCCTCGGTACGTTCAAATAAACGTAAACAACGATCAGAGCCACAGGATACTAGAAAACGTCCATTAGGACTTATGGCTAAATTATAAGCTTCTCCAATGTGACCTGGTAAGGTTATGATTTTATCAAATGTATCAGCATCCCATTGTTTTATTTTACCATCTTTGCCACAAGTGAAAAACATATGAGTCTTTGGTATAAATTGTAAACTCATTACGGAATCATCATGAGCAAATAAGGAACGATGGCAATCACCAAAATCTAAACCCCAAATTTTAACATTACGATCTGCGGAACCAGTGGCTATTAAAGAAGAATCATATGAGATATCCATGCAAAGAACTGGTAATTTATGGCCATACAATGACAAATAAAACTTAAAAGTATCCAAAAAGAATACCTTGACCGTTGAATCTAAAAGACCCACTGCTAAATATTTCATATCAGGACTAATTTTAACACTTAAAACGGTTTCTTCTAATTTTAAGGTATTTTTGTGTAACAGTGATAATACTTTGCCATGTTTTAATTTATTTAAATTTTCTTCCTCTTCGTCTGCCTCTACTTCCATAGCATCCTGGGGATTATCTATCAATTCAAATGTCCAAATTTTTACAGTAGAATCACTGCTGCCTGTCACACAACCCTTTTGATCAGGCAATAAAGCTATAGACCATAATTCGCTTTCATGGGCTGGTATTTCTTCAACCACATCTCCAGAACCAACATCAATAATTATTAGTTTACCAGATTTAAGACCTAGAAGAACATAACGATCTCCGGGTACAAATTGAGAACATAATACATATTCGGTGGACACAGTTCTTAAACATTGCATTGAATCTTTATTCCAAAATTTAAAAGATTCAGCTGATCCAGAACCAATAGCCAAAGAATCGGAAGAAAAACATACACTTCTAACTTCCGACTGGTGACCCGGTCTATTTAAAGATCTCAAAAGCTTGACGGTATCATCATGATTGGTCTTTTTAAAGGCGGCCTCCAAGCTATACAATTGTAAGGTATTATTGGCTAAGCTAACCAAAACTCTCAACTCATCTTTAGCTCCTAAGAGTACATCAATTGATTTAATTTTTTGTTTTGAAACTTTTATACTTTCTAATCTTTTAATTTCATCAGATAATGATAACTCCTTAGAAAGATCTTCTGTATCTTGTGCTGAGTCCACAGATTTTTTGGATTTTTTCAAACGTTTTTGTAGACGTTTCTTAGCTTCCTCTTCATTACAGATAAAAAAGTTTTCTATTAAATCATTAGTGCCATGACAACTTATTATACGTTCTGTAGGATCAGCTACTAAATTAACACATCTGCCTTTACCAGCTCTTTGTATAACTCCACAATTATTTACCGAAATCGGACTAATAGTATCTTCATCTTCTATTGATAAATCCTCCACAGCTGACTCCAAAGTATTGCCTTCAGTCTCAGTTGGATCTCTAGGTTTTAAACGATATACATTCATGGTCGATTCCCCACAGCCAGCTACCATAATATCATTAACAAAAGCTAAAGCCCAGACTTCGGTTCGATTATCTACTATGGTTTTGAAGCAAAATTGTGTTTCCAAATTCCAAAATTTAATTTGTGTATCCTTGGAACAGCTAACCACTATATTTTGTTCTTTAAACTTTTCCATAAAATGGGCATCAGTTACGGGTGCATTGTGGCCTATTAAACGTTGACGACCTGCCTGTTCTATAACATCTATAACCACTAATTCACAATCTAAACTACCGCATACCAAACGTATTCCCTGTTCGTCATAGCGTAATATGGAAACAGCCGTTTTATGCAAAGCCAAGGAACATAACGAGGCTTCTGGATTTGTCAGGTCAAATAATTCCACTACACCATCATTGTAACCAATAGCTATGTGCAAACGATCGGGTGATACTCTTAAAGCGGTTACCTCTTGTTTATCGCGTCTAAAAGTTAAAACACGTTCTCCCAATCTAAAAATAGAAAAATGAAGTATTTTATTAGTTTCGTACAGATTTAAAAAGTTCATGAAATCACTATCAGATTCTGAAAAATTTTAAGAAATTGTTCCAAAGCAAACTTTCCAGATTTTGAGATATATTTTCTATGGAATAATTTACAGATTTTGAGAGAAATCCTCAGATTCTGAAATATTGAACATTTTTTCCTATAGAAAAATTCTCAGATTCTGAGAAATTTTTCCTATAAAAAATTCTCAGATTCTGAGACATTTTTCCTATAAAAAATTTCTCAGATTCTGAGACATTTTTCCTATAGAAAAATTCTCAGATTAAAAATTCTCAGATTCTTAGACATTTTTCCTATAGAAAAATTCTCAAATTCTGAGACATTTTCCTATAGAAAAATTCTCAGATTCTGAGACATTTTTCCTATAGAAAAGTTCTCAGATTCTCTTACATTTTTCCTATAGAAAAATTCTCAGATTCTAAGATATTTTTCCTATAGAAAAATTTTCAGGTTCTGAGACATTTTTCCTATAAAAAATTTCTCAGATTCTGAGATATTTTTTCTATAGAAAAATTCCCAGATTCTGAGACATTTTTCCAATACAAAAATTCTCAGATGAGACATTTATAGAAAAATTCTCAGATGAGACATTTTTCATATAAAAAAATTTTGAGACATTTTTCCAATAGAAAAATTCTCAGATTCTGAGACATTTTTCCTATAGAAAAATTCTAAGATTCTGAGACATTTTTCGTATAGAAAAATTCTCAGATTCTGAGACATTTTTCGTATAAAAAATTCTCAGATTCTGAGACATTTTTCCTATAAAAAGTTTCAGATTCTGAGATATTTTCCCTATAGAAAATTTCTCAGATTCTGAGACATTTTTCCTATAGAAAATTTCTCAGATTCTGAGACATTTTTCATATAGAAAAATTCTTAGATTCTGAGACATTTTTCCTATAGAAAAATTCTCAGATTCTGAGACATTTTTCCTATAGAAAAATTCTCAGATTCTGAGGCATTTTTCGTATAGAAAAAATTCTCAGATTTTTCCTATAGAAAAATTCTCAGATTCTGAGACATTTTTCCTATAAAAAATTCTTAGATTCTGAGACATTTTTCCTATAGAAAAATTCTTAGAGTCTGAGGCATTTTTCCTATAGAAAAATTCTCACAGAAAAAAAAAGTTCATACTTGGAATAATTTTTTTCATAAATAGTATGAATCCAACATGACTTTTTTTTCCCAAACTTTTTTAATACTATTTATGAATTTGGTCATACATAGTATGAACAACTTCATGTTAAACTTTTTTTTATATTTGCTTTAATTTTTTGCAATTAATGTACATTTTAAGCAAAAAGAAGATAGTTCGTGGATATTTTAATGTAAACCTGCGATTTTATTATTAAAAAAACTATTTTTGTAACTACAAATACAAACATAAAATTTACATAACTTTTAGCTAAAAACACGTAATAAATGCGATATTGTTGATAAATCCCTTTTGTACCATGTTTTTGATAGATGAACGACACTGCTTCTTTTGATTCCGCGCAACTACGTGATGATTTTTTGAAGACTTGAATTCCGCAATCAAATAAAAGAATCGTAAAAATTTCTGGAAAAAAATTCAATTTGAAAAGATCAAAAGATGCTAAATTTGTAAAATATATTATCACATAAATGTTACATACCTTTCATTCGCCAATAAATGCAATTTTATGCCCAAATTCTCTTTTCCTTCAAACAAAACAAAAAATTCTGACAATTTTTATTTTAAAATAACTTTGTTTTTTTTTTATTTTTTTAAATATTGAAATGTTATAAAAAATTCATAAATATTATTAATTTAATCATTTATAGTATGAACCGAAATCAATGAAAGCAATTCATACTATTTATGTACAAAATTTGTTCTGTGCTCAGATTCTGAGACATTTTTCCTATAGAAAAATTCTCAGATTCTAAGACATTTTTCCTATAGAAAAATTCTCAGATTCTAAGACATTTTTCCTATAGAAAAATTCTCAGATTCTGAGACATTTTTCCTATAGAAAAATTCTCAGATTCTGAGACATTTTTCCTATAGTAAAATTCTCAGATTCTGAGACATTTTTCCTATAGAAAAATTCTCAGATTCTGAGACATTTTTCCTATAGAAGTTCTCAGATTCGGAGACATTTTTCCTATAGAAAAATTCTCAGATTCTGAGACATTTTTCCTATAGAAAAATTCTCAGATTATGAGACATTTTTCGTTAAGAAAGATTCTCAGATTCTGAGACATTTTTCCTTTAGAAAAATTCTCAGATTCTAAGACATTTTCCCTATAGAAAAATTCTCAGATTCTGAGACATTTTTCCTATAGAAAAATTCTCAGATTCTGTGACATTTTTCCTATAGAAAAATTCTCAGATTCTGAGACATTTTTCCTATAGAAAAATTCTCAGATTCTGAGACATTTTTCCTATAGAAAAATTCTCAGGTTCTGGGATATTTTTCCTATAGAAAAGTTCTCAGATTCTGAGACATTTTTCCTATAGAAAAATTCTTAGATTCTGAGAAAGTTTTCCTATAGAAAAATTCTCAGATTCTGAGACATTTTTCCTATAGAAAAATTCTCAGATTCCAAAACATTTTTTCCTATAGAAAAAATCCTAGATTCTGAGACATTTTCAAAATAAAAATATCCACGCCGCTTTTTTATCCATCGGAAATTTTTTCCATAGGAACATTCTCAGATTCTGAGACATTTTTCCAACAGAAAAATTCTCAGATTCTGAGACATTTTTCCTATAGAAAAATTCTCAGATTCCGAGACATTTTTTCCTATAGAAAAAATCCTAGATTCTGAGACATTTTCAAAATAAAAATTTCCACGCCGTTTTTTATCTCTTAGCGAAGTGTCCACAAATACATTTATTTCCTTGTCTAGTTCTTTTGAGTACCAATTTTTTTGGCTGAATTGCAGTTTATGGGGCACACGGAAATTAAAAAAACTAAAAACGCCACCCGACTAAGAATTAAAAAAGAAAAAAACCGAAATTAATGATTAGTGGCGCCGGACTCGGGAAGCACCTCTAAGCCCC
The DNA here is from genome assembly GCA_963921195.1 of Pegoplata infirma. NCBI lineage: Eukaryota > Metazoa > Arthropoda > Insecta > Diptera > Anthomyiidae > Pegoplata > Pegoplata infirma. The sequence goes on from OY992536.1 coordinate 38,660,915, forward strand.
GCACAAAGTAGCGAATTTAGCACTGATTTAACCGGCTTGCTGCCCTAGAAAACTTTACTTTGCGGAGAGGGTGGGTTTAATGCATGGATTTTGTAATCCCTAAGCCCGGCCAAAGGCCGGCTACGCAGAAAAAAATTTTAAAACAAAAAAAAAATAATTTTAAGATGTCCCTTCCCTGGATGTCCCTATTAAAGAGGACCCCAAAAAAAGTTCCCGGCGCCACTAATCAATAATTTTGGTTTTTTTCTTTTTTAATTCTAAAGCGGATGGCGTTTTTAGTTTTTTCGATTTCAGTGTGCCCCATAAACTGCAATTTTGCCATTTTTTTTATTAAGGTGTCCATTATGCTGTCGTACAGAAATGATGTCCTGAAACTGCCTGAAACTTACCTTAAATCCCATAAAATTACATTTTCCGCTGCACCTGAAATCACATATCGACCTTCAGTTTTATTGTAAATAACAAAATTAACATTACTACGGCCACTGGTAATAATATTAAAACTATCTATAGCTCTATAAGCTAAATATTGTTTAGTTAAACCCATATTTAAGCACAAATTTTATTTAAAAACGTTAAATTTTCCTTAAAATCAAATTAACAAAAAAATATATACTTCAATACAACATGTGCACGTGTTTACAATCAGAGAAGCAAGCCGGTCGGCACCGCTGACGGCTGATTGGCTAAGCCGATTTTTCTTCGCAAGCCGCGCCGCCGCCGATATCATCGACTAATCGGCGACTCAATGTTCCTGTTAAGGTAGTTAAACATGTTTAAGTGTTTAAACAAGTTTACAAAAATGAATGCGAATATGGTATTACAGCGGTGCAGCCGAATTTTTTTTGTAGCTGCAGCATTTTGAAAAAAACTAAGCGCGCAGCCGATAAGCCGTCGAAAATGTTTGATTTTCAGCCGCCGCCGAACATCGGCTTGTTTCTTTATTTACAATTGTATAGAAAGAAAACTGAAAAGCAAAAGCATGTTTAGAAGGAAAATATAAAAACAAATGTCAAAAAACAAAGATACCAGATGAAGAAAAAAATTTTAAACCATCTGGTAACTAAAAACTCGCTGAAAAAAGTAACGAGTTTTTTCAATGTGACATGCGCTAAAAATAATGCATACTTTAAGGCTGATGAAAAAAGTAAACCAGTTTAAACAGCATCCCCTAGGAAAAATATAGAAAAAAAGAGTTTAAAATTAAAATCTTACAGAAAAGTTTTTACATATAAAAGAAATAAAATAATTTTCATTTAACAATGGCTGATTATCAAAATGTTCCTGGAGCTGGTGGTAAATACATTTTTTAACGAATATCACATATATTTCCTAAAACTTCATTCCTGTAAAATATCTTTTCTTTTTGTAACTTCTCCCTTTTTTTAGACGATTTAAACAATGAATCCGTAGAAGTTTTACGTGAACGTTTAAATACCATGAAACGTTTAATGGCCGATCGAACTGCCCAACAACAACAAAATCCTGCTAGTACCGAGGAAATATGGTCCACACGTCGTCATACTTCAGCCGGTATTATTGATGGCAATTTTTTGAGCATGGCCTTTGGTGGTGCTTTACTGGTGATTGTTTCGGTTTCCGTATATGCATTTTATAATTTATATCATGCCATTTTAAAGAAATTCCCCTCTAGGCATGAGGAATTATAAATTAGAAAAAAAAAAACAAACAAATATGTAGTAGCTTTAAGTAAACACAAATGAAGATTCACTAGAAAATAATAAAAATAAAATTATCAAAGAACACGGTTTTAAATAAGTTAAAGATGTTTTTTTTTTATTTCAAATGAGCACAAGAGATAAGAAAAAATTAGGCCAAATTTTAAAGGGACGTTTAAATGGGAGCTAGGTCTTAATATGGATCGATTTTTTCCAATTTCATTAAGCTTCGTCCTTGGGCCAAAAGATGCTTAAGTTTTAATTTTTAAGTCAATTGATTAAAAATTGCGACCCGTTAAAACCGTTTACATGGACAGAAGGACATCGCTAAATCGACACAAAATGTTATTCATATCGGTATGCTAGGACCAATATTTTGGGTAGTTACAAACATCAGCACAAACTCATACTACCCTGTACACCAGAGTGGCTTAGGGTATAAAAACTGTTAGCATAAAATGGCATTTTTCTGAGGTTGGTTTATTAAAGAGGGGAAAAAAATTCCTTCTAATCTGATGTTGCCCACTGAACCAGCCTATGGCCTTATGTCACATTCGAACTTAACATTTGAACTTTATCGTGTCATTCACATGCGTGTTTTAGCCTGCTGAAAAAAGGGTGTCGATCGATCCGATATTACCTACATATGGGGCATTCCATGTGAAATCGGACACTTTGAATTTTTTTTTTTTTTTTTTAATATTCCCAATTTGTTTACAGTTTTTATTACCCTTCGAAAACTCCTTCGTGGTAAATTTTCAGATTTTTTTTGATGATCCGTTCAAAAGATATCGAATTTTAAAAAATTGGTAGTTTGTTCCTTTACACAAACTTCTTTTACTCATAACTTCTTCAATAATGGTCCAAATTTCAATTTTTTGTTTTCAAAACTTTACACAAAGTTCTTTTACTCATTACTTCTTCAATAATGCTCCAAATTTCAATTTTTTTTTTCTTCAAAATTTTTGTTTTTTTTACGTACTTTTAAAAAAAAAAATACCAAATTCTTAAAAGCGCTCTAGTATGCGAATTTTAAGTTTTAAGATTTAAATCTCATTTTTGAAAATGTTTGTACTCTTCGATTTTTTTGAAATTTTTTAGTGTAAAACTTCTATCGATTCTACAAATTTTTTGCCCAGGAGGATCGTGGGATAACGATTATTACTATTTTTTTAAATTTTTTGAAAAAATTTTATTGTAATTTTCCAATCTTAAAATCATTTCATTTCTAGCAGTATACTGCTCTAATGGTGCGTTATAGAGGGTACATTTATAAGACTGACCCCCCATTAATTTTTACGTCTTAACATTTCTTTGGAACAAACTAATACCCTATCTCCAATTTCTAAGGGGGCTCCCAGACAAAACGACATTTTTTAAAATTTGCTCCAACCGCTCTAACTGCCCTAATAGTGCCCTTAGAGCCATCAAATGTATGACCGACCCACAATATTTTTTTAGTGCAAAGATTTTCTCTGAATACACCTACCCCCTATCTTTAACTGTTGAGGCGGTCCCCATACATTTTTTTATTTTTTGTAAATTTGTTTTATTTAATTAGCTTCTACCCTTCCAATGGTGCATCTGAGAGGGGTCATTAGTGAGACCGACCCCCATTTATTTTTACCCTACAACATTTTTTTAAAACAAACCTACTTCCTATCTCCATTCCCTAAGTAGGCTCCCATACAAATAATAGTTGGAGCAAATTTTATAAAAATGTAATTTTGAATGGAAGCCTACTTAGGGAGTGGAGATAGGGCGTAGGTATGTTTAAAAAAAATGTAGGGTAAAAATAAGTGGGGGTCGGTCTCACTAATGACCCCTCTCGGACGAACCATTGGACCGGTAGAAGCTGATTAAATAAAACAAATTTACAAAAAATAAAAAAAATTGTATGGGGACGGCCTTAAAAATTAGAGATAGAGGGTAGGTGTGTTCAGAAAAAATGTTTAGACTAAAAAAAATATTGTGGGTCGGTCATACATTTTGTTGGTCTAAGGGCACTATTAGGGCAGTTAGAGCGGTTGTAGCAAATTTAAAAAAATGTCGTTTTGTGTGGGAGCCCCCTTAGAAATTGGAGATAGGGTATAAGTTTGTTCCAAAGAAATGTTAAGACGTAAAAATTAATGGGGGTCGGTCTTATAAATGACCTCTCTATGACGCACCATTAGAGCAGTAGAAATGATTTTAAGATTGGAAAATTACAATAAAATTTTTTCAAAAAATTTAAAAAAATAGTACTAATCGTTATCCCACTATCCTCCTGGGCAAAAAATTTGTAGAATCGATAGAAGTTTTACACAAAAAAAAATCGAAAAGTACAAATATTTTCAAAAATGAGATTTAAATTTTAACACTTAAAAATCGCATACTAGAGCGCTTTTAAGATTTTTTGGGGATTTTTTTTTTAAAGTACGTAAAAAAACAAAAAATTAAAAAAAAAAATAAATTTGGACCATTATTGAAGAAGTTATGAGTAAAAGAAGTTTGAGTAAAGGAACAAACTACCAATTTTTAAAAATTCGATATCTTTTGAACGGGTCATCAAAAAATCTGAATATTTACTACGAAGGAGTTTCGAAGGGTACTAAAAACTGTGAACAAATTGGAAAAATCTAAAAAAAAAAACTTAACTGGTGAAAACGGGACATATCACTAAAATGTCAAGAAAAAAAGTTAAATTTTGCTTTGCCGAATTGCTAAAGTACAAAAAATATTTTTTTAGTCTTTTGGGATAATATTGAAATATAAATTTAAAAAATGCATCGTTTTTTTCGCAAAAAAAAATTTCTGTGAAAAAAAAAAAATCCGCAAAATTTTTTTTTTAATTTTGTTTGTTCTAGCTAGGTCCGTATGTCCGTTCGTATTTGGAAGACACAATACAGTCCAAAGTAAAGGAGCTAGGCTCCTTAAATTTGGCACAAATATGTCTTATGGGCTGCTTGAGTTCGAAAATAGGGTAGATCAGAAGAAAAAAGTTTCCCCTTAAGAAACTAAATCAACCTCTAAAACAAACGCAATTTTTACAAGTTTTTTTTTTTAAATTTTGCTAAGCAAATTAAACATTTTTATATCAGAAGAAGAAATGGATCTCAGAGTTCGATCCAGAGGACAATAAAATATCATTTGTTTAAGTCCGCCCCTTTTGGGGGCGTGGATAAACAATAATATTTTAAATAATGATAAAATTGTATAGATATAGTGTAAAAAGCATAATAAATAAATTAGTATACATTAGAGTGTCCCTTATTTTGGAAATGTTGGAAATGTTAAGACGGTACCCACTATTTTTTTTTCCTTTTGACTTAAAAATAACTGATGAAAAATTTTACGCCCACGCCTTCCCTACGCCTAAAAAATAATTTTCCCACACAAACCAAATTTATTTTTTTTATTTTGACTTTTTTGTTATTAATTATTATATTAATTGGATTGGTTAGCTTTTTCACGATAAAAAATTTGATTTCGGTGGGATAAGGCTTTCAGCCGCAGGGGTCCTACGGTAAAAAATTTTTAAAAAATATTTTTTTATAGATTTGACAAGCAACGGTTTTAGTTGCTATGTTGCTTTAAATGATATATATTCATAAAAAAATATTTTTTGTATCTGTGACATCTTTATCGTGTTCAAAAAAACTGTAAAAAATGCATTGTTAATTTTTTTCGATACATGATAAAGATGTCACAGATATGAATAATGTTTTTTTTGAATACATATCATTAAAAACAACATAACAACTAAAACCGTTGCTTGTCAAAACTAAAAAAAAATATTTTTTAAAAAAATTGCTACCGTAGGATGGCTCAAAAATTTTTTTTTTCGAAAAAGATAAAGATGTCACAGATATAAATAATATTTTTTTTATTGAATATATATCATTATAAGCAACATACATACCGTTGCTTGTCAAAACTAAAAAAAAAAATATTTTTTAAAAATTTTTTACCGTAGGACCCCAACGGCTCTAAATTTTTTTTTGCGAAAAATTTTTTAGAGCTGAAAGCCTTATCCCACCAAAATCAATTTTTTTGTCGTGAAAAAGCAGTATAATAATCAATAACAAAAAAATTTAAAAAAAAAAAAAAAAAAATTTTGGTTTGTATGGAAAAATGATTTTTAAGGCCTCGCTCTTTAAGGTCCCGTCGCGTAGGGAAGGCGTGGTCCTAGGGGCGTAAAATTTTTCCAGAGTTATTTTTAAGTCAAATGGAAAAAAATTAGCGGGTACCGTCTCAACATTTCCAACATTTCCAAAATAAGGGACACTCTAGTATACATAATCGCTAGAGAAAAGGTGTCCCCCAACGAGTCGGCAAACCCACCTCCCCAAAAAAGGAGGCCTTGCCATTTCATTTTTAACGTATTGGAGGGTATAAAAGATTCGGCACAGTTGAATTTAACACTCTTGTTTTTTTTTTTTTTTTGTTTTATAGTAGTATACTGGGGAAATAGATTTTTTTTGTATCTGAAGTACTGGCACAACGTTAATTTTCGGTTTTTACAGTGCTTTATTGATGCTGTCAGAAACTACGGGACATCCGTATATCAGAGTTATCATTTCAGTTACCAGGTCAGTACAGAAATACCAAAAATATTACGTCCTGACAATATATGCACCAACGTTACCGTTACTGGGCCAGGTTGTGCCGCTTGTGACAGACACAAAAGTAACAGGTAATTTTGTATAAAAGGTGTCATGTTTGTGATTGGTAATTTGGGTCACGTGAGCTATCAAGGTCCGGTCAAGTTCTGCAAGAAAGAGTATAAGGTTTTAAGGGCAACTAAAATGACATAATTTTATTTTAGCAAAAAAAAATTTATTAAGCTTATTTAGTTTTTTATTTATTTTTGTAAGCAATTTGTGTATAAATATCGAAAAAGGTTTACAATTTTTATATTAGAAAATTTAAAAAAAAAAAAAAGTTTAATGACATAATTTATTTTTTAAACAAAACTTTAACATTTGCGGCATTTAATAAACTTAAATTAAAAATGGGCACTCATTATTCAATCAATCTAAAGTACCTTTATTTCATAACGACGTATACAAACTAAATTCAATTAAAAATTAAAGAAAAACTTTTCACACACATTTATATACATTTTGGATAATTAATTGGGGAAGGCTGGGAGAGGAAGGAGTAAAATTTAAGACACTTAACAATTTCAATTGTGACTGTTTTTTTTTTTAATTAATTAAATAATACAATTTGATAATAATAAAATAAAGAAGTAATATTAGAAATGATGTATATAAGTTTTATAAAAATATCTATCAAAAAAAAAAGACTACGACTTGAAATTAAAGTTTTTCTATTTTTTCTTTTAAATTTAATGTAAATTTCTTTTTTGTAAAGTATATAGGAAAAAAATCGTAATATGTATCATATAATTGTTTTTTTTTTTTTTTTTAGTTTTAAAATATTCACACTAAAAAAAATGGATTTTTATTTTGCTGTTACTACTAATATAATATTCAGGAATTGTTAAAGTGTGTTTTGATAAATTAGTTTAAAACTTAAGGCATTGGTATATTAGAGGGCAAAAATTCAAGAAAATTAGCTGGAAATTGCCCTTGACGACCATTCACTTCACCATATAACCAGTCTTCATTGATTCTATATAATATGGTTACCAAATCATTTTCCTGCAAGAAAATATTATAATTTAAAAATTGTATATAAACAAATAAAAACAAGATACCATAATACTTACTTTTAATTCCAAATCACCTTCAACTTCCGCTGGGAAATTATATATAGATTTGACTTTCAAATTGTTACTGTTTGTTGTTTGATATGTATTATAAGTTGGTGTTGTGGAGGCGGATGATGATGATTCCGTTGCTGTTGCAGATGCTTCTGCTGTGTTGTTAGAAAGTGGCACTTTAATATCAATGTAGTTAATGGGAAATATACCCTCACAGCCAGAACGTGTACGTCCTTTAAACCAATCACTACTAACTTGCTCAATTAAATAGATTTTTTCATTTTCCTAAAATTTAAATGTTAAAAGAAATATTTATTTAATTAAAAAGTAACTTTTTTGAATAACGAAAAATTCTAAGTGCTGGAAATTAAGTAAAAGCTAATGAATGATTAAAACCAATCATTAATTAATAGGGTCAGCAAATATTCCTTTTTTTGGAAGTCGTCGGGGTCGATATTAACACAAAACAATTCGGCCTTGGCGAATCTACTGATACCCTCTACAATGTAAACAAGTAAAAAGTAAAATTCGGCCTTGCCGAATGTAGTGATACCCTCCACAATTTCAAAAAGATTATTGCAAAAAACTTTTTATACAAGGAAATTACTTTTGAAAAAAAAAAATCCGTGAAAAAACAATTTTGGTAAAAAAAAAAATCCGCGATTTTTTTCTTTTTTTTTTGTGAAAAAATATGTTTGTACTTGTTTAAATACCATTTGGTGTTCAATTATGATCACATATGTCAACTAGCAGCCAATTTAAAGCAGTTGGTTTTGTTAGGTTATGTTGAATGTACTAAAATGTTTGAGGTGTACTTACATTTTCGTTGATAATTTTTGAACCGCTCAAATGCAATACCAAACTTCTCGGGAGAACTTCCAATAAATATGTTAATTTTCAGTCTTATCCGTGTAGTATTTTGGTCGTGATCATAATTTCCACAGACAGACGGACATCGCAAGAATATCTTAAAATCGATCAGGGATCATGAATATACATACTTTATGGGGTCCCAGACCGATATTTCGATGAGTTACAAACGGAACGGCAAACTTATATATACCCTCTATCACTAACAAGGGAAGTCTCCCTAGTGTCACCCGCGGATCTTTATGGAATTGGTTTTATTTTGTAGATCAGAAAAAATAAAGGGACACGTATTTTTATTTAGCGGCCCAAATTCATATTTAGGGGGTAAAAAGGAGGGGAAAGACAAGGCCATTTTTCAGTTTTTTTCGTTTATCTCCTATATTATGCAAAGAAACCTAGTCATGTTACATACCAAATGAAAGGTCTATGGCAAACCTATCCTATGCTAAGAACGTGACCAAATATGCACAACTTTTCGCCATATTGAGTAAAATACCCAAATTTTAAGACATTTTTGTTAATAAGTCGAAAAATATTAACTTCTTTGCCCCGTTGTTAGGACCAATATTAATTTTGTTTTAATAGGCGTAAATCGTAAAAAACTGAAAAAGGTCAATTTCCCCCCATACAAATCGACCCCCCTAAAAATGAGTTTGGGCCGCTAAAAAAATACGTGTCGAATTAATTTTCGTTCTTAACAACATGTCCAAATTTCATGAAGATCGGAGGGTGACACCAGGGAGACTTTCCTTGTAAGTGGAGGGTATAAAAATATTATTGCAAAAAACTTTATTTTAAAAAAAAAAATCCTTTTGAGAATAAAAAAATTTCGGGAAAAAAATTTTTAGTAAAAAAAAACGATTTTTTTATTTTTACTTAAAAAAATATGTTCGTAGTTGTTTAAATAGCATTCGGTGTTCAATTCTGTTTAAATATGTCAACCAGCAGCCGAATTAATGCATTTCGTAATTTTTAGGTTATGTTGAATGTATCAAAATTTTGTTCCTTACATTTTCATTCATTACTTTTGAACAGCTGAACCGATGTCGCTCAAATGCAATACCAACAACGGGGAAACGAGTAAATATGTTAAGTTTCAATCATATCCGTGTAAAAATTTGGACCTGATCGTCATTTTCACAGACAGACAGACGGACATCGCTAAAATGTCTTAGAATCGATCACTCCATTTTATTTTTATAACGATCGGACATCAAATGACAAAGCTATGAACAAATAACGATTTCGGTGGTACCAAATCGCGACCAAAAAATCTAATATTTTGGCTATGGAACTTTTTCTAGGTTAGCTAGTGCCCAGTCTAGTGGGCACTAGTTACAAAAAGTTGACAATTGTTAATAGAAATCTCCATGCAAAATTTTTTTTGAAATCGGTCCACATCTTCCAGGTGAATTTTTTTCACATATTTGGATTTGGATTATGGGATTCTAGACCAATATTCGATAAGTTACACACGGAAAAACCCTCCATACTGTAGTTGGAGGGCATAAAAAGACGGGTTTTACTTGAGTAGACTGGAACCCGGGTAATGGGGTATCAAATTCTATTCACATAAATCATTCAGCTTATAACATTCCATTCAAATCATTCTATTCAATCAATTTATTCAAATTCAATAATTTCATTCAATATATTCATTCTATTTAAAACTAATAAATCAATAAACATTTTCTCTTAAATGTTATGTCTTTGAACAACTTACCCTAAAACATAGATCTCCTTCTTCCGTACTATCAAAGTCATATAATGCCACGCCATATGGTTGCTCCACAGCCGTATCATCATAGTTCTCATTGCCATAATTTAGTTGTAAAGCATCAACTTTACCAGATATAACATCCAAAATTGAAGGTTTTTGTGTAAAGCCCGCTGTTGATGGTGGTGGAGGAGGTGGGGCACATTGGGGCATGGGCGGAGATGGTGGTGTTATTAAATTATCTGCATATAACGAAGCGTTTGTGCCAAATGTGGGTTTAGCTAATAGTGGAGGTCTGGGTGCTTTAGGTTTTTGAGAGATTTTCGGTTTTATAATTGTGGGCATATTAAGCGTTGGTGCTGGTGGTAATAAACTTTTACCATTACATAATGGATTATCACCATTGGTTTGTATACGTGTATTTATTGTGCTGAGATTTCTTACGGGTGCAGTACCAATAACACTGCCATAACGAGGTTGTGTAGTTGTTGATGTTATTTCGGGGGCTCCAAAGGCATCTATGGTCTCCCAAGGATCTAAAGGACTGGTAGTAGCGGGCCTAGAACGTCCAGCCGTTGCAGAAAAATCATCTTCAAAACCACTTTCTGGTTGTGAAACACTACCATTATTGGGTGAACTAAAATTTGAATCTGAACTAAAACTATCCACACTTAAGCAGTCGCTATTTGATTTTTGTGTAAATGTTGGTGAACTTGGCGGAGAATCAAAACTTATCAATTGTGCATCATGCGTAGAAGTTTGATGTGTTGTTTGCTGCGTAGATAATGAACTAAAACTGGGTGCTGTATTCCAGGCACTATTCCAATCGGTTGTAGTACTCGATGTTGTGGAAAAGCCATTTGTATGAGTAGTGGCTCCTATCGATGTTGAAGATTTTGTTGTTGTAGTACCATAAGTGGCTGAACCATAAATACGCGATGCTGCATTTGGTGTGGGTGCCCTTGAAGATTTTTTCTTAAGATGGAATATATTACTTAAAATATTGGATGATTGTTGTATTGGTGGTGTTGGAGCAGCACCTTTTCGAACTTGAACTTTAGGTGGTGGCGGTCTGGGTGGTGGTTGTTTTTTCAAATTACCATTACTAGTTGTAGTTGCTACCCCAGCTATTCCGCCTCCGCCATTACTACTATTACCAGTTAATACATCAAACGGTGAATCATCCCAATTTGTAGCAGGTGCATAACGTGCTTGAGGAAATTTTCGCGTGATAGAACCCGTATTATTAGATACCCCATTATGAGTTACATTTGCTACCGGTTGTTTTGGTGGTGGTGGCAATTTAATGGTTAACTTTGGTACTGTGACATTTTGTTGATTGTTGCGCTGTAATTGTTGCTGTTGTTGTAATTGTAAACGCAATTGTTCTAGACTAGCATTGGCATTAGCCGCGGCATTTTGTGCTCTTGATCCTGGTGGTGCTGGAGCTGGACGTGTTGGTAAGGTCATACTTTATAAGACAAGACAGTATGAAGCCTTTTTAATACTATAAATAGATTATAAAATAAATATAAAATTAATAGAATTTTTAATGCGGAAGGGTTTTTTTTTTGTTTCAATAGTGGTAATCAATCGTGATAGTAAAGTTTTGAGAAAATTTTCTACTGGGGTCTTTAATTAGTTTTCTCACACAAACATGTTCTATAACCTTAAATTATAATACATTTCCACAAAAAAATAACAAGTAAAAAAGTTAAATTCGTTCTTGCCAAATGTATAAATACCCTCCACAGTGTAAAAAACTACTTTCAAAAATATTATTTAAAAAAAAATTGTTGAAAAAAATAAATTTGTTAAAAAAAAATTGGTAATAGAAATTAACTTCAATAAAAACAAGCAAAAAAGTTAAATTCGGCCTTGCCGAATGTAGTGATACCCTCCACAATTTCTAAAAGATTATTGCAAAAAAATTTATTTAAAAGGAAATTACATTTGAAAAAAAAAAAATTTCATTGAAAAAAAAATTCCGCCAAAAAAAAACATTTCCGCGAAAAAAAATACGCGATTTTTTTCTTTTTTTGTCAAAAAATATTGTCGTACTTGTTTAAATACCATTTGGTGTTCAATTTTGTTCATATATGTCAACTAGCAGCCGAATTAAAGCATATTGTATTTTTAGGTTATGTTGAATGTACTAACATTTTTGAGGTGTCCTTACATTTTCGTTCATAACTTTTGAACTGCTGAACCGATATCGCTCAAATGCAATACCAATAAATATGTTAAGTTTCAGTCATCTCCGTGAAATATTTTGGCCGTGATCACAATTTAAACAGACAGACAGACGGACATCGCTAGAAGGTCTTAAAATCTATCTGGGATCATGATTATATATACTTTATGGGGTTTCGTTAAGTTACAAACGGAATGACAAACTTATAAATACCCTCTATCACTAAGTGGAGGGTATAAAAAAAAAATCCGCGAAAAAAAATTTTGGTAAACAAAATAGTTCCGCAAAAAAAATGTTGGAGTAAAAAGCAATTATTTTTGGATTGTTTAGATACTTTCGGCATCCAATTATGTTTATATATGTTAACCAGCTGCCATATTAAAGCATTTTTTAAGTTATGTGGAGTGTACTAACATTTTCAAGGTGAACCGATATCGCGCAAATGCAACACAAAACTTTCCGAAGCAACAACAAGTAAGTATGTTGAGTTAGAGCCATATCAGTGTCGTGCACACACATACTTTAACGTTTATGCTTGTGTAGCAAGCAAGAAGTCAACAAAGCAACAGAATTTTATGGTGTGCATGTGTCGACGTCGCAAGAACAACATATTTTAGCCAATGCCCGCGGGCATAGAATGCTCACCACTGATTTAAATAGACAAACGGACATCGGTAGAATATCATCGAATCGATGGTAAGGTTAGGTTGTAAGTGGCTGCTGATGATTTACGTCACACATAGACTCTGGTGTCCGTTGTGATACTACGAGACGGTAATTGGGTTGCAATACTAGACCCTTCCCTTAAAGCATTTTGAGCTCCTTATAGAACTCCTAAGATATTGCATTTTGACAGCTCTCTAAATCCCAGTGAAGCAAGTACAGAAAGTGCCAGGCAATGGCAGAAAAAGTGTTCATAGTTTACACCTCCTCATCAAAAAAAGTTGTTTAACCGCACATTTAACCACTCACAATCAGCGTGCTTTCTTGAAAGCGATATCAGCTTACTTGTGCGCTTATGGTTAAGATAAGGCCAAAACTGTCGTGTAGTCTCACACGCTCATCCATGTACTATCTCAGATTAGTCTCCGTCGTGGAATAATATTTTGCTTGCAAGTTTCTTGAGGCAAACCAACACATTCTAATTCCATTGGAACCTGTAAGTTAGTTCCCAGTCTTGCAAGCTCATGGGCTTTACAACTTTCTGGAATGTCTCTGTGCCCTGGGACCCATATAAATCATATATCAAACTGCTTGGCCATCTCATTCATGGACGGGCGGCAGTTAAGAGCAGGTCTTGTATTCAGAATCATTGATTCAAGGGACTTTACCACGGTATGACTGTCGTAATAGATGTTGACTGCGGTTGTAGACAAGACACTGCAAATCAACCAGTCAGCTAATTCCTTTGTGTTCAGTATCTCTAGTCTGTTAAACACTGCAATGATCTGGCAATATTTGAGCCAGGCTCAACCAAAGCTCTTTTGAATAAACTTCGATGCCCACTTGTTCGTAATAGCTTCGATTCATCTGTTTATAAATTTATTGATGTCTCAGAATCTGAGACTTTTTCTATAGGAAAAATTTGCCAGAATCTGGGACTTTTTCTATAGGAATAATTTCCCAGAATCTGGGACTATTTCTATAGGAAAAATGTCTCAGAATATGAGACTTTTTCTGTAAGAAAAATGTCTCAGAATCTGTGACTTTCTATAGGAAAAACGTCTCAAAATCTGAGACTTTTTCTTTAAGAAAGGGTCTTAGAAACTGACAAGGGAAGTATTCCAACCCTAATGAACAGTTTTGCCTGAAACTCTAAATATATAAAAGAGACATTTTTAAGATTCTGGAGTCTCGGGCTTATCCTGGATTTATGGGTTCAAAAAATGGGCAAAAAACTGGCAAAAAATTGTTGGATTTTTGAGCCATTTCTTCTAAAGAAACTATAAGATATTTTCATATGAGAACAACTGTTTTAAATACCTACATAGCTCGGCCGAAACAACTTTAACGAACACTGTAAATGTCTCTCTTGATTATAAATCTGGTTGCCCCACTACTATATTTCGATGAAAATCAAAATCTTCGCCAAAGCCGTTTTTAAATAAATCGCGGTCAAACGTCAAAAAATTTACATTTTAAGATTATCTCGAAAACGATGAGAGATATGAACAAATTACTAAAGACCTCGAGAAAAATTCAATAAAACTGCAAACTCACATTTTGCAATTGCAATGTTTTTGTTGCCAAAAATTGCACTTTTAAATTCAGAGCAAAAAACTTCGCGTTTTCTGTAAGTAAATAAGGAATTGTTAATACCACGATTAAAACTTCGTTATTTACATACTTTTTTAAATTTAATCGGGGTTTTTGCAAAAAAAATATTTTTGCAATATGTTTTTTATAAATGTTTAACTGCAACTTTGTGTTTTAATAACAGAAAAATAATTTTCTTGAAAATTATTCTATGAGAATATCATAGTTTTAATTAGCAAAGGAAATAATCACCTCGAGCTAGAATTAACCTACTTAAAATATTTATTTGGAAAATTTCAAAATACATTTGGAAAATTTTGGAATACAATTGGAAATGGTGTAATAAATTGAATACTAAACTATTTTTTGAATATTTAAAAATAAAATAAAAAAAATTATCAAATATATTTTTTGATAAACAAAAGTGAAATCAAACTAATTACTACTTTCTATGAGTTGATTACTAGGTAATTTTTTTTTGTTAATTTTTAAATGAGTCATAATATGTATTAGTATTGTCTCGTGCTGTTGTACTTCATGGTTTTTTTGCTAAATATTTCTTGTGGTCGTCGTTATTGTTAAAACGTTTTTATTGTGATTGTTTGTTAAAAAAATTTTAATAGCTTTTGATACTACTTGAACGATTACAAGTTGTTTGAAACTTATTTTTTATTATAAAGTGAAAAAAATAATAATAATATATTAATAATAACAATAACAATACAGATTATATTAAAGTATACTAATGGAATTCACGTCAGAAATTTTAGTCTTGCAAAATTGCAACTTAATTTGCATTTTTTATTTTGTAAAGAGTAGCATAATATTACTATCCCAGCAAAAAAAGAGCTTACCATTCACTACAAAATTCACCACAACTTATGAACCAGATGTACTTCTTCTTCAGCTGAAACACTGATGAATTTTATATGGGCGTGACACACAATATCACTAGTGTTTAGTATGTACATATATATTAACATCTTTATCACAACTTCTGAAGTAGTGATCGGAATGTTAATATAACTTGACCTTTTGGAAGTGCTTTTTTCATCACTTCTTTAGAAGTATATATTTCTTGGCATTTTGGAT
This sequence comes from Pegoplata infirma, assembly GCA_963921195.1. Taxonomy (NCBI): domain Eukaryota; kingdom Metazoa; phylum Arthropoda; class Insecta; order Diptera; family Anthomyiidae; genus Pegoplata; species Pegoplata infirma. The sequence continues at coordinate 38,676,433 of OY992536.1, forward strand.
GTGATTATGTAATTTTTATATGGTGATTTAGAAGTGATTTTTTCATCACTTCTTGATAAGTACATATTTCATGACTTTTTGGGATTGATTTTAAGATTTTTTTTTTTTTTTAGTATTTACACTAATAATAATCAAAACCAAAACGATATTTTTAACAATGTTTAATATTTATTATGTAATATTTAGACTTGAAATGGTTAAGATTAAATCGATGTTTTTAATAATTTAGTTTAATTATTAATTAAATGTGGATGTATATATTTTTCTAATAGTTTTTCATGCGCTTAATCCGAATCTGGCCTTAGAAGTGATTTATCTTATTTTGAGATATTTAGATTTTCGATTGACAGTACTGCATAAACTCAGATATTCGCAATGTTCGGGACCTTATAAAACCGAGAATTATTTTATGATGTATAATTAGTTCAGCACATCTAAAAATACTTCACTTATTCTTCAAATTACTTTTGCAATCCTTAAGATTCTTTTTTCATTACGGAGATATCGACCGATAAAATTATTGCAATTTCGGCCCTAAAAAATAAAAGAAAACAAATTTGAAAACCAACCAATTTGTCTTGTTGATATATAATAGTACCGAATTCGAAACTCTATTAGAGGTGCATCTAAGCCCGGCATCAATTTGGGTATCAATTTTAGGGTAAATTTTCAGGGTGCCATACAAAAAATCTTTATTTGGGCTAACATTATAGAGCTTCGCCATATCGGATAAAGATTTATTTTAAATAAAATTAATAAAATTATTAAAAGTACATAGAGTTCTTAGTTTTATATTCAATTAAAATTTTTATTAGTCGGTTAACCGAATAATTCAAATTTATCCGATTATTAACCGATTAAATCTCAACCCCGCACTCAGAAAATTATGTAAGTTACACTCAAAAAATTATGTTAGTAAAATCAACTGAAAATGTCAGTTCAAATAACTACTTTGTAGGTTGTTTTGCGGTCAACTACTTTTTCAGTTAAATCAACTAACAATGTTAGTTATTTTAACTGACAAAAAACAACTGACTTATGTAGTAAAAATTACTTACATTTGTAGTCAAAACAACTAAAATGTAGTAAAAATAAAATAATCAATACATATTTTTTTTTCAAAACATTTTTCAAAAAAAAAAAAATTCAAGACCAAATTTTTTCCAAGTTTTTTTTAAAAAAAAAAACGAAAATTTTTATTTTTTGGAAAAAAACTTTGAAAATTTTTCAGAGATAAAAAAATAAGATTAACTACTTTAAATAACTGTTACTACATCACAGTACTTTTTTGTTATTTGTTCAAAAAAACGACTTAAAATAACTAACAGAAATAGTTGTTTGATATTTTTCATACAAAAGCAACTGACTTTGTAGTTGAAAACAACTAACTACTGTAAAATATACAAATAACTAACATGTAGTAACTTACATAATTTTCTGAGTGTACTACATGTTAAATATTTGTATATTTTACAGTAGTTAGTTGTTTTCAAATTTACATAACAAATTCTCTTTTGCGGCATATCAAGTTAATTCATTTATAAAATTTAACTTTTTATTAAATCAGATAAAATTATAAAAAAAAAAAATATTCAACAAAACAAATCCAATACTTAAGTGCCACAAATTTGTACTTTTCAATTGCATTTGTAAACACATATGAAAATGGTACTTCTAAATCATTGAGGAAAGAACTGGTGAAAGTTGTTATTATTGGCATTTTTTTAGCAGTTTTGGAAGTGCTTATAAAAGTACTTCTTATGGAATATGAAGATCGGCACATATAGCTACTATGTATGTAGTGAATCACTTATTCTTTTTGCACCACTTCGATTTTTTTTTGCTGGGATATTAATAAAGTGCGAATATTTTCTTGCAACTACGCATCATTTAAAATATAATAGAAAAGTGTAAAAATTGATTCAACATGTTTTTTAAAAATTTTTGGAATTTTGCACTCTTGCAAGGGTTAAAAAATTCTAAAGTGAATACCCTGACTGTTTTGTAAAAAAAAAAATAATTTTTGCAAGATTATCGGTATATGTATTTTTAACACTATTTTATCACAAGTTAATTTAAAAACATAATTTGTAAGAATGGCTGCATTTTGGTACATTCAACATAACCTTAAATTACAAAATTCTTAAATTGGCTGCTGGATAACATTTGCGAACGGAATTTCCTAAGCAGAAATTGACGACGATTAAAAAAAAAAGTTTTGAAAGCACTTTAACCAAAAAAGAAATACTCTCAAAGCTTTGTTTTCGAACACTTTTCAAGCGTCATCAAAAGGGTTTTGAGAGTACTTTATTTACAAAATGTATGATTGTTACAAAACATGAGAGTTTTTAAAGCAGTTTGAAAGTCCTGTCTAAAAACGCTTTAACAATTTGTTCATATCATTTTAAAGCTTTTTAAAAAACTTTAATCCCAAAAAACTATTTTTTTTGCGTTTTTAAGTAAAAAAGTTCATTAAAAATTATTTTAGAAAAAAGTTTTTGTATACTAAATATGTCCTCATTCAGCGGCACCTGGTGGTGACCTTATTGGACATTCCAGTACTTATTATTGAAAATAAACCACTGTGCACCGTTGCGTATGATTGTTATTTAAAGGTAATTACAAAATTAAGTATACGTCTCTTATACAGTTTTTCGGTAATTATAATTATAATAATAGTTCACCAACTTCAAATGCGTGTAAAAAAAAAATCTCGCACTAAAATAATAAAAAAACCCTTGAGTGTTTTGTTATGGAAAATGTCAACTTTCATTTGCTGTTGGTTTCATCCCATTCCGGTTTTGGTTGTTGCACTGTGTTTGTTACTCAATAATATTAAAATTTTACTCAAATTTTTTCGGAGTATTTGTGGGAGATTTAGTCCAAATTCAGACAGGGCAATTTTAATTGCCGCAATTCTGATTTTATAGTGTATCGGAGAGAGAGGGAAGAATCTTATCTCTCTCTCTGATACACTAAAAAATCAGAATTGCCGCAATTAAAATTGCCCAATGTAAATTCGGTCTTACTCGACGAAACCAACCAGTCGCATCAAAATTATAAATCCACTGTAGCACAGTGTAATTAAGTAAATACATGACCTTGACGCATTGTATAGCTTTAAAATTTTTTGTATTATTACTATACAAAATAATACAATATTATTTATTTTCAATATATATTTATTATTTGCCAAAACCAAAAAAATGCAAAAGAAAAAATAAATTGCAAACAAAAATTATATAAATAAATAGAAATAAAAATGTATTTAAACAATAATGTTTAAACAAACCGTTGGGTATTGAGGTTTTTTCTTCAATAACATTTTAAAATATTGTTCATTCATTAAAAAAAAATTGCAAGTTGTTTTTATTTATGTTTACGTCATTCTTTTTTTTTCAAATAATGAAAGAAATCAAAAAGAATGTAAACCGTATAAATTTAAAAAATCACCAAGAAATACAAACACATAATTTGCAATTTTATTTTATAAAGTTCAATAAACTTTAAATCAGACTCTAATGATATAAATTATTTAATTTTTATTGAGAAGCATTTGGTTTTATGTATGAGAATAGATGTCTTTTATACCCTCGAAAATGGAAAAAAATTAAAAAAAAAATAATTCAGGGGGGTTTTTTTTTGGGGTGGGGGCATCGGTTGGCATTGGGGGTACAATTGAAATTCAGAGGATCCAAATTAAAATTCGGAATAGCTAATTGAAATTCAGAAATTTTAATTGATGTTCAGAAACCCCAAATTAAGAGTTTAAAAAAGCAAAATTAAAAAACAAGTGAAATGTTTTATTCGACTGTGTCGAATTTTTTATACCCTCAAAAATGGAAAAAAAATAAAAATTTTCAGGGCGCTTTTTTTGGGAGGGGGAGGTTACATTTGAACTAAATTGTTTAACAAATAAACTGAAAAAATTAAATTTTTAATAGGAAGTTTTAGTTTTTCCGAACTTAACCAGCTTATGATTGATTATAAGACATATTCGTGCCAAACTTCAGGAGTCTAGCTCTTTTAGTTTGGACTGCATCGTGCTTTCCACAGACATACGGACGGACATCGCTAGAGTGTCTTAGAATCTAGTATGGATATTTTTAGTTTTTGCTGGGAATCTGCTTAACCGAATCTTAAAAACCATCGTATCGATTTTAATAATGAAATTTATTCACTTAAATTAATTTATTGTCTGTCCACATACAAGTATTTTACACTATAAAACTATTTTCAAAACAAATATGTAATAAATTACAAAAACAAATGGTATAGAATTTTCACATGATGGGAAACTTTTACAAAACACTTTTTAATTAATTTAAGTCTACCCCCTGTTCTACACCTCTTATACCCCAATATCAGAATACACAGACACATTCACGCCAGGGATGGGAAAATTAAATGCAATTGTAGTTTTTGCTTCTAATTAATGTTTTATGTAGCATGGAATGCCTCAATTAATACCTAAAACAAGTAAAAAAGTTAAATTCGGCCTTGCCGAATGTAGTGATACCCTCCACAATTTCAAAAAGATTATTGCAACAAACTTTATTTAAAAGAAAATTACTTTGAAATTTTTTTTTTTTTTAAATTTCTGCGAAAAAAAAAGATTGTAAAAAAAAAATCCGCACTCAAAAAAAAAAAAACTGTAATGTTAGCAAAAAAAGCTTGTAATCTACAAGAAAATTTGCTGATTTTGAACCCACAATTTTTTTTGGTAAAGTTAGCAAGAATGTTTTGCCAAAAATTAGTTAACTGAATTTTTTTTATTTCATACAGATTTGAGGACCCCATTGGTTTCGGACCCGATAGGTCCAGACCTAATGGGTCTAGTCCTAGTTGGGTTCCTTAAAAATCGCCAAAGTTTTTGATCCAAAATTTTTGTCCGTTTCGCTCTATCTTGTTTTTGAGATACGTGATTTTAGGGAACCACTGGGGTTTTGAGAATTAAAAACTCGATAACTTCAAAAATATTACTCGGAGAGCTTTTAGTTATTTTGTGGTCTTGTTCTACGTGTTGAGAGCTACAAAAATGCTTTTGGACTTTTTATCGTGTCGGCAATATTTTTCGAGATATGAGCATTTTAAAATTTTCGGGAATGCTAACTTTTTTGGATCCAAAGTTAGGACCCATTAGGGTCCACACATGTGAAGATGACCGGCGATACTATGGAGGGCTCGAGAACTAACAATGGCCTCCGTTTTGCTCTATCTGGCTTAGTTTCCTAGATAGCGCCATTTTAAGTTTTCTAAAAAAAAAAATACAATTTATTTTTGCTAATATTAGCAAAAAAGCTTGTAAAAATTTGGTCAACTCAATTTTAAATTTAGCAAAAAAAAATTAGTTCAAATTTTGTTAAAAATTGCTAATGCGCTAAATGAAGTTTACAAGATAATTTTGCTAACAAGCTGATCTCAACTAAAAATTTGCTAAAGGTTAGCTTACTAGCATTAGCAAAAAAAATTAGTAAATCTACTAATATATTATTTTGAGTGGCGCGATTTTTTTTTTTTTTGTCAAAAAATATGTTCGTACTTGTTTAAATACCATTTGGTGTTCAATTATGTTCACATATGTCAACCAGCAGCCGAATTAAAACAGTTTGTATTTTTAGGTTATGTTGATTGTATTGAAATTTTTAGGACATTTCGTTCCGTAATCACTAGGGCAAGTACTTTCATGAAAATGCATATTTTTATTCCGCACTCTAAACATAACATAAATTAAATATCTATCCGAATCAATAAACTTGCAATAAAATGGCATCGATTTGTAGTTGCATATTTTTGCATATTTTGGTATAAATGCATATTTTTGCATATTTTCATATAAATTGCACTTTTTTAATTTTCATTAACATTTTTTCAAAAAATCATTTCAAAAATTTAATCTAACAAACATAATCTAAACCGATCCACCATTTTAAAAAATTTGTTTCTAAAAATTTGTTTCTAAAAAAATTTAGATTCATTAAATAAAGCTTTAAATTTAAAAAAATTTGTTTCTAAAAAAAATTAGATTTTAATAAATAAAGCTTTTAATATAAAAATGGACTCAGAAAAGGCTATACAAAAACATTTATTCTCCAGGTCAGATTGGTTGAATTTTAGAGAAATTGGCACAGTAGTTAAGAAGTTATGAACAAATCCGTGAAACTAAGATTGGTTTTATCCCGAATCCATGTGTTGAACAAAACGCTTAACACGTTTTAGTAGAGATTTTTGGCCACAAAAATATTTTACTAAGAATTTTTGTGACTCAAATATTTTTTAAACTCAAAAAAAATTTTACACCCAAAAAATTTATATATATTTTTTTTTTAAATTGCTAAAGAAGTATTTGACTTCAAATTTAATATTTTTAGTAAACATTTTTAAACCTTTTTTTACGTCCAAGACGACTTTAAAGTTTTTACTTGTTTATTTATAAAATTTGTTCCAGAAATATTTTTTGACTTCTAAAGAAAATTTGTTCATTTAAAATTTTTTATCACAAAATGTGTCATTAAAAAAATATTGTGCAATTAAAAGCTGAGTCCACTCAAAAAACATTTATTTAATATTGTAGAGGGAATTAAAGTATTTTAAAAAATCTAATTTATGTTAACAAAGCCCTTTTTTAGTAAAAGCAATTCATTTTTAATACATATTTTTAAATTTAAAGTGCATATTTTTCGAATTTTAAGTGCATATTTTTGATTTTTAGATGCATATTATAGGCACATATTTTCAATTTTTAGATGCATGAAAGTACTTGCCCTAGTAATCACAATTTCCACAGACAGACAGACGGACATCGCTAGAATGTCTTAAAATCGATCGGGGATCTTGAATATATATACTTTATGGGGTCCTAGACCGATATTTCGATGAGTTACAAACGGAATGACAAACTTATATATACCCTCTATCACTAAGTGGAGAGTATAATAAAACGAACAAAAAACTTTTAATTGAACATTTTGCTGCCTCCAATGCAAATAATCATTTTTTCCAAAACTTCCTCTCCATTTTAACAACCAAATATTAATTCTTATTTATTATATTACACTGTTCTTAGATTTCATACATTTTTTAACAAGCTAAGCACAACTTTGAGAGTCGAAAAAGTAAACTTTAAAATATTTTTTCGGAACCAAAACGAAATTTATATATCCCATCTCTGATCAATGTCGTGTTTTTGCAGTATAATTAAATTCACCTTTATTTGTTGGTTGGTTTGATATGAATTGCACGTGTAATAAAAATTGGATAAAAGAATAAATTCGAAAGAAAAGAAAATTTATAAATGTAAATATGAGGCATTTTACAATGATTGTTGATCAAAAAAAACATCGATTACAACTAAATTATTTACAGATGTAATTCGCAAGAGATCAATTAAATTTCAAGGATTCAATGCTATTTAAATATTCTATTTGTAGTTTGTAAATTCGAATTTGAATTCAAAAATTATACTTGTAATTCGAAAACTTAAAAACAAAAGTAAAATAAAGTAAATCACTATTAAAATTAATAAATTCCTTTTGCAATCTGTAATTCAAAAAAGATTAAATTAAAATTCGAAAAATATTCAATTTAAAATTGCAATAGATCAAATTTATAATCAAATGAAATTCAAAAATCAATAATTAAAATTCTGAGATCCTAGACAGGGAACGAAGCCGATATAAAATAGTCGGCGGCGGCGGCTAAGCAAAAAAACAGTCGGCGGCGGCTAAAAGTCGGCTAATAGCCGACAGTTTCTAAACATTTTTTTTTTTTTTTTAATTTATTTTAAAAAAATATAAATTTAAAATCATTAAAAAGAACACGATTTTGTCTAATCCCACTGTCTTCCGAATAGTTAGCTTAATCGCAAAACGCCCTAATATTCCATTTACATATACCTCGAAATCCAGAAAAAATGGGATTTCAATGAAAATCCAAGTAAATCCAATTACTTTTTTGGATTTCAAATGTCAAATCCCATACAAAAAAAACTTGGATTTTGGGAAAATCGTAAAATCGTAATTTAAAATCCAAAAAAATTTCTACTACTTAATTGTACAACTATGGGTTTTCCCAAAATAATCATCCCTAATGCTTTTTTTACATCGCTGCACAGGATTTTTTATCAGCTGTTGTTGTTTTTTATAAAGTAAAAAAACAATTAAAATTTATTTTTTTAAAACTATTAAAAGATTAATAAAAACAATGTTTAACAATGTTTCATTTAAAATTTACCATTGCAAATGGTAAACGCACAATTTAGTTGACCAATTTGGTCTTCCTAACAAAGAAAAACACTCAATGGTGGCGGCCCCAAACTTGACAAAAATGTTAATTTTCTTGCATTTAAAGAAGCAGCTCTACATAAAAACACATTTTTTGATATTGTGGTCCCAACATATACTAGTGGGATTGAAAATATTGGCTCCGGCAAAGAAAAATCATTGTTTTTAGAAATATTTATAAAATTGGGTAATTTTCCAACTAACAACCCTGTACAAAAATCAAAAGAAAATACAGAGTTATATGCATTTACATATACCCCGAAATCCACATAAATTTGGATTTCAAATTCAATTAAAATCTATACCGTTTACATATGCTTTTTTGACATTTAGCGGGATTTTGTTTGTACTAACTCTGTATTTTCTTTTGATTTGTGTACAGGGTTGTTAGTTGGAAAATTACCCAATTTTATAAATATTTCTAAAAACAATGATTTTTCTTTGCCGGAGCCAATATTTTCAATCCCATTAGAATATGTTGGGACCACAATATCAAAAAATGTGTTTTTATGTAGAGCTGCTTATTCAAATGCAAGAAAATTAACATTTTTGCCAAGTTTGGGGCCGCCACCATTGAGTGTTTTTCTTTGTTAGGAAGACCAAATTGGTCAACTAAATTGCAATGGTAAATTTTAAATGAAACATTGTTAAACATTGTTTTTATTAATCTTTTAATAGTTTTAAAAAAATAAATTTTAATTGTTTTTTTACTTCTTCTTCTTCTTTGGTGTAGCAATGCTACACCTTGTCCACGTATGGACGAATAAAAGGTGACCGAGACACGAAGTCTATGTGCCACCTTTGTGGGGATATAATTTTTGTGGGGTTTTAACACGTGGGAAACTCCGGACACAATACGACCATTGCCCTCACAATGGAAGAGTGAAACGACGCTTCCTTAACACGTGCGTGTGTTTGAGTATGGTTAGACACCGTTGTCTAACGGTACTCGCGGAGAAATAACCAATACTAGCGACCGACAGACACAAACACGTTTCTAAATTTATAAAATAATTTCAGCGACGAATAGATGCTTCTCCGACGCGATCTCGATTAAGACTCGTTTTTTTACTTTATAAAAAACAACAACAGCTGATAAAAAATCGTGTGCAGCGTTGTAAAAAAAGCATTAGGGATGATTATTTTGGGAAAACCCATAGTTGTACAATTAAGTAGTAGAAATTTTTTGGGATTTTAAATTGCGATTTTACGATTTTCCCAAAATCCAATTTTTTTTTTGTATGGGATTTGACATTTGAAATCCAAAAAAGTAATTGGATTTACTTGGATTTTCATTGAAATCCCATTTTTTGGGATTTCGAGGTATATGTAAATGGCATATTAGTACAAACAAAATCCCGCTAAATGTCAAAAAAGCATATGTAAACGGTATAGATTTTAATTGGATTTGAAATCCAAATTTATGTGGATTTCGGGGTATATGTAAATAGCATATAACTAATAAAATCTTTAAAACCAAGAGTTTAAAAATTTTTTAATTTGCGAAATCGCTAATCGAAGAGCTAGAAATTATAGTTTATAATTTTCTTTGATTAATTATAATTATGATACATTTTTATAAAATTAACTCACAAAATTTTAGCTGAACCCAATCAAAAACATCGAAGTTGTTACCGATTTCAAAATATTTTTATACCCTCCAACTACAGTATGGGGGTATACTCACTTTGTCATTCCGTGTGTAACGCATCGAAATATCGGTGTAGGACCCCATAAAGTATATATATTATTGATCAGTGATCGATTCTAAGACATTCTAGCGATGTCCGTCCGTCCGTCTGTGGAAGACACCATACAGTCCAAAATAAAAATAGTAGACTCCGGAAATTTTGCACATATATGTCTTATATTCATAGGCTGGTTAAGTTCGGAGATGGGCAAAATCGGACCAGGGGGAAAAAAGTTCCCCCTTGAAGAACTAAACAAACCTCTGAAAAATACCATATTTTAACATGATTTTTTGTGTTTTTGTTTAACAAATCCAACATTTTAATGCTACAAGAAGTTCAATGTCCTGCATTTGGACCCACAGAATTAGAAAAAATCGTTTTACGATCCGCCCCCCCCCGGCCTTTTATGGGCGTGGAATAATTTTTTTTTTATATAATGATAAATTTGTATTTCTTTAGTGCAAAAAGCATAAGAATTATTTTTTTAACACTTATTCGAGAGGAATTGTGCCCCCCAATTACCACTACCGACCCCCCCCCCCCCCCAAAAAAAAAGGAGCCCCTGCAATTTTTTTTTTTTTTATTTATTTGCATGTTGGAGGGTATAAAAGATTCGGCACAGCCGAATTTAACACTCTTACTTGTTTTTACTTTTACTGTAAAATTAAAGAGTTTACTTTTTGATACAATTTTGAACAAGGTTAACACGCAAACTATACACAATTTTAAATAAATAACAAAAATCGGAAGAATGATTAAGTAATTATACCCTACACCACACTGTGGTACAGGGTATAATGAGTTTGTGCTGATGTTTGTAACTACCCGAAATATTGGTCCTAGACCCACTTTTAAGTATACCGATCGGCTTAGAATCACTTTTTGAGTCGATTTAGCGATGTCCGTCCGTCCGTCCGTCTGTCCGTCCGTCCGTCCGTCCGTCCGTCTGTCCATGTAAACGGTGTAAACACGATACAGGTCGCAACTCTTAATCAATTGACTTGAAATTTGAAACTTAAGCCTCTTTTGGCCCAAGGACGAAGCCTATTGAAATTGGAAAAAATCGGTCCATATTTAGACCTAGCCCCCATACAAAGGTCCTCTTTAGTTTTGGCTCAAATGACTCTAATAGACACATTTTAACAGGTATCTATTCGAAATTTGGCAGGTAATCATGTTTTATCAACACAAATCACCATTCCAAATTTTAAAGAAATCGAACCAGTTCTTATTGTAGCCCCCATACAAACCACCTTCCCGATTTTCACATAAATCTCTCAAATTTCATGAAAATAGAAAATATTTAATTAAAATTCTGTGTGTGTATGTTAAACGCGTACTTTAATAACCTTATCAAATCTGATTATCATCGGACCATTTTTGGACTTAGGTCCCATGTGGAAATTTCGCCCGATATTCAGTTGAAGTGATTTATTGTCAACAAAAAGAAGCCTATTCCACTCAAATTTGATTAGTGAGTGCTTTTTACACTTATTAAAGATTTGACAAAATATAGATCTAATCAGTCCATGTTTGAACTTGGGACCCATTTTCCGGAAAGCTCTGGTGTAGGGTATTTTATGGTCTGTCTTGACCGACTATAATTTTGTTACTTGTTTTTTTTTATAAATGAAACAACCATCGGGTGAAGGCCCATGCTATTCAAAATGGAACCAGTCTAATGTTTTTCTATTCAAAATTGATAAATTTAGCGGGAAACACACAAAAATGAAAACATTTCTAAGCAAATTAAAAAAAATCTTAAAAACTAATGGACATAAAAAAAAATTAATAATTTGTAAATCCTGTCAGCTAAGCTCAGAAAGTCGGCTGAAAATTTGAGCCGACAAAAGCCGCTTGTTTCGGCGGCGGCTTGAGCAACTAGAAATTGTCGGCGGCGGCTGTGAGCCGACTTGAAGCCGGTCGGCTTCGTTCTCTGATCCTAGATTTAAAGTTTTTGGTGTCGGGCGAATTCCCTTAAAACGAAAAAATTAAGCCGAGTATTAAGTCGGACTCTACTTTTTACACATTTTAAATTTAAAACAAAGATAATATATATTTATATTTTTTTTGTATTTAGACATTTTTTTTAATATGAACTGCCCCATATGTATTTAAAAAACTTTACATTAGAATTAATTATATTTAGGTGGGTGTGTTGAGAGCTGAATGCAATTCATATTCATGGCAGGTTATAAAATTAAGAATATGAAAATATGTGGAAAATTGGTAAACACGTATAAAAGTGAAAATAAATTATTAAATAATAAAAATAATTGCCAATAACTTAAAAACATTTTCTACTTCTTATTATAAACTATAGTAAGAAATTAGGCAAATTTTTATTTTATTGATATTTATTAAATTTTATATTCAAAACCATTTAAATAATATACAAACAATTAACAAAAAAAGAAAAACAATATAGAAAATAACATAAAAAAGATAAAAACAATTTTATTTAAGGGTCAAATTACGTCGCGTGACGTTAACAAAATAACAAACACATTTTATTTAAAATTTTTACGTCCAATTGATTGAGGTGTATGAATATTGTATGAATAAAAAAAGTTTTGAGTGTTATGCCCAGCGCGACGTAATTTGATTCTGGTTCGACCCTTACCTACATATATTCGATCAGTAATCTATGCGCTACACTTAAAATAATACATTAGTAGATTTACTAATTTTTTTTTTGCTAATGCTGGTTAGCTAACTTTTAGCAAATTTTTAGTTGAGATTAGCATGTTAGCAAAAATATCTTGTAAACTTCATTTAGCGCATTAGCAATTTTAAACAATATTTGAACTAATTTTTTTGCTAAATTTAAAGTTGAGTTGACCAAATTTTTACAAGCTTTTTTGCTAATATTAGCAAAAATAAATGGTAAATTTTTTTTATTCTCAGAAAACTTAAACTAAGCCAGATAGAGCAAAATGGAGGCCATTTTTGGTTTTCGGGCTCACTTAGTAATATCGCCGGTTCTCTTCACATGTGTGGACCCTAATGGGTCCTAGCTTTGGATCCAAAAAAGTTAGCATTTCCGAAAATTTTAAAATACTCATATCTCGGTAAATATTGCCGACACAACAAAAAGTCCAAAAGCATTTTTGTAGCTCTCAACACGTAGAACAAGACCGTAAAATAATCAAAAGCTCTCCGATTAATATTTTTGAAGTTATCGAGTTTTGTAATTCTCAAGACCCCGGTGGTCCCCTAAAATCACGTATCTCAAAAACTAAGCTAGGTAGAGCGAAACGGACACAAATTTTGGATCAAAAACTATGACGATTTTTAAGGAACCCAACTAGGTCTAGGCCCATCGGGGGTCTGGACCTATCGGGTCCGAACCCAATGGGGTCCTCAAATGTGTATAAACTAAGTTGAAATAAAAAAAAATTCAGTTAACTAATTTTTGGCAAAACATTTTTGCTAACTTTACCAAAAAAATTGTGGGTTCAAAATCAGCAAATTTTCTTGTAGGTTTACAAGCTTTTTTTGCTAACATTACAGTTTTTTTTTTTTTTTGAGTGTACACTCAAAATAATTCTACAGTAAAAGGTTTAGTAAGTGATTTTGTACTTAAATCTACTAATAATTTACTAATTACCAGTAGTACAGTAGTTTTTTTAGTATCTTCAAAGTACTAAAATTAGTAATTTTTACTAGTTTTGAATAATATTAGTAAAAAAATTTAGTATTGATTACCAACGCCTGCACTAGATCATTTTGGACTAAAAAATTTGTACTTTAGTTAAATTTTTAGTTATGAATACCAACGTTTTTTTTTGAGTGTAGGCTGGATTACTCAATGCTCCGTTATAAAGTAACACTCCGTTAAATTTAACTTTTTCATACAAATTTTGACATAAGGTTCCGTTAAATCAGTTTATGTTACTGGGCCAGTATTGGCCCGTTTGTATTTTTCTGCCTTGGCGGTGTTTTGTTAAACAACTTGTTTAAGGTCGTAAGTATTACGTATACGTAAAAAAGAAAAAACTAATTGTTATATTGACCCCCATATTTGTGAATACAATTAATTTTTTCACTGAATGTGCTCCTCAATGGAAATTTGTAATATCAACAAACGTTTGTAAATTTTGATTGTTAATAAAAGAATTGATAAATGAGATTATAATAGTTCTCTTTAATTATTATTTGTATTGACAAACGTATAAAATCTTAAATTTTTTTTCAACAAAGAAATTCAACAAACACAAACACAATTTGTTGATCTGACAAACGTAAAAAATCTTATTTTCTTTTCAACAAAGAGGGTATTTATACACAGCCTTTTTTTGCTTGCAATAAAGTCTTGCAACTTTTTTTGATGGCAATCGGGGGTGAGAAGCATAAAAGAAGGAAAACAGAAATCGTGATTTTTTTTCTACCCCGTTTTCTTTTCACCCCCGTTTGCCTACAAAAAAAAAAAGTTGCAAGACTTCATTGCAAGCAAAAAAAGGCTGTGTATAAATACCCTTAAAGTAATTCAACATACACAAAAGCTATTTGTTGACATGATAAAATAATTTTTAAATAAAATTATTTGACTGAGTTTGCTCAAAACAAAATCGAAATTTTGTATTGTAGACTAACAGGCGGCCGTTTTTACTAAATTTTTGGTTGATATCATATTTGGTTGATTTACAATTGCTGTTTGTTAATTTGACGATTGACGATTTATTTTCTGTGTATTATTACGTTGCTTCCACAAAATATGACTTGATTTTATATGAAACGGATCTGCTGCTTCTAGCATGTTCCGTTTTCGAGATATTCACATTTGAAAATTTTATGGAATCTTTAAACTACTAGTAGAATCTTCGAATTACACCAACCCTGTGTGTTAGTTGGTAGCGTGCTAGCCTTTGAAACTCGGGGTCGTGGGATCAATTCCCACCAGAACCCTTGGTTTTTTCGCTACAGCGAGACGACTATCATTGTTACCAGTTCTCGTTTAGGTTGAAATTATTAAAAAACTAGCTGGCCCGGTCCGCGTTGCTGGCCGAAATATAAGATCAGTGTTATATTTCGCCTCGCTTCAAATATATAGCCTTGCAAAAAATGTAATGAATTTCTTGGCTTAGAAAAATTTGTGGGCGTGGTTTTAAAGACACGATTAGGCAGAAAATCATCTTCAAATTATATTTTAGGAACTAAAAAAAAATAACCATGTCTTCGAATTTGCGAACAGTACAAATTTAAAGCTTTTTTAGTATCATTACGAACAACACAAAAATAAATTACGCATATCGTTTGTTCTTATCGTGAGCTATTGTCTTGAGTTCAAACAAACCGTTATAGTTTTTCCGAATTTTTCATTTTTCCGGGACACTTTTCTCATTTACATTTCCTTTAAAACCTAATTAGAACTATAATAAACGTAAAGAAATCGGTCCAGTTATTGGTAGTTGACATATTTACTTAGACAAAAGTGTTCTTTAAAATTTGTGTCTCCCATTCTAGATACATTAAAAAAAGTGGGAGTGGACAAATTTTCTTTACGTAAAAACCTTAGTTGTACTATCACGAACGTCAACAAATACTACTAATAGCCAAATCGGCCATACCGTTCTTCTATTTGAAATACATCGAAATAAAAGTGGGTGTGAACAATTTTTATTTTCATTTAAACCTACGTTGGACTACACTCAAAAAAAAAAAACTGTAATGTTAGCAAAAAAAGCTTGTAAACCTACAAGAAAATTTGCTGATTTTGAACCCACAATTTTTTTGCTAAAGTTAGCAAAAATGTTTTGCCAATAATTAGTTAACTAATTTTTTTTTTTTTGACACATTTGAAGACCCCATTGGGTTCGGACCCGATACGTCCAGACCCCGATGGGCCTAGACCTAGTTGGGTTCCTTAAAAATCGTCATAGTTTTTGATCCAAAATTTGTGTCCGTTTCGCTCTACCTTGCTTAGTTTTTGAGATACGTGATTATAGGGGACCACTGGGGTCTTGAGAATTAAAAAACTCGATAACTTCCAAAATATTACTCGGAGAGCTTTTGACTATTTTGCGGTCTTGTTCTACGTATTGAGAGCTACAAAAATGCTTTTGGACTTTTTGTTGTGTCGGCAATATTTACCGAGATATGAGCATTTTAAAATTTTCGGGAATGCTAACTTTTTTGGATCCAAAGTTAGGGCCCATTAGGTCCACACATGTAAAGAGGACCCGCGAAAGTATGGAGATTCTAAGAACCAAAAATGCCCTCCATTTTGCTCTATCTGGCTTAGTTTCCGAGATAGAGCCATTTTAAGTTTTCTGAAAATAAAAAAAAATTTACCATTTATTTTTGCTAATGTTAGCAAAAAATCTTGTAAAAATGTTGTCAACTCAATTTCAAATCTTAGCAAAAGAAATTAGTTCAACGTTTGTTTAAAATTGCTAATGTGCTAAATGAAGTTTACAAGAATTTTTTGCTAACATGCTAATCTCAACTAAAAATTTGCTAAAAGTTAGCTAACTAGCATTAGCAAAAAAAAATTAGTAAATCTACTAACGTATTTTTTTGAGTGTATGACGAACATTTAAAAAAAAATGTTGATTTAAGATACATATATCGAAAAAAGGACGCGTAAAGGTGAGCGTGATTAAATTGTTTTCCGAAAAAACCTAAGCCGATCATTTAAGAAAAAATATTATCCATATCGGTCAGTTCTCAAGTGATGCGATTACCAACGAACTACATTTAATTTTATTTATATTTTATTATTCTATATTTTATTTTTCTATAGATCAAATTTTATATGTATCGAAAAAAAGAGTCGGTGGACAACTTTTCTTACCGTAAAAACCTTATTTTAATTTTACCAACTTGGTCCATCCATTCAAAAGTGGGCGAAGAAATGGAAAATTGTTCTTTCCGAAAAACCTCAGTTGGACTATGATGAACATTAAAAACAAAATAAGACAAATTGATCCAGCCATTCCATGATTTAAAATACATATATCGGGAAAAGTGAGAAAGTTGGCGTGGACAATTTTTCTTTCCTTAAAAATCGTTTTCTATGTCCTTTCGATACAAAGAAATTTTACTATCCATAAAACCCTTAGTTGAATTATGGCAAACATTTTCAACAAAAATTAGCCAAAGTGGGCGTGGTCAATTTCTTTTTTCGTAAAAAATCGGTGCAGCCATTCTCAGATTTTAGATAAATTTAAAAAGTGGGCGTAAAAGTGGGCGTGGTCGATTTTTCTTTCAGTAAAAACTTAAATTGGATTACTATGAACATGTAAATAAAAAATTACCCAAATCGGTGCAGCCGTTTTCTGATTTTAGATAAATCAAAAAAAGTGGGCGTAAAAGTGGGCGTGGTCAATTTTTCATTACGTAAAAACCTAAGTTGGACTATGACGAACATTTCAAAAAAAAAATTGTCCAAATCGGTCCAGCCGTTCTCAACTGATGCGGTTACCAACGAACGACAATTGATTTTTATTTATATAAGATAGATGTATTGCAATTAAATGCAAAAATATATTATACTTATTACAATTGCTATTTTTCGAATTACGTTTGTAAATGGTGTAGTGTGTGATTGGTAATGCTCTGAAATTGATTTGACATTAGTGCGTAATATTTTTTTTTATAGCTGGTCATTTGTAAAACAATGCCTTTTATAAGAGTTCAAGTAATAATGGCAATTAAAGCGAAAATTCAATTTAAAATATTTTTTTTTTGTTATTTGTACTGAAAGCACTATCAACAAAGTGTTTTCTTTGTTCTTTCTTTTAAAAAAAAAAAGGTTTAGCCAGAGGTTAAGGTTTATTTGCTTCTTAATAAGTAAATGCATGATAATATTCTTTTTTGTTTTTTAAGCAAAAGTCGACATATGCATTCCCAGTCAGAAATTGCCAACCGTACCAAAAATATTGTACTGGCAGATCACTGGCTTTAATGGAAATACCAATACATAGCCAACGTTGGCAATTACAATAAGGAATGTGCACTGCCAGTACAATTTGTACAACATTTACGGCAGTTTTTTTTTTAATTTATTTTATAAAGCGGTTTAATTTTGAATTAATGTTTTTTATTTGATCTTTGTTATAATAGAAAAATTTATATAAATATATTATTTAAATTAGGTGTGTAGAAGAGTCATAGCAATAGTTTCATTATATCATGTAGTAAGAATACACTTAAATTCTACCATATTTATATTAATTTCGGTATGATTTTCATTTAAATTACTAACGTTGTACAATCCTATTTCACTTGATGGGATTGGATAATCTACAAAATCGGAAACATCAAGGAAAATGTTTCCTTTAAGAAAAATATCATCACATTTGTATTGAGACAGTTTTTTGCTAAAAATTTCTTTAACTATTATAACATTTCCATTTCTAAGTAAACATACGTTATTAGGAGGAAGGGATGTAATAGTATTACCTTGAATGTTAACAAAGGAAAACGTAACGGTCAGATCAGAGGTTTCTAAAACATTACCAAGAGAATATTTTGCACTTTTATTGACACGATATAGTAACGGAAAATTATTTTGTGGATTGTCGGAACGAAAAATATGAAAAACTAATTTAGAAATTTTTAAAATACATTTAGAAAATTTTGATTTTGGAAATGGTGTAGATAATACCAATGATACTGCTATTGTTTTTTTTTACTTTTAAAAGTTATAATAAAAGTGATAAAGTAAATTTTCAAAACCAGTTAACACTTAAAGGGTCAAAATTGTCCTTTAATATATTAACATAACATTTAAATTATATCTGAATGGTGTTTTGTGGAGTCCGACCGAATATTCGGTTTCGGTCTCGGTTTCGGCCTCTATTCGGTATTCGGCAAAATTTCGGCCGAATATTAGCCGAAACCGAAACTTCTTGGTATTTTAAAAAATATGTAAAAAAGTCGGTGAGTTTTTTGATTTCGTATTTCATTACACTTGTTTCAGTTCAATTGAAGAAAATGTTACAAGTTTATGCAATAAATGTAAAACTGCTTCAGTTCAAAAATTATTTTCCCCTAATCTGCAAATGAAATATACAATTTTTTTGTAAGTTTCTTAAAAAACATTTTTTTTTTTTTTTCAAAAATACAACAATTCCTGTAGTTTAAAAGCATTTTATTTTGTATATTAATCTTTTACAACTTTTTAATAATTTTATTCATGCCATGCGGTAATTTTTTTTAAGTTTCGGTTTCGGTTCGGTTCTCAAAAACTGTTTTCGGTCGGACTCTAGTGTTTTGTTAATAACATTTATCTTTTATGTTTATTTTTTTTTCTATTTTAAATGAACTATTTTTTTATACCCTACACCACTCTGTGGTACAGGGTATATTGAGTTTGTGCTGATGTTTGTAACTACCCAAAATATTGGCCCTAGACCTACCTTAAAGTATACCGATCGACTCAGAATAACTTTTTGAGTCGATTTAGCGATGTCCGTCCGTCCGTCCGTCTGTCCGTCCGTCCGTCCGTCTGTCCATCTATCAGTTTAAGCACGATACAGGTCGCAATTTTCAATCAATTGACCTGAAATTTGAAACTTAAGCATCTTTTGGCCTAAGGACGAAGCCTATTGAAATTGGAGAAAATCGGTCCATGTTAAGACCTAGACCCCATACAAACGCCCCCTTTGGATTCGGCTTTAATGACTCTAATAACCGTATTATAATAGATATCGCTTTGAAATTCAGCAAGTAATTAAATTTTGTATGCACAAATCACCATTCCAAATTTCAAAGGAATCGGGTAAGTCCTTCTGGTAGTCCCCATACAAACCACCTTCCCGATATTCACATAATTCCCTCAAAATTCATAAAAATGGAAATATTTGATAAAAAATTTATTTTTAGGTGCTAAACGTGTACTTTAGCAACCTTATCAAATCGGAATATAATTGGACCATTTTTGGACTTAGTCCCCTATATAAAAATTTCGACCGATATTTAGATAAATTGTTCTATTGACAAAAAAAAACAAACAATTCTACTTAAAATTGATCTGTGTGTGTTTTCTACACTAAATAAAGATCTAACAAAAGACAGATACAATCGGTCCATGGTTGGACTTGGGACCCATTTTCCGGAAAACACTGGTGTAGGGTATCATATGATCGGTCTTGACCGACTATAACTTTCTTACTTGTTTTTTTTTTTCAAATATGTAAATAAAATGTATTTAAAAAAAATATATGAGAATTCTCGTTTTTTTGTAGAGGGATTGTACATATTGAATTGTAAATCTGGTACTGGCAATGTACATTTTGTTTTGCCAACATCAGAAAAACATATTGGCCAAGCCACATTTATTGTTCTCATTCTAGCTTGGCACTGCACAGTAAAAATTAAATACTGGGAATGTACAGTATTTTTTGTTTTGCCAACAGTGTGCCAACATCAGAAAAACATATCGGCCAAGACGCTTTTTGGTGTTATCATTTTGGCTTTGGAACTGTACAGTATTTTTTGTAAATCGGGTATTCAGCCAACGTTGGCAACACCTTTGCCAACGTTTTGCCAACCTTGGCCCGCTTGTTTTTTTCTGACTGGGTTGGCGTAGGAAGCCAACATTTCTGGGGGGGGCTAAAGCCCCCCTAGATTTTTTTTTAATTTTTTGGTATTTTTTTTATTGAAAAACCCAGACCTATTCCTGAAGCGTTCCCTTTAACATGCGTCTAGGTGTCCTAGAAACGAATGCCCCCCGAAAGCGGTTAAAAAATCATATTTTTTTTTTTTAAATTTTGATTCTGTAGATTTTTCGGAAATTTAGAACTCCCAGATATGTTTTGAGAATGAACGATTTTTAATGTTTTTCCTATATTAGATTACTATGATTTTTTTCAAGAAAAAGTTCTGATGATTGCAAAAGTTGATGATTATTAGTCAAAATTCTCAGACTCTTTCTTTCAATAACTTTTGTCTATAAAAAACCCCTTAGAATTTAGAAACTTTTTTAAAGCAACGAAGTTAAAATGTTTTACTGAAGGTAAAACCCTAAGATTCGGTAAAGTTTCTATTACTGACAAAAACATCAGATTCATATAAAAACTTTTTTCAATAATTCAGACTATTTTTCAATGGGAAAAACTATTAGATCTTATATAATAATCATTACGAGTCCTTAAGACTTATTGAATAATCATAACGAGTCCTGAAGACTCATTACATATTATTATTTATTGTTGCAAAAATTAATGAAATCATTAAATTATTTAAAAAATTGTGAATGATTCAAATTCTGGGGGGGCTAAAATTATTCTGGGGGGGCTAAGCCCCCCCCCCAGACAGGGCTATCTACGCCAATGGACATATGGTATAATCAAAATATGCATACTCTTTTAAAACGGATATTTAATATATATTTTTTTTTAAATACTCTTGTTAAATTAAGATATGTATTAAAAAATGTATGTGTTCCAAGATAAAATTAAAAAAAACAAGTGAGAGTGTTAAATTCGGCTGTGCCGAATCTATTATACCCTCCAACACGTTAAAAAAAAAAAACAGGGGCGTCTTTTTTTTTTTGGGGGGGGGGGGGTACATCGGTGGGGCAACCTTCCTGGATCCAACTTCAAGACTTCGAACTTCTTTTGACATAAAAATGTTTCGTTTGCTAAGCAAATGTGCAAAAAAACCTATAAAAAATGGCTTTTTTTAGAGGTTTGTTTAGTTCTTAAGAGGGGAACTTTTTTCCCCCTTATCCGATTTTGCCCATGTTCGAACTTAACCAGCCCAATACCATAAGACATATTCGTGCCAAATTTCAGGAGTCTAGCTCTATTACTTTGGACTGTATCGTGTCTTCCACAGACGGACGGACGGACGGACGGACGGACGGACAGACGGACATCGCCAGAATGTCTTAGAATGGATCACTGATCAATAATATATATACTTTATGGGGTCCTAGACCGATATTTCGATGCGTTACACACGGAATGACAAAGTGAGTATACCCCCATACTGTGGTTGGAGGGTATAAAAACAAGTAGAAAAGTTACATTTGACTTGGCCGAATCCATGAATACCCTCCACAATGCCCTTTTAAAGTGCTAGTTAATTTTCGTACGTGAAAAAATTAACACTTTTATTAGAAATATTTTATTTGGAGTACAAAACTTTTTTTATACATTTTTGTAAAACAAAATGACAACATTTTTTTTTGTAACATTTTTTTTAATTTAAAATTTTTTTTAAGTGTAAAATGTTTTCAGACATTTTTTCAGCATTTTTTTCCAGTGATTTTTTTTTTTAGTGTAAAAATATTTTTATGTGACAAAAATACTACAGTAAAATATTTTTGTTGCTTACCAACGTTTTAAAGCTTTTTTAACGGTTCTTTCGACACGAGAATTAAAGGTGAAACCAATCTGAAATTCACGGTTTTGTCCATAACTTTTGAACCACTGGATTTTGATCAAATTCATTACCCTTTGATCAGGGAAACGACAAATATAAATGTCAATATGAAAATTAAAAAAAAAATATATAGACCAAATAAATTTTTTTTTACAATAAAACCATTTTTTAAGTAATCTCCAAAAACTAATATTTTAAGAAAAAAAAAACCCCTGTACTACAGAGTGGTACAGGGTATAATGTACAGGGAACAGGGTAAAAACGCTATTATAAACCGTCTATCACCAATTAGAGTGTATCAAAATAAATAAAATATATATAAAATTAATTTCACAAAAGGTCAAAGAACTTAATACAAAATAATTATGGAGATAAAAGAATATAAAAACCAAAAGAGTCTACCAATTAAATTTGTCAAACGGTAGACACCTACTCTCTATGTAAATTTTGCAATTTGTTTACCAATTAATTTTGTGTTCAATACCTCTTACAGCTAACAAACTATTTAAGTTTAGTACGTAAACTCAACTAAAAATGACACATGAAAATACTAAAATGGTAGCTGTATTTGCGTTCAACTACATTTTTAGTCAAAACAACTAAGCTTGTAGTTAGTTGTTTGAACTGTAAAAAATTGAAAGACAATATGTAAAAGAAACAACTGCATAAAATGACTGTAACTGCATGCAGTAGTTTTGTGTTAATTGTTTCCAAAATTAACTGTCGAAATAATTGTTTGACATTAAAAATGAAATAACTAATACCGCTTGATATACAAACATGTTTAATAGCATGTCCCGAAATCAGGAAATTTTAGAATTTCTATAGGGCATACCCTTATAACAATGCTTATTGAAGAGCTGATTACGGGAAAAATAATTTAAAAAATTTTGGAGGTCATCTTCAGGGCGCAACCAGCGCTTAAAGTTTGCATCCGTGGTGCATTTGGTCAAAAAAAAATATTTTTTTTTATTTTTTAAATTGGTGCCAAAAGTTTCGTTAGGTAGAGTACACCCTGGAAAAAATATTTGTAAAGTTTTTATGGAGCAATTTAGGTCCAGCGCAACGGTTTGAAACTTCGAAGATGCATAATTTATTACATATTTTTTTAAGTTTTTGTAAAAAACAGCATGTTATACAAAGGGTTGAACATAAACTCCGTTTTATACGAAATCTTAAAAAAACTCTTACAAACTCCGGTTTTTACAAAAACTTAAAAAAATATTTAATAAATTACACCTTTTTAAAATTTCAAAACGTTGTGCTGGACCAAAATTCCTCCATGGAAACTTTACAAATATTTTATCCAGAATGTACTCTACCTAACGAAACTTTTGGCACCAATATCAAAAATAAAACAAAATATTTTTTTTTGACCAAATGCACCACGTATGCAAACTTTAAGCGCTGGTTGCGCCCTGAAGATGACCTCCAAAATTTTTAAAATTATTTTTCCCGTAATCAGCTCTTCAATTCATTCTAGGGGTATGCCCTAAAATTTTTCATTTTCGGGACACGCTAATGTTTAATGTAAAAAAAAATCTAAGTGTATGTCTAATGATTTATGTAAGCCACTGTTTAGAAATTATTTAACATTTTTTTAGCGGTAATGTTTATTATTTCTAAGCTATCATTTATTTATTTCAAATTGGATTCTCTAAAAATTGAACTAAAGTTAAAATAGATTCTGTTAAAACATTGTTAGAGTTATCAGTGTTGTTTGCTGTAGATAAAGCTTAACTGCGAACAACTAGGTCAAAGTTGATATGCTTTGTAAGTCTGACTCATTTCATTTTTAGCACATGTGAACGTAATTTATATGTTGTTTGTAAGCTACTGTTAAAATTTTTAGATTAAATATATAGAATAAAACACTAACCGAATATATATTAAATATTTAAGATAATGTTGTATTAAATGATTTACAAATAAGTTTATTATATAATGAACTGCGATTTTCATGCACTAAAAAAATCGAAAATGCACTAAAAAATCGAGCGCTTAAAATATGCACTAAAAAACTCAAAAAATGTACTAAAAAAATGTAATATTCTGCTTCGGCAGGGTCGAATATTGAAATCTATGCCAATATATTCGTCCTTAAAAAAAGTCAATTTGGTCGGACGCTATTGTTAATTGGTTAAGAAATAAAACGCAATGCGATTATGTGTTTTGCTATAATTTAAAATTGTAATGCATGTATCTACCCAGGCAGAAAAATACGGATGGGCAAGGACTGTCAAAGTACTTTATATGGTCGATTATGTGATGGGAAACCATCACAGTTAAGTGCTCTAAAACAGTAATCAGTATGCCGTTGCTATTTTAAAGCACCTAATTTAAAATTATGAAAACAAAATTTTAGACAAATTAAGTCCCAGACAACATTTTTTGGGGGTTTTTAAGTAAAGAAATTTATTAAAAATAATTTAAAAATGATTTTAAAAAATTTTTCAGTTTTGAAAAAAAAAAAAATCTTTAAAAATGCATTTTAAAAAATGCATTTCGGACACCAAAATTTGTTTCAAATTTTTTTGTTGTTTAAAACAAAGCGCTTTCAAAAAACTTTTTGAATTATAATCTAATACTACTTTATACACAAAAAAGTGCTTTTAACGGACTTTTTTTTGTACGATAGCCAGTTTCTGCCTGGGTAGGTTTAAGAAAAATTTGCTAACATTTTTGTAACGCTTCAAAAAAAACATGTTTATGAACTAATTATTATTTTGTTCAGTTTACTTGAAACCATAATAGTGTTGTGCATAGCGAGTGACTTACGGTCACGCACACACACCAAATAAACATGTACAATGCTGTCTCTAAGAAACTCATTATAAATCGAGAGAAGTCAATTACCGACACCAAAAGCAACAAGCTTTGGCACGAATGTCCCGTGCCACACATGATCAAGGTTTTAAGGGGTTGGCTGGAAATTGGACACCTTCCAACATGGGAGGAAGACTCCCGCAAGGTATGAGAAGCTAACAGGTTTGCCAATGGACGCCCTAACATTAAAGAGCACTGTTTCACCACCAGTGCTGTTATGCCATTCGGCCCCGGTGACTTGTTCACATTAAGATACTCAAAAACCCTTTTTACTGCTCGGGCGCAAAAGAAAATCAAAGGCATAGGATACTCATACATGATACTCTTTCGAGAACGGGCAGTGCTTGATCGCCTTCCGGCAAGAAAGAATTTATTGCAGAGTTCAGCCAAGAGGTTAGCATTATCAACCGGATCAGTGAATTATCGTCTTATAAAAGAGTTGGAATAGAAAAACTAGCATTATTTCTTACTCTTCTAACAAACTACTACAAGGTCTTACTGCCACGAAGAGCAGAAAGAACTTCGCACGTAGACGCCATTCGTGTAGAACCTTTTCGCATCTTAGTTTATATTCAGTTCTCGCCTTTTTGCGATGCAGATCAGTAGCTACGTTCTTTTTCAATTGCCAATTACTGAACTCTTCCTCTCTAGATCTAACTGTATTACTGCACGTTGGAGTAAACCAAAACGTATGCCTTGATTTAGCCGAAATATGCTTCGTAGGAACAAAAGAATTTATTCCAAGTATAAAAACTACCATTTCTGCAGCGGCATCGACGTTATCGTCAAAGAAACTGAGTTTCCAGTTAAAATTCCGAAAGAAATCGTTGAGCTCGGCCTAACGAGCTTTTGTATCGAGGAAAATATAGCAAGTTCGAAACGCTACAAAGAGTCGAATGTGAAAAAGAAGTAGAAATAGTACTGTGACTCAAACTTAAGTTTAAGTAGACCCTTAAGTATGTACCAAAAATCACTTATTCATGTTTCATAACACAGCCTTAGAAAATACTGTCTGGAAAAAATATCCAAATGGTCCAATTTGCTTGAAAAGCTTGCACTCAAGTATCCACTTAGATTAAAGTACTGACTGTAAAATCTAGCCTAAATTCTTTAAAGTAACTTTTTTTAGTACGGCCTACGGTCAGTACCGTAGTACCGGGAATACCGGTATTCGCGGTTCTAGGTATTACCGGGAAATGGTACCGGTTTCCCGGTTCTTAATTCATTTCCGGTATTCCTGGGAATACCGGTGTTCCCGGTTCCGGTTCTGACGGTATTACCGGTATTTCCGGGACTACCGGTATGTATATTTTGTAAAATTTTGTACAAATAACATTTTTTCTTCACTCAAAGAAAAAGCTTCTTCATATTGATGAAAAGTAACATCAATATGATGAAATGTTACATCATTTTTCGTCCAATGTAACTTGTCATCAATATGATGAAGCGGTGTCATCAATAACATTTTTTATTTGAAAAATAAGAAAAAAAAGTAAAAAAAAATTTTTTGTTATTTGATTTTATTTAATTTATTTTTATTAACTTACAATTGTTTATTTTCTAATTTTTAAAAACTTACATCTTTTTTTCGTATCCACCAAGATTAGAACGCCGGACCTCTTGTTTGTTGGGCTTAGCCTCTACCCACTTGTCTACAGAGCTTCAACAAATAATAACAACCAAAAGCCGTTTTGTTGTTGTGTGCTAATAATAACGCTTAAAGTTCTTGTGTAACTATGCTTTGCTAAAAGCATTGAGAGGGAAAGAGAGGGATACTGTACATTCATAAAATGTTTGAGTCTTTACAAATTCCCATAAACAATCGTTATAAACATGTATGTATACATATTATACATTGTATACTTATAACGAAAAATGTTGAGTCTTCACATTTACATTTTAGAAAACGTTATGTAACTAAGTAGTGGTGCGATGTTTTTATCTATAGTTGGCTGAACTAGCTAAGGCGTCGATAATAAACACTGCAACTTGGGGACCGTGGGTTCAAGTACCAGCCGGGGCGGGATTTTTTTTTAATTTTTTTTTTTTTTATTATTGTTTTTTTTTTTTTTTTTTATATTTTTTAATATATTTATTTAATATTTTTATTTATTTTAATATTAATTTAATTATTTCCAAAAAAAACATTTGAAAGGCATATTGATGACACTTTTTGAAGACATGATGAAATGTGTCATCACTTGTTTTTTCAATTTGTATGACATGTTTCATCATATTGAAGAAAACCCTCATCAATATGATGAAATTTGTCATCAAAATTGATGACAGCAAGTGATGAAACCGTATCATCAATATGATGAAGCATTTTTCTTTGAGTGTTTGCTTTTACAAAAAAAAATAAATATATGAAAAACACCATTTCCATTTTATTTTTTTTTTTTAATTTAAGAAAAAATAGTTACATGATTTTTAAATAATTTTACAAACACAACTTTATATTTCTAAATTACTGATTAAATAGTGTAATTTAAATATTTTATGGTATAGTATTTTTTGGTTTTTGAGAACCGGTACCAGGATCAAAACCAGGAATACCGGTATTCCCGGGAATTTATCTAGAACCGGGAAACCGGTTCCAGAACCGGGAATACCGGTATTCCCGGGAATACCGAGAACCGGGAAATAGGGTGAACTAATTTTTAGACTTTAATTTTAAAAATTAAATTTTTAAATTGATTAAAATTTATTTTAATTTGTTAAGCAAAATACTCTGGGAAGTACAGGGAAGGTATATTAGGGCGGACCGTAAGATTTTCGCAAATTTTGCTGTTCAGGAAAAAAAAAAAAGAAATAGACACGTGATGGTCAAACATTAACAAAAATAATTTTTTACATTAACTGGAAATATTTTTTTTCATTACCCAGCGTTAGTTTTATTTTGTAATCAACTGCACACAGAAAAATAAATTGCCAACTGAATTTTTCAGTTGAAGCAACTCCATATTTGATTGTTGCTACTTAAATATGCTGTGACTAATATATTTTATGATTGTTTCAACTAAAAGTCAGTTATATCAACGTTATTCAGTTATGACTACCGATATTCAATTGCGACAACCTATATGTGAGTGCTTCAACCTAATTTAAGTTACATCAACTGACTTTCAGTTGGAAATTGGCAAAATTGTTTTCTGTGTGTGTAGTTAAAATGACGTGTGTCAATCGATTTAAGAAAGTCTCGAGAGAACTTATGTTTAACACATGTCTATTGTTAAACATATATGTATTCATATTCAAATATTTCATAAAGAATTTTATGGTTATAAAAAAAAACAAAAAAAAAAAAAAAGAATTTGCAAATACGTTGACATACTCACAAACTGGAACAGGTGATAAAAGATGTTTAAGTGTTACATAAAAAGAATTTAACGTATGACTAAATAACGAAACAGTTGTTTAACCTACATAAACAAACAATAGCAATGAATAGGAGCAAAATAGGAGCAGGTGTCTTTTTTTAAATTTTAGTAAATGTACTTGTCCTTAATATGGCAGAAAACAAGTGTCTTCAAAAGGATACAATACAAATTGAAATGAGTTTGATTAATTAAACTACACCACAAAATGACTACAATAAAAAACAAGTAGAAAAAATAAATTCGACTTGGCCGAATCTATGTATGGATAGCACACACAATGTGTGTACTATATAATTCAAAAAATTAATTAATTCAAAAAAAGAATTAATTCAAAAAATGAATAATTTCAAAAAATTAATTAATTCAAAAAATTAATTAATTCAAAAAATGAATTGAAAATGAATTAAGTCAAAAAGAATTATTTCATGATTGAATTAATTCTTTGAATTAAATTTGAATTATTCACCAAATGAATTAATTATTTTTTAAATAATTCAAATTTTATTCAAAGAATTAATTCAAGCATGAATTATATATAATTCATTAATTCAAAAATTTATTAAAAATAATGTAAATTAATTCACAAATTGAATTAATTCTTCAAAGGTCTGATTGTATCGCAACCAATAAAGATATGAACATTTTTAAAAGCGATTATGACAGTCAATGAAATTTTTTGTATTTTTGATGTGTCAGTTCGTGTTTGTATTATAGGCCAATATTGTTATAAATACCGTTTCAAACGGTATTTTAAAGGTATTGGCCTATATTTCGAAAACCGGTACAAACACAAACCGACACATCAGATATATAAAAAATGTCATCGACTTTCATAAACGCCTTTAAAAATTTTCATTGGTTTCTACAAAGTTGCTGAACATACCCTAAACATCAGATGTAAATAACACATAGATTTATAGTCAAAATTCAACGTTGCCAATTAAAAAAATTTCAAAATAAATTAAACCCTTGAATTTGACTGTTTTTTAGTATTTTTGTTAAGTTTTGGGCTTTGGTCTGTTCTGACATACATATATAGTAAAATTTTATGGCCAACATTTTTGTAGAACATTTATCCCCGCCCTCCCCCTCTTTCGGGGTGTTTTATACGATTTGTTAAAATTTAGCCAAAAATACCGTTATGAGAGGGAGGTAGAGGGTTAATATATTCCACAAAAATATTTGTCATAATATTTTCTACAAAGTTGCTGAATCCACCATACACCACAGATGTAAAGAAAACATAGTTTTATATACCGATATGTTGCAAGAACTGGCCAACGCTGGGAAACTTTAACCGTTGCAAAACGCCAACACACGTATATTTTTTTGGTCTCCTCTACCAGACAGAATCAATCTTTGGAACCCCGTAATTTTTTAATTGTTGTACTGTGTAATTGAAAAAAATTAAAATAAAATTGGAAATGGTGTAGTTTTGGAAACATTTATCTAAATTACCACAATAAATAACATGTTTGGAATATGAACAAAATATTCAAAATTCTCCAAGTAATCTTGGTTATTATTTCAAAAATATGTGTCAAGAGTTTAAGAATTTTTTTACATCTCAGGATCTAATACAAAAATTGAAAAACACCTGGTTAATTAGATAAATCAACAAATTATTATATTTTTTTGTTTATAAAAAACTTTATTTAGTAAATAAATTTTAAAACATATGTTTTATGACAATTTGCAATTTATAAAATTAACAATAATATCGTCATTACCCAAAGAGAATAATCACAATTGGAGCGGGAAGCGTTTTTCCGCAACTGTTCACATACGTTTTATATGACAACAAAATCCGCCGCGTTTTTCCGCCAAAATAGATTCAATTCTATTTTTATGAGGACAATTGCGTTTTTCCGCTTCCCGCTCCAATTGTGATTATTCTCAAACAAAACTTTTATTGGCAAATATTTACGTATTAAAATTTAACAATAAGAGTATTTTTTAACCCGGTATTATAATAAAAATAAACAAACACCTACTTTTTGCATACAAATATACACAAAAAACCATGAATGATATTAAAATTCCTATTAAATGATAACCATAATTTAATGGTAATGCCCTACGACTATTAAATTCCAAATGTACCAAGTACTAAATGGTATATACGACATTTTATAATTTTTTTTCATTGAAAAACATACATCTCACATGGGAAATGAGTGAATGATAATGCGAACAAAACAAAAATACAGTGAAATCAATATAAAATGGAGGCTTACTCAAGTGGACACTACATGCAAAAACACTTACAAGGGAAGTATCCCTGGTGTCACCCTCCGATCTTCATGAAATTTGGATATGTTGTTAAGAACGAAAATTAATTCGACACGTATTTTTTTTTAGCGGCCCAAACTCATTCGATTTGTATGGGGGGAAATTGACCTTTTTATTTTTTTACGATTTACGCCTATTTAAACAAAATTAATATAGGCATGTGTGGTATCAGATTAAAGGTATTAAAAATACCTATCTCGTGGTGCTAACAACGGCCCAAAGAAGTTAATATTTTTCGTCCTAAAATTTTGGTATTTTACTCAATATGACGAAAAGTTGTGCATGTTTGGAAACGTTCTTAGCACACGTAGATAGGTTTTCAAGAGACCTTTCACTTGGTATGTAATATGACTAGGTTTATTTGCATAATATAGGAGATAAACGAAAAAAACTGAAAAATGGTCTTGTCTTCCCCCCTCCATTTTACCCCCTAAATATGAATTTGGGCCGCTAAATTCATATTAAGCGGCCCAAATTCATACCTGATCTACAAAATAAAATCAATTCCATAAAGATCCGCGGGTGACACTAGCGAGACTTCCCTTGTTAACCAAGTTTGTGTTAAAAATACAACTCACCAAGACTTTTGCGCAATTTTGGAAAGTTTTTGTTCTAAAAGATTGGCTAAATTACGTGTTTTTTAGTGTGCTTTGCATTGCATAATATATCGCCAAACATTGCTATCCGTTTATTAAAGATTTTACTGTTGTAGAATAACTAGCATCGGAAATTTTACAGTGATAAGGAATGGCGCTATTTTACAATTAAATCGCATTTAAATATTTAATTTGTTTTTGGTATTATTTTTGCTTTTATCTTTTACAAAATGTAATAATAAAACAGAACGTGACTATTTGCAAAATTGGGTCTTTTTTTAATCAATTTTGACGTAGACAGAAAATTTCGCAAAAATAGCAAAAAACAAAATAAAGAAATAGCTAGCGTATACAAAAAGGGGTGGTTATGTGAACAAAAACTCAACAATTAATTAAAAATAAATAAACACGTAAAAAATTAATCAAACTATAAATGAAGCAATTGACAGCAAAATATTCAGATGTCTTAAATCCCAAAATACCCTTCTTCATAAAAAAAAATTGGCGAAAATCTTTTGAGGCAGCCTTCTTTAACTCTAGTTTCAGATTCTGAAACACTTTTTCTAAAGAAAAAGTCTAAGATTCTGAGACATTTTTCCTATAAAAAAAGTCTCAGATTCTTAGACATTTTTCCTATAAAAAAAAGTCTTAGATTCTTAGACATTTTTCCTATAAAAAAAGTCTCAGATTCTGAGACATTTTCCTATAGAAAAAGTCTCAGATTCTGAGACATTTTTCCTATAGAAAAAGTCTCAGATTCCGAGACATTTTTCCTATAGAAAAAGTCTCAGATTCCGAGACATTTTTCCTATAGAAAAAGTCTCAGATTCTGAGACATTTTTCCTATAGAAAAAGTCTCAGATTCTGAGACATTTTTCCTATAGAAAAAGTCTCAGATTCTGAGACATTTTTCCTATAGAAAAAGTCTCAGATTCTGAGACATTTTTCCTATAGAAAAAGTCTCAGATTCTGAGACATTTTTCCTATAGAAAAAGTCTCAGATTCTGAGACATTTTTCCTATAGAAAAAGTCTCAGATTCTGAGACATTTTTCCTATAGAAAAAGTCTCAGATTCTGAGACATTTTTCCTATAGAAAAAGTCTCAGATTCTGAGACATTTTTCCTATAGAAAAAGTCTCAGATTCTGAGACATTTTTCCTATAGAAAAAGTCTCAGATTCTGAGACATTTTTCCTATAGAAAAAGTCTCAGATTCTGAGACATTTTTCCTATAGAAAAAGTCTCAGATTCTGAGACATTTTTCCTATAGAAAAAGTCTCAGATTCTGAGACATTTTTCCTATAGAAAAAGTCTCAGATTCTGAGACATTTTTCCTATAGAAAAAGTCTCAGATTCTGAGACATTTTTCCTATAGAAAAAGTCTCAGATTCTGAGACATTTTTCCTATAGAAAAAGTCTCAGATTCTGAGACATTTTTCCTATAGAAAAAGTCTCAGATTCTGAGACATTTTTCCTATAGAAAAAGTCTCAGATTCTGAGACATTTTTCCTATAGAAAAAGTCTCAGATTCTGAGACATTTTTCCTATAGAAAAAGTCTCAGATTCTGAGACATTTTTCCTATAGAAAAAGTCTCAGATTCTGAGACATTTTTCCTATAGAAAAAGTCTCAGATTCTGAGACATTTTTCCTATAGAAAAAGTCTCAGATTCTGAGACATTTTTCCTATAGAAAAAGTCTCAGATTCTGAGACATTTTTCCTATAGAAAAAGTCTCAGATTCTGAGACATTTTTCCTATAGAAAAAGTCTCAGATTCTGAGACATTTTTCCTATAGAAAAAGTCTCAGATTCTGAGACATTTTTCCTATAGAAAAAGTCTCAGATTCTGAGACATTTTTCCTATAGAAAAAGTCTCAGATTCTGAGACATTTTTCCTATAGAAAAAGTCTCAGATTCTGAGACATTTTTCCTATAGAAAAAGTCTCAGATTCTGAGACATTTTCCCTATAGAAAAAGTCTCAGATTCTGAGACATTTTTCCTATAGAAAAAGTCTCAGATTCTGAGACATTTTTCCTATAGAAAAAGTCTCAGATTCTGAGACATTTTTCCTATAGAAAAAGTCTCAGATTCTGAGACATTTTTCCTATAGAAAAAGTCTCAGATTCTGAGACATTTTTCCTATAGAAAAAGTCTCAGATTCTGAGACATTTTTCCTATAGAAAAAGTCTCAGATTCTGAGACATTTTTCCTATAGAAAAAGTCTCAGATTCTGAGACATTTTTCCTATAGAAAAAGTCTCAGATTCTGAGATATTTTTTCTATAGAAAAAGTCTCAGATTCTGAGACATTTTTCCTATAGAAAAAGTCTCAGATTCTGAGACATTTTTCCTACAGAAAAAGTCTCAAATTCTGAGACATTTTTCCTATAGAAAAAGTCTCAAATTCTGAGACATTTTTCCTATAGAAAAAGTCTCAAATTCTGAGACATTTTTCCTATAGAAAAAGTCTCAAATTCTGAGACATTTTTCCTATAGAAAAAGTCTCAAATTCTGAGACATTTTTCCTATAGAAAAAGTCTCAGATTCTGAGACATTTTTCCTATAAAAAAAGTCTCAGATTCTGAGACATTTTTCCTATAAAAAAGAGTCTCAGATTCTTAGACATTTTACCTATAGAAAAAGTCTCAGATTTTGAGACATTTTTCCAATAGAAAAAGTCTCAGAGACATTTTTCTTATAGAAAAAGTCTCAGATTCTGAGACAGTTTTCTTATAGAAAAAGTCTCAGATTCTGAGACATTTTTTTTATAGAAAAAGTCTCAAATTCTGAGACATTTTTCTTATAGAAAAAGTCTCAGATTCTGAGACATTTTTCTTATAGAAAAAGTCTTAGATTCTGAGACATTTTTCTTATAGAAAAAGTCTTAGATTCTGAGACATTTTTCTTATAGAAAAAGTCTCAGATTCTGAGACATTTTTCTTATAGAAAAAGTCTCAGATTCTGAGACATTTTTCTTATAGAAAAAGTCTCAGATTCTGAGACATTTTTCTTATAGAAAAAGTCTCAGATTCTGAGACATTTTTCTTATAGAAAAAGTCTCAGATTCTGAGACATTTTTCTTATAGAAAAAGTCTCAGATTCTGAGACATTTTTCTTATAGAAAAAGTCTCAGATTCTGAGACATTTTTCTTATAGAAAAAGTCTCAGATTCTGAGACATTTTTCCTATAGAAAAAGTCTCAGATTCTGAGACATTTTTAATATAGAAATAGTCTCAGATTCTGAGACATTTTTAATATAGAAAGTCTCAGATTCTGAGACATATTTCCTATAGAAAAAGTCTCAGATTCTGAGACATTTTTCCTATAGAAAAAGTCTCAGATTCTGAGACATTTTTCCTATAGAAAAAGTCTCAGATTCTGAGACATTTTTCCTATAGAAAAAGTCTCAGATTCTGAGATATTTTTCCTATAGAAAAAGTCTCAGATTCTGAGACATTTTTCCTATAGAAAAAGTCTCAGATTCTGAGACATTTTTCCTATAGAAAAAGTCTCAGATTCTGAGACATTTTTCCTATAGAAAAAGTCTCAGATTCTGAGACATTTTTCCTATAGAAAAAGTCTCAGATTCTGAGACATTTTTCCTATAGAAAAAGTCTCAGATTCTGAGACATTTTTCCTATAGAAATAGTCTCAGATTCTGAGACATTTTTCCTATAGAAAAAGTCTTAGATTTTGAGACATTTTTCCTGTAGAAAAAGTCTCAGATTCTGAGACATTTTTCCTATAGAAAAAGTCTCAGATTCTGAGACATTTTTCCTATAAAAAAGGCTCAAAATCTGTTAATTTTACTATAGGAAAAATGTTTTAGAATCTGAGAATTTTTCTATAGGAAAATGTCTCAGAATTTGAGAATATTTCTATAGGAAAAATGTCTCAGAATCTGAGAATTTTTTTGTAGGAAAAATGTCTCAGAATCTGAAAATTTTTCTATAGAAAAAATGTCTCAGAATCTGCGAATTTTTCTATAGAAAAAATGTCTCAGAATTTAAAAATTTTTCTGTAGAAAGTGTCTCAGAATTTAAAATTTTTTCTATAGAAAAAATGTCTCAAAATCTAAAAATTTTTCTATAGCAAAAACGTATCAGAATCTGAGAATTTTTCTATAGGAAAAATTTCTCAGAATCTGAGAGTTTTTCTGTAGGAAAAATTTCTCAGAATCTGTAAATTTTTCTATAGGAAAAATGTCTCAGAATGTGAGAATTTTTCTATAGAAAAAATGTCTCAGAATCCGAGAATTATTCTATAGAAAAAATGTCTCAGAATCTGGGAATATTTCTATATTAAACATATTTCAGAATTTCGGAATTTTTCTATAGGAAAGATGTTTCAGAATCTATGAATTTTTCAGTAGAAAAAATGTCTCAGAACCTCAAGAATTTTTCTATAGGAAAAATGTCTCAGATGCTAAAATTTCTCAAAATCTGAGAATTTTTAAAAATAATCAATTCTCCACACAGTAGGTTAAGTACGTACATTTCAAAAAACGGAAATAAGAAAAAATTGTATCCATTTATTATGGTTTAGTTCATAAAATTGTATTTAAAATTTAATAAAAAAAACTTGTTTAAAATATTTTTGAATGCTTTTTTGTAACTCCAATTAAAAACAGAAAGAAACTCTTAAATGTGTTAGAGAAAAAGACCTTGAGTTTTTGTTAAAAAAAAAAGTAACTGAAGTTAGAAAAATATGTGAATTGTTATCTTAAGTAAATTTTAAAACTGATAAGAATAAACGACTCAAAATACTTAAGTAAATTAAAAATAAAATAGAAATAAATAGAAAAACAAACTTACCTTATTAATATTTTTTCTTTTATTTTTCAAATCAATCAGTTGTGCAGCCACGGACGCAATGTGGGGGAGTTTATTTAAATTGTTTTCTTTATTATTAAACGTTTCCAATGACAACAAAAATGTGCTTAATTTTTTTTAAATAAATTTCAACACTAAAAACACGTTTTTAAAAATAAATTGGTTAATATTAATTATAGAAAAACAAAGATTTTTTTTTAATTAATTATAAATTATTTAGGAAATATTTTTTTAAATATTTTTATTTATGTTAAATGTGGTTTTTATTTTATTATCTAATTATTTATTTTAGATTTTAATTTTAAAATAGTTTATTTTTGTTAAATATCTACAGTGCCGGACAAAAGTATTCATACAGATCTATAGAAGTTGCAATTTTTTAAAGGCAAATTGAAAAATATCAAACTTTTTGTCGAACTCTAAAATAAAAATTTTTAAAGACAATCTTTCATAAAATTTTTTAAAAACATTTCTAAGTAAATTTTTTACAAGTTCGATAATAAAATATTTTTAAAAAAGTATAGTAATTTATATTCAGTTTTCCTTACCGACCCAAACAAAAATTAAACTTTTTTAAATACAGCAGAAGTAATCCCCAAACAAAAATTAAACTTTTTTAAATACAGCAGAAGAAATCCGCATTTTTTTATGACCTCAAATTCTTTTGACCAACATTTTTTGTAAACAAAGAAAAGATTATTTTTTTATTAATTTAAGTAATGAGATATCAAAATAGTTTAAAATTTTCTTTGTTTACAAAAATTGGTGTTCAAAAGAATTAGTGGTCAAAAATGCGGATTTGTTCTACTGTATTTAATTTGGATCGTTAAAAATATTATTTTATAACTGAATATAAGTATTTTTTGGCTATTTTTTATGTTCAAAATAGTAAAAAATCTACTTAGAAATATTTTTAAAAAATTGTAAAAAAAATTTTTACTAATAACTTCATTTTCTCGTAGAACATTTATTATTAACTCAATCTGGACGCTATAAAGCTTAAATTAAAGCTTAATAAATTACCTACAAATCACTGTATAAAAAAATCTTGTTTGTTAAAAAAAAGTTTTGGTATGTGTGAATACTGTGTAAATACTTTTATCCGCCACTGTATCATTATTAAATCACAAAAATTTTTAATGTTCCATTCTATCTTTTGTCCAGGTGAGTAGTAAGGTAGAATCGGCTCGTGTTTAAACTGAGAATAACGTAAAACAGACAACAAAAAAAAAGATGACCTCCTCTTTTCCACAATAAACCCGCGCGCGCTCTTGTATTTATCTTAAAAAAAAAATAAAAATACATACAAATGCAATGACAGACAATTGAAAAACAAAAACAACAACGTATGATAATCATACTGCAGGGTTGTTGGGTGTTAAATTGTATCTATAATCCTAGATTATAGAAAATATTCCAATATACCCAGCTTTTCAATTACAAAAAGAGCTTCAAACAGAGCTTCGAAGGATTTCATTCCTTAATTCGATTTGTCATTCTGAGTGAAAATTTAGTGATTGCATTCCTCAATCACATTTTAGCGAATTGAATTGAATTCACTTTAAGGTACCTACAGACGACGCAATATTATGTACAATATTCAATTATATTGATGGTGTGTGGGTAAGATTGACCATTGTACAATCGTCAATATTACCCACACACCATCAATATAATTGAATATTGTACATAATATTGCGTCGTCTGTAGGTACCTTAAAGTGAATTCAATTCAATTCGCTAAAATGTGATTGAGGAATGCATTTTTGGTACGGTTGGCAATTTCTGACTGGGTACCTACAGACGACGCAATATTATGTACAATATTCAATTATATTGATGGTGTGTGGGTAAGATTGACCATTGTACAATCGTCAATATTACCCACACACCATCAATATAATTGAATATTGTACATAATATTGCGTCGTCTGTAGGTACCCAGTCAGAAATTGCCAACCGTACCAAAAATTTTGTGTTGGCACAATATCGGGCTAGCCAAAAACACAACATTGTATAATGTAAAACAGTTTTACTAAAAATATTGTGTTGTCACAACTTTGTGTTTACATAAAACACTACACTATGGATTATAATTGAAAAGTTTTAACATTTTTATTTTTTTTAAAGTTTTTGATTTACATAGACCTCAATTCTTTAATCTAAGTGAACACTTAAGTAGTTGCTTTTTTAACCAATTTGCACAAAATGGTAACTAAAAAGCACTACATCGAGATTTTCAATATATCCCTAAGCAAAAGATAAATCCAATGTCGTAAATTTGTAAAATCAATGTTAACCCAACGTCAAAACAAAAGTCGAGTGATCGTTGGCCACTGTTATCATTTCAACTTCGAAATGACGTCGTAGGCTAAGAAACGGGTATGATATGCCAACGTTGGTACCGTCGCCGCCAACTTCATTCCAACGTTGGCCCGTTTGTATTTTTCTGACTGGGTACCTTTAGACTCATTCGATTTATAAATATCGAATGCATTCGTTTTATTTTTCATTCGACTTTCAAAAATCGAATGCATTAGATTTTTTTTCATTAGACTTTTAAAAATCGAATGCATTCACTTGCGAATGCAATCGATTTTCTTTTCATTCAATTTGAAAAATCGAATGGCTTATTCATTCATTGCATAAAAAACTTAAAAAAACTAACAAAGATAGAGCAAAACGGAGCCAATTTTTTGTCCATAGTATCGCTAACACTCTTCACATTTTTTTGTCGTATAGGCAGTTAATATGTGCATTTTTAAAATTTTCGGGAACACCAATATTTTTGGATTCAAAATTAGAGCCCATTAGGTTTATCGTATGTAAAGAGAGTAGACAATACTATGGACCAAAATTTGGCTCCGTTTTGGTCTATATATTTAAAAAATCGATTGCATTTGCATTGGAATGATAAAAAGTCGAATGCATTCGATTTTTCTAAATCGAATGAACAAGAAATCGAATGCATTCATTTTTGTTCATTCAATCGAATGAATTCCAAGGACTGCATTCAATGTTGATTTATGAAATCGAATGCATTCACTGACTATGAAAATTTAATGGATTTTTTTGAGAATTCATTCGAAATGGATTTCATTCTTCGAAGCTCTGGCTTCAAAGAAGAAATCTGAGAATATTTCAATAGAAAAAAAATTTTCAGAATCTGAGAATTTTTCTACAGGAAAATGTCTCAGAATCTGAGAATTTTTCTATAGGAAAAATTTCTCAGAATCTGAAAATTTTTCTATAGCCAAATGTCTGAGAATTTTTCTACGGGAAAATTTATCGGAATCTGAAAATTTTGTTATAGGCAAATGTCTCAGAATCTGAGAGTTTTTCTTAAGGAAAAATGCATCAGAATCTGAGAATTTTTCTATAGAAAAAATGTCTTAATCCGAGAATTTTTCAATAGGAAAAATGTCTGAATCTGAGAATTTTCTATAGGAAAAATCTAAGAATTTTTTGTTAGAAAAAATGTCTCAGAATCTAAAAATTTTTAAAAAGGAAAAATTTCTCAGATGCTAAATAGGAAAAATTTCTCAGAATTTGAAAATTTTTCTATAGCAAAATGTCTCTGAATCTGAGAATTTTTCTATGGGAAAATTTATCAGAATCTGAAAATTTTTCTATAGGAAAAATGTCTCAGAATCTGAGAATTTACAAAATGCCCAGATTTTCAATTACAAATAGAACTTCAATGCCCCACTGAAAAGAAAACATAAATTCTTGTCAAGATCTGACTTTTTCCAGAAATATAGGAAAAATTTTGGGGATCTGAGACTTTTTCTTTACGAAAAATGTCTCAGAATCTTAAGACTTTCTATACGAAAAATGTCTCAGGAACTGAGACCTTTTTTACTGTCTTAAGAATTAGAGTACTTTTTTTAAACGGAAAATGTTTCAGAATCTGAGACTTTTTCTATACAAAAAATCTCTAAGAATCTGACATTTTAGTACTAAAAATTTTCAGAACGTGATACTTTTCCTAAATGAAAAATTTCTCAGAGTCTGAGAATTTTTCTACACAAAAATGTCTCAGAATCTGAGACTTTTCCTACACGAAAAATGATTCAGAATCTGAGACTTTTTCTATACGAAAAATGTCTCAGAATCTGAGACTTTTTCTATACGAAAAATGATTCAGAATCTGAGACTTTTTCTATACGAAAAATGTCTCAGAATCTAGGACTTTTTCTATACGAAAAATGTCTCAGAACCTGAGACTTTTTCTATACGAAAAATGTCTTAGAATCTGAAACTTTTTCTATACCAAAAATGTCTCAGAATCTGAGACTTTTTCTATAGGAAAAATTTTTCAGAATCTGAGACTTTTTCTACACGAAAAAAGTTTTATAATCTGAAACTTTTTTGATACGAAAAATGTCTTATAATCAGATACTTTTTTTATACGAAAAATGTCTTAGAATCTAAGACTTTTTCTATACGAAAAATGTCTCTGAATCTGAAACTTTTTCTAAACGAAAAATGTCTCAGAATCTGAATGAAAAATGAATCTAAATTTTTGGAACAAGTTGAGTTTACTAGCATTGGTCCAAAAAGAAAATAAAAAAAATTGAAAATTAGGGCTATTATAGCCCTTTTAGCGATGATTTCGAAAAAAATAAAAAAATTGTCGACGACACGTATTTAGCGAGTTATCTCGACTTGAAGTTTTTTGCTTATATCTTCGTTATTTATTGTTCGATTTCAAAAATATTGTTGTAATTCGAAAGGTAATTGAAATATCTTTCATTTTATTAAAAAAAAAAATATTAACCCATAAAAGGCCAAAAAAAAATTATTTTTTTTGAGAAAATTTGTTTGAGAATTTTCTTAAAAAATGCTTTTCTACGTAGGGGCCTTCGGCCGGGCTTAGGGATTACAAACTCCATAAATTAATTTAGCGGCTTCGCTAAATAAAGTTTTTTTGTGTATTAAGCCTTTTTCCAGTTATTCGAATTTCAAGTCGACATAACTCGCGAACCAGGATCTCGCCGACAAAAAATCACACTAATATTTTCGATTTGTAATCAAAAGATCTATCTCTGGTAAATTTGGGATCGATCCTACCAATGCCAGTAAACTCAACTTAAGCCAAATATTTTCCGAGTCTGAGAATAATCACAATTGGAGCGGGAAGCGTTTTTCCGCAACTGTTCACATACGTTTTATATGACAACAAATTTCCGCCGCGTTTTTCCGCCAAACTAGATTCAATTCTATTTATATGAGGACAATTGCGTTTTTCCGCTTCCCGCTCCAATTGTGATTATTCTCTCTGGCACTTTTTCTGTACGAAAAATGTCTCAGAATCTGAGACTTTTGCTTTACGAAAAATGTCTCAGAATCTGAGAATTTTTCTATGATAAAAATGTGACACTCATAAAAATCAACCCCAATATTAAATTAAACAATCCACCACAGTCCTAGTCAACAAAGTTATCGGCAACCCTGCTGTTATTAAGGCATAAGTGGATAGCCAGCTGCCATCGTATTAAGGAAATTTGAAAAATAACTTCCTTTTGCAAATTTTTTTATACTTTGCTTTTCAAACCATGTTTTAGCTATTTGTTTTTGTATTTGATATATTTTTTGTGAATTTAATCAATTTAAATAACTTGTTTTACCACTTTATATTCCAAGCAAAATTACGTTATATCTACTGCTAACCTTTTTTTTATTTATGAGAAACACTATTTAACTTTTAATATTATATTTCGTCACTGTTTTATTTTTATGTTGTTTTTTTTTGCACACAAAATTTCACTTTTTTGATCTTTGCCGTTTCGAATAAACCAATTTTTGTTTTTTTGGCGTTGTTTCTTGTTTACTTATTATTTTCAATTTGTTATACAAAGAGCAATAATATTCGCATTAATAAAAATTAGACAAGAATAAAGAAAGAAAATTTATTTTTTTCGAAGATAAAACACACAAACCACCACAAGTAAAGAAATAATCACAAAAAACAAATACAACAACGATTACCTAGTTGGTTATAGGTTTTATTAGTGTTGTAAAAGTATTGGGTTTTTGAGTAGCGAGTACTTAGTGTTGTCTATTTTTTTTTTGTATTCAGTACTTAAAAGTAACTACTCAAAAGTAAACTAAACAGATGCGACAAAAGGGTGTTATATTTTTATATATTTATTTTAACCTTTGACCTCACATGAAAAATTGTGCAATTAAACAGCAGGCGTAGCCCACTTTCCAGTGGGCGGGACGTCAAAGTATAAATGTTTTTCTTAAATATATTAAAAAGTACTTATCCGACTTGGATGAAATTGGTGTCATTCAAAAGCTTGGAGAAATGGCATTCGAACTAATATATTGCACATACAAAAGAACAAATTGTCAATCTAGTAGTTTGATCTATAAACGGCAGACCTAATCTCCTAAGATTCGGTAGGGGTTGTCAAAAATCACATACTGTTAAATTGTTTTTTACCAAACGTTATAAATGTTGTAATAGATGTCTTTAGTGAAATCTGTTTTTTAGCATTACCTTTTCTAATAGTTTTGGTATATTTTACTATTTTTCTTTTGGCATACAATCAAGTTTTTGCGTAAATAACATTAGCATTTTCTTCATTATTGTTTTTATTACGAAAACTACTTCGTCGGTTGTAATTTTTGCATATTTTTAATTTATGTCAATTTTTGGCTTAAGTTGGGTTTACTGACATTGGTCGGATTGATTCCAAATTTTTACTAGAGATATTTCTTTTGCTTACAAATCTAAATTATTAGGGTGATTTTTTGTCGGCGAGATCTGGTTCGCGACTTATGTCGACTTGAAATTCGAATATTATAACTGGAAAAAAGCTTAATACACAAAAAAAACTTTATTTAGCAAAACCGCTAAACTAATTCATGGAGTTTGCAATTCCTAAGCCCGGCCGAAGGCCGCTGCGCAGAAAAGCTTTTTCTACGAAAATTCTCAAAAATAATTTTTTTCTTAAAAAAAAATTTTTTTTTGCCTTTTATGTGTTAATATTTTTTTTTTACCAA
Source organism: Pegoplata infirma (assembly GCA_963921195.1). Taxonomy (NCBI): domain Eukaryota; kingdom Metazoa; phylum Arthropoda; class Insecta; order Diptera; family Anthomyiidae; genus Pegoplata; species Pegoplata infirma. The sequence goes on from OY992536.1 coordinate 38,719,680, forward strand.
AATGAAAGATATTTCAATTACCTTTCGAATGACACCAATATTTTTGAAATCGAACAATAAATAACGAAGATATAAGCAAAAAACTTCAAGTCGAGATAAATCGCTAAATACGTGTCACCGACAATTTTTTTTATTTCGAAATCATCGCTAAAAGGGCTATTTTCAATTTTTTTTTTACCAATGCCAGTAAACTCAACTTGTTCCCAAGTTTTTGTCACTCCGACACATATTTTTGTTTGCGTGTAGTCTGTGGTTTAGAACATAGAGAAACATAGAGGCGAAGGTGAAAGACAAAACAATATTGCTATCTTTTTCTAATTTCTCACACGTACGTTGTCGATGTGAATTCACCACACAATACATGTTTACAAGTCGTACTTTGTCAACAAATACATTTAAACAAGTTGTACTTTGACAACTCAATTTTTGACGCCTTCGCCTCTATGTTTCTCTATGGTTTAGAATTCTAATAAAAACCATAGAAAAAATAGACATGAAACAGAGTCGTATTTCGCTTGAACACGTATTAGTGACAGCACATTATGTAACTTTTGACATTTATTAAAAACAATGCAACATAAAGGAGAACAACAACAAAGCAAACAACAAAAGAGAAAGCAATTTTTAAACTATCAATAGTGCGTATTATCTTTAAAAAAACGTTGAATAAAGCAAAATGAATAATAAATTTAATTAAATGAAAGACAAATTCCATTTTTCATAAACAAAGAATCTAATTTGATATTAAATACGTGTGAGATGAGGAAGAACAAGCATTTTGCCACCATATTGGAAAATACATCAAATACAACACTGCGTACCTTCTAATCTTTTCTATGATAAAAACACACTACAAGTGTCGCGTCTATTTAGTCTATGAATCGGGTATTTAAGTAACGAATTATAGCTGGTTTATTGGTAGCGAGTACTCTGTAAATTCGGAAATAATATGGCAGCGTTATTTTTGCTAACGGAAAATTTAAAACAAACACAACAAGAACGGTACGGTGAGTGGCTTCTAATTTAATTGAGAATCCAATCTATTGCATAAATTAAACGGCCCTTTAATTAAATTTTTTAAAGAAACACTTTTATTGTGCATTATTGTTTTGTAATTTGTTTTATTGATATTTTCTTTATTTTAAACTTAAATTCAATTTCTATAAACGCGTTTTTGTTTTTTGTAAATACAACAGATAAAAATAAATTTCAAAAAATATTTAAGATTTTTGTAGTTTTTTAATAAAATTTAGTTTGGAAACGAAAATATTTAAAATTATCAGTAACATAAAATTTGTAGAGCAAAAAGCCAGTATTGCATTAATAAAAAAGTTTTTAAATGAAATTTAACAAAATTTTTGTAAAAAAAAAGCTAAAACATTTTATAAAATCAAAATAAGTAAAATGAAAAATTAAAATTAATTGCTACTTAGGCATTGCTTAAACATAGTTGATTTTTGTTAAGATATATATTTTTTTATGGATTTTTTCTACTATAAACTAAATATTACAAAAAAAAAGAAGGAAATTTATTTAAAAAGAAAAAATTAGAGAATATATTAAACTATAAAAACCCATATTAAGAAAATTATATTAAAAAAAAAAAAACTTATTTGTTTCTCATTTATAATGTTGCTTGTTTTTTTTTTTTGTTTAGGCAAACAGCCAATGGTTATTATTTTGTATTGTTTTAAATGATACGACCGACGACTTGTGACTTTTTAAGCTATGCTTAAAACGACTCACGAAATTATACAGCTGCTCTTTTCTTGAGGATTACCATTTTCGTTTTCAATTAATAACAATAACTGATGGTAAATATCAGCAACAGACTAAACAAATTAAAAAAATAATAATAATAGATTAATTTATATCAATTTAAACTTAGAAATATTAATTAAAACTTAATAATAATATGACTTTTTTTAATACAAAAAGTAAATAAAACGTCTACCTTACTACAATCTACTATATTTTACTCATTTTACTACAATTGGAAATTTTCAATACAAAAAGTAAACAACACTTTCCAGTTGTATTAAAAAATAGTAAGAAATTTGGGTAATCGAATAGATCTAAAACTTCCCAGTTGTAGTAAAAATAGTAAGAAATTTGGGTGATCGAATAGACATTAGGTCTGTTCGATTACCCAAAATTAAAACTATTTTTACTACAACTGGAAAGTTTTGTTTACTTTTTGTATTAAACATTTCCAGCTGTAGTAAAAGTAAAAAATACTACAAGTAGATTGTGGTACGGTAATCGAACGGACCTATTATATTATGATTTGAAAGTAAACATTTTTTTATCCAGCATTGTATTTTAAAATTTTTATGAATTTACGTAGTCACCATTATACGTTAGGGCTGAGCGAATATGTATGGAGAATATATTTTATTCGATTTCAATTCAAAGGGAAGTATATCAACCCTTATGAACCGATTTACCTGAAACTTAAAATATATAAAAAAAAAACGATTTTAAAGTTAGGGTGTTTCGACTTATCGGTCATATCAGCGCTCAAAAATGTCTTTGTCTCGTTATGAAACAACGTGGAGCTTCGGGAAAATTTCGATAACTCCCTCTAGCGGAGATATTTGCAACCAAACTTAAAGCTTTCACTGGCAATATTTCAAAGTTCGAAGATTTTTTCAAAATTCGAAATTTGGATTTTTTTTAAAGAAACGTTCTACAAAACCTGCTTTTCAGAAAGCTTATGCGATTCTTATTCGATTTTTAAGAATTTTTTAATGTTTATTTTCTTTTTAAACTTTTTTGTTATTTGAAAAAAAAAGGGGAATGTTATACTGATAACAAAAAACGGTATCCGGTATCATTTTGTTCCAAAAACCTTCGGCACCGATTGCAATTTCTAAAACACCACAAATTTTTTTTTTTTTTTACGTTCTATCATGGGAATCCTTCCCTTCCACCGTTTTTTTTTAGGTTTTTTGTCGTTTAACAACAAAAATAAAACAAGAACAAAATAACAGGGTGGTTTTTAACATTTGCGAAAACTTTATCATGATCGGTGCCGAGCCTTTTTTAACATTCGCGAAAAAATTAACACACATTTCTTATTGAATTGTTCATGTACTTTTTCAAAATGATAGGTCCTTTTTGCTATTTGCAAAAAAAAATGCGAATTGATTTCGCAAATTTTAGTGAATTGGAAAATACATTTTTTCTTATTTAACTTTTACAAATTTTAATAATTACTACTATCACTTTCGTGGTAGGTTTAAAATCAATTAAAATAGTAATTGGTTTAATCATTTTTGTGACTCATTTTCATTTTTAGGTATGTATTAATATATATGGGGCATTCCAGGCCAAATCACTCACTTTTAGACCCGACCCCTTTCGATTTATTTTATTTTTGGATATGTTTTAGTACTTATTAAATGCAACTTGGACACCAATTTTCAGCCTTTTATTCCAAGACAGTTTTGAGTAATCAATTTTTCAAAATGGCGATTTTCTCAAAAAAATTTAAATATTTTTGCATTTTGTATTCGAAATAATTAAAAGTATTATTATACTAACCTCATTTTGTTTAGCAGAAGTTTCTAAAAATGAAGCACGCCATGATTCAGCTAATTTTTTACCTTCTTCCGTGGAAACTGTACGTTCTTGATGCAAATCAGTTTTATTACCTACCAATACAACAGGTACACTGAATAAAAAAAAATAAACATAATTAGTAAAAATAAAATTAATAACGTTCCTATTTAGAAACCAAAAATTACTACTTAAAAATTTCACAAAATCTGAAAATTTTTTCAGAATTTAAATACTTGTTAAGAGTTTTATACCCTCCAAAATATAAAAAAAAAATTGTCAGGTGCGTTTTTGTTTTTGGGGTAGGATGTGGAAGGTCAGTGGGGTACGTTGAGGGCACCTTCCCCATCGCGTCAAGTTGCTAAAGTTATTTATTATGATATACATATTACCTCATATTAGATAATTTTATAGTTTTTAGTTATTTTGTTTTAATCTACGCCCACAAAAGGGGGCGGGCCTAAAAAGCGAAATTTTGTGTTCCCTGGATCCAAATGCAGGACTTTAAACTTTTCTTGCACAAAAATGTTTCATTAGTTTAACAAAAAAGTGTAAAATATTTTCGTTTTTCAGAGGTTGGTTTAGTTCTTTAAGAGAAACTTTTTTCCACCTTGACCGAATTTACCCATTTATGAACTTAACCTGCCTATGACTATGAGACATATTTGTGCCAAACTGCAGGAGTCTAGCTGTTTTATTTTGGACTGCATCATGCTATCTACAGACAGACGGACAGACAGACATTCATAGAATGTCTTAGAATCGATCATTAATCAATAATATATATGGGGCATTCCATGTCAAATCAGACACTTTGAAAACTCCTTCGTGGTAAATTTTCAGATTTTTTTGATGACCCGTTCAAAAGATATCGAATTTTTAAAAATTGGTAGTTTGTTCCTTTACTCAAACTTCTATTACTCATAACTTCTTCAATAATGGTCCAAATTTAAAATTTTTTTTTTTCAAATTTTTTTTTTTTGTACAAAAAAATTCTTAAAAGCGCTCTAGTATGCGATTTTTAAGTTTTAAAATTTAAATCTCATTTTTGAAAATGTTTGTACTCTTCGATTTTTTTGAATTTTTTTGTGTAAAACATCTATCGATTCTACAAATTTTTTGTCCAGGAGGATCGTGGACAACGATTATTACTATTTTTTTAAATTTTTTGAAAAAATTTTATTGTAATTTTCCAAACTTAAAATCATTTCTACTGCTCCAATGGTGCGTCATAGAGGGGTCCTTTATAAGACCGACCCCCATTAATTTTTACGTCTTAACATTTCTTTGGAATAAAATAATACCCTATCTCCAATTTCTAAGAGGGCTCCCACACAAAACGACATTTTTTAAAATTTGCTCCAATCGCTCTAACTGCCCTAATAGTGACCTTAGAGCAACAAAATGTATGACCGACCCACAACATTTTTTTAGTCCAAACATTTTCTCTGAACACACCAACCATCTATCTCTAATTGTTAAGGCGGTCCCAATACAATTTTTTTTCTTTTTTGTAAATTTGTTTTATTTAATCAGCTACTACCGGTCCAATGGTGCGTCCGAGAGGGGTCATTAGTGAGACCGACCCCCATTTATTTTTACCCTACAACATTTTTTAAAATATACCTACGCCCTATCTCCACTCCCTAAGTAGGCTCATATACAAAATTACATTTTTATAAAATTTGCTCCAACTGTTATTTGTATGGGAGCCTACTTAGGGAGTGGAGATAGGGCGTAGGTATGTTTCAAAAAAAAGTTGTAGGGTAAAAATAAATGGGGGTCGGTATCACTAATGACCCCTCTCGGACGCACCATTGGACCGGTAGAAGCTGATTAAATAAAACAAATTAAAAAAAAAAAAATTGTATGGGGACCGCCTTAACAGTTAAAGATAAAGGGTAGGTGTGTTTAGAGAAAATGTTTGGACTAAAAAAATATTGTGGGTCGGTCATACATTTTGTTGCTCTAAGGGCACTATTAGGGCAGTTAGAGCAGTTGGAGCAAATTTTAAAAAATGTCGTTTTGTGTGGGAGCCCCCTTAGAAATTGGAGATAGGGTATTAGTTTGTTCCAAAGAAATGTTAAGGCAAAAAAATTAATGGGGGTCGGTCTTATAAAGGCCCCTCTATGACGCACCATTCGAGCAGTAGAAATTATTTTAAGATTGGAAAATTACAATAAATTTTTTTTTTTTTAAATTTAAAAAAATAGTAATAATCGTTATCCCACGATCCTCCTGGGCAAAAAATTTGTAGAATCGATAGAAGTTTTACACAAAAAAATTTCAAAAAAACTGAGAGTACAAACATTTTCAATAATGAGATTTAAATTTTAAAATAAGAAATTTTTGGGATTTTTTTTACAAAGTACGTAAAAAAACAAAAATTTTGAAAAAAAAAAATTAAAATTTGGACCATTATTGAAGAAGTTATGAGTAAAAGAAGTTTGAGTAAAGGAACAAACTACCAATTTTAAAAATTCGATATCTTTTGAACGGGTCATTAAAAAAATCTGAAAATTTACCACTAAGGAGTTTTCGAAGGGTACTAAAAACTGTAAACAAATTGGGAAAATCTACAAAAAAATATTTTCAAAGTGTCCGATTTGACATGGAATATACTTTATGGGGCCCCCGACCGATATATCAATGCGTTACAAACGGAATGACAAAGTGAGTATACCCCCATATTGTGGTTGGAGGGTGTGAAAATGGTTTGGACATTAAAAATTCTAAAAAAAGCCAATATGCTAAGACTGAACATACTGTGAAAACAGCTTTTAAGGGGTTATGACACTTGCTAGTTTTTGTATTGAATTAATATTGACGAAAAATTGACAAATACGCTTATGGGAATGTAATGGGTGTTGTACTCTTCAACTATATAGAATTAGTCTTAATCTGTCAAATTGAAGTCGGTAATGATGTATTCTATTATGATTTACATTGCTGACAAATCTTAATCCAATACAAAAACTAGCAAGTGTCATAACCCCGTTTAAGAAGTTTTTCTTAACGAAAAATCTTATTATGAAACTCATTTTTCTGTCTCTGATTCTGAGAAAAAGTGTGCAATTCGAGTTATTTTTATCATTTTAAGAAATTTTCAGAGATTCTGAGACATTTCATTAAAAAAAATAGATTTGTAAATATTTTTGCAAAACTTTTTTTCTTAATTAGTTTGTTACTATATTTTTAAAATCTTTTTAATGGGCCTCTTTTGACCATTCGTTTGATTCAGAAGATAGGTCTTTTAAAAAAAAAGACAGTATGTTCTTAGTAATTTTTGTTAGAATCTAATACTTACTATTTCTTGCCCATAACATCTAGTAATTTCTCGTATATAATTTTTATAACTTCAAACGATTTTTGACTTGTAATTGAATAAACCAAAACATATCCATGAAAATCCATGCTATATTGTACTGGAAATATACTATATTCATCCTGTCCAGCTGTGTCCACCAGTTTGACAAGATAGTCTTGCGAATTAACTCTTGTTACTTTAGTAAATGCTGTAGGATAAAGAAAAATCGGGTAATTAAGCTATAAAATACATGAGATACAGGTCATAAAATGCGAATTTAAAAAATTTTAATTATTTTGGGTCATTAAAAAATTAGTTGATAAATGAATATAAATTAGGCAAAATTTTTTTATAAGAAAAATGTTTTAAAAAACTGGAAATTGTTTAGAATCTTAGAAATTTCTTTTGCGAAAAATGTTAAAAAATAAATTTGGGGCAATTCTAGTGATCTAGAGTTGTTCCCCACTATTTAACTTACAAGGAAGGTCTTTCAGAGGGCACCCACCGATTGTCCTGAAACTTACATATGGGAATGAGTGAAGAAAAATGAGAGTTTTATAATTTTTAGCTGCCTAACTTCACATTTAGCGGGTCAAAGGGGTGGGCGAAAAACAGGATGTTCCCGTTTTTTTTGAGAATTTTTAACATTTCTTCAAAAGAAACTATATGAACATTTTATACAGGCCAAAAGGTTTTTTGAAGATAGATCCCATGGCGTATCGGTCGTTTCCAAATTCGGCTTCGTAAAGTTCTTATTTTTAAAAATGTAAAAACTTTAGGGTAGTTTTTATGGAGATGTATATACGTACGACAGCCAAAATCATATAAAATAATCTCTATTAAAATTAAGCTGACCCGTATTTTTGCGTTTGTCGAAATTTTTGCTGGTTCGGCTTTTATTCGGATTTTTGCGAAAGACCATATTTGTTCATAAGGTAACAACCTTTTTTCAAATTTGATATTGGGCTGATAAAAAAACAGGTAACTCTTTATTTTTATCCCCTCGTTTCCATATGCAAGTTTCAGGAACATCGGTGGGTGCGTTCTGAAAGCCTTCCTTGTTAGTATAACAGTTTAAAATAACAGGGCTGGTGACTCATCAAAAGCTAATCAATGATTATTACTAATCATTGATTAATTTCATAAAAATTTCACGTTTGCAAGCATTGATTAGAACTAGAGTTTTTCTTTTCCCGGACTTTTTTATTTCCCGGGAAAGCGGGATTCATTTTTACATTTCCCGGGATCCCGGGAATTCCCGCAAAAACTAAAATCCCACATTTTTTTGTCAAAAAAAATATAAGAAACCTTATGAATGCGATTACACTATTTATAATATTTATTAACACCATAAAAATCTTATTTAGGACCTTTAAAACAAACAGAAAATAAAATAAGTTTCGAGAAAAGAGAAAAAATTTTTGTACCCAATTTTTATAAAAAAAACGGCCCAAATATGTCGAAGTCTTTCAAAAGTATTTTTAAGGGAATATGCTATTTGACATCGTTTTATCTGTTTAAATAATAAAAATTCATCATTTATTCTGACTCATATTAGTTCATTTTTACAATTGGTTCTCAACGCTTTGCCCCTAAAACACAATGAAGCTGATTCAGAGGAATTTCTCAATTATGTCTCTAAAACTGAATGTAACTGCACAGAGAAAATATTTTAATTGTGCCAGCCGAATTTAGAGCCAACTGCATGGTTTAATTACAACAACCGAAATTTTCGGTTGCGATTACCGAAATTTTTTTGAACCAACAAAAGTTAAGTTGTTATAAACAAATTTCAGTTATCGCAACCGAAAATATCGGTAGTTGTTATTAAACCACGCATTTGACTTTAAATTCAGAGAAATGAAATTATAAGAAAATTTACCCCAAAAATTGAAAACTTCTGGTTTCTAAAAGAAAACCAAGTTAATTTCAGAGTCATTTCTTACACCGATTTTATATCAATCAGAAATATTAATATTTTCTATATAAACAAATAATCATACTAATAATTTCTCAGCTTCTGAAAAAAGTATCAGGTTCTGATAATTATATGCTATCGAAGATTTAGATATTGTGAGACTTTTTTCATTTCGTGTCAGATTTTATGGCATTCTTTAGTTAGAAGGTCTCTCTTGGAATACTTTTTGGGCCCTCCTGGTCCCTGCCTACGTTTCTACTATCATTTATCGAGAATTTTAATAAAATCTCTAAGAAATCACTTACAAAATAATCAATAGAAGTCGAAAAATCAACAATTTCAGACCGGGAATTCCCGATCTGTTTCCTGGGATTTCGGGATCGAAAATTTACGGGAATTCCCGTCCCGGGAATTCCCGTGAAAAACTCTAATTAGAACTAATCATTGATTATATTGCGATAAGTTACTAGTTTATAACATATTCTTATCAGAATTGATAGTTTTTTGAAAAAAAAAAAACTTTTTTCTATTATGAACAGGTTACATGTAAACTTAAACCATTAACCTTGACATTAATATATGCAAAAAAAAAATGAAGTAGGTTATAGGTACTGGACTATAGTAGAAAACCACAAAAATAAGTTGTAAAAAATAATTTTGCAGCATTAATAACTACGCAATATATAAGGGGATTTTCCCAAACATTTATAAATTAAAACATAGTGCGTTGTACTAACACCAGAAAAACGGTGATTCGAGACTGCCCACTCTTACGAGAAAACCCAAAAACTGATAAATCCCCTCAACAAAAATGTTTGGAGAAAATCGAAAATCTATTATAGGTACTTACTATTTTCTATTGTTGGATCATAAGAATCGACAAATTGTCCCTCAACAAATTGTATACTTAATGAAGATTTTCCTGAAAAAAAAATGAAATGTAATGAGGAAATAAATATTACATGGAATTTTTTCAATTTTAAACCAAAACAAAAAAGAAGTATTCAAGTAACATAAATAAATAAAACGCAAAAAAAAAAATATTAAACAAACAATTATAGTGTACAAGACACAAAAGAGAATTGGAAGAAAAAGTAAGAACAAACTTACCCACACTTCTGTAGCCCATCATAGCAATACTACGTTCTTTTGGTGGCATTTTAATTAATTGCTTTTTTATACACACAAAATTATTGTCCCTCTTGTAAAATTATATATTAAATTTTTAATTTCAAGTTAAAATTGGATTTCTTCTGCGAATTACGAATTTTAATAACCTCACCTAAAAAAGTCTTTTTGTTACTGACATAGAGTTGCCAAGTCAATAGATGATGGTCTTAAAAAATCTTGAAAATTTAATAAATGATAAACAAATAAGTAAATAATTATAGTAAACAGTTTGTTGTGTTAAAGAATATATTTTTTTATTACATTGTATAAGAAATAATTAAAAATTGTTAAAAATATATTTTTTTTAAATAATAAATGAAGATTGGCAATCTTATTTTACATCTGTTTTTACTTACTATCCATCCTGTTTACTCACAGAGAATTTAAAAATAACAGCTGTAACTGTAATATGAAGGAGTGAAAGAGTAAAAAGAAAATCAAATGTTAAGGAGTTGCCGTATTTCTTTAATACAAATCGAATGTAAATTACCCATATCCGGGTAACTAATAGTAACCAACGATTATTGTGATGGCGAATAACGGAAGTATATATTTTTGTTGTCTTTTATACACTCAACCAAAAATCATTGTTTTCCAATGAAAATTGTAGTTAATTCAAGAAAAATTATTAGCTCTGTTTTCGCATAACCGTATACATGTTAACATTAACCGAAAACGCATCCACGTTTAACAAAATTTACTTGGCATCACTTCTGTGAAAAAGGTTTGTGTATTTGCTATTAACAAAGAAAAAGGTTTGTGTATTTGCCATGTCAATAAAAATGTGAACTTGGCATCACTTTTTATCGAAGCGTAATCTTAACGCCGATAATTATACAAGTTAAAAAAAGCGTGGATAATTTGAAATTTTCATGGGTAAGCGTATTTACTGTTATGCGAAAACAGGGCTATTGTTGATGTGGACCCTACATCCAAAATATTAGGCGTTTGTGGCTCACAACTATTTTTTCAACTATTTCGTAGGTAAAATATGCCTACCTATCCAGTAGTTAATCGATATAATGGCCCATTCACACCCGAGGTAAAATCTGGTTCGAATGAGTTTTGGACCATATGGTCTGTATTATTTTAAACACAACCATATGATCGAAATCTCGTTCGAACGAGATTTCAGCTCAGGTGTGAATTGAGTATAAGTTGAAATTTATTATTTACAAAGTTTGTATGGGTTTAACAACATATTAGGCTTGTTTTTTGCAGACCGGATTAAGATTAGGATTAACTCTATTTTGTTAAAAAATGTGTCAAATCAAGTCCAAAAATTTTTTTACATGCAATTAGTAAATATAAACAAGAAAAAAATTAAGGGTTGTTCAAAATGTAAAATGGTATAAATAAATCTGAGTTAATTCTAGGATTTAACTAAATATATTTTTCATTCTTTACATTTTGGACAAAGCTTAATTTTTTTTCTGTTTATATTTACAAGTTGTATGTAATTTCAGAAAAAAAAATACAAACACAAAATTTTGACTTGATTTGACCCATTTTTTAACTAAATACAGTTAATCCTAATCTTAATCCGGTCTGCAAAAAACAAGCCTATTATGTGTCAGAAGCAGACAAGGGAAAAAATTCAAATTTTATTTAAAATTTATAAGGTATTTGAAATAAAATTTATGTTTAAATAAATTTATCAAAAACGTTTAAATTTTTTTATTTCCAAAAATAAAATTCTCAAAAAAAAATATGTAATTTTATTTGTCTAAAAATATTTTTTTTTAAAATTAAAGATTTTAATTTTTGGTTTGAATTTTCTTGTATTAAACAAAAAAAAAACAATGAAACAAAGAATCTGCCAAAATTCTTTTTGCAAAAATGATTTATCAGAATCAAATAACTTTTCTATAGAAAAAATTTAGTATCTGAGCTTTTCTATGGAAAATACATTTCCGAATTTTAGAATTTTTGTTATGGAAAAATTTTTAAGAATATGAACATTTTTTAATGATTTTTTTTGTATGAAAAATTGTTTTAGAACTTTTCTATAGAAAACTATGTATGAATATCAGATCTGCAACTTTTTCGTACAGAAAATCACTCAGACTCTTAACATTTTCCTATTGGAACACGCAAAAAAGTATTTTACGGTACTGCGCAATAACTCCCAAATGAAATAAGTCCCAATGAAATAATTCCCAATGAAATAAGTTCCAAGAAAAATGAATTAACTCCACACATTAAAAAATGAAATAACTCCCAAAGAAAAAATTAAATATGTCCCAATATTTGGGAGTTATTTAAAATCAAAATAATAACTCCCAAAATAAATGAAAGAACTCCCAATGAAATAAGTGCCAAATAAAATGAAATAAGTTCCCATTGTTTTTTTTTGTAATAAAGGTTTTCTGCGTAGCCGGCCTTCGGCCGGGCTTAGGGATTACATACTCCATGCATTACTTTGCGGAGAGGGTGGGTTTAATGCATGGATTTTGTAACCCCTAAGCCCGGCCAAAGGCCGGCTACGCAGAAAAAATTTTAAGCAAAAAAAAAAAAAAACAATTGCACAGAGGTGTTTATTGTTTTCAATTAAAATGAAATAAGTCCTACCATTGATGAAATAACTCCCAATGCTTAACAAGAAATGAAATAACTCCCAATCTGTTTTTTGTTGGGGTTTTTTTCATTTGGAAGTTATTTCATAATGAAATAAATCCCAACAAAATTTGTGCAATAACTCCCACTACACTGGGACTAATTTCATAATGAAATAAGTCCCTAATCGTATGTAAAATTTTTGGGAGTTGTTTCATTTTTTTTTGGGAGTTATTTCATTTATGAGTTATTGCGCAGTACCTTTTACCAAGCGCTTGGGAGGAATCACATTAAACAAGATTTTTGCGTATATTATGCGAGAACTATTAATATTTTACCAAGCGCTTGCATAATTATACCTAACTTTGCAAACGTTTCAAGAAATTTCCCATGAGCTTGCATAATTTTACTAACTTTAAGATAAAACAAGCAAACGCTTGGTAAAATGTTATAAGTTTTTGCATAATATACGAAAAAATATTGTTTAACGTGATTCCTCCCAAGCGCTTGGCAAAATATTTTTTGCGTGAAGATTCAGAGAATTTTTCTATAGATAGGAAGTGATTTCTCAGAATCTGTACATTTTTCTTTTAAAATAAAAAAATTGTTCTATATGAAAAATTTTTATAAAAAAAAATTACTCAAAATCTGAGAAATTTTCTATAGAAAAATGTATCAAAATCTAAAAATATTTCTTTAAATAAATGTCTCAAAATCTGAGAGTTTTTCTACATTAAAATATGTCTAAGAACCCTTTTTTTAAATAAAATTGTCTTGAAATCTGAAAATTTGTCTATATAAAAAAATATCTCATAATCTCTCATTCTTTTTTCTATAGAAAAAGTCTCCGAATCCGAGAAATTTTCTGTAGAAAAAATTTTCAGAATCGAAGAATTTTTCTATTAAAAAAATGTCTCATAATCTAAAAATTTTTCTGTAGAATAAATGTTTCAGAATCTGAGAATTTTTCATTAGAAAAAATATCTTAGAATTTGAAATTTTTTTTGCAGAAAAAAAATGTCTCAGTCTGAGATTTATTTTTGCACAAAAAATGTCTCAGTCTGAGAATTTTTCTATAGAAAAAATATCTCAGAAACTTTCTATAGAAAAAATGCCTCAGAATCTGAAAATTTTTCTACAGAAAAAATATCACCGAATCTGAGTTTTTTTTTTCTCAAAGGTTGAGAAATATTCCGTAGAAAAAGTGTGTCAGTCTTCAAATTTTTCTAGAAAAAAACATCTCAAAATAAAAAAAGTTTCTTTAGAAAAAATGAGTTAGAATCGGAAAATTTTTCCTTAGAAAAAATATTTCAGAATCTGAAAATTTTTGTATAGAAAAATGTCTCAGAATCTTTCAGTAGAAAAATTTTAAGTTTCTGATAGTTTTTTTTATGCAAAAAATTTCAGAGAATCTGTGAATTTTCTATCAAAAAGTATCTCAGAGTCTTAAAAATTGTCTTAAGAAAACTGTCAGGATAATAAACAAAATCGATTACTTTTTTACTGGATTTTCCTCGTCCCACGTTCAGCTTTTCTTTGTAAAAATGTATGGTGTTTAAAGTCTCTTGTTCTATAAGCGACCAAATAAAAAATATTAATTATGCATTTAAAACTTACTCAATGCTCCGTTATAAAAAATCTCTCCGTTAAATTTAACTTTTTCATACAATTTTGACATAAGGCTCCGTTAAATCGGCAGTTAGCAGCTAACTTTTCATTAAGTAACCCGCCCAAGTTTGTTTTGAAAACTATTTCTTTGGATTTTCTTAATTTTAATTTTCTTTTCTGAATTTTAATTCGGGTTTTCTAAATTTCAATCATTGCGTTTTAAATATTTTGTTTCAACATTAACCGAAATAGAGGCGATTATTCGAGGAATCGATTAACCGAATTGGAACGTGAATACGAGTAGAATAACCGACTATTTTGCAATGAAAGCTCTAACGGATGGAATTAGCAAAACAAAGATGACAGCAAATTTAATGCTGCCATATTTTTCTAATAAATATTGATGTTTTTCCTTGCACTTTGACATTCGTTTAATTTAGCTCTTGTAAAAAAAATACACTTTGTTGTTAGAAAAATAATAATTTGTGCAGGATTTTTAGACCAATAACCAGGGAACCATGTCTTTGCCTATGAGACTATTCACAGCTTCACGTAATGGTAATACAAATAATAAAAGAAATCAATAAAAAATATTAAATTAATTATGAGAAATTAACGTTTTTAATAAATTGAGGTTATGGTCACTTATGTCATCAAATGAAAACAAAATTATTTTGGCAAAAAAAAGGATAAAAAGTGAATTAAGACCTTTTTTTGGTGAATCAATAGGAAAAATGCACCAATAGTCTTCCAAATTTCATCTAATTTAAAAGTGAACGAAAATATACGACCAATGTCAGTGGTAAAATCAATTCCCGTGCAACTGGGCTGCAGTCAGTGCAGTGTATTGTTTACAAAATGGGAAACGAAAATCTGTAGTGTTCTTTATTAAGCATTCCTTGAAACGTAATTAATTTATTTCACAACTGTATGTAATTTTTAAAATATCTTAGATTTATCGACAAAATAATGGATACTGCTTCATTTAGATTCAAATGTTTGTAACCCAACCATTTGTGGTTTTTGTTGTCCTTAAACATTCGACTTAAGATGTGTCTATTTCGTACTGTGCATACGTAGAAGATGGCAAAAATCAATGGAAATTTCAATTCTAATTTGAATGACACTAGAATCCAAATAATTTAGATTTGCTTTATAATGCAATTACATATATCGTCGGTGCACCAACCAGAACCGCTGTTTTTAAAAAGGATTTCAAATCAGATTTATTTTTATATTTTGCAATGCTTTAAAACAAATTTTCTATTTACATTAATTTGATTTTTAAAAAACAGGCAAAAGTACCTAATTTAGCTGTTTATTAAAGTCTCTTTAAACAATTTGAAATACACATAGCGGTTCTGGTTGGCGCACCGACGATAACTATTGATATCCATTAGCCAGTTTCGAAAAATGTTTTTTTTTTTTAATTATAATCAAATAAATACGCGTCTCTCTGGGAGTGCTCCTCCGTTAAGTGTTGATTGGTCAACGGAACGCACTACATACTGTAGAGAAAATTCCGAACTATACGTACATGGAACAAACTTCCCGTGCAAGTTTTTCCTAACACTTATAACAAAATCGGATTCAAGTCAAATATTTATAAATACTACTCCTTATTTCCACTGTCCCACATCTATTTTTCCTTATCTTACCCAATGCAATTAAAGGGACATTCCCATAGTGTTGGTCAAAAGTTTGGAGCAATTCAAATCGCCATTTCTAAGCAAATTTCTAAAAAGTCCATATTTGGGATTTTTTTTTATAAGTCGGCACATAAAATATTAATCCATTTTCATTTCTTAAATTTCAGGCCAACGTGTATTTGCTGCTAATGCTCGTTTAATGAGCAGTACCCCTAAGGAAGCCAAAGATATCGTCCATGTTCCCGCTGGTTATGTGTATGTTAACAACAAAGAAGAAAGTATGGATTTAAAAGATGTCACCGATAGAGCTGCTTCTACCATATTTCTTAGTGAATTGATGCGTGGTTTTGGTGTTACTTTGGCTCATATTTTCAAAGAACCCGCCACTATTAACTATCCATTCGAAAAGGGACCTTTGTCTCCTCGTTTCCGTGGTGAGCATGCTTTGCGTCGTTATCCCAGTGGTGAGGAACGCTGCATTGCTTGTAAATTGTGTGAGGCCATTTGCCCAGCTCAAGCCATTACCATTGAAGCTGAAGAGCGTGCTGATGGAAGCAGAAGAACAACTCGTTATGATATTGATATGACTAAATGTATCTACTGCGGATTTTGCCAGGCATGTCTTTTTTCAAAAGGTTTATTGAAAACAGAAATTAATTGATAATTCTTTTTTTTTTTTGTTTTATAGGAAGCTTGTCCCGTTGATGCTATTGTAGAAGGTCCCAATTTTGAATTCTCCACTGAAACTCACGAAGAGTTATTGTACAATAAGGAAAAATTGTTAAACAATGGTGATAAATGGGAATCAGAAATTGCTTCTAATTTACAAGCCGATCATTTGTATCGTTAAATTTTTTCCAAAGAGTCTTAGAAGAATGAGAAGTTTTCTTTAAGGATTATTATCTAGCTAAAAAATAAACTTAATAACAAAAATTGTGTATACATGTGTTAATGAATTAAAAATTCAAATATTTCTTTGTTAGTTTAAAAAAAAACAATCCTTTTCTGTTTTTAGTCAACTTTTTTTATCCAATGTTATATTAAATAGTTAAACGATAACTCCAAATGCTGGTTATGTATGTATATAATGCCCTCTTTATAAATGGAAGTCTTTTTTTCAAAAACCCTAAACAAAAGTTTTCTATATTTATTGGCCTGGTCCAGATAATGACTTTTCCATAAACTTCTTTTTGGCAAAACAAATCCACCATTTGTTAGGTTTTCCATCCTCGGTACCAAAAACTTTTTCACAAACCCGATTGCCAGTTTCATGTCGCAATTGTAATAGATATTGGCGCATTAAGTCTACATAATATTAAAATGAGGTTAGCAAAGAAAATTTTAAAAAATTCATGTAAACATACCAGAGTCTTGGGCAGATAGCGTTCTAGCATAGACAGCATTCAATGGGAAACCAGCCTCACCGGGTAAATCAAATTTAGATATAGCTAAACTATACATTTCCTGTTGTCCCTGATTCTTATTGGAACAACGTTGTAACTTTTTTAAACATTCCGTTATGTATAGAGTAATATAAATTAAAGTACGATCCACCTCAGACTACAAATATAAGAGTATATCAAAACTATGAATTTTAAATAATAATATTTACAAGTTTACCTTAACTTCATAGGTCCGAAAGAAAACATTTGCTTTAAAGTAGTAAAGTGACTCATCAATGATATCGTTATCATTACTCATTTGTGATGGAGCTGGCCCCCGAAATTGAGTTCTCAATGGTAATATAGCCATATTGCCTACCATTGAGGGAAACTCTTTAATTGTAGAATGATAAGCCTTTTATTTAAGATGGAAAAAATTTGTTAATTCAATTTTATTTAAGAAAATCTTTGCTTTTTTTCTAACCCCACCCTCCACCCAGGAGTTTTTATTTTCTGGTATGCATTTAAACTACATACATTTTAGAAAATCTTTTACATTTTCCAATGATTATACTTACCGGCATTTTGTTTATAGATTTTTATACTAAAACAATAATATTAGATTTTTTTTCTATATTTTTAATAATAAAAACAAAATCTCGTAAAAAATTTCCAATTTTTTTAGAACTGTCAAATTATAATACTAAAAATGTGACAGAGATGTTACAAAATGTCAGTTTCATAGTAAATTCGCCGTAAATTGATTCGCCTAAAATAAAAATGTGAAGTGCTGGCAACTCTGAAATACTAGCTGGAAAATCATAGAGATTAATCACAATTGGAGCGGAAAACGGAAAAACCCGTCAAATATCGATCGATTAATTTTAATTCAGCGTCAAACGTCTAACTCGGAGGGCATGCCCGATCTCGTTGAAAAATTGTGTCTAAACTACTATAGAACGGGCCTAACCTTGGTGCATCCCGGAAATCGATATCGGAAGACATCGGTTTTAATTCAAAGAATTAATTCATGCTTGAATTAATTCTTTGAATTAAATTTGAATTGTTTAAAAAAGAACTTAGGTAAATTATCCAAAACCACTTTATAGGTTGTATTATCCCCAAAACGGACACAATTTTTTTATATTTTTTTTGTGTGTGGTATTAATTAGTGCCCCCCATTTCCCGGGAATACCGGTATTCCCGGTTCTGGAACCGGTTTCCCGGTTCTAGATATATTCCCGGGAATACCGGTATTCCCGGTTCTGATCCTGGTACCGGTTCTCAAAACAAACAAAAAATACTATACCATAAAATATTTAAATTACACTGTTTAATCAGTATTTCAATAATATTTAGTTGTGTTTGTAAAAAAATTTAAAAATCATGTAACTATTTTTTCTTAAATTAAAAAAATAAAATGGAAATGGTGTTTTTCACATGTTTTGTATTTTTTTTGGTAAAAGTAAATAAAAAATTTTAATTGTACAAAATTTTACAAAATATACATACCGGTAGTCCCGGGAATACCGTCAGAACCGGAACCGGGAATACCGGTATTCCCGGGAATACCGGGAATGAATTGAGAACCGGGAAACCGGTACCATTTCCCGGTAATACCGAGAACCGGGAATACCGGTATTCTCGGTACTACGGTACTGACCGTAGGCACTAGTATTAATCAATGATTAGTTTTTGATAAGTTACCAGCCCTTAAGAAGAAAAGCCCCATATATAAAATAGATGATTTTAATTTTAGGGTGTCTCGGCTTATCGGCCATACTGTTTTCTATGATTATAATTAGGCCAATCAAAAATCTATTTCTTGCGTTTTTTACTTTTGTTGCCTGCTGCTGCATTGTAGAGAAACATTTTGGCTCACATCCGATTTTGAGCCGCAGCATTTATTTTGTCAGCCGACGCCGGTTAAATTGTTTGGCCCACTGCTGTTATCTCTAAAAGAATATTTTATTGTTTTGTTTTTCATTTTGCAAAAAAGTGCATTAAAAGAATTAAAAATGTGAAAATACTACAAAAACAAACACGAAAACTAATAAGAACATTCCTTTACACAAATAATAATAATTGTAGCACAAACAAATTTAACACAATGGATGATAATGATTTACAATTGAATTTTGCAGTGTGCTTTGATCATTTCCAACACAATGGCACAATGAAGGAGGACCAGTATAAGACACCTCTGGGCAGTAAAGATAACTCGCCGAATGGTAATGAATCGGAAAGTATAGAAGTAGTAGAGACTCCCTCGAACACTTACCGGGGTCCATTGCAAGAGAGTACTATAAGCTCGGCTAGTACAAATAATACTGACATTTGCGTTTTGGACTCGCACTATGCCAGTGAAGATTTACAATTTTTACACGTTGATGAAGAGTGCGATAATAGTGTTGAAGACTTTGTTGAAAGTGAAGAGGGAGATGATGTTTTCCTACGTGCCGTAGATGTTTTGGATAAAAATGAAGATTTTACAGTTTTGCAAAAACCAACCAAAACTAGACGTCTCTGTAATTGCGAAGAATCGACCGAAGTTTTAATGTTAATAAATTCAGAATATCAGGGAACGCGCAAACCCACCTACTCCGGTACTGATTCCGATGTTGAAGTTCTAATGTCTGAAGAAATTATAGATTCTGATTGGTCTTCTGGTAATGGCCAAGAGGAAAATGCTAAAGAAAAACCTTTGGTAAGAGACATACTTGATGTTAAGGAAGGGCTTGAACAAGAGGATACCGAAGAAATAACTTCAGCCTCTTGTTTACAACATTCTTGTGATGGTAATACTTTGCCAACACAAGAATCTACCGATTTAGATGTGTCCGGAGATGAACTTGTCGATGCCGCTACTATGCCCGATATGTATCAAAATTTAAATAGAATACAACTTTTACAACTTATACAACAGCAGGAAGTACGTATACAAGCTTTAGAAGACACTGTCGAACGTTATCACAAGGCTCAACAACGTTTATTTGAGCATGTCGATGCTTTGCGTTTGGAATTAAGTGAAATTCGAATCTCACCTTTACACAAATTTGAAAATTTAAAAAATAATCAGGATAAAAAGGGAAATTTTTAAGAAATTTTAATGTTAAACAAAGAAAAATATTAAATTAAGTATTTTTTTTTAATTTTCAATTCCAGATAAAGCATTTGTTCAGAAAAAATGGGTATTATAGAAAAAAGTATCTATCATTCCACCAGGTATTATTAAATCGGACCAAATTTTTTGGGCTTAATTGCGCTATGGAGTAGAGATGGGCACTAAATTTTACTCACGTGATTGTCCCGAAAAAAGCACACAAGAATTGTAAAATTTGCTGTCGTGAGTGAGTGTGAGTCAAAAGTCATCTCTACTATGGAGCCAACAAAACATGTCGATTTTATTTTTTTTATATAATTCTTAATTTTTTTTAAAAATTAAAAAAATTTGAAAAAGGATAACACTTTTATTACAATTATAATAGTCGAATGCTTTTTAAATCGTACAAATCAGATAGATCCTTTCAAGGATATGGTCTTTCAAGCTATGGATTTTTTTTTAATTTTTTAGACAAAATTAAAATTTTTTGAAAATTTTAAAAAATTGAAAATGGATATATTTTGTTAGCTTTAAAGAGAATGCATGCTATTTAAAAAAAGTTAATCACCTATTTTTCTATGTTCTTTGGTGGAATTTATGATATAATTGTGTATGTTATAAAAAAGTTGGTATAAATTCGGTTAAATAAATAGTATTTATAATAAAAGATCTCAAATTAATGTTGTATTATTATAAACCTTCAGGAAAAAGCGTGTTGGTCAAACTGAAATAACCTATCCCGTCATTGGTAAAAACAAAGTGATATGTCACTTAAATGTCTGAAAATGCTTACAACTTGACAGATAAAAATTGGACTCATCACTAAACTGTCTCAAAAATACTTAACCTGTGACCGGAACAATAGGACATACATACCAAATTTTCAAAGTCTCAAAACAATTTTAAAAAGTCCCAGAAACAAACGCTTACAAATAATTTTAGAAAAATAAAATTTTTTTTGAAAAGTTTTTAAAAATTTCCAGAAAATTTTTTGGAGTAAAAAATTAATTTAAAATGGTTTTAACGCATAAAAGATGCTTTTAGTATTTTTATTTTCTAAGACACAACATTTTTCCACGTTTTTGTTGCGTTATGGCTCATTAAAAATGTTTAAGGAAAAACTTTTTTTTTTGTAATTTTTTAAGTCTAAACACAATTTTTTTAGGAAATTTTATTCTTTTTTTAATTTTCTTAGTTCCAGACAAACATTCTTTGCCATTTTTGTTGCGTTTTGGATTATAAAAAATGCTTTAGGAAAACTTTTTTGAAAAGTCGTGTACACAAAATTTTTTTTGTGCAATTTTTTTGCTTTTTGCAATTTCGCACTGTTGCAAGGGTTAACAATTTTTGAAGTGAATACCCTGAAAATGTTTTTACTTGTTTATTATATATTTAGGTATCCAATTCTGTGGATATTCAAATTGGTATAAAAAATTAAAAAAAATTTTCGTGGAAAAAAAATTTATGAAAAAAAAAAATTCCGCATTTTTTTTTTTTTTGTGTAAAACAATCACTTTAGAAATTTTTGACCCTTGCAACAGTGCAATATTGCAACTTTTTTTTAAAAAAAAATTTTTAATAAAATTTATATTTTTCTATTATCCTTTTATTTTTCTATTATCCTATTATTTTCTATTATATTCGTCGTTGCAAGAAAAGATTTTCAATTTATTTTAATAGTAATACAATCGCTTCTATTCACAAAGAAACAAGCAAATAAGGTTGCAATTTTGAAATTGAAAAAGTCTCAGATTTTGGGGCATTTTTCGTATAGAAAAAGACTCAGATTCTGAGACATTTTTCGTATAGATAACATTTTTCGTATAGAAAAAGTCTTAGATTCCGAGAAAAAGTCTCAGACTCTGAGACAAGTTGCATACAGAAAAAGTCTCAGATGCTGAGACATTTTTTGCATAGAAAAAGTCTCAGATACTGAGACATTTTTCGTATAGAAAAATTCTCAGATTCCGAGATATTTTACGTATTGAGGAAGTCTCAGATTTGAGACGTTTTTCGTATAAAAAAATCTCAAATACTGAGACATTTTTCGTACAAAAATATTCTGAGATTCTAAAACATTTTTCGTGAAGAAATTGTAACAAAAAAACTTTTTTTGTTCTTTCCAGCGGGCCCCAAATTCTTGTGTCCAGGGCACCGCCCTACCAGGGCACCGCCCTACCAGGGCACCGCCCTACCAGGGCACCGCCCTACCAGGGCTGTTTTTTTGGATACAGTGGATCTCACAAGTCCCACCCGCTTAAATTTTAGTTTCGGTTATTTTTTAATTTTTAAGTGCCTATTTTATTATTACATAAATAGCTAATTTGTTTATTTTATTACGCGAATAAAACCATTTAAACTTTTTTAAAGAAGTACTTTTTTTTAAAAAGTACTTTTTACCAGTTTCATCCCTATTGTTTTGAGAAACAACTCGTCACTCGCAATTTATCCAGTCCGGCAACTCTTTACAAAAAAGTATATCAAAAACAGGGTTGTTATACAATAGGTAGAAAAAAAGTCAGCCATTTTTATTTCATCATAAATAGAAAAAAGTGGATAGAAATATCATATTCGTGCATTTCTTTGTGGAAAAAATATATTATTTTCTTAAAACAAAGTTTAAAAAACAACATTTAATCAAAATTGAATACAGAAAACATTATTCTACAATAAAAACTAAAAAATTTAAATAAAACTTCGCTGAAAATTGTATTAAACATAAAATTTCAGCCCAGCCGTAAAAAAACTTGGAAAAGTTATCTTTACATAATTTAATTAAATATTCGCTATAAACTATTAAAAAGTAAGTTATTATATTATAATTTAAGTTGTTTTATTGTCAAAAAGTACGAATTTGATCGTTAAATATTGCTTAAAAAAATTAACCTCAATTTTAAGGGAATCGAATTTGAGACTCAAAAGATTTCTTAACGGGTGATGACGGAAGCAGGGGAAATGCATATTTTAAAGTTATTTATGACTCACATCTAATTATAATTATCTAATTATAAACAAATGACCACAAATGACATTGTTTATTTGTATTAAGACAAAAAATAAAAACTAAGAAATTTTCTTTGCTTTAAAATTTAAATATGGAAAAATGTCTATTGAAATTATGGTGGGAACGATATGTAGGGGCATGTCACAGACTCACTTCCGTTCGGATTTGAAAAAGGTGGTTTCCTCGTAAAACACAAATCGATTATTATAATTTTTGGAATGAAATCACTTTTAAAAATCAAAGTGGAATTTAATTGCTTAAAAGTGGAGCTAGTGGTTTCATTCCGAAAAAAAATATTCGCTTTGCGTTTTAAGGCTTCGACACAATGTCGGAGTACTCTGTACTACTGAGTACCATCTTTAAAAATAGAGAAGACATCATACAAAAAATGTATAAGTGCAAAGGTTAGGTTAGGTTATGAAGGATGACACTGGTATAAACCAGCGCCCATAGAGGACGTGATGCGGCCCATTATGATTCCTTTGAAACTTTTATCCTCTCTCTTCTTCTACTATGTAGCCAAAAGTGGTTATATTTTTGCGTCCCATTTAGATGCCTTTATAAATTCTAGTAGGGTCCAAGTGCAAAAGTGCGAAAGAGAAAGGAACAAAATCCACTCTCTGGCACGGAGTACTCCGTCATTGTGAATTCAGCTTTACCAGTATTTTCAACCACTATTTTCAAATCCGAACGGAACTGAGTCTGTGACAGGCCTCGTAGTATTATTTGGTAACATGATTTTGGCCCAAACGCCATTTTTGAAAAAAAGTAGGAATTGATTAAAATATACTCTTATATAATTCCAAAATCTGTTTTACTAAACTGCAGTTTAAGGGGAATTTGACTTGTTCTAATTGCCCAAACTCTACACCATTTACAGATGTAATTCAAAATAGATCAATTGTGGCCGCTGTTCCAAAAAAAGTAATTCACATAAAAAATGTGAAAATGAAAATTTCCGATTTTTTTTTGGTGTTCTAGATTTCACATCCGAATTTCTTTTTCGTTTTTTTTTCACATAAATAAAATTTGGTGAAAGTAAAATGAATGCAAATTTTTCCTTATAATTTTTAAAATTTTAATTATTCGATTTCAACTTCGAATAAAAACGTGATCAAAAAAACACTAAATTTGATTTCGTGTGATTCGGAAATTTTCATGTGAATTGAAAAGTTGTGAAAGACAGAACAGAGGCCTTAAAGATTTTACTTGTAATTCTATTTGTAATTCGAACATTTTTTTTGTAATTCGAAAATTCCAATTGTAAATCGAAAAATTTCAATTGTAATTCAAAATAGGTCAATCGTAATTCAAAAAAGATCTAGTGTAATACAAAAAAGATCAATAGTAATTCGAAAAAAATCAATTGTTATTCGAAATAGATCAACTGTAATTCGTAAAAGATCAAAATAAATTCAAAATAGATTAATTGCAGTTCGAAATAGATCAATTGTGTTTAAAAAAAACATCAATTGTAATTCGAAAATGATTAATTGTTATTCGAAAAAGATCAATTGTAATTCAAAAAATATCAATTGTAATTCGAAAAAGAGCAATTTGTAATTCGAAAAAGAGCAATTGTAAATTGCAATAGTCAATTGTAATTTGAAAAAGTCAATTGTAATTGTAAAAGATCGATTGCAATTCGAAAAATATCAATTTAGGGGCTGTAAGCACAAGAAGTTCAAGTTCCTTGTTTTATAAAATTGACTTTATTTATATTCATTTTCTGAATTTCTTCGATATTTAGATTAAAGTTTGAATTCAAATGATTACTAATTTGTGATCTGCAATAAATTGTCTCTCTAATAAGGCAATAAAAACTAAAATCGGTTGAAAATCATGATTCGTAAACCTCCTTCGATTTTAAGACGATCTAGCGATGTCCACCTATGTGTTAAAATGTCGATTACGGCCAAAATATTTTACAAATATGAATTTTATTTTTTTTGTTTCTTTGAGAAGTTTGGTATTGCATTTGAGCGATATCGGTTTAGCGATTCAAAAATTTTTTTGATCGGAATTTATCTTTTCTACTTCAAGTTCTTGAAATTATTTTTATTCCACAGAAAATTAACTTATTTTGTTTCAATTTGCCACAAAAATAAATTTCTATTAAAACTTTTATATTTTATAATTTAACTTAAAATAGTACTTTCTTGAAATTTTGTACTCTTTCCTCTTTTTAAAAAAGCTTAACAATTGGAGCTCAACCTAATAACATCCAATAACAATTGCGGTATTCTTTCTGTGCATACATTATAAAAACAAATATGAGTTTACCACATCCCGATTTAAATATAAAAGTCAAAAAATCTTCTGAGAAAATATCTGAGAATGTTCATATTGTTGCTAATGATCCATCTTTGGCATTTTTTCGCATTCAAGAACATGTTCGAAAAGTCATTCAACCAATTCTAGACAAAAGAATCGAAGTTATCTCGTTACTAAAGAATTCACAAGGACATTGTTTCGACATGGAATATGCTGTAAGAGCAATAAAAGATATTGAAAATTCTGATGAGATTTTTTGTAAAATTCAAGATATGGTAAAAAATACAATATTTTTGAAACAGCAACTAAAATATGAACAAGTCAAAAACAAGTTGGAAAAGGAACCAGCAAAAAATTCAGTTTACAAACGATTTTCTGCTCACTTAACATTAGATTTGCCAGATTTTACAGATATAACTGGAGTAATGAGAGAAACTAGTAATCGTATGGAAACAATAATGACTTCTAGCAGAGATAATACAACTCCAACAACAACAAACACCGTTGGAGAACTACAGAGGTCACACACAACATTGCATTGAATGATTTTAATGTCTACTTAATTATCTTTAAACTATATGCAGTAATAATTATATATGTATATAAATTAATAATAATAAAATGTTTTAATGAAAAAAATAAAATGTAATAAAAATAAAAATTATTGCTGAAATTTATCATTTAAGGAAACTTTTTTACTCTGAAAACAGATTTATTTTACCATTTCCAAGATTGGAAATTTTTTTTTAACGAAACAACCTTATTTTGCTATAAATGTTGATCTTTATTGAAATTACACAAAACAAAGCATATTTCGCATTCAAAAAACAAAATTTTTAATGAAATCATTAGTGTCCGACCGAATACACCTTTTTTGGCCGAAGCCGAATATTCGGCCAAATTTTCACTATTCGGCCAAACCGAAGCCGAATATTAAAAAAAAAATATTTATGTAGTAAAAACAAGAAAAAAATAAAACTCGACTCGGCGGGATACTCAAATGCATGAGAATGTTGTCTAGAATGATTTTATTTTAAGCAAATTTTTTTTGGACATTTTTGTAAAAAAATATATTTTAGAGTGTAAATTTTTTTCGACCGAAAATTTTTTTGAATGTTTTTAGTTGCAAAAACACTTATTAAAATGTTTTTGTGGCTTACTAATGTGATTCAAAGTTAGTTTAGTGTGTTTTTCAACACGTGAGCGGCCTATTCGGCCAAAATTGTGGCCGAAGCCGAATAGTACTTTTTGACCGAAGCTGAATATTCGGTCGGACACTAGAAATTATGCCAACTACACCCAACATTTTTGAAAAACTTATTCAAAATGTCCCTGCAGGAAATGTGACTGATCCTTTTTCATACCGTTTACCGTTGAGAGAGTACTAAACTGTGATGCTTTCCCAGAACACAAGCGACCATAAAAGGTACTTTGACAGCGCTCTCCCGTTCGTATTTTTCTGCCTGGGTAATTTATGAAGTATTTTCAGTACTTGGTGGTAATCTTTGCGCTCTACCCATTTTTATGACCTCCACTCTAGTGATAGAGGTGTCTGTCTGTTGAAAACACGCTAACTTTTGAAAGACTTCACGGATGCTCCTTAAGTTTGGCATTTATGTTGGACATATACCTGGTCAGATTGGTATTGCAAATCGGTCCAGTGGTTCATAAGTTATAAACAAATGAGTGAATTCGGCAAGGGTTTTTCTGGAATTTACGAGTTAAAACACACGGTAACTTTCGAACGACAATTCTGAGGGTGCTAAAGTGTGGCATATATATTTGCCGTTTCTCTGGTCCGATTCTTTTTAAATTTCAGCCTAATCGGTCCAGTCGTTCAAAAGTTATTAGCAAAGCCTTGAATTTCAGATTAGTTTCACTTTAAATTCACGTGTTGAAAACCCGTTAAACATGTTTAAAAAACATTAGTAAGTCACAAAAATATTTTACAAGGTATTTTTGTCACTTAAAAATATTTTTACACTAAAGGGCAGTTTACACGTTAACTACCCTTGTCCACCCTTATCTCCTATTTCCAAGTATTTGTGATACGATTTGCCGGGTTTAAATAATTTTTTATGAAAAATTATTTGAATTTGACAATTGTTATCCCCCAATACTGGGAAATAGTAGATAAGAGTGGTCAAGGGTAGTTAACGTGTAAATCAAGCTTTATAAACAAAAAAAACTACACTAAAAAAAATTTTACACTCAAAAAAAAAAATAGTAAACTACTTTTTTTTTTCACAAATTACTAAAAAAAAAGATTTTTTTACACAAAATAAAATATTTCTAACCAAAAATGTTATTTTTTTCACGTTAGAAAATTTGCTTTCACTTAAAAAGGGTATTGTGGAGGGTATTCATAGATTCGGCCAAGTCGAATTTAACTTTTCTACTTGTTTTGGATTGGTAATGAAATTCATTGAAAGTCCGAAGCTAAGGTCGCAAGTGTGAATGCCATATAAGGTATGTTTGAAACAAATGATAAGAGGAAAAAATAAATGGTGGCCGCTATTATGTTTTTTTGTGGCCCTATGTTTCTCTTAGGAATTCTCAAGGATTATATATTTTTTTTTAACCCCTTCAGGGGCACCATTGAAGCGGTAGGAGCGTAATAAAAAAATGTATAACAAATAAAATGAATTGTATGGGGACTGCCTTAAGGGTTAAAGACAGAAGGTAGGTATGTTTTGGGAAAATGTTTGGGTTCAAAAAATATTGGAGTTCGGTCATAAATTTGATTTCTCTTGGGGCACTTTTAGGACAGTAAATATAAAAAAATATAATATTTTTGTGGGAGCCCCCTTAAGAAGTGGAGACAGGGCTTAGGTATGTATGAAATGTTTGGGGTGAAAATTAATGGGAGTTGGTGTCGTATTTTACCTCTGTAGGGCCTACTTCAGGATCCCGATGAACCCTAGACCCCACTCACCTCTTCCATTTTTTGGCTTATGCTTTTTTTACGAACCTCACAAAATAAGCGGTTCTGGCATATCGAAATCGAAGCTCGCGCACTATCCCACCCCTAATGGACCCCCATTATCACTTTGTAATATTATATGTAAATTAGACGTTGCTATACAAAACAAAATCAAATATACTTTTCAAATGAGCTATTGAAGGTTGTAGATCTTATCGAAAAGACCACAAAAATGTCCATTAAACTTGCCAGACACCCTCAAATTTTAAAGTTATTATCATATCATATAAAAATTTACAGAGTTGTGAAAATTTTTCTAAAAAAGAAAATTAAGATTTTGTCGTTCGGATAGACAAAAAAAAAATAAAAATAAAACGAACATCGTGAACGGTAGCGTACCATAATTTCAAAGGTTTTTGTACAGCTGAATCCGGATTTGACCTTGAAATTGATATATCGCATTGAGTTTTTGATATAACAAGATATGTTAAAATCTCAAAAACCTGACGCGATAGAACAATTTAAAGGCCAGAATAAGATTCAGCGCGCCAAAAAACTTTTAAAAGAGTATACATGACTTCATGATTATTTTTTTTTTCCTGAGTAATCAGAACATTGATTTCCAGCAAAATCTTAATTTTCTTTTTAAGAAAAGTTATTACAACTCTGTCGATTGTTATCCTTTTTTTCAGGATAAAGCTCACCGTATTGAAAAATAATTTTTTTTATGAATACTTTTTAAAAATATTAAGGTTGTTAAACGAACAATAGCAGAAAAAATCGATAGATTTGATTTGAAATTTTTCAAAAAATAAAAAAATTAGATATTATTGACAAAATCAATAGTGTCTGACCGAACAGTTCGTCCAAAAAACGGTATTGGCCAAAAATTAATATTTGCAAGCATTTTTATCAGCTTTTTCTGATGGCCGTTTGTTTAGTCGGTAGAAGACTTTTCTGACTTTCAAATTTAATGGCGAGGACGAAGTTAAGCACCAATTTAGATGTTCGGTAACCGAACGTTCGGCCAAATTGAAAAAAGTTCAGTTACCGAACTTCAAAATTGTCGCTTAACTTCGTACTAGTTCTTAAATTTTACACTCAGAATCGTCTTCCATCCAAATTTAGAGATATCTTTCTTACCCAGCAAAATTTTCTGTTCCAAATAATCGGTTCACGAACGCATCATATTACCCTGCAACTGATTCTTCTTAACATTCTACAATCAAAGATTTTTGTTTAAATTTGTCCCAAAAGCAATAGTTTTTTAGAGCAAGTAGTTTTTTAATTATATAATTTTACATAGAAAATTTGGTTGTAATTACCGTAGAATATATTCAATAATCTATTGAACCAGGAAGTTGTTCAAAAATTTTTTCCTGGGTATATTTGTAGACCAATTCACACACATGGAAATCCCTATTCTTCTTCTATACAAAAAAGAAATGATGCAGTTCAAAATAAATGAGCTACGCCCCTGAAGCTTGTCAGAAATATATTTTATGGTCATAGGCAGGTTAAGTTCGTAAATGGGCAAAATCAGACGTGGGAGAATTTTTTTCAGCCAGCATCTCTGTTGTAGGTTAGGTTAGGTTAGAGGTGGCGGAGTCAAAGACTCCTCACATAGACCGGATGGTCCATAGCAAAACCACAATTATTCCTCAGCGACGCTGATAGAACGCATTTGTCCTCATCGCGAATTGTACTATTTGCCTTAGGTCGACTTTCGAAACCGTTTCCAAGCTCTCGAAGTCATGTCTGCCTAAAATGTGCAGTCGGGTTCTGGCCAAAGCAGGACATTGGCAAAGAATATGTTCGACCGTTTCTTCAGTGTTAGGTTCATCGCACCTTCTACAGCTTGCATCAGAAATAAGTCCCATCTTCTTTCTATGATAACCTATTAGGCAGTGCCCGGTGATCACTCCAATAAGTACACGGCAGTTCCATCTAGCGAGTGAGAGTAAGTATTCAGTTTTTCTTAGATTGTAGCATGCCCACAATATTCTACTGATCGCACTTGTTGCAGTGTTTTGAATGTCGCGTAGCGATCTGAAGTGCTGGATTGGTGGATCAATATGCACAGAAATACCAATACCATCAGCACCTTGTTTCGCGAGCTCATCCGCTCTCTCGTTTCCTTGAATACCTATGTTGTAGATATATAAAAAAATAAAAGTGCATAAAGTATTACAAATGAATTTGTCAACATTTATGATGGGAATTTTTTTTTGAGTTATCTGAATCGAGACTTGAACTTACTACCTTCAGATTTACAGACTCCTTAGTAATATTATTTTACAATATCAAAAAATTATTTTTTAAATCTAATTTAACAATTTTATTTTAAACAGCTGCTTAGGTTTTCACAATATTAATATGTACTACCTGCTTTAAAACAACGTTAAACCCATACATATTTCACTACCTAAAAACTACCCTAATTTTAGTAAAAATATTAATTTACAATTTTCTTTTTCTTGCAGTTCTTTATAAAAACTTGTTTAAATCACATCTTATCAACACAACTCTAAATAGTTAATCTACAAAAAAAAAAAAACAAGTAAGAATCTTTTAAAAGACAAAATGTCTTCATCATTAAGTAAAATACATGTCACCAATTCTACGGGTGTTTCATTAAATGAACGTTTTACGGCTATAACAACACATCCAAAAGTTCATTATAATAACAATAATATTGTTAATACACGACGCAGTCGTAGCCGTAGTCGCAGTATACAACGTTCAGTACCAACTGTGGAAACTGGAGTATCCAGAGCCAATCAACGTTTTTTGGCACAGCTTCAGAGGAAACATAAAATGCAGGCAGCTTTAAAGCTCAAACGTGTACGTGTTAAGAAAATCTTTAAAATTATATGAAATTACAAAAATCGGAAGTTTCTTTATAAGAAACCGTTTGTGAAATACTACTTGAAATGAAGATCAGTATATTTGAACAATAATTTCTTAAAAAGGAAATATCTCAAATGTTACAAAGAAAACGAATTTCAAAAAACAAATCTCTTTCAAAATGGAGTTATAGAAATTTGTACAGCCTTCTTTTTGATAACCATAGCGCTTTTTTGAAAAGCAGCTACAAAGATTAAAAAAAAAACATTATTTATATCAATTAAAAGACATGTTCTTAGATGAATTGCGAAAAATTTTAAATAATCTCTGCCTTTAAAACCTATTTCGAAAAACCCAATTCTATTGTTATTTTTTTGTTTTAAACTTCGTCAAATTACCCTTTACCATTATACTCAAAGCAAAAAACTTTTTAAAAAACCTTGGAGGATTATTTGTCAGAATATTCTTTTTTTACGCATCAGATTGTCATAGGAGTTTAACATTCGTAGTTGGATTGCTTTTTAATTATCGTCACATATGGTGAAGAGGAAGAATTTAAATCCCTTTTGATTTTGCTTGCGATCTGATTTTGCAGTTCTTCGTTCAACATTAACTGGCTTAAATCTAAACTAAAACTGGGGGATATGGTAAAAAAGAAGACTTAGACCATGTTAAGATTTTAAAAATCAACTCTTAATATATCAAAGTTAAAAATTCTTTTGTAATCACCAGTTCTTCAATATCTTACAAGGAAAACATAATGTAATTTGATTATACTTTATTTTAAAAATACCTGGGAAACTCTAAACAATATCAAAGATAAAATATTTTTGATATCATCAGTTCTACAATATCTTACAAGAAAAATGTGGATGCGCAGGTTAAAATTTTGCTAACCTTTTAAAAATGTTCTACTAAGCCTCTTTTTGAATCAAGAAAATTAAATAATGAAGACAACTAGAATCAACAATTTAACGAGTCGATTTCCTTAATAAAGTTTTTCAAACATAACTATTCAAACTTTATAGAAAAGGAATTTAGTAGACCTTTCAGAGATGTTTTCAGCTTCTTAAAATTCTGTTATTGGGAACATTCTAAATAACTAAACAAATCTAACAACGGAAGAAGCCCCTACAAATTAGTCGCACAATTCTAAATGATATTCTTAATGAAAAAAATATCAAATCGATGGAACTCCCAATTGATTGGCTGATATTTGATCAGAATAAATAAATCCTATATCGACCAAAACAACAGAAAACGCTTCAAAGTGGAAAAGTCTGTTAAATAGAGATTTCCGTTAAACATGATATTTATGGACTTCAAAAATACCTTCGATACAATTAATCATCGAGCTATTAAGAGGCGTCTGATGCCGCAAAAAAAATAATAAACCTCCTTTGAGCACTATACCACAAGGCAAGCTGTCGTATACAACATGAAAACATCGTCATTTACCCAACTGATGTCGAATTAGTAGTATAGTGCTGTTTTTTTGTCTCCTCTCCAGTTTAATGTTGTTATAGAGAATGTGATGAGAAGAGCAAGAACTGATTCCAGAGGTATTTCATCAGATGCTAAAGAAAACTAATTATTTGCTGCACAAGTAGCCTCATTTAACTACTTGGGGTAGTAAATACATCTGGAGGTTCTATCTTTCTAATATAAACAATATTTTGATACCAAATTAAATATCAAAGGATACAAAAACAAGTCTTAAGAACTCGTGCGTAAAATCGGTATTTCTACTATGTCTGTGAAACATAGGATTGTCTCCAACAGTCTTCGCAGAATAATGCATATGTTTTGGCCAGTAACTATAAATAAAAAAACGGCTCTGAGTGATTACCAAACAACATCCAATTACAAAAGAAACAAAACTTAAAATAGATTTGTCACGTAGAAATTTTTTTACCAATAAAAACCAAATTGATGAGAATCTACGTCAGATGCTATAGAAAATTAAACATTTGCTGCACACGTAGCCTCATTAACCACTGGAGGTTCTACAACAACAGTTGTCTTCGCCGAATCATGCCTATCTTTTGACCAGCAACTTCAAATAATATAGGGCTCTGAGAGATAACCAAACAACAGACAATCACAAAAGATGTACACAACTTAAAATGGATTTTTCACGCTTTTTCAACCTCAAAGCGATGTTTCACGGCAATCCCTTGACTAAACCCTTCCCGGAAAGCCGAAGAAAATAGCGTCCATCTCATATTTGGCGTCAGCAGCTGGAAGGTGAAGTAACCAGATATAATAAATCCTAATCCTTGAAGCAATCGGTTTCGAGGAACAATTCGGATTTCATTATTTCAAAATTCTGTTACTGGAGGCAATTCTGTTACTTGAAGCTAACACCAAGAGAAGTCCAAAAATTGGAATTTTAAAGATCAAATTGATGAAACTGCCCTTATCATCTTTTGTTTATATTAGATTTTAAAATGAATCCAAGACGACAATCGAAATTTTGTTAAACTCCATAAAAAACCGTTGCATAGTGCAATTCGAATTAGTCAACAACAACGAGTTAAGATGAGCTGAACCCGACTTGATTTGTATCGAGGATAGGATGGCAATCACATCCTAAAATGTGATCTCAGATCCATCTTTTTGATTCCAGGAATCTAAAAAAAATACAAAGCATAAATATGACATTGAACATCTTTTAGTTTGGTTGAGCGTTTGTCGTCAGGATCTGACTCTATCGACTGGCACGTCAGGATCTGACTCTATCGACTGGCACTGCGACAACAATTGGTTAGCCTTATTCCTCCTTTTAACTTGCTAAAACTATTTGATTCGAAAATATATTCTGAGTTTTCTTCATCTGTTAAACATATCAGTCACACTGCAACATCAATTGGTTGAGCAATATTCATCGCTTTAACCTGTACAAGAAAAAAATGATTGTAACCTTCCAAATATATTTCCTGTAATTGATAAAGGTTCCTTCAGTTACCAACCAACAAAAATATTAGTCACATCAAAGCTAAATACACTGTTACAGTTTTGGGGTTCTTAGACGCGACAGGGAGGTGGGATCATCCAAAGGTTCTTTAACCGGCAAAGGTTCCTTTTTAAAGAAGTGACGCAGTAAAACTAGTTGGATTTTGAAAATAGAAAACTAGAAAATTTTGGAATTACCTGGTAACTTAGATTAAGACAAACATAATATTTGCAAATCATCTTCAATTCAGATTGGTAGAAATGGAAATTAGTAACAAATAAATTATAATACTTATGCTGCTGTCCCGTTTGTTTGCAAGAACTGAAAACTCATCACAATTACTAATTTTGCAAAGCTACTAAACAAAAAACAACTTTTTCTAACACTTAAGGAAACTTTAATTGCTACGGAAAACAAACAAAAACTTCATCCTATTGCAGCTTCGAAAACAAATCAAAAATTTCCTTTGGTCTTGTTTCATCACTTACGAATTTTGTATACGTTACAATTAACAATAAAATAGAATTGGGTTAGGTTTAGGCTTCAACCGGAGTTATGAGATTAAATAGAGATACAGACGAACAAACCGAATTCAAATAAAATAAAACACAAATAACCAACACCTAATAACAAAAACAAAAACCTATTTCTACACACCTAATTTGCGTGTGAATCTTACAGAGAAGTATGCGTACCGTCGGTGGAGGATCTAATGGCAATGGAGCTAATAACAGAATACCACGTGGCAGTGTTAAAGCATTTCGCGTAGGAGCAAATGGAAAACCTATAAGAACCAATAGCATGTCCAATATTGCAACGTAAGAAAACAATTTATTGATTTTTTTAAAAACAAAAGGAGAAAAATCTTAAGTTTCTCCTCCACTTACGCATTTCATTTGTATTAAAACTTCAAAATTATTCTTCATCATTTACTACAAAAAAAAATAAAATAGCATGAAAGCTGATCGTGAAATTTTAAATAAACGTAGACCCTTGCGTCGTTCCAATTCATCGGGAAGTCTGGCCGATCGTTTGGGACCTAGACGTCCCACTGCTGGTGGTGCTGCTCAACGTGTGGCCAGGAGAAATATTGATCGCCAGCGTGGTGGACGTCGTAATAGTGTTGGAGGTGCTGGCGGTGGCAGATTTTTGGCACGTGTTGATGCTAACGGTAGATCTGCTGGTGGTTTAAATCAACGTGGTCGCTCACGTAGTCGTTCTCGTACACGTACCCTAGGTCAAGATAATGGTCGCAATCGTTCTCGTAATCGCAACCCAGTTAATCAGAATGCTAACATTCGTGGACGTTCCCGAAGCCGTAATCGTAACGATGCCAATGTACAAGCCAACAATGATCGTCGTGGACGTTCACGTAGCCGTGGACGTGGTCGCATTGTTGATAAGTCCGCCTTACCTATAAAAGCACGTTTAGGTGTACGTCCTGGTACAAATAATGTACGTGTTGGTGGCAATCGTCCTGGTGGCAATCGTCCCGGTGGCAATCGCCCTGTTGGTAATCGTCCTGTTGGTAATCGTCCTGGTGGCAATCGCGGTGGCGTTCAGAATAATAGACGTGTCAATAATGGTGGCAATAGACGTAATGCCAGCCTTACCAGACGTGGTGTACAAACGGGTCGTGTTCAAAAGAGACGTAATTCTACAAATCAAAATGTAGCCAGAGCTCCTGGCAGCGACAATAATGGAAGAAATCGTTTCAGATCCAGGTTAGTAAAATATGTTTATGGAATAAATAATTTAACAGGTTTCTGCAGAAAAAAGTGACCGGTCTTTGGTAGGTTTCCTGACATGTCACATGTACCCAAATAATCTATCGCAAACTTGACACCATTCATATAAAAACAACTGTCACTTTTGTGAGAAAATGTCTCAACACCGGATAAATCACTTGTAACATGTCACTGAACCTTATGCCGATTTTACATCAGTAAAAAAATATTTAGACAAATTTCTAAAAAAGGAAATTAAAAAATTTGTTTTTTTAATGAAAAATGTGATTTTTTTCATATTTTTGACAAGTCGTTTTACTCGCTAGTAAAAATGACCGGTCCTTGATTAGTCACGTGACATGTCGCACGGACCCAAATAATTTATTACAAACTTGACACCTTTCATATAAAACAGCTGTCAAATTTTTGATAAAATGTCTCTAACCCGGACAAGTGAGAGTGTTGAATTCGGCTGTGCGAAAACTTTTATACCCTCCAATATGTAAAAAATTAAAAAAAAAATGACGGGTTTTTTGGGGGGGGGGGAGAGGAGCGTTGAGTTGGGAGACTCCTTGTCCCTCGCGGTATATGTTTACAAATTCTTTGTATTTTGCTTTGTGCCCTAAAGTATTATAATTTTTTTTATTATTTAAATTATTTTTTATCCATGCCCTAAAAAAGGGGCGGGGAAAAACGCGACATTTTTTAATCCCCTGGGTCCAACTGCAGGACCTTAAACTTCTGCGAACATAAAAATTTTTGATTTGTTTATCAAAAATTCGAAAAAGTTTTAAAAATTTGCGATTTTCAGAGGCTGGTTTAGTTGTTCAAGGGGGAAATTTTTCTCCCCAGTAGCGGTTTTGCCCATTTCCAAACTTAGTCTGCCTAGGACCATAAGTAGGCTGACCAAACGTACTGATTTGATCAGTACATGTACTGATTTTTAGTCACATGTACTGATCAAAAAACGATGTACTGAATTGTACTGATTTTTTGAAATATGTACTGATTGTACTGATTTTTGAACATTTGAACATAAAAAATTATTTTATTCGAAAATTCTATACAAAAACTTTAATTTCAATAATTCGTCGAGTAGTTTTCAATAACTTAAGTTTCACAATGATATAATTTCTATTGAATTATTTCAAAGGAGTTCACGAATCCAAGAGGTTCCTTTTCGCAAAATGAATATGAACACAGAATCTTTAAGGTTTTTTATAACGACAAGTTTAGACAAATGATTCTGGCATATTTTAAAAGGTAATGTAAGCAGCATTTTTTAGAAAAAGCTCTCAGAACATTAGCGCTATTTAAAAAAATAACGTGTTAATTATCTGGGAAGTTTTCTAAAAGGAAGAGATATCAGAACTTAAGGGAGAAAGTCTCAGAACATGAGAAACATTTTAATTCTATAAACCTGCGGGGTTTTGATATTTTTTCTACTCTGAAACGATTTTGTCGGTAAAAAAATCAATTGAAGATGTTTGAAGTCAACTAAATTTTCTGCAAAATGACGAAAACAGTTTATGGATGTTGTTTTTTAACAGTTGTTTTTACTAAAATACTAATTGACCCCAAGTTTGTTATTTTAACCGAAATATTTTTAATTGTTTAAAAATTTCTTCAGTGTTTTCCCATAGAAAACATTTTCAGAGAGTTATTTTTACAAAAAAAAAAAAATAAAAACTTGGGCGTAATGATTTGAGTTTAGAAAAAAATGGTCACCCTAACCATAAGACATATTCTTGCCAAACTTGAGGAGTCTATTTCTTTTATTTTGGAATTTATCGTGTTAACTACAGACGGACGGACAGAAGGACATTGCTTAAATGTCTTTGAATCGATCACTGATTAATAATATATCGTCGCTGCGCCTAAAAATGGAGTCATGTGTTTTGGGGCAAGTGTTCAGGAGAGCAAAAAAAATTTTTATTTTCGTCCCTTCGCGAAATTTTTTTAAAGTTTGTTCTACAAAAAATTCTTGTACCGATATGCTATCCACATACTGCAAAAAAATTATGAAACATTTAGCGGTTTTCCAGTGGTGAAGAAATTTTCAAAAAACATACACATAACTCCTTTTTTAAGTACTTTTTGGAACAAAATTTAAATAAATGGAAATATTTTTTACACATAACTCCTTTTGCTTATGAAACCATTCTTATTGTTAATTTCTTTTCGAGAGGGACAAAGACTAAATAAAGTTTGTTGGCGGTTTAAAGCGACATTAGTTAGACAAGGTTCTTAAAATTTTGATATTTAAAAGCTCTTCACTAAACAGCGAACAATAGATTTTTCGCAAAACTGGTGCTGATTTTTTGTTTTTTCTTGTAAATATTTAAGAGCTTTGACATAAATTGACATCTGCGAAAGATGCTGTACTTTAGATACTAAAACTTTCAGCCGTCAATGATTTAATTGCTTTCACAAGGCTTTATTACCAGTCATTTAGGATTTAGATAACAGGATGAAAATTTGCAAATATTTTCCAAAAAATCTTGACAAATTCATTCAAAATACTTGGATGCTATGTGTGAACCTCATATTACTAAAAAAGTGGTCCATTTTGTCACGTTCTGTTACTTTTTTATCAAAAAAAGTTATGTTTAGCTTAACACATAACTCCTTTTCAGACCGTTTTTTAGTATGACGAACACATAGCTCCTTTTACTAAATTTTGAAGATATCAAAAAACGATTTAGTGAGTAAACGTATGACCAATAGGGGATCATAAAGATGTAATAAAAAAAAAATTAAAAAACTACACATGACTCCATTTTTAGGCGCAGCGACGATATGGGGCATTGCATGCCAAATCGGACACTTTGAAAATTATTTTTTTTAGATTTTGCCAATTTGTTTACAGTTTTTAGTACCCTTCGAAAACAAATTTCAATTTTTTTTTTTCAAAATTTTTGTTTTTTTACGTACTTTTTTTCTGAACACACCTACCCTCTATCTCTAATTTTTAATGCGGTCCCCATACAATTTTTTTTATTTCTTGTAAATTTGTTTTATTAATCAGCTTCTACCGGTCCAATGGTGCGTCCGAGAGGGGTCATTATTGAGACCGATCCCCATTTATTTTTACTCTCCAACATTTTTGTAAAACATACCACAGCCCTATCTCCACTCGCTAAGTAGGCTTCCATTCAAAATTACATTTTTATAAAATTTGCTCCAACTGTTATTTGTATGGGAGCCTACTTAGGGAGTGGAGATAGGGCATAGGTATGTTTTACAAAAATGTTGGAGGGTAAAAATAAATGGGTTTCGGTCTCACTAATGACCCCTCTCGGACGCACCATTGGACCGGTAGAAGCTGATTAAATAAAACAAATTTAAAAAAAAATAAAAAAAATTGTATGGGGACCGCCTTAACAATTAGAGATAGGTGCAGGGCTGCCAGCTGCCCCAAAGTTAGGGATTTCACTAGAGAAAAAAGGACCAGAAATCTCATTTGGGGATTGGGGATTTCAAAAAATATTTTGGGGTTTTTTTGGGGATATTCAAAATTGTATTATTTGATACAATAAGCTACATTTAATATAATCAACGATTTTTAACAAACGTTTTAGTGAAAATAACTGTTTACTACGAGATCACGAAACGCATTCCGAAAAACGTGAATTTATCGGCTGTAAAATGTATATTGCCATTGTCAAAACCCGTTAATTAACTCGTTTGGGGATTTTTTAAATTTAAATCTGCAAAATAAAATTAAAAAATTACCATCCATAAATGTTTTTTTAAAAATTAACAAAAAATTTTTTGTGTGATTAAAAAGAACGTATTTTTTATTTCTTGGGGATTTTTGGGGATATTTTGTTTTATTTTTGGGGACAACGGAAAAAAGTACCTGGCAACGCTGGGTAGGTGTGTTCAGAGAAAATGTTTGTACTAAAAAAATATTGTGGGTCGGTCATACATTTTGTTGCTCTAAGGGCACTATTAGGGCAGTTAGAGCGGTTGGAGCAAATTTTAAAAAAAATGTAGTTTTGTGTGGGGGCCCCCTTAGAAATTGGAGATATGGTATTAGTTTTTTCCAAAGAAATGTTAAGACGTAAAAATTAATGGGGGTCGGTCTTATAAATGACCTCTCTATGACGCACCATTGATGATTAATAATCGTTATCCCACGATCATCCTGGGCAAAAAATTTTTAGAATCGATAGAAGTTTTACACAAAAAAATTTCAAAATAATCGAAGATTACAAACATTTTCAAAAATGAGATTTAAATTTAAAAACTTAAAAATCGCATACTAGAGCGCTTTTAAGAATTTTTTGGGATTTTTTTTTTAAAAGTACGCAAAAAAAAAAATTTTTTGAAAAAAAAAAATTGAAATTTGGACCATTACTGAATAAGTTATGAGTAAAAGAAGTTTGAGTAAAGGAACAAACTACCAATTTTTAAAAATTCGATATCTTTTGAACGGGTCATCAAAAAAATCTGAAAATTTACCACGAAGGAGTTTTCGAAGGGTACTAAAAACTGTAAATAAATTGGGAAATCTAAAAAAAAAAATTTCGAAGTGTCCGATTTGACATGGAATGCACCATATATACTTTACTGGGTTCCCAACCGATATTTCGATGCGCTATACACGGAATGACAAAGTGAGTATACCCCCATACTGCAGTTGGAGGGTATAACAAAATTTCGGAACTTCGAAAATTTTTCAAAAAAAATTTTTCCTAAAAGCATTTTTTATAAATTTTTTACTACAAAACTCAAAAAAATGCCATACAAATTTTTGTGTCCGCTAAATTTTTTAATTCTTAGCAACTTCGAAAATTTAAAATTTTTTTTGGTTTTTCTAAAATCATTTTTTTGTTTTACACAAAAAAAAATTCGGGACTTAAAAAAAATTTGTTTTCCTAGAAACAATTTTAAGGATTTTTTTTCATCAAACTCGAAATTTTCTAAAAAAATTTTAGGACTACGAACATTTTTCAAAATTTGTCAAACATTTTTTTTTAGGGGGATACCATCCACCTCGCGATAAATGTTGACAAATAGATTAACTATGGTTTTTGAACCTTATTAATAGAATTATATCATTAATTAAAACATTTTTTTAAATCCACGAACATTATGAGGGGCGGGCCAAAAAATATGATCTTTTCTGATCCCCTAGGTCCAGATTATGAGATCAAAATCATGATCATTATTATGTATTATTTATTAACAATTAAATATATTTATGTGTTTGTCATACCAAATGATAAAAACGAAATATTTTTTTTATAACTTTTTTAAGATCTGCCGTTCGAAATGCCAATGCTGGTGGTGCCGGTGGAATACGATCACGTTCACAATCTCGTTCACGCAAGGGTCAGGTAGGTCAGCAAAAGCAAGGTTTTGGACAAGCCAGACAGCAACAGCGTAATAATCGTGCTCCTCGCGGCCGTAGTCAACAACGTCGTGGTGGTGGCAACAACAATGGTCCAAGAGGTGGTGCCAACAATAACAACAAAAACAATGGTAATGCTCAAACACAACAAAGACGTGGTCGCAGCCGTAGTCGTACCGGACGTGGCGCTAGCGTCGGTACACGCAATCAAGGTAAAAACGAACCATAAGATGCTGATGCCAGAAATATCAACCAAAAAATATATGATGTGGATTTGTGGTTCAGACATTAATAAAAACATAAATCTTTTTATTTCAGATTAATTTTAATCGAAAATATTTTTTTCAGTAGGTAATAAAGCCCCAACAAAAGCAACAGTTAATAAAGATGATTTAGACAAAGAATTAGATCAATATATGGCCACAACAAAGACTGAACATGATATGGATTATCTATTAAAGAATTAAAGAGATAGAAAGACGGATGAATGGACAGAAGAATGTATGATGGTCATACTTATTAGCCCAACACAATCACAATGATATTTAATTGAAAAAAGAACTATGCTTTCTATAGTTGTTTTTTGTTTTATTTATAGCTCATAATTAGTTTAACTATAAAAAAATAATAGTTTTAAATGAAAAATACATTTAGAAAATAAGTAATTTTAAGTCATTATTGCATTAAACTTTGTTTTATTCGCATTAAAAAAAAAACTCATATACTATTACTAATCCTATTCTAACTTAATGTTCTATCCTTGTTGTATATACAAATGTATTTTCCGTTTTTTTTATTACTTTTATAGACTTGTCAAAATAAAAATCTATACATATGTAAAATACTCAAATCATATACAGATGTTTTTGCAAAGGAAACAAATTATGATTTTGAAAAAAGTCAATTGAAATTAAAAGAAAAAACTATACTTATGGGCTTGTCACAGACTCAATTCCGTTCGGATTTGGAAAAAGTGGTTTACTCGCAAAACGCAAAGCGAAATTTTTTTCCGGAATAAAACCACTTTTATGCAATTCAATTCCACTTTGGTTTTTAAAAGTGATTTCATTCCAAAAAAAAAAAAATATTTTTGGGTTTTACGGGTAAACCACTTTTTCTAAATCCGAACGGAATTGAGTCTGTGACATGCCCCTTAATTTAAAAATATCACTTAAATATGAAAACTCTTAATTGAAAATCAATTTAAAATTATTTATTTTGAATTTAAAATGAACATTTTTTAATGAAATTTTAAATATGCCGAAAAGACATTTAAAAATCAGAATTTTATTTAAAAATTGTTCATGCTATGTTAAATGTTTTTCTTTTTAAATTTAAAATTAAAGGAAATTTAAGAATTTTTATTTTAAATTTAAAAATTTTCATTTTAAATTTAAAAATGTTCATTTTAAATTTAAAAATTTCGTTTTAAATTTAAAAGTTTTCATTATAAATTTAAAAACTTTTAATTTTTAAATTTAAAAGTTTTCATTATAAATTTAAAAACTTTTAATTTTTAAATTTAATATAAACATGTTTGAATTTAAAATGTTTCATTTTAAATTTAAGAAATTTCATTTTAAATTTAAAATTTTTCATTTTAAATTTAAAAATGTTCGTTTAAAATCTAAAAATTTTCATTTTAAATTTAAAAACTTAATTTTTAAATTATATATGAACATG
Organism: Pegoplata infirma; assembly: GCA_963921195.1. Taxonomy (NCBI): domain Eukaryota; kingdom Metazoa; phylum Arthropoda; class Insecta; order Diptera; family Anthomyiidae; genus Pegoplata; species Pegoplata infirma. Next base: position 38,762,707 of record OY992536.1, read on the forward strand.
TTTAAATTTCAAAATTTTTCATTTTAAATTTGAAAATTTTAATTTTAATTTTAAATTTCAAATTTTTTATTTTAAATTTAAAATTTTTCATATTAAATTTAAAATTTTTTATTTTAAATTTAAAAATGTTCATTTTGAATCTAAAAATTTTAATTTTAAATTTTAAAACTTTTCATTTTTAAATTTAATATGAACGTGATTAAATTTAAAATTTTCATTTTAAATTTAAGAAATTTCATTATAAATTTAAAAATTTTGATTTGAAATTATAGTTAATACTTTTTCGATTGATTTTTTTCCATTTAAGTTTCTTGCATTACATCTGTAAGTGTTTTAAGTCTTCAATGAAATTTATAACAAGATTTCAATATCATGTACATATAATGAATATCTTAAAACAAAAAAAAACATCATTTCTTAATAAAAAAAACTTAAAAAAGTTGTAGAAAACAAAAATATAACGTTTATATTTCTTTACGGCAAAGCTTTTGCTCAAGAGCTGGTATAACATCGGCTGTTCACCACTTCCGAAAAAATTACACAGTCATATAAAATCGAATCGAATTCGAATAGGAATAGGGCGAAACCAAAAGCAAATATAAGTTTTCCATACCAAAACATTCAAGGATTTTTTTAGTTTAGTGCTACATTTTTTTTACACGCATTTGAGGTTGGTGATTTTAAAGCATTTAAAGTTTTTGTATCGATGATCCCCAGTTTTTGCCTTTTAGGAAATTTGTAGCGATGATTCCTAATCTTAGCCTTTTACGTATAAAAATGGATTATTACAAATTTATAGGTATGATCCCCAATTTTAGCTAAATAAAATGCAAAAAAGTTTTATAAAAAAATGTAAACAAAATTTTTGTAAATTTATAGCAGTAAACCCCAATTTTTACTTTTATCGGGATTGGGGATTATTGCCATAAATTTACAAAAATCTTCATTAATTTTTTTTTGTAAAACTTTATTTGCATTTTATTTAGCTCAAATTGGGGATCATCCCTATAAATTTTCAATAATCCATTTTTATTCGATTAAAAGCAAAAATTGGTGATCAACGCTACAAATTTCTAAAAAGGCAAAAATTGGGGATCATCACTATAAATTTCTAAAATAATTTTTTATATAATTTTTTTTTTTTTTTAAATCATAAAAAAATAATTTTTAGAAATTTAAAGCGATGATAACCAATTTTTGCTTTTAAAGCAATTTTTTTTTAGAAAAAAATTATATACAAATGAAAGTTTTTTTTTTCGAAAAAAAAACATGAAAATGGATTTTTGGAAATTTTTAGTGATGCTCTAAACTTTCCCTTTCCACTAAGCAACTCTAGTTAAGGATTCAATTGAATTAAAGTTTTCTAGAAAAAAATCGAATGAAAATGTATTTTTCGAAGTTTTAGCAATTTTATCTCTAGCACCCCTGGTTAAGCCATAAAATCCAATAAAAGTTTTTTCTGAAAAAAAAAAAAATATAAAAACTAATTTTTAGAAATTTATAGCGATTTTTACTATTTTCGGTAAAGCTCCTCTAATAAAGCTATAAAACGCAAGTAAAGTTTTCTTTTAGGAAAAATTTTATAATAAAATAATTTTTTTCGCTCTAGCACCGCTAGTTAAGATATAAAATAAAAGCAAGTAAAGTTTTTTGTTAGAAAAAAATTTTTACAAAAAAATTATTTTAAAAAATTTATAGCGGTGATACCTAATTTTTGCCTTTTTAGAAATTTGTAGCGATGATTCCGAATTTTAGCTTTTTTTCGTATAAAATGGATTATTACAAATTTATAGGTATGATCCCCAATTGTAATTTTGTAAATTTATAGCAGTTAACCCCAATTTTTACTATTTTCGGGATTGGGGATTATTGCCATAAATTTACAAAAATCTTCATTAATTTTTTTTGTAAAACTTTATTTGCATTTTATTCAGCTGAAATTGAGGATCATCCCTATAAATTTCCAATAATCCAATTTTATACGAACAAAAGCTAATATTGGTGATCAACGCTACAAATTTCTAAAAAGGCAAAAATTGGGGATCATCACTATAAATTTCTAAAATATTTTTTTTTTTAAAAATCATAAAAAAATTGTTTTTAGAAATTTAGAGCGATGATAACCAATCTTCGCTTTTAAAGCAACCTTTTTTTAGAAAAAATTTATATACAAATGGAATGATGATCACCAATTTTCTTTTAAAGATTTTTTTAGAAAAAAATCATATAGAAATGGATATTTGGAAGTTTTTAGTGATGCTCTAAACTTTCCCTATTTGCTATAGCAACGCTAGTTAAGGATTCAATTGAAATTAATTTTTTTTTTAGAAAAAAATATAAAAATAGATTTTTCGAAGTTTCAGCAATTTTTGCTCTAGCACCTCTAGTTAATAATAATAAAGTTTTTTTTCTGAAAAAAAAAAAAAAATAAAAAAATTAATTTTTAGAAAATTTATAGCGATAATCTCCAATTTTTGATTTTTTTTTCATACAAAAACGGATTATTTTTACTATTTTCGGTCAAGCACCTCTAATTAAGCTATTAAACGCAAATATTTTTTTTTTTAGGAAAAATTTTATATTAAAATAGTTTTTTGAATTTTTTGAAATTAAAAATGGGTTATTGGAAACATATAGGGATGATCCCTAATTTTAGCTAAATAAAATACAATTAAAGTTTTTTTTATAAAAAAAAAAATATTAAATGAAAATGGAATTTTTTAAATTTATAGCAATAATCCCCAATTTTTACTATTTTCGCTGTAGCATCGCTAGTTAGGATATAAAATAAAATGCAAGTACGGTTTTTTAGAAAAAAAATTATGTAAAAAAATTATTTTAGAAATTTATAGCGATTATACCCAATTTTTGCCTTTTTAGAAATTTGTAGCGATGATTCCCAATTTTAGCTTTTTTTCGTATCAAAATTAATTATTGGAAATTTATAGTGATGATCCCCAATAATAGCTAAATAAAATGCAAAAAAAAAGTTTTATAAAAAATGTAAACAAAATTTTTGTAAATTTATAGCAGTAAACCCCAATTTTACTATTTTCGGGATTGGGGATTATTGCCATAAATTTACAAAAATCTTCATTAAATTTTTTTTTGTAAAACTTTATTTGCATTTTAATTAGCTGAAATTGGGGATCATCCCAATAAATTTCCAATAATCCATTTTGATACGAATAAAAGCAAAAATTGGTGATCAACGCTACAAATTTCTAAAAAGGCAAAAATCGGGGATCATTGCTATAAATTTCTAAAATTATTTTTTTATTTAAATTTTTTCTAAAAAAATTGTTTTTAGAACTTTATAGCGATGATAACCAATCTTTGCTTTTAAAGCAACATTTTTTTTTTAGAAAAAATTTATATACAAATGTAATGATGATCACCAATTTTCTTTTAAAGTTTCTTTTTTTAGAATAAAATCATATAAAAATGGATTTTTGGAAATTTTTAGTGATGCTCTAAACTGTCCCTTTCCGCTATAGCAACGCTAGCGAAGGATTCAATTGAAATTAAAGTTTTCTAGAGAAAAATCGTATAAAAATGGATTTTTCCAAGTTTCAGCAGTTTTTGCTCTAGCACCTCTAGTTAAGCCATGAAATGCAATAAAAGTTTTTTTTTTTTTGAAAAAAAATATAAAAATTAATTTTTAGAAATTTATAGCGAAAATTTCCAATTTTTGATCTTTTTTTCATACAAAAACGGATTATTTTTACTATTTTCGGTCAAGCACCTCTAATTAAGCTATAAAACACGAATAAATTTTTTTTTAGGAAAAAATTTATATTAAAATAGTTTTTTGAATTTTTTGAAATTAAAATTGGGTTATTGGATATTAATAGGGATGATCTATAATTTCAGCTAAATAAAATGATTTTAAAGTTTTTTTTTAGAAAAAAAAATAAAATGAATATGGATTTTAAGAAATTTATAGCAATAATCACCAATTTTTACTATTTTCGCTCTACTACCGCCAGATTATAGCAATAATCCCCAACTTTTACTATTTTCGCTCTAGCACCGCTAGTTAAGATATAAAGTAAAAGCAAGTAAAGTTTTTTGTTACACTCAAAAAATTATGTTAGTAAAATCAACTGAAAATGTCAGTTAAAATAACTACTTTGTAAGTTGTTTTGGGGTCAACTACTTTTTCAGTTAAATCAACTAACAATGTTAGTTATTTTAACTGACAAAAAACAACTGACTTATGTAGTAAAAACTACTTACATTTGTAGTCAAAACAACTAAAATGTAGTAAAAATAATCAATATGTATTTTTTTTTTTTTCAAAAAATTTTTCAGAAAAAAAGTTGAAGACAAAATTTTTTTTTTTCAAGTTGTGAAAAAAAAAAACTAAAATTTATTTTAATTTTTTGGAAAAAAACTTTGAAAATTTTTCAGAGATAAAAAAATAAAATTAACTACTTTAAATAACTGTGACTACATCACAGTACTTTTTTGTTAGTTGTTCAAAAAAACGACTTAAAATAACTAACAGAAATAGTTGTTTGATATTTTTCATACAAAAACAACTGACTTTGTAGTTGAAAACAACTAACTACTGTAAAATATACAAACAACTAACATGTAGTAACTTACATAATTTTTTGAGTGTAGAAAAAATTTATATAAAAATATTATTTTTGAAATTTATAGCGATGATTTGCCTTTTTAGAAATTTGTAGCGTTGATCACCAATTTTAGTTTTTGTTCGTATAAAATTGGATTATTGGAAATTTATAGGTATTATCCCCAATTTTAGCTAAATAAAATGTAAAAAAGGTTTTATAAACAAATGTAATCAAAATTTTTGTAAATTTATAGCAGTAAACACCAATTTTTACTATTTTCGGGATTGGCATTATTGTTATAAATTTACAAAAATCTTCATTATTTTTTTTTTTGTTAAACTTTCTGTGCACTTTATTTAGCTGAAATAGAGGATCATCCATATAAATTTCCAATAATCCATTTCTATACGAATATAAGATAAAATTGGTGATTAACGCCACAAATTTCTAAAAAGGCAAAAATTGGGGATCATCACTATAAATTTCTAAAATAATTTTTTATATAATTTTTTTCTAAAAAAAATCATATAAAAATTGTTTTTAGAAATTTATAGCGATGATGCTCTAAACTTTCCCTTTTTGCTATAGCAACTCTACACTCAAAAAAAAAAAACTGTAAAGTTAACAAAATTTTTTTTGTTAACTCGAGTTTACTGGCTTTTTAGCAAATTTTTAGTTAAAATCAGCGTTTTAACTACTTTTTTTAGTTAAGTTCAATTTACAAAAATACTAGTTTTGTACAAATTTTGAATTAATATTTTTTGTTGACTTTAAAACTGTGTTTACGAATTTTTACTAATTAATTTGCTGATTTTTTGTAACATTTTTGTCAAGTGAAAAATTTTAAACATTTCTTGTGTAGCCTCCTATGCAAATCTCATAAGTCCTACTTAAGCTTAACTTAATGCAGTGAAAACAATAAGAAAAAATAAGTGAAGTGTTAGTGTTTAAAACCAATATTTAACAAACTTAAAATTTTTTACAAAAAGTTTAGCTGAATTCAACTAATAAAAAATGTTACGAAATTTTCAGCTGAATTTTTAGTTAAAATTACGGTTTTTTTGCTACATTCATTCTACGAAAAGTTAACTAAATATTTTTTGTTAAATTAACTAGAAATTTAGTAGGTTCAAAATCAGGTGTTTTTTTAGTTAAATTTAACTAAATTTTTTGCTAACTTTACAGTTTATTTTTTTTGAGTGTAGTTCAGGATTCAATTGAAATTAAAGTTTTTTTTTAGAAAAAAATCATATAAAAATAGATTTTTCGAAGTTTCAGCAATTTTTGCTCTAGCACCTCTAGTTAAGCCATTAAATGCAATAAGTTTTTTTTTCTGAAAAAAAATAAAAAAATAAATTTTTAGAAAATTTATAGCGATAATCTCCAATTTTTGATTTTTTTTTTCATATAAAAACGGATTAATTTTACTATTTTCGGTCAAGCACCTGTAATTAAGCTATAAAACGTAAATAGTTTTTTTTTAGGAAAAAATTTATATTAAAATAGTTTTTTTTAATTTTTTGAAATTAAAAATGGGTTATTGAGTATTAATAGGGATGATCCCTAATTTCAGCTAAATAAAATGATTTTAATTTAAAGTTTTTTTTAGAAAAAAAAAAAAATAAAATAAAATGAATATGAATTTTTGGAAATTTATAGCAATAATCACCAATTTTTACTATTTTCGCTCTAGCACCGCTAGATTTTAGCAATAATCCCCAACTTTTACTATTTTCGATCTAGCACCGCTAGTTAAGATATAAAGTAAAAGCAAGTAAAGTTTTTTGTTATGCCTTTATGATACTTGCTTTTTTCAAGTTACTTGTTGCTGCATTTATTAGGGTTTTTGTATGGGAATATCGATAAATTCAAAATTTTTAGTTGAAGTTATCGAAATTTTTATAGAAAAACCCTAATAAATGCAGCAACAAGTAACTTGAAAAAAGCAAGTATCGTATTTTGCTGCATTTATTAGGGTTTTTGTATGGGAATATCGATAAATTCAAAATTTTTAGTTGAAGTTATCGAAATTTTTATAGAAAAACCCTAATAAATGCAGCAACAAGTAACTTGAAAAAAGCAAGTATCGTACGTACTTTAGACAAAATTTATATAAAAAAAATATTTTTGAAATTTATAGCGATGAAAAAATTTGTAGCGATGACTCCCAATTTTAGCATTTTTTTCGTATAAAAATGGATTATTACAAATTTATAGGTATGATCCCCAATTTTAGCTAAATAAAATGTAAAAAAAGTTTTGTAAAAAAATGTAATCAAAATTTTTGTAAATTTATTGCAGTAAACCCCAATTTTTACTTTTTTCGGGATTGGGGATTATTGCCATAAATTTACAAAAATCTTCATTAATTTTTTTTTTGTAAAACTTCATTTGCATTTTGTTTAGCTGAAATTGGAAATCATCCATATAAATTTCCAATAATCCATTTTTATACGCATATAAGATAAAATTGGTGATATCATCGTAACGATTAGTAAAAGAAATATGACCTTGAGCTAGAATAATCTTTCGCAAAAATAGAATTTTAAAGGTCGAATTATAAATAATTTTTATTAATTTAAAAATTAAAACAGAATAGGTGATTAACGCTACAAATTTCTAAAAAAGGCAAAAATTGGGGAACATGAGTATAAATTTCTAAAATAATTTTTTATATAATTTTTTTCTAAAAAAACTTTACTTACATTTTTCAGCTTCACTAGAAGGTTAGAGCGAAAATATTACAAATTGGGGATTATTGCTATAAATTTCCATAAATCTTCATGACATTTTTTTTTGTATTTAGCTCAAATTGGGGATCATCCCTATATATTTCCAATATTCCTTTTTATACGGAAAAGCTAAAAAAAGCTAAAACCTGAAGATCATCGCCACAAATTTTAAAAATTCAAAAATTGGGGATCATCGCTATAAATTTCTAAAATAATTTTTTTATGTAAAATTTTCTTAAAAAAAACTTTACTTGCATTTTATAGCTGAACTAGAGGTGCTAAAGCGAAAATAGTAAAAATTGGGGATTATTGCTATAAATTTCCTGAAATCCATGGTCATATAATTTTTTTTTGTATTTAACTGAAATGGGAGATCATCCCTATAAATTTCCAATAATCCTTTTTTGTACGAAAAAAGCTTAAATTGAGGATCATCGCTACAAGTTTCTAAAAAGGCAAAAATTGGGGATCATTGCTATAAATTTTTAAAATATTTTTTTTATATAAATACTTTCTAAAAAAAACTTTACTTGCATTTTATAGCTAAACTAGAGGTGCTAGAGCGAAATTAGTAAAAATTGGGGATTATTGCTAAAAATTACCAAAAATCTAATTTTATTTAATTTTTTTCTAAAAAAAAAAAAAATAATTGCATTTTATTTAGGTGAAATTTGGGATCGTACCTATATTTTCAAAAACCCATTTTTACCATATTACTTTACAACGTATTTTTGTCACTCAAAAATATTTTTACACTCGAAAAAAGATTTACACTCAAAAAACAAAAGTTAGTATTTTTTTTAAATTATTAAAATATTTCTAATCAAAAATATTAAAAAAAGCTTTTATTGCTAGAGCAAAAATAGCTGAAACTTCAAAAAATTTATTATTATCTGATTTTTTTTTTTAAAACTTTTAATTTCCATTAAATCCTAAAGAGTTGCTACAGAGAAAAGGCAAAGAGCGGAGCATCACTATAAATTTCCAAAAGTCCATTTTTATATGATTTTTTTCTTAAAAAAAAACTTTGCTTTAAAAGCAAAAATTAGTGATCATCATTCCATTTGTATATAACTTTTTCCTAAAAAATATAAAAGTTTGCTTTAAAAGCAAAAATCGGTTATCATCGCTATAAATTTCTAAAAATTATTTTTTTATTATATATTTTTTTTTAAATTACTTGCATTGATAGCTTAACTAAAGGAATAGAGCGACAATGGTACAAAATTGAGGATTATTGCTATAAATTTACAAAAATCTTCATTAATTTTTTTTGTTAAATTTAATTTGCATTTTATTTAGCTGAAATTGGGGATCATCCCTATAAATTTCCAATAATCCTATTTTATTCCGAAAAAAAACTAAAATTGGAGATCATCGCTACAAATTTCTAAAAAGCCTAAAATTGGGGATAATCGCTATAAATTTCTAAAATAATTTTTCTAAAATCATTTTTTTATACAAATTTTTTCTACACCCAAAAAAAAAACGTGGGTATTCAATACTAAAAATTTAACTAATTTTAGTCCAAAAGGACCTAGTGCAGAAATTGGTAACCAATACTAAAATTTTTAACTAATATTAGTCAAAACCAGTAAAAATTACTAATGTTAGTACTTTGAAGATACTAAAATTAGTAACCAATTAGTAGATTTTGGTACAATAACACTTACTAAACCTTTTACTGTAGAATTATTTTGAGTGTAAAAAAAAAACGTTACTTGCATTTTATAGCTGAACTAGAGGTGCTAAAGCGAAAATAGTAAAAAATTGGGGATTGTTGCTTTAAATTTCCAAAAATTAATTTTCATTTAATTTTTTTTTTTCAATTTAGCTAAAATGGGGAATCATCCCTATAAATTTTTATACGAAAAAAGCTAAAATTGAAGATCATCGCTTCAAATTTCTAAATAGGCAAAAATTGGGAAACATCGCTATAAATTTCTAAAATAATTTTTTTATAAAAATTTTTTCTAAAAAAACTTAACTTACTTAAACTTAAAATTACTTAAATTTTTTCTAAAAAACTTTACTTGCATTTTATAACTGAACTAGAGGTGCTAGAGCGAAAATAGTGAAATTTGGGGATTATTGCTATAAATTTACTAGAATCCATTTTCATTTAATTTTTTTTGAATTTAGCTAAAATTGGGCATCATCCCTAAAATTTTCAAATAATTCTTTTTTATGCAAAAAAAAAGCTAAAATTGAAGATCATCACTATAAATTTTTAAAATAATTATCTTATATAAATTTAAAAACAAAAAACTTTACTTGCATTTTATAGCGGAACTAGAGGTGCTTGAGCGAAAATAGTAAAAATTGTGGATTATTGCAATAAATTTCCAAAAATTAATTTTCATTAATTTTTTTTAAAAAAAAAAAACTTTAATTGCATTTTATTTAGCTGAAATTTGGGATCATCTCTATTAAGATCCTATAACCCATTTTTATTTTCAAACTGTCAGCAATTTCTGCCTTGATTCGCATGAATTTTTAAATAGCAATTGAACACTCTAAAGTGTCTTATTTTTATTTGTCTTTCGTGTTTGTTTAAATTCTTTTAATATTTTATTAAATCTCTCCTGTGTCCTGTTGTTATCATAATCATTTGCAGACATCATTTGGTTTACATTACTATGGTCAATTAAGTTTTACACTTGAATTGATTTTCAAGTAACTTTTAAATACTATTAAATTACTATTCCTTAGCAATATAATCTTTGCTAGATAGCAGTAGGAAGTACTTGATATATTTAAAATATGCATTTTAACCCCTAAACAATTCTCAGTTTCTGAGAAATTTTTAATATAGAAAAAGTCTCAGATTTTTCCCATAGAAAAAGTCTCAGATTCTAAGACATTTTTCCTATAAAATGTCTCAGATTCTGAGACATTTTTCATATAGAAAAAGTCTCAGATTCTGAGACATTTTTCCCATAGAAAATGGACAAAATTTTAAAAAATATAAAAAAAAAAATATTTAAAAACAACCAACATTTTTTTGCATCCCATTAATAAATGTTCAGATAAAAATTTTTAAGTGTGCCGAATATCAATAAACCTCCAAAAGTAAGATCCAAACAAACACACATTTTTTGCATGGAGCTCAAAAAAACTTTTTTTAGAATTTAAAAAAATTTTATACAACATAATCTCAAAATATATTAGTTTATCTACTTGATTTTATTGAATACATCCCAGGGATTGCACAAAACAATTTTGGGTTGAATTCCCTCAACCGGTTGGTCTGTGGAGCTATTTGAATTTACCAGATTTCAAGAAAATGTGTTTATTTCAAAATTTTTGTCCAATTTATAGTTGTAAGCAACATTTTTCTCTAAATTAACCAACAGTCTTTATCAAATGGTTGTTTTGGACTGTGTTTATTAGGGTGGTTTTTGGAATTTCGAGGAGTTCCGTTCCGTTTCATATAGAAAAAGTCTCAGATTCTGAGACATTTTTCCCATAGAAAAATGTAAAATTTTTTTGAGTGTAAAATTTTTTTCGAGTGTATTTTTTTTTTTTAGTGTAAACACATTTTTGAGTGACAAAAATACGTTGTAAAATATTTATGTGACTTACCAATGTTTTCCAAACATGTTTACCGGGTTTTCAACTCTCGAATTTAAGGTGAAACTAATCTGAAACTCACGGTTTTGCTAATAACTTTTGAACGACTAGACCGATTTGACTGAAATTCAAACCGAACCAGGCCAGGGGAACGACAAATATATATGCCAAGCTTCAGCAACCTCAGAATTGCCTTTCGAAAGTAAGCGTGTGTTTTATCTCGTAAATTCACGAAAAACCCTTGCCGAAATTCAGTCTTTTGCTCATAACTTTTGAACGACTGGTCCAGTTTCGCTGGATTGCAATACCAACCTGACCAGGTAAATTCCCAACAAATATTTTTTTACTATCCCAACAAATAAAGTCTTTCAAAAGTTAGCGTGTTTTCAACGGACTGACAGACAGACGGACGGACGAACATCGCTAGATCGTCTTAAAATCGATCGAGGATCATGAATATATATACTTTATGGGGTCTTACACCAATATTTCGAGGTGTTACACACGGAATGACAAACTTATACATAACCTCTATCACTAGAGTGGAGGGTATAAAAACCGTAGAGAAACTACCACCGGAGACAACCAAAAAGTGACCTAACCTAAAAAAAAAAACAAGGTACATAAAGGCAGGAATCACTTTCCCAACAAAAAAAAAACAGCCAACATCAAATTTACCGAACGTAAACTCCAGGTGCACCGTTCAGACTACCCAGAAATACAATTTCTGGAAAAATCGCCTAACCTCACACACGACGCACTGTGGTCAATATTTTGAGATAGCGGCCAAAACTCCTTTTGGTTTTTGTTCTCCGATTTTAAAGTTATTAGACTCATATGAAAGTAGACAGTAGTAAACCTCGGGAGCCAAAAAATTAGAACTCTATTTCAACTATTTCACTGAGAACAGGGTGGTCCAAAATGGGATTTTTCAGAATTTAGTAAATTTATGTTATTTTTAGTTAATTTTTAAAGTTTAAATGATCATAACTTTTTTGTTTTTCAAGATTTTTGGACGAAATAAATTTTGTGTTGTAACTTAACTTATTTCCTATTACTGGTAAAAAAATTTAAGCTCTACTGTTTTCAGAACAATTTAAATAATTTTTTTAAGAAAGGTAAAATTTATCGGAAATTTCCTACTTCATAGAGCACAACTCCTGTGAGTCAAGCTGAGTCAAAACACAAATTTACTATTTTGTAGTCCTAACTCTCCCCTACATTCCTATACATACATGTCCATGCATCGGGACTGCACTTTTTGAGCTACAGCAATTTTTCTGACCCAAGGTAAGATATTCGGTACAAATGCTCGTCATATTTTTTGAGAAGTTATTTGTATGTGAAAGTGACTATTATGCATATATTTTGATGAAATTTTGTACAAGAGTTCTTATTGACCCAAAAAATAATTCTGTTGAAATTAGGAGAAGTTGGCCCATATTTGGACCTAGTCCACATAGAAGGGTGTATCAAAATTTTGACAAAAATGACAATAGAACTCTCAAATTATGTGATATCTGGCAATTCATTTGGAAAAGGTAAAAAATGATTTTATTGCCATCTAATATTACATAACTTAAATACATGAAAATTGCAAATAAATTTAAAACCAATGGAAATAACTGGTAAAACCAAGTACCTGAGTAAAAATTTTAATATGGCGTCACATAAAATTATATAACGTTTGATCTGTCCTCGCATACAATTAGATATAATTTTATCCCAAAAATGGTGGATAGAATTGCATTAAATTGGATTTATTAATATCTTATTTTATTCATTTGTATATAGTTTGATACAATTTTGTCCGAAATTTGTCTCTATCCAATGGCATCAAATTATATGTGATTGGATACAGAAAGATCCAATTATATCTAATTGTATAAAATTTTATCGGGTTATAGTGAATCTTTTTTTGGTTGAAATAACATACATCACAGGTCAACGATACATACACCAAATAAAGTTTGTGTACGCTTCGAACCAGAAGATGTAGTTTATCAAACTGAAAAAATACTTGTAAAATTTTTAAACTGTAAAAAAACTTAGAAAAATTTCAAACTGTAAAAAATCTTAGAACAATTTCAAACCGTAAAAAAACTTTTTAAACATATGTGGTTATATATGACATCACCTAAGGAATGCATAATTATATATTTAATGCTCTCGAAAAAAATTTAAGTTTAGTTTAATATATAATCTTATATAATTAAAGGTGACGTAATGTATATTTTTATATAAAATGAAGTTTTGATACTTGTGCCTTATATAATATTATATAATAACATCAACTATATTTATTTATATATGAATTATCATCAAATAATATGTAATTACATATAACTCCATATGAAAATTAAGAAAATCTGTTAATTTATATGTAATCATATAATGTTTTATATGATTGGATAAAATTATATACGTCTATATATAATTATTTTTACTCGGGTACCTGTTAACTCTCAAATTATGTGGTATCTAGCAATTCATTTGGAAAAGGTAAAAAAGATTTTATTGCCATCTAATATTACACAACTTAAATACTTGAAAATTGCAAATAAATTTAAAACCAATGGAAATAGCTGGTAAAACCAAGTACCTGTTATATTATGTTTATGTACTACACTCAAAAAAAAGAAGAAACTTAAACTTTGGAAAATTTTTCTTCAAAATAGTTTATAAATTTTCCCACAATTAAGTTAAAATTAACTAAAAGTTGGGAAATTTTCCTAACTTTTAGGAAAATATTTTAGTTCATGGACTGTTAAATAGGCCATAATTTTCCTTAAATAGAATTCCCTAATACGTGGAAGAAATTCTTACCGCCAAAAAAATTTTCCCTAAATAATTGAAAAAAAGTCTTTATTTTTAAGACATATTTCTTAAAACAAAATTTAGTTCAAAAAAAAAATTCAGTTTTAGGACGTAATTTACTACCAGTTAGTTCATCATATTTATCTTCTTTAATTTGAGGAAGTTTTTTCCACAAGTTTAGTAAATTTTTCATAACTTGAAATTGTTTTGTTGATTTTTTTTTTTTATGCTTGCTTGTAGTTCACATTTCGTTTATTATTTGTAGTACATGAATACAAAAGGTTTGATCTTGTATAACAAGTAATAAATTTAATATTTACATTTTTTTCTACACATGTATGTGTTAGAAAAAAACATAATATTTTAATCACAACAAAGACCTTGGCTTTGTCGTGTTTTTCCATAGTCTGGGAACAAACGTCAAGTACAAAGTTGTTGTTGTAATTTAACTAAAAAAACTAATTAAATTTATTACTTGTCTTTAAGAAACAAACCTTTCTTTATATTTCTAATAAAATATGTACCCAATGAGAATTATGTGTGTATTCACATGCTATTCTATAAATAAACCATTAAAAATATAAAATTAAATAGTTTTTAGGAAAACTTTCCTAATCAGAAATGTTTTTTTAACCAAAAAATGGAAAATTTTTTCCCATTTTCTAGTTCAAATTTGTCCTTCTTTTAAAGAAAAATATGGACTAAAAAGTAGGAATACATGGCAATGGAGCTAAATCATTATCAATTTTCCTTGGATTTAGTTAGTTTTCCCATTTTTTAGTTAGTTTTTTTTCTGAGTGTAGTTTAAAGATTATAATTTGTTTCTAATTTTAGTATAAATTTTTATTAATACCTAAGACAAATAATTATATGTGCATTTTTTTAAATCGAGTTATAGGAAAGAAAAGAAATTATTTTTTTATGTTTGGTTAATATTTTATTATGTTTATATATAAGCATTAAAATCATAAACATTTTAATTTTATACCTTATTTTTTAAAACTGAAAATAACGAAAAAGGAAATACTCCATATATTTTCTATAGAAAATAATTATATGTGCATAGAAGAAAATTCCTATATATTCTTTTTGATTTGCAATGTAATTAAGTATTTTGTTAAAATTTGTGTTCGCCTTGTGTATTTAAACTTTTTTAAGCCTAGGAGGCATAAAACCCGCCAAGGTTTTTAATGTACCAATACCCCTTGTCCCCCGTTTTGTCAGTATTTAAAGTTAAAGTTCTTTAATGGTCTTGTACGGCTTTGACTTTGAAATGACCTTGGCACAAAAGGTCCTTAAGAGGAATTTAATTGGGAGAAGGTCGAAACTAATGGCTGACCTCTTCAATACTGGTATGTTGTGAGCATATAGGAAGTTTTTTGTCAAACGAGTGACATGGATTTGAGCGTTATCTTGTGAGAATGTCCAATTATCTCTATAAAGTTCGGTAGCAAAGTCTATTAAATGGTCCCCAACAAGTAAAAATATATTTTTTCACTATTTTTATTGAAAACAAATCATATTCAAACCCTTCATCATGATCCAAATGCATCTTATTGCATGACGGATTCGAAACTGTGCTTTCGAAAATTGCACGTTTGGCGGAAATGTGTTAAATCTCTACAAGAGATGTGGTGACCATCAGCGCCGTCTTAATTTAACTTTCTTTCGTCTTATTTAGTGATAAAAAAACGTTTAATTTGGATGGCAATGATCGTCAACACCAATATTGGAGAGATTTAAGACAGCCGCGCCAAACGTGCTATATGCAAAATCACGGTTGCGAATCCATTATGGTATGGGGTGCATTTGGATGAAGAGGACGGTTCCGAATATGATTTGCCCATACTAAAAATAATGTAACAATATAATTTTACTTGTTCGGGAACATTTAATAGACTTTTCTACCGAACCGTGTGGAGATAATTGGACATTCCACCAAGACAACGCTCCAATCCATGTAACTGGTTTGACAAAAAACTAGTTTAATGCGCCCAGCATACCAGTTTTGAAGTGGCCAGGCATTAGTCCTGACATAAAGCTAACTAAATTCCTCCTTAGGACCCTTTCCGCCAAGGTCGCTTCAAGGTCAAAGACGTAAACTACGCGCTAAGGACTTAAATTTGCGATATTGACGAAACGAGGGAAAAATGGTATTGGCACATTAAAAAACTTGATTGGTTTTATGCCTCGTAGTCTTAAACAAGTATAAATATTCATTAAATATTCATATAACCTAATTATATTGTATATCAAAAACAAAATATATGAATTATCCTTTATGCACATATAATTATTTTCTATGAAGTATATTTTCATTCCTTATTTTCTGTATTAAAAAATAAAGTTTAAATTTAATGTTTTTATGATTTTAAAGCTTACTTAAAAACATAACAAAATATCAACCAAACTTGAAAAAATATTTTGTTTTCTTTCCTATAACTCAATATAATACAGTGCACATATAATTATTTGTCTTAGGTACATTTAAATAAAATATATGTGCACTTTAAATCAATAGTAAAAGTTTACTTAAAATTTTATCGATGTTGTGTTCTGTATATAATATATCCAAATGGTATTGATATTGTTGGGAATTTCAGTGTTATTTTTCAGTTTAATCCTCACAAGAATTAGCTTTCTTCCAAAAAAACCAACCTTTGGCCCCTGTGAATATTGAGACTAAATAAATGCCAGGGGCCAAATGTTGGCATTTTCTGACCAAAATTAAGTTCAGGAATAATAAATAAGTATGGGTTGTAAAATACGATTGAAAAAAATAAGAAATTATAAAAAAAAAATACCTATTTAAAATGTCAAAATATTCAACTTTTACATGGAAACTCAACAAAAAATTAAAATGCATTTTTAACTCCACATTACTTACGTTCCTATCAGTCGATTTTTACGTTTGAACACGCAAATTGAAGCTTAAAGTCCCTCCTATTGAACAAAACAAATTGCATAAAAAAATACCAATCCGGTCAAAAGTTATAGAGTTTTGACCGCTATCTCGCGAAATTGACCACTGTGCGACGATAAGCTGGGGCAACCAAAAAGCAGACCGACACGTAAACAAAATCGTATACAACCATGAAATAAAATTAACAGAAATAAAGATAAATTTTAACGCCGAATTAAATGAAATTCGAAATAAATTATTTATAAAAAAAACTACCGAAGAAAACACTCAATCACAGAGAACTAAAAACAAACCGTCCAGAAACATTCACACAAAAATAACATGCATTCCATACATTTTCTTTTTTTATACCCTCCACTCTAGTGATAGAGGGTATATATAAGTTTGTCATTCCGTTTGTAACACATCGAAATATTGGTCTAGGACCCCATAAAGTATATATATTCATGATCCTTGATCGATTTTAAGTCGATCTAGCGATGTCCGTCCGTCCGTCCGTCCGTCTGTCTGTCTGTCCGTTGAAAACACGCTAACTTTTGACTTTACGGAGGCTCCTGAAGTTTAACATATATGTTCTCCATTTACCGGGTCAGGTTGGTATTGCAATCCAGCGAAATCGGTCCAGTGGTTCAAAAGTTATGAGCAAAATAGTAAATTTCGGCAAGGGTATTTTTCGAATTTACAAGATTAAAACCACTATAACTTTCGAAAGACAATTCTGAGGGGGCTGAAGCTTAGCATATATATTTGTCGTTTCTCGAGGCTGTTTGGTTTTGAATTTCAGCAAAATCGGTTCAGTGGTTCAAAAGTTATAAGCAAAGCAGTGAATTTCAGATTTGTTTCACCTTAAACTGTTGAACTTGAAACTTGTCGTGGGGTGCAGTTTAGTTGTTAGACAAGTAAATATTGGTTATTGTTTTGTTATTGTGAGTGATACTGTATGTAACGGGAAATAATCAAATAAAGTATGTGTATGATTGAATGTTAATTTGTTTTTGGTTTTTAAAGAAGAAGATGGTAATATAAAAAGAAGAAAATATGTGAAACAGTTTTTTTTTTGTATTACATTATAGGTATAAAACAACAAAAATATTTTACAAAGTAATTTGTTACTCAAAGAAATTGTACACTAAAAAAGTATTTACACTCAAAAAAAAAAATATTACACTCAAAAAAAATGTACACATTATTATTTTTTTTTGTTTAATGAAATGGCAGACTCAAAAAAATGTTGACAGTCAAAAAAATTTTACACTCAAAAAAATTTGATTGATTAAAAGAAAGTTTGACTCAAAATAATATATATGTATATTTCTAATAAAAAATTTGTAATGCAATTTTTGAAATTTTTTTTAGAAAATTACTAACAGATAACATTGTGGAGGGTATTCATAGATTCGACCAAGTCGAATTTAATTTTTCTACTTGTTTTTATTTCTAGCGAATGCTAAAACAAATTGCCAAACAAAAACTATATGAGATTTAGCGGAAATACTCAATCAAGCAAAAAAAAATTGCCTAAGAATGCAAACCGGTTATTCCCGGCTCAATCACAGCCATGCTTGAATCTGTATTACCGACAACCTCATGCATGACTATGATTGATTCGTTAAGACGCCATGACACCTTCGTGTATCTTACATATATAGAAGGCTTCATGGCTGTCACTTCCTTTTTCCTCGTAGCGCTGGTAGCTGACGGTCACCTACGGATAACTTTACTAATAGCATTGACAAAAGGGAACAAGTAAGTACCTAAGTATATCTTATTTTCGGTCAATAATGGCAAACTAAAAAATTCTATTTCTCAACAGGTTTAAAACGCTGCTACTGCATCATGCAAGCAAACATCAAACTGGAGATCAGTTGTGACGTCCAGGGTTTCCACTTTGGGGTCTAATGTTTACCCAAATCGCCCTAGTGAAGGAGCTCCCGCAACAAATTACCTAATTACAGTGAGTCTTTTTTGTCACTTTTAAAGAAGAATCTTTCATTGGTTTTCACATAAAAAAAAACTATATAAAAAAAAAAAACATTTTTCGCAACGCAGCTATAAAATAATTTTAACTTACATATTTAAAGTACATATATAAAACGGTATGTATTAGGTTAGGGGTGGTGGAGCCTTAAGTTCAGACTCCTCGCATAGACCGGCTGGTCCATAGCGATACCACAATTTCCTTCAGCGACGAGGATAAAACGCGTTAGTCCATGATGCGAACAGTTTTAGTTGCGTAAGGTCCGTACGGTATGTATTAAAAACAAACAAAAAAACAAATTATTTTTACACTTCTTTTACTCAGCATTAGGTGGTGCGTATTCCAACAAAGTGCTCAGATCAACTATTAAGTTTAAGTTACGAAAAAAGTTGGTTCAAGATAATCCAAGCATTTTAAAACCATTATGATCAAAATCGGTCTATATCTTCTGATCGCGGGTCAAAATTGTTGTTTTTCAAAAAATGGACAAAATTTTAAAAAATTAAAAAATATAAAAATTTGTTTTTTTAAAAACAACCAAATTTTTTTTTGTATCCCATTATTAATTCATAAATGTTCAGATAAAAATTTTTAAGTGTGTCGAATATCAATAACCCTCCAAAACTAAGACCCAAACAAACACACATTTTTTGCATGGAGCTCTAAACAACTTTTTTTAAAATTTAAAAAATTTTATGAAACAACATCTCAAAATATATTAGTTTATCTACTTGATTTCATTGAATACATCCTAGGGATTGCACAACAAAATTTTGGATTGAATTCCTTTATCCGGTTTGTCTGTGGAGCTATTTGAATTTACCAGATTTCAAGAAAATGTGTTTTCATCAAAATTTTTGTCTAATTTATAGTTGTAAGCAATATTTTTCTCTAAATTAACCAACAGTCGTTTTCAAATGGTTGTTTTGGACTGTGTTTTTTAGGGTGGTTTTTAGAATTTCGAGGAGTTCCGGGCGGAGTTTTGTGCTTTATATATTTTTTATACCCTCCAACTACAGTATGGGGGTATACCCACTTGGTCATTTCGTTTGTAGCACATCGAAATATCAGTCGGGGACCCCATAAAGTATATATATTATTGATGTATGATCGATTCTAAGATTTTTCTAGAATGTTCGTCCGTCCGTCTGTATAAGACACGATGCAGTCCAAAATAAAAGAGATACACTCGTCCAGTTTGACAGGAATATGTTTCTTGGTACTAGGCAGTTTAAGTTCGTGAATGGACAAAATCGGACCGGGGGGGGGGGAAAAGTTCCCCCATGAAGAACTTAACTAACCTCTGAAAAACGCCATATTTTCACAGGTTTTTGTTGTATTTTTTGTTTAGCAAACAAAACAATTTGATGTCAGAAAAAGTTTAAGGTCCTGCACTTTGAGCCAGGAAATAAAAAAAAACGTTTTTTTTGCCCGCCCCCTTTTGTGGGCGTGGATATTAAAAATAATTTTAAATAATGATAAAATTGTATTCCTTAAGCTCCAAAAGCATAATAAATGAGTTTTTAAACATTTACCGCATGAGTTTATGTGTCCCCCATTGAGCTCTACTGACAACACCCCCAACAAAAAAAACAACCCTGCATTCTTAAATTTTTTTTTTATATGTTGGAGGGTATTAAAGATGCGGCACAGCCGAATTTAATACTCTCGCACTCAAAATAATCACTCTGTTAAAATACAGAGATACTCTGCTGAGTAAGCAGAAAATACCATAGATTTCCAACCAGCAAGATTTTTTGTTATTTTACGAAGAAAACTTTGTAAAATAATTTCGATACAAAAACTGTAAATTTACAGAATTATCTATAAAATGTAAATTTCTTATTCATTTTGTTCGACTGTATTGTGCATGGATCATTTAAATGCACCCGCTTAAAAGTTTCGCACGCGAATGTTATAAACTCGTTAGATGTTCTCAGGTTTTTTTTATAAACTTCTAATTTTTAGTGCCACATTTGAGAGGGGTCATTCCAATACACATTTTTATAAAATTAACGGGAAATCCCTTAAGAATGCCTTAACTTTCATATATATTTATACCCTACACCACACTGTGGTACAGGGTATAATGAGTTTGTGCTGATGTTTGTAACTACCCGTAATATTGGTCCTAGACCCACTTTTAAGTATACCGATCGACTTAGAATCACTTTTTGAGTCGATTTAGCGATGTCCGTCCGTCCGTCTGTCCGTCCGTCTGTCCATGTAAACGGTGTAAACACGATACAGGTCGCAATTTTCAATCAATTGTTTTGAAATTTGAAACTTAAGCCTCTTTTGGCCCAAGGACGAAGCCTATTGAAATTGGAAAAAATCGGTCCATATTTAGACCTAGCCCCCATACAAAGGTCCTCTTTAGTTTTGGCTCAACTGATTCTAATAACCGCATTTTAATAGGTTATTAGAATTTCTTTAAATCACCATTGCGAATTTTTAAGAAATCGGACCAGTTCTTCTTGTAGCCCCCATACAAACCACCTTCCCGATTTTCACATAAATCTCTAAAATTTCATGAAAATAGAAAATATTTAATTAAAATTCTGTTTGTGTATGTTAAACGCGTACTTAAATAACCTTATCAAATCTGATTTTAATCGGACCATTTTTGGACTTAGGTCCCATGTGAAAATTTCGCCCGATATTCAGTTGAAGCGGTTTTATGTCAACAAAAAGAAGCTCATTCCACTCAAATTTGATTTGTGAGTGCTTTTTACACTTATTAAAGATTTGACAAAATGTAGATCTTATCAGTCCATGTTTGAACTTTGGACCCATTTTCCGGGAATCTCTGGTGTAGGGTATTATATGGTCGGTCTTGACCGACTATAATTTTCATACTTGTTTTTTATTGCGCTTGATAGGGATTTTACACAACGGTCACTATTTGATTCTTGATCAATTTCTTCTTGACAATTGGGAAATGCCATCGTGTAAATTTGCCCGCTTTAGTGCTTCGAAATTATAAATTTACTTCTTTTTTGTGAAAATTACGAATTTTTTACGAGTACCTCCAATTTTAGACGACATCCTCGTAAAATTTACCAGCTTTTATTGTAATTTAAGACGCTTTTTAAAGAGGGGTTGTTGAAATATTTGAAGTTTTTTAAAGAGATTTTTATTTAAAACCTGTATTACAGAGCAATAAATAAAATTGCAAATGAAATTTAGTATTTTAGTTACGAGAAAACAACAAAGTATTTTTCTAAAATCTGTATTTTAACAAAAAAAACTCGGTTTATTATCTGTAAAATAGAGATTACAAAGTAAAAAGTAAAATTACAGATAACATTTTGTTTTTCGGCCACAAGAAAATAAAAAGTATTTTCTTAAAATCTGTATTTCCGCAGATAACTTTGTCAAATATCTGTCGAATTGAGATTACAGTCATTTTACAGAGTATTTAACAGAGTAATTATTTTGAGTGTATAAATTAACTAAAAAAATATTAGTCTCAGGGCGAATTACTCAATGAAAAGTAAGCTGCTAACTGCCGATTTTATTTTTATTTTTTATTGGAGAAAAATTTGAAGAAACCACTTCCAAAATAATGGGGCTCCTTAAGTTGCTTTTGCAAAAGGATGAGGCTGTAAGAAAAGTAAATGAAAAATTCCCCATTACAACGGAAAGGGATTTAATAAAATTAAATGAGGTCATAAGCGATGACAACAGCGATGTTTATGTAAGTATATACTTATGGGGCATTTCATGCCAAATTACGAATTTTTGGACACGACCCACAGTGCATTGTCCCATTTGACTGGCATTTTTTCTTCAACTTTCGATTTTCCCAAGTGTGCGGGCAAAATTTTATTGTCTTAGGACTAAAACTTATGTGGTACAAATTTGAGGCCAATCGGATTAAATTAACCCGTGGCGCCCGGCGGTCAAAGTTTTGGATTTTTAAAAAATTAAAAAAAAAATAAATAAAAAAAAGGGGCGTAACTTATTCTTTTTTTCATTTTTCATATCGTAAAGGTATCGATATGAATCCCTCAAAAAATAAAGTTCAGCCAGAATGCTGTGAACATCACAATGAAATCTTTAATTATTTAAAAGAAAAAATAGGTAAATAATTAAAAATATTAATCGAAAAATTCAAATCTTAAATTAAAGTTTTTATTGGAGAAAAATTGAAAGAAAACACTTCCAAAATAATGGGGTTCCTTAAGATGCTTTTGCAAAAGGATGAGGCTTTCGGACAGTACATTCAAAATTCCCCATTACTACAGAAAGTAAATTAATAGAAGTAAACGAGGTCATAAACGATGACAACACCATTCACCGCTTCGAGTGCCCGGTCCAGTTTTGGATTTTTAAAAAATTAAAAAAAATAAATAAAAAAAAGGGCGTAACTAATTCTTTTTATCATTTTTCATATCGTAAAGGTATCGATATGAATACCCAAAAAAATGAATGCTGTGAACATCATAAGGAGTCCTTTAATTATTTAAAAGAAAAAATAGGTAAATAATTTAAAATATTAATCGAAAAATTCAAATCTAAAATTAAAGTTTTTGTTGCAGAAAAATTGGAAGAAAACACTTGTAAAATAATGGGGCTCCTTAAGTTGCTTTTGCAAAAGGATGAGGCTGTAGGAAAAGTAAATGAAAAATTCCCTATTACTACAGAATGTAAATTAATAGAAGTAAACGAGGTCATAAACGATGACAACAGAAATGCTGGACATCAGTGTCCTCTTTGCGACTCTGCACCACACAACACCATTCACCGCTTCGAGTGCCCGGTCCAGCCCACGACACTTACACCTAGTATCGATATCAGTCCCCCATAAAATGTAGGTATGCCAGAATGCTGTGAACATCACAAGGAAACCTTTAATTATTTAAAAGAAAAAATAGGTAAATAATTTAAAATATTAATCGAAAAATTCAAATCTAAAATTAAAGTTTTTATTGCAGAAAAATTGGAGGAAAACTCGAACAAAATAATGGGGCTCCTTAAGCAGCTGTTGCAAAAAGACGAGGCTGTAGCAAAAGTTAATCAAAACTTCCCCATAACTACAGAACAGGATTTATTGAAATTAAACGAGGTCATATGCGATGACAACAGCGATATTTATGTAAGTATATACTTATGGGGCATTTCATGCCAAATTACGAATTTTTATACACGACCCACAGTGCATTGTCCCATGGCATTTTTTCTTCAACTTTCGATTTTCCCAAGTGTCCGGGCAAAATTTTATTGTCTTAGGACTAAAACTTATGTGGTACAAATTTGAGGCCAATCGGATTAAATTAACCCGTGGCGCCCGGCGGTCAAAGTTTTGGATTTTTAAAAAATTAAAAAAAATAAATAAAAAAAAAGGGCGTAACTAATTCTTTTTATCATTTTTCATATCGTAAAGGTATCGTTATGAATGTCTCAAAAAACGAAGGTCAGCCAGAATGCTGTGATCATCACAGAGAAACCATTAATTATTTAATGGAAAAAATAGGTTAATAATTTAAAATATTAATCAAAAAATAAAAACCTAAAATTAAAGTTTTTATTGCAGAAAAATTGGAAGAAACCACTTCCAAAATAATGGGACTACTGAAGTTGCTTTTGCAAAAGGATGAGGCTTTCGGACAGTACATTCAAAATTCCCCATTACTACAGAAAGTAAATTAATAGAAGTAAACGAGGTCATAAACGATGACAACACCATTCACCGCTTCGAGTGCCCGGTCCAGCCCACGACACTTACACCTAGTTTCGATATGAATCCCCCAAAAAATGAAGGTATGCCAGAATGCTGTGAACATCACAAGGAACCTTTAATTATTTAAAAGAAAAAATAGGTAAATAATTTAAAATATTAATCGAAGAATTCAAATCTAAAAAAAAAGTTTTTATTGCAGAAAAATTGGATGGGCTCCTTAAGTTGCTTTTGCAAAAGGATGAGGCTGTAGGAAAAGTAAATGAAAAATTCCCCATTACAACGGAAAGGGATTTAATAAAATTAAACGAGGTCATAAGCGATGACAACAGCGATATTTATGTAAGTTTATATTTATGGGGTATTTCATGCCAAATTACGAATTTTTATACACGACCCACAGTGCATTGTCCCATTAGACTGGCATTTTTTCTTCAACTTTCGATTTTCCCAAGTGTCCGGGCAAAATTTTATTGTCTTAGGACTAAAACTTGTGTGGTACAAATTTGAGGCCAATCGGATTAAATTAACCCGTGGCGCCCGGCGGTCAAAGTTTTGGATTTTTAAAAAATTAAAAAAAATAAATAAAAAAAAGGGCGTAACTAATTCTTTTTATCATTTTTCATATCGTAAAGGTATCGATATGAATACCCAAAAAAATGAATGCTGTGAACATCATAAGGAGTCCTTTAATTATTTAAAAGAAAAAATAGGTAAATAATTTAAAATATTAATCGAAAAATTCAAATCTAAAATTAAAGTTTTTGTTGCAGAAAAATTGGAAGAAAACACTTGTAAAATAATGGGGCTCCTTAAGTTGCTTTTGCAAAAGGATGAGGCTGTAGGAAAAGTAAATGAAAAATTCCCTATTACTACAGAAAGTAAATTAATAGAAGTAAACGAGGTCATAAACGATGACAACAGAAATGCTGGACATCAGTGTCCTCTTTGCGACTCTGCACCACACAACACCATTCACCGCTTCGAGTGCCCGGTCCAGCCCACGACACTTACACCTAGTATCGATATCAGTCCCCCATAAAATGTAGGTATGCCAGAATGCTGTGAACATCACAAGGAAACCTTTAATTATTTAAAAGAAAAAATAGGTAAATAATTTAAAATATTAATCGAAAAATTCAAATCTAAAATTAAAGTTTTTATTGCAGAAAAATTGGAGGAAAACTCGAACAAAATAATGGGGCTCCTTAAGCAGCTGTTGCAAAAAGACGAGGCTGTAGCAAAAGTTAATCAAAACTTCCCCATAACTACAGAACACGATTTATTGAAATTAAACGAGGTCATATGCGATGACAACAGCGATATTTATGTAAGTATATACTTATGGGGCATTTCATGTCAAGTTACGAATTTTTATATACGACCCACAGTGCATTGTCGCATGGCATTTTTTCTTCAACTTTCGATTTTCCCAAGTGTCCGGGCAAAATTTTATTGTCTTAGGACTAAAACTTATGTGGTACAAATTTGAGGCCAATCGGATTAAATTAACCCGTGGCGCCCGGCGGTCAAAATTTTGGATTTTTGAAAAAAAAAAAAAGGGCGTAACTTATTCTTTTTTTCATTTTTCTTATCGTAAAGGTATCGATATGAATCCCTCAAAAAATGAAGTTATGCCAGAATGCTGTGAACATCACAATGAAATCTTTAATTATTTAAAAGAAAAAATAGGTAAATAATTTAAAATATTAATCGAAAAATTCAAATCTAAAATTTAAGTTTTTATTGCAGAAAAATTGGAAGAAAACACAAACAAAATAATGGGGCTCCTTAAGCAGCTTTTCCAAAAGGATGAGGCTGTAGCAAAAGTTAATCAAAACTTCCCCATAACTACAGAACAGGATTTATTGAAATTAAACGAGGTCATATGCGATGACAACAGCGATATTTATGTAAGTATATACTTATGGGGCATTTCATGTCAAATTACGAATTTTTATACACGACCCACAGTGCATTGTCCCATGGCATTTTTTCTTCAACTTTCGATTTTCCCAAGTGTCCGGGCAAAATTTTATTGTCCTAGGACTAAAACTTATGTGGTACAAATTTGAGGCCAATCGGATTAAATTAACCTGTGGCGCTCGGCGGTTACCTGGCCAGAGTTAACTCAGACATCTCGGACACCTGCCCCTGTGCAACTCTACACCACACGACACAGCGCATCTCTTCGCGTGCCCGCTCCGGCCGACAACACTGACGCCCTTGTCATTGTGGACCAATCCAGTCGAGGCAGCTCGCTTCCTCGAACTGGATGGGTAAAGGTCCAATGTCTCCTATTTCCAATTATAAATATTTTAAATAATTTAAAATATTAATCGAAAAATTCAATTCTAAAATTAAAGTTTTTATTGGAGAAAAATTGGAAGAAAACACTTCCAAAATAATGCGGCTCCTTAAGTTGCTTTTGCAAAAGGATAAGGCATTCACAAAAGTACTTGCAAAATTCCCCATTACAACAGAAAATAGATTAATAGAAGTGAACGAAGTCATAAACGATGACAACAGCGATGTTAATGTAAGTATATACATATGGGGCAGATAATCTGTCAGGACACCAGAAAAATCTGCTGATTTCAGCAGACATGTAATAATTGGGAACCAAAATAACAACATAAACTTTTATAAAAAAAAAAAACTTAAAAGTTGACATTCCAACTGCGTTTTTCTTGCGTGCATGAACTCCAGAACTTCTCTCTTTTAAAAACATTAACAGTCTGACAATCCATCAAAATTATTCTTTGCGTATTACCCATATTTTAAATTATTAAAGCTCCCATATTTAGTGACGCATTTAAATGAACGATTTGAGCAAGGGCTATTTAAATATGAAAATTGTGTTTTCTATTATAACTTTCATAAACATGAAGAAAAACTTAAATTTAAATATGCCTTATTGAATGCATTCCCCACTTTAATAGTGCGCACGCGAAACGTTTTTTTTTAATTTCTTGTTTAAATTCACTTTTTAAGTGGCAACTATAAGAATTCTTATTAATCTTCTTCGACTGTAATGTGCAAGAAGCATGGATAAGTAATAACTTAACACAAAATAAAAGCAAATGCCATCATTTAAATGCGCCCACTTAAATATTTCGCACGCGAATGTTTAACTTTGTAGAAATTATTTATAAACTCGCTAGATGTTCTCACGGTTATTTTTCATAAACTTCTAATTTTTAGTGCCACATATGAGCGGGGTCATTCCAATAAACTATTTAATAAAATTATTCAGAAATTAAAGGGAAATCGTTTAAGAATGCCTAGACTTTCTTATGTATTTTTTTAATGCGCTTGATATGGCTTTTACACAACGGTCACTATTTAAACAAAGCTAATTTTCTTAAATAAGTATTTTAACAAAGTTTATTATCTGTAAAATAGAGATAACAAAGTAAAATTGCAGATAAAATTTTGTTTTTCGGTCACAAGAAAATACTAAGCATTTTCTTAAAATCTGTACTTCGGCAGATAACTTTGTCAAATGTCTGTCGAATAGAGATTAGAGTAATTTTACAGAGTATTTAACAGAGTAATTATTTTGAATGTAAGTTTTTGGTTACACGGTTTAAAAAAAAATTATGTATGATCAAATCTTTGAAAAAACTTTCTTGACAACAGAATAATTAAATATTTCTGCAAAATTATCAAAATAATCTGCTGATTTCTGTTATTTTCTTAAACTAAATGACAGAGAATTTAGTTAAAATATCCATTTGAATAAAATCTGCTAAAAGTTTGCTAATTCAAGCTAAAAGTTGTTTAACAGTTTTTTCGACTTTCCATCGATATTTTCGAATTACAATTAAAGTCTTCGAATTAACAATTTATCTTTTTCGAATTATAATTGATATTTTTCAAACGACTGATCTTTTTCGAATTTTTCGAAATAAAATTGATCTTTTTCGAATTACAATTGGAATCTTCGAATTGCAATTGATCCTTTTCAAATTGCAATTGACCTTTTTCAAATTGCAATTGATCTTTTTTTCAAAATATTTGGATTTGACACCACTCACATATATTTTAAATTTACCGCGGCAGGTTTGTATTGAAATCCAGCAAAATCAGTTCAGGTTCAAAAGTTATAAGCGAAATTGCAATCATTTTTTACGAACTTCTTATTATAAAACAAGTTAACTTTCAAATGACAACTCTGAGGCTGCTTAAGCTTGGCATGCATATTTTTCGTTTCCCTGGTCTGATTGGTAATAAATTTCAGCAAAATCATTGCAGTATTTCAAAAGTTATGAGCAAAACCGTGAATTTCAGATTGACTTAACCTTTAATTCACGTGTTGAAATAACCGTTTAAAAACGTTGGTAAGGCAAAAAAAAATCGTTCAACTGCTTGGTCAAAAGAGTGGACGTGATTTTAGTTTAATTCAGTGCTATTGATTGGATTAATAAAATTGTTCGTAATAGGTTTTTTTTGTCATATTTTCATGGCCACATCAAGGAAAGTGAAAATATGGACACAATTGATACCGGTTTAATTCGAGGCTCTGCCTCACCGACTGGTGCTGGTCCTAGCACTGGTCTAAAGGTTGCGACCTAAGAGTCCGGCCTTGAATCTGGTAAGGGTGCTCAGCCCAATATTGGTGGTAAAAAGAAAAAGAAACTTAAGCGTCAGACACAACCAGAGATTGTTTTTTTTTTGAAAATAATTAACAGACTAACAAGGTCATCTTCCGATCTTCATGAAATTTGGATATGTTGTTAAGAACGAAAATTAATTCGACACGTATTTTTTTTAGCGGCCCAAACTCATTTTTAGGGGGGTCGATTTGTATGGGGGAAATTGACCTTTTTCAGTTTTTTACGATTTACGCCTATTTAAACAACAACGGGCTAACAACGGGCCAAAGAAGTTAATATTTCTCGACTTATTAACAAAAATGTCCTTAAATTTTGGTATTTTACTCAATATGACGAAATGTTGTGCATGTTTGGACACGTTCTTAGCACACGTAGATAGGTTTTCCAAAGACCTTTCATTTGGTATGTAACATGAATAGGTTTATATAGGTAATATAGGAGATAAACGAAAAAAACTGAAAAATGGCCTGGTATTCCCCCCTCCTTTTTACCCCTTAAATATGAATTTGGGCCGCTAAAAAAAAATACGCGTCCCTTTATTTTTTCTGCTCTACAAAATAAAACCAATTCCATAAAGATCCGCGGGTGGCACTAGGGAGACTTCCCTTGTAAGCCAAAGCGATGGAACGACGCTCTCCGAACGTGAGAGGGCATCGCTATTATGGGCGAAGTAGTCATTGAGAAGCAGGACAAACTTTCTACAATGCGCGCATCTGACAAACAGTGCGTTGCTTCGACTTCGTCATCAAAGTCTGGTTAAAGTTTGCGCTCGCCATATGAGAAAGTTTTATATAAGAGGTCCAAGCTGACTGGCAATGTCTGGACTCAGTCTTTTAGTGAGGTGGTGAAAGTTAGCTTCGTTATGACTCTCATCAACAGGGGGGGACAGGAGGAGTTTAGTGAAAACTTGATTAAATGAAGTCTGCTTTAGGCTTCTTGAGAGTATGCCTGACATTTATTTTTAACAGGGTTCGTGAACCAACTTTTGTTACAACTAGGCCGCAAGACGTTCTTGATGTAACACTTGTATCAGATACATTGTCTGATAGAATTCAGGACTAGAAAGTTTTGGAAGAAAATTCGTTCTCAGATCAGCGCTACATTGAGTTTTTACACAGGGAGCGTGTCCCGGCTGAGGCAGTCTTATAGAGTTATAGGGAGACTTTTCCTTTGCTTTTGGACGAAGTACCCTTATTTGAACCACATAGTTTGGCGGAAATTGACTGTCTGGTTGACCATATAACAAATGTTTGTAATAGGTTGCTGGATGCGTTTTGCCCTTCTGTAATGCCAAGGGGCAGAAGAAAAAAAGCCACATTGGTGGTCAAATATGTTGCAAAAGAGCAGAAATTTCTGCAGAAAGCACTTTAATAAAGTCTTTAAGACCGGACGAGGACTGGTCTGCGTATAGACTGCAAAAGCGTTCGTAATAGGATGTAACACTTGTATCAGATACATTGTCTGATAGAATTTAGGACTAGAAAGTTTTGGAAGAAAATTCATTCTCAGATCAGCGCTACATTGAGTTTTTACACAAGGAGCGTGTCCCGGCTGAGTCAGTCTTATAGAGTTATAGAGAGACTTTTCCTTTGCTTTTGGACGAAGTACCCTTTTTTGAACCGCATTGTTTGGCGGAAATTGACTGTCTGGTTGACCATATAACAAATGTTTGTAATAGGTCGCTGGATGCGTTTTGCCGTTCTGTAATACCAAGGGGCAGAAGAAAAAAAGCCACATTGGTGGTCAAATGTGTTGCGTTTTCCGGGCAATTCCATTACTCTGGTTCAAGCTTTGGAACGTTCTCCCAAGCATCTGGAATTGCTTTGAAAATAATAACTATGGCAAAATAATCTGGACGATTAAAAGCTTTAGGCCCTATTAATGACCTGGACCGGATGGCATAATCCCGGCTGAGCTGCAGCAAGTGTCTGTAAAATAAATAATAAACTAGTCGTATATTCCTTTAAAATGGACGGATACCAGAGTCGTTTTTATCCCGAAGTCTAGGAAAAATTCCCACACAGTTCCGAGCAAAAACAGAGCTTGACTTGTTTACTATAAAAAATAAGATTTCTGCTGTTGATCATATTTCTGTGGACGGCACTGAAGTCACCTTCTTAGATGGATTCAAGTATCTCTTCATCTATGCCGGTGTTGCATGGATGAGGAGGAGTTAGAAACTCTGCCATTGCCCGGCACTATCTGGTTAGTGACATGCTTTACTGTGATCTAGGGAGCTGCCCGATCTGGTTAGTGACATGCTTTACTGTGATCTGGGGAGCTGCCCGATCTCTGTGATTTGTCTGATGTCAAAATTCAATATCTTAAGAGTTTCATAAGGAGCTCAAATTGGTTTAACAGCTGAGACTAGTAGGGCAACCCAATTACCGTCCCGTGATATCACAACGGACCAAAGAGTCTATGTGTGCTGACGTAAAACTTCAGAAGCCACTTACAACCCAACAGTTCAAAAAATAGATATCGTTGGCTTAGTCGGAAAACCTGTCAAGTCCATTTTTAATTTTTGATTTTAAGAGGGACAAAAAACTTTCTAACTTTTTTTTAGGTTGACTTTTTTTAAGTTTATAAACGTAGTTTTTTTCTTTAGATCACCATATTTAAATTTATAAATTTATATTTATTACTATTTTTTCAAATGATGTATTTTGAGTTACACAATACATACTACATTAAAATCTCAATGTTTATAAAAATGGACTTGACAGATTTGCCAACTAAGCCAACGATATATTGTTTTTATATAATTTTATACAGTTTTAAAAAATGATTTATTGTTCCAACAAAATTTAATCTATAATTTAATAATAAATAAGACTCCAATTTTTAGTACAAACATTTTTTTTAATCCAGCTAAAAAAACTTTTTTTGATTTGATCTAAAAAGATCCCCATTTTTCGGATAAAATTGTATCCGTCCGATTCAAACTGATTTAGTCTTTGCAATCCATATTATGGATCAGTGTAGATCTTTCAAATCTCGGATCTATCATCAGATCTGACATATGCTAAAAGTACACTCTTACCAAAATTTGTTGAAATTTACTCAATTTTAAGTAGGAAACTGGACTCCTACTATAAATTCGGCATTTTTACTCAGCGTGTATAAATAAAATATGGAGTTGGACAATTTAGTTTACCTTTAAGTTAAACTCCGTTCCAATAATTGGATTACTAAAATTGTTCGTAATAGGTTCTCGTGATATTTTCATGTCCACAGCAAGGGAATCTAAATTATGGACACATACCGGTATCACGGTTTTATTCAAGGCTCTTGTCTCACTGACTGGTGCTGGTCCTAGCACTGATCTAAATGTTGGGACCTCTGAGTCCAGTCTTGACTCTGGTAAGTGTGTTGAGACTTATATTGGTGGAAAAAAGAAAAATTAACATAAGAGGTGGTAGCCTTGTTATGGCAGTCATTAACAGGGTGAATAGGGATTGTACCATACCAATAGATTGTACCTAGAGCTCATGCATAGATTCCGATCGCTAAAAATGACACTGAAGTCATTCTTAAGATGATCAGGGTCTGCAAACCTGACCTTCCCACTCAGAAGGCGCTCTCGTCTTCAAGCAGCGATCTTCATTTATGAAGAATCACTTTCGCTTTTTCCCAGGACTGACGGCATTATTAGTTTCGCCTTTTTTCATACACACTCAAAAAAAAACAAACCTTGTCAAATTACTATAAAAAGTCTCGTAATACCATTTTACCAATATTTGACAGTTTTACTTGTTTTTTAACTAAAAATTTTCGCTCGAAATTTACATTTTATTTTGGTATTTTACAATTTTTTTTGTAATTTTACAAATTTCCAAGGTAATTTTACAAAAAAAAATCTAGTAAATTCACGAGAGTTCCTAGTAAGTTTAATTGCGCCAAAAAAGTTGAAAATTTACAATTTTTTTGGTAAAGCTTGTAACACTTGTGATGAGTTTTGGTAAGGATTATTCTGGGCTTTAATTTGTGGATTTAAAATATTTAAGGACACATTTCAAAGAGTTTAGAGTTTTTTTCTCATTATGTTAATATATGTTTGAAAAAACTTTATTAACTATTTATAGAAAGCATACATATGTGTTGGAATTTGAAAAATGTTTCAGAAACTGACAGTTTTTCTAAAAAAAAAATTCCGAATTCTATTAGAAAATTATTTTAGAAACTGCAAGTTTTTTCTATAAGAAAAAATTTCCTCAGAGTCTTGGACCCTCTCTATAAGAAAAACCTTTTAGATTTAATTTTTTTTTTTCAGAAATTCCGAATATCTGATTTCATCTTAAAGAGAAATGTCCCAGAATCAGAGATTTTTACAGCAAGAAAAATGTTTCAGAATCTGCGAATTTTTCAATAAAAAAAATGTCTCAAAATCTGCGACTTATATAAGAAAATTAATTCAAAATCAGTAAAAAACTTAATCTGTAAGTAAAATTACTCAGAATCTGATACTTCTTCTTCAATAAAAATTTCTCAGTAACTGCAACTTTTTATAAAAATAAAATCTGAGAATCTGTGACTTTTTCTATAAGAAAAATGTCTCCAAGTAAATCAGAGCTTGTCTTGTAACGAGCAACTTTTTTATAAGAAAAATATTTCAGAATTCTCCAATTGTTTTTTTTTTAGAAAAATTTGCAGTTACTGAGAAATTTTTATTGAAGAAAACGTATTAGATTCTGAGTAATTTTTCTTATAGATAAAGTCGCTCGTAAACAAGACACGCTCTGTTTTACTTGGATTAGCTCCAAGACCACAGTCTTTTGTCAATTTAGAGATATCTTAATGAAGACAGAATAATTAAATCCTTCGGAACTGTGTGGGAATTTTTCCTAGCCTTTGGGATAAAAACGACTCTGGTATCCCAGAGGTCCAAGTCATTTAGGTTAGGTTATGAAGGATGACACTGGTAGAAACCAGCGCCCATAGAGGCCGTAATGTGGCCCATTATGATTCCTTTGAAACTTTGATCCTCTGTCTTCTTATACTGTGTAGCCAAAGTCATTTATAGTGCCTAAAGCTTTTAATCGTCCAGTTTATTTTGCCATAGTTATTATTTCCGAAACAATTTCAGATGCTTGGGAAAACGTTCCAAAGCTTCAAACAGAGTCATGGAATTGCCCGGGAAATGCGTGTTTAGAAAGAAATTTAGCGACTCCCCACAGGAGGTAGAAGACACCTCATTCAGAATCTTCAGATAACCTAGGTTGCAAGGAGAAGAAGTCGCAGCGTGAATGCCTCAGAAACGTCTTCTATGTTTTTATAAGATCTTCGTATAGCTCATACATTCTTCTTATAACTCTTACGTTGGAGTCTATACCCAGATCAGTCCTCGCCCGCTCTTAAAGACTTTATTAAAGTGCTTTCTGCAGAAATGTCTGTTCGTCTGCAACTCATTTGACCACCAATGTGGCTTTTTTTCGGCATTACAGAAGGGCAAAACGCATTCAGCGACCTATTACAAACATTTGTTATATGGTCAACCAGACAGTCAATTTCCGTCAAACTATGTGGTTCAGATAAGGGTACTTCATCCAAAAGCCCAGAAAACGTCTTCCTATAATTCAGCCAGTTTGTTCTCTTTAGATTTCTACAGACTGCCTCAGCTTGGACACGTTCTCTGAGTAAAATCTCAATGTAGCAATGATCTGAGAATGAATGTTCTTCCAAAACTTTCTAGTCCTAAATTCTATCAGACAATGTATCTGATACAAGCGTTACATCAAGAATCTCTTGCCGCCTACTTAAAACGAAAGTTTGTTCACGACCCCTGTTAAAAATATACAGGTTAGTACTTAACAAAAACTCCAAAAGTGACTCGCCTCTATCGTTTGTGTCTGTACTTCCCCATATCGAACGAAAATAATTAGTATCAAAGCACACTACTAACTGGTGTCCCCTAGATTCCGACTCCCGAATCAGACCGCTCGCCTTCTCAGGGGATGTTGTCCCCGTATTAAGCAAAATACGCAGATACGAGCCAAAAATGCTTTCCACTAACAAGTTCTAAGCTAGCCGCTCTAACATCCATCGACTTAAACTCTTGGCAACCATCAACTTAAACTCAGGGTCTCCAATCCACAAACCCACACACCGCACCCACGGCTCTTGGGTAAAAACCAAGTCAACTGCTCCTGTTGTCAGGCGCAGCAGGAGTGCAACTGAGGCTGCCTTAGAGTTATGGGGGTTTATTTATAGAAATTGGCTTCGTTCTCCGTGTTATCATGGAAGTCGCAGTCGTCCCCAGCTTCGGTTTCGAATAAGCAAAAATTTGTGTGCCATTTCCTCTGAATCGGAGGCAATTCGACCTGAATGTTACCTACTGTGACATTGGCTTTGTGCTCCGTGTTATCACAGAGGTCGCATTCATTCGTTACTTAATGGGTTCTTACCTGAATATCAAACTTTTCCGCGTACTCCTCCTAAGTATCTGAACTGAGTACAGATGTTACCGGTCACCTAATACCTTTTAGGAAAATGCTTCTTGTCTGGAGAGCGTAACATTTTACCAGACTTCGATAACGAGGCCGAAACAGCGACCTGTTTGTCAGATGCGTGCATTTCGAAAAGTTTGTCCCGTTCTTCAATGGCTCCTTTCGCCCATAATAATGATGTATTCTTGCGTTCTCGTATTTGAGAGCGTAGCTTCATCGCGTTTGCTCAGTTTGTTAATTAATTTTAAACACTGTCTTCTCTGGTTGTGAAAGATCTTTGATGGCTTAAGTTTGTTTTTCTTTTTGCAATGAATATTAGGCGAGGCCCCTTTCCAGATATAAGGCCGGACTCAGAGTTCGCAACCTTTAGACCAGTGTAGGACCAGCACCAGTCGGGGAGGCAGACCCTCGAATTAAACCGGTATCGTTTGGGTCCATATTTTCATTTTCCTTGATATAGGCATGAAAAATATTACAAAAAACCTATTACGAACAATTTTTTAACTCCAACACTACTCTTCGTAGTATTTGCACATACTTCTAGAATATATTTTCCAAAGTATTTTGGCCTCTTAAATACGAATCTGTCTTCAGAAATATATCAAATCGCCTTCTCGAGATACAGACATTTTAATTTTTTGTGGACCCTCAAAAACAACAACATTTTTAATATTAAATTGTTACATACTTATTTTTTTTTCAAATTCCCCATAAAATTACCTTATACCCATAAATTTAACTTTCGCAAGAAATCCGAACATGGCACAGTGCATTCAGCCCATACAATGAAGGGACCAAAATAGAAGGAGTAGTCAGATATTTTTGAAATTTGGTATACTAGCATAATATGCCTTAGTTTAGAAAAATACGAATACGACACGCCTACCTCCCATGTGTATTAAAATAAAAATAAAATTATTTTACCTACAATATTGTCCGCAAACTTACAAAAAGTGGTCATGCTGATACACATACAGCTAGCAACGTGTGCGTAAATTTTCATTTAAATTGGAGCAAGGATTGAAGGTCCTGCCATATATCCTTTTTCTCAAAAACGGTATAAAGCCTACAGAAATCGTGCGATCGTAATAAAACTTGGCACGTAATTGAAGGTCCTGCTTTATAGTATCCTTTTTCTCAAAAATACTATAAAGCCTACAGAAATCGTGCGATCGTAATAAAACTCGGCACGTAAATTGATATAATAAGGTTTATATTATTGTCAAATTTGGATAACAATGGGTTATTAATGTTAAAAATGCAAAACAGCCTTTATCGAAAAATGGGTTAAAACGCATAAAATGCTTTTGCAAAAATAAAAATTAAAAATAAAAGGAGTGGAAAAATGCGCAACTTTTCTTTTTGTAGTTCAAAAGATAACATCCCGACTAAAAATAAATATACAGGTCCATAATTTGAAATTGAGCCATATATAATTTGATATGGCCCAACAAGTATTTGGATAAAATAAGATGACGAAATTGGTGGATCAAAATAGCTAAAAATTTGTTATATTAGATTAAATATGATCGTTTTTGATCCGAATATTGGGTTTATCTAATTTGATATAATTGTATATAATTTTATATCATAAGATAAAATATGTAGAATTTTGGATAAAATATTTTTTTGTATCACATAATTTTCAAATTTATCCCAAGTTTTTTCGGGAATTGCAAAAAAAAATCTGTCTGGGACTTAGAAAAAAAAATCGAAATTTAAAAAAATTTTTCTTAAAACTTTGTTAATAAATTTTTGCTTCAAAACGCAAAAAATTTACCAAAAATATTTTTTATCCAGGACTTAGAAAATTCTACAAAACTTTTTCAGGACTTGTCAAATTTTTTTTTTTTTGTTTAAATCATTTTTAATGAAATTCTTAACTCCAAAACGCAAAAACTATTTGTGTCTGAAAATTTAAAAAAATTTTCTCGGGACTTAGAAAACTTTTTTTCCCCGATTCGTCACCATATATCACAAAATCTTTTTTAAATTTCAACTCAGTGAAACTGAAATAAATGTTAAAAAAACCGACAGTCTTTGGAATTTAGAAAAACTGTAAATGCAGTTGTGTAAACAAGACCTTGAATAGACTGCCCAGAAAAAAAGCGAAGTTTTTATTTTCTTGGGGGATACCTGCAAATTTTGTTCCTTTTTGTGCAAAAAAATTTCGGTTTTTTTTTGGGATTTTTAAAATAATATCTAGAGGTCGCGATCTCGCGTTTTATAACGATTTATTTTTTTTGAGTTTTTTATTATTTTAAATTGTTAAATATGATTAATATGATAAAATATTAATAATTTCAGACAAAAAAAAAATTAAATTAAAATTAAATATCGCTCATTCTATGAGATGTCTCCCAGCATCTAATCAAATGTTCCTTAATTTATTTGAAATTTTGCACACATGAACACTATGAAGCTATTAAAATAAATCAGTTGTTAGTTCCGAGAAAATCCGTGAATTCGCGAATATATTCGCGTTCGCGAATTCGTTGATTTTCGCGAAACTAAAAACGAATTTATTTTAATTGCTCCATAGTGTACCTGTGTGCGAAATTTCAAATAAATTAAAGAACATTTGATAAGATGCTGGGAGACATCTCATGGAATGAGCGATATTTAATTTTTAATTTATTTTTTTTTTTGTCTGAAATTATTAATATTTTATCATATTAATCATATTTAACAATTTAAAATAATAAAAAACTCAAAAAAAATAAATCGTTATAAAACGCGAGATCGCGACCTCTAGATATTATTTTAAAAATCCCAAAAAAAACCGAAATTTTTTTGCACAAAAAGGAACAAAATTCGCAGGTATCCCCCAAGAAAATAACAACTTTGTTTTTTTCTGGGCAGTCTAACCTTGAACCATCACTGAGCAACGTTTAAGGATTACCCCACTATATCCGTACACTCAAAAAAAAAAAGTGAACTAGAATCTGGGAAAATTAACTCAATTTTGAGAAAAAGAGGGAATGATTTGGCTCCAAAGATTTTTTTTCTTGGTTTTAGTTCATAATTTTCCCTAAAATAAGGAAAACAAAGTTATTTAATTTTAAGCCAATTTTAACTAGAAAATGGGAAAAATTATACTTCACATTTTAGAAATGGATTGGGTCTAGACCCTGGACCCAGGTTTGGACCCCATTTAACTCGAGACCCCGTTGGGTCCTTTAAGGGTCCCCATAGATTTTGAACCAAAATTTGTGTCCGTTTCGCTCTAACTTGCTTAGTTTTTGAGATACGGTAACAAGGGGCCTGATAGGGTCTTGAGAATCTTAAAAACCGGATAACTCAAAAACTATTAATCGGAGGGCTTTCAGGAATTTTGTGGAAGTGTTCTACGAGTCAAGAGCTACAAAAATGCCGTTGGACCTTTTCTCGTATTGGCAGTATTTACCGAGATATGTGCATATATAAAATCTCGGGAATTTCAAATTTTAGATCTAAAATTAGGGTCTTGAGACCCCGACAGATATGCAGAGCTAGGCTATTCCGTATTTTTCTTTGTAGTCTTTCTTTTGAAAATTTCATCCGTTTCGCTCTATCTCGCTTAGTTTTCGAGATATCGCCATTTTGAATTTTTAACTAAATTCTTAGAAGTTATTTACTAAATTCTCAGAAGTCATTAACTAAATTCTAAGAAGTACACTTCCTCAATTCAAAGAAGAGAAATATGATGATGTTTTTTTTAGTAAATTTTAACTAAAATTGAACTAAATTGTTTTTTAAGAAATATGTCTTAAAAATAAAGATACGATTCTTAGATTTGTGGAAAATTTCTTTGGCAGTATGAATTTGTTTCCTAATATTTAAAAAATCCATTTAAAGAAAACTATGAACTAATTATAAGTAAATGAACTAAAATTTTTTCCTCATAATTAAGAAAATTTCTCATTTTTAAGTTAAATTTAACTAAATTTTAGGAAAATTCATGATAAATTTTCAAAGACATTTTTTCCTTAAATTTAGTTATGTCTTTTTTTTCAGTGTAAAAGTTACAGAGGGTTAAAGTTGAAAAATCGATAAAAATGGCTTGAAATAATCCATAGTTTTTACCTTCATTCGCTTTTTTTTTAAGTTCTCCTTATATTTCAATCGTTTCCGGCATAACACAAAGTCAGTACATACACTGAAAAAAATAACTATACTGAAATTAAAAAAACACTGTTATTAATTTAAGTACACAATTTTTTTTATAATTTACTTCAACTTAACTTAATATAAGGTGGTTTTACTTAAAACAAAGAAAATAAACTTGAAGATAGTACATGCAAATACTTAAAAAAGCACAAAAGTTTTCCTTAATTTGTTTTTTTAAATTAAGTTAAAAATTCTTTACATTAATGGCGAATTGATTGCATTTAAGAAAACAAGGGTTTATCAAAAAATTTTGTTTTACTTAAAAGAAAAAAAATTAAATTGTGTGCAAAAAAAATAAATAAGTACGTAACTTACTTAAAAATAGTATAGACATTTTCAAGACATTGAATCAAATAAGTACTAATCTTTAATTCCAAAACGCATTTTATTTAATTTAATCAATTTTTGTTTTAAGTTAAGAAAAAAGTAACCTTTATTTTATTGATTTCATTGACTTTATTTGAATCAATACTTGAGGTATTTTGGGGACCCCATCTGGGGGCCCCATCTAAAGATCCCATGAGACCCTTACTTTAAATCCAAATTTCGATTTTCGCGGAATTTTCAAATGCCTATAACTCTGCAAATACTGCAGATACGAAAAAAATTCTAAATTGTAGTCCTTAACTTGTAGAATATGACCGCCGAAGACCCGAAAGCTCTCCGAGTCATAGTTTTCGAGTTATTTCATGATCAAATTTCTCAAGACCCCATTCCCAGATCTCGAAAACTAAGCCAGATAGAGCGATTCTGACCAAAATTTTGGATCAAAATCAATAGTGACCCTATAATAGTGTACGCACATACTCATGGGCGGACCCCATATATTGGGGGCCCGTAGGGTCCTCACATTGGGACTCAATAGGGTCCACAGAATCCGTAAGTTTAAGGAAATTTTTCCTTATTTTAAAAAAATATTTTTCCTCTGGATAAAAACAATTAAACTTATAATAAGTACAATTTTACTTACTTTTAAGATATATTTAAGTAAATGCATTACTATGTTTTAGGAAAAAATATACTTGGAAGAAGAATTAATATCTTTGGAGCCCTCGCATACCCTTCTTTTTTTAAATTAAGTTCAACATGCTTTAAAAATGGTAAAAAATTTTTTCAGTGTATAAGAGATTATTTTAATGTTGGTTTGATAGATGCTTCATCGCTTGGTAAGAACCCAGTCAGAAAAATACAATCGCAAAAGCGCTGTGAAAGCGTTGTAAACGGTTCTACAAGCGTTCCATTTACCATCTTGAAAGCGCTTTCAGATGATCCGAATGATAACATCGATCTACGCTAGGTTTAAAGCGTTTTAAAAGCGTTTTAAAAAAGTGCTTTCAGAACGTTTTCTTAAAAGTCATGAAAGCGCTTTAAAAACCAAAAGTAAAGCACTTATAAAGAGCTTAAATACAAAAATTAAAGATATTTTCCAGCGATTGAAATAAGAAAAAACAGTACTTTAAAGGACTTTATATAAAGCAGATATTTTTTTTATAAAAGTATTTTAGTAAATAAAAATTAAATTCAATCCCGAGTAAAAATTTGTATATGATACAATATATAATGATATGTAACACAATATGCATTAAAAAAGATCAACTTG
The DNA here is from genome assembly GCA_963921195.1 of Pegoplata infirma. Lineage (NCBI taxonomy): Eukaryota > Metazoa > Arthropoda > Insecta > Diptera > Anthomyiidae > Pegoplata > Pegoplata infirma. The sequence goes on from OY992536.1 coordinate 38,803,810, forward strand.
TATAAAATATGATTTGATTTCATCCGAGTTTTGACCAGACATTGTCATATATTAATGGATCTAATTAGATCTAATTGCATAAAAACATATAAAATCCTGGTGTTTTTTGGTTTTGGTTGAGATACACCACAGGTCAACGATACATTCACCAAACATATAATTTTCTAAAAAAAAAAAAAAAATGTTTGGGTACGCTTCGAACCAGATAGGTGATATACATAACCCTAACAAGGAAATGTTTAGGAACATTTAAAAAAGTTTCTTATACTTTCCCTAAAAAACTTAGAAAATTTTTGGTTAATATAAATCACATAAAGTTTTATACGGAACAGAATAAGCTATATATAATTTGATGTTAAATTATACAGAAAAACAGATTTTGTATTGACCCTCATATTATTTTATTTAATTATATCAACCGTACACATTTTAATCCGAATCATGATTAAATTATATATTACTACATATGACTGCATTAAAAAAATTTAGAAAATATCTCACGGATGTATAATCATATATAATTTATTATGTTTGTATCAAGTTATATATTGTAATATATGTTTATTTTTACTCGGGATGTAATAAAAAAAGTAAACTTAGTAAAGGTAAACTTCATAAAAAAAGCAAACTAATTTAGTTATAGGGACTTTCTTCCTCCCATTCTGTCCTTTACTGCAGCCAGCCAGCGGCTAATTTTTGTAAAAATTGCTCAACATCGTTAATTCTATTGCTATAACTCTTTAGCATAAATGATAATAATAAAACTTAAAATAGATTTACAAATTAAAAAATGTTTTATGCTTTCAAAATTTTATTTAATTTGATTTAACAAAATGTTTTTATAACAATTTGTTTAAAATTGAGTATAATCTAAAAAAATACTATACTTGTATGTACTACGAAAAAAATTTAAAAACGTTTGCAAAAACTGCTTTAAAACCATTTAATTTTGAAACGAACATGTATTTTGTTAATAAAGTGCTTTCAAAACGCTTTTCAAAAACGCTCTCAAGGCGTTCGAATAAAGCGTTTTGAGAATGCTTTTTTTTTGTTACAGTGCTTTCAGAACGCTTTTCGAAAACGCTCGCAAAGCGTTCGAAATAACGTTTTGAGAACGTTCTTTTTTTGTTACAGTGCTTTCAGAACGCTTTTTTTTTATAACCGTCGTCAATTTCTGCTTGGGAAGTTATAAGACGGTTAAGTTTTGAAACCAAAAATTAAGAGTTTTTAAATTTTCGAGGTTTTTTGATCAGGGATTTCGGCCCCCTCTATAAAATGAAAAAAGTTGAACTAGAGTTGGTAGCTGTAGTAATTCTTAACATTTTGGATTTAATCCCGTTAATGTGCCACGAATAGTTAAGGAGTTTCAGCAGATCAAAGTTCGAAAGAAAAAACGTAATTTTTTTAAAATACCAGTTTTTTGCGAGGCAAATTTGGTGGACTCTTGCGTAAACCGAGTTTTTTGTGAGTTTACATAAAAAAATCACTGGCGGGTTTTTAAAAAATAAATTGCAAACATTTTATGGCATTTTTGAAAATTGTGGGAAATTTACAAATCTGCTTCCTATTTTTTTTAGTAGCAATTAATGCATCATTTTCATTTTAATACACAAAAAGACGTGCCTTAACGAGTAGAACTGATTTTCTTTTTGACTTTTTACTTTAAGCCTCCATCCAAGGCTTTACACGAAATCGGATGAAATTTTTCTTAAATGAAAGCCCACTTGATGTGTCATCATAAAATCAGAGGCGGGTTAAAAAATTTTGATGGTTACAGATTTTTTGGGCCATATTAAATTTTCTTGTTATAAAAAAGCATCACCAATTTTTTTTAAACTACAAAAATTGCCTAAATATGTTATAAAAAACTGTGAAACTTTTCTTTTACCGCGAATTAATCGCGATTTTAGGTACTTAGATATTTTTTTTTTAAATCGTTTGGTCATTAAAAGGTTAAATTTATATCATATATTTTAGAAGAAATGATATATCCTGGCATGTTTTAATAACGCATGCAACAAATGTGTAGAAAAAAATCTTTAAAGTATTTTTAAGATTTTTTAAAACCGCCATAACTTTTTACCCCCTTGCGCGATTTAATTGACGCGAACGAATTTCTTATTCTTAAACAGCTTCTAATATTTATGCCAACTTTCATCGATGTGCCGTCAAAACAAAAATCACATTTTTTTTACCTCAAAATTTAAGTCTTAGCCGGAACTCCTCATATGTGCATATGCCCTCATTTTACGTATATGGACATATATGTTGCAAATATGATCATATATGTCTTCATACATCGTCATATATATCCATACTAGCTACACCCGGTCCGCGTTGCTGGCCCTAAGAAAAGAACTGTTTTATATTGCATCTTAATTTAAATATAGTTTCGGACAAAATTTAAGCACGGGTCCGGGTCCAGCTCGTAACCTTTGGTTCCACCATCGGTTAGCACCATCTATAGAGAAATCTCAACAAAATCGGTTCAGCCGTTTTGCGTGATTTCGAAACAGACAGACATAACGTTAAGTATAGTACAAAGGGGCGTGTCATTTAACGCATTTTTATCGAATCGTGATGGTCTAAAATTCCATTTGCATCCTCGATTAGTACCATCTGTGCTGCAAATTTCATTGACATCAGTTTTGCCGTTTTTGTGTTATTGGGAAAGAGGAGGAAATTTATGAAAAACGGGAGTGACATTTTATACCCTTTTGCCGAATCGCGCTCTACATATGACCTACTGTTCCAGTAGCCGTTTTTGCATGATTTCAAAACAGGCAGACATTACGTTCAGTATAAAACAAAGGAGCGTGGAAATTTACGCCTCTTTGTTCAATCGTGGTCAGTATAGTACAAAGGGCGTTGCAAATTTGATCCCTTTTTCCAATAACGATCTTATATGGCCTACATACACTCATAGAAATATCTTAGTAGAAAAATTAGTAAACCCATTGTAGATCAAGTTTTACAGAATATTGCCGTATTCAACAAAAATTAATGTTGATATCGTTGAATAATCAGTAAAGCTGAATCAACTATTTACAACGCTTATACAGAATTCAATAGATAAAACCAAAAAAGAAAAAACAACCCTGTTCGTTCATTTTTGTATTATCAAGTTGGTAGCAATGTGAAATTTTTTTCTCTCTTATAAAATTATTTTATGTGTTTGTTTCTTATAAAAATATTTAATGTTATAAAAATAAATAAAAATAGGATCTGATGATCAGATTCTGATCTGTAAATATTTGGTAAGTAATAAAATACATTGATTACTTTATGTATTCATACTATATTAATTTTTTTTTGTTTTTTTTTTTAAGGTTTTTGATTTGTTGTCATTAGAAAAGGGAATGGCTTACGAGTGCATAACATAAATAAACGAAGAGTGTGTGAAAATCTCGTTTTTAAATATTGCAGCTTTAAAAGCCGGTGATAATTCTAAAAAATATTGTGATTTATACTTAATAAAAGAATATTTACAAATAACAACAAGTTTTTTTTTATTAATAAAATTTCTTATATCAACAAAAATATGAGTTGAGTTTACAAAAAACACGAGTTGATTTACAAAAAAACGAGTTAATCAACTTTTACAAAAACTGACAACAATTTTTATTGAAATCAACATAAATATTTGTAGGGTCAAAATCAACAATGATTTCTGTTGAATTTACAATGATTTTCTTTGGGAATACAATGATTTTTGGTTGAGTGTATGCACTTGGTTAGCACTGTATGTAGTAAAAAGGTCAAGAGAATCGGTTCAGCTGTTTTTGCGTGATTGCGAAACAGGCAGACAACGTCCAGTATAGTACAAAGGGGCGTGGCATTTTACGCCCCTTTTTCCAATCGTAGTATAACATGGCCTATAGTTCCGCACTCGGTTAACACTATCAGTGCTTAAAATTTAATTAAAACCGAATCAACAGTTTTTGCGTTATTGCGGAGCATGCTGAAATAACATTCAATTCAATACTAAGGGGCATGGAATTTTACGCCCATTTGTCCGACCACGCTCTAATTTGACAAATAGTTAGAATTTGGCAAGTACTATCGTTGGTTTAAATTTTATCAAAATCGGTCCGTCCGTTTTTTATATATAAATGTCAATAGTAGTGCAATGTAAAAATTCGATTTTGACAACCCATCCGCCCACAGGCAAAAAAGCATTGCATTTTACGCCAATTTGTCCGATCACGCTCTAATTTGGCATATAGTTAGTACTCGGTTAGTAATATCTTTGGTTTAAATTTCATCAAAATCGGTTCATCCATTTTTTATATATAGATGTCATTAGCGGTGCAATGTGAAAATTCGATTTTGCCACGCCCCTCCGCCCACAGGAAGAAAATTAAAAATCTGACCGCACAGTGTTACTCCCGTGGCTATTCTGAATATTCCTTGAAAAATTCATCAAGATCGGTCCAGCCGTTTTCGAGTCCATACGGAACATACACACATCCATTTTTATATATGGGGCATTCCATGTGAAATCGGACACTTTGAAAAACTTTTTTCTTAGATTTTCCCAATTTGTTTACAGTTTTTAGTACCCTTCGAAAACTCCTTCGTGGTAAATTTTCAGATTTTTTTGATGACCCGTTAAAAAGATATCGAATTTTTAAAAATTGGTAGTTTGTTCCTTAATTCAAACTTCTTTTAATCATAACTTCTTCAATAATGGTCCAAATTTCAATTTTTTTTTTTCAAAATTTTTGTTTTTTAAGTAATTTCTAAAAAAAAAATCCCAAAAAATTCTTAAAAGCGTTCTAGTATGCGATTTTTAAGTTTTAAAATTTAAACCTCATTTTTGAAAATGTTTGTACTCTTCGATTTTTTTGAAATTTTTTTGTGTAAAACTTCTATCAATTCTACAAATTTTTTGCCCAGGAAGATCGTGGGATAACGATTATTACTATTTTTTAAAATTTTTTGAAAAAATTTTATTGTAATTTTCCAATCTTAAAATCATTTCTACTGCTCCAATGGTGCGTCATAGAGGGGTCCTTTATAAGACCGACCCCCATTAATTTTTACGTCTTAACATTTCTTTGGAACAAACCAATAACCTATCTTCAGTTTCTAAGGGGGCTCCCACACACAACGACATTTTTTAGAATTTGTTCCAACCGCTCTAACTGCCCTAATAGTGCCCTTAGAGCAACAAAATGTATGACCGACCCACAATATTTTTTTAGTCCAAACATTTTCTCTGAACACACCTACCCTCTATCTTTAACTGTTAAGGCGGTCCCCATACAATTTTTTTTATTTTTTGTAAATTTGTTTTATTTAATCAGCTTCTACCGGTCCAATGGTTCGTCCGAGAGGGGTCATTACTGAGACCGACCCCCATTTATTTTTACCCTACAACATTTTTTCAAAACATACCTACTCCCTATCTCCACTCCCTAAGTAGGCTACCATACAAAATTATATTTTTATAAAATTTGCTTCAACTGTTATTTGTATGGGAGCCTACTTAGGGAGTGGAGATAGGGCGTAGGTATGTTTTGAAAAAATGTTGTAGGGTAAAAATAAATGGGGGTCGGTCTCACTAATGACCCCTCTCGGACGCACCATTAGACCGGTAGAAGCTGATTAAATAAAACAAATTTACAAAAAATAAAAAAAATTGTATGGGGACCACCTTAACAGTTAAAGATAGAGGGTAGGTGTGTTCAGAGAAAATGTTTGGACTAAAAAAATATTGTGGGTCGGTCATACATTTTGTTGATCTAAGGGCACTATTAGGGCAGTTAGAGCGGTTGGAACAAATTTTAAAATATGTCGTTTTGTGTGGGAGCCCCCTTAAAAATTGGAGATAGGATATTAGTTTGTTCCAAAGAAATGTTAAGACGTAAAAATTAATGGGGGTCGGTCTTATAAAGGACCCCTCTATGACGCACCATTGGAGCAGTAGAAATGATTTTAAGATTGGAAAATTACAATAAAATTTTTTCAAAAAATTTTAAAAAATAGTAATAATCGTTATCCCACGATCTTCCTGGGCAAAAAATTTGTAGAATTGATAGAAGTTTTACACAAAAAAATTTCAAAAAAATCGAAGAGTACAAACATTTTCAAAAATGAGATTTAAATTTTAAAACTTAAAAATCGCATATGTACTTAAAAAAACAAAAATTTTGAAAAAAAAAAATTTGAAATTTGGACCATTATTGAAGAAGTTATGATTAAAAGAAGTTTGAGTAAAGGAACAAACTACCTATTTTTAAAAATTCGATATCTTTGGAACGGGTCATCAAAAAAATCTGAAAATTTACTACGAAGGAGTTTTCGAAGGGTACTAAAAACTGTAAACAAATTGGGAAAATCTAAAAAAAAAGTTTCTCAAAGTGTCCGATTTCACATGGAATGCCCCATATATAGATATGGTCCATATATGGACATACATGATGCTGTATGAACGCATATATGATCATATTTGCATCATTTTTCACCGGGTACTGAAAATTGACTTGTAAAATTTCGTCCAATATTTTGAAAAAAAAAATTAATTTTGTATGGGAGCCCCCTTAAGAACTGGAGTAAGGGGGTACTTATTTTCTAAAAGAATATTGGAGGGGGAAAAAATGGGGGTCAGCCATGTATATGACCCCTCTAGGGTGAACCATGTGAGCTCTATGAGCTGATGTCTTAAAAAAAAGTAAAGTAGAAAAAATTTATGGGGATCACCTTAAAAGCTGAAAATTGAGGGTAGGTATGTTCTGAGAAAATGTTGGTATTGAAAAAATATTGTGGGTTTTTCATATATTTCACTCGTCTAGGGGCAACCCTGGGGCAGTTAGAGCGGTGAGAGCAAATTTCATAAAAATTACATTTTTGTATGGGAGGTTAGGTAGGGAGTAGGTTTGTTTAGAAACAAATTTGGGGTGTAAAAATTAATGGGGATCAGCCTTACAGTGCACTCCTCTTTGAAATTCCAAAAAAATTTACCAGATTTTATTTAATTATATAAAATTTTATCTAATTTTAACAGATAAAATATGATTTAATACAATTAGATATACCCATTTTTGGGATAAAATTTAATCAAATTTGATATTATTTTTATCGAAAAAACAGAATTTGATATAATCGTACAATATTTGATCCGCCAATTTTCTGATCAAAAATGATATGAATTCACATAAAGGAATATCTGTTCATATATAATTAAATATTGTGACATAAAACTTTTTTTTACTCCGATTATAACATGCCTACTAAATTTACCAAATTTTGTGCAAATCCGAACAAGGATGTCAAGAAACAGTGTAAAATTCAAATTACTTCATGACTTTTGCTACCGTAACACTCATAATATACTTAAAATCTTGATGAAATGAATAAATCAGAGCAAGGATATAACAAATTAAAAATGTCCTTTTTTTTTTAAAAATAAATAAATTAAAAAAAAATCCTGCACTCTTCATGTAATTCTATACATATAATGTTAAAAAATCCTTATTTTGTTATAATTGAAGCAAGGATACTCCTAACTTATCCTACTCCTAGCTCATAAATATCCTTTTTATAAGACTTGATAAAATTCAGGGAAATTTTTTGACCTTAAAACTATCTCCAATTAAGAACACTTTATATATACTGCATTAGACTGGCATTTTTCTGTCATCTTTCGATTTTCCCAAGTGTCCGGACAAATTTTTATTGTCCTAGGTCTAAAACTTGTGTGGTACAAATTTGAGGTCAATCGGATTAAATTAACCCGTGGCGACCGGCGGTCAAAGTTTTGGATTTTTGAAAAATTTTTAAAAATATATATCTTTCATATTTGTTAATATCGATGCGCTGAGCACAAATATCAAAAAAAAAATAAATAAAATCGCTCAATCGGTTTTCGAGATATCGACATTTCAAATTTGTAAAAATGGCGGTTTTTTCCTACGTTCAAGAAATTTTTTAAAAAAAGTCTCAAAATATCATTCCTCTGACCCTTTTGTAGAGCTTGAGATAATCTTTCATTTAAAACTAATTTGAGCCAAATCGGATCATTTTAAGCCGTGGCGTGGCGCCCATCAAAGTTTTGGCTTTTTAGAAACTTTTTACCAAAAACCCTAAATTTTGATCGAAGGGTGCCACGGGTGAAAATGATCGGATTTGGGTCCAAATAAGCTTAAATGAAAGACTGCATAAAGCTCTATAAAATGGTTAAAATAAAGAAATTTTTAGATTTTTTTTAAAAAAAATTCTTAAACGTAGAAAAAAGTCCCCGATTTTGCAATTTTTTGATAAATATTAAATGGTGATATCTCGAAAACGGTTCAATCGATTTTTTTGATATTCGTATTCAGCATGCTAAAATTAATAAAAATAATGTTTTGCAAAACATTTTTTTTTAGTTTTTCCTTTTTTAAAAATCCAAAATTTGGTGGAAATTTTCCAAAAGTCCAGAACTTTGATCAAAGGGCGCCACGGGTTAAAATGATCGAATTTGGCTCAAATTAGTTTTAAATGAAAGATTGTCTTAAGCTCTACAAAAAAGTCAGCAGAATGAAATTTTGAGACTTTTTTCAACAAATTTCTTGAACGTAGGAAAAATCCGCCATTTTTTGCAAATTTCAAATAGCGATATCTCGAGAACTGTTCGACCGACTTTAATTTTTTTTTGATATTCGTGCTCAGCACATCAAAATTAACAAATATGATGTGTCAAAAGATATATTTATTTTTTATTTTTTTAAATTTTTCAAAAATTTATTTTTATCTTCAAAAAATTTATATGAGACTTCAAACCGAAGCCAAAAAACTTCGGTTTGGTTGAGCGGTGTAATTCATATCAAAAGGACCTATCCTTGGCCCATCAAAAGGACCTATCCTTTTCCCAACAAAAGGACCTATCCTTTTACCATCAAAAGGACCTATCCTTTTTCCATCAAAAGGACCTATCCTTTTCCCATCAAAAGGACCTATCCTTTTCCAAACAAAAGGACCTATCCTTTTCCCAACAAAAGGACCTATCCTTAAACCTATCAAAAGGACCTATCCTTAGCCCATCAAAAGGACCTATCCTTTTCCCAACAAAAGGACCTATCCTTTTACCATCAAAAGGACCTATCCTTTTTCCATCAAAAGGACCTATCCGTTTCCCAACAAAAGGATCTATCCTTTTCCCAACAAAAGGACCTATCCTTAAACCTATCAAAAGGACCTATCCTTTTCCCAACAAAAGGATCTATCCTTTTACCATCAAAAGGACCCATCCTTTTTCCATCAAAAGGACCTATCCTTAGCCCATCAAAAGGACCTTTCCTTTTTCCATCAAAAGGACCTATCCTTTTCCCATCAAAAGGACCTATCCTTAAACCTATAAAAAGGACCTATCCTTTTTCCATCAAAAGGACCTATCCTTTTCCCATCAAAAGGACATATCCTTTTCTTAACAAAAGGACATATCCTTTTCTTAACAAAAGGACCTATCCTTTTCCCATCAAAAGGACCTATCCTAAAACCTATCAAAAGGACCTATCCTTTTACCATCAAAAGGACCTATCCTTAAACCTATCAAAAGGACCTATTCTTGGCCCATCAAAAGGACCTATCCTTTTCCCATCAAAAGGACCTATCCTTTTGATGGGAAAAGGATAGGTCCTTTTGATGGGAAAAGGATAGGTGCTTTTGATGGGAAAAGGATAGGTCCTTTTGATGGGCTAAGGATAGGTCCTTTTGATAGGTTTAAGGATAGGTCCTTTTGTTGGGAAAAGGATAGGTCCTCTTGATGGGAAAAGGATAGGTCCTTTTGATGGAAAAAGGATAGGTCCTTTTGGTGGTAAAAGGATATGTCCTTTTGTTGGGAAAAGGATAGGTCCTTTTGTTGGGAAAAGGATAGGTCCTTTTGATGGGAAAAGGATAGGTCCTTTTGATGGGAAAAGGATCACCAATATTTTTTCAATACCAACATTTTCTCAGAACATACCTACCCTCAATTTTCAACTTAATTTATTTTACTTTTTTTTTAAGACATCAGCTCATAGAGCTCACATGGTTCACCCAAAACTCAAAAAAATAAAACTGTAAATTTAACAATTTTTTTTTTGTTAACTCGAGTTTACTGGCTTTTTAGCAAATTTTTAGTTAAAATCAGCGTTTTAACTACTTTTTTAGTTAAGTTCAACTTACGAAAATACTAGTTTTGAACAAATTTTGAATAAATTTTTTTTGTTGACTTCAAAACTGTGTTTACGAATTTTTATTAATTAATTTGAAAAAGGATGGGATCGGATATTAGTTAGCTATTTTAAACAAGTTATTTTCATTTTTGTAGGCCAAATGTAAACTCCGTCGCCAGTAGGGCTGCCAATACCGAATTCGATACATCTAAAACGGAAGAACGACAGGGCCGATTTGGCTATTTGTTGACATTCGTGATAGCACAACAAAGGTTTTTACGGAAAGAAAAATTGTCCACTCCCACTTTTTTCAATAAATCTAAGATCGGAGAGCGAATGATCTGATTTTATAATTTTTTTCTTTAATGATCATTATAGCCAGTGTTGCCATATATTTTTTTGAAAAAACTTTTTATTTCTGAAAAAAAATCTTTTTTTTTGTGAAAAAATCTTTTTTTTACAAAAGTATGGAAATAATTCAAACTTAATACAAATTTATGTATTTTCAATTTTTATATATTTATATAAGTGTAAAAAAAAATAATAAAAAAAACAACCCAGCGTTCATTTGGAGCTCGAAAAGACTCATAAAAGAGTACTTAGACGCTCGGAAAACATACACAGGTCATTTTGATGGAAAAAGGATAGGTCCTTTTGATGGGGAAAGGATAGGTCCTTTTGATGGGGAAAGGATAGGTCCTTTTGATAGGTTTAAGGATAGGTCCTTTTGATAGGTCCTAGGATAGGAGAAGTTTGGTGTTGCGATATCGGTTCAGAGCTTTATAAGTTATGAAAGAAAATGTAAGGACACCTAGAAAATTTTAGTACATTCAACATAACCTAAAAATACGAAATGCTTTATTTAATTCGGCTGCTGGTTGACATATGTGACAGAATTGAACACTGAATGGTATTTAAGCAAGTACGAACATATTTCTTACAAATAAAGGAAAAATTCGCGGATTTTTTTTTTCACAAATTTTTTTTTCGCGGATTTTTTTTTAATTTTTTTTTCAAAAGTAATTTCTTTTTAAATAAAATTTGTTGCAATAATCACTTTTGAAATGTTGAGGGTATCAGTACATTCGGCAATGCCGAATTTAATTTTTTACTTGTTTTTTTTGTTATTTTCGAGTAAAATAATTCATTTAAAACGCTTTTAAGAATGCTTTTAAAATTTTTATTTTAAACAGCTTTTAGTAAAAAAAAACATTGCCAAAGCGCTTACAAAAAGCTTTGAAAGCATTTTATCGAATTATAATTTCATACTATTTTATACACAATAAAGTGCTTTGTCGTGACTATTTTTATTGTACGGTTGGCAGTTTCTGCCTGGGTAATTTCATTATAATAAGATATATAATAATATAAATATTATTTGTATATAAATTAATATTTTTTTTAACAAATTATTATTTTACTTTAAGGTGCTGGCAATAAAAGAAATTTTAAATTTAAATACCATAAAAAATCTAAAAATGGTGGTCCGTGACGACGTAATCTATGATTACAATGTGGACGGTACCAAAGGCAAAAAAAAACTAAAAAACCTTCAAAACTTCTACATAGCGTTACATAGTAGAGATGCGCGCGTGACACGAATTTTTCGTGATTCACGTGATTCACGCGTGAATCACGCGTGATCGTGAGTGAAATTTATTTTTACTCACGTGATCGTGAGTGCGCGTGATTATAAAAAATAGTTTCGTGCGTGAGCGTGCGTGAGTAATTTTTGTTTCGTGAGTTTGCGTGATTGTTTTGTGCTGTTTCAAACAGAAAACGAGTATAAAAATCGTCGTTATATTGAATTGTGATTTTAATTATTGTTTTAAGGAAATTCAATACTTTTTGTGCAAGAAATCGAAAGACGTAAAATAAAAATTTGCTAATTTTAATTTCGTGAGTCTTCGTGAGCGTGATTATTTCGTGAGCGTGAGAAACATTTTAGTTACTCACGTGAGCGTGCGTGAACGTGAGCAGAACAAATAATCTCGTGCGTGATCGTGCGTGAGTAATATTTTTATTTCGTGATCGTGAGCGTGCGTGAGTTAAAATTCACTCACGCGCCCATCTCTATTACATAGTAAGTGAGAATTAATATACATTTATATGCAGCTTTTCAAACATACCACATCAAAATCAAACTTACAGAGCTTATTTCCCTACATGAAATAAAAAAATCGCAAAACAATAATTTTAGTTTTTCGGAAAAATGGGCGATATAGGCGTGTTCAAATATCCCAGCAAAATTTCCGGTTGCAAAGAACCGATTGTGGAACAACTTATACTTCCCTAGAACCTGTTCTAACTTTTGTGCAACACTGATTCTTTTTACAAAGGGATTGTCCTAAAAGCAACAGGTGTTTGTAAGCAAAATTAAAACATATTTTTGTTCCTCGGAATCGGTTCTAAAAGTAAAATTTGGAACAGAAAAGTGAATTAAAGAAATATTTTGAATTGCATTAATTTATTGAACAAAGTTAAAGACATTCATATGAAAGGCTTACTGCAAGAACTTGATAAGCAACATAGAATTTCGTGTTTTTTCTTGGTTAACAAAACTAAATTGAATTTTATTTTTTTTGATACATATTTTTTTTTTTAATTCCTGAGAACCAAAATGTTATGAGACTTTGATTGCAGAGAACAAGCTTCACAATTATTTTCACTTAATTTGTTCTGAATAATTAAAATGTAATTGTGTATGGTTATCGAAGAACCTGTTCTAGAACAAGTGTTGTCAGAATCGGTTCTGAACGGTTTTCCTGGAATGGTAATATTAAAAAAATTTTACATGAAATCGCTTTATATTTAATTTTTTCAGCAGTAACTCAACAATTCTAAAATTTTCGAAACACATTTAATTTATAGAGTTTTGTATGGACTATCAATTGTTTGTGGAAAAAAATCAGATCTATATCTGAATTTCCTAAATTAAACCTAAAAATCGTTGTAGCAAAAACACGCCATTTTTAATATTCATATTCGTTTCCATATTCATACATGGAAAAAAAATTAATTAAAAAATTCGTAGATTTAATTAAAAAATTAATTAAATCCGGAACAATATTTAGTTAATTAAAAACTTAATACTATCAAAAAAATATTTTTTTATTTCCTAAGTCCAAGTGTAGGACCTTAAACTTTTTCTGGCATCAAAATGTTATATTTGCTTAAAAAAAAAATAGAAAAAACCTGTGAAAATATGGCGTTTTTCAGTGGTTAGTTAAGTTCTTCAAGGTGGAACTTTTTTTCCCCCTGGTCCGATTTTCCCCATTTACGAACTTAAACTGCCTAGGACCAAAATACATATTCCTGCCAAACTTAACGAGTCTATCTCTTTTATTTTAGACTGCATCGTGAATTATACAGAAGGACGGACGGACATACGGACATTCTAGAAAAGTCTTTGAATCGATCATAGATAGATAATATATATACTTTATGGGGTCCCCGACCGATATTTCGATGCGTTACAAACGGAATGACAAAGTGAGTATACCCTCATACTGAAGTTGGAGGGTATAAAAATGGGACGTATCTAAATTGCGGACCGTAAAACGATATTTTCTAATTCTGTTAAACAAAAACAAAAAAAATCATGTAAAAATATAATATTTTTCAGAGGTTGGTTTAGTTCTTCAAGGGGGAACTTTTTCCCCCCTGGTCCGATTTTACCCATCACCGAACTTAACCGGCCTATGAACATAAGACATATATGTGCCAAATTTCAGGAGTCTATCACTATAGTTTTGGACTGTATCGTGTCTTCCACAGACGGACGGACAGACGGACGGACGGACAGACGGACATCGGTAGAATGTCTTACAATCGATCACTGTTCAATAATATATATGGGGCATTCCATGTGAAGTCGGACACTTTGAAAAACTTTTTTTTTAGATTTTCCCAATTTGTTTACAGTTTTCAGTACCCTTCGAAAACTCCTTCGTGGTAAATTTTCAGTTTTTTTTGATGACCAGTTCAAAAGATATCGAATTTTGAAAAATTGGTAGTTTGTTCCTTTACTCAAACTTCTTTTAATCATAACTTCTTCAATAATGGTCCAAATTTAAAATTTTTTTTTTCAAAATTTTAGTTTTTTTACGTACTTTCTAAAAATAAATCCCAAAAAATTCTTAAAAGCGCTCTAGTATGCGATTTTTAAGTTTTAAAATTTAAATATCATTTTTAAAAATGTTTGTACTCTTCGATTTTTTTGAAATTTTTTTGTGTAAAACTTCTATCAATTCTTCAAATTTTTTGCCCTGGAAGATCGTGGGATAACGATTATTACTATTTGTTAAAATTTTTTGAAAAATTTTATTGTAATTTTCCAATCTTAAAATCATTTCTACTGCTCCAATGGTGCGTCATAGAGGAGTCCTTCATAAGACCGACCCCCATTAATTTTGACGTCTTAACATTTCTTTGGAACAAACTAATACCCTATCTCCAATTTCTAAGGGGGCTCCCACACAAAACGACATTTTTTAAAATTTTTTCCAACCGCTCTAACTGCCCTAATAGTGCCCTTAGAGCAACAAAATGTATGACCGACTCACAATATTTTTTTATTCCAAACATTTTCTCTAAACACACCTACCCTCTATCTTTAACTGTTAAGGCGGTCCCCACACAATTTTTTTTATTTTTTGTAAATTTGTTTTATTTAATCAGCTTCTACCGGTGCAATGTTGCGTCCGAGAGGGGTCATTGGTGGGACCGACCCCCATTTATTTTTACCCTACAACATTTTTTCAAAACATACCTACGCGCTATTTCCACTCCCTAAGTAGGCTCCCATACAAAATTACATTTTTATAAAATTTGCCTCAACTGTTATTTGTATGGGAGCCTACTTAGGGAGTGGAGATAGGGCGTAGGTATGTTTTGAAAAAATGTTGTAGGTTAAAAATAAATGGGGGTCGGTCCCACCAATGACCCCTCTCGGACGCAAAATTGCACCGGTAGAAGCTGATTAAATAAAACAAATTTACAAAAAATAAAAAAATTGTGTGGGGACCGCCTTAACAGTTAAATATAGAGGGTAGGTGTGTTCAGAGAAAATGTTTGGAATAAAAAAATATTGTGGGTCGGTCATACATTTTGTTGCTCTAAGGGCACTATTAGGGCAGTTAGAGCGGTTGGAACAAATTTAAAAAAATTTCGTTTTGTGTGGGAGCCCCCTTAGAAATTGGAGATAGGGTATTAGTTTGTTTCAAAGAAATGTTAAGACGTAAAAATTAATGGGGGTCGGTCTTATAAAGGACCCCTCTATGACGCACCATTGGAGCAGTAGAAATGATTTTAAGATTGAAAAATTACAATAAAATTTTTTCAAAAAATTTTAAAAAATAGTAATAATCGTTATCCCACGATCTTCCTGGGCAAAAAATTTGTAGAATTGATAGAAGTTTTACACAAAAAAATTTCATAAAAATCGAGGAGTACAAACATTTTCAAAAATGAGATTTAAATTTTAAAACTTAAAAATCGCATACTAGAGCGCTTTTAAGAATTTTTTGGGATTTTTTTTTAGAAAGAACGTAAAAAAACAAAAATTTTGAAAAAAAAATTTTAAAATTGGACCATTATTGAAGAAGTTATGATTAAAAGAAGTTTGAGTAAGCCAACAAACTACCAATTTTTAAAAATTCGATATCTTTTGAACGGGTCATCCAAAAAATCTGAAAATTTACCACGAAGGAGTTTTCGAAGGGTACTAAAAGCTGTAAACAAATTGGGAAAATCAAAAAAAAAAGTTTTTCAAAGTGTCCGATTTCACATGGAATGCCCCATATATACTTTATGGGGTCCCCGACCGATATTTCGATGCGTTACAAACGGAATGACAAAGTGAGTATACCCCCATACTGTAGTTGGAGGGTATAAGAATGGGACGTATCTAAATTGCGGACCGTAAAACGATATTTTCTAATTCTGTTAAACAAAAACAAAAAAAATCATGTAAAAATTTAATATTTTTCAGAGGTTGGTTTAGTTCTTCAAGGGGGAACTTTTTCCCCCCTGGTCCGATTTTACCCATCTCCGAACTTAACCGGCCTATGAACATAAGACATATATGTGCCAAATTTCAGGAGTCTATCACTATTATTTTGGACTGTATCGTGTCTTCCACAGACGGACGGACAGACGGACGGACGGACGGACAAACGGACGGACGGACAAACGGACGGACGGACGGACAGACGGACATCGGTAGAATGTCTTACAATCGATCACTGATCAATAATATATATACTTTATGGGGTCCTAGACCGATATTTCGATGCGTTACACACTAGAGGTGTCCTTAAAAACAAAAATCACCTTTTTATACCTGGTAGGGTCCTATATTGTTCTTTAGTATCTAAAAATGAGTGAGCCAAAATTTGGGGACAATCGGATAAAAATAACTCGTGCCGAAAATGGATTGAAGTTTTGGGACATTCTTATAAGAACGAAAAACTCGTTTTTTCTAGTTTTTGGAAAAACATTGGTATTTGATATTTTTTGTTAAATTTTTTGTGAAATAATATGAAAATGGTACTAAATTACCTTTTCAAAACGACTAATAAAATTAAAATCGGATGAAAAATAAGCATTTTACGCATACATGCCCCAGACCATTGTATGGGTTTTAGAGCCAGAATTTCAAAATTTTCAAAATTTTTAGGCAAAAAAATAGGAAAAATTTAATTTTACTTTATGATCAAATTGAAAACATGTTTAAGATTAAAAATAGCAGATATGGTAGTCAAGCTTTTTTTTTATTTGGCGCGGGTAGTGATAAAATTTCCGCGGATTCCAAATAAAATGCGTTTTTCTACAATAATTAAGCAAATTTTGGAAAATTTGTGCTCTATTGTGCGGATCGAAGTGTAAAACGTAAATTCTGTAACTTTTGAGAAATCGTATATATGCAGATATTTTGTATTATAGAAATGTATATCGTCTCAAATTTGTCATTTCACCTCGACGAAAAGGGGTTAAAGATGCCCGAATTCTCAAAAAATTTACAGAATTTATGTATTTCACTTCGTATAATACAATACAGAAAATTGTTTCCCATATTTGCTAAATTATTTTAGAAAAACTCATTTTCTTTGGAATCCGCGGAAATTATATCACTACCCACGCCAAATGAAAAAAAAGTTAGACTACCATATCTGTTAGTTTTTATCTATAACATGTATTTAATATAATTATAAAGTAAAATTTAATTTTTTTTATTTTTTTGCCCAAAAATTTTGAAAATTTTCAAATTTTGGCTTTAAAAACCATGCAGTGGTCTGGGGCATGTATGCGTAAAATGCTTATTTTTCATCCGATTTGAATTTCTTTAAGCTTTTTGGAAATTAATTTATTACCATTTTCATATTACTTAGCAAAAAAATTAACAAAAAATAGCATATACCAATATTTTTCAAAAAACTAGAAAAAACGTGTTTTTTCATCAGATAAGAGTGTCCCAAAACTTCAATCCATTTTCGGCACGAGTTATTTTTATCCGACTGTCTCCAAATTTTGGCTCACTCATTTTTAGATACAAAACTACAATTTAGGACCCTACCACGTATTAAAAAGTGATTTTGAAAAATTACCTTAGTCGTTAGGACACCTTTATTACACACGGAATGACAAAGTGAGTATATGAGCACCACACTGTGTTTGCGAAGTTTTGCAAAGCTTGCACCATCTTTCAGAACCCTTTTTGAAGAACCAAAACGAAAAGTGGTCGATATTGTCGTAATTGGATGTTTTGCTCTTTCGCATGTGTTTCGAAAATTTCAGAATTTTTGAGTTACTGTTGAAAAAATTAAATATAAAGCGATGCCATGCAAAAATTGCTTAATATTACCATGTTTGACCACGCCTATTTCGACCATTTTTTCGAAAAACTAAAACTTTTGTTTCACGATTTCATAGCTTCATAAATTCAAATAAGGGCAAATCCAGGTCAAAGCGCACATCATTTGGATTTGCCATTTCCGATTTTAATGAAATTCTCCAAAAATATTGTAAATAGGTAGTGTGCATAAAATCATTAATATTCTGAATCCAAAACCTTTCGGTTTTCGAAATATGAAGTCTTGAAAATTGGCAAAAACGTCAAAATTTCAAAAAAGGGATCATATAAAGTTGCCCATAACTTTTAAAGTATGCATACAACATAAAATTTTCACATTGGTACTATTTTAAAGGTGAGAACATTACCTTCAAAATGGCTTCTTTAAATTTTTTCTGTATTGAAAGGTCAAAGGAAATTTTTTTAAGTTTAATTTAAGACCCATATCTCAAAATTTTAATTTGTATACTTTAAAAGTTATGAGCGACTTTGTATGGTCAATTTCTTTTTGAAATTTTGAAATTTTGAAGTTTTTGCCAATTTTCAAGACTTTATATTTTGAAAACCAAAAGGTTTTGGGGTCGGAATGTAATGATTTTATGCACACTACCCATTTACAAATTTGGCAAATTTCATTAAAATCGGAGATGGCCCATAAGCTCTGTAAGCTTGACTTCGATAAAACTTTTTTTTTGTGGTATGTAGTACTTTTAGAAAAAAACTACTTTTTTTTAGAAAAAAATAGTCCTTTTTTTAGGAAAATTAGAAAATAAGTAGTATTTTTATTTAGAAAAAAGTACTTTTTCAGAAAAGCTGCACTTTTTTGGTAAAATTGTACTTTTTAGAAATGTACTATAAAACCTTTAAGAATAAACGTACTTTTTCAGAAAAGTATTATTTAAGAAAATATAATACTTTTCTGATTAATTTTTATTAAAAATAAAAATTTTATAAAAAAATAAAAATAAAAAATATTTTCTGATTAATTTTTATTAAAAAATAAAGATTTTATTAAAAAATAAAAATTTTAGAAAAATTAAATTTTTCTTTCAAATTAAATTTTTCTTTCTCAATTCAAAACCATATATAACAAATAAAAAAATTATAATACATAATTATAATTAGAGCCTGAGCTCAACTGGTTTTACAGAAACTAAAATTTAGAAAATTGTTATATTCGACCTTCAAAATATTATTGTTTTAATTAGTAAAGAAAATAATGACCTCGAGCCAGAATAAACATCCTTAAAATATAAAATTTTAAAGGTCGAATAAAACAATTTTTAATAGTACTTTTTTAGAATTAAAAAAACTTTTTTGTAAAAAAGTACTTTATATAGTACCTTTTTAGAAAAAACAAATTTGGAAAAAAGTACTTTTTAGAAAAAAATTAGTATTATTTAGAAATGAGTAAATTTTTTTTAGCAAAAATGTACTTCTTTCTAAAAAAAACACTTTTTCAAAAAAAGTACCTACTGTTGTACTACTTTTTTAAAAAAAAAAAAAACTTTTTTTTTCAAAAAACATACTTCTTTCTAAAAGAAATACTTTTTTCTAAAAGAAATACTTTTTTTTCTAAAATAAGTGTTTTTTCTAAAAAAAAGTACTTTTTTCTAAAAAAGTAGTACAAAAGTACTTGTTTTTAGAAAAAGTACTTTTTTTAGAAAAAAAGTATTTTTTCTTGAACAAAGTACTTTTTTTTTTAAAAAGTAGTAAAAAATTTACTTTTTTGTCTAAAAAAAGTAAATTTTTAAAAGTGCTTTTTTTCTAAAAAGTACTATAATTTTATTTTTTCCAATATAGTTACAAATAATTTTTAATAATTTAAACCTAACCAAAAACTGGTAACAATGACCGCCGTCTCGTGGTAGCGAAATCGACCAAGGGTTTTAGTGGGAATCGAACCCACGACCCCCTGTTTCATAGGCTAGCACGCTACCAATTAGCCTACAAAGGGGCCCCCTACCAGTACTATATTTTCTTAAATAATACTTTTTAGAAAAAAAGTACTATTTTTTTTAAATAAATATTACTACATTTTTTCCTGAAATAGTACGTTTTTGTCTTTAAGGGGGCTATAGTGCTTGTCTAAAAAAGTTCTATGTATTTTACGAAAAAAGTGCAACTTTTTCAAAAAAAGCCAATAAATTTTGCTGCAAAATGTTTTTTACACCCTCCACTCTAGTGATAGAGGGTATATATAAGTTTGTCATTCCGTTTGTAACTCATCGAAATATTGGTCTAGGACCCCATAAAGTATATATATTCATGATCCTCTATCGATTTTAAGTCGATCTAGCGATGTCCGTCCGTCTGTCTGTCTGTCCGTTGAAAACACGCTAACTTTTGGAAGTCTTTACAGAGGCTACTGAAGTTTGGCATATATGTTGGTCATTTACCGAGTCAGGTTGGTATTGCAATCCAGCCATATCGGTCCAGTGGTTCCAAAGTTATGAGCAAAATAATAAATTTCGGCAAGGGTTTTTCGTGAAGGCCGGCTACGCAGAAAACATTTATTACTAAAAAACAATGGGAACTTATTTAATTTTTTTTGCCACTTATTTCATTGGGAGTTCTTTAATTTTTTTGGGAGTTATTATTTTGATTTTAAATAACTTCCAAATATTGGGACGTATTTCATTTTTTCTTTGTGAGTTATTTCATTCTTTAAAGTGTGGAGTTAATTAATTTTTCTTGGAACTTATTTCATTGAGACTTATTTTATTTGGGAGTTTTTGCGCAGTACCCTTAAAAAGGGCATTGTGGAGGGTATTCATAGATTCGGCCAAGTCGAATTTAACTTTTCTACTTGTTGTTCACTAAATTTTCAACAACATAGTTTATAGCTACCTTTTTGATAAATACCCTGATGTTTACCAATTTTTACCCAACTTATCTATTTTACCGGGTATTTACCATTTGGGTATTTACCCTTTTCCCATCTCAACATATATGTATATTAGAGTTCGTTTGGTGACTATGTCACTTCATCTGTTTATCGGATATCATAATTTTTTTTAAAGGATTTAGGGGAGCTAAAAAGAATGCCGAAATTTGAAAATTTTTTGGATGGGTCCGTGATCTGGACACTCGTTTTCGATTTTCATCTCAATGCTGATTCCAAATCTGGTTTCCAAAATGTTCTGTAACGTCAGGTTTTTGAGATAATTGAGGTCAAAGTTCACAAAAAACACATTTTTTGTGCATTATTGAGAGCAGTTTTTTGTGATGTTTTTGGATGATATTCTGGGATCATAAAACTTGTTTTCGATTAACATTTCGATGCTGATTCTGAATCTAGATTTCAAATTTTTCTATCACGTCATGTTTTCGAGAAAATTGAGGTCAAAGTTCTCAAACAACGAGTTTTTGTCCATTTTTGAGAATTGATAACTTTTTAACGGGTTGTGATAGAACGGAAAATTTAGTACCATTTTGTCAAGCTGAAAATGCCCTTTAATTGTGCATATTTAAAAAATTAATTTAAAACGAAAATGAAAAAACCTTATATTTTCGCCCTCTGTGGTGGGTTTTTGGAACTTTTTTTAAGAGTTTGAAAAATGATCATTGTATTATTTTTTGCTGTAGAATCGACTGATGAAATCAGATTTGCGATATATTCAGCCGTTTTTTCTCTGCAGAAAAATCAGTTCAAAATCCGCGATTTCAAATGCTTTGAACCACCCCAAGGAGTGAATTTTTCTCCAAAAAAATACCGCCATTGTTTTTAGTTCCCCTAAATCCTTCAAAAAAATTATGATATCCGCAGATCAAATTTTCAAAATTAACTAGTGCCCCCCATTTCCCGGTTCTCGGTATTCCCGGGAATACCGGTATTCCCGGTTCTGGAACCGGTTTCCCGGTTCTAGATATGTTCCCGGGAATACCGGTATTCCCGGTTCTGATCCTGGTACCGGTTCTCAAAACCAAAAAAAATACTATACCATAAAATATTAAAATTACACTATTTAATCAGTATTTCAGTAATCGGGGCTATTCCTGTTGTCATAAACGCGTTTAAAACGCGACGAAGGTAATTTTTGGTATTTCTGAATACGTTGGAGATGATACAGACGAAAAACATATGTTTTTTCGTTATCGTCGACCTTCGACGTATTCCTCAATTCGTCTTCGACGCCAGATTCATACAATTTTGTTCGACATCTTTTTTGGCGCGTTTTTATAGAAAATTGTGTTTTTTTTAACTAAATCATTAAAACTCATAGAATTTTCTTTTAAATATCAATTAAGTGTTTTATTTTTGTATAAATTATGTAATAAAAATGTCTCCGGCAGTATAAAAACCATGAAAATGCAAATTGCATTTGTTCCCGGACTGTGCCACGCAGGGACGGATTTTTGTTTATGGCGATTTTTTGTTTAATTTCTGAAGTTTAAAATACTTATTCTTAATTTTTTAATTATATATATTATAATAAGATTGAAAATAAATATAAAATATGACCCGCAATATAATTTTAATTAATTTACAATTCATGTTATTTTATATGTTTTGTTGTTTTTTGTGTTTTGCTAGTGATGACAAAAATTAATCGATATTCCTTCACCGATACCACTGAAGTATTGTAGAATGTGGTGAAACTCGGTCGTCGAAAGTGAAACTCATTCGACGTCGAAGTGATGCGCGTATTTAGAAATAAGGATGAATATTTAGTTGTGTTTGTAAAAAAATTTAAAAATCATGTAACTATTTTTTTCTTAAATTAAAAAATTAAAATGGAAATGGTGTTTTTCACATGTTTTGTATTTTTTTTTTGGTAAAAGCAAATAAAAAATTTTAATTGTACAAAATTTTACAAAATATACATACCGGTAGTCCCGGGAATACCGTCAGAACCGGAACCGGGAATACCGGTATTCCCGGGAATACCGGGAATGAATTGAGAACCGGGAAACCGGTACCATTTCCCGGTAATACCGAGAACCGGGAATACCGGTATTCCCGGTACTACGGTACTGACCGTAGGCACTAAAATTAACTCTAATGTATATAACAATGTTTTATTAAATTCATCTTTAGAAGCGGTATCAGAAGAACCGGGAATAGAGGAAAAGGATAAGGAGGCCACTGAGACGTTAAGAAAAGCTATACAGCTAATGAAAAAAAGAGTGCTGAGAAGAATGCTAAGGGAAAAACAGAATAGTCATGAAATCGCAGATAGTGAGGACGAAGTCATGGAATGATTTCAAATAGAGGTAATTTCGAATTGGTTATAATTTTAAGTTCGTAAAATTAATGTATTTTGTTTTCTATTTCAGTTCTTTACTTTTTTTTTATTATTAAATTATGTATTATGTTATTATTTTTATACATATTTTTTTTGATACCCACCACTCTAGTGATAGAGGTTATATATCGTCCATTCCACCAGACATTTGGTGATTTTAGGCATTTTTTGACCGAGGGTCTTCGGATTTTTGTTATTTTTTTCTTCACATATACTCTATGGAGCCATTTTCAAATTTCATCCATCAGATCGAAAATATTCGAAAAACTCGCGATTTTATTCACGATTTTCGTTTTTAAAAAAGTCAAAAAAATGCAAAATCTGTGTAACTTTGAGCAGCTGTATTTTCTAAACTACTTATCGCATTTTAACAATCTATAGCGCATACGAATGGTATGTGAGTCTATTTTAATATCTAATAAACTGAAAAAATATTGGTGGTTTAAAAGTGCATTTTATATGCAAATGCAGTTTTGAAGTGCATTTTGCGAAACTTTTACCCCTTTTAATTTTTTTTTAATTAGCATATTTGGAAAATTTAGAATTTTTGCTACAAAAAAATGTTTTTATTACAATGGACCGAGAATGTATGCTATTTTAAATATTTTTTTAAAAAAAATACTACCTTAAGTTTCCCTTATAAAAATTTTTATTTTTAAAATTATACCAAAGTCATGTAAAAAGACATGTTTTTAAAACGTTATATTTTCGAAAGTACTAATCGTATTTTATTGTTTTTATGCAGATTAGAAAGGTATTGTTGTCCATTTTTTGCATTTAATGACCGGAAAAATGTTGGTGTTTCAAAAATGCATTTTAAATGCAAATGCAGTTTTGAAGTGCATTTTTCAAAACTTTTACCCCTTTAAATTTTTTTTTAATTATCATATTCGAAAAGTTTACAATTTTTACTATAAAATAATGTCCTCTTAATAATGGACCCGCTGTGTGTGCTATTTTTAAAGAAATTTTAAAAATTTTCTTGAAACAAATTTTAATATTTTAAATTAAACCAAAAAAATCTGAAATTACATGATTTTTTTAAAAATTCAAAAAAATACCACACACCGCGGTTCCATTATTAGGAGGACTTTATTGTTTAGTAAAAATTGTAAACTTTTCGAATATGATAATTAAAAAAAAATCAAAGGGGTAAAAGTTTTGAAAAATGCACTTCAAAACTGCATTTGCATTTAAAATGCATTTTCGAAACACCACAATTTTTGCGGTCATTATGTGCAAAAAATAGACAAAAATACATTTCTAATGTGCATAAAAGCAATAATATACGATTCGTACTTTTGAAAATATAACGGTTTATATACATGTCTTTTTATATGATTTTGGTATAATTTAAAAAATAGAAATTTTTATAAGGGAAACTTAAGGAAGTATTTTTTAAAAAAAAAATATTAAAAATAGCATACATTGTCGGTCCATTGTAATGAAAACATTTTTTTATAGCAAAAATTGTAAATTTTCCAAATATGCTAATTAAAAAAAAATTAAAAGGGGTAAAAGTTTCTCAAAATGCACTTCAAAACTGCATTTGCATATAAAATGCACTTTTAAACCACCAATATTTTTTCAGTTTATTTGATATTAAAATAGACTTACATACCATTCGTATGCGCTATAAATTGTTAAAATGCGATAAGTAGTTTAGGAAATACAGCAGCTTAAAATCACACAGATTTTGCATTTTTTTGACTTTTTTAAAAACGAAAATCGTGAATAAAATCGCGAGTTTTTCGAATATTTTAGATCTGATGGATGAAATTTGAAATTGGCTCCATAGACAATCTGTATGAAAAATATAACAAAAATCAGAAGACCCTTGGTCAGATTTTTTAAAATGTCTCATGGAATGGACGATATAAGTTTGCCATTCAATTTTTAACACCTCGAAATATTTAGGACACTTAAAATTGATCCTCGATCGGTATAGTGGTTTAAAAGTTATAAGCAAAAGAGTGAATTTCAGCAAGGGGTTTTTTTTTTGGCGAATTTACGAGTTAAAAAACATACTAGGTTTCGAAAGGAAACTCCTAGGCTGCTGAAGCTTGGCATATGTATTTTTCGTTCTCCAGATACGGTTGGTGTAGAATTTTATAGCAATCCGTGAATTCTAGATTAGTTTCACCTTAAATTCACTTGTTAAAGGAACCTTTGGTCAGCCATAAAAATTGTCAATTTTTTTTTTTTTTACAAAAATCACTAAAAAAAGTTTTTAGCCCAAAACTAAATATTTCTAATACAAAATTGTAAATATTTTTTAATAGATCTATGAAAACGGGGTATTCATAGATTCGGCCGAGTCGAATTTAGTTTTTTTACTTGTTTTTTAGTTTTAAGTTATTTTAATTAATTTTATTTAATTAATTTTAAGTCACTTACGTGTAATGTGATCGAATGCATTAATAAATGAATTAAAAAAAAAACATGCTCTAATTGAATTTCGCATCTCAATGATATCATTTTTATATATTTTTACAAAATGCGGATTTTAACATCGACTTGGGGACAGATTTTAGTGGAGTGGGATTTGGAGATTTCCCATAATTTTTGGGATTTTACAATAACTTTAGAACAGGGTTGCAAAAGTTGGTACAATTGTACTTTTTTTGGTACAATTCGGAGCTCAAAAGTACAATGGTACACCAATGACTTATTTGGTACAATTTAAGATCTTTCTCAGTTTATCCCTTTTTTGGTGAATTTTTCTAGTTTAAACGATTCACGGTAGCAACTCAACTTTTCTATCATTTGTATGTGATTAAATCCATGTTTGGCCAGATCTGAAATTGGTGTAGAAATACATACAAACCAAATTTGAGTTAAATAAGAACATAGGGATGCCAATAGACAGATTTAAGAAAATATCGGGAGGACGTTTGTATGGATACTAATTACATGGACTGACAGAGGAACGGACAATCGCACAGAGGGTTGAAATGTACCAAAAGTGAGGATTAATTCAAAAGCTGAACTTTATCCTACACATTCGTGTGTGGTACTGGGTAAAAGGTAATTAAATTCTACATCACTATTTGCGAAAAACTTTTGTTTTGAGTAAATTACTCTATCGACTGTGAGCTGTCAAAGTCAAATAATTTTTCAAAATTTTTCGTGCCGTGCCTAATACTGAAAATTGAGATATTTTGGGTGCTGATAATTCTTATTAAGCGTTTTAAAAGTAATTTTATTAAAATGGAACCATCAACTTCAGGTATTTGGCTACATAATTGCATTAATGTTTTGTAGATAAATGTTTTGCAAATATTTTTAATATTTTTTTAAAAAGTGCTCTATATTTGGGGTATTTTCGATATATACACAGAGTTTCAACAAATTTCTTGTTGCGATCCAGTAAATTTTATTAAGTGATATTTTAATATAGTATTTTAGCTTATATATTTCATACCAAACTTTTGCAGAGGCACCGCGTTTTTTTACTTATTAAAATTTTTGTGACAGAACTCCAGTTGCTAAAAAAAGCTGAAAAACATATGAGAAAGGGCATTATGGGAGACCCCTTAGTTAGAGGAGATACGGGGTGCGTACGTTGAAAAAAAGTTGGGGATGAAAAGATAATGATAGTTGATCTCACATTTCACCCTCTAGGAGCCAGCATGGAGCGGCAGGCAGCAACTGATTTCATTAAAAAAAAATGCGTATGGGGAGCACCTTAAGGGTTAGATATACAGGGTAGGTATATTCTAAGAAAATGTTTGGGTTAAAAAAATATTGGGGGACGGTCACATATTCGACATCTCTAGGGGCACCCTTGGGGCAGTTAGAGCTGTATGAGCAGATTTTATAAAAATGGCATTTTGTATGGGAGCCCCATTATCGAGTGGAGATACGGTATAAGTATGTTCCAAAAAAATGTTGGGTTGTAAAAATTAATGGGGGTCGGTCTTAGTGGATACCACTCTAGGACGCACCATGGGAGTGGTAGGAGCTAATTTCATAAAACAAATTTATAAAAAATAAAAATAAATTTGGTGGGGACCACCTTAAGGGCTAATGATAGAGGGTAGGTATATTCTAAGAAAATGTTGGGGTTAAAAAAATATTCGGGGTCGGTCACACATTTGCATTTCTAGGGGCACCCTTGGATCAGTTAGAGCTGTAGGAGCAGATTTTATAAAAATAGCATTTTATATGGGAGCCCCATTATAGAGTGGAGATACGGTATAAGTATGTTCCAAAAAATGTTGGGGGGTAAAAATTAATGGGGGTCGGTCTTATTGACTAATACTCTAAGACGCACCCTGGGAGCGGTAGGAGCTGATTTCATAAAATAAATTTAAAAAAAATAAAAAACAATTGTATGGGGACCACCTTAAGGGTTAAAGATAGAGGGTAGGTATATTCTAAGAAAATATTGGGATTGAAAATATATTTGGGGTCGGTCACACATTTGACATCTCTTGGGGCATTATTGGAGCAGATAGAGCGGTAGGAGCCAATTTTTATAAAAAAGTTTATATCTTCTTTTTTAATAAAAAAATATTTTCTATAATTTTTTTTTTCTGCAAAACATTTTTTTTTTACTAAATAATGTATAGTTAGCCTAAAAAATATAAATATTTATAATAAAGGGCTTTTCTGAATTAATCCCCAGTTTACATATGTTTCAACCCACTGTGAATCGTAGCAAAATCGACTCAAAAAGTGATTCTGCGTCCATCGATATACTTTAAGATAGGTCTAGGACCAATATGTCGGATAACTACCAGCCCTGGCAATATGGCAAAGCGTACTTTTTTCAAAAAAGTACGCTAAGAAGATACATGATTCCGCTGCATCAGCAATAGCGCTTTTTTAGTGCTTGAAACTGTGACAGCGCCCACAGGAATCGTGACATTAGTCAGGCGACTTGGCTGCGCTCTTTGTTTGTTCGGTCCTTTTTTTAATAAAAAAAAAATAATAAAAAGATTTTTGGTACAATTGGGGTCGAAAAAGTACAATTTTAGGAGCTAGTTGGTACAATTTTGATGTCCACATTTTGCAACCCTGCCTTAGAACATATTTGGGGATTTATTTTTTTTTTTTTTAGAAAATCAAATTCTGTTTAATAATAACACAGTTCTTCAAATGTGGACAAAAAACTTAAGCACACTAAAAAAAAAAAAAACTGTAATGTTAGAAAAAAAAGCTTGTAAACCTACAAGAAAATTGGCTGATTTTGAACCCAAAATTTTTTTTGGTAAAGTTAGAAAAAATGTTTTGCCAAAAATTAGTTAACGGAAATTTTTTTTTATTTCAACTTACAAGGGAAGTCTCCTTAGTGTCACCCGCGGATATTCATGGAATTGGTTTTATTTTGTAGATCAGAAAAAATAAAGGGACACGTATTTTTTTTTATTAGCGGCCCAAATTCATATTTAGGAGGTAAAAAGGACGGGGGAAGACAAGGCCATTTTTTAGTTTTTTTCGTTTATCTCCTATATAATGAAAAGAAACCTAGTCATGTTACATACCAAATGAAAGGTCTTTGGAAAACCTATCTACGTGTGCTAAGAACGTGTCCAAACATGCACAAATTTTCGTCATATTGAGTAAAATACAAAAATTTTGGAACATTTTTGTTAATAAGTCGAAAAATATTAACTTCTTTGGCCCCATATTAGCACCACGAGATAGGTATTTTTATTACCTTTAATCTGATGCCTATATTAATCACATACCTATATTAATTTTGTTTAAATAGGCGTAAATCGTAAAAAACTGAAAAGGTCAATTTCCTCCCATACAAATCGACCCCCCTAAAAATGAGTTTGGGCCGTTAAAAAAATACGTGTCGAATTAATTTTCGTTCTTAACAACATATCCAAATTTCATGAAGATCGGAGGGTGACACCAGGGAGACTTCCCTTGTTAGTTCATACACATTTAAGGACCCCATTGGGTTCGGACCCGATAGGTCCAGACCCCGATGGGCCTAGACCTAGTTGGGTTCCTTAAAAATCGTCATAGTTTTTGATCCAAAATTTGTGTCCGTTTCGCTCTACCCCACCCAAAAAAAAACGTGGGTATTCAATACTAAAAATTTAACTAATTTTAGTCCAAAAGGACCTAATGCAGAAATTGGTAACCAATACTAAAATTTTTAACTAATATTAGTCAAAACCAGTAAAAATTACTAATGTTAGTACTTTGAAGATACTAAAATTAGTAACTAATTAGTAGATTTTGGTACAATATCACTTACTAAACCTTTTACTGTAGAATTATTTTGAGTGCTTGCTTAGTTTTTGAGATACGTGATTTTAGGGGACCACCGTGGTTTTGAGAATTACAAAACTCGATAACTTCAAAAATATTACTCGGAGAGCTTTTGATTATTATTTTTCGGTCTTGTTCTACGTGCTGAGAGCTACAAAAATGCTTTTGAACTTTTTGTTGTGTCGGCAATATTTACCGAGATATGAGCATTTTAAAATTTTCGGGAATGCTAACTTTTTTGAATCCAAAGTTAGGAGAGGACAGGCGATACTATCTAGAGCCCGAGAACCAAAAATGTCCTCCATTTTGCTCTATCTGGCTTAGTTTCCGAGATAGCGCCATTTCAAGTTTTCTAAAAACAGAAAAAAATTACCATTTATTTTTGCTAATATTAGCAAAAAAGCTTGTAAAAATTTGGTCAACTCAATTTTAAATTTAGCCAAAAAAAAATTAGTTCAAATTTTGTTTAAAATTGCTAATGCGCTAAATGAAGTTTACAAGATATTTTTGCTAACATGCTAATCTCAACTAAAAATTTGCTAAAAGTTAGCTAACCAGCATTAGCAAAACAAATTAGTAAATCTACTAACGTATTATTTTCAGTGTAGAGCAAAAACTAATGGAATTGGGACTTATCACTGAGTTTCCAAAAATTTATGCATTTTATGGCGTAAATAAAGGTGCTAGAGAAAAATTTGCTGAAAGGGGTGATCATCTTTATAAATTTCCAAAATCCATTTTTTATAAGTTTTTTTTTAAGTTAATTGCATTTTATGGCTTATCCACAAGTGCTACAGCAAAAATTACTGAAATTGGGGATCATCTCGATTAATTTCCAAAACTTCATACATTTTACGGCTTAACTAAAGGTGCTAGAGAAAAAGTGCTAAAAGTGGTGATCAGCCTCATAAATTTCTAAAAATTCAAATAGAGCAAAAATTTGGGAATCATCCATATAAATTACCAAAATTTGATTTTTATATGAATTTTTTCTAAAAAAACTTTTTTTAATGCTTTGGCTTAACTAGAAGTGCTACAACAAAAATAGCTGAATTTGAAGATCATCGCTATAAATTTCCAAATATCCATTTTTAAATGAATTTTTTCTAAAAAAAAATTAATTGCAATTCAATTTTTAACTAAAGGTGTTAGATCGAAAAAAAATAAAATTGGGGATCATACATTTAATGACTTAACCAGAGATGCTAGTGAGAAAATAGCCGAAACTTGTGATCATCCTATTAATTAAAAAAAATATTTTTATATGATTTTTTTCTAGAAATCTTTATTTGTATTTTATGGCTTAACTAGAGGTGCTAGAGCAAAAATGTCCAAGAATCCATTTTATCATCCCTATAAAATATACAAAGTTATAAAAAACTTTAATTGCATTTTATGGCTTACCGAGATGAGTCAGAGCAAAATTAATAAAAATGGGGATCCTATAAATTCCCAAGACTTCATGGATTTGTGAACTTAACTAAAGGTGCTCTAGAAAAAGTACTAAAGTATTCAAAATCCATTTTTATGTAAGTTTTTTTTTAGAACAAACTTTAATTGCATTTTATGGCTTATTCACAGGTGCTATAGCGAAAATTACTCAAGTTGGGGATCATCCCGATAAATTTCCGAAAATTCGAATTGTACCTATTCTAACCTTTGCTGGAGCTGCTAGAGCAAAAATTGGGGATCATCCCTAAATAATTTTTCAAAAATCGATTTGAATTTTTCTAAAAATAACTTTTAATGCATGCTATGGCTTAACTAGAAGTGCTACAGAAAAAATTGATACATTTTTATAACTAGAGGTGCTAGAAAGAAAATAGCTGAAACTGGTGATCATTCCTAAACATTTTTAAAAAATAATAATTTTTAAATGATTTTTTTCTAAGAACCTTTACTTGTATTTTATGGCTTAACAAGGGGTGCAAGCATAATTTGGTGTCATCGCTATAAATTTCCAAAAATCCATTTTATATGTTTGTTTTCTAAATGAAATTAAATCCTTAACTAGTAGAGGTGTTAGAATTTCATTCTCAAATTTGTTTGATCAAATGTATGTTGTTGGTTTAGTTTGGCTTAAGGTCATGAATTTTAGAAAATTATTGTTAAATAAAAACGCTGTTTTTAATTTTTCCAATTTTTAACTAAAAGTTTGTTTTATTTCCGATATTTCGGTCAAACATCGTTGACCATCATCAGGGATTTTATAAAAAACCAAAAAGTTTTTTTCTGTGAGTTGAAAGCTCTTAGCTGGTGTGCAGATTTTTGTCAAATATTTTATGAATTTTAAATAAAATTAAAATTTTTTCATTGATGAAATAAAAAATTTTTAAATTTTTACATACATCTTTTAAAAAATATATCTTTAAATATCTTTGTTTGTAACTGAATTGTGCTTTATTTTATTTTAAATCAATTCCAATATTCAATTGTCTATTCTACATCTTTCCTATCAACCATGTAGTTGGTACATGAATTCTAACAAATAACACAGTTCGACACGATTTGTGACACCAGAAAAACAAAACTAGAAAATGTGGCAAAATAATTAGACACTTAGAAAAGTATTACAGTTGCAATATGTTAGTTGTTTGGTAATATAATTGTATTAGTTGTTTAAACAACTATTTTTGTTAGTTGTTTTTTGGGGATTTTAAAAACAACAAACACAAAATGACTGCAATGTAGTAACAGTCATTTAAAGTAGTTGTCGTTTTTAACTATTTTTTTATTATTTAAATTTGTTTATACTTTTTTGAATATTTTTTTTTGTCAGTAGTTTTTTTGACAGTTAAAACAACTACATTTTTTTAGTTGTTTCTACCTAAAATAGTACCGCATAACATATTTTCGCTCTGTTTTTTCAGTATTTTGGATATTTTTAGGTGTAACGGAATAAATAATAGTTTTTACTATTGAAAACAGTTATTTTACAGTTGTTTTACTACATTTGTTAGCTGTTTTTACTAAAAATAATGGATCTCATAATATATTATCTATTTGTTTAATCTTTTGTATATTTTCAAGTTTAACGCACAAAATAATATTTTTGATAGACAGTGTAATACATTCAGCATAAAAACTCAATTATTTATTTTTCAATCTTTTTTTCATTTGCTTCCTTTTGCTGTTAATTCTGCACAAAAACCCTTGTTGGAGACTTTATTTCCGTTATTCTTGCATTCTTTTTTGTCCAATTAATTATGTTAGATTTTTTTATGTGGCAACGATTCGAATTTTAAATTTTACTTCTATGTATCAAGCAGTAGGGCTATTTTTCTCGTTTTTGTTTTCTGTGACCTTTGAAATTTTTGTTTAACGCAAGTGTTTTTTTTTTGCTAAAAACTACACAAGTTTCCGATTAAAGTTTTACGGGAGATTTAAATGGTTTTATTGGGAAAGGATATTGAGATTTTTTAAAAAGTAGTAGTTTTTATTTTTTACGCCAAAAAGGGAGTATTTTTAATGGGCATCCACTGGAAATTTATAGTGATGATCACCAATTTGGGATAATATTGCTCTAGGACTTTTAGTTGTGGACTTAAATGCAAGTAAAGTTTTAAAAAAAAAATTATGTAAAATACATTTTTGGAAATTTATAGCGATGATCACCAATTTCGGTTATTTTCGCCTTTGTTAAGCCAAAAATTCAAGTAAAGCTTTTTTAGAAAAATTTCCTATAAATATTGAATTTTAGAAATTTATAACAATGATCCCCAAATTTGTCCTTCATGCTTATACACCTCAATTAAAACCATAAATCGCAAGTTAAGTTAAAAAAAAAAACAAGTAAGAGTGTTAAATTCGGCAGTGCCGAATCTTTTATTTTTAAAATTAAAAAAAAATCCAGGGTCGTTTTTTTTTTGGTTGGGGGGGTTGGTGGAGTGGGTGGGGGACACCTGTCCTCCCGCTATATATGTTTACAAATTATTTGTTTATGATATTTACGCTTAAATAATAGATTTGTATCGTTATTTTTAATTCATTTCTAAAACCACGCCCCCAAAGGGGGGCTGCATGAAAAAATCGAATTTTCTAACCCCCTTAGTCCAAGCGTAGGTCTATGAACATAATATGGCATATAAATGTTAAATTTTTTGAGCAAAAATTAAAAAAAAACTCGTAAAAATACCGTATTTTTAAAGTGTCGTTTTAGTTCTTCAAGGGGGAACTTTTTTCCCCCTGGTCCGATTTTGTCCATCTTCGAACTTAACCTTACCAGTAACATAAGAGATATTCTTGCCCAATTTCAAGGGTCTAGCTGTTTTTGTTTGGACTGCATCGTTATTTCTACAGACGGACGGACGGACATCGCTAGAATGTCTTAGATTCTATAATGGATCAATATTATATATACTTTGTAGGGTCCCCGCCCGATATTTCGATGTGTTACACACGAAATGACAAAGTGAGTATACCCCCATACTGTGGTTGGAGGGTATAAAAATCATAGAAAATGGATTTTTAGAAATAGAAAAATTGATTTTTTGAAAATTTATAGTGATGATCCTCAATAAAGCTATTTTAGCTCTTGTAACTCTAGTTAAACCACAAAATGCATGAAAATGTTTTTTTTTAAAAACTTTATTCAATGTGAATTTTTTGGAATTTATAGCGATGATCCCCAAGCTACAAAATGCAATTTTTGGCAATTCATTCATTAATTTTTTGTATTTTTACTCCAGCATCTCTAGTTAAGCCATAAAAATACAAGTAAAGTTTGTTAAATAATTCACTAAAAAATAGACTTTTTGGAAATTTATTGGTATGATCAGCAAATTCAGCTATTTTCACTCTAGCAATTTTTTGAAAAAACAAAAAAAAAACGTGTAAGATGGGTTATTTGAAAATTTATAGCGATGATCCCAAATTTTAGCTATTTCTGCTCAAGCATCTCTAGTTAAGCCATATAATGCAGGTAAAGTTATTTAGTAAAAAAAAAAAAATATATAAAAACGGATCTTTTGAAATTTATAGGGATGACCAATAATTTCAGCTATTTTTGTTTGAGCACTTCTAATAAGGCCATAAAATGTCAAGTAGTTTTTTGGAAATTTATATTTATATATTTTTACGAAATTTCTGCTATTTTTCCTCAAGCACCTTCAGTTTTTCATAAAATATGAGTAAAGTTTTTTTAGAAAAAAATCATATAAAGACTATGATCTCCAACTTTTGCTATTTATACTCTTGCACTACTAGTAAAGCTATGAAATGTAAGTAAAGTTTTTTTTTGGGAAAAATGGATTAAAAAAAATTTTGTTTAAAATTTTCAGATATTTTTGCTCTAGCTCCTCTATTTAAGAATTTAATTGCAATTGAAGTTTAAAAAAATCAGGTAAAAAAGGATTTTTGGAAATTCTTAGTGATGATCTAAAATTTTAGCTATTTTCGATCTAGAACCGTTTGTTAAGGATTTATTTATTTTAGAAAAATTCATAAAAAAAAAAGATTTTTGGAAATTCATAGCGATTATTTCCAATTTTTTTTTATTAAAAATTCACATAAAAATAATTTTTATAGAGATGATCCCCCATTTTTGCTGTTTTCGCTTTAGCATCTCTAGTTAAGCCATAAAATGCAATTTTTGTTAATTTATAACAAACTTCCAAAATGCTATTTTTGCTCTAGCATCTTTAGTTAAGCCACAAAATGCAAATAAAGATTTTTAGATAAATTGATTTTTGAAAATTTATAGGGATGACTACTAGGGTGGCTCGTTTTTGGGATTTTCTCTCTGATCAAATTCTAATACCCGCCAAAAGTGTCGGTCCCCTAAGTGTAACTCACATGCAAAATATCACTCCGATCGGAGTTTATCTTCTATCTCCACTTTGAGCCTCAAAATTGAGGTTTTTGAAAAAAAGGACTTTAAAAAAAAAAAAATTTTAGATTTTTTATTAAAATAATTAAAAAAATATTTTTGTATAATATTTGATTGTAAATACTTAAATATGAAATTTAAAGATTTTATGATATCATTAACCCGTTCAAACTTGATACCAAAAAAATGCCATGATTTTGGGGGCATTCTCAAAACACCTTTTTTCAGAATTTGAAAATTTTATTAAAAAAAAAATTTAAATATATAATTTTTTCTTACTGAATTCATTAAGAACACCTAGGAGAAGAAAAATGTGAAATATGGCGGATATCCGTCGGGCCACTTTTCGGGAATCGCGGGGGGAAGTTAGCGGATTTCAAGGAAATGTTGGTTTTATCAATAATTTGGATTAATAAAATCTTATAAATTTCATTTTTGGGCAAATTAACGGTTTTTTGGAGTCGTTGCATTCCATTAGATAACTGTAAGTCTGTCATGAAATCTTACCGATCTAGGACGTCTTTAACTCACATTGATGGGGGTCAAAAATGACCCCTGCAGAAAATTTGAAGTTTAGAGCTTATATTTTGTGATATAAACAAGTATATAACGGCTTTTGTGTTTTGTACCCCAACTATTATTTCGTATTAATATATTATCTTTCAAAAAATCGTTAACCCTTTTTGGTAGGTGGTCAAAAATTACCCATTCAGTAAAAAATATATATTTTGTTGATATCAAAAAAATCAAGCACTATGTCTAAAAGTTTTTGATGGGGTCATTTTTGACCCCTGGCCAATATGGGTTAAATATATCTTAAATAGGTAAGATTTTAGGGCTGATTTAATGTTATCTAATAGATTGCCACAAATTAATTTTCTATAAAAAATACAAATTTTTTATTGAATGGGCCATTTATGACCCCCTACCAAAAAGGGTTAACGATTTTTTTAAAGATAATATAGTAATACTAAATAAAATATGTGGTACAAAACACAAAAGCCGTTTTATACTTGTTTATAGCACAAAATATAAGCTCTAAACTTCAAATTTTCTGCAGGGGTAATTTTTGACCCCCAGCCAATGTGGGTTAAAGACGTCCTAGATCGGTAAGATTTCATGACAGACTTACAGTTATCTAATAGAATGCTACGACACCAAAAACCTGTTAATTTACCCAAAAATGAAATTTATAAGATTTTATTAATCCAAATTATTGATAAAACCAACATTTCCTTGAAATCCGCTAACTTCCCCCCGCGATTCCCGAAAAGTGGCCCGACGGATATTCGCCATATTTCACATTTTTCTTCTCCTAGGTGTTCTTAATGAATTCAGTACGAAAAAATTATATATTTAAATTTTTTTTTAATAAAATTTTCAAATTCTGAAAAAAGGTGTTTTGAGAATGCCCCCAAAATCATGGCATCTTTTTTGGTATCAAGTTTGAACCAGGGTTGGCAACCGATACCCACCTAGAATAACGGTATTTGGCTATTGTACCGCAACCAATAAAGATATGGACATTTTCAAAAGCGATAATGAAAGCTGACGAAATTTCTAGTATTTTAAATGCGTCACTTCGTGGTTATACCGGTTCGTTTTGGTTATATAGGCCAATACCGCTATAATACCGCTATAATACCGTTTCAAACGGTATTATAAAGGTTTTGACCTATATTTCGAAAACGAACCGGTAGAAACACGAAGTGACGCATTTAAAATACTAGAAATTTCGTCAGCTTTCATAATCGCTTTTGAAAATGTCCATATCTTTATTGGTTGCGGTACAATAGCCAAATACCGTTATTCTAGGTGGGTATCGGTTGCCAACCCTGGTTTGAACGGATTAATGATATCGTAAAATCTTTAAATTTCATATTTAAGTATTTACGATCAAATATTATACAAAAATAATTTTTTAATTATTTTAATAAAAAAACTTAAATTTTTTTTTTTTTTAAAGTCCTTTTTTGCAAAAACCCCAATTTTGAGGCTCAAAGTGGAGACAGAAGATAATCTCCGATCGGAGTGATATTTTGCATGTGAGTCAGGGATGGAAAAGCTAATACTTTAGTACTTTTTTCAGTACTTTTTCACTCTCAAAGTTACCGTAGTACCCCCGCGACTGATTTAGTACCTTTTCTTCACCAGTCGATTTCATTAATTTTTTTAACCAAATCTAATAAAATTTTTGAAAATCTACCGATTTTTATTGGCAAAATGCTTCAAAAGCTTTAAATAAATTAAATTTTTTATTGTAGTCAACCTTAAATGGAGTTTTCTCTAAAAAATAAATAAATGGATAAGGATGTCCTGAATTCAGTTCTTTTATATTGAATTATGCCCAGTTTCTGTACCACGAACGTTATTCGTTTGAGACGAATTTGCTTGTATTTTGTTATTGTAATAATTTACATGTAAATTCGTCGCAGACGAATGACGTTCGTCGTACAGAAACTGGGCATTATTTTTTTTAGTACCGTCGAGGGCCAAAAAGTACTTTTTTGGTAGAACTCCAGTAACATTTCAAAATTCCTATTTTCCATCCCTGATGTGAGTTACCCTTAGGGGACCGACACTTTTGGCGGGTATTAGAATTTGATCAGAGAGAAAAGCCCAAAAACGAGCCACCCTAATGACTACCATTCTCTGCTATTTTCGTTCAAGAACCTCCAGTAAGGCCATAAAAGGCCAGTAAAGTTTTTTTTTAGAAGAAATGACTGAATATCCCCAATTTCGGCTATTTTCCTCAAGCACCTCAAGTTAACCCGTAAAATTAAAAAAAAAAAATCATAGAAAATTAAATTTTTCGAAAATTTATAGCAAGGGCTCACAATTTAAGCTATTTTTGCTCAAGCACCTCTAGTAAAGCCATAAAAGGCAAGTTAAGTTTTTTAAAAAAAAAAACTTTTAAAATGGATTTTTTAAATTTTCAACTTTTGCTATGATCTCGAACTTTTGCTATTTTCGCTCAAGCAGCACTGGTTTAGCCATAAAGTTTATGTAAACTTTTTTAGGTTAAGACAAAAAAATGCAGCTTTTGGGAGATTATTGCGGTGATTCCCAATTAAAGCCTGGTTAAAGTTTATGTAAACTTGTTTAGAAAAATATTTTTTTTTATAAAAAATTTACATAAAAATGAATTTTTGGGAATTCTTAGCGATGATAGTCTATTTTTGCTATTTTCGCTCTAGCATCTCAGTTTTTTTTTTTTTTTTTTGCAAATTCTAAAAGACTATTTTGTTTAGTAACTTTTTTTAACAACTACGCCCCAGTTTAAAATTTTTTCTTGTTGGAGACTATGTAAAAAAACAAAACATGTGCTCACATCATTATTATCTAAGAAAAACAAATCGAAACAAAATGCACGAGTAAATTCTTTGTATGTAGTACATTAATGTTCACATCCTTTTTTACAACATACCAGGACTACATACAGTCGAAAACAAAACTGTTGGCATACAAAAAATTTTTAAAAATTTAACAATCACAATGATATCGCTTCGAATATCATATCGAATATTTATCAATTAACCCTTTAGGACCCGAGGGTTTGGGACCCATTTTCCGATAATCTCTGGTGTAGGGTATTATATTGCTGGTGTTGACCGACTTACCTTGTTTTTTGCGTTTTAAAGAAAAGAAGTACTTTAAAAGTGATTAAATTTTTTTTTTGATAAATTTAAAAAAATTGTCCCAAAAAAATTTTGAAAATTTTCCTCTTCCTGGAATACAAAAAAGTAGTTTTTTTTTTTTGAAATCAATTTAAAAAGTATTTGTTTTTATTAACATTTTAGTTCTCAAAAATTTTTTAAGTTTTTTAAAATGATATTTGAAAATTTTTATATTTTGTCGTTTTATATTTGCTCTTTACTGTACTCTAAAATAGATTTTTAAGTGTTAGTGTTAGCTGATGTGTAAAGAAGTTCCTTATTGTCCACATTAATCTTTTGCAAAAGAATGTACTGTTATTATAAAATATAGACAGTGAAAAAAACTAAATAAAATAGCAGTTTAACTTTATATATAAAATATAGTCCTTTTTTCTGTGCATGCTTTGATAACATCATCATTATTGTATAAAAACTATGCCATGGTACTTCCTTCCACTTCTTGTACATGTTAACATTTTCCAATAAATTTTTTAAATTATTTAAATTTGTGTTTTTTTGTTTAATATTTAAAAAAGGAAATAAATTATACATATGGGGCTTTTCATCTCAACTGAAAAAGCTTCTGGAACCGATGTCTTCCTATCGGGATAAAATTTGAATCAAGGTTAGTCCTATTAAATAGTAGTTAAGATACAATTTTTCAATGATATCGATCAAGAAATATCTCGTATTTTTTCAATCTTTCGAAATTTTTTTTTGTCAGTCCCTGAAGATGATCAGCAATGCTGATTGAAATATCGAAAATAAAAATAAGAGACCTCATATATTTTAATTAATGTTCGCTCTAGCACCTCTAAATAAGCCATAAAATTCAATTAAAGTTTTTACTAAAAAAAACTTACCACTCTGTGGTACAGGGTATAATGAGTTTGTGCTGATGCTTGTAACTACCCGAAATATTGGTCCTAGACCTACCTTCAAGCATACCGATCGACTCAGAATGACTTTTTGAGTCGATTTAGCGATGTCCGTCCGTCTGTCCGTCCGTCTGTCCGTCCGTCTGTCCATCTATCGGTTTAAGCACGATACAGGTCGCAATTTTCAATCAATTGACTTGAAATTTGAAACTTAAGCATCTTTCGGCCCAAGGACGAAGCCAATTGAAATTGGAGAAATCGGTCAATGTTAAGACCTAGCCCCCATCCAAACGCCCCCTTTGGATTCGGCTTAAATAACTCTAATAACCGTATTATAATAGATATCGCTTTGGCTTTGAAATTTACCAAGTAACCAAATTTTGTAAGCACGAATCATCATTCCAAATTTCAAAGGAATCATGTCAGGTCTTCTGGTAGTCCCCATACAAACCACCCTCCCGATATTCACATAATTCTCTCAAACTTCATAAAAATAGAAATATACGATAAAAATTTTATTTTTAGGTGTTAAAAGTGTACTTTAGTAACCTAGTCAAATCAGCATATAATTGGACCATTTTTGGACTTAGTCCCCCATATACAAATTTCGACCGATATTCAGTTAAATCTGTTTATTGACAAAAAAATAAACCAATTCCACTAAAATTTGATCTGTGTGTGTTTTCTACACTAAATAAAGATCAAACAAAAGACAGATCCAATCGGTCCATGTTTGGACTTGGGACCCATTTTCCGGAAAACACTGGTGTATGGTATCATATGGTCGGTCTTGACCGACTATAACTTTCTTACTTGTTTTTTAATGTTTATATGTATGATAAAATGGATTCTTGGTAATTTTTAGCAATTTTTGTTCTAGCTCCTCTAGTTAAGCCATAAAATACAAGTAAAGTTTAAAAAAAAAAAAAAATCATTAAAAAATACTTTTTTGGTTGTAATTTTTAAGGATGATCAAAAGTTTCAGCTATTTGCTCTCTATTTTTTAATATTCTTTTAAATGTCTTTTCAAGTTAGAGTGTGTTTTTATGGCCCACTGATGTTTTTACTTTTTTATCAAAGGTGTCAGAAGTTCCTCGTTCAACTGTTGATAAGTGTGACGGTATTTTTAATTGAACTCCGTGCTATTTATTAGAGTCCCGTGCAAAAATGTATAAGATCTGATCTTTTTATATCTATTTATATATGATTATGTCAGATAAGATATAATTATATCTGAAATGATCAAAATTGAGATCTAATTATATCTCGGATTTGGTCCACATTGGCACAAATTTGACATTTTATTATATCTGATCAGATACAATTATATACAATCAGATGCAATTATATATTATCAGATCAAATCAGATCTTGTAAGATCAAATCGATTTTTACATGGGGTAACAAAATTGTTCGTAATAGGTTTTTTGTGATCTTTTCAAGCCTACAGCAAGGGAAATAACATCGGTTTAAGTCGATGCTCTGCTTCACCGACTTTTGCTGGTTTTAGCACTGGTCCAAAAGTTGCGACCTTGGAGTCCGGCCCTGAGTCTAGTAAGGGTTCTCAGCCCAATAACGGTGGCAAAAAAAATGAAAAAACTTACACCATCAAATTTCAGTCACAAAAAACCTCTTAAAAAAATTGGTTGTACGGAGTAGATGTAGCTCTTTAAGGGGAAACTTTTTTCCCCCTAGACCGATTTTTCCCATACACGAACTTAATCATCCTATGACTTTACGAAACAACTCTTGGTTCTTTTATATTTCCTGCAATTATTTCATGCAAAAAAAAAACATTTTAAAAAAAGTATCATTTGGAAATTCCGATTTTAGTGGGGCAAAAAGTGTAAAAGATTGTTCTTTGGTACTTTTTTATACCCTCCACTCTACACCTTTTCCAATTGAAATTCAGAAAAGATCAATTGTAATTCAGAAATCACAATTGAAATTCAGAAATCCCAATTGAAATTCAGAATAGCCCAATTGAAATTCAGAAATCATAATTGAAATTCAGAAAAGCCCAATTGAAATTCAGAAATCACAATTGAAATTCAGAAAAGCCCAATTGATATTCAGAAATCACAATAGAAATTCAGAAAAGCACAATTGAAATTCAGAAAAGATCAATTGAAATTCAGAAAAGCCCAATTGAAATTCAGAAAAGCACAATTGAAATTCAGAAAAGCCCAATTGAAATTCAGAAAAGCCCAATTGAAATTCAGAAAAGCACAATTGAAATTCAGAAAAGCACAATTGAAATTCAGAAAAGCCCAATTGAAATTCAGAAATCACAATTGAAATTCAGAAAAGCCCAATTAAAATTCAGAAATCACAATTGAAATTCAGAAAAGCACAATTGAAATTCAGAAAAGATCAATTGAAATTCAGAAAAGCCCAATTGAAATTCAGAAAAGCACAATTGAAATTCAGAAAATCCCAATTGAAATTCAGAAAAGCACAATTGAAATTCAGAAAACCCCAATTGAAATTCAGAAAAGCACAATTGAAATTCAGAAAAGCACAATTGAAATTCAGAAATCGTAATTGAAATTCAGAAAAGCCCAATTGAAATTCAGAAAAGCACAATTGAAATTCAGAAATGCCCAATTGAAATTCAGAAAAGCATAATTGAAATTCAGAAATCGTAATTGAAATTCAGAAATCGTAATTGAAATTCAGAAAAGCCCAATTGAAATTCAGAAAATCACAATTGAAATTCAGAAAATCACAATTGAAATTCAGAAAAGCCCAATTGAAATTCAGAAAAGCACAATTAAAATTCAGAAAAGCACAATTGAAATTCAGAAAATCACAATTGAAATTCAGAAAATCACAATTGAAATTCAGAAAAGCCCAATTGAAATTCAGAAATCGTAATTGAAATTCAGAAAAGCACAATTGAAATTCAGAAAATCACAATTGAAATTCAGAATAGCCCAATTGAAATTCAGAAAATCACAATTGAAATTCAGAAAAGCCCAATTGAAATTCAGAAAATTACAATTGAAATTCAGAAAAGCCCAATTGAAATTCAGAAATCGTAATTGAAATTCAGAAAAGCCCAATTGAAATTCAGAAAAGCACAATTGAAATTCAGAAAAGCACAATTGAAATTCAGAAAAGCCCAATTGAAATTCAGAAAAGACCAATTGAAATTCAGAAATCGTAATTGAAATTCAGAAAAGCCCAATTGAAATTCAGAAAGTCACAATTGAAATTCAGAAAATCACAATTGAAATTCAGAAAAGCCCAATTGAAATTCAGAAAAGCACAATTGAAATTCAGAAAAGCACAATTGAAATTCAGAAAATCACAATTGAAATTCAGAAAATCACAATTGAAATTCAGAAAAGCCCAATTGAAATTCAGAAATCGTAATTGAAATTCAGAAAAGCACAATTGAAATTCAGAAAATCACAATTGAAATTCAGAATAGCCCAATTGAAATTCAGAAAATCACAATTGAAATTCAGAAAAGCCCAATTGAAATTCAGAAAATCACAATTGAAATTCAGAAAAGCCCAATTGAAATTCAGAAATCGTAATTGAAATTCAGAAAAGCCCAATTGAAATTCAGAAAAGCACAATTGAAATTCAGAAAAGCCCAATTGAAATTCAGAAAATCACAATTGAAATTCAGAAAAGCCCAATTGAAATTCAGAAATCACAATTGAAATTCAGAAAATGTAAACAAACCAAATGTAAACAACCCAAATATTAGTCACCACTACATAGACAGATTAAACAAATGATGTACAATTAATATGTATATGAGAGTATCGAATTTTATTCTCTACGTATTGCAGAGATCAGACAGAAAATACACTAATAAAATATTGTTGGTAAAATCAAGTGAAACTGACTTTATTTTTTTTTTATCTACATCATTTTTTATTAGTATTGCGAACAAAAATATTTACTCTACCACGTAACATAAATATTACTATATACATTAGGCTGGGTCGTATTCCAACAAAGTGCTCAGATCAACTATTAATAGTGAAAAAAAAGTTGGTACAAGTAAATACAAGCAATTTAAAACCAAAGTGAACAAAATCGGTCCATGGCTTCCGTTCTCGTATCGCGGGTAAAAATTGCGGTTTTTGAAAAAATGGACATAATTTAAAAAAAAAAAAATTAAATATTTAAAAAAA
This sequence comes from Pegoplata infirma, assembly GCA_963921195.1. Classification (NCBI taxonomy): domain Eukaryota; kingdom Metazoa; phylum Arthropoda; class Insecta; order Diptera; family Anthomyiidae; genus Pegoplata; species Pegoplata infirma. The sequence goes on from OY992536.1 coordinate 38,847,799, forward strand.
ATAAAATGTATTTATTCGGCCTTTATACATATATGTATACATATATTTTTTTTTAATAATTTTTTTTTTAAATGTTTTTTTTTTTTATTTTTGGTACTAAAAGGTACATAAAAATAAAATGTATTTATTCGGCCTTTATATATGTATACATATATAAAGGCCGAATAAATACATTTTATTTTTATGTACCTTTTAGTACCAAAAATAAAAAAAAAACATTTAAAAAAAAAATTATTAAAAAAAAAATATTTTTTTTGTATCGCATTAATTCAAAGATATTTAGAAAAATTTTGTTTGTTTTTTCCGAATATCGATAACCCACCCAAACGTGAGGCCAAAAAAAAACTCACATTTTTAACATGGAGCTCAAAACTACTTTTTCACTATTTTAAAAATTTAGTGAAACAAAATTTTTAAATATATTAGTATATTCACTTGATATCATTGAATACATCTCAGGGATTGTAGAAAAAAAAGTTCTTAGTTAAATTCCTCAGACCAGTTGGTGTGTGGAGTGATTTGAATTTAGCGGATTTCCAGAACATGTGTTTTTATCGACATTTTTGACTAATTTGTAGTTGTTAGAAACATTTTACTTAAATTAACCAACTTTTTTTGTTCAAATGGTTGTTTTGGACCATAGTAACTCTGCTTTTAAATAATAGGTTTTTTGGACAACGTTAACCCTTGCCGGCACGGGGTTTAAAAAATTCCTCCAATGAAATTTTTGAAAATTCCTCACTTTAAAATCGTGTATGTGTTTAAATAATCAACAATTACAAATTTATACAAAGTTTTCATGAAGGACATCTTTAACCCTTGTTGAACGAACGCCCAAAAAATTTCAAGCGTTAACCCTTGCCGGCACGGAGTTAAAAAATTCCTCCAATGAAATTTTTGAAAATTTCTCACTTTAAAATCGTGTATGTGTTTAAATAATGAACTATTACAAATTTATACAAAGTTTTCTTGAAGGGCATCTTTAACCCTTGTTGAACGAACGCCCAAAAAATTTCAAACAGCTGTTTTTTTGCTCATAGTCAAATGGACTTTTTTGACATTTTAAATAATATGTTTTTACTTTAAGCTTAACACAGTAAAAACGACGAAGACGTAATGAAATTTCGGATGCCATTTTTTCTTTATTTTATTTAGTTTTAAGCATTTTCCGCTTAAGTGCGCTTACTTTAAAACGTTAATTTAAATGCGATCGTTTAAATGCATTCCCCGCTTAAACGATTCGTCGTTGTTCCTGGGTTAAGCTAAGAGTGAAAAACTTATTTAGAATGTTAAAAAGTCCATTTTGACTATGATTATAAAATGAAAGATATGTACATCTGCGAGTGAATCGTTTGAGCGGGGAATGCATTTAAACGATCGCATTAAAATTAACGTTTTAAAGTAAGCGCACTTAAGCGGAAAGTGTTTAAAACTAAATAAAATAAAAAAAATGGCATCCGAAACTACATTACGTCTTCGTCGTTTTTACTGTGTAAAGCTAAAAGTGAAAAACATATTATTTAATATGTCAAAAAAGTCCATTTGACTATGAGCAAAAAAAGCCTATTATTTCAAAGCAGAGTAACTATGGTCCAAAACAACCATTTGAACAAAAAAAGTTGGTTAATTTAAGTAAAATGTTTCTAACAACTACAAATTAGTCAAAAATGCCGATAAAAACACATTTCTGGAAATCCGCTAAATTCAAATCGCTCCACACACCAACTGGACGAAGGAATTTAACTAAGAATTTTTTTCTACAATCCCTGAGATGTATTCAATGACATCAAGTGGATAAACTAATATCCCGGGTGAAAATGACCATGAATGTTCATACATGATCATACATGATTCCATGTATGATAGTACATGAACAATATATGGAAATGTATGTCATATATGTAAGCATATATGGAGGCACACAAGTAATATAATAGTCCATATATGTAAATGTATGAAACTATATGTGGAGAGGTTTATGTTATCTGCATATATGTGCCTACATACATGATCATATATCATCAAGAATGATCATATTTTTTTGTATTCTAAAGCATACATTTTCAAATACGTATGACCAAATTCAAAATTATCCTACCCGGGCACTCAAAAAGCCTTGTCAAATTTTAAAAAGGTCTCGTAATCCTATTTTAAAATAAGAAACACATATTCAAAAAATGAAGCACATATCTTTTAAAATACTATTCCTGGAATCATAAAACTTCAATTCAAATTTTTCGATTTCTTAAGTCACAATATTTTCGCAAAGCCAATCAAAGGTTTATTCTGAGTTTACCAAAGGTGGTTCTAGTTACCAAACATCATTACAAACTCACACCAGAGTGGTGTCGGGTATACATTTGTTGTAATAATTAAAAACAAACCAGAATTTAAAGATTAGTAAAGCCTGGAGATCATTGAAGTAGGAAAATAATTTGTCTGGGGGCTGCTCAATTTTTCGTTTCCAATTTTTTAGAAAAACCCAGACCGATTCTCGTAGGAGTCTCTGAATCCAAGCCTTGCTAACAACCGTTTTTAGCCGTAAGTGAAAACAAGCTATAAAAAACCTTGGCTAAAACCCCGTTTGCATACACGATTTTAAATTAAACGACTCGTTTTTGCTCATTATTCTATTACCACATAGTGCAATTTTTTAGTAATGGAATAAAGACTAGAGCGAGTAGTTGTATTTAAACACGCCAGTGCGTATGGAGTTTTAAATAGAATTGGATCTAGTTTGGCGGAAAACGTGGTATGTAAACGTATGTGAACAAGTGCGGAAAAACGCTTCCCGCTCCAATTGTGATTATTTTCTTACTGGTGTTTTGTTAAACAATTTGTTTATGGTCGTTATACGGCGTTCACACTTGCTGTTTTGAAGTGTTCAAGAGTGAGATGTTTAAAAAAGTCTTTGTTCTGTGTCCATTACGTTTTTATTCTGCTACTGGTGTTTTGTTGAACAACTTGTTTAAGGTCGCTAGTGTGAACTCCATATAAGTGTGAACCCCATTTTAGTTTTAATTTTACAATAATGCCATAAGTTAATACAAACATATATCGTCACGTAAAATGCAAAACAACGTAATCCTCTTCGTAAAAAAGAATTTTTGATTAATTACTATGCTATTTATCAAACAACAAGTTTTCACAAAATTTTAATTCTCTGCGGTTAAAAAAAAAACTCCGATCAAAATTCAATCATTGTTTGTTTCCCTATAAAATTGTGAAAATATGATTTGCTCATTATGATGCACTTCATTAACCGAAAATATATCTAAAATTTTAGATCTATGCAATTAAAAGTGACGGACCTATGAACGAAATTCAAGAAATGTTTTCCGTTTCTACTGTAAAAAAAAACAAAAATGTTTACATTATTTTGCATTTTAGGCGACGATATATTTAAATAAATTTCAAATTAATAAACGTTTTCTGCAAAAAATTAACAAAAATGTTTTTTCAATGTACGATATATGAAAAATGTATGAACATATATGAATATACATTAGGCTGGGTCGTATTCCAACAAAGTGCTCAGATCAACTATTAATAGTGAAAAAAAGTTGGTACAAGTAAATACAAGCAATTTAAAACCAAAATGAACAAAATCGGTCCATGGCTTCCGTTCTCGCATCGCGGGTCAAAATTGCGGTTTTTGAAAAAATGGACATAATTTAAAAAAAAAAAATTAAATATTTAAAAAAAAATTATTAAAAAAAAAAAAATTTTTTTGTATCGCATTAATTCAAAGATATTTAGAAAAATTTTGTTTGTTTTTTTCGGATATCATTAACCCACCCAAACGTGAGGCCAAAAAAAACTCACATTTTTAACATGGAGCTCAAAACTACTTTTTCACTATTTTAAAAATTTAGTGAAACAAAATTTTTAAATATATTAGTTTATCCACTTGATATCATTGAATACATCTCAGGGATTGTAGAAAAAAATTCTTAGTTAAATTCCTTCGTCCAGTTGGTGTGTGGAGCGATTTGAATTTAGCGGATTTCCAGAACATGTGTTTTTATCGACATTTTTGACTAATTTGTAGTTGTTAGCAACATTTTACTTAAATTAACCAACTTTTTTTATTCAAATGGTTGTTTTGGACCATAGTAACTTTGTTTTGAAATAATAGGTTTTTTGGACAACGTTAACCCTTGCCGGCACGGGGTTAAAAATTTCATCCAATGAATTTTTTGAAAATTCCTCATTCTAAAATCGTGTATGTGTTTAAATAATCAACAATTACAAATTTATACAAAGTTTTCTTAAAGGACATCTTTAACCCTTGTTGAACGAACGCCCAAAAAATTTCAAACAGCTGTTTTTTTGCTCATAGTCGAATGGACTTTTTTGACATATTAAATAATATGTTTTTCACTTTTAGCTTTACACAGTAAAAACGACGAAGACGTAATGAAATTTCGGATGCCATTTTTTTTATTTTATTTAGTTTTAAGCATTTTCCGCTTAAGTGCGCAATTGTTGATTATTTAAACACATACACGATTTTAGAGTGAGGAATTTTCAAAAATTTCACTGGAGGAATCTTTTAACCCCGTGCCGGCAAGGGTTAAAGTTGTCCAAAAAGCCTATTATTTCAAAGCAGAGTTACTATGGTCCAAAACAACCATTTAAACAAAAAAAGTTGGTTAATTTAAGTAAAATGTTGCTAACAACTACAAATTAGTCAAAAATGTCGATAAAAACACATGTTCTGGAAATCCGCTAAATTCAAATCGCTCCACACACCAACTGGACGAAGGAATTTAACTAAGAATTTTTTTCTACAATCCCTGAGATGTATTCAATGATATCAAGTGGATAAACTAATATATTTAAAAATTTTGTTTCACTAAATTTTTATAAAAGTGAAAAAGTAGTTTTGAGCTCCATGTTAAAAATGTGAGTTTTTTTTGGCCTCACGTTTGGGTGGGTTATCGATATCCGAAAAAAACAAACAAAATTTTTCTAAATATCTTTGAATTAATGCGATACAAAAAAATTTTTTTTTTTTAAATAATTTTTTTTTTAAATTTTAAATTTTTTTTTTTAAATTATGTCCATTTTTTCAAAAACCGCAATTTTGACCCGCGATGCGAGAACGGAAGCCATGGACCGATTTTGTTCATTTTGGTTTTAAATTGCTTGTATTTACTTGTACCAACTTTTTTTCACTATTAATAGTTGATCTGAGCAATTTGTTGGAATACGACCCAGCCTAATATACATACATATTCATGTATGAAAATGTATGATCATTAATGTACATGCACCCTCAAATTACGGATATGCGCATGTATGGACCATATATGGGCAGTCATATATGCATCATATATGATCATTAAAGGTGTCCTAACGACTAAGGTAATTTTTCAAAATCACTTTTTAATACGTGGTAGGGTCCTAAATTGTAGTTTTGTATCTAAAAATGAGTGAGCCAAAATTTGGAGACAATCGGATAAAAATAACTCGTGCCGAAAATGGATTGAAGTTTTGGGACACTCTTATCTGATGAAAAAACACGTTTTTTCTAGTTTTTTGAAAAATATTGGTATATGCTATTTTTTGTTAATTTTTTTGTTAAGTAATATAAAAATGGTAATAAATTACCTTTCCAAAAAGCTTAAAGAAATTCAAATCGGATAAAAAATAAGCATTTTAGGCATACATGCCCCAGACCATTGTATGGTTTTTAAAGCCAAAGTTTGAAAATTTTGAAAATTTTTAGGCAAAAAAATAAAAAAAATTAAATTTTACTTTATAATTATATTAAATACATGTTATAGATAAAAACTAACAGATATGGTAGTCTAACTTTTTTTTCATTTGGCGTGGGTAGTGATATAATTTCCGCGGATTCCAAAGAAAATGAGTTTTTCTAAAATAATTTAGCAAATATGGGAAACAATTTTCTGTATTGTATTATACGAAGTGAAATACATAAATTCTGTAAATTTTTTGACAATTCGGGCATCTTTAACCCCTTTTCGTCGAGGTGAAATGACAAATTTGAGACGTTATACATTTCTATAATACAAAATATCTCCATATATCCGATTTCTCAAAAGTTACAGAATTTACGTTTTACACTTCGATCCGCACAATAGAGCACAAATTTTCAAAAATTTGCTTAATTATTGTAGAAAAACGCATTTTATTTGGAATCCGCGGAAATTTTATCACTACCCGCGCCAAATAAAAAAAAGCTTGACTACCATATCTGCTATTTTTAATCTTAAACATGTTTTCAATTTGATCATAAAGTAAAATTAAATTTTTACTATTTTTTTGCCTAAAAATTTTTAAAATTTTGAAATTCTGGCTCTAAAAACCATACAATGGTCTGGGGCATGTATTCGTAAAATGCTTATTTTTCATCCGATTTTAATTTTATTAGTCGTTTTGAAAAGGTAATTTTGAACCATTTTCATATTATTTCACAAAAAATTTAACAAAAAATATCAAATACCAATGTTTTTCCAAAAACTAGAAAAAACTAGTTTTTCGTTCTTATGAGAATGTCCCAAAACATCAATCCATTTTCGGCACGAGTTATTTTTAGCCGATTGTCCCCAAATTTTGGCTCACTCATTTTTAGATACTAAAGAACAATATAGGACCCTACCAGGTATAAAAAGGTGATTTTCGTTTTTAAGGACACCTCTAATGATCATGCATGTCTATTTTCACCCGGGATATTTAAAAATTTTGTTTCACTAAATTTTTAAAATAGTGAAAAAGTAGTTTTGAGCTCCATGTTAAAAATGTGGGTTATCGATATCCGAAAAAAACAAACAAAATTTTTCTAAATATCTTTGAATTCGATACAAAAAATTTTTTTTTTAAATATTTAATTTTTTTTTAAATTATGTCCATTTTTTCAAAAACCGCAATTTCGACCCGCGATGCGAGAACGAAAGCCGTGGACCGATTTTGTTCATTTTGGTTTTAAATTGTTTGTATTTACTTGTACCAACTTTTTTTCACTATTAATAGTTGATCTGAGCACTTTGTTGAAATACGACCCAGCCTAATGAATATAGCAATATTTATGTTACGTGGTAGAGTAAATATTTTTGTTCGCAATACTAATAAAAAATTATGTAGATAAAAAAAAAATAAAGTCAGTTTCACTTGATTTTACCAACAACATTTTATTAGTGTATTTTCTATCTGATCTCTGCAATACGTAGAGAATAAAGTTCGATACTCTCATATATATATTAATTGTACATCATTTGTTTAATCTGTCTATGTAGTGGTGACTAATATTTGGGTTGTTTACATTTGGTTTGTTTACATATTCTGAATTTCAATTGTGATTTCTGAATTTCAATTGGGCTTTTCTGAATTTCAATTGTGATTTTCTGAATTTCAATTGGTCTTTTCTGAATTTCAATTGGGCTTTTCTGAATTTCAATTGTGCTTTTCTGAATTTCAATTGTGCTTTTCTGAATTTCAATTGGGCTTTTCTGAATTTCAATTACGATTTCTGAATTTCAATTGGGCTTTTCTGAACTTCAATTGTGATTTTCTGAATTTCAATTGGGCTTTTCTGAATTTCAATTGTGATTTTCTGAATTTCAATTGGGCTATTCTGAATTTCAACTGTGATTTTCTGAATTTCAATTGTGCTTTTCTGAATTTCAATTACGATTTCTGAATTTCAATTGGGATTTTCTGAATTTCAATTGTGATTTTCTGAATTTCAATTGTGCTTTTCTGAATTTCAATTGTGCTTTTCTGAATTTCAATTGGGCTTTTCTGAATTTCAATTGTGATTTTCTGAATTTCAATTGTGATTTTCTGAATTTCAATTGGGCTTTTCTGAATTTCAATTGGGCTTTTCTGAATTTCAATTACGATTTCTGAATTTCAATTGGTCTTTTCTGAATTTCAATTGGGCTTTTCTGAATTTCAATTGTGCTTTTCTGAATTTCAATTGTGCTTTTCTGAATTTCAATTGGGCTTTTCTGAATTTCAATCACGATTTCTGAATTTCAATTGTGCTTTTCTGAATTTCAATTGTGATTTTCTGAATTTCAATTGGGCTTTTCTGAATTTCAATTGTGATTTTCTGAATTTCAATTGGGCTATTCTGAATTTCAATTGTGATTTTCTGAATTTCAATTGTGTTTTTCTGAATTTCAATTGTGATTTTCTGAATTTCAATTGTGATTTTCTGAATTTCAATTGTGCTTTTCTGAATTTCAATTGTGCTTTTCTGAATTTCAATTAGGCTTTTCTGAATTTCAATTGTGATTTTCTGAATTTCAATTGTGATTTTCTGAATTTCAATTGGGCTTTTCTGAATTTCAATTACGATTTCTGAATTTCAATTACGATTTCTGAATTTCAATTATGCTTTTCTGAATTTCAATTGGGCATTTCTGAATTTCAATTGTGATTTTCTGAATTTCAATTGGGCTTTTCTGAATTTCAATTACGATTTCTGAATTTCAATTGTGCTTTTCTGAATTTCAATTGTGCTTTTCTGAATTTCAATTGGGGTTTTCTGAATTTCAATTGTGCTTTTCTGAATTTCAATTGGGCTTTTCTGAATTTCAATTGTGCTTTTCTGAATTTCAATTGGGCTTTTCTGAATTTCAATTGTGCTTTTCTGAATTTCAATTGTGCTTTTCTGAATTTCAATTGTGATTTCTGAATTTCAATTGGGCTTTTCTGAATTTCAATTATGATTTCTGAATTTCAATTGGGCTTTTCTGAATTTCAATTGTGATTTCTGAATTTCAATTGGGCTTTTCTGAATTTCAATTACGATTTCTGAATTTCAATTGTGCTTTTCTAAATTTCAATTGAGATTTCTGAATTACAATTGATCTTTTCTGAATTTCAATTGGAAAAGGTGTAGTGATAGAGGGTATATATAAGTTTGTCATTCCGTTTGTAACACCTCGAAATATTGGTCTAGGACCCCATAAAGTATATATATTCATGATCCTAGATCGATTTTAAGACGATCTAGCGATGTCCGTCCGTTTATCTGTCTGTTGAAAACACGCACACTTTTGAAAGACTTTACGGAGGCTCCTGAAGTTTGGCATATATGTTGGGAATTTACCTGGTCAGGTTGGTATTGCAATCCAGCAAAATCGGTCAAGTGGCTCAAAAGCTATGAGCAAAAGACTGAATTTCGGCAAGGGTTTTTCGTGAATTTATGAGATAAAAAACACGCTAACTTTCGAAAGACAATTCTGAGGATGCTTCAGCATTGACATATGTATTTGTCGTTCCCTTGCCTGGTTCGTATTAAATTTCAGCCAAATCGGTCTACACCTTTTCCAATTGAAATTCAGAAAAGATCAATTGTAATTCAGAAATCACAATTGAAATTCAGAAATCCCAATTGAAATTCAGAATAGCCCAATTGAAATTCAGAAATCATAATTGAAATTCAGAAAAGCCCAATTGAAATTCAGAAATCACAATTGAAATTCAGAAAAGCCCAATTGATATTCAGAAATCACAATAGAAATTCAGAAAAGCACAATTGAAATTCAGAAAAGATCAATTGAAATTCAGAAAAGCCCAATTGAAATTCAGAAAAGCACAATTGAAATTCAGAAAAGCCCAATTGAAATTCAGAAAAGCACAATTGAAATTCAGAAAACCCCAATTGAAATTCAGAAAAGCACAATTGAAATTCAGAAAAGCACAATTGAAATTCAGAAATCGTAATTGAAATTCAGAAAAGCCCAATTGAAATTCAGAAAAGCACAATTGAAATTCAGAAATGTCCAATTGAAATTCAGAAAAGCATAATTGAAATTCAGAAATCGTAATTGAAATTCAGAAATCGTAATTGAAATTCAGAAAAGCCCAATTGAAATTCAGAAAAGCCCAATTGAAATTCAGAAAAGCACAATTGAAATTCAGAAAAGCACAATTGAAATTCAGAAAATCACAATTGAAATTCAGAAAATCACAATTGAAATTCAGAAAAGCCCAATTGAAATTCAGAAAATCACAATTGAAATTCAGAAAAGCCCAATTGAAATTCAGAAATCATAATTGAAATTCAGAAAAGACCAATTGAAATTCAGAAATCACAATTGAAATTCAGAAATCACAATTGAAATTCAGAAAATGTAAACAAACCAATTATGAGTCACCACTTCATAGACACATTAAACAAATGCTGTACAATAGCGTGTCCCGAAAATGAAAAATTTTAGGGCATACCCGTAGTGCATTTGGTAAAAAAAAAAAATTTTTTTTTATTTTTAAAATTGGTGCCAAAAGTTTCGTTAGGTAGAGTACATTCTGGAAAAAATATTTGTAAAGTTTTCATGGAGCAATTTTGGTCCAGCACAACGTTTTGAAATTTTGAAAAGGTGTATTTTATTATGTAGTTTTTGAAGTTTTTGTAAAAACTGGAGTTTGTAAGAGTTCTTTTAAGATTTTGTACAAAACGAAGTTTATGTTTTATATGTAATAAATTAAGCATCTTCGAAGTTTCAAAACGTTGCGCTGGACCAAAATTGCTCCATGAAAACTTTACAAATATTTTTTCCAGAATGTACTCTACCTAACGAAACTTTTGGCACCAATTTTAAAAATAAAAAAAATATTTTTTTTTGACCAAATGAACCACGGATGCAAACTTTAAGCGCTGGTTGCGCCCTGAAGATGACCTCCAAAATTTTTTTAATAATTTTTCCCGTAATCAGCTCTTTAATAAGCATCGTTCTAGGGGTATGCCCTAAAGAAATTCCAAAATTTACTGATTTCGGGACATGCTACTGTACAACTATGAGAGTATTTAACTTTATTCCCTTGCTACGTATTGTATGTAGAGAGCAGACAGGCAATAATACACTCATAGAATGTTGTAGGTAAAATTTAGTTTAACTGAATTTTTATTATTTTTTGTAAATTAATTAATATAGTGAACAAAAATATTTACTCTACCTTGACAAATGCATTAATGAAAAATTAGTTTTAAAGAAAAATAATAAAAAATCAGTTTCACTTAATGTTACCTTAAGCATTTTATGAGTGTATTGTCTGTCTGCTCTCTACAATACGTAGCAAGAGAATAAAGTTAGATCAGCGACAGGCAAAAGCACTACGCCGCGTTTTTGCTCTCACACCTACATGCTCTCACTCATTAAACAAAATCAAAAAAACACAATTTTCTCCTCTCTTCTTGTTTAAAATATACTTAGAGAAATAATCAATAAAGAATTTTAATGTCAAACTCTTGTTTAAGGAACATTTTTTGGTAAACCAGAATGCTTAGTTTGTCACTATTCACTAAATATTACATTGCTTGACATTTTAACCAATGTCATTTATTATCGTTTTTATTTTTTAAATGGTTAAATGTGTTATTATTTTTACTATAAGTTTCTTTAAGTGCATTGAGTATGAGAGTGCTACATGTTACACACACAAGGAAAAAATATGATAGTATGTGTTTGCCTGTCGCTGAGTTAGATACTCTCATATACACATTTCTGTACTGCATTTGCATAATGTGTCTATGTTTGTAGTGGTGACTAATAATTGGTTTGTTTACATTTTCTGAATTTCAATTGTGATTTCTGAATTTCAATTGTGATTTCTGAATTTCAATTGGGCTTTTCTGAATTTCAATTGTGATATTCTGAATTTCAATTGATCTTTTCTGAATTTCAATTGTGTTTTTCTGAATTTCAATTGGGCTTTTCTGAATTTCAATTGTGATTTTCTGAATTTCAATTGTGATTTTCTGAATTTCAATTGTGCTTTTCTGAATTTCAATTGTGCTTTTCTGAATTTCAATTGGGTTTTTCTGAATTTCAATTGTGATTTTCTGAATTTCAATTGTGATTTTCTGAATTTCAATTGGGCTTTTCTGAATTTCAATTACGATTTCTGAATTTCAATTGGTCTTTTCTGAATTTCAATTGGGCTTTTCTGAATTTCAATTGTGCTTTTCTGAATTTCAATTGTGCTTTTCTGAATTTCAATTGGGCTTTTCTGAATTTCAATTACGATTTCTGAATTTCAATTGGGCTTTTCTGAATTTCAATTGTGATTTTCTGAATTTCAATTGGGCTTTTCTGAATTTCAATTGTGATTTTCTGAATTTCAATTGGGCTATTCTGAATTTCAATTGTGATTTTCTGAATTTCAATTGTGCTTTTCTGAATTTCAATTGTGATTTTCTGAATTTCAATTGTGATTTTCTGAATTTCAATTGTGCTTTTCTGAATTTCAATTGTGCTTTTCTGAATTTCAATTGGGCTTTTCTGAATTTCAATTGTGATTTTCTGAATTTCAATTGTGATTTTCTGAATTTCAATTGGGCTTTTCTGAATTTCAATTACGATTTCTGAATTTCAATTACGATTTCTGAATTTCAATTATGCTTTTCTGAATTTCAATTGGGCATTTCTGAATTTCAAATGTGCTTTTCTGAATTTCAATTGGGATTTTCTGAATTTCAATTACGATTTCTGAATTTCAATTGTGCTTTTCTGAATTTCAATTGTGCTTTTCTGAATTTCAATTGGGGTTTTCTGAATTTCGATTGTGCTTTTCTGAATTTCAATTGGGCTTTTCTGAATTTCAATTGTGCTTTTCTGAATTTCAATTGGGCTTTTCTGAATTTCAATTGATCTTTTCTGAATTTCAATTGTGCTTTTCTGAATTTCAATTGTGATTTCTGAATTTCAATTGGGCTTTTCTGAATTTCAATTGTGATTTCTGAATTTCAATTGGGCTTTTCTGAATTTCAATTGTGATTTCTGAATTTCAATTGGGCTTTTCTGAATTTCAATTACGATTTCTGAATTTCAATTGTGCTTTTCTGAATTTCAATTGAGATTTCTGAATTACAATTGATCTTTTCTGAATTTCAATTGGAAAAGGTGTAGTGGTTAAAAAGTTATTAGCAAAACCGTGAATTTCAGATTAGTTTCACCTTAAATAACAAAAAATCTTGCTGGTTGGAAATCTACCCAGGCAGAAAAATACGAACGGGAGAGCGCTGGCAAAGTACCTTTTATGGTCGCTTGTGTGCTGGGAAAGCATCACAGTTTAGTACTCTCCCAGCGTCCAAAATGATAACCACGGTAAACGGTATGCCGTTGCTATTTTAAAGCGCTTTGAAAGCGCTTTAAAAACAAAAAATATGGTACTATTTTAGCACTTTTAGAAGAAAAAAATGGGACGTATCTAAATTGTATAGATAAGTCCATAAGACACAATTTTTTTTGTTGTTTATTTGAATAAAGAAATTTATTAAATTAGGATAAAAAATTTATTGACTCATTTATTAGGATAAAAAATTTGGAACAAACTTTGAACAATTTCCTAAGTCCCGGAAAAAATTTGTTTGCAGTTTTCTTTGCGTTTTGGAATAAAAAATTTATTAAAAATGCTTTTAGGAAAAAAATTGGAAAAGTCGCGAAAAAAAGTGGTGTATTGAACCGAAACGGGTATTTATCCGGAGTTTAAGGGTGATGTATCTGGAGTTTAAGACACTTCCTCACGAAAGAAACAGGTGTTTTAATATAAAAGGTGTCAAGTTTGTAATATGTAGGTCCAGAGACTCTATGTAGGTAATTGTGTATAAGTGACATATCATGAGAACTATCAAGGACCGGCCACTTATCCTGAAGGGAAATAAAAAAAATTCCAATTGTTATGAAAATTAATAAATTTTAATAAAAAATTTATACTTTGAACGGATTTAAATAGAAACACATTGGCAAAGCGCTGGGAAAGCACTTTTTCGAATTCATACTACCGTCTACACAAAAAATAAAGTGCTTTGCCGAGACTTTTTCTTTGGAACGGTTGGCAGTTTCTGCTTGGGTATATACTTTCTGTTGGTTCAGCAGAGTATCTCTGAAATTTAATAGAGTGATTATTTTAAGTGCACCTTATACACATGATAACAATTATTCTCCTGGTCACAAATCCGGTTTCCAAACTTTTCATTACACCAGGGTTTTTAGAAATTTGAAACACAAAAAATTCGTATTTTCGGACTTATTTGTCGATTCATAGTGGATGAACCCGTTGTGCTGACGACTTAAAAATAAGTCAAGTGTAGGCCCAAACATTGCTCTTTTAGGTGTATACCTAATTTGATCAGTCCCTTTAACCGTTGGAGCACCAATTGTCTTTTTATAATGTTTTTCCCCCAAAAAGTTTTTTTTTTTTCGATACTAGGGTAGAAGACATCATTGAGAGCCAATTGGTGCCTAAAGGGTTAAAGCGACTGACCAAATGAGTTATGCATCTTAAAGAGTAATGTTTAAGCTTAGCCCTCGACTTATTTTGAAGTTACCAGCACACTGGGTTCATCCGCATTGATTTGCCAAAAATACCCAAAATGGCGATTTTTTTTAACTTTGACCTCAATTTTCTTAAAAACCTGATGTGAACAAACATAATATAATGTTGACATTTGCTCTAACTTATGTCTAAAAATTTATATCAGTTGTAGACACTATTCTACTGACACAAAAGCACTAACAGAAATTTTATAATCATTATAAGTTGCTACATTTACGGTGAGCTTATAGTCTCCTACTGGAAATGGTACAACTTTATACATATTCTCAGTCAAAACCAAATTTTTAATTAAAACGTCATGCTAAAAAAAGAGAAAAAATATATGTATTATGATTTGCATTAATAAATTGATAGTTCTTACATCTAATGGACACGTATGATTAACATTTGAAAATGGCTTTCCCAAGCGGTAAATTATTTTCCAGAATATATAACGATTGGGATTCCTTAAAAATGCGCAGAAATCTACAGTATCATTATATAGATATGGACGATAGTCATTACTTCGGCGAAATAATTGAGCATGTACCTAAAATTTTTTTGAAAATTTAAATTGTGGGTTGAACTTTGGGAGAAATTGCAATTTTTTTGCAGATAATTTAGCAATTCAGTTATACCAACTTTACACTATTAAACTTTTACTTTATACAAGAGTAATTTCACCATGTTAGGGAAAGATTTTATAAAAAAATTTGCCAGAAATTGTTCATTTATTAGATACGACCAGGTTTCAATCAAAAAGAAATGCACAAATCTTTAAGAAGTTGGTAAATTTCGATGTGTATAATGGAAAAGTGTGATAGTGTAAAGTAGGTATAAGTACTGGTCCGATAGCCATTAAATTTTAAATGGTCACAGATAACGTATTTCATTTTGGAAGTTGAAGACCAGCAGTTGAACGAACGGGGTAGGCAGCAGAACCTACCAAATTAGGGCATATTTTGCATGCGAACACTTTAAACGCTTGCCATTTTTTGGTGCTCGAGGACTAAAAAAAACCTCCTTATTTGGTGTTGTTATCTTTTGTACTTTTCAAGATACAGCCATTTTAAAAAATGAATTTTCAAAATTTAACCGATCCGGTTTCAGTTTTTTGCCAATAACACGACCAATTTTTCCGACTTATTTCATTTGAAAACTAGATAGATTTCTGATTAAATAAAACTGAACAATATCTTGTTTTAGTCAAAAGTCAAATTATTTTAAAGTCAAAAATTAAAAAAAAATATTTTTCGTAAATAGTACACTAAAAAATACATTGTAAATGACAAGAAGATTTGAGAAGAATTCCTTGCAATTTTACAAGCTTTTTACTAATAATTTTGTAATCTTACAAGATTTTTAACAACAAAATTTTCAATTTACAATTTTTTTGACGCGGTTAAACTTATAAGAAGATTTCGTGATTTTAATAGATTTTTTGCTACCTCCTATTTTACAAGCTTTTTTGTAATTTTACAAGTTTTTTACCATAAAATTGTAAATTTACAACTTTTTTGGCGCAATAAAACTTACAAAGAATTCTCGTGAATTTACTTTTTTACCAAAAAAACCTTGGAAATTTGTAAAATAATAAAATGTTGTAAAATTACAAAAAAAAAAATGTAAATTTAGATCAAAAACTTTTTGTTAAAAAGCAAGGAAAATTTTCGAGACTTTTTCTAGTAATTTTACAAGTTTTTTTTTTGTGTATACCAACCCTCTCTGACATGTTGATTACACCGCTCAACACTCATTTTCCGGTTTGAATTCTGATGACCAATTTTAGTAGAATTTGATCTCCTGATTCCAAATCTGTTCTCCAAATTTTCCCATCACGTCCAGATTTTTAGTTATTCACGGTTGAAAATGCGAAAAATGACGATTTGTGCATTATTTGAAAGCCTGCACAGCAGCCATTCAGTGGAATACAAATCTGGTATAAAGCGCAAAAGTATAATTTGTCTATGGTCTCCACCATAGAACACAATTTTTTTCAAATTATTACGTTTGGTTGGGCTTTACTTGCGTTTTAAAATGATACTGTTAAAATAACCATTTTTTTGATATTTTTCAAAGAAAAACTAAAAAAAATAAATATTTTACAAATTTAAGATTTCTGTGTTATTTTTCGCATACACCGGAAGATATATTTAATGGGTTTAAAAGTCTATAAGAAAGAATGAACTTTTGCCTAAATTTTGAGCTCATCACAGTAAAGATTGATCATCTGGTTATTGTATTAGAGCCTTTTAAAAATGGTGCTTTTTCTAATTTTTTTGACAGTGTTTTTTTAAAATGCATGTTTGGCCAATAAAAGTGCAATAATTTGAAATTTTTTTGATCATATTTTTGAGATCATAGTTCAATTCTACTCTCACGCTTTACACCTGATTTTTATTCCACCCAGCGGCTGCTGTGCAGGCTTTCAAAAAAGGCAAAAATCGCGTTTTTTTCGCATTTTCATCCGCGAATAATTAAAATTCTAGACGTGATGGAAAAATTTGGAGCACGAATTTGGAATCAGCGAGTCAAAATCTTTAAAACTTTTATATCAAACTTCAAACCGGAGCCAAAAACCTTCGATTTGTTGAGCGGTGTTATTTTTACAAGTTTATGAGTTAATATCACGTAGATAAGTTTAAAATAAAAATGGAGGCCGTGGTGTAAATATCAAAAATTGGTCTATTTCTAGCAAGAAAATCGATTTTAACCCACCATGAGCCTATAAAGGAATAGGTGGATGCTATTTCATGTATACAGAAAAAATAAAAAAAATAATTAAAAAATTTGTAGATTTAATTAAAAAATTAATTAAATTCGGACCAATCACTAAAATGCGCATATAAATAAAAACTATTTGTATGTCATTAATTTATAATAATTGGATATTTATTTAATTAAAAACTTAATACTATAAATTAAAAAATTAAATTAAAATTAAAAAAAAAATAATTAAAGTTTTAATTGTATGAATTAAAATTTTTACTGTATAAATTAAAAAAATACACTTTTTTAATTAAAAAAAGTAAAAAGGTTAATTAAAAAATTTATTATATTAATTAAAAATTTAATTGATATTAAATTTAAAAACAATTAAAATTTTAAATAGAATAAAATATACGATATTATTTTCTGTGTAAGTAGTTTACATGATGTGGGAATTTTAAGCACCGCCTTTATTGTGGGCGTGGCAGCAAAAACTGCAAAAAATTATATTTGTGGAAATTTTTGAGAAAGGAAATTCAGAATTGGGATATTTAATGCATCATATCTAAAAACTAGGGGCATCCTTGGGACAGTTAGAGCGATGGTAGTAAATTTCATAAAAATGTCATTTTGTATGGGAGCCCCCCTTAAGGAGTGCCGATAGGGAGTAGGATTGTTCAAAAACAAATTTCAGGGTGTAAAAATTAATGGGTGTTGGACTTACATTATTGTACCCCTCTGGAAGCGACAAGAGTGGGGAAATCTACATGTAAACTAGGAAGTGGAGATAGGGCTGTGGTATGTTTTACAAAAATGTTGGAAGGTAAAAATAAATGGGGGTCGGTCTCACTAATGACCCCTCTCGGGCGCACCATTGGACCGGTAGAAGCTGATTAAATAAAACAAATTTACAAAAAATAAAAAAAATTGTATGGAGACCGCCTTAACAATTAAAGATACATGGTAGGTGTGTTCAGAGTAAATGTTTGGACTAAAAAAATATTGTGGGTCGGTTATACATTTTGTTGCTCTAAGGGCACTATTAGAGCAGT
This sequence comes from Pegoplata infirma, assembly GCA_963921195.1. Lineage (NCBI taxonomy): Eukaryota > Metazoa > Arthropoda > Insecta > Diptera > Anthomyiidae > Pegoplata > Pegoplata infirma. Next base: position 38,865,858 of record OY992536.1, read on the forward strand.
TAGAGCGGATGGAGCAAATTTTAAAAAATGTAGTTTTGTGTGGGAGCCCCCTTAGAAATTGGAGATATGGTATTAGTTTGTTCCAAAGAAATGTTAAGACGTAAAAATTAATGGGGGTCGGTTTTATAAATGACCCCTCTATGACACACCATTGGAGCAGTAAAAATGATTTTAAAATTGAAAAAATTACAATAAAATTTTTTCAAAAAATTTAAAAAAATAGTAATAATCGTTATCCCACGATCCTTCTGGGCAAAAAATTTGTAGAATCGATAGAAGTTTTACACAAAAAAATTTAAAAAAAATGGAAGAGTACAAACATTTTCAAAAATGAGATTTAAATTTTAAAACTTAAAAATCGCATACTAGAACGCTTTTAAGAATTTTTTGGGATTTAAAAGTAAGTAATAAAACAAAAATTTTGAAAAAAAAATTAAAATTTGGACCGTTATTGAAGAAGTTATGAGTAAAAGAAGTTTGAGTAAAGTAACAAACAACAAATTTTTAAAAATTCGATATCTTTTGAACGGGTCATCAAAAAAATCTGAAAATTTACCACAAAAGAGTTTTCGAAGTGTACTAAAAACTGTAAACAAATTGGGAAAATCTAAAAAAAAAATTTTTCAAAGTGTCCGATTTTCATGGAATACCCCATATACTTTATGGGGTCCCCGACCGATATTTCGATGCGATTCAAACGGTATGACAAAGTGAGTATAGCCCCATACTGTGGGTATAATTAGATTCTGACCCAGAAACTACACCATTTACAGATGTAATTCGTTAAAGATCAATTGTAATTTGTAGATTCTACTTGTAATTCGAAGATTCCATTTGTAATTCGAAGATTCCACTTGTAATTCGAAGATTCCATCTGTAATTCGAAGGTTCTACTTGTAGTTCAAAGATTTTATTTGTAATTCAACGATTTCAATTGTAATTAATTGTAATTCGTAAAAGATCAATTGTAATTCGAAAAAGATCAATTGTAGTTCGTTAAAAATCAATTGTAATTCGAAAAATATTAATTTTAATTCGAAAAAGATCAATTGTAGTTCGAAAAAAATCAATTGTATTTCGTAAAAGATCAATTGTAATGCCAATTTTCTTTTTGTAATTCGAAGATTCAATTTGTAATTCGAAGATTCGAATTGTAATTCGTAAAAGACCATTTGTAATTTGTAAAAGTTGAATTTTAATTCGTACAAGTTTTTAATTTTCAAATGAAATTGGTTTGAAATAAATCGGAATAAATGCGACCGTGTTATTGGCAATTAACTGGAGCCGACTCGGCGAAAGTTTAAAATTTCATTTTTAAAATGGCTCTATCTCGAAAAGTATGGAAGATAAACACAGACCTCTACTAGAACATTGTCCACATATAATTTTTTTTGGAAATCAGTTAGCAAACAAAAAATGGAAATATTGAAAATGTTCGTATGCAAAAGAAGGGGGGGGGGACTTCTTGGAGGTTCTGCTGCCCTCCCCGTTCAACAGCTGGGCTCTAACTTCAAACTTAAGCTCGAAAATACGAGCAGAGACTTTATTTATTTTGTAAACTACCCAGGCAGAAAAATACCAATGGGAATGGTTGTTTTACAGTCGTGATCAAACTAAGAAAATGTATAACTTTCATTTTTTAATTTTGAAATTGGGAACGTATTGATTATGTATTAACCTTTTTTGTTTAACACTAGTGATTTCTAATGTAGGGTTGTTATATTTACTAAATGATTTTGACAATGCAATCTGACAAAATCCAAAACAAGTTTCGACTTGATAAAGTGACCAACATAAATAAATTAAAAACAGAAAAATATTTTTTTTTTTAAATTATTCTAATAATCTTAAAATTTTTATTAATTTTCATAACAATTTAAAAAAAAAACACCATTTGCAATAGTAATTTAGAATTTATCAATTGTATATCAGAATTTATCAATTGTTTTTCAGATATTGTCAATTGTATTTCAGAATATTGTATTTCAGATAATTTCTGAAATACAATTGGTATTTCCTAAAATACAATTGATATTTCCTGAAATACAAATTAAAAATTCTTAAAAAAAATTGATAAATTCTGAAATACAATTGATATCTTCTGAAATACAATTATAATATCTAAAACAAAATTGATAATTTCTGAAATACAATTGATAAATTCTGAAATACAATTGATAATTTCTAAAATACAATTTATAATTTCTGAAATGCACTTTTTAGTTTCTGACACACAATTTATAATTTCTAAAAAACAGTTCATAATTTCTGAAATACAATTGATAAATTCAGAAATACAATTGGGCCATTCCAGAAAATTTAGCTCAAATTTTAGTCATTTTTGGAAATGGTGTCTCAGATTAATTTGAACCTTGACACATAGATAGCCCTCATAAATATGATATATGTACCATACATCGTTTTTTTACATTTGGTGTATTTAACGAATTATGGCGGGTCAAAGATTGACTTTTTAAGCAAAAGTAAGAAAAATACATCACGTTTAAAGAGCTGTAACTTCTTAACCAATGACCCGATTTTCCCAAATTTAGGCTCATGTGAAAGCTGGGGTTCTTCTTTTAGAAAATATTTTTAAAATAACAAAGTTTTTTTTACACAAATGATGCAAAAATGCAAAAACATTTTTTCTTTTTGAATATTTAAAAAAACACATCTTCGATTTTTTTTAAAAAAATTCTGGTGAAAAATAACAATTTTTTGTATAACATATTCAAAATTCAGAGTGGGATATCCATGGGATCAAAAACTATTCTGTTTTAAGTACGAGGTTCTCATATTTTTCCCTTAGAAAATTTAAATTTCTAATGTTTTGAATGTTTTTCAAAATTTTAATAGTATAATTTTCTTTGAAAATTTAAATTTTTATATTGAAGAAACTAAAATTTTAATTTTCTAAGGTAAAATTTAAGAACTTCGTACTAAAATCAGAATATTTTTTGATCCCATTGGGATCCCACTCTGAATTTTGGATATGTTGTAGAAAACAGTATTGTTTATCACCAAACTTTTTTTTTAAAAAATCGAAGATGTGTTTTTTTAATTATTCGCAAAAAAAAAATGATTTTGAATTTTTGTAACACTTCTGAAAAAAAACCGTATGCTTTCGAAAATATTTCCTAAAAGAAGAAGAATTAAGCTTTCATATGAGTCATTACTTGAGATAATCGGATTACTAGTTAAAAAGTTAGAGCACGTTAAAAGTCATGTATTTTTCTGACTTTTGCTAAAACAGTCGAATTTTGACCCGCTATAATTTGAAAACTACAGCAAATTTTGAAAATCCAAAAATGCAACATATCTCATATAAACGTGCATATCTATGAGCCAAATTCTCAATGGCGTCCAAAGGCATGTTTCCGAACAGTGGGGCGAAAATTTTTGGAATTACCCAATTGATAAATTCTGAAATAAAATAAATAATATCTAAAAACCAATTGATAAATTCTGAAATACAATTGATAAATTCTGAAATACAATTGATAACTTCTGAAATTCATTTGATAATATCTAAAAAACAGTTAATAATTTCTAAAATACCATTGCAAACGGTGTATTTTGAAATTGTTATGAAAAATAATAAATTTCAATAACAAATTTTTATTTTAAAAGGCTTGAAAAGCACTGGCACTGCACTTTTTCAAATTACAATTTCAAAATATGTTATTAACAAAAAATAAAGATGTTTGCCAAGACTTTTTCTTTAGAACAACATTTGAAAGTTTCTGCCTGGGTAGTGTTATCATGAAACTTACTTGAATATTTGTTAAGGGAAGTTTCAATAAATGTACATGCAGATTAAGAGCAACTTTATTGCGTCCCAACATTTTAAGATGGCACTCTTTAACATCAGCAAAGGATTTATCAAATACTTCATATTTAACATTCGTAAATTTAATTACAATACACAGAGAAAAATTTAAGTGAATTACTACGATTGTAAATATTATGCGCTGTATTTTAAAATCCAACATTTTGTATAGATGAATACTATTTAAAAGCGATTGGTAAAGTTAATTCATAAATATTAAAAAACAAATTAGTTTAAAAATATCATGTTTTATCAGGCAGGCTAGATCGCTTGATGCTCCATTAATTGTCCATTTCATTTTTAATGTTCTGATAAATTTTACGGGGGATATTTTTTTACCATTTTTTTTTGTTTATTAAATTAATTACACTAGTTTACAAAATAAAAAAAATTGTCTGAGCGCCAGTGTGAGTATGCACTAGGGATGTCAATACAATTTTAAATACTTCATCTGTCATAAATCAAACGGCGTTTAGTTTTTGACAGATTGTGTTTAAAATTGTATGGGGAAAATACATAAATTAACTACACCTTTTCCGATTGTATTTCAAAAATTATCAATTGTATTTCAGAATTTATCAGTTGTATTTCAGAAATTATCAATTATCAAAACTTACCTTCGTAAAACAATTGAAAATTTCTGAAATACAATATATAATTTCTGAAATACAATTGATAAATTATGAAATACAATTGATAATTTCTGAAATACAATTGATAAATTCTGAAACACAATTGATAACTTCAGAAATACAATTGATAATTTCTGAAATACAATTTGAAAGGGTGTAGTTTAAATGAATGCGTATATGGTATTACTTAATACTCCCTTATAAAAAAAACTCTCAGCAAAATTTAACTGTTTCTTAAAAATGTTGGCATATGATCCGTTAAATCGGCCGCCAAACGGTATATTAAGTAATGCGCCCCAAAAATGAAATTGCCTCCCAAAGAGTAAGTGATTTTAAGTCCAGCAAGAATCATTTTAAAGGTATTTCAAACACCTTTCAAACGCTATTAATTATGCCCCCAATTTGATATCGTCTGTGCCGAATCTTCAAAATGTAAAAAAAAAATGTTGTCAGGGGTGTTTTTTTTTTTGGGGGGGGGGGAGGTGATGGGGTCAGTGGGGGACGTTGAGAGCACCTTCCCATCACGATAAATATACCAAATGTTTCATTTATTTAACAAAAATACAAAAAAACATGTAAAAAAGCGTATTTTTTAAAAGGATGGTTCAGTTCTTCAAGGGGGAACTTTTTTCCCCATGGCTCGATTTTGCCCATTCACGAACTTAACCTGAACATGAGACATATTTGTGACAAACTTCAGGAGTCTAGCTGTTTTATTTGGACTGCATTGTGTTATCTACAGACAGACAGACGGACGGACATTCATAGAATGTCTTAGAATCGATCATGGATCAATGATATATATACTTTATGGGGTCCCCGACCGATATTTCGATGCGTTACAAACGGAATGACAAAGTGAGTATACCCCATAAAATGGTTGGAGGGTACAAAAGCTAGTAAGAAAATGATAGTCGGTCAAGACCGTCCCTATGATATCCTAAATCAGTGTTTTCTGGAAAATGGGTCCCAAGTCCAAAAATGGTCCGATTGGATCTATCTTTTTTTAGAACTTTAATTAGTGTAGAAAACACGCACAAATCTATTTTAAGTGGAATTGTTTTTTTGTTGCCATTTAACCGATTTTACAGAATATCTTGCGAAATTTGTAAACGGGGACTAAGTCCAAAAATGATCAAATTATATTCAGATTTGATTAGGTTACCAAAGTACACGTTGAACAACTAAAGACAAAATTTTAATTAAATATTTCCCATTTTCATGAATATTAAGAGATTTATGTGATTTCCGGGAGGATATTCAAAAGTAATTCTGAGTTGATCGGTATACTTGAAAGTGAATCTAAGACCAATATTTCGGGTAGTTACACTCAAAATAATAACTCTGTTAAATTACAGAGATACTCTGCTGAGCCAGCAGAAAATACCATAGATTTCCAACCAGCAAGATTTTTTGTTATTTTACGAAGAAAACTCTGTAAAATGGTTTGGACAAAAAAAAACTGTAAAATTACATAGTTTCTAGTAAAATATTAGTTAAATGGGATCACTATTTTACAGAGAAGTACTCTGTAATTTTACATATATTTGTAAAAACTTTGTAAAATTATTTCGTCACAAAAAAATTGTAAATTTACAGAATTATCTGTAAAATGTTGGTACGTGACCAGATGTTTTTCAAAAACTTCTGAAAATTTACAAAGTTTTTGTTAAATTTATTTGATTTTAAACTGGAACACATGAAATAATTGTGAACAAAATGAACTCCAGAACTTCCCTGCTTTAAAAACATTAACAGGCTGACAAGCCAATAAAATTATTCTTTGCGGGTTACAAATTTTTAAATTATTAAAGCTCACATATTAAGTGACGCATTTAAGCGGTAGATGTTTACCGAGGTTTTTATAAATTAATAAATGATGATTTGAGCAGGTGCTATTTTTAATTGTGTTTCCTATTAGTACTTTCATAATTTAAATGAGCCTGATTAAATGCGTTTCCCACTTTAAAGGTGCGAACGCGAAACGTTATATTTTAATTTCTTGTTAAGTTCACTTTTTAAGTGACAACTATAAGAATTCTTATTCATTTTCTTCGATTGTAATGTGCAAGAAGCATGGCTAAGTAATAACTTGACACAAAATAAAGGCAACTGCCATCATTTAAATGCGCCCGCTTAAATGTTTCGCACGCGAATGTTGAACTTTGTAGAAATTATTTATAAACTCGCTAGATGTTCTCAGGTTTTTTGTTTTTTCATAAATTTCTCATTTTCAGTGCCACCTTTGAGCGGATTCATTCTAATAAACATTTTATAAAATTTAAGATAAATCGTTTAAGAATACCTTGACTTTCTTGCATATTTTTTTTAATGTGTTTGATATGTCTTTTACACAATGGTCACTATTTGATTCCCGATTAATTTATCCTTCCTTAATGTGCAAGTAGTGTTGACAATTGGAAAATGTCATCGTATAAATTTACCCGCTTTAATGCTTCCAAATTTTAAATTTACTTTTATTTTTGTGAAAATTAAAAAAACCTTCCAATTTACAACACATCTTCGGAAAATTTACCAGCTTTAATTGTAATTTAAGAAGCTTTTTAAAAAGGGGTTGAAATATTTGGAAGTTTTTTTGAAGAGATTTTTATTTGGAAACTGTATTACAGAGCAATAAATATTTTGGTTACGAGACTATTTTTCAAAAATCTGTATTTTAACAAAAAACTCTATTTATTATCTGTAAAATAAAGATTACAAAGAAAAAATTAAAATTACAGATAATACTTAGTTTTTCGGTCACAAGAAAATACAAAGTATTTTCTCAAAATCTGTATTTCGGCAGATAACTTTGTCAAATATCTGTCAAATTGAGATTACAGTCATTTTACAGAGTATTTAACAGAGTAATTATTTTGAGTGTACAAACATCAGCATAAACCACTCTGTGGTTATAAAAAAAGTCGCGGTTAGTAGTCATTTTCATTGTAAACTAGTGTTATTAAATATTAAATAACAAAATAGTAAACAAAAAAATTAACTAAAAATTATGATGTTTTATCAGAAAGGCTAAATCGCTTGATGTTCCGTTTAAAATTGATTTTCCATTTAATTTTTAATGCTCTGATAAATTTTATCAAAGTGTATGCGGAAAATTTCTAAACATTTTTTAGTTTTTCATATCGTCGAACTATATTCAATAAATGCCAACTCGAAAAAGCTTACTGTTCAGGAGAGCTAAAAAACTAGTTATTTCGCATATTATTGCAAAAATAAACAATGTACCTTCCACAAGATGGTTCAAATATTGTAAACAATTTTTACCTATGCAAAAATTTTCATATTTTGCACTTGTTTGCGTATTTTTCAGAGATGGCATTTATTACTATATCAAAAAACAAATATTTTTTTAGAGTTGGCATATTTTGTCGGAAAATAAAAATACATTTTTTTTGGAAAATTTTTTAATTTTTTTTTTTTTGGTTTTTGTTATCCTTAGTACGGTAATTGCAAAAACTGAACAAAAAATTAAAAATCTTTGCATATTTTTAAAAGTTACTAGCTCCGAAAGCCTTTTAATCTCATGGTGGTCAACTTTGGCACTCTGTAACTCACGCTGTATTGTAATAGGGTCACTCCAAAGTAGCTATTTTGAAAGCTTATATCATTGACTTTATTTGCCCCATTCATAATGTTTCAATCTGATAAATAGTTTGAAAGTTACATAAATATAAGCAATTTTTTTTTTTTGCAAACACTATTTACCGATATTTTCAAAATGGCAATATCTCGAGAACCAGTCATTAGATATCAAAATCTTTACAAGATTCGTGTTTAGCATGGCAAATGCAATAAGATATGTGGTCTAATTTTAAAAAAAAAAAATTTTGAAAATTTTTTGGAAATTTACAATGGGAGTTGGCATTTATTTCCACCAAAAAAATATGTACTTTGAGTTAGCAGAATAACAAAAATGGATGTAAAACGACAACAAATTATTTTTTTGCTCTGAAATTTTTATGGCAGATAGGTATTACATAGGGGAGCTATTTGCCATCGGAAACTCATTTCCGTCAAATTTGAGTTGGCATATTTTGAATATAGGTTCACGATATATATATTCAAATAGTATTCAAATCGTATAACATAAAAATTTAAATTAAGTCAAGCTAGTGCCAGATAAATTTTATAAGTCCAAATATGAAGGCATTCTGTGCCAAATTTTCGGACAACTCCCGATTCGATTTCGCTCATTTTTATACCCTACGCTACTCTGTGGTACAGGGCATAGAGTATACATAGGAGGCGAAGGTGAAAGAAAAAATAATATCACTTTCTTTTTCTAATTTCTCACACGTACGTTGTCGATGTGAATTCAAAACACAATACATGTTTACAAGTCGTACTTTGTCAACAAATACATGTATACAAGTTGTACTTTGACAACTCAATTGCTGACGCCTTCGCCTCTATGTATACTCTATGGTACAGGGTATAATCAGACAAGGGAAAAGTGTAAAACTTAAAACTCTTCAATGAAAAAAAACCAAAAGTATTTTTTTCAAAAAAATTTAATTCAATTTTTAAATAAATTTCCTACAATTTTAAAATAAAACTCGGTACCGAGTTTTAAAAATAAAACTCCGAAATAAAAAGAGTTTTATTTTCATACAATTAATTTTATTTAAAGTAAACAAAAAATGGTTTTGGTTTTTAACATCTTTATGTAAAATAGTTGATAACATGATAAAATGTGACCTAACGAAATAGTAAAATTAGTTGAAATTAAATTCGTCTTATTTAAATTTATTAATACTCCAAATAGAACTCTTATTTGTGTAAAAAAAAACTTTCTATTAACGAAATATTGAACTAAAAAAGTGTTCTCTTTATATTTTGTTTGTTTTTTGCATAAAATAAAAATAAACACTCTGCAAAATTAAATGTATGAACTAAATAGATTTTGCCCTCCTAATTCCAAATCTGCTTTAAATATTTCTAGCGTTTACCGTTTTTAAGATATTCGCGTTTGAAGATTCGAATGACCGCTAATTTAGTACTTTCTGTAGTTCCACTCTTACTTATTCCAAAATTGGAAGCAGAAAATTTTATGGGTAGTAATAGACCTCGTGAACCCGGATTATTTCGATCCATTTTCAAAATATTCGAGACTGGAAATAAATACTGTAAACAAATTTAAGCATCAATGACCTCTAGTGAGAAAAGTAATGGATACAGACGTCTTTAATATCTAAGAACTCTCTAATTTTAAGCAAAAGGTTCAGCATGTGTAACTGTTCCAAAACCAATAAAATGAAGATTCAAATAATATTATTTTTCTTAAGGGGGGTTTAAAGAAAAAATAAACAGCCTTTATGTGATTTTTTAAGCAGCGATTAAAAACGCAATATTTTTTAATACTGTTTTTTTATTTGAAAAATAATTAATTGTAATATTTTTAAAATTTCATAACACAAAATTTGATGAACTGAAATTTCCACTTAATTGTAGAATGTTTTTTAAAGGACAAAATCGGCCGCAGTTGTGCAGCTAAAAGTACTGGACCGATTTTAATGAAATATTTTTGATTTGTAGATTATTAAATTCTCTAGTACTAATCGTGGACATTTTTTAAAATTTTGACATAATTATGGGTTTTGAAAGAAGAAAGGTAATTTTTTTAAGTTTATATTAGCATAATTTCAACAAAAATCAATATTTTTCAAAAAATGGCCACGGTCAGTACTAGAGAATTTAATAGTCTACAAATAAAAAAATCATCAAAATCGGTTCAGTAGTTTTTGCTGTACAACTGCATCCTATTTTCTCTTAAAAAAAAGAAATGAGTAGCAACCCTGGAAATTCTTGTTGACCAAATTTTGTGTAGTAAAGTTTTAAAAATATTACAATAACACAGTGATACAAAATCGAACTTTTGAAATCGGAATGGGATGAAACCAAAAGCAAATGAAAGTGACGTTTTCCATAACAAAACCCTCAAGGCCTTTTTTTAGGTCAGAGGTAGATTTTATTTTACACGCATTTAAAGTTGGTGATTTTAAAGCATTTAAAGTTTTTGTGTACTAAACATGTCCTACTTTAAAGGCCCCTGGTGGCGCCCTTATTGGACATGTAGGGTCCAGTTTCCAAACTTAAGCTCAAAATTACTTCAGCTATGACTGGTATTTTGCTGCAATCGGTCCAGTACATATTTACTGAATAGCCAAATTATTAAAATAAACCACTGTTTATTTTAATAATTTGGCTATATAAAATATTGCAATATAAAATATTGCAATTACAATATTAATCATTTGCCACTAATACAGTTTTCAAGCATTTATTATTATAATTATAATAAAAGTGCACTAACTTCATGCGTGTAAAACAAAATCTAGCTCTGAACTAGAAAAAAGCCTTGAGGGGTTTGTTATGGAATATGTCAACTTTCATTTGGTTTTGGCTTCACCCCATTCCGATTTTGGGTGTTACTCTGTGTAATTCATCTTGCAAATAAAAAAACTGAATTAAAAAATATTGCGTATTGATATTTTTATAGCTGTTTAAAAATTGTTCACGTTATGACTACCCAGCCAGAAAATGCCAGCGGTACAAAAAATATAGTACTGGTAAAGAACTTTTTTTTGAAAATAGAGTACTTTTCCAGTGTTGGAAATAACAACCCTAAAAGTGCTGTACCAGTACTTTATTACAAAAAACTATCGCTTAATATTATTATTTTTTACATTTTTTGGTGTGAACTAAAACTATTTGTTTTGTAAATATTTTATTTATCACCCGGTTCAGTTCAACACTAAAAATTTCCGTTACCATCATTATGTTACCATTACTTAGGCTGGATTACTCAATGCTTCGATATAAAATAACTCTCCGTTAAATTTAACTTTTTCATACAAATTTTGACATAAGGCTCCGTTAAATCGTCAGTTAGCAGCTAACTTTTCATTAAGTAATCCGCCCTTAATGTTGTACTTACATGTTGCTGCATTTATTATGGAAATTACGATCAATTCAAAATTTTTGGTTGAATTTATCGAAATTTTTTTAAAAAACCCTAATAAATGAAGCATCAAGTAACTTGAAAAAAGCAAGTATTAAACATATATTATTGGTTGGTAAATTTATAAGAAATTTAATATACCCTTGGCTATTTTAAAAAGCTGAAAACTCTGGTTTTGGGGACCTTGTATTAATTACCTCATCCGCTATGTGGATAAGATTATGAACAACCGTTAATCGTAATATTCGTTGTATTTTTTTTTGGAAAAGATATTTTTTTTATTTGGCAACAAGTAAAACAAATCATAAAGTCCATTAAGACAAAAAAGAAAACCCTAGCTGGGATGTCACAGCAAAGTGCTAAAACATTCAATTAAAAATCGTTTCCATTCAATATGCCAGTATGCATTGAAAAAATAAATATCGATTTTTTTGTATTTGAAGTATTGGGACAACGTTGTTTTTTTGGTTTTTACAGTGCTTTTACGATGCTGTCTGAACGTCTGGGCCAACCGTAGATCAGAGTTATCATTTGGGTAACCGGGTCAGTACTGAAATACAAAAAATTCTACGTCCTGGCAATGCTTGTACCACCGTTTATGTTACTGGGCCAGTATTGGCCCGTTTGTATTTTTCTGCCTGGGCCCAGCCAGAAATTGCCAGCAGTACAAAAAATATAGTACTGGCAAAGTACCTTTTTTATGAAAATAGAGTACTATGCCAGTGTTGGAAATAACAACCCTAAAAGTGCTGTACCAGTACTTTATTACAAAAAATCTTGCCGTTTAATATTATTATTTTTTTACATTTTTTGGTGTGAACTAAAACTATTTGTTTTGTAAATATTCTATTTATTAACCGAAAGTTCAGCACTAAAAATTTCCGTTACCATCATTATATTACTATTACTTAGGCTGGATTACTCAATGCTCCGTTATAAAATAACTCTCCGTTAAATTTAACTTTTTCATACACATTTTAACATAGGCTCCGTTAAATCGGCAGTTAGCAGCTAATTTTTCATTGAGTAATCCGCCCTTAAAAAAGCAAGTATTCTCACCTTAATAAGCACTTTAATAAACATATTTTATTGGTTGGTAAATTTATAAGTGATTTAATATACCCTTGGCTATTTTAAAAAGCTGAAAACTCTTTTATTGGGGCCCTTGTATTAATTACCTCATCCGCTATGTGGATAAGATTATGAGCAATCGTTGTAATAATCGTTGTATTTTTTTTTTTGGAAAATATATTTTTTCATTTGGCAACAAGTAAACAAATCATAAAGTTGATTAAGATAAAAAAGAGAACCCTAGCTGGGATGTCACAGCAAAATGTTAAAAAAATCTTTTCCATTCAATATGCCAGTATGCCTTCAAAAATGATATAAAATAAATAAATAAAAATATGAAATAAATACCGATTTTTTTGTATTTGAAATATTGGGACAACGTTGTTTTTTTGGTTTTTACAGTGCTTTTACGATGCTGTCTGAACGTCTGGGCCAACCGTAGATCAGAGTTATCATTTGGGTAACCGGGTCAGTACTGAAATACAAAAAATTCTACGTCCTGCCAATACTTGTACCACCGCACATTGGTTCCAAATCAAAATCTAGCTGGAAAAAAGTCCAAAAATTAGTGTCCTTAAAATTGGGAATTAATAGTGCTAGGGGCAAGCTAAGGGTGTGTTCTGATCAAACTAATAACCATTTTTTGGAATTAGGTCTTTAACTTTGTTAAATATGCGAATGAAATAACATTTTTGGTATCCAATATTTAAAAAAAAAATATATATATATTTAAGTGTTCAACTAATAACATCATATTATCCATGTTACATCAATGGTTTCAAAACGGTTTATGTACAAGAAAGCTACAGATTTATACCTATTCTGGACATTAATAAGAAATTTATTATCGATCTTCTTCTTACATTTTTTGTACTTTGAAGTATGGTCAATAATAACAATATTTTTGAGGACTTATGAAACTTCCGCAGCTTGCCAAAACCGAATCCAGGCATATCATGTCGAATTACTACATACAACTTATAGGTAATTTATTACTGAACGTTGTCATGCAGACATTTCTTGCAGGTTTAAAATTAATCACAGTTTATATGAAAATAGATTTTCGCGTAAATTTATTTTTCTAAATAGAGTATCGAATTTTTGTAAGTTTTTAATAGCTTTTAAGTATTATAATTATGCTTAGCTTAAATAAAGCATTAAATGTGATGTTTCCTATTAAACCGCGGCCAAAATTACACACTTCTACTAAATTCAAAAATGTCCGTCCGTCTGTCCGTCTATCCGTCTGTCCGTCTGTAGAGGACACGATACAGTCCAAAATAAAAGAGCTAGACTTCCGAAGTTTGGCACGAATATGTCTTATATTACTAGGCAGGTTAAGTTCGGAAATGGATAAAATCGGACCAAGGGGAAAAAAGTTCCCCCTTGGAGAACTAAACCAACCTAATAAAAATCGCATTTTTTGCAGGGTTTTTTGTATTTTTGCTAAGCAAATGCAACATTCTTCTCTCAGATGAAGTTCGATATCGCAAGGATTTTTTTATATTGTTTTTTTACATTTTGGAGGGTATAAAAGATTCGGCACAGCCGAATGTAACACTCTCACTGTTTTTTTCAATTTTTTTTTTACATTTTGGAGGGTATAAAAGATTAGGCATGGCCGAATTTAACGCTCTCACTTGTTTTTTTTCAATTACACTTCTCGACAAAAAAATTTTTTTTTTAGAGATTACAAAACTTTCAAAAAATAAGTTTTTGCTTTTCATATTTCTGTTCTGCATATAAACCATTTTTGACATTAATGAATTACTGAAATTAGAAAAAAAATAAAAAGTTGTCGATTAGTGTAATCGACTTAGAAAAATTTAAACATGTTTTTTGAACTCAGCGACCCCAAAAACATATAAAACGATGATAAAATAATTTTGTCCAGCTAGATTTGGACTTGGAACCACTGTGCATTGGTGGTAACTAAACAATGCTTTTCAAACTTGTTTAATTTTAAAGCAATGCTTTTTAAACTTGTTTAGTTTTAAAAGCATTGGTAACTTAAAAATTAAACTCGAAAAAAATTTCACACTCAAAAAAAATTTTACACTCAAAAAAATTTTACACTCAAAAAAAATTTACACAAAAAAAATTTAGTTCTTTTTTTTACAAAAATTACAATATTTGTGTACATACGTACGTGCATTTACTAAGAAATATTTGTACAGTAAAAAAAACACACATTACACTCGAAAAAAAAATTTTACACTCAAAAAAAAAATTAGTGTTTTTTCTTTTTTTTTTTTTAAAAAATGACAAAAAAAAGAGTTTTTTACTCAAAATAAAATATTTCTAATCAAAATTGTTAATTTTTTCACGTTAAAAAATGTACTACCCTTTAAAAAAATGCATTGTGGAGGGTATTCATAGATTCGGCAAAGTCGAATTTAACTTTTCAACTTGTTAATTTTCATAACAATTTTAAAATGCACCATTTGCAATTGCAATTTAGAATTTATCAATTGTATTTCAGAATTTATCAATTGAATTTCAGATATTATCAATTGTATTTCAAAAATTATCAATTGTATTTCAGAATTTATCAATTGTATTTCAGATATTATTAATTGCATTTCAGAAACTAACCTCCGTAAAACAATTGAAGATTTCTGAAATTTAATTGATAATTTCTGAAACACAATTAATATTTCCTGAAATACAATTGATATTTCCTGAAATACAAATTAAAAATTCCTAAAAAAAAATTAATAAATTCTGAAATACAATTGATAATATCTGAAATACAATTGATAATATCTAAAACACAATTGATAATTTCTGAAATACAATTAATAAATTCTGAAATACAATTGATAATTTCTGAAAAACAATTGATAATTTCTGAAATACAATTGATAGTATCTAAAAAACAGTTGATAATTTCTGAAATACAATTGATAAATTCTGAAATACAATTGATAAATTCTGATATACAATTGATAAATTCTGAAATAGAGAGGCATGTCACAGACTCAAATCCGTTCGGATTTGGAAAAAGTGGTTTACTCGTAAAACAAATATTTTTTTTCGAAATGAAACCACCATTATGAAATTCAAATCCACTTTGATTTTTGAAAGTGATTTTATTTCGAAAATTATAATATTCGTTTTGTGTTTTACGAGCAAACCACTTTTTCCAAATCCGAACGGAATTGAGTCTGTGACATGCCCCAAAATAAATAATATCTAAAAACCAATTGATAATTTCTGAAATACAATTGATAAATTCTGAAACACAATTGATAAATTCTGAAATACAATTGATAAATTCTGAAATACAATTGATAACTTCTGAAATTCATTTGATAATATCTGAAATACGGTTGATAATTTCTAAAATACCATTGCAAATGGTGTATTTTGAAATTGTTATGAAAATTAATAAATTTTAATAAAAATTTTTTATTTTAAAAGGCTTGAAAAGCACTTGCACAGCACTTTTTCAAATTACAATTTCAAAATATGTTATTAACAAAAAACTAAATTGTTTGCCAAAACTTTTTCTTCGGAACAACGTTTGAAAGTTTCTGCCTGGGTAGTGTTATCATGAAACTTACTTGAATATTTGTTAAGGGAAGTTTCAATAAATGTACATGCAGATTAAGAGCAACTTTATTGCGTCCCAACATTTAAAGATGACACTCTTTAACATCAGCAAAGGATTTATCAAATACTTCATATTTAACATTCGTAAATTTAATTACAATACACAGAGAAAAATTTAAGTTAATTACTACGATTGTAAATATTATGCGCTGTATTTTAAAATCCAACATTTTGTATAGATGAATACTATTTAAAAGCGATTGGCAAAGTTAATTCATAAATATTAAAAAACAAATTAGTTTAAAACCAATATTATGTTTTATCAGGCAGGCTAGATCACTCTCCATTTAAAATTAATTGTCCATTTCGTTTTTAATGTTAAATTTTAATGATAAATTTTAATGGGGGCTATTTTTTTAAATTTTTTTGTTTATTAAATTAATTACACTAGTTTACAAAATAAAAAAATTGTCTAAGCGCCAGTACGAGTTTGCACTAGGGTTGTCAATATAATTTTATACACTTCATCTGTCATAAATAAAACGCCGTTTAATTTTTGACAGATAAAGTGTTTAAAATTGTATGGGGAAAACACATAATTAAACTACACCTTTTCCGATTGTATTCCAGAAATTATCAATTGTATTTCAGAAGTTATCAATTGCATTTCAGAATTTATCAATTGTATTTTTAGAAATTATCAATTGTATTTCAGAAATTATCAATTGCATTTCAGAAACTTACCTTAGTAAAACAATTGAAATTTTCTGAAATACAATTGATAATTTCTGAAATACAATTGATAAATTCTAAAATACAATTGATAATTTCTAAAAAACCAAATGATAAATTCTGAAATACAATTGATAACTTCTGAAATACAATTGATAATTTCTCAAGTACAATTGATAATTTCTGAAATACAATTGATAATTTCTGAAATACAATTTGAAATGGTGTAGTTTAAATGAATGCGTATATGGTATTACTTAAGACTCCCTTATAAAAAAAACTCTCAACAAAATTTAAATATTTCTTAAAAATGTTTGCATATGATCCGTTAAATCGGCCGCCAACTGTATATTAAGTAATGCACCCCAAAAATGAAATTGCCTCCCAAAGAGTAAGTGATGGTTTTAAAGGTATTTCTAACTACTTTCAAACGATATAAATTATGTCCCCAGTTTGATATCGGCTGTGCCGAATCTTTCATAGCCTCCAAAATGTAAAAACAAAAATAAAAATAAATGTTGTCAGGGGTGTTTTTGGGGGGGGGGGGGTGATGGGGTCAGTGGGGGACGTTAAGAGCACCTTACCAACACGATAAATATACCAAATGTTTCATTTATTAAACAAAAATACAAAAATACATGTAAACAAGTTGAAAAGTTAAATTCGACTTTGCCGAATCTATGAATACCCTCCGCTATGCCTTTTTTAAAGCATAGTATATTTTTAACGTGAAAAAAATTAACAATTTTGATTAGAAATATTTTATTTTGAGTAAAAAAATCTTTTTTTGTCATTTAAAAATAAAAAGAAAAATTACTAATTTTTTTTTGAGTGTAAAACTTTTTTCGAGTGTAATGTTTTTTTACTGTAAAAATATTTCTGGGTGAATGCACGTACGTATGTACACAAAATAATGACATTTTTGTAAAAAAAACAAACTTTTTTTTTGAGTGTAAAATTTTTATGAGTGTAAAATTTTTTTTGGGTGTAAAATTTTTTTTGAGTGTAATTTTTAGGTTACCAATGCTTTTAAAGGTTAATTTATTATGGGTACCAAGACACAACGGAATACTGGGAAATGAAAGGGCAGACGAACTCGCGAAACTTGGAGCTGATGGTGTAGGTACCACGGTGCTAGTTTTACCACCGCTCCAACACTTCAAAAAAAGGCGGGACTCCATAAATGTTGCAGTAGCGAACAGGAAGTGGGGACAACTAACAACATGCAAAATCAGCAGAACTTTATGGCCAACTTATGACCAAGGGAAAACTGAATACCTTTTATCACTAACGAGAAGGGAATTTCGAGCTCTGATGGGAATAATAACTGGTCACTGTCTCATCGGCATTCATGCTAAGAATATTAGACTCATCCCGGACGCCAGTTGTAAAAGATGCTGCTCACCAGGAGTGGATGAAACGATAGAACACATACTTTGTCACTGTCCAGCGGTGGCAGGAAGTCGCCGATCGATTACTGGTCAGATAAGCTTTAATACTTTGGAGGATATAACGCGAATGGATCTTAGAATATTAAAGAGATTCGCAATGACTTTGAACGTGTTTAACTTGCGCCGCTAGCGAAAAAAAGAAAAAAAAAAAAAAAAAAAGTTTTGTGGTATCGCTATGGACCAAAAGGTCTATGCGAGGTGTAAATCGTACACCGCCACCCTAACCTAACCTAACCTAACCTAATGCTTTTAAAACTAAACAAGTTTAAAAAGCATTGCTCTAAAACTAAACAAGTTTGAAAAGCATTGCTAAGTTACCACCAATGCTTTTAAAACTTGTTTACCACGTGGCATTTAAGATGAACCCAATCTGAAATTCAGGGGTTTGCTTATAACTTTTGAACCACTTAACCGATTGAGCTGAAATTAAATACCAAACAGACCTGGGGAACGGCAAAGACACGTGTCACGTTTTAGCAATCTCATTATTGTCTTTCGGAAGTTATCGTGTTTTTTATCTCGTAAATTAGCGAAAAACCCTTGCCGAAATTTACTATTTTGCTCATAACTTTTGAACCACTGGACTGATTTAGCTGGATTGCAATACCAACCTGACCAGGTAAATGACCAACATGTATGCCAAACTTCAGTAAACTCTGTAAAGTCTTTCAAAAGTTAGCGTGTGTTCTACAGACAGACAGACGGACGGACGGACGGACATCGCTAGATCGACTTAAAATCGATCGAGGATCATGAATATATATACTTTATGGGGTCTTAGACCAATATTTCGATATGTTACAAACGGAATGACAAACTTATATATACCCTCTATCACTAGAGTGCACTATAGGAAATTTTACCCATTTTTTGGCCAAAAGTCAAAATTAAAATTTTTCAAAACATTATTTTTTTTTACATTAATATAAAAAAAACTTAACAAAGTAAACAATTCTTTCTCAATTTTTCGACAGAATTGATGTACTGTCACTTTATCAATAGTTTTTCTTGCAATTTCTTACTTAGTTATAAAACAACGATTGAGTGCAGCGAATTTAGTGATAGCTTCTAACAAAAGTTTTTATATTAAGAATTTATAGTTTTTAAAAACTAAAAAATGGAAAATAATGTCGAAGGTGAGTACTTTAATGATAAATAGTGAAATGTTGGTGAACTCATCTATTAGATCGATTTAATTGGAAAAATTGAAGTGACCTTAAGATGAACTTATTGAAGTATAAATTGGAATTTTATTTTGACTTAAAAAAAAATGATAGCATATGTTAGCTATAAAACCATAAAAGTTCTCTAGGACAATCAATTACCTTCCGAATTTACCAAATTTCAAGGTCGGATATGTGCAACTTTTTTTTTAAAACGCATTTTTCCAGGTGACTACTGAGTGCCAAATTCAGAGTTATTTAATACATGGCGAGAGAAATAAATCAGAGGTGGATAAGGAGCCGCTATTTCTGGCCATTTCTTTTCATACATTGCTGAGAGTGAATGTTTCGAAAACTTTAAACAATATATAAAGGAGGAATTAAGAATATTTTGTTCAAATATAAATATGAAAAGGATTAAAAGTTGAAGGAGTTTGAAAGTTTTTGAAAGACAGCATGCTGTTTGGCTTAAAGGCAATACTTGGCTAAGAAAACTTGAAACGCAGCCTGCCTCCACTAAATCGAAACCGGGGCGGCCGCAATTAACTTTTTTGTCAAAATCTACGAGAACAAAAATACGAGTTACAGCAGAAATCTCTAAAGATCTAATTAGGGAAGTTTAGCCCCTAGCTCTTGCTTCATCTACGGCTGCCCGTAGTGGCATTTTGAAATGTAGTTGACGACTTGGAACTAAAAAATCAAATTTTTGAATAAAATCCTTATTAAAAAGTAGATATGTTTACACTTCTTAAAATTGTTAAAATAAATTTCTACTGTTATCTTCGAAAGTTAGTATACACTCAAAAAAAAAAAAAAGAAATAGTAAAAACAGTTTAGAAAACCATATAATCTATCAAGGATCTAAAAAATCTTAGATGCGGAAACTTATAACCCGGGAACCCTGTTTGGAACTAATTATTAGTTAATTTTTTAGGTAGCTTTACTAATTTTTTTTTTGAGTGTATGAAAAACTTTAAGAGTCACTCCCTCCCTCTAAAGAGTCTTCCAAAAGTCAAATCAAAAAAAATCATTGAAATCGGTCCAGCCGTTTGGCTGTAAATAATTTTGGCCAAAAAAAAGGTAAAATTTCCTATAGTGGAGTGGAGGGTATAAAAAGGGTATTTTTTAAAAGGATGGTTCAGTTCTTCAAGGGGGAACTTTTTTCCCCCTGGCCCGATTTTGCCCAGTGAGTATACCCCCATACTGTGGTTGGAGGGTACAAAAACTAGTAAGAAAATTATAGTTGGTCAAGACCGACCCTATGATACCCTAAATCAGTATTTTCTGGAAAATGGGTCCCAAGTCCAAACATGGACCGTTTGGATCTATCTTTCGTTAGAACTGTAATTAGTGTAGAAAACACACACAAATCTATTTGAAGTGGAATTGTTTTTTTTTTGTTGCCAATTGACCGATTTTACAGAACATAGGGCGAAATTTGTAAACGGGGAATAAGTCCAAAAATTGTCCAACTATATTCAGATTTGATTAGGTTAGGTTACCAAAGTACACGTTGAACAACAACAAACAAAAATTTTAATTAAATATTTCCTATTTTCATTAATATTAAGAGATTTATGTGAATTCCGGGAGAGTATTCAAAAGTAATTCTGAGTTGATCGGTATACTTGAAAGTGGATATAATACCAATATTTCGGGTAATTACAAACATCAGCTCAAACCACTCTGTGATTATAAAAATAGTCGCGGTTAGTGGTCATTTTCATTGTAAACTAGTGTTAAGTATTAAATATTAAATAACAAAATAGTAAACAAAAAAATTAACTAAAAATTATGATGTTTTATCAGAAAGGCTAAATCGCTTGATGTTCCGTTTAAAATTGATTGTTCATTTCATTTTAAATGCTCTGATAAATTTCTAAATTTTTCTAAACATTTTTCAGTTTTTCATATTTTTATTTATTGAATCTTCACTTGAACTATGTGAACTAGCAATAAGTATTTTAATCTTATAACATATTTTAAATCAAATCAAGCCAGAGCCAGATAATTTTTATAAGTCCAAATATGAAGGCATCCTATGCCAAATCACAAATTTTCGGACACCACCCTATTCTGTGGTACAGGGTATAATCAGTTTGTGTCGGTGTTTGTAACTATCCGAGATATTGGTCCTAGACCACCCACACTCAAAACAAGTGAGAGTGTTAAATTCGGCTGTGACGAATCTATTATACCCTCCAAAATGTAAAAAAAAAAATTAAAAAAAAAATTTGTCAGGGGCGTTTCTTTTTTTGGGGGGGGGGGGCGTTGATAGGGTCAGTGGGGGACGTTGATAGCACCTTCCCATTGCGATAAATATACCAAATGTTTCATTTAATTAATAAAAATACAAAAAAACATGTAAAAAGTGTATTTTTTTAGAGGTTGGTTTAGTTCTTCAAGGGGGAACTTTTTTCCCCCTGGTCCGATTTGGCCAATTTCCGAACTTAACCTGCCTAGGAACATAAGACATATTTGTGCCAAACTTGAAGGGTCTAGCTATTTTATTTTGGACTGCATCGTGTTAACTACAGACGGACGGACGGACAGACAGACAGACAGACAGACAGACAGACAGACAGACAGACAGACAGACAGACAGACAGACAGACAGACAGACAGACAGACAGACAGACAGACAGACAGACAGACAGACAGACAGACAGACAGACAGACAGACAGACAGACAGACAGACAGACAGACAGACAGACAGACAGACAGACAGACAGACAGACAGACAGACAGACAGACAGACAGACAGACAGACAGACAGACAGACAGACAGACAGACAGACAGACAGACAGACAGACAGACAGACAGACAGACAGACAGACAGACAGACAGACAGACAGACAGACAGACAGACAGACAGACAGACAGACAGACAGACAGACAGACAGACAGACAGACAGACAGACAGACAGACAGACAGACAGACAGACAGACAGACAGACAGACAGACAGACAGACAGACAGACAGACAGACAGACAGACAGACAGACAGACAGACAGACAGACAGACAGACAGACAGACAGACAGACAGACAGACAGACAGACAGACAGACAGACAGACAGACAGACAGACAGACAGACAGACAGACAGACAGACAGACAGACAGACAGACAGACAGACAGACAGACAGACAGACAGACAGACAGACAGACAGACAGACAGACAGACAGACAGACAGACAGACAGACAGACAGACAGACAGACAGACAGACAGACAGACAGACAGACAGACAGACAGACAGACAGACAGACAGACAGACAGACAGACAGACAGACAGACAGACAGACAGACAGACAGACAGACAGACAGACAGACAGACAGACAGACAGACAGACAGACAGACAGACAGACAGACAGACAGACAGACAGACAGACAGACAGACAGACAGACAGACAGACAGACAGACAGACAGACAGACAGACAGACAGACAGACAGACAGACAGACAGACAGACAGACAGACAGACAGACAGACAGACAGACAGACAGACAGACAGACAGACAGACAGACAGACAGACAGACAGACAGACAGACAGACAGACAGACAGACAGACAGACAGACAGACAGACAGACAGACAGACAGACAGACAGACAGACAGACAGACAGACAGACAGACAGACAGACAGACAGACAGACAGACAGACAGACAGACAGACAGACAGACAGACAGACAGACAGACAGACAGACAGACAGACAGACAGACAGACAGACAGACAGACAGACAGACAGACAGACAGACAGACAGACAGACAGACAGACAGACAGACAGACAGACAGACAGACGGACGGACGGACGGACGGACATCGCTAAAATGTCTTAGAATCGATCAATGATCAATAATATATATACTTTATGGGGTCCCCGACCGATATTTCGATGCGTTACACACGGAATGACAAAGTGAGTATACCCCCATACTGTAGTTGGTGGGTATAAAAACCTTGTGAAATTACGAAAAGTCTCGTAATCCCATTTTACCAATATTTGACAGTTTTCCTTGTTTTTAACAAATAATTTTCGATCAACATTTATATTTTTTTTTTTTGTAATTTTACAGTTTTTCTTGTAATTTTACAAATTTCCAATATTTTTTACAAAAAAAAATCTAGTAAATTTACAAGAATTTTATTAGTAAAAATCTTGTAAAATTACAAAAAAGTTCGTAAAATAGGAGGTAGCGAAAAGTCAAAAAATATTTTACAACGTATTTTTGCCACTCAAAAATGTTTTTACAATAAAAAAAAATACACTCGAAAAAAATTTTAAACTAAAAAAAAATGTTACACTCAAAAATTACTTAAAAAAAGATTTTTTAAACAAAATAAAATATTTCTAGATAGATTCGGCCAAGTCGAATTTAAATTTTCTATTTATTTCAGTCCAGCACAGGAATAATTGTTCATAACGAAAAAGTCTTTCATTAGAACAATGTTTTTTTTTTCATAATGGCCATGATTTTTTTCATAAAATATGTGATAAATTCATTTTTTTCGTGAATTTTCTTTTTTATGAAACTTTTTATAAATTGTATGAACATTTTCATAACTGTAATGAACAAAATTCTTTCAGTGAGGGAAGAATTCCAAAAAAGAAAACTTTAATTCTGATCTTTACTTTATTCGGCGTTTAATAATACCGGTTAAAAAATTCCCGCCAGACTTGCTAGTTATTTAAAATAAAATGAATTGCAGTTTAAAAATAACTGACCAGCAATTTTGTAACTAATCTACTGTCGTACTACTTATTTGCCTCATATTTAAAAGTTAATATTTCTTGGATTTTTCTTGTTTGCTTTCTTTAATTCTTCTTGTACGTAATTTCGTTGTCCTTGATTCAACAGACATTAATTTAAATTTTATAGCTTGTTGCATTTTTATTTTATTTCAAATCAGCATTTTTAATTAAATTTCAAAAGTTATGTCGTCTTGTTATGGTATGTTAAATAAACTCGTGTTGGAAGTTAGGAATATTTTTTTTTTCTGTTGAATAAAATTTATTTACGAGGAAGTTTTATTTTTAAAGGAATTAAACTAATTTGTATGTAACACTTAAGTTGAGAATTTTTGTAACGTTTTTTTTTTTTTTTTTTTAATATAGAAGGACAAGGATATTTCTTGGAAGGACATTAGAGAATGTTAAAATATGCAACAAAAAGTTTTTTATTTGCTGTTGATAGTTAATTTAAAGACCACTAGTTTTAAGAGAGAGAGTTTTTTCTAAAGAATATTTTATGAATTTAAAATTTAGCAGTTTGAAAATTGCACAATTTTTTGTTAAACAGCCTAAACAGAACCAGCACGGCAAGGTGGAATTTTACCGTTGTTAGATAGAATAGAGGAAAACTAAAGAAAAAAATGTTTAATTCGGTCTTATCTAATGCAAGCCTTCACAATGTAAAAAAGATTATTGCATTAAACTTTATTTGAAAAAAAAAATTCCGGGGAAAAAAAATTTTGGTGAAAAAAAAAAAAAATTTCGCGAGAAAATTTTTGGGTTAAAAAATTGATAAAAGGAATTAATTTTAAGAAAAAAAAAATAATCCGCTAAACAAATTTTTGGTATAAAAAATGCATTAAATCATTTTTTTTCAAGGTTTGTCGATAGTCTAAAATTGATATCGACCAATTATCTTTGCGAATTAAAAAATATGCGTAAAAATGGCATCGATTTGTTATTGCATATTTTTGCATATTTTGGATTTAAATATTTCTTTCCTTTATAATTTGTATACCCTCCAACCACAGTATGGGGGTATACTCACTTTGTTCTTCCTTGTGTAACGCATCGAAATAACGGTCTAGGACCCCATAAAGTATATATTTTATTGATCAGTGATCGATTCTAATACATTCTAGCGATGTCCGTCCGCCCGTTTGTCCGTCTGTAGAGGACACGATACAGTCCAAAATAAAAGAGCTAGACTTCCGAAGTTTGGCACGAATATGTCTTATATTTCTAGGCAGGTTAAGTTTGGAAATGGGCAAAATTGGACCAAGGGGAAAAAAGTTCCCTTGGAGAACTAAACCAACCAAAGAAAAACCGCATTTTTTGCAGGGTTTTTTGTACTTTTGCTAAGCAAATGCAACAAACTTATCTCAGAAGAAGTTGAAAATCGCAAGGGAAAGGTGCCCTCTAACGTCTCCCACCAACTCCCCCCCCCCAAAAAAAGTCGCCACTGGATTTTTTTTTATACCCTCCACTCTAGTGATAGAGGGTATATATAAGTTTGTCATTCCGTTTGTAACACCTCGAAATATTGGTTTAGGACCCCATAAAGTATATATATTCATGATTCTCGATCGATTTTAAGACGATCTAGTGATGTCCGTCCGCCCGTCTGTCTGTCTGTTGAAAACACGCTAACTTTTGAAAGACTTTACGGAGGCTCCTGAAGTTTGGCATATATGTTGGGCATTTACCTGGTCAGGTTGGTATTGCAATCCAGCGAAATCGGTCCAGTGGTTCAAAAGTTATGAGCAAAAGACTGAATTTCGGCAATGGTTTTTCGTGAATTTATGAGATGAAATGCACTATAACTTTCGAAAAGCAATTCTGAGGATGCTGAAGCTTGGCATATATATATTTCGTTCCTCCAGCCTAGTTCGTATTGAATTTCACCCAAATCGGTCAAGTGGTTCAAAAGTTATTAGCAAAACCGTGAATTTCAGATTAGCTTCACCTTAAATTCACGTGTTGAAAACCCGTTAATAAACCTGTTTTAAAAACATTGGTAAGTCACAAAAATATTTTACAATGTATTTTTGTCATTCAAAAATATTTTTATACCAAAACAAAAAAAAAAATACACTCGAAAAAAATTTTACACTCAAAAAAAATTTTACACTCAAAAAAAAAAAAAAATTAGTAAATTTTTTTTTTTTTTTGCAAAAATTACTAAAAAATTTTTTTTTACACAAAATGAAATATTTCTAATCAAAACTGTTATTTTTCACGTTAGAAAATTAACTATCACTTAAAATGGGCATTATGGAGGGTATTCATAGATTCGGCCAAGTCGAATTTAACTTTTCTACTTGTTTTATATTGTTTTTTACATTTTGGAGGGTATAAAAGATTCGGCACAGTGGAAAGTAACACTCTTGCTTGTTTTTTATCAATTTGCTTATTTTCAAGCTTTATTTATTAAAAAAAAAAAAAAATATTTTCATTAAACACAGATTTTATTAAAGTTTTATGATATTAAACAATAATATTAAACTTTTAATCATCCATAATCTCAAATAAAAGGATTCAACAATTTTTTTCTAAAATGTACAATATAAAATTAGTTTAAAAAGTACACACAAGCATAAACAAATTTTAGGACTGCCTTAAAGTATGCTATAATTTATATGAGCTACTTAAGCCTTAAAGTATACAACAACTTAACCTTTTAATACTTGGCATGTTTAAAATGTTGTTTTTTGGTGGAATTTACCTTTAAATTTATACTGCAATCAACAGGCTGTAAGAAAAGTTAGATAAAAACTTTTAAAGCACTAGATTTAAAAAAGGCAAGGTGAAAAAAAGCACGTCAAAAGTTAAATTCGACCGAATCCATAAATACCCTCCACAATGCCCAAAAGATTTTAAATAAAAAGAAATTTAAGTTCAAAAACACTTTTTAAGTAATCGTTATTTTTTAATTAAAAAAGGAAAATGGCTGTGACGTCTAAGGTGACGACCAGCCTGCGTTGCTAATGATATGAATATGACAAAAATATCATTGATTCAAGACTGGGGTATAAATGTTAATAATTTTTCAATGTTAATGAAAAACAATTACCTATTAACAAAACAAACCGACATATAAAACCCTACTGATGATAACGCTTGTACTGGATTTTTAATTTCTATTCATTGGGAAGGTAAAATATTCACCCTTTTTAGAATTTTAAAAACGTATGGGTCGAAAAAGTTGCCTTTAAGGGTCGATATTAACACAACAAAATATTAGACCTGTATTTTTTCTTACCATATAAACACTTTTTCAGTGCTTTTCGAGACAAAAAAGGAACCCAAAGCCATTTTCATACAGGTTCAATATTTTTCTGCGTTAATGTCGACCCAAAAAGGCAACTTTTCCGACACCGACGTTTTCAAAAAATCGAAATTTGCTCTAAATATGTTAGTCAATTTGGAGGGTAATTATGGATTCGGCCATCTCGCATTTTATTTGTTTACTTATTTCTTATTTTCTACAGCATAGTTTTAGGCTGAAATATAACAGAGTGTGTTTTTAAAGACATAATTATTGCACTTTAAGTATGAGAAATCTTAAATTAATGATAAAAAAGTTCAATTGGTATTAAAATTTAAAAAAAAATCCTGAAACTTAAATATTTTTTTTGGTTTCATAACTATTGCAGTATTAGAAACAAATCCCTTTTAAAGTTCTTTAGGGCATTCTTTGCACTCAAAAAATTATGACGGTAAATTCACTACAAATGACAGTTAAAACTACTACATTTGTTGTTGTTTAGGCGTCCACTACATTTTAAGGTAAAATCAACCAAAAATTGTTGTTGTTTTTAACTATTGATTAACAACTACAGAAAACTGTAAAACCTACTTCAAATTACAGTTGTTTTTACTGTAACTCAAATTGTCTGAATTTTTTTTATAAACAAAAAAGTTCTAAGCGCTAAAAACGGTTAAAATTATTTGGAAATAATTTCTGCGCATCCGTTTTCTAAAAATTTCTAGGAAATTATAAGTTTTTTTATAGACTATAAACAACTACATAACACAACTGTTACTACAATGTAGTAATTTTTTGTATTTGTTTTTTAAAATGTCTACAAAAAACAGTTGTTTGAGATTTTTCATACAAAACAACTGAAATTGTAGTTGAAAATAACAACTACTACTTACTAAACAAATGACCGTCATGTAGTAACTGCAAAAATTTTCTAAGTGTGGTCGATTTTGTTTGTAATTTTATTACTTTTTATTGTGTTTTTTTTTTTTTGCTGTCCTTATTGTCTTTAGGGGTCCCTAATTTAAAGCCAGCATTAATTACAAATAATATTTGTTTTTTGAATTTTGTTTTTTTTTGTCAAAACAGTTAGATATTGTTGTGTTGTTTTGTTTTTAGCATTATTATCAGACATCTAACAAAAAGTAACAGCAACAACAATTTGGTATTATAATATACAAAAAAAAGGATGACAATTAACAAATGTTACCATAATTTGCTAAATTTTCATACTAATGATAATTATAAGGCAAAAAAAAATGCAAATAAAAAGATATATGAAAAATTTATTTTAATTTGTAAAGTTTTGTTATTTTAAATAGGGGATTTTTGGATAATAAAAGAATTAGGGAAACTTATGACTTGTTAGTCAGATTTTATAAGTCCCACCACAGAAAAGAACAAAAATATTTTCACATCTTGTCGCCTGTCTTAAAAATTGTTAAAAAATTTTATTTTTTTTTAATTCGTCGCCTGCCTACACATACATATTGCAGGTGTAGTCACCCCGTCTAGATTAGCAATAACCATTACCACCACGGTGGAAATTGATGTTAAGCAAGGATTAACAATTTCGTTTTGACCTGTGATTGCGGTTAAACAAATAAATTGTCTAGCAGTCGTAGTAATCAATAGTGTTTACAAAAACAAAAATCTGTCGACAACAGTAATCTTATTGTTTAAAATCAATTTAGACATTAAATGGTAATGGTGATTTTTAATATAGGCCGGGTAAAAACTTTAAAATGTTAAATGGTCGATCCTTGCTTTATAAAATTCAACCTTTAATTTCTTTTTTGTAATCCTAAATACCGCTTACTTCGTCTCTGGTGTATTTCACTAAAAATCTGTGTGTTTATTTTTAATAATATGTAATATGTTTGTTTGTAATGTGAAACCACAAACATATTCTCCAAATCACACATATGAGGCATTCCACACCAAATGTCCAGCGAAAAAAACACGTGTACCGTAAACTTCTGAATAGGTTGTTTGGATAGCCCTATATGGAACTAAGAAAATTGCGTTTTTGGTTTTTTTAATTTTCAAAAACTGGGCTTAGAAGGCTTGGTCAAATATTGGAAAACTAGTCAAATTTTTGTCGAGTTGCCTTGATTAAATATTTATCACATTAAAACGGAATGCACCACAATCTCAAAAATTTACATTCTTATATAGTTTTGTATGGGCTATCGATTAAATCGATTTTTTTTGGAAAATTTTGAGAACCCGTTCTGAAATTGTCCATTTTTTAATAATGTCAATTTATGCCACTTTTTTTTCTTTTTTAAATTATCTTTAAAAGTTTAGGTGTTTATCCATCCACATAAAAAAAATTCAGAAACACGTTCTTCGTTTTTTTTTCGAGAAAATCGCATTTGAACTTTAAATTTCATAACAATTTTGTAATTTGCTTGTATTTCTTTGATTTACCGTTGCGAATGAGTAATATTAATTGCATAAATATTACTCATTCGCAACGTTAAATGAAAGAAATACAAGCAAATTACAAAATTGTTATGAAATTTAAAGTTCAAATGCGATTTTATCGAAAAAAACGAAGAATGTGTTTCTGAATTTTTTTGAATTTTTTTGTGTGGATGGACAAACATCTAAACTTAAAAAAAAAAATTAAAAAAGAAAAAAAAGTGGCGTATTTTTTAATAAATTGACATTTAAAAAAAATGGAAAATTTTAGAACGGGTTCTGAAAATTTTCTAAAAAAAAGTTTAATCGATAGCCCATACAAAACTGTATACATAAGAATGTAAATTTTTGAGATGCATTGTGCATGTGGTGCATTCCGTTTTAATGTGATAAATATTTAATCAAGGCAACTCGCCACAAATTTGACCATTTTTCCAATATTTGACCACGCCTTCTAAGCCCAGTTTTTGAAAATTAGAAAAACCAAAAACGCAATTTTCTTAGTTCCATATAGGGCTATCCAAACAACCTATTCAGAAATTTACGGGACACATGTTTTTCTGTAGCGGAACATTTGGTGTGGAATGCCTCATATGTTTGTTTTAGTATAGGATGGTCTTTATATGTATATCTGTAGGTGTTTGGGTAAATTTGTATAGGTATATGTTGATTTTATATTAATTGTTTGTAATAAAAAGTTTTTCTTGTTTTAGTTATTAAAGAATACATTAATTTAACAAAAGCAAACATAAACTTTACACAAAAAAAAAATAAAATATTTATAAACCTTTTGTTAGTCATATTTTAATGCACAGTGGTACATTAAATTTTCATTTTCCTAAAACCAAAATTGTTTGCAAATTGAATTTGTAACTTGGCTAATAATTCAACAGCTGGTGAATAAAAAAAAATTCAACAGCTGGTAAATAAACGTAACTGTTTTTCATACATATTTTTGCTTTCAGCTGAATTTTTTTGTCAATTTTTTTTTCATCAAATTTATTTTTATCAATTTCGTTTTTCATTAATTTAGTTTTTTTAATTTTTTTTATCAAAATTTTGTTTAAATTTTTTTTTCATCAAATTTGGGTTTTTCATTAATTTTGTTCATTAAAAGTGTAGTTTTCATCGAAATTTAGATTCTTTCATCAAATTTTTTCATATTTTAATTATTTTTAATGTTTTTTTTTATCAAAATTTGGTTTTTTCATCAAAATATTGGTTTTCATAAATTTTTTTGCCAACATTTTTTTTCATTATGTTTTTTGTTAATTTTTATTTTCATATTTTTTTCATAAATTTTTTATTTATTTAGTTTTTTTCATAAATTTTTTTTTAACAAGATGTTTTTATTAAAATTTAGTCATCAAAAAATTTTTTTATCAAGATTTTTATTCAAAAATAAATTTTTTCATCAAAAATTTATTTTATTATTAATTCTAATTTATGGCTGTAGGCAAAATCGCCCAAAGAAAAATGGCCCAAAAAAGAAAACGAAAATTCGCCAAAAAATTTTCATACAAATTTGGGTCATATTTCATATGAAAAGTTACCCAACATTTTTGGGCAAATTTTCATAGTTTTTGGACAAAATTTCGAAATTAAAATTGGGTGATTTTTCATTACGAAAAATTACACAAAGATTTTATATGAAAAATTGCCCAATTTTATTTTGGTTTTATTTTTTGTCAAAATCTTAAAATGTCAAAACTGAAATATGTATGTCACAGTAAATCAGTATATTATTATTTTTAGAAACAGTAAACGCATATCGTTTTTTTTTTTTATAAATTATATATTTAACTAACCAACCGTTCCGTTGTTGCTAACATACAAAGGCTCTGGGAATCGAACCCAAAACCCCTGCTCTTACATGCAGATTACCACGCTATATATTAATCTATCGCAGCGCGGTAGAAAATCAAAAGTAATGAATTTATAAACAGAATGCAACTCCTACAAAAGCTCCGCAGGCGAAAAATTTTGCCAACACTACAAACTCCATGCCTTATACCCAACCTCTCCGTAAAAGAAAGCTTTTCTGTGTACACAGAAAATAAAATCGTCAAATTTAAATCAGCAAACACCAATTTTAAATCAACCAAACATGATATCAACCAAACATTTAGTAAAAACGACCGCCTGTTAGTATATAATACAAAACTTCAATTTTGTTTTCAACAAACTCAGTCAAGTAATTTTATTTCAAAATTATTTTATCATGTCAACAAATAGTTTTTGTGTTTGTTGAATTTTTTTGTTTGATCAACTAATTTTGTTTGTGTTTGTTGAATTTCTTTGTTGAAAAAAAAATTTAAGATTTTGTACGTTTGTCAATACAAATAATAATTTAAGAGTACTATTACAATCTCATTTACAATTCTTTTTTCAACAATCAAAATTTACAAACGTTTGTTGACATTACAAATTTCCGTATAGGAGCACTTTCAGTGAAAAAATTAATTGTATTCACAAATATGGGGGTCAATATAACAATTCGCTTTTTTCTGTGTAGTATGTGTTTTGGAGAAAATGTATTAAAAAACAAGTAAGATTGTTAAATTCGGCTGTGCCGAATCTTTTATACCCTCCAACATGCAAATAAATAAAAAAAAAATTGCAGGGGCGTCTTCTTTTTTTTGGGGGGGGGGGCGGCGGTTGGTATTGGTAATTGGGGGGCACAATTCCTCTCGAATAAGTGTTAAAAAAACTAATTCTTATGCTTTTTGCACTAAAGAAATACAAATTTATCATTATATAAAAAAAAAATTATTCCACGCCCATAAAAGGGGGGGGGCGGACCGTAAAACGATATTTTCTAATTCTGTGGGTCCAAATGCAGGACCTTGAACTTCTTGTAGCATAAAAATGTTGGATTTGTTAAACAAAAACACAAAAAATCATGTAAAAATATGATATTTTTCAGAGGTTGGATTAGTTCTTCAAGGGGGAACTTTTTCCCCCCTGGTCCGATTTTGCCCATCTCCGAACTTAACCAGTCTATGAACATAAGACATATACGTGCCAAATTTCAGGAGTCTATCACTTTTATTTTGGACTGTATCGTGTCTTCCACAGACGGACGGACAGACGGACGGACGGACGGACAGACGGACATTGCTAGAATGTCTTAGAATCGATCACTGATCAATAATATATATACTTTATGGGGTCCTAGACCAATATTTCGATGCGTTACACACGGAATGACAAAGTGAATATACCCCCATACTGTAGTTGGAGGGTATAAAAACTTTTTATTTTATTTTGGGCCATTTTTCATATCTTTTTTTGGCTTTTTATACCCTCCAACCACAGTATGGGGGTATACTCACTTTGTCATTCCGTGTGTAACGCATCGAAATATCGGTCTAGGACCCCATAAAGTATATATATTATTGATCAGTGATCCATTCTAAGACATTCTAGCGATGTCCGTCTGTCCGTCCGTCCGTCTGTGGAAGACACGATACAGTCCAAAGTAAAAGCGCTAGACTCCTGAAATTTGGCACGAAGATGTCTCATGGTATTGGGCTGGTTAAGTTCGAACATGGGCAAAATCGGTTCAGGGGAAAAAAAGTTCCCCTCTTAAGAACTAAAAAAAACTCTAAAAAAAGCCATTTTTTAAAGGTTTTTTGTACTTTTCATAAATTTTTTATTTTGTATCAATTTTTTTTTTCATTCATTAATTTTTTTTTATATATTTTTTTTGTTTTTCATTAAACTTTTTTTTATTACTTTTTTCACCCTCATTTGTATTTTCATTTTCTCTTCTATTATTAAGGGGGGGGGGTATACATTTTTTTACTAAAAATACAATTTTTCCTGTCTAAACCTTTTTGCAATTTATTTGAGCGTTTAAAAATTGCAATCACAAAAAAAGTGTTTTTCTTATCAAATTTACTCTATTAAAAATTAATTTTGCCCAAAAAAAGCGTCTCTCTGGCCCGTGTGCGTATGAGTGATATTGCGTTTCTATATTAGAATTAATATCAATCATTCGCATATTTATAATTAAAATATAGCATTAAGGCTCAGGCACTTGAGCGCTACTGTAGCGGTGCTGTAGCGTGACGGGCTGTTGTATCGTTTTTAAAGTTCGGCCGCTTCACCACCGTCACGTATTCGTTTAAGTACCTATTTCCAGTTATTTTAATACAAGCTAACGTATCAGCTGACACGTCTCCGAACCGTATTCGCTCAAGTAATTATGCCTTTAGACTGTTATTTTTTTTGTATGACAAAAAGGTTTTGAATGCCTGGCACAATTTTCTAAAACTTATGTGGTACAAATCGGATTCAATTAATCCGCCAGGTGGTCAAAGTTTTGAATTTTAAATTTTTTTTTTAACTTTTCTTGCGATACACAATTTTTATTAATTTTGAAAAATTATTTAAACTGTTTAACGTTCTTTGAGATAACGCTATTTGAAAGTTGTAAACAATTGCGGGTTTTTCCTTCCATCAAGAAATCAAAGCTTAGGGTTTTTGGGGAAAATTTTCTAAAAAACCAAAACTTTAATCGAAAGGCGCCACGGGTTTAAATTGTCGGATTTGGCTCAAATTAATTATAAATAAAAATTTGTCTCAAGCTCTATGAAAAAGTCAAAGAAAAGAAATTTTGAGATTTTTTTAAAAAAATTTCTTGAACGTAGTAAAAACTCCCATTTTTTCAATACCGTTGTTTTGAATTTTTTAAAACTTTCAAATTCTGATTAATTTTTATTAAAAAATAAAAACTGTTTTATTCGACCTTTACAATATTTTATTTTGGGTAGGTTTTTTTTTCTAGTTCGAGGTCATTATTTCCTTTATTAAAAGTATTATGATGTTGTCTTTTTGTTGTCTTTTCTTGCAAGAGCTGTGTGAGCAAAACAGATATATATGAGTAAAAGAATAAAAACTAAATGGAATTTTCGAAGTTGACGTTTTTTTTTCCATTTTATTAATAACACAATGGGCTAAATATCATTATTTGTAAAATAAATTAAACAAATTTAAAAATTCTATGAAAAATTTTATTTATTTATGAAAGACACAAGAAACCTTCAAAGCATTAATTAAAGCATATTTTTCATAATAAACCGTGCAAACCGCGTTGTATACATAGAAAAAAATTAAGTATAAAAATTTTGTTTCAAAAAATTTACGAAATTGTCCCATTGTTCGAACAAAAAAATAACATATTAACAAAAATGCAAATTTTTGCCAAATTTATGCAATAAAACACACTGAAATTATGATATTTAAATAGATTTATTTTGCTATTAATTTATTTTCCAATTTTTTGCACATTTTTATTAAAAATTAACACAATTTTCAATATTAAGTCTGTTTGCGTACTTTCCCAGTAAAAATTATCAAGCAACAAAATTTTAGAGAGTAAAAAAGAAATCGCTCTCAAAAAGGGAAAATTGTAAAAAGTACGCGAACAGAAATCCGTAAAAACTTGCAAGTTAGTTAAACAGCTGATTTAAATCAGCTTATAATAAATTTTGCCTTCATTTGTAAATTTTTAGTTTGATGGTATTTATTTTTTAACTTGTTAATAAAAGAAATTTAATTTTAGGATGTATTTTTTTATTCATTCCTTGATATTTAATCATATTTTATACACATTTTGTTTGCAAAAATATAATCATATGTTTTTAAAACATATGTTTTTTTGTGCTTGATAATTCTTGCTGACAAAAATTTATCCAGTAAAAACTTGCAAGTTTCTAAAATAGAACTGTCACTTTTTTCTCTCATTTTCTCTCTCGTTACTGGGTTTTTAAAGTACGCGAACGACTTTTAGACAAAATTCGTAATAATTTGTACAAATTCGTACAAATTATTGAGTTCGCGAACACAGCTATTTTTTGTAATTTTCAAATATTTTTTTTCTGTTTGTTTTGTTTTTTTTTTTAATTTTCCCAGCAAAACTTGCATGACTTTCAGAACTAGTGCTGGAGAACTTCTTTTTTGCTCGACTAGTTCTCTATCTCGTTCTCAGAGTCATGATTTTTGTTTGAAATTGTCACCCTCAGAACTAGTTCTAGGGAAGTAGTCTAGGAACAATCACCAATCCTATGGAACGGTTCCATCACTACTTCTAGAACCAGTTCTTTATCCCATTCTTTAACCCATGATTTTTCTTTGAAATTGTCACGACAGGAACTACTTCCAAGAAGCTATTGTGGCACTAGTTCTCTATCTCGTTCTCAGAGTCATGATTTTTGTTTGAAATTGTCACCATCAGAACTAGTTCTAGGAAAGTAGTCTAGGAACCCATGTATGGAACGGTTCTTTAAGTCATTCTAGAACCAATTCTTTATCCCATTCTTTAACCCATGATTTTTGTTTAAAAATTGTCACCATCAGAACTAGTTCTAGGGAAGCAGACTAGGAACATTTTGTACATTTTTTTTGCAAAAAAAAACATTTTTGAATTATTTCTTGTTGAAAATATAACGCAATATCAGCACTTTACTGAACAAACTTAGTAGTATTTTTTTGTTTTTTTAGTCATTAATTAGAAATTATCTAGAAGGAGAATAAGGGATTTTTGAAAAAAAAAATATTGTAGGGACCAAAAAATATACGATTATATACTTACAACTAGCTTACAATCCCGGTACTTCGTTACCGGTTGTATTGAATACCGGATAATAGAAGGATCAGGATTACTCTATCGATTTTCAAAAAATTCCCCTATGTAGTGGAAAATATAATGACAATTTTCGAGCACTTATGTCGGGATTTTGGATTTTGAGTGAATAAATATTTCAGTGAAAAAAGAAATTGGAATAAAAAAAAAATATGGAGTAAAAAAATGCTAAACACCAAAAATTTGAGTTAAAAATATCATTCCATATTGTTCCCTGCTCTATTATATCTATCCATACTGTTCCCTGTTCTACTCCATTTTATTTCCAATTCCGTCTCCATCTTCTAAGGTCATTATTATAGGCACTGAAAAAGTACCAAAAGTACACTTTATTACCCCCATTAGAAACGGAATTTAAACAAGTAAAAAAGTTAAATTCGGCCTTGCCGAATGTAGTGATACTCTCCACAATTTCAAAAAGATTATTGCAAACAACTTTATTTAACAGGAAATTACTTTTGAAAAAAAAAAAAATTTAAAAAAATTTCCGCGAAAAAAAATTTTGGTAAAAAAAAAATCCGCGATTTTTTTCTTTTTTTGTCAAAAAATATGTTCGTACTTGTTTAAATACCATTTGGTGTTCAATTATGTTCACATATGTCAACCAGAAGCCGAATTAAAGCATTTTGTATTTTTAGGTTATGTTGAATGTACTGAAATTTTTGAGGTGTGCTTACACTTTCGTTCATAACTTTTGAACCGCTGAACCGATATAGCTCAAATGCAATACCAAACTTCTCGGGAGAACTTCCAATATATATGTTAAGTTTCAGTCATCTCTGTGCAATATTTTGTCCGCGAGAGCATTTTCCACAGACAGACGGACAGACGGACATCGCTAGAATGTCTTAAAATCGATCGGGCATCATGAATATATATACTTTATGGGGTCCCAGACCGATATTTCGATGAGTTACAAACGGAATGACAAACTTATATATACCCTCTATCACTAAGTGGAGGGTATAAAAAAGTACCTCCTTCAGAATGTTTGTTCTTCACCGAAGGATCCTACAATCCATATTTCAATTATCTAGGATCATTGTGTCAGCAAATATTAAAAGTACTTTTTATAAAAGGTACTTTTTATAAAAGGTACTTTTTATAAAAGGTACTTTTTATAAAAGGTACTTTTTATAAAAGGTACTTTTTATACAAGGTACTTTTTATAAAAGGTACTTTTTATAAAAGGTACTTTTAATAAAAGGTACTTTTTATAAAAGGTACTTTTTATAAAAGGTACTTTTTATAAAAGGTACTTTTTATAAAAGGTACTTTTTATAAAAGGTACTTTTTATAAAAGGTACTTTTTATAAAAGGTACTTTTTATAAAAGGTATTTTTTATAAAAGGTACTTTTTATAAAAGGTACTTTTTATAAAAGGTACTTTTTATAAAAGATACTTTTTATAAAAGGTACTCTTTATAAAAGGTACTTTTTATAAAAGGTACTTTTTATAAAAGGTACTTTTTATAAAAGGTACTTTTTATAAAAGGTACTTTTTATAAAAGGTACTTTTTATAAAAGGTACTTTTTATAAAAGGTACTTTTTATAAAAGGTACTTTTTATGTTGTTGTTGTAGCAGCTGCAGAAGTATCATACTCTAAGTTATAAAATTTTAATTAATGTTGATGTTGTGTTATATTGTTGTCAAGGTTCAGAAACCTCGCTACATCTACGGGTTGAGTCCAGAGGGATATGGGCTGTAGGTTTGTGGGGTTGGAAACACAATTAAACAAGTGCACTGTATTGTGAGGGCTTTGGAGACATAGCGGGCATTCATCGGTGATGGAGTTGTCTAGTCGGTGTTGATAGTTGTTAAAGAGGCGGCACCAATTTGATCTAAGTTGGGCAAGTGTAGTTCTAGTGCTCCTGGGCAATAGTTTTTCTTCCTCAGATATGGGAGGAGGGCGTCCTCCCAACACAATGTTGTCTTTTAGGGTTCTCTGTGATTCTGTCACTGCCTCTTGGTGTAGTACCTTGAGTGCATCGTGGTACTTTTCACGGGTAAATGGTGGATGAATGATGTGATCGATGTTTGGTTGATGTTTCCTAAGGTTTGGTCGTACTACCCTGGGGGGAGCGGTTTGATTTAGTAGTGAATGGTTGGGATGGTCCATTTGATGACACGCAAGAAGGAATTGTTTGCATAACAGCTCGTTGTGTTCTTTAACTCTCATTATCTTTGCTTCCTGGTGAAGGTGGTCTTCTAGGGACATGAGGTGGCAACCAGTTGCTATTCTAAGGGCGGAGTTCTGGGTTGTTTGGAGGCATTTCCATTTTGTATTGCTTAAATACGGTGACCAAATTGGGGCGGCATAATTTAAGACTGAGCGGCCGATTGATTGGTAAGTAACGAGTAGAGTTTCTTTCTCCTTACCCCAGGAACTTCCAGCAAGCGCCTTCAGCACATTGTTACGTCCCTTTACACGGGTTTGTATGTCAGTGGAGTGTGCTGAGAAAGTCAGCATATTGTCAAAGGTAACTCCTAGGATTCTAGGGCGCTGAACAGTAGGGATCTGACTTCCGGCTATTGATATGTTGAGCTTTGTTTTAACTTCTCCGGTCCAAGTTGTGAAAAGAGTTGCAGACGATTTTTCTGGGGAAAGTTTTAGATTCCGTGAAACAAAGAAATTATTAAGGGTCGCTAGGTATTTATTTAGCTTTCTTGTAAGGTCTCTTATGTAATGACCCGTGGCAAGGACGGAGCAATCGTCAGCGTAGGAGACCAATGTGATGACTCTACGGGAGTAAAATAGAAAAAAGTGTACTTTTGGTACTTTTTTTAATTTACTGAAATACTGGTACCTTTTATAAAAAGTACCTTTTATAAAAATTACCTTTTATAAAAAGTACCTTTTATAAAAAGTACCTTTTATAAAAAGTACCTTTTATAAAAAGTACCTTTTATAAAAAGTACCTTTTATAAAAAGTACCTTTTATAAAAAGTACCTTTTATAAAAAGTACCTTTTATAAAAAGTACCTTTTATAAAAAAGTACCTTTTATAAAAAGTACCTTTTATAAAAAGTACCATTTATAAAAGGTACTTTTATAAAAGGTACTTTTTATTAAAAGGTACTTTTTATAAAAGGTACTTTTTATAAAAGGTACTTTTTATAAAAGGTACTTTTTTATAAAATGTACTTTTTATAAAAGGTACTTTTTATAAATGGTACTTTTTATAAAAGGTACTTTTTATAAAAGGTACTTTTTTATAAAAGGTACTTTTTATAAAAGGTACTTTTTATAAAAGGTACTTTTTATAAAAGGTACTTTTTATAAAAGGTACTTTTTATAAAAGGTACTTTTTATAAAAGGTACTTTTTATAAAAGGTACTTTTTATAAAAGGTACTTTTTATAAAAGGTACTTTTTATAAAAGGTACCATTATTTCAGTAAATTAAAAAAAGTACCAAAAGTACAATTTTTTCTATTTTACTCCCGTAGAGTCAACATTGGCAAAAACCCTGCCTTGGTGAATATTTTTTCCGGGAGGTAAACCTACATTGCAAATTTTAAGTTTTTAGGACAATTATTTAAGAAAATATAAAAGGTACCAAAAGTGCAGTTTTTTACCCTTTTTACCCCTAAGAATCAACATTGGCAAAATCCAGCCTTAGTAGATTTATATTCCGGGAGCTGAACCTACATTCAAAATTTCAAGTGTCTAGGACCATTTTTTAAGGGAATATAAAAGGTACCAAAGGTACATTTTTTTACCCTTTTTACCCCTTTAGAATCAACATTGGCAAAAATCCGGCCTTACAGGATCTATATTCCAGGAGTTGAACATACAGTCCAAATTTCAAGTCTCTGTGACCATTATTTCAGGAGATATAAAAAGTACCAAAAGTACAGTTTTTTACCCTTTTGTCCCCTTAGAATCAACATTGGCAAAAATCCGGCCTTACTGGATCTTTATTCCGGGAGGTGGACCTTCAGTCCAAACTTCAAGTCTCTGTGACCATTATTTCAGGAGATATAAAAAGTACAAAAAGTACATTTTTTTACCCTTTTTGTCCCCTTAGAATCACCATTGGCAAAAATCCGGCCTTACTGGATCTATATTCCGGGAGGTGAACATACAGTCCAAATTTCAAGTCTCTATGACCATTATTTCAGGAGATATAAAAAGTACCAAAAGTACAGTTTTTTACCCGTTTTACCCCCTTAGAATCAACATTGGCAAAAATCCAGCCTTAGTGGATCTATATTCCGGGAGGTGGACCTACAGTCCAAATTTCAAGTCTCTAGCTTCAGCGGTTTGGGCTGGGCGATGATGAATGAGTATGTCAGTCAGTCAGTCAGTCAGTCAGTCAGTCACATTACTCTTTTATATATATGGGGCATTCCATGTCAAATCGGACACTTTGAAAAACTTTTTTTTTAGATTTTCCCAATTTGTTTACAGTTTTTAGTACCCTTCGAAAACTCCTTCGTGGTAAATTTTCTGATTTTTTTGATGACCCGTTCAAAAGATATCGAATTTTTAAAAATTGGTAGTTTGTTCCTTTACTCAAACTTCTTTTAATCATAACTTCTTCAATAATGGTCCAAATTTCAATTTTTTTTTTTTCAAAATTTTTGTTTTTTTACGTACTTTTTAAAAAAAAATCCCAAAAAATTCTTAAAAGCGCTCTAGTATGCGATTTTTAAGTTTTAAAATTTAAATCTCATTTTTGAAAATATTTGTACTCTTCGATTTTTTTGAAATTTTTTTGTGTAAAACTTCTATCAATTCTACAAATTTTTTGCCCAGGAGCATCGTGGGATAACGATTATTACTATTTTTTTAAATTTTTTGAAAAAATTTTATTGTAATTTTACAAACTTAAAATCATTTCTACTACTCTAATGGTGCGTCATAGAGGGGTCCTTTATAAGGCCGACCCCCATTAATTTTTATGTCTTAACATTTCTTTGGAACAAACTTATACCCTATCTCCAATTTCTAAGGGGGCTCCCACACAAAACGACATTTTTTAAAATTTGTTCCAACCGCTCTAACTGCCCTAATAGTGCCCTTAGAGTAACAAAATGTATGACCGACCCACAATATTTTTTTAGTCCAAACATTTTTTCTGAACACACCTACCCTCTATCTTTAACTGTTAAGGCGGTCCCCATACAATTATTTTTTATTTTTTGTAAATTTGTTTTATTTAATCAGCTTCTACCGGTCCAATGGTGCGTCCGAGAGGGGTCATTAGTGAGACCGACCTCCATTTATTTTTACCCTTAAACATTTTTTCAAAATAAACCTACGCCCTATCTCAACTCCCTAAGTAGGCTCCCATACAAAATTACATTTTTATAAAATTCGCTCGAACTGTTATTTGTATGGGAGCCTACTTAGGGAGTGGAGATAGGGCGTAGGTATGTTTTGAAAAAATGTTGTAGGGTAAAAATAAATGGGGGTCGGTCTCACTAATGACCCCTCTCGGACGCACCATTGTTCCGGTAGAAGCTGATGAAATAAAACAAATTTACAAAAAATAAAAAAAATTGTATGGGGACCACCTTAACAGTTAAAGATAGAGGGTAGGGGTGTTCAGAAAAAATGTTTGGACTAAAAAAATATTGTGGGTCGGTCATACATTTTGTAGCTCTAAGGGCACTATTAGGGTAGTTAGAGCGGTTGGAACAAATTTTAAAAAATGTCGTTTTGTGTGGGAGCCCCCTTAGAAATTGGAGATAGGGTATAAGTTTGTTCCAAAGAAATGTTAAGACGTAAAAATTAATGGGGGTCGGTCTTATAAAGGACCCCTCTATGACGCACCATTAGAGCAGTAGAAATTATTTTAAGATTGGAAAATTACAATAAAATTTTTTCAAAAAATTTTAAAAAATAGTAATAATCGTTATCCCACGATGCTCCTGGACAAAAAATTTGTAGAATTGATAGAAGTTTTACACAAAAAAATTTCAAAAAAATCGAAGAGTACAAACATTTTCAAAAATGAGATTTAAATTTTAAAACTTAAAAATCGCATACTAGAGCGCTTTTAAGAATTTTTTGGGATTTTTTTTTTAAAAGTACGTAAAAAAACAAAAATTCTGAAAAAAAAAAATTGAAATTTGGACCATTATTGAAGAAGTTATGATTAAAAGAAGTTTGAGTAAAGGAACAAACTACCAATTTTTAAAAATTCGATATCTTTTGAACGGATCATC
The DNA here is from genome assembly GCA_963921195.1 of Pegoplata infirma. NCBI lineage: Eukaryota > Metazoa > Arthropoda > Insecta > Diptera > Anthomyiidae > Pegoplata > Pegoplata infirma. The sequence continues at coordinate 38,908,529 of OY992536.1, forward strand.
AAAAAAATCAGAAAATTTACCACGAAGGAGTTTTCGAAGGGTACTAAAAACTGTAAACAAATTGGGAAAATCTAAAAAAAAAGTTTTTCAAAGTGTCCGATTTCACATGGAACGCCCCATATAGATTAGTTGGATTACTCAAATTGCTAACTATTTTTGCTACAATTAGAAAGTTTTGTTTACTTTTTGTAATAAAAAATTCCAGCTGTAGTAAATAAAGAAGTTTATTCCAGATTGTAGTAAGGTAATTGAATGGATCTATAAAAACCTATTTGCACTAATGCCCCAATACTTAATAATACCAAACAAATTACCCAATACTTAATAATATTTTTAGCCCCTCTGTACATATTTCAAAAGGTTTGACTTTTTCCAAATAGACGATGCAACAGAGAAATACGCAATCTCATATATTTATTTTTTCTTTTTTAAAAAAATTATAAGTTTTTGAAACAGCTTCTAAGATGTTATTTGAGAACCAGTATTTGTTTCATGGAAGTGGTGCAGAAGTCATGTAAGACTACTTCCAAATCACTAGTTCCCAAACTACCCCAAAAAAGCTCATTGGAATCAAAATATTACCCTTTTGGATCACTTCTAGAACTAGTTGTGACATCACTAGTTCCAGGATGCTCTTTGAGAACCTATCATGACAAGCTTTGAAGTACTTCTAGAACTAGTTATTTTTGAATGACTCCGAAAAGTTTTGCTGGGTTTGTTTATTTGTTTTGGAAAAAGAAAAAATTGCCAGTTGAAAAATAATAAAAAGACAAAAATTTTTGTCTTTTTTAAAGTTTTGCTGCTTTTCTCTGCTTTCAGAAACTTGAAATTTTGACTTGAAATAACTTTTTTGTTTTTATAGTGTTTGTTTTTTACTCATTACAAAACCTATTGGAATATAGTCGCACTTTTTCTTCTGTTCTTTATCAAGACAAAAAATTGACGAAAACAAGAGTACATCATTTCACCTTAATTAAAACTATGATATTCTCGAAAATAATTTTCAAGAAAATTATTTTTTGGTGTAAAATTTATTTATGTTGGTAATTTTTTGCAAGACTTAATCGACACGTGTTTCGGAATTTGTCAGATCCCATTGTCGAGATTATTTAGCAAAAATAAAAACCCTATACTACAAGTAGCAAAGGTCTTTAATGACAATTTATTTTTGCAAAATAATCTTGACAATGGGATCGGACAAATCCCGAAAAACGTGTCGATTAAGTCTTGCAAAAAATTACCAACATAAATAAATTGTACACAGAAAAATTATTTTCTGGAAAATTATTCTATGAGAATATCATAGTTTTAATTACACAGTGCAACACCCAAAATCGAAATTGGATGAAACCAAAAGCAAATGAAAGTTGACATAATCCATAACAAACCCCTCAAGGCTTTTTTCTAGTTCAGAGCTAGATTTTTTTTACACGCATTTGAAGATAGTGCACTTTTATTATAATTACACTCAAAATATTTTGTAAGTAAATTCAACCGAAAAACCATTTAAAACAATCGTTTTTCCTTTTAAAAAACGGACTACTAATATTTCACTTGAAACAACATACTTTTTCAGTTATTTTTAAACGTTAATAAATGACTAGACATTCCGTAAAAACAAATGATATTTCAGTTATTTTAACTGTTTACAAAATTTTTTTTTTGTGGAGTAAAAATATTTTTTTTTGAATAAAAACTACAAAAATCGTACTTCTGTACAATTATACGGAATAATCAGTCAAAAATAATTTAACTGTAAAAATATTTTTCCGTAAATTTTTGTAGTTTATTGTTTTAACAACTGTATAAATCTTTTAATAATTTAGTTTTTTTTGAAAAACACACGATAAAACGTTTAAAATAACTTAAAAAAACTTTTTGAATAACCGTAAATAGTTACTGTAAAACTTTTCTAGGTGTATAATAATAAATGCTTGAAAACTGTATTAGTGGCGAATGATTAATATTGTAATTGCCTTTAAATAACAATCATGCGCCACGGTGTCCAGTGGTTTATATTAATAATTGCCTTTAAATAACAGTCATACGAAACGGTGTACAGTGGTTTATTTTAATAATTTGGCTATTCAGTAAAAAGGTACTGGACCGATTGCAGCAAAATTCATACCAGTCATAGCTGAAGTAATTTTGAGCTTAAGTTTGGAAACTGGACCATACATGTCCAATAAGGGCACCGCCAGGGGCCTTTAAAGTAGGACATGTTTAGTACACAAAAACTTTAAATGCTTTAAAATCACCAACTTTAAATACGTGTAAAATAAAATCTAGCTCTGACCTAAAAAAAAGACCTTTAGGGTTTTGTTATGGAAAACGTCAGCTTTCATTTGGTTTCATCCCATTCCGATTCCAAACGAGTGATACAAACACTGTGTTATCAAAGGAAATAATGACCTCGAGCAAAAAAAACCTACTCAAAAATTTTTAAAACTTTTAAAAAATCTCAACACGAATACAAAAAAAAAATAAAATAAAAATCGGTCTAATGGTTTTCGAGATATTGCTATTTGAAATTTAAAAATTGGCGATTTTTTCCAGCGTTCAAGAAATAAAAATAAATCGAAAAATTTTTTCTCCTGCCCCTTTAATATAGCTTCAGAAAGTTTTTCATTTGAACTTAATTTAAGCCAAATCCGATCAAAAAATTTTCGAAATCGTTTAAGCGGTTTTAGAGATATCTCTATTTAAAATTTGTTAAATGGAGTCCAAGAAGTTTTAAGAGTCAAATCTGATTTTTTTTCATTGACTATTTTATAGATATTGAGACAAAATTTCATATAAACTTAATTTGAATCAAACCAGACCATTTGAACCGATGGCGCCCTTCGATCAAACTTTGGAGTTTTTGGTGAAAATTTTCTATAAAACCAAAACTTTGATCAAAGGGCGCCACGCACAGTGGGGAAAAATGGACTTTTTTTGTCCGATTTTGCCTACAGGTCGCAATTCTTAACCGATTTTAGTTTTTATTTTTTTGAAATTTAGCTAATAAAATTCCTCATCGGTCTGTCATGGTGGATTTCTAAAAAGCGTTTTTGTTGTCTATGAATATTTTTTTAAAGTTCAGAAAATATTAATTTTTTTTTGAATTTTTGCTCTAAAAAATGTAACCCGGCTAAAAATGTTGTATATTATCATATATGAGTTCATATATGAGACCATATACAGTGTCATATATAGAATCAAATATGGTCTCATATATGAACATATTCCAAAATTGGCGCTTATATAAGACACGATCATATATGATGCAATATATGTGATCATATATTAGATCATATATTGAATCATATATTGGATCATATATTGAATCATATATTGGATCATATATGATGTTGTTTTTAATTTGTTTTACATTATTTTTTATATTTTTTATTTATTTTTTTCTCTTAAACTATATGTAATAGATTATAATGTATATATTCAACAGAATTGCAAACGATGTATGTAAGTTTAATTAAAAATAAAAAATATATTTTTATTCATACTGGTGTTCTCATATATTTTAATGAACACCTTTAGTTTGATGATTTTGATTTTTTAGTTACTATCGTTTGCATTTTTGGTGACCATATAAAAATATATAATTAAACTTATAGATACGAGAATACATTTTGATATTCAAAAGAATAAATTGAACATAAAAGATCTAATATATAAAGTTTTTCAATTGATGTCAATTACGAAAGATGCGAACAAAGGGCTTATTACAGGAACGATGATTTCCTTTGTGTTTTCTTGTTTTAGTGTTAATTTTGATTATCTTCATACTTAGCGTTTTTGTTAAAAAAGTCAAAATCTAAAAAAAAAATATAAAATAAAATTAGTATGCATATAAGATATTTCCAGAATTTTTATTGTATTGAATTATTACCAACAACAGCATTTGGTGCCATGTACCTTTAAAGATTGGCTTGATACTGCTAGATACATACATACATGTTAATGGAGTGTATTTTGTTAAGACCATGGGATGCTTAAGACCATGAATGCTTTTTACGGAAAGATATATTGTCTTTCAGAACTCGATCTGATAAAATATTAAAAATTATTCCATATTCCTTTTTTATTCCAAAAAAAAAGAACTTGCAACTACTAAATGCATGTTTTTTACTCAAAATTTTTAGAAGGCACATAATAACTTAAGACTTCGATTAAAAGCAATATATTTAGTAGTATGTATTTTATCTTTCTGGGTTATGTGTGTTACGATATTTGAAGGATAGGGATAAGAAACTATTTTTACTTACATCATGGCGACAATGTGCCAGGTTGTCACTTTCGCTAATTGACAGCTTTCTTGTGATTGTAAGTAAAAACGTTGTCCTTCCGAAATCGTAACTCAACCTTAAAACTGATCATAACTTTTTTTCATTTCGATTTTCTATGACGACAGTAAGAAATTTTAAAATAGTTTATAATGTTGGAACCGTAGTGATAACGTTATGGTGGTGCATATGCCTTCTCCTCCATCTTGGGCGAGCTTAACGTAGCTTCTCATGGTTTAATTTTCTTTAAATAGTAACTCGGCCTCCAAACTTATACGTTCTTTCCATTTCCAATTTGCTATTGCGATAGTATGGGATTTCAAAATAATTTATAGTGATGGAATCATAATGATAACATTTCTGGTGGTGCATATGTCCTCTTCTCCAAGTTGAGTGAGCTTAACTTAACTCGGCCTTAAAACGCTTATACGATCTTTCCACTTCCAATTTGCTATGGCGATATTAATGGTTTTTTAAATAGTTTGCAGTATTGCAATCGTACTGATAACATTATGGTGGTGCATATGCCCTCTCCCCCAAGTTGCACGAGATTAACGAAGCTGCGTAGTTTAATTTTCCTTAACATCAAATTACTAAATAATATTGCATTTGCGACATATTTACATTCACTCATTTTGAATATGATAATGTTTTGGAATAAAATGTCCATGCTTATACTTGTTATGACGATGAACTGGGAAAAAATAAAACATGATTTTAAAATTCAAATACATATTAATGAAAGCTCACCTTTTCCAAATTTTTTTATGTTAATTTACATCATGGCGACAATGTAGCAGGTTGTCACTTTCGCTTATAGACTGATTTCTTGTAATTGTAAGTAAAATCGTTGTCCTTCCCAAATCGTTACTCAACCTTTAAACTGATCATACCTTCTTTTCATTTCGATTTGCTATGGCGAAAGTAAGCGTTTTCAAAATAGTTTGTAGTGTTGGAACCGTAGTGATAAATGGTGGTGCATATGCCCTCTCTCCAAGTTGAGCGAGCTTAACGTAGCTCCGCATGGTTAAACTTTCAGCAACTAGTAACTCGGCCTCCAAACTTCTTATACCTTCTTTTCATTTCCAATTTTCTATTGCGACAGTAAGGGATTTCAAAATAATTTATAGTGTTGGAATCGTAGGGATAACAGTTCTGGTAGTGCGAATGTCCTCTTCTCCAAGTTGAGAAAGCTTAACGTAACTCGGCCTCAACACTGCTTATACGGTCTTTTCATTTCCGATTGGCTATGGCGACATTAAGGGATTACAAAATAGTTTGCAGTATTGCAATCGTAATGAAAACATAATGGTGGTGCATATGCCCTCTCCACATAGTCGCACGAGATTAACGAAGCTGCGTAGTTTAATTTTATTAAACATCAAAGTACTCAATAATATTGTATTTGGATAAAAAAAAGTCCACGCTTATACTTGTTATGACGATGAACTGGAAAAAATTAACACATGATTTTAAAATTCTAAATACATATTAATGAAAACTTACCTTTTCCAATTTTTTTTATGTAAAAGTAACGATTTTAAGCAGAATATTTTGCAACTAGGAAACAATATTTGTTAAATTATTGATATATATTAGAGTATGAATTTATATCAGTCAATCGATGGTAAGGTAATAATATAATTTTAATTGCTAATAACTTTTATTTTGTAATTCTGGGTTCAAATTTGCATACACATGTACTATGATTTAACATTTTATGATAACATATATGGTTCCATATATGATATCATATATGGCACATATTTTATATACGACCACATATATGGGATCGTTTCTTGCATATATGGTCACATATATGTTTCCATATATATCATATATGGTCATATAAAGATCAATACATAAGCATATATGAACATACACATTTATTTTTAGCCGGGAATCCAAATTTTTTTTTTAAAAAATCCAGCATGACAGGTCGATGCGGAATTTTATTAGCTAAAATACAAAAAAAGAAAAACCAAAATCGGTTAAGAATTGCGACCTGTAGGCAAAATTGGACAAAAAAAGCCCATTTTTTCCCACTGTGCCACGGGCTAAAATTGTCTGATTTGGCTCAAATTTATTTTAAACGATAGTTTGTCTCAAGCGCCATGAGGAGTCAAGAGAAATTTTTTTTTTAGATTTTTCTTTCTTGAACATAGTAGAAACTGCTAATTTTTGAAAATTTCAAGTAACAATATCTCGAAAACCCTTCGACCGATTTTAATTTTTTTTTTATAATATATGTGTTTAGCGCATCAAAATCAATAAAAAAATGCGTCGCAAGCCATGTATTTTTTTTTTTTAATTTTCAAAAATCCAAATCTTTGATCGATGGGCGCCACGGTTTAATTTAATCGAAATTGAACTCAAATTTGTAACACATAACTTTTAGGTCTAGTACACTCAGAGACATGCTTCATAATATTTATGACATGGTTTCATAAATGTTTTTTTAATAACATTTCATTACATTTATGAAAATTTCATAAATATAATGAAGTTTTATGAAAAAAGTATTTCATAGACTTCACAAAATTTCATGATTTCATAAAAAAAATCATAAACGTGTCATATGATTTTTTATAATATGATAAAGAAATTGGGGCAAAACATTGACGATTTTTAAAATTTTTGCCGCTGTCCAAAAAAAGTAAGTCGCAAAAAAAATGTGAAAATGAAAATTTCAGATTTTTTTTTGGTGTTCTAGATTTCACATCCGAATATTTTTATTCGTTTTGTTTTACATATAAAATTTTTGGTGAAAGTAAAACGAATGTACTATTTTCGTTATAATTTTATGCTTTCAGTTATTCGATTTAAATATCGAATGAATACGTGAAAAATATTAAACCAAATTCGATTTCATGTGATTCGGAAAAGTCATGTGAATTGAAAAGTTGTGAAAGACAGAACAGAGGCATTTAATTCCATTTTTAGTTCTTCAAATGTAAATATCATTATTTTTTTTTCTAAAAAAAATGCATATGCTTTATTAATGAAACATTTCATAAATACTATGCAACTTTTTAATAAATGTAATGAAACTTGTCATTGAAGTTCGCCCAACGTATCTGTTTCATATATTTTATGAAATATTTAAGAAAAATATTTAATATTTAAGAAAAAAAATTGAATCTATGAAATTTTTCATCGTGTTTATTAAACAATTCATAATATTTATGAAAAGTTTCATAAAAATTTATGAAATTTAACTCATTATATTGATGAACAATTTCAGAAATATTGACCCTATGAACAATTATTAACCTGTTTCATTGTATTTATGAAACTGTTACATTGGACGAACTTTAATGAAGATTTTCATTATATTTATGACAGTTTTCATAAATAAAATGAAACTTTTTCTTTGAGTGTAGAATAAAAACTTGCACGGGCACTTGGGAAAAACAAAATTTAAAGAAAAAATGTCACTCTAATATAACGTGGATATGAGAACTTTAAACGTGACCGGCTGCTTTCTACCGAATTTTATTTTTGATATAACCCTGTCGGGGGTATGGGTGAGTGACACCTACAGAATTTCATTAGCTTTTTGTAACCGGTAAAATTTAAAAAAAGTCATGCAAAAAAAATACACAACTTCATGGAAAATTTTTAATTTCCGTTTTAGCTAAATTTAATTTTACCACTCTTCGTTTTTTCAAGGTTAATTGATTAAAATCGCACAACTGATTTAAATTTAAATGCGCGTCAAAAAACTCCCCACTGTGTTGCGTTGTGGTGTTGTTTTTTTTTTTCTATTTCAAGTTAATGGTTTTTCCAACACCTGTTTGAAAGCAAAAAAGTACAAAAAAAAAAAAAAACAGTTTCGTTTGAAAACATTATAATGTTTTCGTATTGTAAAAACTTTGCTAAGAATAACGTAAAAACAGAAAAGTGTTCACTTTTCTGTTGTTTTTTTGAATTAAAATATTTTTTTTTTCATTCTCCTGTTTGCATTTGATGGTACTTATTTGTGTTGGCAGCTGTAGGTTATTAATGTTGTTTAACTTCTCTACTTTTTTTCAGGTTTATTTTTTTTTTTGTAACTTTTATAGAAAAAACAAAAAAAAAAGTCTTTTCGAAGATTGTAGTTAAAGGAGTTTCGTCCTTTGTATTGGTAGTAGGGGTATTCATAATAAGAAAAAAAATCTATGGCTATTAAATTTTTGTAAAAACATTTTTTTTTGAGTGTACATTTTATTCGAGTGTAAGCAATGTTTTTACCATTTAACTACTCCTCCAGCCTTTCAATTCTGGGGCATAAGTTTTCAGTAGTTTTCAAAAGGAACCATTTTCGAAAAAGTTTAAAAAAAGTACCAACGTACAAATTTTTGCCCATTTGACAATATTAGAATCGGAAATTTTTTCGAGTGTTAGTAATGCTTTTACCATTTTACCCAGCTTCAACCCTTTCAGTTCTGGGGTATTAGTTTCAATAGTTTAAAAAAGGCACCAATTCCAAAAAAAGTTAAAAAAAAGTACCAAAATACAAATTATACCCCTTTTGACCATATCTAATATGGATTGGAAGTTACAAAAATATTTTTTTTAAGGTTTTTTCTTCCTTTTGAGAATGCTTCCTTTCAAAATCAAGTTTTTTAAATCATGTCAGCAGATTAAAAAAAAAATACCAAAAAGTTTTTGGGATGTCCAGCGTACAGCTGTTAACACTTTTATAATTAAAACTTTATAAAAAGTACTTGTTTCAGTTGCTTTTCCATTAAAATTGAAATTTCCAAAAGGTATTTACTTCAAAATATTACTTTCGCTGGAGGATCCTACAATTCAAATATCCAGTTTTATAAACCATTCTGTCAGGAGATCGAAAAAAGTACCAAAAAGTACAAAGTTTCTGGGACGCCCAACGTACACTTGATAACCCTATTATAATCGAAACTTTCTGAAAAGTACCTGTTTTAGTACTTTTCTCATTAAAATCGATATTTAAAAAAGGATAAACTTATTTCTGCATGTAGTTTCTCTGCAGGATCCAACACTTAAAATATTAAGATTTTAGTTGTTTCTCTGCAGGATCCTACACTTTTAATATAAAGATTATAGAAAAAGTACCAAAGTACTTTTTTTAACCCTTAAAGCATAGAAACTTTCTAAAAAGTACTTTAATTCATTCATTAATTCATTTATTAATTCAGTCATTAACTCATTTATTCATTTCTTCATTTATTCATTTATTCATTTATTCATTTATTCATTTATTCATTTATTCATTTATTCATTTATTCATTTATTCATTTATTCATTTATTCATTTATTCATTTATTCATTTATTCATTTATTCATTTATTCATTTATTCATTTATTCATTTATTCATTTATTCATTTATTCATTTATTCATTTATTCATTTATTCATTTATTCATTTATTCATTTATTCATTTATTCATTTATTCATTTATTCATTTATTCATTTATTCATTTATTCATTTATTCATTTATTCATTTATTCATTAATTCATTTATTCATTTATTCATTTATTTATTTATTCATTTATTCATTTATTCATTTATTCATTTATTCATTTATTCATTTATTCATTTATTCATTTATTCATTTATTCATTTATTCATTTATTCATTCATTTATTCATTTATTCATGTATTCATTTATTCATTTATTCATTTATTCATTTATTCATTTATTCATTTATTCATTTATTCATTTATTCATTTATTCATTTATTCATTTATTCATTTATTCATTTATTCATTTATTCATTTATTCATTTATTCATTTATTCATTTATTCATTTATTCATTTATTCATTTATTCATTTATTCATTTATTCATTTATTCATTTATTCATTTATTCATTTATTCATTTATTCATTTATTCATTTATTCATTTATTCATTTATTCATTTATTCATTTATTCATTTATTCATTTATTCATTTATTCATTTATTCACTTATTCATTTATTCATTTGTTCATTTATTCATTTATTCATTCATTCATTTATTCATTTATTCATTTATTCATTTATTCATTTATTCATTTATTCATTTATTCATTTATTCATTTATTCATATATTCATTTATTCATTTATTCAATTATTCTGGAACCATTATTTGAAAAGATAAAAACGGTACCATAGCAGTATTGTTGACCCCTTTTTACACTGTTTGAACCGAGAGTATAGAATGTTTCTTTCTAGAAATTTATTCGATAGAAAAAGTGGCAGATTCTGAGACATTTTCCATAGATTCTGACCCATTTATCTTAAAGAAAAATTCTTAGATGCTAAGAAAAATCTCTTATTCTGAGGCATTTTACTTAAAGTTAAAATTTTCACAAGATTTTTTTTACATTTTTACACATTTTTCAAAAAAAAAAGTCTTAGAATCGAACACATATAAGCATAATATGTTGCCAAAGTTTAGAAACTAAGAATTAAAAAAAATAAATAATTGCCTACTTTTAGGCTTTAAGAACGAATTTTTATGTTGCCTACTTTAAGGCGATTATTCAAAAGATTTATGTTTTTATTAACAAATAATACAAATATTTAAGCTTTTTACAACTAAAGTCTCTATTGTGAATCTTTTTTTTAATGAAAACTATGAACTTTTAGAATTTTTCTGTCCTTCCTTTTGTGAATTTCCTTAATGTTATTGTTTGTTTTTAAAAATCTACGTATTGTTATAGTACATATTTCTTTCCTTCATTGGCTTCTATTGTTTTTTTTTTCCTTTTTAGTTCTCTGAAAAATTCCTTCCTGTGTTAAAGATAAATTTTTATTTACTAATGCCTTTTGGCCTCTTATATTATATGTATTTGTGGCTATTTGTTTTGGTAGTATTGAACAAAAAACAAAAAAACCGAAATGGATATCAAGAAAAATATCTTTAACCCCTTAATATATTTAGAAGAAGATTTGTAGTTTATTTTTTTTTTATATAAGACACTTTTGTTGGGCATCGTTTTGTTTTGGCAGCTGTTTTTATTTAAACAATATACCATTATTTGAAAATTGTATTTGAGTTTTTAAAATAATTTATGGCTAACGGACATATGTTGAGGTTTTTAAAACCATAAATTAGCTTAATAGTCCGTTTATTGTATTAGGCTTTTAGATATAGTCATGGAAAATTTTTGGAAGCAGGAATTATAACCCTTATAAATCAATTCTTTATATAATTTTGTTAATAATATAAGGAAATTTTAAAATTAAATTAAAGCCTTAAAGTAGGCAATGGAATTTTTTTTTAATCTTAATATGGGCAATTATTTTAATATATTTTTCATTTTTTTATTAAAGCTTTAAAAAGGGATTTTCAGAAAGTTTTTTTGTGGTTTATTGTTAAAAAAATATAAAGCTATTGAATAAACTCCTTAAAGTAGGCAACATAAAAATTATTAGATATAGCCACACAGTAGGCAATAATCAATTCTTTAAATAGTTTTGATAATATAAAATTACAGTAAATAAAGAAATTTCAAAATAAAGCCTAACAGTAGGCAATGAAAATTAAATTAAAGCTTTACCTTTAAATAGGCAATGATTTTAATTTTTACTTTTTATATTTAAGCCTTAAACTAGGATTTCTTTGTGCTTACAATAAACTCCATTGAATAAACTCCATAAAGTAGGCAAAATGAAAATGATCAGTTAAAGCCCCACAGCAGGCAATAAGTTTTCTTATAAATTCTGGGGTACATAACTTTGGAAAAATATTTTGGTTGTACAGCGAAATGTGTCTCAATCTAAGATTTTTTTTTTGTAGGAAAATTTGGCAAAATCTAAAAAATTGTTGACAGACAAAAAAATTCCAAATCTGAATGTTCTAAAAGAAAAATTTATCAAAATTTTAGATTTTTGTTGAAAAAAAGTCTCGAGAATTTTGCTATTAGAAAAATTATTTCAAATCTGTGAATTTTTTTAAAGGAAAAATGTATAATTTTTTACTACTTTTGACCCTATTAAAATCGGAAATTCCAAAAACGAATTTCGTGAGATTAAAAAAATCAAGATTTTAGGGACATTTTTAAAATGACTTAAAAAGTACCAAAGTACAATTTTTACTCGTTTTTACAAGTTTTTTTTATTAAGAGGAAGTTAGATTCACAATATTAGAATCATTATTTTAGAAATTCAAAAAAGTACCAAAGTACAATTTTTGGCCATTTTTAAGAGACCAAAAAAGTACCAAAGTAAAATTTGTGCCCGTTTTTACCAATAAACAATCGGATGGTTTAAAAAAAATTTTTACAAGTTTTTGAGACAAAGGATGTAAGAAGAAAATGTAAAGTTTTTACGGTCAATTTTTAGGAGTTCAAAAAAGTACCAAAGTACAATTTATATCTGTCCGTCTGTTGAAATGGTAATCACGGCCAAAGTATTTAATATATAAGACTGATGCTAAGCGCATTTATTTATTGTTGTCCTAAGCGGTTTGGTATTGCATTTGAGCGAAATCGGGTCAGTGGTTCAAAAGTTATGAACGAAAATGTAAGAACACCCGGAAAATTTTGTTATATTCTACATGACCTAAAAATACAAAATGTTATTTTTACAAGTAAAAAACAATTTTTACAAGTAAAAACCTATTTTTACAAGTAAAAACCATTTTTTTTACAAAAAAAAAAAAAATTACCCGGAATTTTTTTTTGCCAAACATTTTTTTCCGTGTAATTTTATTTTTTTTCAAAAGATTTTTTTTTAATGCCAGCCTAAAAGTAGACAGTCAAAATTGAATTTGATTAACCCTTAAAGTAGGCAATAAAAATTGTATTAATCCTAAAAGTAGGCAACAAGTAATTTATTTGTTAATTCGTTGCTCTACAAAAAACTTTCTAAAATCCTCCACAATAGTTAAAATTCAACTTTAAAAAAATTTATTCTACTTCCCTTCAACCCAAAATTACTTTATTCACTGTAATATTAAATTAATTATATATTTCTACATAGTTTATATGTATATAACTTAATTTGAAAACATCATAAGCATCATCAGCAGGTGTTTCCATTATGCATGTTGTCTTCAGCTCTTAACATTTCATTAAAGTATAACATTCTACACAATGTACATTCTAGATTAGGCAAATTATTAGTCTAAATACATTATGTATCCTTAATACTTATGTATATGAAAATGAACATGTTGCACGCTAGTTTCCTGAAACAATATTTAATTATTATGTATCATATTTTCAAGGTGGGGGAAGAGGACAGTGTTGTATGAAAACATAATTTATAACCTGTAACCAAATTTTGCCACACACACAAATACAGAAGAAGTCTGCTATTTTTGATTACACAAAGAGAAATGTTTGTAATCAAATAATGGATAATTATGCAAAATTTTGAAAATGATCTACTTTTTTGTTAGGTGAACTACAAATGAACTGAATGAAGACACTTGTAATGTTAGAGGCCACCATCGAAAATTTATTTGTTTAATTTGGTTGTTGAAGTTTCTCTCAGTGTAGATTTTTATTTTAGTCCCAATTTATACAGGGCAATTTTAATTGCCGCAATTCTTAGTTTATAGGAGAGAGAGGTAAGAGGAATGGAAAGGGGAAAAAACTTGCTCGTACTGGCAATTCGTTTTGTTTTTTCATTCGCAACTCTCACTATATAGAGTATTTTCACATTTCTTTTTGGAATTGCCGAACAGAATTGCCAGTGTGTGAACATATACGGCAAGTTCAAAAGAGAAACACAAAAATTGCAGCAATTAAAATTGCCTGTTGTGAATTGGGACTTATTCCCGAAAAATTACATTTTCTAACACTACAAACATCTTCTAATAGAAAAATGTTTTAAATGTTTAATAGAATTTCAAAATCGTATTAGAAAATCAACTTTTTTTTAAACTTTACAATGATTAAAATTTTTTTTCTTCCGTCCCAATTTTGTGCGCTAACGAACTTACAATTAGTCTGAGAGAGACTATAATTCATATCAGTGTCAATTTTTAGATCTCTAGCTCGTTTTGTTTAAGCTCTATTGTGATTTCTACAGACGGACAGGATTCTTTGATCCTATATCATCATAAACTTAAGTTAAAAAGAAAATATTTCGGATTTGCTATAACAATTTCTATAACTTTTAAAATTTCTTTGGTATTTCTAGTGTTAATTCCCATAAATCAACCACACGTTAAATATTTTGGCCACTTTTTACCCACATATTATGTGTGATATGCATTAAGGAACTTGGTAATCAACAATATAAACGTGTTCTTACTATAGAAATAAATCATTGTTTCAATTTTGGTATTTATCTGTAGAAAATAATTTAGAAATATCAGGTGTTAAAGACGAAAAAGCATAAAAGTTAAAATTTTTAATATAAATTTAAACAAAAAAGTTAAGTTTTACTTTCGCAGAACCATGAAACGCTCCACAACGCCCAAATCATTTGAAGTTCTCTAAAATAACTGTTATTTTTGCAACGTTTAAAAAAGAGTTATAAAAATTTTGACTATAAAAATTTTATTTTGATTAAAAAACTTTTTTATACCTTCCACTTAATGATAGAGGGTATATATAAGTTTGTCATTCCGTTTGTAACTCATCGAAATATCGGTCTGGGATCCCATAAAGTATATGGGGCATTCCATGTCAAATCGGACTTAACATTTTTTTTTTTTTAGATTTTCCCAATTTGTTAACAGTTTTTAGTACCCTTCGAAAACTCTTTCGTGGTAAATTTTCAGATTTTTTTGATTACCCGTTCAAAAGATATCGAATTTTTAAAAATTGGTAGTTTGTTCCTTTACTCAAACTTCTTTTACTCATAACTTTTTCAATAATGGTCCAAATTTAATTTTTTTTTTCAAAATTTTTGTTTTTTACGTACTTTTTTAAAAAAAATCCCAAAAAATTCTCAAAAGCGCTCTAGTATACGATTTTTAAGTTTTAAAATTTAAATCTCATTTTTGGAAATGTTTGTACTCTTCGATTTTTTTGAAATTTTTTTGTGTAAAACATCCATCGATTCTACAAATTTTTTGACCAGGAGGATCGTGGGATAACGATTATTACTATTTTTTTAAATTTTTTTAAAAAATTTTATTGTAATTTTCCAATCTTAAAATAATTTCTACTGCTCCAATGGTGCGTCATAGAGGGGTCCTTAATAAGACCGACTCCCATTAATTTTTACATCTTAACATTTCTTTGGAACAAACTAATACCCTATCTCCAATTTCTAAGGGAGCTCCCACACAAAACGACATTTTTTAAAATTTGCTCCAACAGCTCTAACTGCCCTAATAGTGTCCTTAGAGCAACAAAATGTATGACCGACCCACAATATTTTTTTAGTCCAATCATTTTCTCTGAACACACCTACCCTCTATCTCTAATTGTTAAGGCGGTCCCCATACAATTTTTTCTATTTTTTGTAAATTTGTTTTATTAAATCAGCTTCTACCGGTCCAATGGTGCGTCCGAAAGGGGTCATTAGTGAGACCGACCCCCATTTATTTTTACCCTACAACATTTTTTTAAAACATACCTACGCCCTATCTCCACTCCCTAAGTATGCTTTCATTCAAAATTACATTTTGATAAAATTTGCTCCAACTGTTATTTGTATGGGAGCCTACTTAGGGAGTGGAGATAGGTATGTTTTAAAAAATGTTGTAGGGTAAAAATAAATGGGGGTCAGTCTCACTAATGACCCCTCTCGGACGCACCATTGGACCGGTAGAAGCTGATTAAAAAAAACAAACAAACAAAAAATAAATAAAAAAAAATTGTTGGGGACCGCCTTAAAAATTAGAGATAGAGGTAGGTGTGCTCAGAGAAAATGTTTGGACTAAAAAAATATTGTTGGTCAGTCATACATTTTGTTGCTCTAAGGCACTATTAGCGCAGTTAGAGCGGTTGGAGCAAATTTTAAAAAATTTCGTTTTGTGTGGGAGCCCCCTTAGAAATTGGAGATAGGGTATTAGTTTGTTCCAAGGAAATGTTAAGACGTAAAAATTAATGGGGGTCGGTCTTATAAATGACCCCTCTATGACACACCATTGGAGCAGTAGAGATGATTTTAAGAGTGGAAAATTACAATAAATTTTATTCAAAAAAATTTAAAAAATAGTAATAATCGTTATCCCACGATCTTCCTGGGCAAAAAATTTGTAGAATCGATAGAAGTTTTACACAAAAAAATTTCAAAAAAATCGAAGAGTACAAACATTTTCAAAAATGAGATTTAAATTTTAAAACTTAAATAAAGAGCGCTTTTAGGAATTTTTTGGGATTTTTTTTAAAAGTACGTAAAAAAACAAAAATTTTGAAAAAAAAAATTTGAAATTTGGACCATTATTGAAGAAGTTATGAGTAAAAGAAGTTTGAGTAAAGGAACAAACTACCAATTTTTAAAAATTCGATATCTTTTGAACGGGTCATCAAAAAATCTGAAAATTTACCACGAAGGAGTTTTCGAAGGGTAATAAAAACTGTAAACAAATTGGGAAAATCTAAAAAAAAATTTTTCAATGTGTCCGATTTGACATGGAATGCCCCATATACTTTATGAGATCTAAGACCGGGATTTCGATGAGTTACAAACGGAATGACAAACTTATATATACCCTCTATCACTAAGTGGAGGGTATAAAAAATTGCTGAAAAAAAAAAATTTATGAAAAAAAATTGATGAAAAAAATAAAAAAAAAATGCTGAAAAAAAATTTGATGAAAAAAAACGAAGTTAAAAAATTTTTTGGTTTTAAGAAACTGATAACAGTAATTCTTATTTTCTTTTTTGTTATTCTGTAGCTTATACAGGGTGATTCAGTCACGACCCGCCGAATTTTACCAGCGTATTCCTTGGCTCATTTCATGAAAATATGTCTATTACGACCATCCCCCGAAAATGCATGTGTGCGAAATGGCAGCGGTTTGAAAATTTTCGGATTAGTGGTTAGAGGGTAGTAGGGTAAAATTGATAACTTCTGAACCTGTTGTCGGATTTTTTTGTTTTTGGGCTTTTTGGAAAGTTTATTAGAACACCTTTCAGAATCAATAACAAAAGAATTAAAGTAAAGAGAAATCGTTGAGATATAGAGCTTTTAAAAATAAAATTTGAAAAAAAGACATACAAATTTGCATATATCCTCAATTTATTCAGCCAGATGGCAGGTAACTTATATTTTTTTCTCTCTCCAAAGATAGCCCTACGTCTTACCTTTCCAAAATGCCCTAAAAGAAGCCCAGAGGTCTTACCGTTCCAAAGTTATGACCATTTGCCTTCCAAAAATGTTAATAAAATAAAATCTTAAACTTGTTAATTTTCAAAAACAAATAAATTTGTGCTGTTATTTCGCCTCCAAACCCAAAAAAAATTGTTTGCATTTCAGTCAAATGGTCATAGCTTTAGAACAGAAAGACCTTTGGGCTTCTTTTAAGGCATTTTGGAAAGGTAAGACGTAGGGCTATCTTTTAAAAAAGAAAAAAATATAAGTTACGTACCATCTGGCTGAATAAATTTAGGTTATGTGCAAATTTGTATGACTTTTTTTTCAAATTTTATTTTTGAAAGCTCTGTATCTCGACGATTTCACTTTATTTTTATTTTTTTGTTATTGAATCTGAAAGGTCTCCTAATGAACTTTCCAACAAGCCCAAAAACAAAAAAATCGGACCACAGGTTCAGAAGTTATCAATTTTACCCTACTACCCTCTAACCACAAATCCGAAAATTTTCAAACTGCTGCCATTTCGCACACATGCATTTTCGGGGGATGGTCGTAATAGACATATTTTCATGAAATGAGCCAAGGAATACGCTGGTAAAATTCGGCGGTTCGTGACTGAATCACCCTGTATAGTCAAACTGAGGTAGCGTCCTGCATCAGCCTAAAACATGATAAAACGTTACAATATGCACATAATGTGTACAATAGAAATCTTGTTTTCATACGAAAAAATTTGTAAAATAGCAAAAATAATGACTTAAATATTAAAATTAAAACTTTATATAAACAAGATTTTCTTTTTAGAAATTTAGGCAATCTATAAAAAAAATTAAAAATAAAAACATTTTTCTTATTAACAAAATAAAATTTTAGAATTTAAAATAGTTTTTGAAAAAATACTTAAAATAAATTTAAATTTGTGTTTTGCTAATTTATGCCAAAATATGCACTTAAAAGTTGAAAATATGCACTAAATATGCATTAAAAACCAAAAATATGCATTTTCACCAAAATATGCAAAAGCAAATCGATGACATTTCAACGTAAATTTCTTGATTCGGGAAAATAATTGGTCGATATCATTTTTATACTATCGACAAAAAACAAGCATTTGCATGGAAATCACAGTCCTACTCATAAATTTTGATCGATTTTGAAAATAATAACAACTTTTCTGACGGAGAAAACAACAGAGAATTGAACGTTTTAATCGGGTTCCTCGAACTTGTGATAATTTTGTGAGTCATTAAGAAATACCTTTTAAAATCTAAATTAAAAAAAAGCTTAAAAGCTTCATTTTCTAATAACACCAAATTTTATTAATCGGATATTTTAATATTGACAAAACATACAACAATATCAGTCGTAAAAATCCTAAATCGTGCTTTTTTGTAAACTTAAAAAAAGCTTTGGTTAGAAGTAAAAAAATTAAAAATTTTATGTTATTAACTAACATTAACAAATCATTAATTATAAGTTTATTTTTTAAAACCGATTACAAGACAAGGAATGTTATCAAAATCTGACAAAAGCTTTAAGCTTTTTCTTTATACACATATGTATAAAGCTTAAATTTTAAACCACATCATAAATGTATTGTGTTGAAAGTTTTTAAAAACTTTTTTAAACAAACTTAAGCCTTTTAAAATTTTTTTCTAAATACAAATAAATTTTTTAACTAATGTAGTCTCTGTGTCTTCTGTGTATTAAAATTTCTTTCTTATTGTTAGTAAGTGTGTTTATTTATTAATCTGTGGTACATTACTAATGTAGTGTATAACGATAATTTAAAAGCCACTACATTGTATTTTCACTGTTTTTAAAAAGTTTTTTTATTAGAACTTAAACATGCAACACAAGGCATTTACTTGGAAATTTGAAGTATAATGTACCACCACAAGAACATAAACAAAATGGTTGTAGTTAGAAAGTGCATTTAACGCCTTAGGTTTTTAAGTATTTACAAACAAATATAAATGTATTTATTGACATAAGGGAGAAACTTAAGCGTTTGGAGTTTTAAAAAGGTGGTAATTAGAATACGGATTTTTAAGAAGTCAAATACTACTATCTATAATAAAGCAAAAATAATATTGTTTACTTCAAAGCTTTCCGACAAAAACTATGACATATATTTCAAATGCTATTATATTTTAAGAAACCTTTAATTGGAAAGACTTTTCTGAAAAGCTTTTATTGGAAAGCTTTTTTCTGAAAAGATTTTTTTATTACTTTTATTGAAAATATTTTTCCAATACCTTACAAAAAAAGTTTTTTAACAAAAATAAAGGAAAAAGCTTTTTAGAAAAAGCTTTTCAATAAAGTTTTTTTTTTTTTTAATATCATAGCATTTTAAAAAAGTGATAGTTTCGTTATTGTTGTAAAGCTTTAAAATAAACAATGTTCTTTTAAATTTTTAAAACAAAACTATGACACATATTTAAAATGCTTTGACAAATATTTCAACAAAGCTTAATTTGAAAATCTTTTTCCATTTCTTTTAACACACAGATTGTAAATTACAATATTGCCTCCTTAAAGCTTAAATTCAATACTATGTACTTTTTATTGTGTCATTGTAAGCTCTTTTTTTTTAAATATCATAACATTTAAAATATATGTCATAGTTTTGTTGTTGTCGTAAAGCTTTGAAATAAAAAATGCGCTTTGATATTTTAAAAACAAAACTATGACAAATAGTTTTAATGATATGACAAATATTTCAAGAAAGCTTTTATGGAAAAGCTTTTTCCATTACTTTCAACACATAAATTGTGTGACATTGTGAAAAAGCTTTTATTGAAAATCATTTGCCATTACTTTTGACACCCAATTTTGAATTTGTTAATTTACTATCGTGTCTTCTTAAAGCTTGAGTACAATAAATTTTATATTGTGCCATATTGCGTTGGAATATATAGGTGAGCTTTTAATATAGCATGTATTCCACCATTAACCCATTGCTATAATAGAAAAAACTTTTTTTTTGTTAAAATAAGTGTCATTCTATCCATTCATTACCATTCCCACATGCATTTCAAAACTATTATACTAGTTAAATACAAACGTATTCCACATTTATATAACCAACATTGTCAACATATTGTCAAATATAATGTCTTCTTCTTCTTCTATATGTATTTAATTTTTTTTATAACATTTAAACATAAACATACATATAATAATAAATATAAAGAGTGGAAAAGAATCTTATGGCAATTTTCACTCTAACAAAGTTGTGCTTATATTGCAATTTGTTTATGTACTTAAAACACTATGTACCATGAACAGTAGGAATTTTTAAATTGTCAGTGAAATTTTTAAATTGTCATCTACGCTTTAGAATTTTTTTAGAAAAGAAAAAAATTTGTTTCTTTGAATTTTCAATTGAGCAAGAGATGAACATTATTTGTACCAAACCGATTATTTTTTTCAGCGTGGCACCCTGTATTCAGTGTTTGGAGTTTTGGAGAAATTTCCAAAACAAATTGGAATTTTTAAAATCCATTGAACTTCATTCGGCTCCGGAAAATCTGGAATACCCTACACACTTTCCCTTTATACTGCTGTAGTTTTTTTATACCCTCCACTCTAGTGATAGAGGGTATATATATGTCTGTCTGTCCGTCTGTAGAAAACACGCTAACTTTTGAAAGACTTTTCAGCGACTTCTGAAGTTTGGTATATCGTCGAACTATATTCAATAAATGCCAACTCGAAAAAGCTTACTGTTCAGGAGAGCTAAAAAACTAGTTATTTCGCATATTATTGTAACAAAAAACAATGTACCTTCCATAAGATGGTTTAAATATTCTAAATAATTTAAACATATGCCAAAAATTTTATATTTTGCACTTGTTTGCGTACTTTTCAGAGTTATCATTTATTACTACGACAAAAAACAAATATTTTTTTAGAGTTGGCATATTTTGTCGGAAAAAAAAAATACATTTTTTTTTGAAAAATTTTTAATTTTTTTTTTTGGTTTTTTGTTATCCTTAGTACGGTAATTGCAAAAACTGAAAAAAAAAAAAATAAAAATCTTTGCATATTTTTAAAGGTTACTAGCTCCGAAAGCCTTTTAATCTCAGGGTGGTCAACTTTGGCACTCTGTAACTCACGCTGTATTGTAATAGGGTCACTCCAAACTAGCTATTTTGAGAGCTTATATCATTGACTTTATTTGCCCCACGCATAATGTTTCAATCTGATAAATAGTTTGAAAGTTACATATAAATAAGCAATTTTTTTTGCAAACACTATTTACCGATATTTTCAAAATGGCAATATCTCGAGAACCAGTCATTAGATATCAAAATCTTTACAATATTCGTGTTCAGCATGGCAAATGCAATAATATATGTGATATAATTTTTTTTAAAAAAATTTTTGAAAAATTTTTGGAAATTTACAACGGGAGTTGGCATTTATTTTCACCAAAAAAATATGTACTTTGAGTTAGCAGAATAACAAAAATACATGTAAAACGACAACAAATTATTGTTTTGCTCTGAAATTTTTATGACAGATAGGTATTACATATAGGAACTATTTGCCATCGGAAACTCATTTCGGTCAAATTTGAGTTGGCATATTTTGAATATAGGTTCACGATATATGTTTGTAATTTCCTGGTCAGGTTAGTATTGCAATCCAGCAAAATCGGTCTAGTGGTTCAAAAGTTATGAGCAAAATATAAAAAACACGCTAAGTTTCGAAAGAAATTTCTAATGCTGCTGAAGCTTGGCATATATATTATCCGTTGCCCTGGTCTGATTCGTGTTGAATTTCAACAAAATTGGTCCAGTGGTTCAAAAATTATTAGCATAACCGTGAATTTCAGATTAGTTTCACCTTAAATTCACGTGTTGAAAACCCATTAAACATGTTTTTAAAACATTGGTAAGTCACAAAAATATTTTACAACCTATTTTAGTCACTCAAAAATAGTTTTACACTAAAAAAAAATACACTCGAAAAAAGTTTCACACTCAAAAAAAAAATTAGTAATTTTTCTTTTTTTTTTACAAAAATTACAAAAAGAAGTTTTTTACTCAAAATCAAATATTGAGTACTTACTTTCCTTTAAAAAGTGCATTGTGGAGGGTATTCAAAGATTCGGCCAAGTCGAATTTAACTTTTCTACTTGTCGTTTTTATCAAGCCCAAACTTCTTCTAACATAAAAATGTTCCATTTGTCTAACAAAATTACAAAAACATTCGAAATGTTAAATGAGTCTATCCCAAATCTTTTATACCGTCCAAAATGAATAAAACCCTTGTTGCACATAAGCAGTGTTGCCATATATCAAGATTTATCTTTTTTTGCAAATTTTTTGAGGTGCTAAAAAGTTTTTTTTTTCTGAAAAAAAGATTTTTGGAAAGGTAAAAACAAAAATTTAATTTCTAAATAAGCTCAAATTACCTCAGAAATATATTTTTTTCATAAATTTAATATTATTTTTATATTCAACGCCATACTGAAACTTGCTTTTTATGTAAAAATTGAATTTAAAATACAATTTGTGAGTTTTTTAATGATTTTAATACTTTTTTCAAAAAAAAGATTTTTTTTACAAAAAAAAGATTTTTTTTACAAAAAAAGTTTTTTTTTCCAAAAAAAAATTTTTTTTTTCCAAAAAAAAGATTTTTCAAAAAAATATATGGTAACACTGCACATAAGCAATATAATTGTCTACAACCGCAGTCAACATATATTCTGACAGTCAAGTCTCTGGAGTCCATATTTCTGAAAACAAGTACTGCCGCACATCTTTAAATGAGATAGCCAAACAGTTTGATATACGACTCATATGGGTGCCAGGGCACAGAGACATTCCAGGGAATTGCAAAGCCGATGAGCTTGCAAGACTAGGAACCACCTTACAGGTTCCAACAGAATTGGAATGTGCTGGTATGCCTATAGAAACTTGCAAGCAAAAACTACGGCTTTGTTCCGCGACGGAGACAAATCAGAGATGGGCAAATGGATTGTCGTGTGAGACAACGTGACAGATTTGGCCTTCTCTTAATCAGAGGCGCACAAGTGAGCTGATATCGATTCCAAGAGGAGAGATTTCGACGGTGGTTTCTATAATTACCGGACACTGTCTTATAGGGAAGCACGCAGAGCGGTTTCTGATTTGTCAGATGTCAAAATTCAATATCTTAGGAGTTTTATAAGAAGCTCAAATTGGTTTAACGGCAGGGACCAGTAGGGAAACCTATTATTAATATAATTTTAGATTTTATGTATCCAAAAAAATGGGCAAAAAGTTAAATTTTGAAGTCCGATCCAAGTTCGCGATTTTTAAAGGTTGGGGAAGCTTCTTTCCCCTGATCCAATTTCGTACAATTAAAAACTTCACCAGCATATGAACACAAGGCATATTCGTGACAATTATCGGGAAGGTAGCTCTTTTGGTTTGAACTGCTTTCCACAGACCGATCGCAGAAGAACATCTCTAGAATGTCTTACATTCGATTTTGCTTATTTACCAAAGTTTATTTTTTTTAATCCCCTGGTTCCAAGTTTATCAAAAACCAATAAAAACCCGAAAAAATTACATTTTCCAGAGGTTGCTTTAGTCCAACTATGCCAATTTACGAACTTAACTAACAAAAGACCATAAGAAATGTTGGTGCCAAACATTGTTAGTCTAGATCTTTTTGTTTGAACTGCATCGTGATTTCAATAGAAGATAAAAAAAAAAATCAGGAGAAATCAGAACTGGTCAGAAATAATAAGAAAAACTAAGAAAATTTGTATAAAAAATCTGGAAAAATTCAGGAAAATAAAGAAAAAGTCCATTGAATATATTTTTTTTTTCAAATGCATGTGATTTTCGATCATATTGTATTTGTAAATGAGTTGGGTTGTGCCTTGGTATTAAAATTATACAATTGTCAAATTAAATTGCAAATAAACTTAAATATTGTAGAAAAAAGTGAATAAGTGAAATCAAGGTTGGGTACCGAAATTATGTCAGTATTGAAAAACAAAAATGGTATAGATTTAGTGGAAGAGGGTATATATAAGATTGTCATTCCGTTTGTAACTCAACGAAATATCGGTCTGGGACCTCATTTGATCAGTGATAGATTCTAAGACATTCTAGCAATGTTCGTCTGTCTGTTGTAATGGCGATCACGGCCAAAATATGACTAAAACTAAACATATTTACATGTTGTTGTCCCAAGTAAATTGGTACTGCATTTGAGCTATATCGGTTCGAAAGTTATGAACGAAAATGTAAGGACACCTCGAAAATGTTGGTACATTCTACATAATCTTAAAATGCAAAATGATTTAATTCGGCTGCTGGTTGCATATGTGAACAACAATTAGATACCGAATGGTATTTAAACAGGTGAAAACATATTTATTTACAAAAAAAAAAAAAAATTCGCGGATTTTTTTTTTACACCAAAATTTATTTTTCGCGGATTTTTTTTGTTGCTAATAATATTTTTGACATTGTGGAGGGTATTTTTACATTCAGCAAGGTCGAATATAACTTTTTTACTTGTTTTTTATTTTATTTGAAACGGTATTAAAGGGTTTTAGTACAAAAAAGCTACCCGTGTAAAAAAATAATTATATCAAAACATATCTCCTTTGATAAAAACATATATGGATCATATCTAAATGGATATAATCAGATCTGCTCCATATATATTCATATCTGCTTCAGATATGTTTTGATCCGTAAATTGAGTCTATCTGGCATATATGGCATATATGATCAGACATTTTCAGATATGTTCATATATGTAAAATTGTCAGATAGACTCAATTTACGGATCAAAACATATCTGAAGCATATATGAATATATATGGAGCAGATCTGATTATATCCATTTAGATATGATCCATATATGTTTTTATCAAAGGAGATATGTTTTGATATAATTATTTTTTTACACGGGTATTGCTATCCATCCTTGTGTGAAATGAAGTCATGTAATTGAATACAATATGTTTTTCCTCAAGTAATTCGTAAATAAAATATAATAGTTGTTTATATGATATCACTAGTTATGTAAGTAATATATACTTATGTGATAAATTTTTCCATTTCCTATACGTGGGAGTCATGATTTTTAGAAAGAAAAAGTATAAGGGTATTCACGTCAACAATTTTATTAAAGAAAAGTGTAAAATAGCAACATTCCAACTTTTTATTTTTTAAAAAGTAGCAACGATTTCACTTTTTCTTTTTCAGTGAAACTTTTGAAATCTTGCACTTTACACATGAAAAAAATTTATGAAGTTAATACCACTTATGTTTGCGTTATATTAAAGACAATTTATTTTTTTAAATGAAGCTTTAAAATATAAAAAAAAAATATTAATTAACTTCTCTGTATTTGAGATTCCAGTAAAGATGTCATTATAAATTGTTTATAGTCTTAGTTAAGACTTAAGGGATAAAAAGCTTTAAAGAGGTTGTAAACTTTGGTAGTCTTATGGCTTTGAAGTGAATGTCAGTGCTAAGTATTACTACTATAAATTAATAAGTATACAATAAACATTTAATTACTATGATTTAAATAAGCTTTTATCACTTTTTGCGAAAAATACATTTTGTGATTGCATTGTACATTGCAATGTATTTAAGATCATTTATTTTATTTATAAGAAGTATTTGAAATATTGGAAAAGCTTTAATTGTTAATATTTGAAGACAACGCTATATAGTTAAAACTTAAGTGCTGACAAACTCACACCTTGTTTTAGCTATTAGGCAGTACAGTAAACTTTAATGTGAACTATTATATTTAGACTTATAGCTCGCGAATAAAGCTTTTGGTTCGTCTAACAAGCTTTTTCGAAAAAAGATGTTATTGAAAATGGATAATAAAATATAATAAAATTGCGAATTATTATATTTTGTTTTATAAAAGCTTAAATTTTGGCTTTTTAATAAGATTTTTGAAAAAAGCTTTAATTTTAAATTGATGGTGCAAAATTGCTTAATTTATCTATTGTATAAAAGTCAAAAACTTTTACTTTTTGTAATTCGAACAACAAAAATCGGGTTTTAGTTTAAATTAATTGGTATTAAGATAATGCCCTTAATTTAAGGCAATCTAAATAGAATGAGATAAACTTTAACGTCGAATCTGTTTATGCTCTCAATAAAGCTTTCATCATAGCTTTAATTATCTATTTTTTCTACTCACAAGTAGAAAATAAATCACGCGAACTCTCGAAAAAAAACTGACTGAGGCAATTTATTTCGATTCACAACAACATGAATAAAATCGGGTTTCAGCCACTGTACTTTCGGTACTTTTTGTATTTCCTAAAATACTGATCCTTGAAACTTTAAATAGAATGCAAAATTAGTAATTACACTGTGCTACACCTTTTCCAATTGAAATTCAGAAAAGATCAATTGTAATTCAGAAATCACAATTGAAATTCAGAAATCCCAATTGATATTTAGAATAGCCCAATTGAAATTCAGAAATCATAATTGAAATTCAGAAAAGCCCAATTGAAATTCAGAAATCGCAATTGAAATTCAGAAAAGCCCAATTGAAATTCAGAAATCACAATTGAAATTCAGAAAAGCACAATTGAAATTCAGAAAAGACCAATTGAAATTCAGAAAAGCCCAATTGAAATTCAGAAAAGCACAATTGAAATTCAGAAAAGCCCAATTGAAATTCAGAAAAGCACAATTGAAATTCAGAAAACCCCAATTGAAATTCAGAAAAGCACAATTGAAATTCAGAAAAGCACAATTGAAATTCAGAAATCGTAATTGAAATTCAGAAAAGCGCAATTGAAATTCAGAAAAGCACAATTGAAATTCAGAAATGTCCAATTGAAATTCAGAAAAGCATAATTGAAATTCAGAAATCGTAATTGAAATTCAGAAATCGTAATTGAAATTCAGAAAAGCCCAATTGAAATTCAGAAAATCACAATTGAAATTCAGAAAATCACAATTGAAATTCAGAAAAGCCCAATTGAAATTCAGAAAAGCACAATTGAAATTCAGAAAAGCCCAATTGAAATTCAGAAAAGCACAATTGAAATTCAGAAAAGCACAATTGAAATTCAGAAAATCACAATTGAAATTCAGAAAATCACAATTGAAATTCAGAAAAGCACAATTGAAATTCAGAAAATCACAATTGAAATTTAGAATAGCCCAATTGAAATTCAGAAAATCACAATTGAAATTCAGAAAAGCCCAATTGAAATTCAGAAAATCACAATTGAAATTCAGAAAAGCCCAATTGAAATTCAGAAATCGTAATTGAAATTCAGAAAAGCCCAATTGAAATTCAGAAAAGTACAATTGAAATTCAGAAAAGCACAATTGAAATTCAGAAAAGCCCAATTGAAATTCAGAAAAGACCAATTGAAATTCAGAAATCGTAATTGAAATTCAGAAAAGCCCAATTGAAATTCAGAAAATCACAATTGAAATTCAGAAAATCACAATTGAAATTCAGAAAAGCCCAATTGAAATTCAGAAAAGCACAATTGAAATTCAGAAAAGTACAATTGAAATTCAGAAAATCACAATTGAAATTCAGAAAATCACAATTGAAATTCAGAAAAGCCCAATTGAAATTCAGAAAATCACAATTGAAATTCAGAAAAGCACAATTGAAATTCAGAAAATCACAATTGAAATTCAGAAATCACAATTGAAATTCAGAAAAGCCCAATTGAAATTCAGAAATCACAATTGAAATTCAGAAAATGTAAACAAACCAATTATGAGTCACCACTACATATACACATTAAACAAATGCTGTACAACTATGAGAGTATTTAACTTTATTCTCTTGCTACGTATTGTAGGGAGCAGACAGACAATAATACACTCATAGAATGTTGTAGGTAAAATTTAGTTTAACAGAATTTTTATTATTTTTTGTAAATTAATTAATATAGTGAACAAAAATATTTACTCTACCTTGACAAATGCATTAATGAAAAATTAGTTTTAAAGAAAAATAATAAAAAGTCAGTTTCACTTAATGTTACCTTAAGCTTTTTATGAGTGTATTGTCTGTCTGCTCTCTACAATACGTAGCAAGAGAATAAAGTTAGATACTCTCATATACACATTTCTATACAGAATTTGCATAATGTGTCTATGTTTGTAGTGGTGACTAATAATTGGTTTGTTTACATTTTCTGAATTTCAATTGTGATTTCTGAATTTCAATTGGGCTTTTCTGAATTTCAATTGTGATTTTCTGAATTTCAATTGATCTTTTCTGAATTTCAATTGTGTTTTTCTGAATTTCAATTGGGTTTTTCTGAATTTCAATTGTGATTTTCTGAATTTCAATTGTGATTTTCTGAATTTCAATTGTGCTTTTCTGAATTTCAATTGTGCTTTTCTGAATTTCAATTGGGCTTTTCTGAATTTCAATTGTGATTTTCTGAATTTCAATTGTGATTTTCTGAATTTCAATTGGGCTTTTCTGAATTTCAATTACGATTTCTGAATTTCAATTGGTCTTTTCTGAATTTCAATTGTGCTTTTCTGAATTTCAATTGTGCTTTTCTGAATTTCAATTGTGCTTTTCTGAATTTCAATTGGGCTTTTCTGAATTTCAATTACGATTTCTGAATTTCAATTGGGCTTTTCTGAATTTCAATTGTGATTTTCTGAATTTCAATTGGGCTTTTCTGAATTTCAATTGTGATTTTCTGAATTTCAATTGGGCTATTCTGAATTTCAATTGTGATTTTCTGAATTTCAATTGTGCTTTTCTGAATTTCAATTGTGATTTTCTGAATTTCAATTGTGCTTTTCTGAATTTCAATTGTGCTTTTCTGAATTTCAATTGGGCTTTTCTGAATTTCAATTGTGATTTTCTGAATTTCAATTGTGATTTTCTGAATTTCAATTGGGCTTTTCTGAATTTCAATTACGATTTCTGAATTTCAATTACGATTTCTGAATTTCAATTATTCTTTTCTGAATTTCAATTGGGCATTTCTGAATTTCAATTGTGCTTTGCTGAATTTCAATTGGGCTTTTCTGAATTTCAATTACGATTTCTGAATTTTAATTGTGCTTTTCTGAATTTCAATTGTGCTTTTCTGAATTTCAATTGGGGTTTTCTGAATTTCAATTGTGCTTTTCTGAATTTCAATTGGGCTTTTCTGAATTTCAATTGTGCTTTTCTGAATTTCAATTGGGCTTTTCTGAATTTCAATTGATCTTTTCTGAATTTCAATTGTGCTTTTCTGAATTTCAATTGTGATTTCTGAATTTCAATTGGGCTTTTCTGAATTTCAATTGTGATTTCTGAATTTCAATTGGGCTTTTCTGAATTTCAATTGTGATTTCTGAATTTCAATTGGGCTTTTCTGAATTTCAATTACGATTTCTGAATTTCAATTGTGCTTTTCTGAATTTCAATTGAGATTTCTGAATTACAATTGATCTTTTCTGAATTTCAATTGGAAAAGTTAGAGCTCGTATTCGCGATATTCGTGATATTCGCGATTTAAAATTGTAAAGCCTTAGTACTACAAAAATTAAATTTTTATACTTTCGGGATAGTTTTTATATATAAATTTAGAAAATGCATTGTTTTTTTTTTCGCAAAAAAAAAAAAAAAATTTTCTGCGAAAAAAAAAATCGCGAAAAAAAATTGTTTTTTCGAAAAATTTTGTGTTTGTAATTTATCGTTTCTCCTCATTTTCATAAACTAATAGCAAAATAAAAAAAATTTGTAAAAAAAATTTTGCGAAAAAAATTAGCGACAAAAAATTTACGCAAATACAATTCGAAGTTAACGCTCGTATTCGCGATTTTCGCGATTTAAAATTGTAAAGCCTTGGTACTACAAAAATTTAATTTTTATGCTTTTGGGATAGTTTTTCAATATAAATTTAGAAAATACATTGTTTTTTTTCGAAAAAAAAAAAAATTATGCGAAAAAAAAAATTTCTGCGGAAAAAAATAGCGAAAAAATTTTGTTTTCGAAAAATTTTGTGTTTGTAATTTATCGTATTTTACTCATTTTCATAAATAAATAGAAAAATTAAAGAAAAAAATTGAAAAAAAAATTGCAAAAAAAAAAAATTGCGACAAAAAATTTACGCGAATTCGAAGTTAGCGCTCGTATTCGCTATATTCGCGACAAAAAATTTACGCGAATACATTTTTTTTTGTATATTCAAAGTTTAGATGATAAAAATTCAGCAATTGTCTAAATAACATGAAAAATATTTTTTTTGTGTTTGTAATTTATCGTATTTTACTCATTTTCATAAATTAATAGAAAAATAAAAAAATTTTTAAAAAAAATTTGGCGAAAAAAAATTCGCGACAAAAAATTTACGCGAAACATACATTCGAAGTTAGCGCTCGTATTCGCGATTTTCGCGATTTAAAATTGTAAAGCCTTGGTACTATAAAAAATCAATTTTCATGCTTTAGGGATAGTTTTTAAATATAAATTCAGAAAATGCATTGTTTTTTTTTTGCTACAAAAAAAAAAAATGTATGCGAAAAAAAAAAATTTTTCTGCGAAAAAAAATCGCGAAAAAAATTTTTTTTTTAGAAAAATTTTGTGTTTTTAATTTATTGTATTCTACTCACTTTCATCAATTAATAGAAAAATTAAAAAAAACTTTGTGAAAAAAAATTTTGCGAAAAAAATTCGCGACAAAAAATTTACGCGAATACATTTTTTTTTGTATATTCAAAGTTTAGATGATAAAAATTCAGCAATTGTCTAAATAATATGAAAAAATAGCTTTTTTTTACTTAAAAATAAAAAAATAATCGCGAATATCGCTAATACATACGCTAACTTTGAAAAAAAAAACTGATATTACAATGGGATTTAGTATACACGAACTAGCTTTACCAGATGGCTGTCGTAAATTCAAATCAAAATATTCACTAAAAATTTTCACGGTTTTATGGTTTGTTGTATTAGTTTAACAGACTTGAATGGTTTTAAATTTACAATGATCGCAAAAGTTTAAAAATATCGTTTTTATTGTACTTAAGCATCAAAATTTTAAATCGCGAATATCGCGAATACGAGCGCTAACTTCGAAAAACGGCTAGCATCATTGAATTAACTTAACCATTAGGGTGCCCAGCTTGTTTAAAAAAAGTGTCAAATTCGAGTACAGTGTTATTATTGTATATTATAAATTATTAAATTATTATTATAAATTACTAAATTACTAATTACGTAAAATGTCTTGCTAAAAAATTACCGAAACGAACATGGGTCCAACAGTATTATTGTTTAAATAATTCTATGTTGTTATTGTGAAAGACAGAAATGAGGACCCTAATTCTGATCCTTTTATTATCCGGTATTTAATATGACCAGTAACAAAGTACCGGCGACCATGCTAGTTCATCATAAAGTAACTGTCACTTTCCGCAATCTCTATTTTTAGTTAAAAAAGTTTATTATTGAAATATTTCTTATTTTTACCATTTTTTTTTTTTATTCTTGTCATTTTGTTTAATGTTTATTGGTATCAAATTCTTCGTGGTTTTAAGTGAAAATAGTACTTGTGTAAAGAAGAGCAAATAAAAAAATCGTGATTAAGTATCAAATAATATTTATTTATCAATAAACGATAAAAAAATGCATCTACAATTTCAGTTATTGAAAATAATTGTCTTAAAGTATGCTTTTAACTAATTTTGTTTACTGATTGCTAAAAGTATGCAATGGAATTAAAAATAAAAATCATATAGTGGTATTAGTTTTTGTTCTATATTTGCAGAAAAATAAAAATCAATTTGAAGTTTATGGTAAATATAATTTTGCTAATGTAAAAATATGACAGTTTTAATTGCTAGAATTTAAAATATTTATAATTCTAGGAGTTTTTATACCCTCCAACCACAGAATGAGGGTATACTCACTTGGTCATTCCGTTTGTAACGCATCGAAATATCGGTCGGGGGCTCCATAAAGTATATGGGGCATTCCATGCCAAATCGGACACTTTGAATTTTTTTTTTTTTTTGGATTTTCCCAATTTGTTTCAGTTTTTAGAACCCTTCGAAAACTCCTTCGTGGTAAATTTTCAGATTTTTTGATGACCCGTTCAAAAGATATCGAATTTTTAAAAATTGGTAGTTTGTTCCTTTACTCAAACTTCTTTTCCTCAGAACTTCTTCAATAATAGTCCGTACTTAAAAAAAAAATCCCAAAAAATTCTTAAAAGCGCTCTAGTATGCGATTTTTAAGTTTTTAAATTTAAATCTCATTTTTGAAAATGTTTTTACTCTTCGATTTTTTTGAAATTTTTTTTGTGTAAGACTTCTATCGATTCTACAAATTTTTTGCCCTGGAGGATCGTGGGATAACGATTATTACTATTTTTAAAATTTTTTTGAAAAAAATTTATTGTAATTTTCCAATCTTAAAATCATTTCTACTACTCCAATGGTGCGTCATAGAGGGGTCATTTATAAGACCGACCCCCATTAATTTTTACGTCTTAACATTTCTTTGGAACAAATTAATACCCTATCTCCAATTTCTAAGGGGGCTCCCACACAAAACGACATTTTTTAAAATTTGCTCCTACCGCTGTAATTGCCCTGATAGTGCCTTTAGAGCAACAAAATATATGAGTGATACACAATATTTTTTTAGTCCAAACATTTTCTATGAACACACCTACCCTCTATCTTTAACTGTTAAGGCGGTCCCAGTACAATTTTTTTTATTTTTTGTAAATTTGTTTTATTTAATCAGCTTCTACCGGTCTAATGGTGCGTCCGAAAGGGGTTATTAGTGAGACCGACCCCCATTTATTTTTACCCTCCACCATTTTTGTGAAACATACTTACGCCCTACCTCCACTCCCTAAGTAGGCTCCCATACAAATAACAGTTGGAGCAAATTTTATAAAAACGTAAAATTAATGGGGGTCGGTCTTATAAATGGCCCCTCTATGACGCACCATTGGAGCAGTAAAAATGATTTTAAGATTAGAAAATTACAATAAAATTTTTTCAAAAAATTTAAAAAAATAGTAATAATCGTTATCCCACGATCCCCCTGGGCAAAAAATTTGTAGAATCGATAGAAGTTTTTCACAAAAACATTTCAAAAAAATCGAAGAGTACAAACATTTTCAAAAATGAGATTTAAATTTTAAAACTTAAAAATCTCATACTAGAGCGCTTTTTAGAATTTTTTGGGATTTTTTTTTAAGTACGTAAAAAAACAAAAATTTTGAAAAAAAAAAATTTTAAATTTGGACCATTATTGAAGAAGTTATGAGTAAAAGAAGTTTGAGTAAGGGAACAAACTACCAATTTTTAAAAATTCGATATCTTTTGAACGGGTCATCAAAAAAATCTGAAAATTTACCACGAATAAGTTTTCGAAGGGTACTAAAAACTGTAAATAAATTGAGAAAATCTAAAAAAAAATATTTTCAAAGTGTCCGATTTCACATGGAATGCCCCATATGTACTTTATAGGGTCCCAGACCAATATTTCGATGAGTTACAAGCGGAATGACAAACTTATATATCCCCTTTATCACAGTGGAGGGTATAAAAAATTCCTGGATTTTTTTTTTGGGGTTGGTGGAAGATGTTGGGGACACGTTCCTCTTGGTCCGATTTTGCTCATTTCCGAATTTAACCAGTCTATGACCATTAGACATATTCGTGCCGATATTTCAATGCGTTACATACGGAATGACAAAGTGACTATACCACAATACTGTGGTTGGAGGGCATAAACAAATTTTGATAAATTTTTTTGATGTAAAAAATATTTTTTTTCATGAAAAAAATTTGATGAAAATTTGGGGGGGGGGTTGGAGGGCGGGTGGCAAATTCCCTCTAGAATATGTGCTTAAAAATTCATTCTTATGCTTTTTGCACTAAAGAAATGCAAGTTTATCATAATTTATTTTTTTTTTTTATTCTACGCTAATAAAAGTGGGGCGGAAGGAAAAAACGAAATTTTTTAATCCAAATGCAGTACTTTGAATTTCTTGTAGCATAAAAATGTTGCATTTGTTAAACAAAAAGACAAAAAATCATGTAAAACAAGTAAGAAAATTATAGTCGGTCAAGACCGACCATATAATACCCTACACCAGAGTTTCCCGGAAAATGGGTCCCGGAAAAAGGGTCCCTTGGACCGATTAGATTTATATTTTGTCAAATCTTTAATAAGTGTAAAAACCACTCACAAATCAAATTTGAGTGAAATTGGCTTCTATATGTGGACAATAACCGCTTTAACTGAATATCGGGCGAAATTTTCACATGGGGCCTAAGTCCAAAACTGGTCCGATGATAATCAGATTTGATAAGGTACGCGATTAACATACACAAACAAAATTTTAATTAAATATTTTCTATTTTCATGAAATTTGAGAGATTTGTGTGAAAATCGGGAAGGTGTTTTGTATGGGGGCTACAAGAAGAACTGGTCCGATTTCTTTAAAATTCGGAATGGCGATTTGTGAAGACAAAACATGTTTACTTGCCAAATTTCGAGAAGACACCTATTATAATACGGCTATTAGGGTCATTTGAGCCAAACCTAAAGAGGACCTTTGTATGGGGGCTAGGTCTAAATATGGACCGATTTTTTCTAATTTCAATAGGCTTCGTCCTTGGACCAAGATTGGCTTAAGTTTCAAATTTCAAGTCAATTGATTAAAAATTGCGACCTGTATCGTGTTTAAACCGTTTACATGGACAGAATCGATCTCTGACCATCAATAATATATATACTTTATGGGGTCCCCGACCAATATTTTGATGCGTTACACACGGAATGACAAAGTGAGTATACCCCCATACTGTAGTTGGGGGTATACTCACTTCGATGCAAAAAATTTTGATAAAAAATAAAAAAAACAAGTGAGAGTATTAAATTCGGCTGTGCCGAATCTTTTATACCCTCCAAAATCTAAAAAATAAAAAAAAATTGTCAGGGGAGTTTTTTGAAGGGGGAGGGAGGGGGGGGTTAAGGGTTCGTCGGAGGACGTTGAGAGCACCTTCCCATCTCAATAAATTAACCAAATGTTTCATTTGTTTAACAAAAATACAAAAAAAAACAAGTAAAAAAGTGTATTTTTTCACAGGTTGGTTCAATTCTTCAAAGGGGAAGTTTTTCCCCCTT
Organism: Pegoplata infirma; assembly: GCA_963921195.1. Lineage (NCBI taxonomy): Eukaryota > Metazoa > Arthropoda > Insecta > Diptera > Anthomyiidae > Pegoplata > Pegoplata infirma. The sequence continues at coordinate 38,944,132 of OY992536.1, forward strand.
GTCCGATTTTGCCCATTTCCGAACTTAACCTACCTAGGACCATAAGAAATATTCGCGCCAAATTTCAGGAGGATAGCTTTTTTATTTTGGACTGCATCGTGCCATCTTCAGACAGACGGACGGACGGACATTCACAGAATGTCTTAGAATCGATCATGGATCAATAATATATATACTTTATGGGGTCCCCGACCGATATTTCAATGCGTTACAAACGGAATGACAAAGTGAGTATACCCCCATACTGTGGTTAGAGGCTTTTATACCTCTAAAATGTTGATGAAAATTTTTTTTTTTTAAAATACTTTGGGGGAACAAATTTTGATGAAAAAATAAAATTTTTATGAACATTTTTTTTTTTTGAAAAATTACTATATTAAGAAAATTAAAAACATTAACTCTCATTTTATTTTTTTTAGAAGTTAGCTTATTTATTCAAACTTGGATGGTGTCCTGCGTCACTTTTAAAATTAGACACCAGCCTAAAAACATTATCAGGTTAAAAACTTTTGTTGATATAGAAAGGTAAAATTTTTTAGGCTACTTAAAAAGTATTTCTCCATTTTTTACCGAAATAGTTTTCGTTGTTTTCGCCCGTACGGAAATTATTTTATACTTTTCTATTAAAATATGGCATTTTCGTAGAGTACGGTCACAAAACTTTAAAACATGCTTTACAAATATGATTTTATTCCAAAATATGATTTAAAGACTAAAACACGAAAAAATATGCTTTAGTTTAAAATATGCAAAAATGTACTCTAACAAAATGATGCCAGATTTCATAAATTCAACTGAAACGAATAAATACCTTTCCCATTTACGCATTGTTTTTAATTGACTATAATCTTCATTATAGGGTCATTATTAGTGAAATCAATCATGAATATTTTTGACCCCCTCCGATATTGATGAAATTTGGTTAAGTTCTTACACTACGTAAAAAAATGCAAATTTTCAGCCCTCTAAGTCAACAGGGGTCGAAGGGTCAAAATTTCCCCCAAAATCTCCCAGTCGCGACGCTTTACACCGTAAAAACTTAATATCGTTGGTTCTATTATAGCTAGAAAGCCAATTTTTGGTTTGTTTTGAAGCTCATAATATGCTCTACAAGACCTACCATAACCAAAAAATTTCGAAAAAAATAAGGGTTACCTCCCTTAATTTAAGGTCGTGATAAAGGGAGGAGAAAATGGGGAGGATGGTATCCCCCGTTTTTTTTTTTTTACTTGATAATCTTATAGAGAAAGTCCTAAAGAATATATTCCAAAATTTTTAAGTTGGGACAACAATGGGAGCACTCAAAATCAAAATTTTTCACAATTTCCCCTAAAATCTCCAAATCGCAACACTCTTGAACCTTAAAAATTTAATATCATAAGTGCTATTGTAGCTACAGAGCCCATTTTTGTTTGTTTTAAAGCTTATAGTACGCTCTACAATACCTACCTTAACCAACAAATTTTGGAAGAAAAGGAGGGTGCCCCCCTTATTTAAAGGTCGTGGCAAAGGGTGGAGGAAATGGGGGAAAGTATCCCCCGAGTTTTTTTTTAATTGGTATTCTCAAATGTCGCAATTTGTTGATTTCGGGGGAAAATTTTTGAAAAATTTTGATTTTGGTCGACCCCATTGTTGTCCCAACATAAAAATTTTAGGATATGTTCATTAGGACTTGCACTTTGAGAATACCAAGTAAAAAAAATCGGGGGATACTTTCCCCCCATTTCCTCCACCCTTTGCCACGACCTTCAAATAAGGGGTGCACCAATTCCTTTTTTTGGAAATTTTTTTGGTTTTGGTATGTCTTGTAGAGCGTATTATAAGCTTTATATAATACAAAAGCACTTATGATATTAAATTTTTAAGGTTAAAGATTGTTGCGATTTGGAGATTTTGTGGAAAATTGTGACAAATTTTGATTTTGAGCGATCCCATTGTTGTCCCAACATGAAAATTTTAGAATATATTCTTTGGGACTTTCTCTAAAAGACTATCAAGTAAAAAAAAAATCGGGGGATACCATCCTCCCCATTTTCTCCTCCGTATATTACGACCTTAAAATAAGGGAGGTAACCCGTATTTTTTTTCGAAAATTTTTTGGTTATGGTAGGTCTTGTAGAGCATATTATGAGCTTCAAAACAAACCAAAAATGGGCTTTCTAGCTATAATAGAACCAACGATATTAAGTTTTTACGGTGAAAAGTGTCTCGACTGGGAGATTTTGGGGGAAATTTTGACCCTCCGTGTTTTCGCCCACTGTTTACTTAGAGGGCTGAAAATAAGTGTGCGTCAGTTTATCACTTACAATTAGTGTTACGACTAAACCAAATTTCATCAAAATCGGAGGGGGTCACGAAAATTTTTAGCTATTTTTGATTGATTTCACTAAGACTGACCCTATATTGTTTTACTACTATCGAATAATGTGGCCTACATTCTGTGTTTTTCTTTACTATATAAGTATTGCCTACTTTTAGGCTGTGATTTAAATAAAACTTACCTTTTCTTTGAGTTATTCCTTCAAAAAAACTAAATTTTTTTAATTTGAAATTAACATTTATTTTTTTACTTATTTTTTTTTTGTTTAAAGCTTAAACTATTGTTTTTTTTTGTTTCTTTATTGTTATTATTTATTTTTAAGGTTACATTATACACCCTGTATATATTAGACACTACTACAAGAATATTTATTTATTTAATATTTATATGGCTGTTGTTTTAAAATTACTTAAGCCTACAAAAAAAATTGCTTAAAAATAATATTAAGTAAAAAATATTAAAACAAATTTTATTATTTGATTATTTTAAGCAAATATTGTTATACAAAAAAAAAATAATATTTTGAAAATAAAAATTTATTTTACTATATTAAATAGACTACAACATACTTAGAATGTACATTTAGAGTTAGACTGTATACGTATGTATTTAGTAACTATGTATAAATGTAGACAAATTTATATACAATATTAATTTTGATTATATTGTTAATGGAACTACAGGAATATACAGAATGAAAAAATAAAAAACATAAAAGAATTTTGCTGTTTTTTCTTTGTACACTACATTTTTTAGATGTTAATAACAAATTTGGAGGGAAATTATTTTGTGGAGGATGATTTTTTGTTATTGAGGGCTAAAAAGTCCCAGTTCTGAAAAATGTTTCTAATAGAAAAAAATCTGAGATTCTTAGACAAGAAACAGGTTTTTAACTGGACATCGCTTAAGAACTTAAAAATTTCAGAATATGAGAGTTCTTATATAATCATAATTTTTTTTTAGAAAAATGTCTCAGATTTTAAGATATTTTTCGTTTAAATGAGTCTCAGATTCTGAGACATTTTTCATATGAAAAAAGTTTCAGATTTTGAGACATTTTTCATATGAAACAAGTAAGAAAGTTATAGTCGGTCAAGACTGACCATATGATACCCTACACCAGAGTTTTCCGGAAAATGGGTCCCAAGTCCAAATATGGACCGATTGGATTTGTCCTTTGTTGGATCTTTATTTAGTGTAGAAAACACACACAGATCAAATTTTAGTAGAATTGGTTTATTTTTTTGTCAATAGACCGATTTAACTGAATATCGGTCAAAATTTTTATATGAGGGACTAAGTCCAAAAATGGTCCAATTATATTCCGATTTGACTAGGTTACTAAAGTAAACGTTTAACACTTAAAAACACATTTTTTATCAAATATTTCCATTTTTATAAATTTTAAGGAAAATTTGTGAATATGGGCACTACCATAACGACTGATCCGATTCCTTTGTAATTTGGAATGATGATTCGTGCATACAAAATTTTATCGCTAAATTTCAAAGCGATATCTATTATAATACGGTTATTAGAGTCATTTAAGCCTAATCCAAAGGGGCCTTCGTATGTGGGCTAGGTCTTAACATGGACCGATCTTCTCCAATTTCGATAGGCTTCGTCCTTGGGCCAAAATATGCTTAAGTTTTAAATTTCAAGTCAAGTGATTGAAAATTGCGACCTGTATCGTGCTTAAACTTGAAGGTAGGTCTAGGACCAATATTTCGGGTAGTTACAATCATCAGCACAAACTCATTATACCCTGTACCACAGAGTGGTGTAGGGTATAAAAATGTTGAGATTCTGAGACATTTTTCATATGAAAAAAGTTTCAGATTCTGAGACATTTTTCATATGAAAAAATTTTCAGATTATGACACCGTCCGACAGCCAATATTAAACATGAACCGCCTGACACACGTCGGAAAGTAGAAATCAAATGGAGTAAAATTGCATTTACTGTTTTTCATTTCGTGATCCTGTTTCCTTTTAAAAGGACTTCAATGTTTTAAAGGATACATTTTGTAAAATATTTTGAAGCATTTATAATTGTCCTTGAATGACACTGGTGACGGCAGTTGAAAGAGGATGATCTCCCCTAATTTTTCCATTTCATATTTTGACATATCAGAGTAAAAGGAAGTGAATAAAGTCATTTGAAAACTTTATCAAAATATTTTGTTGAAAATTTTTAATGATATTGAAGGACACATTTTTGAATTGACGTAACTTACCTACTTTTTCCAGATATGTAAAAATAATAAAATAGGAAAATTAGGGAAGATCCACCTCTTTCATTTGCTAGCAATAGAAGCATCCTAGGACAAGTACAAATATTAAACAAATAAGAAAATTATAGTCGGTCAAGAGCGACCATATAGTAACCTACACCAGTGTTTCCCGGAAACCAAGTCCAAACATGGACCAATTGGGTCTATCATTTGTCAAATCTTTAATAAGACACTCACATACCAAATTTGACTGAAATTGGCTTATATTTGTTGCAAATAAACCGCTTTTAGTAATATCGGGCGAAATTTTCATATGGGGCCTAAGTCCAAAAATGGTCCGATTATAATCCGATTTTTAAAGTATGCGTTAAACACACACAAACAAAATTTTAATCAAATGTTTTCTATTTTCATCAAATTTTATAGATTTATGTGAATATCGGTGGTTTGTATGGAGGCTACAAGAACTCGTCCGATTCCTTTGAAATTCGGAACGGTTTTTGTGAATACAAAAAACGTTTACCTGCCAATTTTTTAAAGGATATCTATTAAAATAGGGGGGGTGAACTAAAGCCATAGGCAATAAGGCCATATGGCCTTATTTCTCAATTCAATGGGAAATAAGGCCATATGGCTTTATTACCAACACGATTGAGCAATTAAGTCATATTGATTTTGCAACCAAAGTGGAAATAAAGCCATATCAGTTCAAAATGTGGAAATATATTTCCCCGTAAATCCTGCTACCCCAAAGAAAAAAAATATTTAGCGAATCCGCTAAATTAATTTATGGAGTTTGTAATCCCTAAGCCCGGCCAAAGGCCGGCTACGCAGAAAAAAAATATTTTTTTGACTATCTTTAAATTAAAAAACCACATATACCACGAACCTCGGAACTTAGAGTTGTCTAGAGGCACCAATTGTTCAACAAAAAAAGTTTTTCTGTGTTGCCGGCCTTCGGCCGGGCTTAGGGATTACAAAATCCATGCATTAAACCCACCCTCTCCGCAAAGTAAAGTTTTCTGGGGTAGCAGGCCTTTGCGCTATAAAATTTGTTATGCCTCAAAAAGGCCTGATAACCAAAATAGCTTTGGTTTGCAGAGAGGGTGGGTTTAATGCATGGAGTTTGTAATCCCTAAGCCCGGCCGAAGGCCGGCTACGCAGAAAAACTTTTTTGTTAAACAATCTTAAAATTAAAAATCCTGCTATTTAGTGGAAAATTTGTTCCACATTTTCCCCTACACTCTCCGGAAATTAATGACGAATACTTTTATAAATTTTCAAATGAGTAATAAAGCCATATATGTCTTTATTTCCAACAGTGGTTGGTAATAAGGCCATATGGCTTTATTTCTCAACTCATTGGGAAATAAGGCCATATGGCCTTATTGCCTATGGCTTTATTTCACCCCCCCATTAAAATATGGTTGTAAGCGGCATTTGACCCAAATTTAAAGGGGACGTTTGTATGGGGGCTAGGTCAAAATATTGACCGATTTTTTTCCAATTTCAATAGCGTCCGTCCTTTGGTCTTAAGCTTATGTTTTAAATTTCAGACAAATCGGTTAAAAATTGCGACCTGTATCGTGCGCACAACGTTTACATGGACGGACGGACAGACGGACGGACGGACGGACGGACGGACGGACGGACATCGCTAAATCGACTCAAAAAGTGATTCTGAGTCGATCGGTATACTTAAAAGTGGGTCTAGGACCAATATTTCGGGTAGTTGCAAACATTACCACAATTTCATTATACCCTGTACCACAGAGTGGTGTAGGGTATAAAAAAAATTTATAAAATTTAATACTCTGATTAATTTTTATTAATAAATTAATAAATAAAACATAAATAAATTTAAAACAAAAAATAATTTTCTTGAAAATTATACTATGAGAATATCATGGTTTTAATTAGTAAAGAAAATAATGACCTCGAGCCAGAATAAACATCCTCACAAAATTTAATACTCTTAAACTTTGAAATCCTTTTAAAAGGAAACAGGATTACGAAATGAAAAACTGTAAATGCAGTTTTACCACATTTACTCTCTAGTTTCAAACGTATTATCCAGTTCGTGTTCAACGACTTTTTTTAATTTTTGTCGGACGGTGTGACTAAAAGAATTTCTCAGATTCTGAAATTCTAAAATTCTAGGGCGACTCGTATAAAAATCGGTTAGATATGATGTGATCTGTTAAGATCTGATTATATCAATTGTATCTGATCAGATCTATTATATCCGAGTTTTATCACCACCCGACTAAAAAAAAGTAATACAGCGCCATATATCATTTGATCCCAAAAATAGAGGATCCAAAAATACATGATTATATCTTATTAGATCAAATTTGGTATAATTATATATAATAAGATCCCAAAAATGGAACGGTAAATATTATCTAATTTAATATTATAAAAATTTAGATCAAATAAGATATAATAATTCATAATTATATCATCCCGAGTAAAAAAGTTTTTATGTAGTTGTATATAATTTTATAAACATCATATATGATTAAATAGAATTATATAGAATTTGATGCGAAAAATGAGTCGATAAAACCATATAAAATTTTATCAATACTTGTGTTTTGATAATTTTTTTATATAATTTTATGCGAAATTTGGACCCCCATTTTTATATAACAAAAGCAAATTTATATAATCAGATATAATTATATACAACTATATCAAATTATATAAAACAATATATAATTTTATAAAATTATATAAAATTATATCAAGTTTTATATAAATCATAAAATTTTGTTTTAATTATGTATAATTATATATAATTTTATGTAACTTTATATAGTTTCATACAGTTTTATACAATTTTATATATTTTTATATAATTATATCTAATTATATAATTTTGCAATTATTATATAAAAATAGGGGTCCAAATTTCGCATAAAATTATATAAAAAATTTATCAAAATATATGAAACATTGATCAAATTTTATATAGTTTTATCGACTCATTTTTCGCATCAAATTCTATATAATTCTATTTAATCATATATGATGTTTATAAAATTATATACAATTATATAGGAACTTTTTTACTCGGGATATTAGATCTAATATGATCTTCAATATAAATAAAAATGAAATTTACCGTTCCATTTTTGGGATCTAATTATATCAAATTTGATTTAATAAGGTATAATCATATATTTTTGGATCCTCCATTTGTGGGATCAAATGATAGATCAATTTGTACACTCAAAAAAAAAAAAACTGTAAAGTTGGCAAAAATTTTAGTTAAATTTAACTAAAAAAACACCTGATTTTGAACCTACTAAATTTCTAGTTAATTTAACAAAAAATATTTAGTTAACTTTTCGTAGAATGAATGTAGCAAAAAAACAGTAATTTTAACTAAAAATTCAGCTGAAAATTTCGTAACATTTTTTATTAGGTGAATTCAGCTAACCTTTTTTTTTAAATAAAAAAAAAAAAAATATTTTTCACAGCGTTAAGTTCAGCTTAAGTAGGACTAATGAGATTTGCATAGGAGGCTACACAAAAAATGTTTAAAATTTTCGACTTGACAAAAATGTTACAAAAAATCAGCAAATTAATTAGTAAAAATTCGTAAACTCAGTTTTAAAGTCAACAAAAAAAATTAATTCCAAATTTGTACAAAACTAGTATTTTCGTAAATCGAACTTAACTAAAAAAAGTAGTTAAAACGCTGATTTTAACTAAAAATTTGCTAAAAAGCCAGTAAACTCGAGTTAACAAAAAAAAGTTTGTTAACTTTACAGTTTAATTTTTTTGAGTGTATATAATTATATAAAAAATATATGATTATATCAAAACTTTTTTAACCACCCGAGTAAAAAAGTTTTTATATAATTATATATAATTTGATAAAATTATATCAAATTATATAAAATTATATAAAGAGGTAAAATTTTCCAAAAAATTGTATAAAATTATATAAAATTATATATAGTTTGATAAAACTATATATAATTATATCAAGGATTTGGTGGATATAATTATATAAAATTATATCAAATTATATATAATTTGATAAAATTTTACAAAATTTGATAAAATTTTATCAAATTAGATATAATTTGATATAATTTTATATAATTATATCCACAAAATCCTGGATATAATTATATATAATTTTATCAAATTACATATAATTTTATAAAATTTTTCGAAAATTTTGCCTCTATATATAATTTTATATAATTATATATAATTTGATATAATTTTATCAAATTATATAAAAAACTTTTTTACTCGGGCAATTCCGAGATCTGATCAGATACAATTGCGGATCAGATCTGCTTTGATCTCGAAATTGGAAATAATTAATATAATTAGATCTTAATAGATCAGCCAGATCTAATCAATTTTTATATAGGGACGTCCATTTTATGACCTGTTTCCTTTACCACAGCGTAAATCTATACGTTCCAGTTTAAGCTCCCTGATAATAAATAGTTACCACCCTAATCCTCCACTATATTCGCATGTCTATGAAATTTTCCACACATATGAACATATAAAAAAAAAATGAAGGACATGTCTATTGTTATTATTTCTTTATAAACATTGTCATTGTCATTAACATCAAAACAGAAAAAACAATACTATAATAATAAAAATAAAAAAAGAAAAACTTAGTTATATACATATGAAAGTGTTAATAATATGTATGAATATGGTTTGATGATCCTCCTTCCTTTTTGTTCTGCCTTTTCCATTGTTCTTTTCTCTTTAGCATCAACATTCATCATCGGTTATTGTATAACTGCCACGAAATTCACTTAATGGTGTATTCATATTAGTATTTGATGATGAATTTGATGTTGCGGCCATTAATGGTGCTCCTTGAAATGATATGGCCAGTGGTAAGGCTGAGGGGGCACATAAACTTAATGCACTACGTCCTTCGGTTACCGAACGGAAACGTGTTGGCCGGCCAGATCTGAAGGAGAAGAGAAAAAAATTGTGAATTAGTTAAAAATCGTTAAACATGAAGACATTTTTTAAACAAATATAGGCTCTACCAAAGATTCCTGCAGAAACATCTTAGATTCCAATATATTTTTCATAAAGACAAAGTCCCACCTTCTGCGAAATTTTTCCTTTATAAAAAATGTAAAAATTATTGGACATTTTTTATAGAAAAAATGCCTGCGAATTTTGTACTCTTACCCAAAACATTAAATCATGATAATGTTTTCCGGAAGATTTAGGTGTACTTGCCAAAGCAAAGTTTTTTTTTTAAGAAAAAAATAATGTTATCGTGAACCTATATTCAAAATATGCCAACTCAAATTTGACCGAAATGAGTTTCCGATGGAAAATAGCTCCCCTATGCAATACCCATCTGTGGTAAAAATTTCAGAGCAAAAAAATAATTTTTTGTCGTTTTACATCCATTTTTGTTATTCTGCTAACTTAAAGTACATATTTTTTTGGTGAAAATAAATGCCAACTCCCATTGTAAATTTCCGAAAAATTTTCAAAATTTTTTTTAAAAAAAATTAGACCACATATCTTATTGCATTTGCTTTTCTGAACACGAATCTGGTAAAGATTTTGATATCTAATGCCTAGTTTTCGAGATATTGCCATTTTGAAAATATCGGTAAATAGTGTTTGCAAAAAAAAAATTGCTTATATATATATAATTTTCAAACTATTTATCAGATTGAAACATTATGAGGGGGTCAAATAAAGTCAATGATATAAGCTTTCAAAATAGCTAGTTTGGAGTGGGCCTTCTACAATAAAGCGTGAGTTACAGAGTGCCAAAGTTGACCACCCTGAGATTAAAAGGCTTTCGGAGCTAGTAACTTTTAAAAATATGCAAAGATTTTTATTTTTTTTTTATTTTTTTGCAATTACCGCACTAAGGAAAACAAAATCCAAAAAAAAAAAATTTTATAAAAATTTTTCAAAAAAAAAATTATTTTTAGTTTCCGACAAAATATGCCAACTCTAAAAAAATATTTGTTTTTTGATATAGTAATAAATGCCATCTCAAAAAAATACGCAAACCAGTGCAAAATATGAAATTTTTGGCATAGGTAAAAATTATTTAGAATATTTAAACCATCTTATGGAAGGTACATTGTTTATTTTTACAATAATATGCAAAATAACTAGTTTTTTAGCTCTCCTGAAAAGTAAGCTTTTTCGAGTTGGCATTTATTGAATATAGTTCGACGTTATATTACTTTGCATATTCCATGCAAAACGAATTGAAATATCAGTCGAGGACCCCATTAAAAAAACAAAAGAGCTGTACATTTCGTAAGTGAGTGCAAAAATAAGTGCATAAAAGTGTTTTTACATTGTGGAGAGTATAAAAGATTCGGCACCAAAGAATATAACACTCTCACTTGTTTTATGTACATTTGATAAACAAATGGAAACTTTTTATTTTTTTCCACGAAAAACAAAAATTATTATTAAAAAAAATTTAATGAACCCAAAATTTTTGGTGAAAAAAAATTTTGATGAAAAAAGTTTTTGATGAATTTTTTGGATGAAAAGAAAAATTGTTTGATGTAAAAAAAATTAATGAAAAAAAAAAATATGAAAAAAAAAAAATTTGGTGAAAAAAAATTGATAATAAAAAATTTGATAAAAAAATGTAATGAAAAAAAATGTTGAAAAAAATTTATGAAAAAAAGTATAAAAAAAAATAATAAAAAAAAAAAATTTGATGAAAAAAAAATTTTATGAAAAAAAAAAAAAATAATGAAAAAAAATTGACAAAGTTGGTGGGGACACCTGAACCCCCGCTTTATATGTTTACAAATTCTTTGTTTATGAAAAAATCTAATTTTCTAACCCCCTTGGTCCAAGCGTAGGTCTATGAAGATAATATGGCATACAAATGTTACATTTGTTGAGAAAAAATTAAAAAAAAAAAAATCGTAAAAATATCGTATTTTTTAGGGGTCGTTTTAGTTCTTCAAGGGGGAACTTTTTTCCCCCTGGTCCGATATTGCCCATCTTCGAACTTAACCTTACCAGTAAAATAAGAGATATTGCTGCCTAATTTCAGGGACCTAGCTAGCTCTTTTGGTTTGGACTGCATCGTTATTTCTACAGACGGACGGACGGACATCGCTAGAATGTCTTAGATTCTATCATGGATCAATATTATGTATGGGGAATTCCATGTCAAATCGGACACTTTGAAAAGTTTTTTTTAGATTTTCCCAATTTGTTTACAGTTTTTAGTACTCTTCGAAAACTCGTTCGTGGTAAATTTTCAAATTTTTTTGATGACTCGTTCAAAAGATATAGAATTTTTAAAAATTGGCAGTTTGTTCCTTTACTCAAACTTGTTTTACTTATAACTTCTTCAATAAAGGTCCGAATTTAATTTTTTTTTTTTCAAAATTTTTGTTTTTTTACGTACTTTAAAAAAAAAATACTTATAACTTCTTCAATAAAGGTCCGAATTTAATTTTTTTTTTCAAAATTTTTGTTTTTTTACGTACTTTAAAAAAAAAAATCCCAAAAAATTCTTAAAAGCGCTCTAGTATGCGATTTTTAAGTTTTAAAATTTAAATCTCATTTTTGAAAATGTTTGTACTCTTTGATTTTTTTGAAATTTTTTTGTGTAAAACTTCTATCAATTCTACAAATTTTTTGCCCATGAAGATCGTGGGATAACGATTATTACTATTTTTTAAAATTTTTTGAAAAAATTTTATTGTAATTTTTCAATCTTAAAATCATTTCTACTGCTCCAATGGTGCGTCATAGAGGGGTCCTTTATAAGACCGACCCCCATTAATTTTTACGTCTTAACATTTCTTTGGAACAAACTAATACCCTTTCTCCAATTTCTAAGGAGGGTCCCATACAAAACGACATTTTTTAAAATTTGTTCCAACCGCTCTAACTGCCCTAATAGTGCCCTTAGAGCAACAAAATGTATGACCGACCCACAATATCTTTTTAGTCCAAACATTTTCTCTGAACACACCCACCCTCTATCTTTAGCTGTTAGGGCGGTCCCCATACAATTTTTTTTATTTTTTGTAAATTTGTTTTATTTAATCAGCTTCTACCGGTCCAATGGTGCGTCCGAGAGGGGTCATTAGTGAGACCGACCCCCATTTATTTTTACCCTTCAATATTTTTTCAAAACATACCTACGCCCTATCTCCACTCCCTAAGTAGGCTCCCGTACAAAATTACATTTTTATAAAATTTGCTCCAACTGTTATTTGTATGGGAGCCTACTTAGGGAGTGGAGATAGGGCGTAGGTATGTTTTGAAAAAATGTTGTAGGGTAAAAATAAATGGGGGTCGGTCTCACTAATGACCCCTGTCGGACGCACCATTGGACCGGTAGAAGCTGATTAAATAAAACAAATTTACAAAAAATAAAAAAAATTGTATGGGGACCGCCTTAACAGTTAAAGATAGAGGGTAGGTGTGTTCAGAGAAAATGTTTGGATTAAAAAAATATTGTGGGTCGGTCATATATTTTGTTGCTCTAAGGGCACTATTAGGGCAGTTAGAGCGGTTGGAACAAATTTTAAAAAATTTCGTTTTATGTGGGAGCCCCCTTAGAAATTGGAGATAGGGTATTAGTTTGTTCCAAAGAAATGTTAAAACGTAAAAATTAATGGGGGTCGGTCTCATAAAATACCCCTCTATGACACACCATTGGAGCAGTAGAAATGATTTTAAGATTGAAAAATTTCAATAAAATTTTTTCAAAAAATTTAAAAAAATAGTAATAATCGTTATCCCACGATCTTCCTGGGCAAAAAATTTGTAGAATTGATAGAAGTTTTACACAAAAAAATTTCAAAAAAATCGAAGAGTACAAACATTTTCAAAAATGAGATTTAAATTTAAAAACTTAAAAATCGCATACTAGAGCGCTTTTAAGAAAGTTTTGGGATTTTTTTTTTTTTTAAAGTACGTAAGAAAACAAAAATTTTGAAAAAAAAAAAATTGAAATTTGGACCATTATTGAAGAAGTTATGAGTAAAAGAAGTTTGAGTAAAGGAACAAACTACCAATTTTTAAAAATTCGATATCTTTTGAACGAGTTATCAAAAAAATCTGAAAACTTACCACGAAAGAGTTTTCGAAGGGTAAAAAAACTGTAAACAAATTGGGAAAATCTATAAAAAAAAAAAAAAATTTCAAAGTGTCCGATTTGACATGGAATGCCCCATATACTTTGTGGGGTCCCCGACCGATATTTCGATGTGTTACACACGGAATGACAAAGTGAGTATACCCCCATACTGTGGTTGGAAGGTATACAAATCCAGGGGCGTCTTTTTTTTTTTGGGGGGGGTTGGTGGGAGACGATAGAGGGCACCTTCCCCTCGCGATTTCGAACTTCTTCTGTGATAATAATGTTGCATTTTCTTACCAAAAGTACAAAAAACCCTGCAAAAAATGCGGTTTTTCTTAGGTTGGCTTAGTTGTCCAAGGGGAACTTTTTCCCCTTGGTCCGATTTCACCCATTTCCGAACTTAACCTGCCTAGGAATATAAGACGTATTCGTGCCAAACTTCGGAAGTCTAGCTCTTTTTTTGGACTGCATCGTGTCCTCTATAGACAGACGGACATCGCTAGAATGTCTTAGAATCGATGATCTATAAAAAATATACTTTATGGGGTCCTAGACCAATATTTCGATGCGTTACACACGGAATGACAAAGTGAGTATACCCCCATACTGTGGTTGGAGGGTATAAAAATTTGATGAAAAAAAAAATTGATAAAAAAAAAATTTTTATGAAAAAAAAATTGCTGAAAAAAAAATTGATGAAAAAAAAAAATTGATGAAAAAATTAATGAAAAAAAAAAAAATTTTGATGAAACAAAAAAAAATTGATGAAAAAAAAAATTGATGAAAAAAAAAATTGATGAAAAAAAAATTGATGAAAAAAAAATTGATAAAAAACAAGTAAGAAAGTTATAGTCGGTCAAGCCCGCCATATGATACCCTACACCAGTGTTTTCCGGAAAACGGGTCCCAAGTCCAAACATGGACCGATTGGATCTGTCTTTTGTTAGATCTTTATTGAGTGTAAAAAACAAACACAGATCAATTTTAGTGGAATTGGTTTATTTTTTGGTCAATATACCGATTTAACTGAATTTCGGTCGGAATTTTTATGAGGGGGACTTAGTCCAAAAATGGTCCAATTATATTCCGATTTGATTAGGTAACTAAAGTACACGTTTAACACCTAAAAATAAAATTTTTATCAAATATTTTTATTTTTATGAATTTTGAGGGAATTATGTGAATATCGGGAGGGTGGCTTGTATGGGGACTACCAGAAGGACTGATCCGATTTCTTTGAAATTTGGAATGATGATTCATGCAAACACAATTTGATTACCTGCTAAATTTCAAAGCGATATCTGTTATAATACGGTCATTAGAGTCACTAGGCCGAATCCAAAGGGGGCGTTTGTATGGGGGCTAGGTCTCAACATGGACCTATGTTCTCCAATTTCAGTAGGCTTCGTCCTTGGGCCAAAAGATGCTTAAGTTTCAAATTTCAAGTCAATTGATTGAAAATTGCGACCTGTATCATGCTTAAACCGATAGATGGACAGACGAACGGACGGACATCGCCAAATCGACTCAAGAAGGTATACTTGAAGGTATGTCTAGGACCAATATTTCTGGTAGTTACAAACATCAGCACAAACTCAATATACCCTGTACCACATAGTGGTGTAGGGTATAAAAATTTATGGAAAAAAAATTTGATGAAAAAAATTAATGAAAAAAAAAAAAATTTGATGAAACAAAAAAAATTTGATGAAAAAAAAATTGATGAAAAAAAAAAAATTTGATCAAAAAAAAAAAATTGATGAAAAAAAAATTACAAAAAAAAATTTGATGAAAAAAAAAGTTTGATGAAAAAAAAAAATTGATAAAAAAAAAAGTTTGATGGAAAAAAATTGAAGAAAAAAAAAATTTTATGAAAAAAAATTTTTTTTTGTTGAAAAATAATTATGTTACTTTTTATTCAACAGCTTGTAAAAAAATTCACCACGAGGTAAATTATTATCCAAGTTACAAACCCATGTTAAAATCTCAGATTACACCGTCCTACAAAAATGAAAAAAGTCGTTAAACACGAACTTGATAATATACGGTTGAAACTAGAGACTAAATGTATTAAAACTGCATTTACAGTTTTTATTTTCGTGATCCTGTTTTTTTTAAAAGGACTTCAGAGTTTTACAGGATTCAATTGTATAAAATATTTTTTTAAATTTTGTACTTGTGCTAGGATGCCCTAGGGATAGCAAATAAAAAAGGAGGATCTCCCCTAATTTTCCTATTTTATTATTTATACATGCCAGAAAAAAGGAGGTAAGTTACGTCCTTTAAAATATGTATCCTTCAATATCATTAAAAATTTAAAAAAAAATATTTTGATAAAGTTTTTAAATGACTTTATTCACATCCTTTTATACTGATATGGCAAAATAAAAAAAATCGAAAAATTAGGGGAGACCCTCCTCTTTTATTTGCCGTTACCAGTGTCATCCTAGGACAAGTACAAATTTTACAAAATATATCTTTTAAAACTTTGAAGTACTTTTAAAAGGAATCAGTATCACGAAATGTAAAACTGTAAATGCAGTTTTACTCCATTTTATATCTACTTTCAGACGCATATCATCCGGTTCATGTTTGATATTGGCTGTCAGATGGTGTTTTGTATTAAAAGCTTTTAAATTCTTTAATGCAATCAAATTCTGAAATTTTACTTTAAAATGTTATAATTAAATTGCCCTGGTGACCTTTCAATTCAATTTAAAAATAAACATCTTCTTTGATTACTTCATTTACCAAATTATACAACTGAATGTTAAATCCAACTGTAAATTTGCATTTCAAAAATATCTTTACTGATTTCATCACTTATTTCCTTTCATCCAACTTACCTTTCACAATTGCACTTGAGCAAACGTATAAATGCAGCACGAAATGTACGATTAAATATTGTATAAATTATTGGATTTATTGTTGAGGAAACATAACCCAACCACAGACAAGTATTAACAACATGTTCGGGCACCTCACATTCCGGACAGGCGGCAAATATAATGTTTAATATAAAAAATGGTGACCAGCACAAAACGAATGTAAAGAACACTAGACCCAATACTTTGGTAGCCTTTTGTTCGGTGGCAACGGCATTGGCGGAAAGGTTATTGCGTTTATTGCGATTATTCAGGAAGCTGTTAAGGAGAGAAAAAAAAAACACAACAACATAAAAATATCGTTAATAAGATAATGAAAAGAACAAAAAGAAATTGACCGACAATATTTAAGAGATAATTAAAAGTTAATAAATGCCAAGGAACATCAAAGATATTAAAAAAAAAATCAATGGAAGTATTATTAAGCAGTTATAATTAAAGTGAGTTATAAAAGCTTTAAAGTATGCTATCTACATAAATGCAAAGTTATTAACAGCAGAAAAGTATGCTGTAATAAATAAGATTTTTTGAAGGATTGAAATGAAATTTTAAAAATGAAAGTTGTTGTGGAAAAGTGTTTATGCAAAAAGATTAACTTATGACAAACTTTTAACTTGTAAACCTATATTTTTAGAATTTTTTTATATAACTTTACTATTTCCTTGTCTTTTTTTTTTGAAAGGTTATAAATATAAAGCTCCATCTTGTACATATTTTAAAGCTTTTGAATTTTCGTAACAAACTTTAATTTTTGTTTTAAATATATGTTTAAAATTATGAATAAAAGGTTCTAATAAAAGCTTTTTCTTCGCCTGAATTGAATAACTTTATTTCAGCAAGCATTTTCTTTCTCTTACCTAAATAACGTTTTTTCAAAAAGCTTTTTTAGTAAAAATACTGTCTAACGAAAGCATTATTTTGTGTTAAGATTTTTAAAGTCTTTCGAAAGCTTTTGAAAGGAACGCTTTACATTTTTATGAACTCTATAAACTTATTTTAAGAATTAATTACACAAAACATAAGATTTTATTTTACGTAAATAGTAAAAAAAATCTTTTAAAAATAATGCCTCTTTTAAGATTTAAATTGTGCATTTTTGTAAGTCTTTAAAAATCCGACTTTTGTATAGTTTTTTTTTTAAATTCCTAAAGCTTTTTATTTTTTATATTGTGAACTTTGAATTTTTTTAAAAATATGCACTGAAGAAATTTGCTGATATAAAGCTTAATATTTATAAAGCTTTTTTTTAAACATTATGACAATATTTTGTTAAATGAATGCTATGAAAGCTTTTTCTCATTCGTCTCAAATAACTTGGGTTTAAAAAATTTAAAAATGAAATTTGTTTTGAAAGCTTTTACCTTTGTATAGATTTTGAAAGTAATACACTTTTTAACTCGAGAATTTAAATTATTTAGCTGGTTTAATATCAAAACACAATTTTTTTAAGTACTATGAAGAAATATTTTGTCATTTTGTTTCATCAAGAAAGAATTTTCTACAAGATAGCATTATTTAAAAAAGCTTTTATAAAAATACTTTAAGTTATATTTTCGTTTAAAATTTTTTTTGAGGATTTAAAAAAGACTTTTTTTAAAAAGAGCTTTTTATCGGTCTGACTCAAGCAACTTTTTAATTATATATTGTTTAATGATTATATTTCTTAAGAATTTCTTTCATAAATAGATTTTAAGTAATGTTTCCTAAGATGAAGGCATTTTCTACAAGAAAGCATTTTTTTAAAAAGCTTTATAAAAATATTTTGAAGCTAAATTTTCGTTTAAAGTTTTTTTTTTGTGGATTTAATAAAGACTTTTTGTAAAAAAAAAACTTTTAATCACTCTGACTCAAGTAACTTTTGAATTATATATTTTTTTTTAAAGATTCGATTTTTTTTGAATTTCTTTTATATGTAAATTGATTTTAAGAAATGTTCCAAAGGTAAAGGTTCCACAAGAAAGCATTGTTTAAAAAGCTTTCATACAAAAATTTTGAAATTAATTTGTGTTAAAAGGCTCTTTATTTATTGGCAAAAAAAAGACTTATAGTAATAAGAGCTTTTTAGTTGACTGACCAAAAAAAGCTTTTCACATTTTTTTGAAAGATTTGTTTGTTTTTTAAGCATTTGTTTCATGTATAGAATCTTATCTCATTTTTTTTTTAAGATTCTTATCAGATTTTTAAAGATTTGATTTCTTGATAGTTTAACTGAAAGCTCCGAATAATTCGAAAGCTTTTAATAAAAGTGGTGCTGTATTCATTTAAAGAATGCTGCACATAGTAAAGCTACAACAGAAAATGTTCAAAAAGCTCTAATTAACATATGCTAAATTTAAAAGCTTCTTAAATTTATATTAGGTAAAAATGTTTTAATTGAGCTATGCGGCTGTGCTGAATATTTTAAACACTCCAATAAGCAAAAAATAAAATAAAATTTGACAAGGGCGTTTGTGGGGAGAGGGCGGCGGGGGACATAGGAGGATACCTTTATGGGGTACCCGACCGATATTTCGATGCGTTGCACTCGGAATGACAAAGTGAGTAAACCCCTATTAGAGTTGCATCTATTGTCTAACTTATGATTTTCCCAAGTGTCTGGACAAATTTTTATTCTACTATACCTAAAAGTTATGTGCTACAAATTTGAGGTGAATAGGTTTAAATTAATCTGTGGCTCCCAGCGATCAAACTTTTCTATTTTTGAAAATTAAAAAAGAAAAAAATTAAATAAAAATATGTCTTGAGACACATCATATTTAAACTAAAATTGGTAAAACGGTTTTCGAGATATCGGTATTTAAACTTTGCAAAAATTGTAGATTATTCACACGTTCAAGAAATTTAAAAAACAAAATCTTAAAATTTCGTTTCCTTGACCCTTTTAAAGAACTTGATTTAATTTAAAATTATTTTGTGCCAAATCCGATAATTTTAACCTGTAGCGCACTTCGATTAAAGTTTTGCTTTTTATTTCAAAAAATTTTCACCAAAATCTCTAAATTCTGACAGATGGGTTAAAATGTTCAGATAAGGCTCAAATTAAGTTTAAATGAAAGTTTGTTTCAAGCTCTGTGAAATAGTAAGTGGCAAAAAAATTTTTAAGTTTTTTTTTTTTAAATATCTTGAACGAAAAAAAAACTTTAAATCGCTTCAAAAATTTTTTAATTAGTAATAATAATGTATCGGAATATATTTTTTTATTTTGTCGCTTTTCAAAAATCCAAAATTTTGATAAAAATTTTACAAAAATCCAAAACTTTGATCAAGGGGCATCCAAAACTTTGACCAGGAGTTCACAATCGAAAGAAAACCTTTTTTGCCTTACAAAAAATTGCCGGTCTAACCCCCCATACTGTAGTTGGAGGATATCTAAAACTATCTTTAAAAAATCTTGCTTGAAATGTCTGAGCCGTTTTTGAGAGAATCACTTTCAAACGATAAAAATAATTTTTGGCGAAATATAGTTGTGGGGAATCCACAGAAGAAAGACAGTAACAGTGTTGGCAACTTGAGTTTAAAGTCGTTTCCGACGAAGCGTGACTGAAAAGTTAAAAAATAAGGTTTAAGGCGAAGAAGAATGTTGACTATAAAATGTCATACTGTCATAAAAGCTTTTACTATTTTTGAAAAAAAGCTTTTGGTAATTCACTGCTTTTAAAATATTTTTTTTTAGTTTTTTTGAATTTTAAAATTCTTCAAAGTTGTATAAGCTTTTTCTATTCAGTAGGTAAAAGCTTTTTTCTAGAAAAGCTTTAACAAATTTAGTTTTAATCAAATTTGGCTGTTGTTTTTCTAAATGCTTTTTTTAGCTTCTAGACAGACTTCTATTAAGTTTATTTTGAAATTTCTATTTTTTTTAAGTAATTTTGGAAAAGGTAATGCTGCAAATCGAAAGCTTTTTGTTTAAAAATCTTTTTTACATTTTATTTTTCCCAAAGGATGGAAAGGTGTCTATTAATAAAGTCTTTATTTAAAAGATTTTTAAATTGAACATTGTTTACACAACCGTTTTGCTGGTGATGGCAAGAAATTATAAAATCGATGTATGAGAATCATTCGTAAGAAAAGCTTTTTTGTATGGTCGGTTTCAAAATATGTTTTTATTTTTTTGAATTTTAAAATACTTCAAGGTTTCAAAAGCTTTTTCTATTCAGTAGGTAAAAGCTTTTTACTAGAAAAGCTTTAACAAATTAAGCTTTAATCAAATTTGACTGCGGTTTTTCTAAATGCTTTCTTCAGTTTCTAGGCGGCCTTCAATTAAGTTTTATTTGGAGATTTCAAAAAATTTTTTTTTTTTGATAACCCCATTTTTTTTTTGTCAATTATTTTAAATAAATAAATTTAAATTAATTTTTTACTTACCGCAAATTTAACGTTGGCGTTGCCACTTTATTAAAATTAAATCTAAACACTTTTAAATTACGATTTCTTCGGGTTTCTCTGCTAATTGAATTTGGCGTTTGTGTACTTTGTTCACACGTTTCACTATAATGCAAATGATGTTGCTGATGATGACGATGTTGTTGCATTTGTTGATGGTGTACTATATTATGATGGGCATCATTAACACCACTACCCGAGGAACAGTTACCCATATTGCTGCCAGCAACAGTTGCTATACCAATGCTACTTGCACAATCAATACCGCCACCGCCGCCCGCACTACGACTATCTTTGCCACCATTTTTGCGTAAAGAAAAACGCAAGGGATGCATAGACATGGAAGTGTTGCCATTTTTGCCTTTGTTGCCGCTAGTAAAACCTAATTGTGGTTGGTTGTTGCTACTATTACGCACCGAGGAACGTCTATTTGGATGGCTGTAAATTGAAATTGTTATTTTTTTTTTTTTAAATTCTGTGTTCTTTATTCTTCATTATTTTCTTTCTACATATTTTCTTTTTAGTTTGGTATGTATTTTTTTTTTATATTTTCTTGCTTAATCTTATTAAATAAAAATTTGTTGCAAGTTGCAAGTTGTTGAAAAAATATAAATTTACAATACACTAAAAAAAAATCTGGTAAAATTATCAAAAAAAACTAGTAAAATAATTTTTTGCTATCCCATGTTAAAATCGATTTTAACTTATCAGATCTTTTTTGATCTGATAACATATAATTGCATCTGATTGTATATAATTGTATCTGATCAGATATAATAAAATGTATAATTTGTGCCAATGTTGACCAAATCCGAGATATAATTAGATCTCGATTTTGGTCATTTTAGATATAATTATATCTAATCAGACATGATCATATGTCAATAGATATAAACAGATCAAATAAGATCTAATCCATTTTTACACGGGATCTCCTAATTTACGAGAGTTCCTAGTAAAAATTTAAATTTTGTTGGTAAAAAGTTTGTAAAATAACAAACAATTTACAATATTTTTACTTATAAAATTGTAAGTTTACAACTTTTTTGATGCGATTAAAAATTACAAGGACTTTTCCTGACTTTACTAGATTTTGTGCAGCCTCCTATTTTACGGGAATTTTTAGTAAAAATTACGAGCTTTATTGTAATTTTACAAGTTTTTTTTATCAAAAAATTGAAAATTTACAACTTCTTTGATGCGATAATACTAACAAGGAATTCTCGTGACTTAACTATATTTTTTGAAAATTTACCAAGGAAATTTGTACATTTACGAAAAAAATTGCAAAATTACCAAGAAAAATTTAAATTTTGATCGAAAATTTTTTGTTAAAAAACTGGAAATCTGTCTTTTATTGGTAAAATGGAATTAAGGGACTTTTTCTAGTAATTTGACAAGGTTTTTTTTTTGAGTGTAGCTAAGTTAAGACTGTTGGGCAATAATGTCAAAGAAACATGATGATGAAATTTTATTATGGTGTAAAAAAAAAATAAAAAAATAATCAAGAAAAAATAATTCTGAAAGAAAATAAAACTATTTTGCAATGTATGTAATAAAGTTTTTATTTTTTAGTAATTATTAAAAGAGATTTTAATAGTTTTAAGTGTGGGTTTCAATACAATTAAGATGTCTTTATGTTGTTTTATAAAAATAAAAAAAAAATTAAAGAAAACTATTTTAGTTTTACAATAATGAGAAATATTATAATAGCTCAAGGCCATTTTTCTCTACAACTTAATCATTCTTGTGATATTCCCATAGCAATAATTTTCAAAGAAATTTAATTTTTCTTTGTGATTACAATCATTTTCAAAGGATTTTTATTAATTTGCATTCAAAAGTTAATCATTTAGAGATTTATTTTTAAATTTTTATTAAATAAAAAAAAAAAAAAAAAATGTTATTTTTTGGACTTTTTAAAAGTGCAGTGGAAAAGAGTTTATTCTAGTTCGGGGCCATTTATTTTGATGATGGGGGTCAGTGGGAGACGTTGGGAGCACCTTCCCATCCCGATAAATATAAAAAATGTTTCATTTATTTAACAAAAATACAAAAACACATTTAAAAAAAGTTTATTTTTTCAGAGGTTGGTTCAGTTCTTGAAGGGGGGACTTTTTCCCCTAGGCCGATTTTGCCCATTTACGAACTTAACCTGCCTAGGACTATAAGACATATTAGTGCCAAATTGCAGGAGGCTAGCTCTTTTATTTTGGAATGCATCGTGCCATTCACAGAATATCTTAGAATCGACCGTGGATCAATAATATATACACTTTATGGGGTCCCCGACCGATATTTCGATACGTTACAAACGGAATGATAAAGTCAGTATACTCCCATACTGTGGTTGGAGGGTATAAAAAAAAACGGCAGTACAGTTTGCGAGATATCGCTACCCTAGTTAACATATTATACCAATTTGACTCGTGATACTAATCTAACTATATATTGGGAAATATCTAACCATATAAAGTAGATCAACCGTATTAAGGTAATAGATATAATATTTTATAAATTTATATGGACCCTTATTAACTCATATAACATTGTATCAAATTATATATGATTATATCAGAAATTTTTTTTTCAGGTATTTCAAATTTTCAAAAATTGTTGTTTTCTCTCTCCTAAGGCCAAGCAATTTAAGTAGAGATGGGCGAGTGAGTGATTTTTTATTCACACTCACTCACGCTCACGACAGGAAGTTTCGAATCACGTACACTCACTCAGAAGCATATTTTTTCTACTCACAATCACGTGAGTAAATTTAATACAACTTTTTGCTTTAAATTTTGAAAGATTTTTAAAATTTTAGTTTTTGAATTTTTTTTGTACAAATAAGTGTTTCGTGAGTGTGAGTCAACGTGAGTGTGAGTAAAGCTTGCGTGAGTGCACGGACGCAAGCTTAACTCACACTCACGTTGACTCACTTTCACGAAACACTTATTTATACAAAAAAAAATTCAAAAACTAAAATTTTAAAAATCTTTCAAAATTTTCATTAAAATTTAATACGAACGCCATTCGTCTGCGACGAATTTGCATGTATTTTGCTTTTGTTACAATAACAAAATACACTCAAATTCGTCACGAACGAATGGCGTTCTTATTACAGAAACTGGGGGTTAAAGTTCAGCGAAATTTAAAATTTTTTTTTTTTTTTTTTTTTTTTTTTACGAACGGTCCCACCTCACACTTACCCGCCCCAACCGACCGAGAGGGCTCGTTCCCATGACGGGGGAACACGTACACACCATGGTCCGAACCATAGCGGATTAGGCTGGATAAGTAAGGATAGTAATAAACCAACTACAAACTCTTAGTCATCAGTCGGTTTATTATATGGACACTAAATACATTTATATACAATTACTACAACTACAAAATTTCTACAGATAATTTAGTATTAATAATCCAAAATTAACTATAAACGTTCAAAGAAATTAAAATAATCATCGTCACGCAATCTATTCAAATATGTCAAAATAGTTGATTTCACAAGAGCATAATTCTCCGAAAAGTCAACAAACCTGTATAACGAGTTAAAATCAGTACACATCCTACGAATAGGATCTGCACACGCATAATTCGTGCGACAAATATCAATATAAAGAAAGCTGTAATATCTAGTAGGCCGAAAAGGGACGTTAAAAAACAACTTCCCAACAAGAAATTCAGAATCAACTTCGCCCTTAATAATCTTCAAAATAAACACAGTATTTAACATAATACGTCTACTCTTCAGAGTAGGAAGTTTTATCAACGCCAATCTTGCATTATATGATGGAAGATTGCTATAGTCCGGACCCCAGTTGAGGTTCCTAAGACAAAAAAGTAAAAATTGTTTCTGTACGGATTCAATCATATCACTATGAACTCCATAATATGGATCCCAAACAATACAACCAAATTCCAAAATTGGTCTTACCAATGAAGTAAATAATTGCATCGTTATATAGGGGTCAGAAAATTCCTTCGCCCAGCGTTTCATGAATCCAAGAACACCATAGGCCTTATTTACCATAGTCTCCACATGCGCATTAAAAGTCAACTTTCTATCTAAAAGAATACCAAGATCCAAAATAGAATCAACCGATTCCAAAATTGAACCATTTAATAAGTACTGAGAAGTCAAAAACTTCGACCTAGCAAATGTCATGTGCTTACACTTTTTCAAGTTCAGCTCCATGAGATTACAATCGCACCAATTGTAAAATCTATTCAAGTCATGCTGCAGCAATACCTGTCCAACAGGAGAACTGTAAGACAGAAAAAGCTTAACATCATCAGCAAACATCAAAATATTAGAATGAATAATAGAAGATGGGAGATCATTTATAAACAACAAGAATAGGATAGGACCGAGATGACTGCCCTGTGGGACACCAGAAGCAACACTTATAAATCTAGAATGTGTCTGCCTAAAAAGAACGCATTGCTCACGATTTCTCAAATATGAAGATAACCATTTCAATACAATACCATTAAATCCAATTACACTCAACTTATATAGCAAAAGATTATCAAATGCTTTACTGAAGTCGAAATATCATATTTCGGGACGAAATATCATATCAAGCCATATTTTACAATTTTTTGTTGCTTTTTTTGTATAAACGGAAATAAGAAGAGAAAATAAATCACGCGAACTCTCGCAAAAAAATCGACTCGCACAAAAATTGTAAAATTGAAATCAGTCACACTCACGCGTGATCACGCGTGAATCACGTGAATCACTTTCTAATCTGCTCATGTGCCCATCTCTAAATTTAACAACAAATCCCAAGAAAATTTTCTTCGACGTTTTGTAGACTATGAGTCAAACTTTCATTTAAAAGTAATTTGAGCCAAATCTGATCATTTTGAACCGTGGCGCCCTTTAATCAAACTTTTGATTTTTTAGAAAATTGTCACAAAAAACTGTAAATTTTGATTAAAAGACTGCACGGGTTAAAATTATCCAAATTGGCTCAAATTAAGGGACCGTGAAAATTTTTTTGGATATATTTTTTTAATTTTTTAAACATAGGAAAAGCAGCCATTTCAAAATTTTTTGGACAAATATCAAATGGCGATATCTCGAAAACAGTACCCTTTTTATTCCATAAAATATTTGATTGAAAAAAAAATTCTTTAAAAATTTTGAGTTTAAAAAAATTTTGAGTTACAAAGTGAAAATGAGTCAAACGAAAAAAAATTTAGTGAAAAAAATTTGGAGTTAATCAACTATTATGTAAAAAGAAATTTTAAAGAAAAAAAAAAATGGGTGAAAAAAAATTTATGGGAAACAGTATTATTCCATTGCTTTTCCTGTTCAATTTCATTTTGTTCTTCGTTTTATTCCATTTCGTTCCCTGTTCCATTTCATCTCTTTTCATTTCTTTCTATGTAACACGCTTTAAACCAATAAAAAAATCTAGAGACTTTATCTCAATAGTTCAAAAAATGTTCAAATAAAATAAATTTGAGTGAAAAAATATTGAGTGACAAAAAGATTTTGAGCGAAAAAAAATTGGAAGTAGAAATATTTTGACTATGTCGTTTTCTGCTCCAATCCATTTAGTTCACCGTTCTTTTCGATGTTTTAAAAGTAAAATAAAATTCATTGCATGCTGTTCCCTGTTACATTCTATTTTGTTCCCCGTTATATTTAATTTCGTTCCCTGCTCCATTTGATTTCGTTTCATGTAGGTTTAATTCCATATTTTAAAAATGTTTTTTTTTGTAGCTGTAGGATCCTAGACTTTTTAATTTCAAGTTAATATGACCATTACTTTAGGAAATAGAAAAAGTACCATAGTGCAATTTGTTACCTATTTTACCCTCTTACAATTAGTATCTGAAATTCCTAGTTCTATCCACAATTTCAATGGTGGAACCTACATTCAAAAAATCAAGTTCTTGTGACCATTATTTCAGAAGTTCAAAAAAGTACCAAAGTTAACATTTTTTGAATCTTAGAATCGATTTTTTTAACAATTTTGATTAAAAAAAAAAAATATTAAATGAAAAAAAAAAAAAATTAAGTGAATAAATTTTAAATTCATTCCATGCCGTTCCTTGTTCCATTCCATTTTGTTTTCCGTTATATATCATCTCGTTCTATGCTCCAATTGATTTCGTTCAATAGAGGTTTCATTCCTTTTTTTCAAAATGTTTATTTTTTGCTGAAGTTTCCTTGACTCGAAATTTCAAGTTTATAAAAACATTATTTAAGCAATCGAAAAAGTACCAAAGTGCAATTTGTTACCCCGTTTTACCCTATTAGTATCAGAAATTCCTTAAAGTTATTTAACACAATATTTTGTCTCGATAGAAGATCCTACATTCCAAAAAATTAAGTTTTTAAGACCATTATTTAAGGAGATCAAAGTACACTATATTTTCTAAAAAGTACTTTTGTCAGATTTTTTTTTGTGTACATTTGTACAAATTTCTAGCATTTGTTAAATGCTTTGCTGTTTTTCTTGTACACCCTGCGTATGAGTAATATTCACTTAAATTGTGTATCACTTATACGCTTTGATGGTTTTAATTTTCCAATTCCATTTCTTGTTTTTTTTTTGCCCTAAAACCTCAAAAACACTTGAAAGTCTTTTAACTCTTATAAAGTTTTTTTTTTTTGTAAGAAAAGTTCATGAATTTTTTTCAGTTTTTATTTTGAACTTGAAAATAAAAAAAAAAAGTTTATTAATTTTTATATGCACCAGATAACAACTTGCTCAAAACTATGTTGGTACTAAATAAAACGGAAGGAATATGGTTTCTTAAACTTTAAGTTAAAAAATTTTCAACAACATAAAAGACCTTCAAAACTTAAAAGTCTAACCAAACTTAAGTTTTGTTTTTATATTAAAGTTTTCTGAAAGATTCTGTATTTTTTCGACCGAAAAAAAACTATTTCATCAATTGAAATAAAAAACACAAACAATTTGAAAGGATAAGTAAGTGGTCATTCATAAATTGTCAGGAAAAAATGTTTTTAAAGGATTTTTTTATGTAACAAAATCTTTATTTGTGTGTTTTGGCATTATTTTTCCTTAACAAAAAAAGCAAAAGTTTGAGTTTAATAATCATTTGATGCTTAAAAGCCAAACATTTTTTAGGTACCCTATAGCAAATCAACATAGACAAGTTCATCAAAAACTAAGATCTCTCGAAATGCCCTGGATTCTGTCAGATTAATTTAGGAGATAAAAAAGTACCAAAGTAAAATATATCCCATTTTTTAGAATTGGATCTTCCAAAAAGTCTCAAATATTCCAATTATCCAATTATGATATACAATTTACATCTGTAACTATACAATTTTCAAAAGATCGAAAAGTACCAAATTTCACTTTACCAATATCCATTATTTCAAAATACAGAAAAAGTACCATAGTACAATTTTTTTGATCTTCCGCAATAATAATTATAAAAATTTGATGTTTGGAATGTAGCATCCTCTGTAAATCTGTAAAGGAGGAAAAATTCGTAATAAATGTAAGTACGATTTTTGGTACTTTTCGATCTCTTAAATCTGAGACCATTTTTAAAGAAAAATTTCTGTATACTGGAGGAGTTTCCACCAGTGTTCGAAAAAAAACAGTACGTTATTTAACGTTCAGTTCCAAGAACACATTCACTAAAAAGTTTTTTAAGTGGTTGCGAAGGAGTTCGCAAACAGAATTCCGAACGTTATGCCTGTGAGTTGAAGAACAGAAACTTTACGATAACGTACCGAATTAGGTTAGAAACAAAATAAAGTTCTTTTAGTGTTCTGTTTGCGAACTTTTGAGACATTTTTTTTTTTAAATTTAAAATGGCGATATCTCGAAAACTAAGCAAGATAGAGCAAAACTGAGCACATTTTTGGTTCTTGGGATCACCATAGTATCGCTAGGCCTCTACACATGGGTGGACCTCATTGGGTCCATATTTTGAATCTAAAAAAGTTAGCATTCCGGGAAATTTAAAAATGCACATATCTCGCTAAATACTGCCGACACGACATAAAGTCTAAAAGCGGTCATGTACCACGAGACAAGATCCACAAAAATGCTTTTAAATTTCCCGGAATGCTAACTTTTTTAGATTCAAAATAAGGACCCAATGGGGTAGAGGCCTAGCGATACTATGGGAATCCCAAGAACCAAAAATGTGCTCCGTTTTGTTCTATCTTGCTTAGTTTTCAAGATATCGCCATTTTAAATTTAAAAAATGTCTCAAAAGTTCGCAAACAGAACACTAAAAGAACTTTATTTTGTTTCTAACCTAGTTCGGTACGTTATCGTAAAGTTTCTGTTCTTCAACTCGCAGGCATAACGTTCGGAATTCTGTTTGCGAACACCTTCACAACCACTAAAAAACTTTTTAGTGAATGTGTTCTTGGAACGGTACGTTTCGATAACGTACGGTCGCTCCATAGTTCCGTACAGAACACTTACGTACCGTACGTTAGAGTTTTTTTTCGAACCCTGGTTTCCACTACATTTAGAAAACTACAATTTTAATCGAATAAAAAATTTAAAAAGTACTCTCGTGCTTTTTCTATCGCTTTAAAATCTAAAGTGGAAAAAGCAGTAAAAAATTTAAGTACTTTTTTTTGGTACTTTTCGATCTCTTAAATCTGACACTATTTTTTATAAAAAAAATGTTTCAAAGACTGGGTAAGTTTCCTCTTCATTTTGAAAATTCCATATTTAATCGCATAAAAAGTTAAAAAAAATAATTTGGTACTTTTTTATCTTCTAAAATAATGGCTCTAGAAATTTGAAAATTGGAATGCAATAAAAAAAAAACACTCTTATAAAATTACTTTTGGAAGTTTCGGTTCTAGAAGGGTACAAAAACGTTCTTTGGTACTTTTTTGATATTCTGAAATAATATCCGTAAATCTATATATATAAAAGAGTAACGTGACTGACTGACATACTCATTCATCATTGCCCAGCTAGAGACTTGAAATTTGGACTGTACTCCACTAAGGCTGGATTTTTGCCAATGTTGATTCTAAGGGGGTAAAAAGGGTAAAAAAACTGTACTTTTGGTACTTTTTATACCTCTTGAAATAATGGTCATAGAGACTTGAAATTTGGACTGTATGTTCACGTCCCGGAATATAGATCCAGTAAGGCCGGATTTTTGCCAATGTTGATTCTAAGGGGACAAAAAGGGTAAAAAACTGTACTTTTCGTACTTTTTATATCTCTTGAAATAATGGTCACAGAGACTTGAAATTTGGACTGTATGTTCAACTTTTGGAATATGGATTCAGTAAGGCCGGATTTTTGCCAATGTTGATTCTAAGGGGGTAAAAGGGTAAAAAAACTGTATTTTTGGTACTTTTTATATCTCCTGAAATAAAGGTCACAGAGACTTGAAATTTTGACTGTATGTTCACCTCACGGAATATAGATCCAATAAGGCCGGATTTTGCCAATGTTGATTCTAAGGGGACAAAAAGGGTAAAAAACTGTACTTTTGGTACTTTTTATATCTCCTGAAATAATGGTCACAGAGACTTGAAATTTTGACTGTATGTTCACCTCCCGGAATATAGATCCAGTAAGGCCGGATTTTTGCCAATGTTGATTCTAAAAGGGTAAAAAGGGTAAAAAACTGTACTTTTGGTACTTTTTATATCCCCTGAAATAATGGTCACAGAAACTTGAAATTTTGACTGTATGTTCACCTCCCGGAATATAGATCCAGTAAGGGAGGGTAAAAAGGGTAAAAAACTGTACCTTTGGTTATTTTTTATATTTTCTTAAATAATGGTCCTAGACACTTGAAATTTGGAATGTAGGTTCAGCTTCCGGAATATAGATCTACTAAGGCTGGATTTTTGCCAATGTTGATTCTAAGGGGGTAAAAATGGTAAAAAACTGTACTTTTGGTACCTTTTATAAAAAGTACCTTTTATAAAAAGTACCTTTTATAAAAAGTACTTTTTATAAAAAGTACCTTTTATAAAAAGTACCTTTTATAAAAAGTACCTTTTATAAAAAATACCTTTTATAAAAAGTACCTTTTATAAAAAGTACCTTTTATAAAAAGTACCTTTTATAAAAAGTACCTTTTATAAAAAGTACCTTTTATAAAAAGTACCTTTTATAAAAAGTACCTTTTATAAAAAGTACCTTTTATAAAAAGTACCTTTTATAAAAAGTACTTTTTATAAAAAGTACCTTTTATAAAAAGTACCTTTTATAAAAAGTACCTTTTATAAAAAGTACCTTTTATAAAAAGTACCTTTTCTAAAAAGTACCTTTTATAAAAAGTACATTTTATAAAAAGTACTTTTTATGAAAAGTACCTTTTATAAAAAGTATTTTTTATAAAAAGTACCTTTTTTAAAAAGTACCTTTTATAAAAAGTACCTTTTATAAAAAGTACCTTTTATAAAAAGTACATTTTATAAAAAGTACCTTTTATAAAAAGTACTTTTTATAAAAAGTACCTTTTATAAAAAGTACCTTTTATAAAAAGTACCTTTTATAAAAAGTACCTTTTATAAAAAGTGCCTTTTATAAAAAGTACCTTTTATAAAAAGTACCTTTTATAAAAAGTGCCTTTTATAAAAAGTACCTTTTATAAAAAGTACCTTTTATAAAAAGTACTTTTTATAAAAAGTACCTTTTATAAAAAGTACCTTTTATAAAAAGTACTTTTTATAAAAAGTTCCTTTTATAAAAAGTACCATTTATAAAAAGTACCTTTTATAAAAAGTACCTTTTATAAAAAGTACCTTTTATAAAAAGTACCTTTTATAAAAAGTACCTTTTATAAAAAGTACCTTTTATAAAAAGTACCTTTTATAAAAAGTAACTTTTATAAAAAGTACCTTTTATAAAAAATACCTTTTATAAAAAGTACCTTTTATAAAAAGTGCCTTTTATAAAAAGTGCCTTTTATAAAAAGTGCCTTTTATAAAAAGTACCTTTTATAAAAAGTACCTTTTATAAAAAGTACCTTTTGTAAAAAGTACATTTTATAAAAAGTACCTATTATAAAAAGTACCTTATATAAAAAGTACCTTTTGTAAAAAGTACCTTTTGTAAAAAGTACCTTTTATAAAAAGTACCTTTTATAAAAAGTACCTTTTATAAAAAGTACCTTTTATAAAAAGTACCTTTTATAAAAAGTACCTTTTATAAAAAGTACCTTTTATAAAAAGTACCTTTTATAAAAAGTACCTTTTATAAAAAGTACCTTTTATAAAAAGTACCTTTTATAAAAAGTACCTTTTATAAAAGTACCTTTTATAAAAAGTACCTTTTATAATAAGTACCTTTTATAAAAAGTACCTTTTATAAAAAGTACCTTTTATAAAAAGTACCTTTTATAAAAAGTACATTTTATTAAAAGTACTTTTTATAAAAAGTACCTTTTAGAAAAAGTACTTTTTATAAAAAGTACCTTTTATAAAAAGTACCTTTTATAAAAAGTACCTTTTATAAAAAGTACCTTTTATAAAAAGTACCTTTTATAAAAAGTACCTTTTATAAAAAGTATCTTTTATAAAAAGTACCTTTTATAAAAAGTACCTTTTATAAAAAGTACCTTTTATAAAAAGTACATTTTAAAAAAAGTACCTTTTATAAAAAGTACCTTTTATTAAAAGCACCTTTTATAAAAAGTACCTTCTATAAAAAGTACGCTTTGTTTAAAGGAACGGAAGGACACTTTTGGGTACTTTTTTATTTCCTGAAATAATCACAGAAAGTTGAATTTGGAAAAGGTTCGCCTCTCGGATAATAAAGGGGTTAAAAGGGTAAAAAAGTGTACTTATTTATTTCCTGATATTATGGTCACAGACACTTAAAATTTGGAAAAAAAGATTGGGAAAAGTACTTTTTGGAAATTCCGTTTCTTAATGGGGATAAAAAGTACTTTTAATATTTGCTGAAACAATGATCCAAGATAATTGAAATATGGATTATTGGATCTTTCGGTGAAGAACAATCATTCTGGAGGAGGTACCTTTTGGAAATTCCGTTTCTTATTGGGGTAATAAAGTGTACTTTTGTTACTTTTTTTGTTCCTATAATAATGAAGAAGGAGATGGAATTGGAAATGAAATGGAGTAGAACGGGGAACAAAATGGAATAGAGTAGGGAACAATATGGAATGATATTTTTTAAGTTTTTTCGTGTTTAGCTTTTTTTACTCCATATTTTTTCGCTCTATAAATTTTTTTCACTTAAACTTATTTTTTTATTCCAATTTATTTTTTCACTGAAATATTTATTCACTCAAAATCCAAAATCCCGACATAAGGGCTCGAAAATTGTCAATATATTTTTCCCCCGGAACGAACATCATAACGTACCAGCGAAGTTATTAAAATTTTATTGTTTAAATTATTCATTGAAATATTTTTTTATGGAAGACTTAGACGTCCACAAGTAAATAAAACAAAGACTACGTAGGGGATTTTTTTTTTTAAATCAATAGAGTAATCCTGAACCTTCTATTATCCGGTATTCAATACAACCGGTAACGAAGTACCCGGATGGTAAGCTAGTACTTGATATTTGAAATGTAGTGTCCTGTTGTGAAAAAAGAAACATTCTGTGAAAAATCCTTTTGATTCTAGAGGGGAAAAGGTGGTAAAAAGTTTTAGTACTTTTTGTTAGTACTTTTTGTGTTTTTTAAATAAAAGTTCTCTTAATCTAAGAATATTTTTTTTTAGAAAAAATCTAAAATTTTCTATATGAAAAATATCTCAGGATCTTACAATTAGATTTTTTTATAAGAAAAATTTTTCAGAATCTGAAATTTTTTCTATAGGAAAAATTTTTCAAAATCTGAAACTTTTTCGGTAGAAAAAATATTTGAAAATCTATGAAGGGTATTAAAAAGTCGATTTTGATCAACACAAACCAATCACTTTTTGTTATCAATAGAATCCGCCAAACTAGAATTGACATAATATTTATAGACAGACCATTTGTAAAATTATTTATTTTATTTTTTGTATCATTTGTTATTTTTAGTAAATTTTTTTTTCATTGTCGTTTTTTCCCCTCAACATAAAAGGAATGTTTTAAAAAAATTTAAAAAATCATTGGTCTTTTTTCTATTTTTACAAAAAAAAAAAAAGTTTGTTTATATTTTTTGTTATTGCCACAAGGATGTTAAACATACTTTTGTTAAACAATTTTGTTCAGAGGGTTGTTTTCGTAAACAAAAACCATTAAAAATTATTACTTCTTGTGGTTATTTACTGTTGTTTAATGATGAGGTTGTCAATTTCCTTTTTGAGGTTTTAATATAAAAAGGACAACTTTCAAGGTTCATTGGTATTAGAAAATGTTTAAAAAAAGTATATTTTTTAGCAATAATTGTAGGTGAAATGTGAGATTTTTTTTTTAGGAAATAAAAAGAATTTCTTGTTATGAAAGATTTATATTTAGCAATTTTTTTTTTTATTGTGATCAAAAGGAAAAGTATTATAATCGGTTGTGGTGAATAAGAAATGACTTTTTTCTATTCTGGAGAATAACCAGATTTTTTTTTTAAATAAATTTGGTTTGATGTTTAAAATTTTTTTCATTTTCTCCAGAACTTTTTAAGAATTTTAAAAGAGTTTGTTTTTTAATTTCTTGGGATTTTCCTTATTTTTTTTGGACATTTCTAAGTTTTCTTTTGTTTTGTCGGACTTTTCTAATTGTGTTCTGATTTTTCTCAACTTTTCGATATTTCCAGAATTATTTCCGATTTTTTTCCATTTAAATTTTTTTTTTGGATATTCCTGAATTTTTGCGGCTTATCTCAAAATTTGTCTATTTTTTTAAATTTTCCTGATTGTTTTTCTATATTATGAAAGTTTTTATAAATTTTGTGGTTGTTAAGGATTTTTTCAAAGTGTTTAAGCAATCTCAAGATTTTTTGTTTGATTTTTTTTTTTCGGATCCGATATTTACAATTTCACTGATGATAACACTAACTGGAGTGTTTGAAACTGGTATAGGAATACCAGAAATGTCTATAATTTTTAGAAATTTAATTTTTCTTCTGCATTTTTTCAACTTAAACCCTTAAATAAATATAATATTAAGAGCACGAGCTCGATCTGTACTTACAGAAAAAAACAATAAATAAAATTACTGACAAAATATGTTGCCATTAGGCACGTCGCGGAAACAGAAAATGCAGATTCCTTCATTTGTGTCTGCCATTCCGGACCATGTTGGTAACCCTTGCAAAATAATGTAAGAGACAAAAAAGTTGACAGAAAGTATGAGGTAAGGTTGAGATTGCTAGAAATAAAATTGTAGTATTGGAAGCTGTCAAAATTTAATCTGTAGATTCTATAAATATTCACATATATAAAAAACAATTTCCATTAACAAGACAAACCGACATTTAAAATCCTACTGATGATAACACTAACTGAAGTGTTTGAAACCGGTATGGAAATACCAGAAATGTTTATAAATTTTAGAAATTATAAGGTATATTTTTAAATTTATCAATTGTTTTTTTTCAAAATTTTCCTGATTGTGTTTTTATTTTTCCAAATTTTCTGATTTTTATACCCTCCAACCACAGTATGGGGGTATACTCACTTTGTCATTCCGTTTGTAACGCATCGAAATATCAGTCGGGGACCCCAAAAAGTATATATATTATTGATCCATGATCGATTCTAAGACATTCTGTGAATGTTCGTCCGTCCGTCCGTCCGTCTGACTGTCCGTCTGTCTGTAGATGGCACGATACAGTCCAAAATAAAAGAGCTAGCCTCTTGCAATTTGGCATGAATATGTCTTATGGTCCTAGGCAAGTTAAATTCGTAAATGGGCAAAAACGGCTCAGGGGGAAAAAAGTTTCCCCTTGAAGAACTGAACCAACCTCTGAAAAAATACACTTTTTTTACATGTTTTTCTTGTATTTTTGTTAAATAAATAAAACATTTGTTATATTTATCGGAATGGGAAGATGCTCTTAACGTCCCCCACTGACCCCCATCACCCCCCCCCCCCAAAAAAAAACAAACGCCCCTGACAAATTTTTTATATTTTATTTTTTTTTTACATTTTGGAGGGTATAAAAGATTCGGCACAGCCGAATTTAACACTCTCACATGTTTTAATTGTTTTCAATTTTCTTAGTTTTTGTTTTTGCAGGATTTTTAACAAATTTTAAATTCTACAAGGGGTTTTTCTGATATTTTAAGAATTTGTAAGACTTTTTCTGAACTTTTCTAAAATTTTCTGTATTTTCCTGAATTTTTGCGGAATCTTTCTAAATTTTTTCGGTATTTTTTTCAGAATTTTGCTGAGTGTGTTCTGATTTTTAATAAGTTTTAGATTTTAGAGGATAATTTTTCAAACATGTTTTTATAATTTTTCTAAATTTTTCTGAAGTTTGTTTAGAATGTTTCTAAAGTTTTTTATTTTCACAAAATGTGTTTTTTTGTTGATTTTTCATAATTTTTTGATTTTTCTAGTTTTTTTTTCAACATTTAAAATTTTTTTTGAGGTTTTTTGATATTCCTGATATTTTTGGGCTATTTAATATTTTTTTAATTTTCTGATTACACAGTGCAACACCCAAAATCGGAATGGGATGAAACCAAAAGCAAATGTAAGTTGACATGTTCCATAACAAACTCCTCAAGGATTTTTTCTAGTTCAGAGCTAGATTTTTTTTTACACGCATTTGAAGTTAGTGCACTTTTATTATAATTATAATAATAAATGCTTGAAAACTGTATTGGTGGCGAATGATTAATATTGTAATTGCCTTTAAATAACAATCATACGCAACGGTGTCCAGTGGCTTATATTAATAATTGTTTTTAAATAACAATCATACGCAACGGTGTACAGTGGTTTATTTTAATAATTTGGCTATTCAGTAAATAGGTACTGGACCGATTGCAGCAAAATTCATACCAGTCATAGCCGAAATAGTTTTGAGCTTAAGTTTGGAAGCTGGACCCTACATGTCCAATAAGGGCACCACCAGGGGCCTTTAAAGTAGGACATGTTTAGTACACAAAAACTTTAAGTGCTTTAAAATCACCAACTTTAAATGCGTGTAAAATAAAATCTAGCTCTGACCTAAAAAAAAGGCCTTGAGGGCTTTCATTTGCTTTTGGTTTCATCCCATTCCGATTCCGAAAGTTCGATTTCGTATCACTGTGTTATTTTCTGAATTTTAAAATTATTATAATTTTTTTATTTTTAATAATTTTTTCTAAGTGTTTAAGCATTTTCAAGAATTTTTATACATTTTTTGATTTTTTCAGGATTTTTGATTTTTTTTTTTTTTTGATTATTTCAAAACTTTTTATTTTTTTTATTCCCTCCACTCATTGGATAGAGGTTGTATATAAGTTTGTCATTCCGTTTGTAACACCTCGAAATATTGAGTGATCCTCGATTTGAGACGATCTAGCGATGTCCGTCCGTCCGTCTGTCTGTCTGTTGAAAACACGCTAACTTTTGAAAGACTTTACGGAGGCTCCTGAAGTTTGGCATTTATTTTTTTTGTGAATTTACGAGATAAAAGGCACGTTAACTTTCGAAAAGCAATTCTGAGGATACTGAAGCTTGGCATATGTATTTGCCGTTCCCCTGGCCTGGTGTGTATTGAATTTCAGCCAAATCGGTCCAGGGGTTCAAAAGTTTTTAGCAAAACTGTGAATTTCAGATTAGTTTCACCTTAAATTCACGTGTTGAAACCCCGTTAACATGTTTTAAAAACATTGGTAAGTCACAAAAATATTTTACAACGTATCTTTGTCACTCAAAAATATTTTTACACTAAAAAAAATTACACTCGAAAAAATTTTTACAATCGAAAAAAATTTACACTAAAAAAAAAATTAGTAAATTATTTTTTTTTTTTTACAAAAAAAAAGTTTTTTACACAAAATAAAATATATATTTTTAATCAAAAATGTTGTTTTTTTCACGTTAGAAAATTTACTACCATTATTTACCATTGTGGAGAGTATTCGAATTTTACTTTTCTACTTGTTTATCCTAATTTTTTTCGAAATCATTCTAATTTTGGCCGAATTTTCCAGTTCATGTTCTGTTTTTTTATAGTTTTAACTATTCTTAATTTTTTGTGATTTTCCAGAACTTTTTGCTGAGTTTTTAAGAGTTTTTGCACGGTGTTTTTCATATTCAAAATTTTTTTACACTAAAACAAATAAAAAAACAAGTAAACACACAAAATAAATAAAAATGTTTTAGTCAAAAGTTTTAATATATAATTTTTTTCATGGATTCGGTCAATAAAACAATATTCTATTTTATAAAAATATTAGAATTTATATTTTTTTACATTGTTTTCCTAGGCGTATGAGCAATTTTATATTTATTTTTGTTATAACTTATACGCACCGTGATTCAAACAATTTATTGTATCAGAAAATAGTTAGCAATATAGTTTTTCCGATACTTATTTTTAAACGAACGATTTTGAAGAGCTCATTCATAAATCATATTCTGAGATTCCTATAAAGCTGTTTCAGATTTTGAGACATTTTTCTATAGGAAAAACCTTAAAACATTTCTCTTCTCTCCTATAGAAATTTTTTAAGAATCTAAGACAATTATTTTATAAAAACAACCCTCATTTCAAAAACATTTAAAACGTTTCGGCTTTTAAATAAATATTGAGATTTTGAAATATATTTTCTAAGAAAAAGTCTC
Source organism: Pegoplata infirma (assembly GCA_963921195.1). NCBI lineage: Eukaryota > Metazoa > Arthropoda > Insecta > Diptera > Anthomyiidae > Pegoplata > Pegoplata infirma. The sequence continues at coordinate 38,982,723 of OY992536.1, forward strand.
AGACTCTGAAACATTTTCCTGTAGAAAAAAGTTTGTGATTTAAAGAATTTTAGAAGACAATTAAAAAAAAATATATAAATTTAATATATTTAATATCACTGTGCTACAGTGAAAAAATACTTCTGATGTGATATGATATAGGTTGTTGGTTTTGTCGGGTAGATCACAAAAATGCCTATTAAACTTGCCAGACACCCTCAAATTTTTGAGTTATTGTCAAAAAACGTTTTTTTGGGACTTTGATCACTAAACCTTGTGTAATTCAGAAAATCTTCAACCGATTTAAAATTTTTAACTGTTTTGGATAGAAGAATGATAGGGCTTCCCATGTGTGTGAATTTGTCTACACATATAAGAAAGATATCTATTGATTTTTTCTATAATATCTAATTTTTTAGCTATTTTTTGAAAAATTTTTGAGTTTATCGATTTTTTTCTGCTATAGTTCGTTTAACAACCTTTATATTTATGAACTCATTTTTAAAGAAAATTTAATTCTGAATACGATGAGCATTATCCTGAAAAAAATCAGATAAGAATTGACAGAGTTGTGATAATTTTTCTAAAAAAGAAAATTAAGATTTTGCAGGAAATCGCCGTTCAGATAACCCAGGTAAAGAAAATAAATTTATCATAAGAGTTCATGTATAATATTTTTAAAGGTTTTTTGCGCGCTGAATCCGAATATTCAATATAAATTGATTTATCAAAAACTTAATAAGATAGCGCAATTTCAAGGTCAAATTCAAATTCAGGGGGCCAAAAACCTTTAAAATAATGATACGTGACCTCTCAATATGTTCGTTTATTTTTTTATTTTTTTTGCCTGGGTTGTCTGAACGGCAATTTCATGCAAATTCTGAATTTTCATTTTCAGAAAAATTATCACAACTCTGTCAATTGTTATTCGATTTTTTCGGCATAGAGCTCATCGTATTCACAATTAAAATTTCTTTAAGAATACGTTTATAAATATAGATATTGTTGAATGAACTATATCAGAAAAAAATCGATAAACTCAAAAAATTAAAAAAAAAATAACAAAAAAATTAGATATTGTTGAAAAAATCAATACATATCTTTCTTATATGTATGGACCAATTCACACACATAAAAAGCCCTATCCTTCCTCCATCCAAAACAGTTAAAAAATTCAAAATCGGTTAAAACTTTTTAAGTTACACGTGGTTTAGTGAGAAAATTCCCAAAACAACGTTTTTAGACAATAACTTTAAAATTTGAGGGTGTCTGGCAAGTTTGATGGGAATTTTTGTAATCTTTTCGACGAGACCTACGACCTTAACTACCTCATTTCAAAAGTATATTCGATTTTGTGTTTTATGTAGCAAAGTGTAATTATAAATTTGAAAAAAAAAAAACAAGTAAGAAAGTTAAATTCGGTCTTGCCGAATGTAGTGATACCCTCCACAATTTCTTATAGATTATTGCAAAAACTTTATTTAAAAGGAAATTACTTTTGAAAAAAAAAATTTTTTTAAAAAAAATTCCCGCGAAAAAAAATTTGGTAAAAAAAAATCCGCGATTTTTTCCTTTTTTTGTCCAAAAATATGTTTGTACTTGTTTAAATACCATTTGGTGTTTAATTATGTTCAAATAAGTCAACCAGCAGCCGAATTAAAGCATTTTGTATTTTTAGGTTATGTTGAATTTTTGAGGTGTCCTTACATTTTCGTTCATAACTTTTGAACCGCTGAACCGATATCGCTCAAATGCAATACCAAACTTCTCGGGAGAACTTCCAATATATATGTTTAATAACAGCCACCTCTGTTTTGTATTTTGGACGTGATCACATTTTCCACAGACAGACATACAGACGGACATCGCTAGAATGTCTTAAAATCGATCGGGCATCATGAATATATACGGGGCATTCCAAGCCAAATCACTCACTTTTAGACCCGACCCCTTTCGATTTATTTTATTTTTGGATAGTAGTGTTTTAGTACTTATTAAATGCAACTTGGACACCAATATTCATCCTTTTATTTCAAGATTGTGTTGAGTAATCAATATTTCAAAATGGCAATTTTCTCAAAAAAGGTAAAAAATTGAAATTTTTAATTAATTTTGACCATTAAAAAATGTAGATATTTTAAAAAAGTTGGCCAACGTTTTGCTGGTATTTAAATGTAATTTTAGAAAAAAAATATGAAAAAATTATTCGAAGTAACTATCACATATTTTTTGACGTTTTAAAATTAAAATCGACCTTTTTAAAAAGTACGGAACCTTCGATTTTTTTGTAAAAAACTATAAAAGTTCTACTCTAAATTACGCAACTTTTATGCCATAATTCGAGATGTGATCGCAATTTGTTCTATTTTTTTTTTAAATTTTGAAAATTGCACCTTTTATGCTCCAAAAAAATTAAATTGGTAGATACTGAACCTAACTTACCCTAGATATATTCATATAAATCGAAAGGGGTCGGTTCTAAAAGTGAGTGATTTGGCCTGGAATGCCCCATATACTTTTTGGGGTCCCAGACCGATATTTCGATGAGTTACAAACGGAATGACAAACTTATAAATACCCTCTATCACTACGTGGAGGGTATAAAAATAAAACTGTAGAAGAATTCTCAGATTCTAAAAGTTCATATTCACCTGAAAAACATTTGTACACAATTTTATAAAATTTAAAGGACATGTGGTAACATTCTGCTGATTCTGAGATTTCATATTCGCCTGAAAAACATTTGTACAAAATGTTACAAAATTTTAAAGAACGTGTAGTATTAAAAAATATTTTTCTTGCAGAAAAAGTCTTTGATATTGAAATATTTTTCCTTTAGGGAAAGTTTCAGATTCTGAGAATTTTTGAATTTTAAGAAAATTTTCTTTGAAAAATATTCTGGTATACTCATAGATTATGAAACGTTTTTGGGAATCTCCATTAATTTTAGAAAACTTTTCTATGATTTAAGAAGGTTTAGTTATACTCTAAATTTCCCAATTAAAAATTTAATTGTTACAGTTGAGTTAACAAATTTCGAAAAACAAAATCCAATTATGCATTCTTTTTAAATCCTTAAAAATAAAGTGGTTAGTATTTTAAGGCCTTTATTCATAATGCTTAAAGTGTACTTAAAGTAGGTTTATTTGACAAATATTCATGCAATATCAGTCAAATAAACCTACATTAGATTTAATTTACTCATTATGAATAGCCCAGTAAATATTTAATATGAATATTAGGGCGTCACGTAAAATTTAAAATTTCGAATTTCATGTCGTAATACCTGCCCAACGATAGCCACGTTAGAGCTGATTGTGAGAAAATTTATAAAAAAAATTTGCAAGGTAATCTTCAATTGGCTACCAGCGGTCAAAGTTCAAAATCGCCTCAAAAATTTGGAAATTTTGCGTACTTTATTGGAAAAAATATTTAAAAATATTTTGGTCCACAGATGCTGATTTTTAATAATAAAATTATTTTTTATTCAAATTGGTCCAAATATTTGGAAAATGTTATGTGAAAAAAAAAAATATAAAAACGCGATTTTGACAGATAATGATCAGCATTTTCGGACCAAAATCGTGTTTTTATTATAATATTTTAATATTTTTTACATAAAATACTTAACATTTTCCAACTTTTGAGACCAATTTGAATAAAAAACAATTTTTATGTTTGAAAATCATCATCTGTAGACCAAAATCGCGGTTTTGGAATTTTTTTAATATTTTCCAATAAAGTGCGCAAAATTTCCAAATTTTTAAGCCCGATTTGGTAAAAAAATTCGCACATGAATTTTAGTCGAAAGATGGCAACTGAAGATGACTTTGCAAATTTTTTTTTATAAATTTTCCCACAATCAGCTCTAACGTGGCAATCGTTTGGCAGGAATTACGACATGAAGTTTGAACATTTAAATATGACGGGACGCCCTAATGAATATTTAGATTTTTTTTTGTATTGTTTTTCCATATTCATACCCACAATAAAACATATTTTCCAGAAATATAAATTAACAATTAGTTTGTTTTGTAAACCATGAACAAAGTTTACACATGCACTTGCTGGCATTATATAAAACTTTGCCCTTATCAATTTCGCACAATAAAAAAGTCAAACACAAAAAATGAAAATTTTTAACAAAATATAGCAACATCATATCGCTCCTTTACTTGTATAGTGTCATAACTCAAAAAATGCGTTTTTTGATTAAATGATGCAGAATTATTCGCTATATCGTGCTTTATATTGTGTCAAAAATTCGTATTAATATCTTTTAAACTCACCGTTTGAGAAGAGTACACTCCATTATTACATTTTCTATGTACCGGTCTTTTTCAATTAAAAACCAGTTTCAATAGTAAACTTTAAACGTGTTTTCTGCAAAATCAAATATTTTGAGTTGTGACACTATACAAGTAAAGGAGCGATATGAAAAAAGTTTAAATTATTAAACAGAAAACTACATAGAAATGGCGACAATTGAAAAACCACAAATTGTATTTCACGCAAATGTACTGGTTGTTATTGGAGTATAAAATATTCAGAAACATATGAATACAAAACTAAAAAAACATAAAAAATAATAAACTTTTATGGAATTTCAGTTGAAATTACATAATAAACTATTAATATTGGTGGCAAATACATTTAAAACAGAGATGATACAAAATTACAGTGAGAGGAATTTAAATAAAAGCAGTAAGGGTAAGTTTTCTTGTGGAGATTTATTGATATAATCAAAGATCTAGAACAATTTTAATAGAGAATTTCTGTAATTTCCCGCAATTCGGGTTATTAAGATAAAATGAAGTCCCTTTACTCAAATTTTCCTGAGTGTATTTATTATTTGCTGTGTTTTTTTAAATCTTGTATGTATTAAGTACATTTTTTCTTAAATTATAATTTAAAGTTTGCAAATAATTCTTAATCACGCTTTACTATTTAGTGCTTTTGTTTATTATTTGCTCCTTAAAGTATGCTAACAAAATTGCTAAAATGTTTTAAAAAATTTACATAAAAAAGATTGATTCGTAATTGTCTAAATCCATTTTAAATTTTGATTTAAATAAGTTCACTTGTTTCTGAAATAAATTCAAATTTAATTGATTTAAAAAACACAGCTATTGTCATTGAATATGTTTGAGTATTTAAATATACATTCATAAAAATGCAATTTTACCCTAGACGGTTAAATGAAATTAAAACCAAATGGTTTTGTAACAAGATGCATGCATGTAGTAATAGTATTAAAAATGTTATTCTAAAAACAAGCACTTAATTAACCCTACAATGAACAAATATTTTTCAATTAAAAAATAAAAAAATGTATGATCTTTTTTGATTTTTCTCATAAAACATCAGTTTTTCAATTTGAAAATGAAAAATTAAAACTAAAAAAAATTGCTGCATTATAGGGTTAACAATAATATATGGTTATGATGGTGTTGCTTTTTAAATATGTAATGGTAATGGTTATTATTCTTACATATAGCTACAGCAATTGTATACTGTTATACATGTATATTAGGCCGGAGCAAATTTAGTTTTTTTCGAATTTTAAAATCGTCGGAATCGAAAAAGTTGCCTTTTTGGGTTAATATTAACACAAAAACATATGAAATCTGTAGAGCAATGTCTTTGGGTTCCTTTTTTGACTTGAAAATCGGAGAGTTCCGAACAAAATGAAAAACATTTTTTTGATTTTTTAGCTTAAAATATTATTATTGTGTTTTCTTTTCTGGCAAAAAATGTGCCTTTTGCCCCAAAAATAATGTTTTAGTGTTTTTTTTTATAAATTTTTATCTGCCCTGTAAAGTGCAAAAACGTTGCACTTATACAAGCTACAGTTGGTTTAAATTTTATAAAAATATAGCTTCAAACGGGATCCTACTTAGGGAGTGGAGATAGGACCTTAACGGTTGAAGATAGAGGGTAGAAGAAAATGTTTGAATTAAAAAAATATTGTGGGTCGGTTATACATTTAAGGGCACTGTTAGAACAGTTAGAGCGATTGGAGAAAATTAAAAAAGATGTAAAAATTAATGGGGGTCGGTCTTGGAAATGAGTCCTCTATGACGCACCATTGGAGCAGTAGAAATGATTTTAAGGTTAGAAAATTACAATAAAATTTTTTCAAAAAATTTTAAAAAATAGTAATAATCGTTATCCCACGATCCTCCTGGGCAAAAAATTTGGAGAATCGATAGAAGTTTTACGCAAAAAAATTTCAAAAGAGTACGTATGTACATTTTCAAAAATGAGATTTAAATTTTAAAACTTAAAAATCGCATACTAGAGCGCTTTTAAGAATTTTTTGGGATTTCTTTTAAAAAGTACGTAAAAAAACAAAAATTCTGAAAAAAAAAAATTTTGAAATTTGTACCATTACAATGTGGGCCAGCATCCCTGAATTTTGGCCATAAATAGACCGCTTAACCTATATGTCAGAAAAGTATTGCATATGGGTGTTAAAGGATCGCTGATCACGATTCTGGAAAAAAATTTTCAAAATTCAAAATGGCGGATCCAAAATGGCGGACATGATTTTTTAATTCTTTGTTTATTGTGTTTAATATAATCATTATCGATGTAAGTATTTGTCGTTAATAACGAATATGAGATCAGACTTTTAAAATTCAAAATGGCGGATACAATATGGCGACAAATTTAAATTTAAGATTTTTTATATATTGTCTCTTTTGGCTAAAAACTTAGATTTTAATGGTTTTTCGGATGTTAAAACTGGTTTTGGAATTAAAGATTTGTAATTCAAAATGGCGGATCCAATATGGCGAATATGCTTTTGTAATTCTTAGCTAATTGTACTTAAATAAGTAATTTTTGATGTATTTAGGGTCGGTAGTTACGAAAATGAGCTCCGATTTTTTAAATTCAAAATGGCGGATCCAATTTGGCGTCAAATAAAATATTAAGTTTGTTTCTATGTTGTCTGATTTTGATAGTTTTTTGGAATGTCAATCTGATTTTCGAACCAAATATTCAAAATAGCGGATCCAATATGGCGGACAAGATATTTAAATTATTGATTAATGTTTCAAAATATCACTAGAAAATGATTGCGCAACACGAATAAGAACTCAGATTTTTTGAAATAAAAATGGCGGATCCAAAATTTAGGACATATGTAGCTTTTTAATAAAATGTACAATGTTTACATTTCTATGTTTTTATAAATCCCTCTTTTTGCTTTTATCAGAAGATTTTAATAAAATATTTTTCTTTTAAATGCGTTAAAAAGTTCATATATTCAGTGGCTCATTTAAGAGAGAACTTTTTTTATTTCCAATAAGCATTTGCCATCCTAAATGTACAAATAATGCTACAAGCTTACAATTTCGTAAAAAATATTAAAAATGCTATTGCCAAAATATGCCCGCTTAAATGCGTTACCATCTTTAATGCTTAGCACTAGAGATGGACGTGAATTACGCGTAATCGAAAGTGAGCGTGATTAAAATTTGTTGTTCGTGAGTGATAAGTGAGTGAGACAATTTTTTGCGTGAATGATTTGCAGTGAGTGCATTTTTTTTGCGTGAGTCAAAATTATTTAATTGTATTAATTCAGTTTTTACAATTTGTTTCGTGTTTTAAATGTTTAGCGTGAGTAACGAGTGAGCGTGAGTCACACGTGAGTGGTGTTTTGTTTGCTCACGTAAATAGTGTGTAAGTGTGAGAAAAAGAAAAAGATTGAGTAAATTATGATTTTTTTTGCATGAGCGTGAGTCAACGTGAGTCAAAATTCACTCACGTGCCCATCACCAGTTATCACGCCAATGTTGTCAAAGTGGGACATTTTTTATTAGAAATCAATAGAAACAAAAATATCAAAAAAATATTGAAGTTGTAACGACGTGTTTTTCCACCGGTTGCTGGGGTTAGCTCGCGGGGTCAAGGTCAGTTGCAGAAATTTATAATTTGCAGAAATCAAGAGAGAGAGAAAGGCGATTCGTGTTTTAGTTTACAAAAAAAATAAGAACTCTTTATTATTAGTATATATATATAACTCTAAAATATTAATCACTTAAAGCTACAGACTAGGTTGGTGGCCACGGGGCCGTCGACATTTGGATACCGTACTCAACGCTGGGTTATCGGAGCGGCTCGGTGATGCTAATCTAGTATACCTCCTACGATTTCAGAGCGTAATGGAAGGCCAGCACGTTGGTGAAGCTCTTCCCTCACCTCTTACTGATCAGAGCGTAAGTAGACAAGGCATTTGGTTGCATAGGGATTGTAATTTGCTGCTTGGCGATGGCTTTGCGTTTTAAACAAGGCGATGATGGCTTCACAGGGGGGCGTTGTCGTTTGTTGTGGCACCGGTGGTCGGCGTAACTATTAAACACATTCTTTAGGTTGACGATAGGTACGACAGAGAGACCGAAGTAGGAAATTCTCTGGATATTATGACACTCGCGTAAGATTCTTCGATGAACGGGAACACTATGTGAGAGACCTGTATAGGAACTTCTCTGGAAACACTCGCGAGAAACCACGTTAGACACTTCTATTTACTGGGTAACACTACGTGAGAGACCTGCGTAGGAACTTCGCTTGATACACTCGCGAGAAACACCGTTAGACACGTCTATTTAATGGAGAACACTACGTGAGAGACCTGCGTAGGAACTTCTCTTGAGACACTCGCGAGAAACCACTTCTGTTTAACGGAGACACTACGTGAGTGACCTTTTAGGAACTTCTCTGGAAACACTCGCGAGAAACCACGTTAGACACTTCTATTTAATGGGGGACACTGCGTGAGAGACCTGCGTAGGAACTTCTCTTGAGACACTCGCGAGAAACCACGTTAGGTTTCTCACTACGTGAGAGACCTTTTAGGAACTTCTCTTGAAACACTCGCGAGAAACCACGTTAGGGACTTCTGTTTACCGGAGACACTGCGTGAGAGACCTGCGTAGGAACTTCTCTTGAGACACTCGCGAGAAACCACGTTAGGAACTTCTGTTTACGGAGACACTACGTGAGAGACCTGCGTAGGAACTTCTCTTGAAACCCTCGCGAGAACCCTCGTTAGGCACTTCTGTTTAACGGGGACACTACGTGAGAGACCTGCGTAGGAACCTTTCTTGAAACACTCGCAAGAAACCACGTTAGACACTTCTATTTAATGGGGAACACTACGTGAGGGACCTGCGTAGGAACTTCTCGTGAAACACTCGCGAGAAACCTCGTTAGGCACTTCTGTTTAACGGAGACACTACGTGAGAGACCTTTATATTAACTTCCCTTGAAACACTCGCGAGAAACCACGTTGGACACTTCTATTTAATGGGGAACACTACGTGAGAGACCTGCGTAGGAACTTCTCTTGAGACACTCGCGAGAAACCACTTCTGTTTAACGGAGACACTACGTGAGAGACCTTTTAGGAACTTCTCTGGAAACACTCGCGAGAAACCACGTTAGACACTTCTATTTAATGGGGGACACTACGTGAGAGACCTGTGTAGGAACTTCTCTTGAAATACATGCGAGAAACCTCGTTAGGCACTTCTGTTTAACGGAGACACTACGTGAGAGACCTTTATAGGAACTTCTCTTGAAACACTCGGAAGACTGGTGAGGTACCTTTTGTCGGCACTCCTCAGGGTTTAAACTGAAATGGGCTTTACGGCACTCATTCCAGTTGAGTCGTATTCTGGTGTGATCGCCTTGACGGCCACACACTGACTACCTGTCTAGTGGTTGAGCGGGTCTTTATATATGCCTTAAAAAAAAAAAGAGAGTGAGTAATTAAAGAAGAGGAAGAGAGAGAGAAAGAGAAGATAGCTTTGTTTCTGTCTCTCTTTCGTAGTTAGGTAGTTGTTAATATTATTATAAGTTTTATTAAAGAAAATATAAATAAAAGAGGACAATTCTTTTGTTTAAAAAAATCAGAAAATTACACAATTCATTTATGTACAAATAAAAATAATACAATTCGATTTCTTGAAAACTAATAAAAAAACAATATAAATTCGGGTGTGAGCGAAAATGAGTGAAAGGATTTTCGCGTCGTCACAAAGTTCCATTTTAGGGCATTTCTTAACGCCATATTTTGGTTTATTGCCTCTAGATCAAAAGTTTATGAACGGTCGCACAGGGTCGCAAAAATGTGAATAGAATACATTGTCAGAGACAGATCCTAATTCGAGGTTTGTCAATATCGTTTGGACTTTTTTGGACTTTGGTGTTGAAAAAAGGCGGATTTCAAAAAAAGTATGAATTTCCATAATTTATTTAAAAAAAATAAGCTTATAGCTTACTTTTTGGCAGTTTATCTCATTTGTTGGACAAACAGGTATGTCTTTAGGAGAACTTCGCCGAAAATTTGAAAAAATATTGTGTCGAAGTACAAAAAAAAAAATATTTGTTTCATAAATAAAAAATATAAAAACATCTCAAACATTGACTTTAACCTCATGCAAAAAAAAAACTTTAAGCTATAGTAAAAATATATTAAAGATGGACAAAATTCAAGATGTTGACATTCCAAAAAATATTTTTAAATATGTGTTGCTTTACAGACCTTATTGGCCAAAAAATGGAAATGCTGGCCCACAGTGCATTATCGAAAAAGTTATGGGTAAAAGAACTTTGAGTAAAGGAACAAACTACCAATTTTTAAAAATTCGATATCTTTTGAACGGGTCATCAAAAAAATCTGAAAATTTACCACGAAGGAGTTTTCGAAGGAGTTTTTCACGTCAGCAAATTGGGAAAATCTAAAAAAAATTGTTTTTCAAAGTGTCCGATTACATATACTTTATGGAGTCCTTGATTGATATTTCGATGCGTTACACACGGAATGACAAAGTGAGTATACCCCCATACTGTGGTGGGAGGGTATAAAACAAGTTTTGATGAAAACAAAATTTTGAATAAAAAAAAAGTTTATATGAAAAAAAAAGTTTTGATGAAGAAAAAAATTTTTTGATGAAAAAAAAAGAAAAATTTTTTTGATACAGAAAAAACTTTTTGATAAAAAAAAAACAATTATGAAAAAATGACGAAAAAAAAATTGAGGAAAAAAAGTTTTTGATCAAGAAAAAAACATTTTTGATTGATAAAAAAAAATTATGAAAAATAATTTTTTGATAGAAAAAAATTACGGAAAACTATTTTTTAATGAAAAAAATAATTAATAAAAAAAGATGACATTTTTTTTTTTTTTTTGTTGAAAAATTTTAATGTTACATTTTATTCACCAGATGGTGAAAAACGGTTTTAGTCACCAGCAGGTGAATTATTATCCAAGTTAGAAATCTAAGTTACAAACCTTTTTGGTTTTAGGAAAATGAAAACAGTAATTCTTTTATCCTTTTTTGCTAGATGGTAGCTTATACCAACATTTTTAAAATTAGACACCAGCCTAAATATATATTCATGTTAAAAATAAAAATATCATTTATTATTTTTTAATATTTTTTTTTAAATTTTTATTATTTTTATCATGCTGAATATGAATTACCAAGAGGTTTCTGAAAAAGGTTCAGCGGTTTCCGAGTTATCGCCATTTGAATTTTGTCCAAAAATTAAAAAATGACAGTTTTTCCTACATACGTTCAAAAAGTTATAAAAAAAATCTCAAAATTGTGTTCCATTGACTATTTTACAAGGCTTGAGGCAGGCTTTCATTAAATCTTAATATGAGCGAAATCAGAAAATTTAAACCCATGGCGCCCTTTGATCATAGTTTACAGTTTTTGGTGAATATTTTTTTAATATTTTTTTTAAATTTGCTGACTTCATAGAGCCGTAACGTTAAAAGAGCTCGTAAATTAAAAAAAAAAATCATCGGAACGAATTTGATTTTTAAATTTTTTTAGTAAAAATATTCTAAACAGTTTTTGTGAAAGATTAAAACTTTCACAACTAATTGTAAGTAAAATAAAGTTTAAGTAGAAGGGAAATTTAAGAAACGGGGAGTCTAATCTTGAAGGTTCTATTGTCCGGGATTAAAAATGATCGGTAACGAAGTGCCGGACGGATATGCTAGAACCTCATAGGTAAAAAACTCCTAAAAGTATGCTAATAAAAGTGAACATGGTTGGTTCACATAAAAATGTTACATTTTTTACAACAATAATTTTATAATTCTTCGATGCTGTACAAATTTAATTTAAGCATGTCTGTCCTTTATTTTACCTGCCATTTTATTAATTCCTGTCTCTGCACTTCCACTTAGGTTCATATTATTTTGTCACGTACTGTATGCATTTGCATGCTTATATTTTCATAAGGAATTCATATGTACTTACACAAATATTCGCTTGTAAAATAATGTTCCTTCATGTATGCATTAAAATATTTTCGTACGTGTTTATATAAACACTTGGAAATTTTATATACACAATATATGAATAAAAATTATTAACCCATCTTACAAAAACATTCAAAGAAAGATAATGTGAAAATGAAAACCACAAAAATTGGGGAAACATTATTCTGGTTGTTTGCAAATCAAAACCTCAAGATCTCTAAACTTAAGCACTCTACATATGGGGCATTCCATGTGAAATCGGACACTTTGAAAAACTTTTTTTTTAGATTTTCCCAATTTGTTTACAGTTTTTAGTACCCTTCGAAAACTGCTTCGTGGTAAATTTTCAGATTTTTTCAATGACCCGTTCAAAAGATATCGAATTTTTAAAAATTGGTAGTTTGTTCCTTTACTCAAACTTCTTTTAATCATAACTTCTTCAATAATGGTCCAAATTTCAATTTTTTTTTTTTTAAATTTTTGTTTTTTTACGTACTTTCTAAAAAAAAAATCCCAAAAATTTCTTGAAAGCGCTCTAGTATGCGATTTTTAAGTTTTAAAATTTAAATCGCATTTCGATTTTTTTGAAATTTTTTTGTGTAAAACTTCTATCAATTCTACAAATTTTTTGCCCAGGAAGATCGTGGGATAACGATTATTACTATTTTTTAAAATTTTTTGAAAAAATTTTACTGTAATTTTCCAATCTTGAAATCATTTCTACTGCTCCAATGTTGCGTCATAGAGGGGTCCTTTATAAGACCGACCCCCATAAATTTTTACGTCTTAACATTTCTTTGGAACAAACTAATACCCTATCTCCAATTTCTAAGGGGGCTCCCACACAAAACGAAATTTTTTTAAATTTGTTCCAACCGCTCTAACTGCCCTAATAGTGCCCCTTAGAGCAACAAAATGTATGACCGACCCACAATATTTTTTTAGTCCAAACATTTTCTCTGAACACACCTAAATAACAGTTGGAGAAAATTTTATAAAAACGTAATTTTGTATGGGAGCCTACTTAGGGAGTGGAGATAGGGCGTAGGTATGTTTTGAAAAAATGTTGTAGGGTAAAAATAAATGGGGGTCGGTCTCACTAATGACCCCTCTCGGACGCACCATTGGACCGCTAGAAGGTGATTAAATAAAACAAATTTACAAAAAATAAAAAAAATTGTATGGGGACCGCCTTAACAGTTAAAGATAGAGGGTAGGTGTGTTCAGAGAAAATGTTTGGACTAAAAAAATATTGTGGGTCAGTTATACATTTTGTTGCTCTAAGGGCACTATTAGGGCAGTTAGAGCGGTTGGAACAAATTTAAAAAAATGTCGTTTTGTGTGGGAGCACCCTTAGAAATTGGAGATAGGGTATTAGTTTTTTCCAAAGAAATATTAAGCCGTAAAAATTAATGGGGGTCGGTCTTATAAAGGACCCCTCTATGACGCACCATTGGAGCAGTAGAAATGATTTTAAGATTGGAAAATTACAATAAAATTTTTTCAAAAAATTTTAAAAAATAGTAATAATCGTTATCCCACGATCTTCCTGGGCAAAAAATTTGTAGAATTGATAGAAGTTTTACACAAAAAAATTTCAAAAAAATCGAAGAGTAAAAACATTTTCAAAAATGCGATTTAAATTTTAAAACTTAAAAATCGCATACTAGAGCGCTTTTAAGAATTTTTTGGGATTTTTTTTTAGAAAGTACTTAAAAAAAAAATTTTGAAAAAAAAATTTTGAAATTTGGACCATTATTGAAGAAGTTATAATTAAAATAATTTTGAGTAAAGGAACAAACTACCAATTTTTAAAAATTCGATATCTTTTGAACGGGTCATCAAAAAAATCTGAAAATTTACCACGAAGGAGTTTTCGAAGGGTACTCAAAACTGTAAACAAATTGGGAAAATCTAAAAAAAAAGTTTTTCAAAGTGTCCGATTTCACATGGAATGCCCCATATACAGCTTAAGTGTTTTAAACAACATGAATGATTAATTTATATTAAAACACTAAACAAAATTAAACAAGGAGAATAGAAAACTCTTGTTAACCGAATAGTGCTGAAGTTGGGATAAATAAATTTTGACTGTGTAAATTAAGTCATAAGGAAATGGGGCTTAAAAATAATTTTTAGTACTACATAAATTTTAATTTAGCGACCAATTGTTGAGGCACTCAAAGTTCAACAAAACAATCAAAATCGTTAAATTCGGCCTTGCCGAAAGTATCGATACCCTCCACGATAAAAAAGATTATTAAAAAAAAACTTTTCCTCAAAAAAAAAAAAAAAATTAAATCTTGGATTCGGCCGAGTCTAATTTTTTAATTTGTTTTTTGTATGTTTTACTAGCAATCAATAAAATATTTATTGTGATATTCAAATAATAACTTTGACTATTTGACAACTAACAATCTCCAAAAATTTGATTATAAAAATATTGACCTTATTTTTTTCAACTAAAAATTTAGTCACTGCTATTTTATTTTTTGTTTTTTTTTTTTTAAATCCTAAAATGCTTTTAGTTGCACACTTTATTTACATATTTTTTTATTGTTGCAGTCGTACATGCATATTGCATTCATGCATGCATGAATGGGTTAATATTCATAGATTGTTATGAATGTAGTAGTTATGCCAAAAAACACAAAAAAAAAAAATGGGGGAAACGAAAAACTGTTAAATGCAAAAAAAAAACTTCTTGTCTGTCTGAGTGTTGTTGCATGAATGCATATTGTCATCGCCATCATCAACATCGTTGTTATCCTTTTTTATTTAAAAATTTCAAATAGTTTTTTAAATCCTTCACTTGATGGTAGAGGGCAGATATATTTTTTCAATTTGTTGGTAACACATCGCGATAAAGGACTTACAATTAGACCCTGTAAAATATGTGTTGATCGATTTAGGTCGTTGTACTTTCAACACTTTTGTAGGCAAAAACAAATGAAAAACACAGTTAAAACAAGTGATTTAACAATTGAAAACCATCCCAGTAATTATTGATTTGTTTAAACAAACATCAGCATTTATTTTTTACTGTTTATACAATTTTCTAAAGTAAATAACATTAATCATTAAAAAATTATGTTTTTTGTCATTTCTTTTTACCAACAAATTCGAAAAAATTACCTACGAAAACATTAAAAATTAATGATTGTTCTGTTATTTTTAACAACAAATTAAAAAAAAATAACCTACGAAAACAGTAAAAATTAATAATTTTATATATTATTTTTTATAATTTTTCTGTTTAATTATTTTTTAAAAAAATTTTAATAAAATTTTACGGAATCGATCCCGCAATCAACTTCATCCTGGCCAGACACTCTACTCATCGTGCCAAAGTCGCTTGATATAAACATGTCTTTATAATTCTATAATTAATTTTTTGAATATTTTTTCTACAAAAAAAATAACCCACGCAAGTAGGTAAAAACTAATGATTTATCCGTAAAAAATGCCAACAATTTAAAAAAAAATAACGTACCCAAGTCATTAAAAATTAAAGAAGAATCGCTTATTTTTATTTACTGAACAAAAATAAATGACTTTAAAAATTGAATGCTAATGAAAGTCTTTATTTTTTATGCAGTTATTTTTGAAACAAAGAACAGAAATAGTCGTTTAAAAACCGGAACGGTAAACAAATGGGGTTTCTTTTAAAAAAGACAAAACGTAAAACTTTTTAAATTAACTACAAACAGTTAATGACACAATTTTTTGAGTGAAGAGATAGGCCTCCAAATGTTCGTCGATGCATCCTTAACCAATATTTTGAAGTTAGGGGGCACCTTCCCCTTGCGATTTTGAACTTCTTCTGAGATAAGAATTTGCATTTGCTTAGCAAAAAAACTTTTCCCCTTGGTCCCATTTTGCCCATTTCCAAACTTAACCTGCCTAGGAATATGAGACATATTCGTGCCATACTTCGGACGCCTAGCTCTTTTATTTTGGACTGTATCGTGTCCTCTACAGACGGACAGACGGACGGACGGACATCGCTAGAATGTCTTAGAATCGATCACTGATCAATAAAATATATACTTTATGGGGTCCTAAACCGATATTTCGATGCGCTACACACGGAATGACAAAGTGAGTATACCCCCATACTGTGGTTGGAGGGTATAAAAATGAAAACAAAACAGCGAGTTTGCAATGTTTGGCTGCTTCGAATTTTTAATATCTATCATTTATCATATGTATCAAAAATTGGGACATTAAAGATATGTATCTTTGCGTATGATTAATATTCAATTTGTACATACTTCCAATCGGGGAATCCCGGGATTTTTATGATTGGGCAAATTCAATTTTTTTACGAAAATATACGAATTTAAGATTTTTAAATTATTTAAATAATTAAAATGAATTTATTATAAGGGTTCAGTTTTAAAAAATGAAAAAATTGAAAATTGAGTTTCTAAAACTTAGTATAGACATTTCTGGTATTCCCATACCGGTTTCAAACACTCTAGTTAGTGTTATCATCAGTAGGATTTTAGATGTCGGTTTGTCTTGTTTATGGAAATTGTTTTTTATATATGAGGCATTCCACACCAAATGTCCCGGTACAGAAAAATATGTGTCCCGTAAATTTCTGAATAGGTTGTTTGGATAGCCCTATATGGAAATAAGAAAATTGCGTTTTTGGTTTTTCTTATTTTCAAAAACTGGGCTTAGAACACAGAAAATAATATCGTATATTTTATTTTAATTAAAATTTTATTTGTTTTTAAATTTAATATTAATTAAATGTTTAATTAATATAATTAATTGTTTAATTAAATTTTTAACTTTATTTTAATTAACATTTTAATTGTTTTCAAATATAATATTAATTAAATATTTAATTAATATAATTAAATGTTTAATTAAATTTTTAGCTTTACATATTTTTTTTTTTTTTGTTTTGTTTTCCGTGTGTGTGCGAGTGTGTGTTTTTCTCTTGCATTGTATTACATACAAAAAAAATACATAAGTATAAAAAGTTTGTTGAAAGTTTTTTTATTTCTCACATAGGTTTTTGAATTCTCATTTTGTTTATAGTCTTATGTGTATGTATATGAAAGGTTTATAATCAACTTTATAAAATCATCTCACTGACTATGTCTTTACGGCATAAATAAATTTGGTAAAGTTTGAAGAAATATTTTTTTTAAACTATTTTATTCAAAAAGAATGTTTTTACAAATTATTATTTTTTTTTAATATAATATTTTTAATTAATTTTTTTAATTTATACAATTAAAGTTTTAATTATTTTTTTTTTAAATTTTAATTAAATTTTTTAATTTATAGTATTAATTTTTTAATTAAATAAATATCCATTTATTTTTAATTAACGACATACAAATATTTTTAATTTATTTGCGCATTTTAGTGATTGGTCCGGATTTAATTAATTTTTTAATTAAATCTACGAATTTTTTAATTAAATATTTTTTTTATTATTTTCTGTGAAGGTGTGGTCAAATATTGGAAAAATGGTAAAATTTGTGGCGAGTTGCCTTTATTAAACATTTATCACATTAAAACGGTCGCGAACAATTTTGTTAAAACCCTAAATTTTGGCAAATTTAATTTAGTAAAAATATACAAATACTTTTATTAAAGAAATGTAATTTTTCCATCACTTAAGGTCGCTCCGTAATCACTGTGCAGTTGTTAATTTCCCTGGATGCCCAACACTGATTTGTGAAGCTTTTTGGCTGAGTCTGTGATTTGACAGTTCGTTTTCTATGAACATTTCGATGCTGATTCTGAATCTGGGTTCCAAATTTTTCTAGTACGTTACGTTTTTGAGAAAACTAAAGGTAAAGTTCAGAAAAACGTAGTACCAGTTTACAGAAGACGGTCGATACACACTAACGAAAATTTTGCATGTGTTTTGGCATTGTAACAACAACAAAATACATGTAAAATATTCGTTCGTGTGTATAGTTCGCCTTCTGTAAACTGGCACTTGTTCTTGTGCATTTTTAAGAGCTTTGTTTGTGAAATTTTTGGATGCGTCTGGAATCTGACCACATTTTTCGATTTACGTTTTAATGCTGATTCGTAATCTGGATTCAAATAACGAATCTAAATTCGTGATCGAATAAAATTTCGATCATTACCAAACATTGGTACATTATTTTGAAAAAAGAACTATTATTACTTCAAATTCGACTTTAAACAATATATTGGTGTCTTCATATCTGATCAGGCTAAACTGATATTTTTCTTTTATTTCGGAAATAAAAAATGGATGACAATAGTAAGTTTCAATATAACAAGCCGTAGTTTGGGACCTGGTTTCCATTTTTTTAGGAAATTGAGGTCAAAGTTTAGAAAAATTTGTTTTTGTATTTTTTTAGAAGCTTTTTACGTGAAATTTTTGGTTTTTTCTGACCACAATTAATCAATTTCAAATAGACTTTCAATGCTGCTTCTGAATTTGGTTTGCAAATTTTTCCATTACTTCAGGTTAAAAAAAAAAAAATTGAGGGCAAAATTCACCTTAATAATTTTTTTTTATGTTTGAGGTGTCGCGAAAAATTTTAAATATTTAAAAGGGGTCGCACAGCTAGTGAGAAGCTCTGATTTAAATAGTCAAATTAAAAAAATTTCATCAAAAAACAAAATTACGCTAAAAATATGTATCGGCCATTCCATAAGATATTGTCCATTTAATGAGATATAGCCCATTCCTCCTTTAAATAAATCCCATACTATTATAAAATATTGTTGTTGGTATGTTCAGAAAAAATGTTGGCCTGTAAAAATTAATGAGGGTCGGTCCCACTTTTTACCGCTCTAGGATGCCACCTGCGGATTTAATAAAAACAACTGAGAGTGTTAAATTTGGCTGTGCCGAATCTTTTATACCCTACAAAATATAAAAAAATTCCAGGGGCGTTTTTTTTTTTGGGGGGGGAAGTGTGTTTGGTTGGAGACATTGGGGGACACCTTCCCCCTTGCCGTAGGTTTTATAAAATGAATTTATTATGATTCTTGCAATTACTTTATTCAATTAATTATTATTAAAGAACATTTTTAATATACACGCCCACAAAACGGGGCGAGTCAAACTTTTTTTATTATTTTTATCCGCTGGGTCCACATCAAGGATTTTAAACTTCGTTTGACATTAAAATGTTGCATTTTCTTAACAAAAGTACAAAAAAACCTGCACAAAAAGGCGGTTTTTCTGAGGTTGGTTAATATCTCAGAGCGGGAACTTTTTTCTACTTGGTCCAATTTTTCCCATTTCCATACTTAACCAACCTATGACCATAGACAAATGCTGAACATACCCTCAACGTCAGATGTTAATAAAAAATAGTTTTATAGTCAAATTAAAGAATGGCAATTAATAAATTTACAAAATAAATTAACCCTTAATGGGCATCCTTGACTTTGACTGGCTTTTGGTGTTTGTGTTAAGTTTTGGGCGTTTTTGGTGTGTTCTGAAGTGTATAGTAAAATATTATGGCCAACATTTTTGTAGAACATTTCATCCCCGCCCTCGCCCTCTTTCGGGGTGTTTTGTACGATTTGTTAGAAAAGAGCCACAAAATACCGTTATGAGGGATAGTTAGAGGGTTTATATATTCCACAAAAATATTTGCCATAATATTTTCTTTAAAGTTGCTGAACACACTTTACACCTCAGATGTAAAGGAAACATAGTTTTATATACACAGAAAAAAATACATAACTAAATTTAAGGAAAAAATGTCTTTGAAAATTTATCATGAATTTTCCTAAAATTTAGTTAAATTTAACTTAAAAATGAGAAATTTTCTTAACTATGAGGAAAAAATTTTAGTTCATTTACTTACAATTAGTTCACAGTTTTCTTTAAATGGATTTTTTATATATTAGGAAAAAAATTCTTACTGCCAAAGAAATTTTCCACAAATCTAAGAATCGTATCTTTATTTTTAAGACATATTTCTTAAAAAACAATTTAGTTCAAGTTTAGTTAAAATTTACTAAAAAAAACATCATCGTTTTTCTCTTCTTTGAATTGAGGAAGTGTACTTCTTAGAATTTAGTTAATGACTTCTGAGAATTTTGTAAATAACTTCTTAGAATTTAGTTAAAAATTCAAAATGGCAATATCTCGAAAACTAAGCGAGATAGAGCGAAACGGATGAAATTTTCAAAAGAAAGACTACAAAGAAGAATAAGGAATAGCCTTGCTCTGCATATCTGTCGGTGTCTCAAGACGCTAATTTTAGATCTAAAATTTGAAATTCCCGAGATTTTATATATACACTAAGAAAATTATGTCATTAACTGTTTGTAGGTTATTTTAAAAAGTAATCAGTAAAGTCATTTTAAAAGAAAAATCACTTATTTTATAAAGGATTTAATTTTTTTACTGTTTCTGTAGTTTAAAAAAAATAATTTACTGTATTAAAAACGAATTTTCTGTTACATTTAATTTCGGCAGTAAAAAATTTCTTCTATAGTTTTACTGTTTTTCAATACAAAATAACTGAATATTTCGTAGTTTTTTAATGTTTTGGTTAGTCATTAAATTAACATTTAAAATTGACTGTAATGTGTTTTTATTTTAAATGAAAAAACAGTGGAATGGTTTTTAAATGAAATTTCATTTGTTTTAAGTGAATATTCACTGGAATTGCAAGACAGATCACAAATAAAACGTTTACTTCTTTTCACCCCTTAAAGGACCCTAGGGGAGGTAAAGCTACCACAGTCGATAGACAACTAACTATCTGGACTGATTATTACACCGAAATGCTGTCTATAGAACAACCCATCACACTCTGGCACTGTATGTGTAATTCGCATTATCAAAGGACCGACATAGACATAAACTGTCCTGAACAAACAGAAATTGCAACTGCCATTCAATCACTAAAAAATGGTAAGACACCTGGTGCCGACAACATTAGCCCTGAATTAATTAAGGCTGATCCTGTCCTCAGCTCTTCAATAATAAGCCCATTAATAGAGGAATTCTGGTCGTCCCGTTATCTTCCATCGGAAATAAAGGAAGGTGTCATTATCAAACTCCCAAAGAAGGGTGACCTTACTGAATGTAAGAACTGGCGAGGCATTACGCTTCTCAACATGGTGTACAAGGTTATTGCACAAATAATTCATACTCGACTTTCCTCCGTTCTCTCAGCTGAAATAAGAAGCGAACAGGCTGGGTTTAGAATGAACCGCTCCTGTACTGATCATGTGAATAGCCTTAGAATCATATTGGAACAATCTATCGAATGGCGCTCGCCACTTTATCTGGTATTCATAGACTTCGCTAAAGCTTTTGATACGCTTCATCATCAAGCAATATGGCATGCACTAAGATGCAAAGGTGTTCCAGCAGATATAATAGAACTTATTAAGTCTCTTTATGACAACTCCACGTGTCGAGTTTTGCATGGAAAAGCGCTAGGAGCGCCCATATCAGTACACACTGGTGTGCGTCAAGGATGTGTGTTGTCCCCATTGCTATTCAATATAGTTTTAGATATAGTAATGCAGGTAGCAACGGATGAAAGAAGAGGTATAACGTGGGGTTTGCATGGGCGACTAGAAGATTTGGACTATGCCGACGATATCTGCCTCCTGTCACATAGTTTTGCAGATATGAAAACTAAACTAGAACGAGTACAAGAAATAGCTTCAAATGTTGGCCTTCGCATAAATATTGACAAAACCAAAGTTCTGCGTGTTAATACCGATAATAGAAACAATTTTGCAATAGACGGTGTTGAACTTGAAAATGTCCAATCTTTCTGTTATCTGGGAAGTATTCTAACTAATACCGGCGGTGCAGACGCAGATGTCTTCAATCGTATTAAAAAGGCTAAACAAGCTTTTGGAGTACTACAAAAAGTATGGAGGTCTCCACAAATTCAAATCAATACAAAGCTACGTCTCTTTTCCACAAATGTTAAATCCATCTTATTATATGGATGCGAATCCTGGAACACTTCCGCACATGAACTTCGATCCATCCAAACATTTATTAATCGTTCCTTGCGCAAAATATTGCGGATTTTCTGGCCAAATGTTATTTCGAATGATGAGCTCTGGCACAGAACTGGTGAAACCCCAATTCGGCTAGAAATTGCGAAACGTAAATGGAACTGAATAGGTCATGTTCTTAGAAGATCCAATGGAGATATTGCTAGAATGGCAATCGAATGGAACCCACAAGGCAATAGAAGAGTTGGCAGGCCATCTAATACGTGGAGACGGACGGTGCAACACGAAGCTCGCTTGATGGAAAAATCTTGGTCCGAAATTAAAACGCTAGCACAAGACAGATCTGAATGGAGACATTTTGTTGTGGCCCTTTGTTCCAGCCTGGAACTATAGGAATTAATATATATATATATATATTCACTGGAATTTACCTACGTAATTCTTTGAGTGTACACATATCTCGGTAAACAATGCCAACACGTAGCTCTTGACTCGTAGAACACTTCCGCAAAATACCCGAAAGCCCTCCGATTAATAGTTTTTGAGTTATCCGGTTTTTAAGATTCTCAAGACCCTATCAGGCCCCTTATTACCGTATCTCAAAAACTAAGCAAGTTAGAGCGAAACGGACACAAGTTTTGGTTCAAAATCTATAGGAACCCTTAAAGGACCCAACGGGGTCTCGAGTTAAATGGGGTCCAAACCCATGGGTCCAGGGTCTAGACCCAACCTATTTCTAAAATGTGAAGTATAATTTTTCCCATTTTCTAGTTAAAATTGGCTTAAAATTAAATAACTTTGTTTTTCTTACTTTTGGGAAAATTATGAACTAAAACCAAGAAAAAAAATCTTTGGAGCCAAATCATTCCCTCTTTTTCTCAAAATTGAGTTAATTTTTCCAGATTTTAGTTTACTTTTTTTTTGAGTGTAGCGATATGCTGCAAGAAGAGGCCAAAGCTGGGAAAATTTAAACGTCTCTAAAATAAAATTTCGATGTGATTTTTAAAAAGCCTATAAACGTATATTTTGTTTGTCTCCTCTGCCAGAATCAATCGTCGGAACCCCGAATTTTTTTTTGTGTTGTACTGTGTAATTAGTTATCATTAAAATTTTATACAGAAAATTCAATAGTTTTTGATAAAACGACAACATTAAAAATTTCCTTTAGAAAAACATTTTGTTTGTCGATAGATTAAATTTCCATAGAAAATTCTATAGTTTTCGATAAATCGATGATACCACACAGAAAAAAATAAAAAATTAATTTTAGTAAATTGTTAATACTATTGAGTAAAAAATTACTCAATTTTGCACCAGTAAACGATTTAATAGTATTAAGTAAATTTTTAATAAAAAATTATTAAATGCTTACTAAAAAATTTCAAATGGATACTATTAAAAATTTAATTAAAAATTTTTCAATTTTTTAAGTAACTTTTTAATTGTGGCAAGTAAAAATTTACTCAAAATTTATCAATTTATTTTTTTTTTAAGTTTAAAAAAGTTTGACATTTTTTTTTTTTTTCGAATAAAATGTTTTTTTTAAACTTTACCAAATATATTAATGTCTTGAAGACATTGGAAAATTTCATAAATATGATTTCAAACTTTCATATACATATACAAAAAACTATAAACTAAACGAGAATTCAAAACACGAAGAGAATAAAAAAAAAATATTAAATTTTGTATTAAATTATTTTTTTTTTTTTTAAGTTTTGAGTAAATTTTTAATTGCGTCAATTAAATAATTACTCAAATATTATTTAAAAATTAAAGCAAGTGATTACTCAAATTGTTTTTCTCAATATTTTTTTCTGTGCAAAGAACTTTTGCTATAGAAAAATGTTCAGATTCGGAGACATTTTCACTATAAAAATTTATATAGAAAGATATTCTTACATCCTGAAACATTTTGCGTTTGGAAAATTCTTCATGTTTTGAAAACAATTTTCTTATAGAAAAAAATTAGATTCTGAGACACATTTCCTATGAAAAAAAATTCAATTAGCTACTTATTACCAAATTGAACTAGTTGACAATTTTAGAAAATAAACCAAGAAAATAGTAATTAAAATTTAATTTAATTCCTTAAACAGTCACTCATATGTCGTTCTACATACTTTGAGTAGTCATTATTCTTGATCATGTTGAAAGATGTTTGTATTTTCTTTTTTCATATGTTTACACAAAAAAAAAATTCCAAACAATATTTATTTTATTTTGTGCAACACACAACTTGCAACAAATACGTGAATAGGTGTATGGAATAAAATCTATAACTTACCTATCCATTAGATTCGCATTACCAGCATGCGATGAACGCCAATAGTTATTTGTTTCCTGATGATGATGATGGTGGGCCGTTAACAACGCTGAAGATGATGTGGACAATGTAGTTGTTTGTTGCTGATGCTGCTGAAACTGTTGATGATGGCGATGCGAAGAATGTGGTGATATGCGTCGTTTATCATTGTTACCACTAACGCGTTCATTCGTTGGTGATGCTACAATAACCTTAAAACTGGTTGGTTTATTGCGTAAAGATGATGAAGACGAATGACGTAAAATACCGCTACGAAAGCTAGTGGTAGTGGTGGTACGACAGGTATTTGTTGTAGATGTTGCCATTGAACCACCATCACTACAAATACCATCTTCATGACCAACACCACCACGACCATTACGTCCACTCCTTATAGAACTGTTGCCATTAGAAAAGTTAGATGAAGAAGAACGATGGTGCTGTGGTTTATCATTGTTGTAGTCTTGATTGAAATTACGATTTGTATCACTACTATTGCTAATGCAATATTTGTTGTAGCCACCACTGTGGCTACTTGTAAAACTACTGTGCATCTGAAGCTGCTGTTGTGAGTGTTGAGGACGTATAGTGAAACGACCACCCAAGCTGTAAAGACCAAAAAATGTGAAATAAATCAATTTAAGATTTTGAAAAGGATACTTTTTTTTGTAGAAATATTGGAAAAAGAAAATAATTGGGTTTCTAGGTATAAGGAAAATAAGTTATTATAGATTTTTAGTGTTTTTTAAAACAATATCAATAGTTGTGCAGTTTTTTGGAATGTAATATTAGGTTACTGCACTCAAAAAAAAAAAAAAAATCCGTGCCAAATTACTAGAAAAATCTCATAATCCCATTTTACCAATATTTGACAGTTTTCATTGTTTTTTAACAAATTTTCAATCGAAATTTACATTTTTTTCTGTAATTTTACAGTTTTTCTTGAAATTTTACAAATTTCCAAGATTTTTACAAAAAAAAATGTAAATTTACAAAAATTTTTTGTAAATTTTATTTAGAAAGATTTTAGTTTGTGTTAAAAACGTTTTTTTTAGTATTTTTTGAAAAAAAAAAATAATTTACTAAATTTTTTTTGAGTGTAAAATTTTTTTTGAGTGTATTTTTTTTAGTGAAAAAATATTTGCCATAGACAAAAATACGTTGCAAAATATTTTTGTGGATTACCAATGTTTTTAAGACATGTTTAAAGTTGTTTTAACACGTGAATTTAAGGTGAAACTAATCTGAAATTCACGGTTTTCTTAATAACTTTTGAACCACTGGACCGATTTAACTGATATTCAACGCGAACTAGGCCAGGGGCACGACAAATATATATGCCAAGCTTCAGCATCCTCAGAATTGTCTTTCGAAAGTAAGCGTGTTTTTTATCTAATAAATTCACGAAACCCTTGCCGAAATTCAGTCTTTTGCTCATAACTTTTAAACCACAAACCGATTTCGCTGGATTGCAATACCAACCTGACCAGGTAAATGCCCAACATATATGCCGAACTTCAAGAGCCTCCGTAAAGTCTTTCAAAATTTAGCGTGTTTTCACCAGACAGACGTACGGGTAGAAGGACGGACGGACACCGCTAGATCGTCTTAAAATCGATTGAGGATCATGAATGTATGGGGCATTCCATGTCAAATCGCACACTTTGAATTTTTTTTTAGATTTTCTCAATTTGTTTACAGCTTTTAGTACCCTTCAAAAACTCCTTCGTGGTAAATTTTCAGATTTTTTTGATGACTCGTTCAAAAGATATCGAATTTTTAAAAATTGGTAGTTTGTTCCTTTACTCAAACTTCTTATTCTCATAACTTCTTCAATAATGGTCCAAATTTAATTTTTTTTTTTTCAAAATTTTTGTTTTTTTATGTACTTTAAAAAAAATCCCAAAAAATTCTGAAAAGCGCTCTAGTATGCGATTTTTAAGTTTTAAAATTTAAATCTCATTTTTGAAAATGTTTGTACTCTTCGATTTTTTAAATTTTTTTTTGTGTAAAACTTCTATCGATTCTACAAATTTTTTTCCCAGGAGGATCGTGGGATAACGATTATTACTATTTTAAATTTTAAATTTTTTGAAAAAAATTTATTTTAATTTTCCAATCTTAAAATCATTTCTACTGCTGGGTCCTTTATAAGACCGACCATTATTAATTTTTACGTCTTAACATTTCTTTGGAACGAATTAATACCCTATCTCCAATTTCTAAGGGGGCTCCCACACAAAACGACATTTTTTAAAATTTGCTCCAACCGCTCTAACTGCCCTAATAGTGCCCTTAGTGCCCTATCTCCACTCCCTAAGTAGGTTCCCATACAAAATTACATTTTTATAAAATTTGCTCCAACTGTTATTTGTATGGGAGCCTACTTAGGGAGATAGGGCGTATGTATATTTTAAAAAAATGTTGTAGGGTACAAATAAATGGGGGTTGGTCTGACTAATGACCCCTCTCGGACGCACCATTGGACCGGTAAAAGCTGATTAAATAAAACAAATTTACAAAAAAATAAAAAAAAAATTTATGTGGACCGCCTTAACAACTAGAGATAGAGGGTAGGTGTGTTCAGAGAAAATGTTTGGCTTAAAAAAATTTTGTGGGTCGGTCATACATTTTGTTGCTCTAAGGGCACTATTAGGGCAGTTAGAGCAGTTGGAGCAAATTTTAAAAAATGTCGTTTTGTGTGGGAGCCCCCTTAGAAATTGGAGATAGGGTATTAATTTGTTTCAAACAAATGTTAAGACGTAAAAATTAATGGGGGTCGGTCTAATAAAGGACCCCTCTATGACGCACCATTGGAGCAGTAGAAATGATTTTAAGATTGGAAGATTACAATAAAATTTTTTCAAAAAATTGAAAAAAATAGTAATAATCGTTATCCCAAGATTTTGCACAGGAGGAAAAAATTTGTAGAATCGATAGAAGTTTTACACAAAAAAATTTCAAAAAAATTGAAGAGTACAAACATTTTTAAAAATGAGATTTAAGTTTTAAAACTTAAAAATCTCATACTAGAGCGCTTTTTAGAATTTTTTGGAATTTATTTTTAAAAGTACGTAAAAAAACAAAAATTTTGAAAAAAAAAAAATTGAAATTTAGAGCATTATTGAAGAAGTTTGAGTAAAGGAACAAATTAACAATTTTTAAAAATTCGATATCTTTTGAACGGGTCATCAAAAAAATCTGAAAACTTACCACGAAGGAGTTTTCGAAGGGTACTAAAAACTGTTAAGAAATTGGGAAAATCTTAAAAAAAATGTTTCAAAGTGTCCGATTTGACATGGAATGTCCCATATATACTTTATAGGGTCCTAGAACAATATTTCGAGGTGTTACAAACGGAATGACAAACTTATATATACCCTCTATCTCTAGAGTGGAGGGTATAAAAAGAACCTACGAATCAATGAAAATTAATGATTTCATACGTTTTTTACAATTTTCTATCGAAATATTTTTTTAAAAACTTTTTATAAAATTTCTGGGATTCGCTTCTGCAATCGACTATATTCTGGCTATACACACTACTCATCGTGCTAAAGTCACTTAAGAAAATTATTTATTTTTTTATTTTTTTATAAATAATTTTCGGAATTCTGATTAATTTTTATTAAAAAATATTTTTTTTTTTTATTCGACCTTTAAAATATTATATTTTGAGTAGGATTATTCTAGCTCGAGGTCATTATTTCCTTTAATAACACTGCGGAACACTAAAATATAAACAAGAGTTACGACCATCATTTCTATATATTTCGGACATGCTCATTCGAATGGCGTACTCCGTTTTTTGATGTATGGTACAGTTTTCTTGCAAAATGTCGTTAAAGATGTGCTGATTTCGAGCCAGTTTTTTAACAAAAAAATTTGCAAAGTTAATGATTTATAAATTTTATGGCATGGAAAACAAAGATATATTTCTTATGCAAATTTGGTTCAAAGCTTGTTATCTTAAGGCCTTAAATTCGCGAATTTCTTAATTTTTTAGGGTTTTCGCGAAATTAACAGCCAAATTGGTCTTTGATAAAAAACTTGCTTTTTGTGAATCAAAAAGGCATCCCTAACAATACGAATAGTGGGGAAAAACAGCTATATTATATGGACCATCATGATGAAAATCTCGAAAAAACCGTTTTTTTTGTATATGCCAGCATCACTTTACGAGATGATTTAAGACTCCATATTTTAGTATATAATGTGAAATTCTTAAACAATTAACTGACCAAAAATTTGGCAAAAAAAGTTTTCATTTGCAAAAGTTATCTTAACAAAAACTATAATTACTGTAGGGTTAACACTGAAATACCTCTTGTTTTCTAAAATAGTGGTCACTTTTGTCACGCAGTGTAATTAAAGCTATGATATTCTCATTCTCATTTATTTATGTTGGAAATTTTTGAAAGACTTAATTGACACGTGTTTCGAAATTTGTCAGTTTCCTTTATATTTGCTAAATAATCTTGACAATGGAGTCTGACAAATTCCGGAACACGTGTCGATTAAGTCTTGAAAAAATGACCAACATAAATAAATTTAAAACAGAAAAATAATTTTCTTGAAAATTATTCTATGAGAATATCATAGTTTTTATGCGTAAAGAAAAAAATGACCTCGAGCTAGAATAAGCCTATTCAAAATATAATTTTCGAAATTTTTTTTTCCACAAAAAACAAACAACAACGCATAAGCAAATGATTTTTCATTTAAAAATACCAACAATTTAAAAAAAAATACATACACAAATCATTAAAAATATAAGAATAATTATTTATTTCTACTTATAGAGCAAAAAAAAAAAAACTTTAAAAATTAAATGTTAATGAAAGTCTTTATCTTTTGTGATGTTATTTTTAAAATAATGTACAGAAGTAGTCATTTATAAAAAATTAATATAAAACAAATGTTTTTCTAAAAAAAAAAAACAAAACGGAAAATTTTTGGAACAAACTACAAACTGTTAACAACTTAATTTTTGAAGTGCACTTTTAACGGAATGTTTTATCGATGAATTATCCTACCTTCGAAATTGTAAGATTCTATACTATTATTTTACGTGAAAGAAAAAGTACCCAAATCGAAATTCCAGATTATTTTTTTTCTGAAGGTTCCTACATTGAATACTCTGCACACAAAAAATATTTTTTTTGATTGCTAATTTTTTAACTTAAATAATTTGTATAGCAGTTTTGACTAGAAAAGTTTTATTGTGTTAATTTTTGTTAAAAAAAGTTTTGAGTGGATTTTTTTTTTAATTGGAAATTTTTTTGTATATTTTGTTTTACTTCTTCATATATATTCTCGGTCAACTTCAATTCATTGCAAATTTGAACCATTTAATGAAACCATCTACATATTTCATATTAAAATCTAATAGTCTTAAAATACAGCCTTAAAGTATGCAACAAAATTGAAACATATTTGATCTACTATGATCACTTTAATAATCTTTCATTAAAACTAAAAGGAAAACAAACTTTAAAATTTTTGAATATTTAATTAATATCATTAATATAAATTGTTTTTCTATAGTTTTACTGACTTTTCTTAAACCAAAAACATCTAAAAATATGCAATAGTTTGTTTGCCTGAACAAACATTTATAAGTATGCTTTAAAAAATACACACATACACAACTACTACGTAAGAGAAATTTTAAAATAAACATACTTAAGCAAGTAAAACTAAAGAAAAAGAATTATATTTTATTTGTTTTCATAACAGAACGGAGAAATAAGTAAGGAAATTATAGTCAGTCAATACCGACTATATAGTCTACACCAGTTTTTACGTTTTTAAAAATAATCTTTATTTTCCAAATTATATTCATATGAAACTTTTTCATAAATGTATGAACATTTTCATTGTTGTAATGAAAATATTCATTCATCCAATAAACAACATCATGGGCTCACTTCTAAACATGTTTTCATAGTTTGTATGAACATTTACATAAAGATGATGAACAAAATTCTTTCAGTAAACAAAGATCGAATCTGTGATATACAAATGAAACAAAATTTAACAAAATTCCGAATTTGTGAAAAAACGTAGAAATATTTTTTAAAAATTTAAAAAAGTCTATAAATAATTTCCTTTTTCAACTCAACCCTGGTAGATCATTTATTAATTACTCAATCTGAACTCTATCAAGCTTAAATTAAATCTTGATAGATCACCTAAGTAGCTTTATTGCTCTCTACTGCACGATTTAAGTTGTGAGCCACCGTGTAACAAAAGGAATGTTAAACTAATAGATACCGTGTGTAGAGTACACAAATACAACCTGTACATAGAAAAAATATGTAAAATAATACTTACCGTCGAAATAATTCGCTTTCCGGATGTTCAGCAGCAAATCGT
This sequence comes from Pegoplata infirma, assembly GCA_963921195.1. NCBI lineage: Eukaryota > Metazoa > Arthropoda > Insecta > Diptera > Anthomyiidae > Pegoplata > Pegoplata infirma. The sequence continues at coordinate 39,013,634 of OY992536.1, forward strand.
GCTTTTTTCCTCAACAATGGTATTGTCAAAGCATACGTGATTACCATCATTACCATGGGAATATAAAATGCCACCAACGAACCAAATACAAAAAATGCACGATTATTTATAACACAAATATTTGGCTGTGGCATAATGTTCTGTTCATTTACCAGACCTGATTTTGAAGTAAATGAAGTAGGGGAAGAGAAACAAAAGTAAAATAAATTTAAAGTGGATAAATAGAGAGATCAATGATAAGATATCGAGTATAAGAAATAATTTAAAACAAGTGTTGCCACTTTATGTGTAAAATATGTAATTATTGGCTGCCTGTGTAGTTTAGGTGTAAATTCATTACATTGGCATATAAGTTTTCAAATGTTAATAGAAAAATAATTTAATTTGAGGAAAAACATTTTTATTTTGAAAATTACAAAATTTATTTCAGAAAAAGTCACCAAATTTCAAAACGTACTATTTTGATACTTTAAAAAAAGAACTTTTTGGGTTATTTTTTAGAAAACGAACTATTATGGTATGAAAAATCGATAAGAAAAACTTATATGATACTTTTTTATTAAAAAGGTACTATTAAAAAAAAACAGTACTTATACTATTTTTATATAGTACTTTATTGAAAAGTATTATTTACGACAACTACTATTTGGTACTTTTTTTATATCATAAAGTAGTTTTTTGGTAATTTTTTGTTAAAAAGTACTTTTTTTGTTAAAAAGTACTTTTATGGTACCTTTTATAAATGGCTTATTTTACCTTTTATAAATTTGGCTTATTTTATTAAAAAGTACTTTTTTGATTAATTTATGAAAAAGTGCTACCTTTATTATTTTGGTACAAATTATAAAAAAGTGTTCTTATTAAATGATAAAAAAGTACTATGTTGGATCTTTTTATAACAAGTTAAAAAAGTACTATTTTGGTACTTAAAATAAAAAGTACTATTTGGGTACTTATTTTACATTATCATTATAAAATCGATAAGAAAAACTTATATGGTACTTGTTTATTAAAAAGGTACTATTTATAAAAACAGTACTTTTAATATTTTTATATAATACTTTATTAAAAAGTATTATATTCCCCCATTTTACAAAAAATATTATTTTGGTACTTTTTTGTTAAGAAGTACTTTTTTAGTATCTTTTATAAATTTGGCTTATTTTACAACAAAGTACTTTTTTTTTAATAAATTTTATTAAAAAGTGCTACATTTATTATTTTGGTACAAATCATAAAAATGTGCTATGATTGAAAATTTTACAAAAAAATTCTTCTTCAGTACTTTTTATAAAAACGTATTATTTTAGTTCTTTTTTATTAAAAAATAAATATTTATGTACTTGTTACAAAAAAGAAATATCTTTCTATAATTGATAAAAAAGTACTATTTTGGATCTTTTTATAAAAATTTAAAAAAGTGCCATTTTGGTACTTCAAATAAGAAAGTTATATTTTGGTATTTATTTTTCATTATTATTGTAAAATCGATATGAAATCCTTATATGGTACTTTTTTTTATAAAAAGGTACTATTTTAAAAAATATTTAAAAAATAGTACTTATACTATTTTTATATAATACTTTATTAAAAAGTATTATTTTACCCCTTTTTACGAAAAAAACTGTGGTGTACTTTTTTTTTTATCTAAAAGTAGTATTTTGGTACTTTTTTATTATGAAATACTTTTTTATTACCTTTTATAAATAAGTACTATTTTGGCTAATTTTATAAAAAAAAATACTTTTTTGATAAATTTTATGAAAACCTTTGTTATTTTGGTTCAAATCATAAAAATGTGCTATGATTGCAAATTTTACAAAAAAAGTTCTTTTCCATTACTATTTATAAAAAACGTATTATCTTAGTTCTTCTTTATTAAAAAACAATATTTTTGTACTTATTAAAAAAAAAGTAACATCTTTCTATAATTTATAAAAAAAGTACTTTTGGATCTTATTAAACGCTAAAAAAAGTACTATTTTGGTACTTTAAATAAGAAAGTACTATTTTTGTACTTAGTTTCCATTATTATTAAATAAAATCGATAAGAAAAACTTATATGATACTTTTTAATAAAAAAGGTACTATTTAAAAAAAATAGTACTTATACTTTATTTTTATATAATACTTTATTAAAAAGTATTATTTTACCCCTTTTTACGAAAAATACTTTGTGGAACTTTTTTTTTATCAAAAAGTAGTATTTTGGTACTTTTTTTTTATTAAGCAGTACTTTTTTAGAACCTTTTATAAGTAAGTACTATTTTGGTTTATTTTATAAAAAAAAGTACTTTTTTGATAAATTTCATGAAAAAATCATAAAACTGTGCTATGATTGAAAATTTTACAAAAAAGTTCTTCTTCAGTACTATTTTTAAAAACGTATTATTTTTGTTCTTCTTTATTAAAAAACAATATTTTTGTACTTATTAAAAAAAGGTATTTCTTTCTATAATTGATAAAAAATTACTATTTTGGATCTTTTGATAAAAAGTTAAAAAAGTGCTATTTTGGTACTTTAAATAAGAAGTACTATTTGGGTAATTATATTACATTATTATTAAATCGATAAGAAAATCTTATATGGTACTTTTTTATTAAAAAAATACTTTTTTAAAAAAACAGTACTATTAGTATTATTTTCCCCTTTTTACCAAAAATTCTATGTGTTTTTTTTCTATCTAAAAGTAGTATTTTGGCACTTTTTTTTATTAAGGAGTATTTTTTTAGAACCTTCTATAAATAAGTACTATTTTGGCTTATTTTATAAAAAAGTACTTTATTGATAAATTTTATGAAAAAATTGAAAATTTTACAAAAAGCTCTACTTTAGTACTATTTATAAAAACGTATTATTTGTGTTCTTCTTTATTAAAAAAATATATTTTTGTACTTATTAAAAAAAAATATCTTTCTATATTCTCTATTTATTGTTGACCTGTGTCGATTATTTATAATTGATAAAAAATTACTATTTTGGATCTTTTGATAAAAAGTTAAAAAAGTACTATTTTGTTACTTTAAATAAGTACTATTTGGGTACTTATATTACATTATTATTAAATCGATAAGAAAATCTTATATGGTACTTTTTTTTATTAAAAAGGTACTTTTTTTAAAAAATACTACTTTTACTATATTTTTAGTATTATTTTACCCCTTTTTACGAAAAATACTATGTGGTACTTTTTTTTATCCAAAAGTAGTATTTTGGTAATTTTTGTATTAACCCAGGAAAATTTTTCAGAACCGATTCCGATAACACTTGTTCTAGAACAGGTTCTTCGGTATTCAAACACTATTACACTTTAATTATTCAGAACAAGTTAAGTGAATATTATTGTGAAGCTTGTTCTATGCAATCTAAATTTCATAACATTTTGGTTCTCAGGAATTAAAAAAAAATTATGTGTCAAAAAAATAAAAAAATAAATATCATTTTTTTTGTGTTCACCAAGAAAAAACACGAAATTCTATGAAAATATCAGGATATAATCGCGAAAATTGTTGATACGAAGGTAAGTAAATTAAATTTTGATTGTCTGGGTCGGGACAAATACTAATAAAATAATGTTTTTCATTTTTGTTTGCAGAAAATTCATGTTCTGATGTATTTTTATTGCAAGGCCCAAAATGCGATTTGGGAGGCGAAAAAGGATGTATGTGTGTTAAAAAAAAATAATATACGATGTCATATAGGACTATCTTTATCTTTTTTTAATAAATTAATGCAATTCAAAATATTTCTTTAATTCTCATTTCTGTTCTAAATTTTACTTCTAGAACCGGTTCCGAAGAACAAAAATGTGTTCCAATTTTGCTTACAAACACCTGTTGCTTTTGGGACAATCCCTTTGTAAAAAGAATCGGTGTTGCACAAGAATTAGAACAGGTTCTAGGGAAGTATAAGTTGTTTCACAATCGGTTCTTTGCAACCGAAAATTTTGCTGGGAAGAAGTACTTTTTTAGTACCTTTTATAAATTAGTACTATTTTGGCGTTTTTTTATAAAAAAAATATATGTTTAGTTAATTTAATGAAAAAGTGCTACCTTATTATTTTGATTTGATATAAAAATGTGATATTATTCAAAATTTTACAAAAAAGTACTATTTTAATAAAACTTGCTTTTTAACCCATTTAAAAAAAAGTATCTTTTACCAAAAACTACTTTCTTGGTTAATTTAACAAAAACGTACTATAACATATTTTAACAAAGTATTGTTTTGATATTTAGTACAAAAAGGTATAATTATTGTACATTTTACAAAAGTATTATTTTTTTTTGAAATCTTTTTATAAAAGGTACTAAAAAGTGATTTTTATAAAAAAAGCTCGAGCTTGATTATTTACTATTAATTATATATTTATATTATTATATTAGTACTAAAAAAGTACTATTTTTGTACTTTTAAAAAAAATATATCTTTGATAAAAAGTATTATTTTAGTTCTTTTTATAAAAATCACTTTTTAGTACCTTTTATAAAAGGATCTATTTTTATACCCTCCAACCACAGTATGGGGGCATACTCACTTTGTCATTCCGTTTGTAACGCATCGAAATATCGGCCGGGGACCCCATAAAGTGTATATATTATTGATCCATGATCGATTCTAAGACATTCTGTGAATGTCCGTCCGTCCGTCCGTCCGTCCGTCCGTCCGTCCGTCTGTCCGTCCGTCCGTCCGTCCGTCCGTCCGTCCGTCTGTCCGTCCGTCTGTCTGTAGATGGCACGATAAAGTCCAAAATAAAAGAGATAGCCTCCTGTTATTTAGCATGAATATGTCTTATGGTCCTAGGCAAGTTAAGTTCCTAAATGGGCTAAATCGGCTCAGGGGGAAAAAAGTTCCCCCTTGAAGAACTGAACCAACCCCTGAAAAAATACACTTTTTTTATATGTTTTTTTGTATTTTTGTTAAATAAGTGAAACATTTGTTATATTTATCGGGATGGGAAGGTGCTCTCAACGTCCCCCACTGACCCCCACTTACCCCCATCACCCCCCCCCCACCCCAAAAAAAAAACAAACGCCCCTGAGGGTATAAAAGATTCGGCACAGCCGAATTTAACACTCTCACTTGTTTTTTATAAAACAGTATTATTTTAGCTTTTTTTTATAAATTTTATATTGGTACTTTTATTGAAAAAGTACTAATTTGGAACTTTTATAAAAAAGTACTATGGTAGTTTTTTCTTATGCATTTTACAATAAAATTTTGGCATTTTACTCAGTATAAAGAATAGTTGTGCATGTTTGAGCATGTTCTTTGCACACGAAGATAGGTTTTTCAAAGACCTTTTATTTGATATGTAACATGACAAGGTTTCTTTGTATAATAATGGAGATAAACTAAAAAAACTGAAAAATTACCCTTTCTTCCCCCCTCATTTTCACCCCCTAAATATGAATTTGGGCCGCAACTTTTACAAAAAATAAATATTTTGGTCATTTTATAAATAAGTACTATAAAGGTACTTTTAATTGGTACTTATTATAAAAAGGTACAATTATGGTTCACTTTACTAGACAGCACTATTTATAAAAGGTTACATTTTAGTACATCTTTATTAAAAATAACTACTTTTTTTTGAATATTAACAAAAATAAATATCATTCTATATTTTATAAAAAGTACTATTAAGTATTTTTTTTTTATAAAAACTAGTATTTCAGTACTTTTTATAAAACAGTATTATTTTAGTACGTTTAACTAAAAAATACTATTTTAGTACTTTTAAAAAAAGTACTATATTAGTAATTTTTATGCATTATATACATAAAATATACTATTTTGGTATTCTAAACAAAAAAGTACTATTTAAGTACATTTGTATTAAATGTTTAGTATTTTTTGTAAAAAATATAATTTTTTAGTACTTTTTATAAAAAAAGTACTTTTTTACTACTTGTATAAAAGTACTATTTTAGTACTTTTTATAAAGAAGTGCTATTTTGGTACTTTTTACAAAACAGTATTATTTTAGTGCGGTTAGTAGCAAAGTACAATATACTATATAATTTTTATAAAAAGGTACTATTTTTGTCCTTTTTTCAAAAAAAGTACAATTTGAGTTTTTTTTAGCAAAAATACTATTTTAGTACCTTGGTTGAAATCCTCCTTTTTAAAAATTACTATTTTAGTACTTTTTATAAAATAGTACGTTTTTAGAACATTTTATAAAAAAGTACTTTTTTGGTACATTTAAAAAAAAATATTAATTTAATACTTTTTTGATATACTTTCGTAGTTTTTTATAAAACAGCACTAGCTAGTAAAAAGTACTATTTTGATATTTTTGTATAAAACGCACTATATATTTTGATCATTTAAAAAAGAACTTTTTATAAAAGTGCTATTTTAGCACTCTCATTCGATTCCAAATTGTCTTTTCAATTTTTTTTTTGAGGATCAGCGTTGGTTGAATACTGAATTTATATATGTAATTTTAGGTTAAATGTGTAATTTTAACTGCAATCATGTGTAATTTGAAATTTCCTTTGTGGCAACACCGCTCCCAATCTATATTGTCATTGCATATGTTTGTGTTCAATTCCAATCCATATGGCGAATAATTAATAACAAACAAAAACACGTAGATAAAAAAAGGTGAAGAATGAAATCGCTGTCGTAATGTAATATATGTTACCATTGGGGCGTTTTTCAGTCATTATTATTGTAAAATTGTCATTAATACATACAGAAATTTATGTTTTTTTCCTTTCATTTATATTCATTTTAACGTTATTTCTTTTTTTCTGATGAACACAATGAAAAATATCATTACAATGTATAAAAAAAAGGTACTTACCCAATACTGTTATGGAACTGGATACAATCATTGCCATTACCCAGACAATGGCAATTTTCATGCCAGCCAAACGTTTCGTTGAACGATGCCGTGAACCTAATGGATTTCGTATACCTAAATAACGACCCAAACTTATGAAACACATATGCAGGATACTCGATGAACATGCCATTACATCGCAGGTCACATATATGTTGCACCATGTAAAACCTAATGGCCAATAACCTAAAAAAAAACAAGAACAATAAAAGAGATGTAATAAGAAATATGGGGAAAAACAAAAAAAAATACCTAAAAGTATGCTTTAATTTATGATTAAAAAAAATCCACTATAAATATGCAACATAAATTAAAATCCCAAAAGTATGCTATGAAAAATTGATAATTCAAGTTTAAATTAAAAAGGGGCGTAATATAATGACTATTATCTTCTCATTCATAAAATTCTTCAACAATTTAATAATTTTATTCAAAGTAGACAATTAACAATTTTTTTTTTTTTTTGAAATATACGAAAAATTTCTCAGAATCTGAAACTTTTTTCTTAACGAAAAACGTCTCAGAACTTGGGACATTTTTTCTATGAGAAAAATTTCTCAGTATTTGAAACTCTTTTCGTACTTTCGAAAAATGTCTCCGAATCTGAGATACTTTTTCTATACAAAAATATCTTAGAATTAAAACGAATTTGTCTTAAAGTCTGAGACGTTTTTCTATATACAAAATTTATCAGAATCTGTGACTTTTTTTTTATATGAAAAAAAAATTTCTCAGAATCTGAATCAGTTTTTTTATACGAAAAATGTCTTAGAATCTGAGACAGCTTTTTTATACGAAAAATGTCACAGAATCTAAGTTTTTCTATACGAAAAATGAGCGACAATTTTTCTTAACAAAAAATGTCCCAGAATCTGAGACAATTTTTCTTTACAAAAAATGTACCAGAATCTGAGACAATTTTTTTTACGAAAAACTTCTCAGAATCTGAGACAATTTTTCTATACGAAAAATGTCTCAGAATCTTAGACAATTTTCTGTACGAAAAATGTCTCAAAAAGATCATCAGAAAAAAGATTTAAAAACACAATTTGGAATCAAATGATAGTACTAAAAGAGCACTTTTATAAAAAGTACTTTTCTTAAATGATCAAAATATGAAGAGCGTTTTATAAAAAAGTATTAAAATAGTACTTTTTACAAGCTGGTGTTGCTTTATAAAAAAACTACGTTAATATACTGAAAATGTACTGAAATAATATTTTTTTAAATGTATCAAAAAAGTATTTTTTTTTATAAAATGTTCCATAAAACTTTTTTTTTAAAGTACTTTTTTAGAAAAGGAACTAAAATAGTACTTTTAAAAAAGTAGGATTTTATACAAAGTACTAAAATAGTATTTTTGCTAAAAAATACTTAAATTGTTTTTTTACTAGTACAAAATAATACTTTTTTACAAAAAGTTCCACAATAATACTGTTTTGTAAAAAGAACTAAAATAATACTTTTTTTATAAAAGTACTAAAAAAGTAATTTTTTATAAAAAGTACTAAAAAAGTACGTTTTTATAAAAAGTACTAAAATAGTACCTTTTTTTGAAAAGTACTAAAAAAGTACCTTTTTATAAAAAGTACTAAATAAGTAATACAGAAGTACTAAAATAGTACTTTTTTGTTAAGAATACGAAAAATGTTTCAGAATCTGAGACAATTTCTTTATACGATAAATGTCTGAGAATCTAAGAATTTTTTTTACACGAAAAATGTCTCAGATCCTAAGATGATTTTTCCATACGATAAGTGTCTCAGAATCTAAGACAATTTTTCTATACGAGAAATGTTTCAAAATCTAAGACAATTTTTTAATACGAACAATGTCTCAGAATCTGAAAAAATTTCTCTATCGAAAAATGTCTCAGAATCTGAGACAATTTTTCTATACGAAAACATTTTAGAATCTGATATTATTTAAAAACAAGTAAAAAAGTTAAATTCGGCCTTGCCGAATGTAGTGATACCCTCCACAATTTCAAAAAGATTATTGCAAAAAACTTTATTTAAAAGGAAATTACTTCTGAAAAAAAAATTTTTTGAAAAAAAAAAATTCGGCGAAAAAAAATTTTGGTAAAAAAAATCCCCGATTTTTTTCTTTTTTTGTCAAAAAATATGTTCGTACTTGTAAAAATAACATTTGTTGTTCAATTATGTCCACATATGCCAACCTAACCTAACCTATGCCAACAAGAAGACGAGTTAAAGCATTTTGTATTTTTAGGTTATGTTGAATGTACTGAAATTTTTGAGGTGTGCTTACATTTTCGTTCATAACTTTTGAAATGCTGAACCGATATCGCCCAAATGCAATACCAAACTTCTCGGGAGAACTTCCAATAAATATGTTAAGTTTCAGTCATCTCTGTGAAATATTTTGTCCGCGAAAGCATTTTCCACAGACAGACAGACAGACGGACAGACGGACATCGCTAGAATGTCTTAAAATCGATCGGGCATCATGAATATATATACTTTATGGGGTCTCAAATCGATATTTCGATGAGTTACAAACGGAATGACAAACTTATATATACCCTCTATCAGCGACGTATCCAGGAATTTGAAAAAGGGGGGGCCCTACTCAAAAACTTTTTTTTGATCAGAACCAAATAATAATATTTCATGTCATGGTCATGGTCTTGAGCAAAAACTTGGATAATTGTGTAAGTTTTTTTGCGTTTGAGTACTTCTTTATAAAAAACTATCTTAGAATTTGAGAATTTTTCTGTAGTAAAAACTCCCTTTGAATCTAAGATTTTTTTTATAGAAAAAAATGTATCAAATTCTGAGAAGTTTGCTATTTTTTTTAATATGTATTTGTGATAAGTTTCAAAATCATCGATCGAAACACAATTGAATTGCAAAAAATCAAATTATATGAACAAGATTGATTTTGCTCTTCTGATTCCAAATTATCTTACCAAATATTTTAATAGTTTAACATTTTTCCGATTTTTCCGGTTCTCAAAGCTTGTATTGAATTAATTCATTAATTCAATTTTCCGTTCTGAATTATAGTCGAAAGATTTAATTCATTGTTCACATTGAATCTAATCGAACGAATTCGTATTTATTTCCATTAAATAACACTGAAAAAAAAAAATCAATTCTTTTTTGTTGTTCTTTAAAATACGTTCAAAGAATTCATTCACTAAGAATTCATTCTTATTGAATTAATTCTTTACTGAATGAATTCAATTTCTTCACCATTCAGTAAGAATTGAAAAATTTGTTAACCATTCAGTAAGAACGCAAAATTTTGTTAACCATTCAGTAAGAATTGAAAAATATTTTCACCGAAAATATTTTTTTTTTTTTTTGCAAAATAACATTGAAAAAGAAGAAATATATGTAACAAAACGGGAACTCATTAAGAATACCGAACTTGCTTAAAATAACAAAAAAAAAATATTAAAGGTGAAGGTCATACTTTTTTTTTTGTTAATTTTAAGCAAGTTCGGTATTCTTAATGAGCTAAATATGTAACATTTTATTTTTCAATTTGCACAAAAAAAAAAATATTTTCTTATTGAACGGCGATTATTACTGAATTGTGAAAAAATTGAATTAATTCAGTAATGGATTAATTCAATAAGAATGAATTCTTAGTGAATGAATTCTTTGAATGCATTTTAAAGAACAATAAAAAAGAATTCAATTCAATGAACCTTACTTTTACTGAATGGGCCAAGTTGAATTAATTCTATGAAACAATTTAGAGTAGAATTAATTCAATCGAGTACAAAATTAAATTACTAAATAAAGAATTCGTTCAAAAATTGAATGAATTCTTCCAAGCTCTGACGGTTCTACAGTTACGTATTCGTAAGTTAGTGCGTTCCATTTTCGAGATATTCATGTTTGAAAATTTACAAAATCCTTTTTTAGTGCTCACTGTTACGTATTCTAACATAAGAGCCATAATAAAGAACCTGATTCCAAATCAATATTGTCCAAAGTCCTTTTTCAATATTTAAAACACAAGTTTTTTAATTCAAACCCGATTTGTTAAAAAAGTGCTAGAATAAAAATTAAATATACAAATTTTTCTCTACCCGGGTGAAAATGACCATGTATGTTCATTAGACCACCCAAATTTGCAAAAGTATATTTTTGTTCGCTCCACCGGCAGTTTCTGATAGATTGGCCATAAAAAATAATATCTGTGTAAGAACTGGATCTCTCGGTTGCATACAGGCCAGTCGATTTGAACTTTTGATCCCAAAAGTGACCTAAAAGCACTAAAAACCTTTTAAGAGCCATAACTCTTAAAATATGCGTTTTTCCAAAAAATACTATATAAGTTTTATTTTGCAGAATAAGAAAGCAAACATTTCCTCCATACAAATTTTTAGCCTAAGTCTAAGACATCGTGGTGTTTTTCGCGGTTAAAATAAAAATTTATGTGAAGACTTCATTTAAAACGACCCTCGTTAAAATTTGGACGGAGACTCAAATAGTCGGTATCCATTATTTTGTAGAGTAAGATATGTAGTTTTCATAAACCAATTACATTTGGAATTTATATGGGTAATTTCATTACAGAAGAGCCCAAAGCTGACTTTGAAGTTTCGATTATCCAAATGCTGTATACAAATTTGTAAAATTACTTTATTTTAAAGGACCCTCGTTAAAATTTTAATGGATTACAATCGGTTTCCATGATTTTGAAGAGTTAAAAATGCAGATTTCAAACAAGTGTTGAAAATTGCAAGCATTTTTAGCATTAATTGAAAACATGTTAGCAAAATACTATATGCAAAATACTTGGCATCTTATTACATTTGAACTTGAAGAATAACAAAATGCTATTACAGTAGAAAATTTCAATGAATTTCATGATTCGGATTGTATTCAAGTGGTCTGCCACACGTTAGATGCCTGGGGAAGTTTTAATAACTTGGCTGATTTTCAACCGATTTTAGTTTTTAGTGCGTTATTAGAGAGGCATTTTACTCCAAATCAAAATTCTTTAACCACCTGAGTTCAAATTTAACTTAAATACAAAAAAAAAAAAAATGAGAAAACAGAAAAAAAAATAATTTTCCTTGTAATCCGTTTTTTAAAATTCAAGGCCCATGTCCAATTTTTATGAGACATATTTTTACCAACAAATGAATGTATCTAGGGTAAGTCATGGTTAATGTCTTTCAATTTAATTACTTTGGAGCACCATATAAAATATACCAGTCTAAAAAAACTGAAATTTTCAAAATTTGAAAAAAATAGAACTGATTGTGCTCAAATCTCGAATTATGGATTAAAAATTGTGTAATTTAGAGTAGGATTTTTAGACTTAAAAAAAAAATCGAAGGTTTCGGACTTTTTCAAAAATTCGATTTTAATTTTATACGTTAAAAAATAAGTGATAATTAATTCGAATAATTTTTAAATATTTTTTTTTTTTAAAACTACATTTAAATACCAACAAAACGTCGTATAACTTATTGTAAGATATCTATATTTTTTACTGGTCAAAATTAATGGAAAATTTAAATTTTTTATTTTTTTTGAAAAAAACACCATTTTAAAAAACTGATTACTCAACCCCAACTTGGTATAAAAGTCTGAAAATTTCAGTGAAAGTTGCATTTAATACGTACTAAAATATATCAAAAAAATTAATCGAAGGGGGTCGGGTCTAAAAGTGAGTGATTTGGCCTGGAATTCATCAAATATTTTCCAAAAAGTACACATCTAACTCTTCAAAATCATTGAAACCGATTGTATCCACTAAAATTTTAACGAGGGTCGTTTAAAATAGAGTAATTTCACAAATTTGTATACAGCATTTCAAAAATCTAAACTTCAAAGTCAGCTTTGGCCTCTTCTGTAATGAAATTACCCATATAAATTCCAAATGTAATTGGTTTATGAAAACTACATATCTTACTCTACAAAATAATGGATACCGACTATTTGAGTCTCCGTCCAAATTTTAACGAGGGTCGTTTTAAATGAAGTCTTCACATAAATTTTTATTTTAACCGCGAAAAACACCACGATGTCTTAGACTTAGGCTAAAAATTTATATGGAGGAAATGTTTGCTTTCTTATTCTGCAAATTAAAACTTATGTAGTATTTTTTGGAAAAACGCATATTTTAAGAGTTATGGCACTTAAAAGCTTTGTAGTGCTTTTAGGTCACTTTTGGGGTCAAAACTTCAAATCGACTGGCCTGTATGCAACCGAGAGATGCAGTTCTTGCACAGATATTATTTTTTATGGCCAATCTATCAGAAACTGCCGGTGGAGCGAACAAAAAAATACTTTTGCAAATCCCATACATTTTTTGGGTGGTCTAATGTTCATATATGATGCATATATGGATGTCCATACAAGTGCATATCCGTAATTTGAGGGTACATGTACATTAATGATCATACATTGCCATACATGAATTTGTATGTAAATTTTTTTTTTGTATTTTTTTCCATAAAACGTCTATTAATTGAAATTTTTTTAATTTGTTCTAATTTATGACACTGATTTTTTAATAAAAACTAACGAATATTTTAAAAATATACTTTGGACTTATGATACTTTAGGATAATCAAAGCTTCGAAGAACTAACCACTTTTCGAATGAATTCACAAATAAAAAACATTCGATTTTTAAAGTCACTGAATACAATTATCTTTACATATCAATATTTCATGGAATGCATTCGATTTTTACCATTAAAGCGAATTCTTGTTTATGAGAATTTTTAAAAGTGAATGCATTCTTTATTTCATTCATTTATTATTCATGAGATTTCAAAATCGAATTTATAAAACCTTACGCATTCCATTTCAAAGTCGAATGATTCGAATTTTAAAATCAAATGTAAATTCATTCGATAAATTGTGATTGGGGAATGCAATCATTAAAGTTTAATTCAAAACACCAAATCGTATTAAGAGATGAAATCCTTCGCAGCTCTGACAGTAATACCGTCAAAGTGTTCGAATTTTCTTCTAAATTTGGTTGTTTACGTTAGTGCCGTTCATATTCGCCTATAGAATACAAAAATTATAACCAGGGTTGGCAACCGAAACGAATAACGGTATCGGTAACGGTATTGGTATTGCATATTTATTATATCGGTAACGGTAAAGGTAACGGTATTTTCGATAATTTCGGTAACGGCGAACCGTTACCGAAACATCAATACCGGTACGTACCGGTATTATAAATAAAAGGTTAACAAGTCACAAATTTGTTAAAAAAGCGTAAAAAATAAGTCAAGCCCCAAAAGGATCGCACCGAAAAAAATCGCATTTTCTAATCTTGGTCAATGAAGTTTACACCTTAAAAATGTTTTATTTTCGGAACAAATAGACAATAAAATTTAATAATATATGTTTTTTTTGAGGTTTTGTAAGTTTTTCAGGGGGAACTTTTTTTCATCTGGTCCAATTTTCCCATTTCGGAACTTAACCAGCCTATGACCATGAGACGTATTCGTACCAGCAGAGTAGCACGTTAATTTTGGACCGTATCGTATCTTCTACAGACGGAAAGAAGAACATAGCTTACAATCGATCACTGATCAATAACAAAAAATCTTTATGAGGTCCAAGACCGATATTCGAATTTAGTTAATTACAAATGTGATCATTGGTTGGATTGGATTCATATACTTAAAATAAAAATTTGTATTTTTATTTTAAGTATATGAAAAATATTTTAATATGTTTTGAATCCAAAAAAATTAAAATAAGTAAAATTAATGCAACCGAAACAAAAACGATATAATACCGGTAAAAATCCGAATAAAGGTAACGGTTTTTTATCGGTAACGGTATTTAAATTTTTTTATTTCGGTATTGGTAACGGTAACGGTAGTCAATATTTAAGGGTTTTTAATCGGTAACGGTATTGAAAGGGTAACGGTAGCCAACACTGATTATAACCAATGTTGATGATGTATGATCATTTTTGTCCAACCGAACGACTTTTTCAGACTGAACATATACATGAACTTCGTCCAATTTTGCAAAGTTCTGCTGAAACCAACCTTTAAAAAAATTGTTTTTAAGACATGTATGCTATGCAGATGCATAGCATATATGAAGGAGTATGACATATACCTATCCACACATAGTTGCATACATTTACATATATGGAATATTACATTACTTGTGTATGTTCATATATGCTCCCATATATGACATACATTTCCATATATTGTTCATATACTATCATACATGGAATCATGTATGAGCATGTATGAACATGCATGGTCATTTTCACCCGGGTAGAAAAAAAAAATTTAAGAGTCCCCGCACAACAATGTCGGTGACGTTTTTTTCATACAAATTTGGCAAGAAAAAACGCTCGACCGAAAACCGCTTGAATAAAATCAATTTTATTTTTGTGTCGGTTTCTCTCTCTTTTAATTTTTGATATGAAAATGTTACCACATTTTTAAAAATATTTCGATTATTTTCGATAAAGTAAACAAAAAAATGTGATCTCTAAAAAAAAATATATAAAATTCTAAAAAAAAAAACACAAAAAAACGAATCAATATAAAAAAAAATTATATTGATATTAACAAAAATAATTAAATTAAATAAAAATGTGCAGAAAAAGTGAAAAAATAATGTGAATATAAACGTTTGACTCAATTTTCCGCTGCCGCCTTTGTTTTGCGCCTATACTCTCCCATGACCGAAACCGTCAATCGCTCCGACATTGTTCTGCGGGGACTCTAAAACCTGAGAATTTTTTATGACAATAATATTTTAGAACCTTATATTTTTAATATAGAAAAAGTCTCTTAGATCCTCTGAGTTTGAAATTTTATTATAGACTGTTTCTATGGTCCTGATGCATAATTTTCATTAAATAAATCCAATATAATGTGTTTTCTATACATATTTTACAGATATTTCGATATAAATGTCTTTTTAAAATCGAAAATTTTCAAAATCAAGAGTTTTTTTTTAAATATTAGAATCTTTTCTTCAAAAACCAAAATATTTGCAACACTGAAAAACTTATGTTTGTTACTTGTATTATGTGTTGGTGTGAATTAATTTTTTAAAAAAATTTAATCCAAAAGGGGGGGGCCCGGGCCCCCTGGGCCCCCCCTCTGAATACGTCCATGCCCTCTATCACTAAGTGGAGGGTATAAAAAATATCTCAGAATCTGAGAAAATTTTTTAAGCGACAAATTATTCTGAAACTGAGAATTTTTTAGTACGAAAATTTTCTCAGAATTTGAGAATTGTACTTAAATGTCTCAGAAAATGGGATTTTTCAAGAATGTCTTATATGCAGTTGTTTTAAAACGTATTTCTAGTAATACATTTTTTTGCTGGGAGATTATAATTCCCCATTATTACAAAAATATATTGAAATCAAAATTTCACATCACCTCCTAAATTAATTAAATTTAAAACTTTATTTGTTTTTTTGTCATTTCCAGAGATTTGTAGAATATAATCTGCTTAAATCTGTATTATTTCTTTTTTAATTGACTTTTTGTGGTTTGAAATTAAATATAGTTTTCAATAGTTTATATGTACAAATATGCTGCCCAGATAAAAAGGGACTAAAAACTACAGTGGCTCACACCTTAAGTCGTGCAGTACTCCCCATGCAATTCACCCTCTTGATATTCATATAAATCTCTTAAAATTCATGAAAATATTTGAGCAAAATTTTTTTGTAGGTGTTACACAATACTTTGGTAGTCTAATCAAATCTCAAATGGACATTTTTTTGACTCATTGTTAGTCCTCAATCAAATTTGTTTTGTGTGTCTTTCTAACGAAAGATGGATCCAATAGGCTCATGTTTGGACTTGGAAAACATTTTTCAAAAAACACTGTTGTTGGGTAATATGGCCAGGCTTGACCGACTATAATTTTCTTACTTAAAAACTTAAAATTAAAACTTTTTGGTAATAAGGTTGGAGGTGCAAACTTTATATTTAAAGATTTGCAATCTACTGTACGACTGTTGGTGTGAGCCACTGTATATGAAAAGTCAATATTGTTATTGGCATTTTCAAATATGTGTAGCATACTTATGAGAGATGAAATAATAAGCTTAGAGGGAAGGTAAACTAACAATAGGTAATGAAAAGTCCAAAAATTATTTTAAAATTTTTTTTTTAATTTTTATAAGGTGTGTTTAATAAGTAGATTTTGCTGCAGCATAATGGGGAGAATTGAATATATATTTTTAAAAATTTGTGTAGCAGATTATACGTAAAATTGCAATAAAAACAAAAAAAAACATATTATGTATCCAATCGTAAGTTAACAGATAATCTCTAAAAATTTTGTTGCCTACATTTAGGCTTTAATTATATTTTGTTGCATACCTTTAAAGCTTTAATAGCTAAACAAAAACTGTTTCAAATTTATTTATTTTCTTAACATTAATTAAGAATATTTCTTTAATCTTATCACCATAAACGTGCCCCATCATCAACAAAAAAATATATGTGACCATATGATAATATCTCAGCTCATGCCTAAAATTCACATTCTAAGTATTTAAACAATTGTCACAAATTAGCGTTAATAAAACAAAAAAAAAAACGTTTTTCTCGTATAAAAATTAACAAAATGATAATAATCCCTGCTATCGTTAATGCTGATGAGTATGATGATGATAATGACGATAATATAAAGCTTACATAAATATTTTTTGTTTAGGTAATTAAGTCATTTACAACATTTATAACGAAGGTAGTACGAGTGAGTATATGAGGAATTCCACACCAAATGTCCAGCGAAAAAAACATGTGTACCGTAAACTTCCGAATAGCTTGTATGGATAGCCCTATATGGAACTTAGAAAATTGCGTTTTTGGTTTTTCAATTTTTTAAAAACTGGGCTTAGAAGGCGAAAGAAGGAAAAAATTGTGGCGAATTGCCTTGAATAAATATTTATCACATTAAAACGGAATGCACCACAATGTCAAAAATTTACATTCTTATATAGTTTTGTATGGGCTATCGATTAAATTTTTTTTTTTTAGGAAAATTTTTAAAACCCATTCTGAAATTTTCCATTTTTTAAAAAAGTCAATTTATCAAAAATCTGGCCACTTTTTTTTTAAATTTTTAAATTTTTTTTTTAAAGCTTAGATGTTTGTCCATCCACACAAAAAAATTCAGAAACATGTTCTTCGTTTTTTTCGAGAAAATCGCATTTGAATTTTAAATTTCATGAAAATTTTGTAATTTGCTTGTATTTTCATGTTTTAACGTTGCGAATGAGTAATATTAATTGCATAAATATTCCTCATACGCTCTATTGAAACAAGAAACAAGCAAGTTACTAAATTGTTATGAAATTTACAATTCAAATGCGATTTTCTCGAAAAAAACGAAAAATGTGTTTTTGAATTTTTTTGTGTGGATGGACAAACATCTAAACTTGAAAAAAAAAATTAAAAATGAAAAAAAAAGTGGCCGAATTTTTGATAAATTGACTTTTTTAAAAATGGAAAATTTCAAAACAGGTTCTGAAAATTTTCCAAAAAAAAAAAAAAAATTTAATCGATAGCCCATACAAAACTACATAAGAATGTAAATTTTTGAGATTGTGGTGCATTCCGTTTTATTGTGATAAATATTTAATCAAGGCAACTCGCCACAAATTTGACATTTTTCCAATATTTGACCACGCCTCCTAAGCCCAGTTTTTGAAAAATTGAAAAACCAAAAACGCAATTTTCTAAGTTCCATATAGGGCTATCCATACAACCTATACAGAAGTTTACATGTTTTTTTCGCTGGAAATTTGGTGTGGAATGCCTCATATATGGTGTCATATACATATACATATTTAGACTAATTTTTAGCTGCAACCAAACTGTCATGCTACACTTGTCAATAGACTCATTTTGACTTAAATACAAACCATACTGACATTTACGTGATGGACAGGGACGTAGCTAATATAAGTTTTTGAGTCAATCAGGGATTTTAAAAAGAATTTGTTAAAATTCTTGTCAAATTAAAATTGCTATTATTCGACCTTTCCAATTTTAAATAAATAAAAATTCTTCGAGCTCGAGACCAGTTTTTTCTTGTGAATAAATATATTTTTATACCCTCCACTCTTGTGATATATAAGTTTGTCATTCCGTTTGTAACACCTCAAAATATTGGTCTAGGACCCCGTAAAGTATATATATTTATGATCCTTGATCGATTTTAAGACGATCTAGCGATGTCCGTCCGTCCGTCTGTCCTTCCGTCTGTCTGTCTGTCTGTTGAAAACACGCTAACTTTTGAAAGACTATACGGAGACCCCTGAAGTTTGGCATATATGTTGGTGATTTACCTGGTCAGGTTGGTATTGCAATTCAGCGAAATCAGTCCAGTGGTTCAAAAGTTATGAGCAAAAGACTGAACTTCGGCAAGGGCTTTTCGTGAATTTACTAGATAAAAAACACGCTAACTTATGAAACGCAATTTTGAGGATACTGAAGCTTGTCATACATATTTGCCGTTCCCCAGGCCTGTTTCGTATCAAGTATCAGCCAAATCGGTCCAGTAGTTCAAAAGTTATTAGCAAAACCGTGAATTTCAGATTAGTTTCACCTTAAATTCACGTGTTGAAAACATGTTAAACATGTTTTAAAAACATTGGTCAGTCACAAAAATATTTTACAACCTATTTTTGTCACTCAAAAATATTTTATACAAAAAAAAAAATACACTCGAAAAAATTTTACACTCAAAAAAAATTACACACTAAAAAATAGATGTTTTACACAAAATAAAATTTTTCTAATCAAAAATGTTATTTTTTTCACGTTAGAAAATTTATTATCACTTTAAAAGGGCATTGTAGAGGGTATTCATTGATTCGGCCAAGTCGAATTTAACTTTTCTACTTGTTTTTTCTAAAATCCTTTTTGATAAAAACTTTTACTACAAAACTCAAAAATATGTGTCTGGGACTTTTTAATTTTTTATTTTTTTCGAAACTTTTTAAATTTTGTTCGAAACTTGGTAAAAATTGGAAAATTTAGTTTTGTCCCATTGTCTCCGGTCACGGGATAAGTTTTTGGAGAGAGTTTAGTGATAAGTCCAATTATAACCTGTCACGTGATAGGTATTTAAGTGATATGTACCGTTATTACCGGTCACGGGATAGGTGATTTCGGGTAGAGAGACACACTTACCTGCAGAGTTGTTTTTGCTTATAAAAATAAGTTTTTGTTATTAGTGAAACCGCTTCATCATATTAATGACACATTACATTGGAGAAAAAATAATGTAACATTTTATCAATATGATGACGCTTTTTCTTTGAGTGCACTTTCACTTGTTTTTACATATTTACACGCAAAAAAATAAAACTGTAAAGTTAACAAATTTTTTTTTGTTAACTCGAGTTAACTGGCTTTTTAGCAAATTTTTAGTTAAAATCAGCGTTTTAACTACTTTTTTTAGTTAAGTTCAATTTACGAAAATACTAGTTTTGAACAAATTTTGAATTAATTTTTTTTGTTGACTTCAAAACTGAGTTTACAAATTTTTACTAATTAATTTGCTGATTTTTCATAACAAATTTGTTAAGTGAAATTTCCTGTGTAGCCTCCTATGCGAATCTCATAAGTTCTACTTAAGTTGATGAAAAAACAGAAAAAATAAACTTAAAATTTTTTACTAAATATTTTGTAAATTTTAGTTTACGAAAAGTAACAAAAAGTTTAGCTGAATTCAACTAATTTTTTTGTTAATATATGTACATAAAAACGTTACGAAATTTCAGCTAAATTTTTAGTTAAAGTTACGGTTTTTTTTTGCTACAGTCATTCTACGAAAAGTTAGCTAAATATTTTTAGTTAAATTAACTAAAAATTTAGTAGGCCCAAAATCAGGTGCTTTTTTAGTTAAATTTAACTAAATTTTTTGCTAACTTTACAGTTTTTTTTTTTGAGTGTAGATAATTTCCAATATAAGCGATATGATTTTAATCAAAGAAAAAAAGTAATAAATCCAATAAATCAAAATTTTTCCATCAAAAATAATGTTAAATAAAAATCAGTTAATTCCAATTGGTCTCCTTTAAATTTTATATGAAAATAATGTAAAGGTACCAAATTTTTTTTAAATTTTTCCAAACAACAAATTCAATTTCGAGTGTTCAAAAACTCAACTAAAAATTTTTTCTTGGTCACTTTCATCACCCCCTTCCTCTTTAAAAAAAAAACCACAGCATACGCTCTTAGTCTACCACACACTAGGGTGAAGCAATTTTTTTTTTTTTTTGGAAAACATACAAATATAGGTAGAAACAGAACAAGCACGGCACGGGGGACGGTTGCCGTTGCAGGAGAATATAGGCCCAAAACAATGACGGGGGACGGCGACGGCAAAAAATGTCATTTGTTTGTTCAGTGGTGCTAACTTTTAATAAAATTAGTGTAATTTTACGGAAAAAAATCGCTTATCACATAGTCAATGTGATTAAGTTGGCACTACTGTACGTTTGTAACACCATTGTGAATGAAAAAATAAAAAATTGTTGTGTAAATGCGGCAACCCTGGAGTGTGAGAGGGAGGGAGATTGAGAGAACCCGGAGATAAAATAAAATAAGTTTTAATTTTTTGTCGTGCCGGTCACGGTTTTTAACTGTCAAATCGTATGGAAAAAGTCGTGCCGGGCTTGTTCTGTTCCTACCATATATTGGACTTTGAATCCCATTTTTTTTACTTGAAAACGTAAAGTTGCGAACAAAGTAAAAAAAAAAAATTTACTTAATTTTTTTTTACCACAAAAAACATTTTTTTAGTAATTTCCGAATATAAACTAATATATTGAGCAAAAAAAGTTGAAAAAACTTTATTTTTGTTTTGTTTGGAACTTTTAGAATTTCAAGTGAAAAAAAAAGAACACAAAGCCATTAGCCATCAACCCTAAAAGAACACTTTCCCGACCCCGAGTTTTTTTAAATTCGAAAAAAGCTAAATTTGCTCCACCCTAATGAACACATGCATGTTATAAATATAAAATTAGCTTACTCACAAACACATACGTATACATATATAGAAATAAAATGTCATGAAAATCCGTAAAAACAACACTTGAATATGCTGCTACTTAATGAGAATCACGCATACTTAATGGGGGTTTTCATACAGCTCTAGCGACCACAATCACACATTCATGCATACATTCTACACTCACACACACAAACACATATAGGTGACAGGTTAATGTTTAAAGCTTATTACAACAATAAACACATGCAAAGGCATGTTTTTACACATACAAAACAAAAAAAACTGTTTAACTGATTGTGACACCTACACACACACAGATACAAGGACATGTTTAAAAATCATGCATGGGTAAAAACAAGTTTATATTTGTATTAGATGGACTTGTAATTTGCAAACAAAAGTTTTTTTTTTTTTTTTTTGTAAACAAATCAACAGTTTAGTGTAATAAAAACTTTTAAGTATTTAACATTTTTTTTTCAACTTTTTTGAAGAGCCTATGAACACAAATCGATAACCCTTCATTTGAATAATAATTTAAAAAGTTTAATAACTTTAGGTAAACACACAGAAAATAAATTTACTGTTTTCCAACTGAAACTCAGTTATTGGAAAAAAAAAAATTGGTTAAAACATTTGCATATAGGTCGTCACATTTGAATATCGGTAGTCACAACGAAATTCGGTTGTAATAAATGGTTTTTAATTAAAACCACCAAAAAATTTGGTTGTCACAGTTAAATATAGTAGCAGCAAAAGAAATTCGAGTTGATACAACTGAAAAATTCAGTTGAAATTTTTTTTTTTCTGTGTGTGTGGGGTAGAAAGGAAGCTCAATCGGCAATTTTTCTGAAAAAAGGCCGTGGAAACTAAAACTGTTGCCTTTTCTTTTGGAACCAAACAAACAGATCAATTCCATAAATATAAAATTAGGACGCAAATAAAACATGTATAAAATTTAAATTTATACCAAAAAAAAAAGACCTTTCCAAGGGAGGGTATATGAAGGTTTTACATTTAAAGGACTTAAAAAAAAACAATTTCAGAAAATTTTAAAAATTAAGAAGAATTCAGAAATATCAGGGGAATAAAAAAGTATCAAAAAATCTGAAAAATTCTCGAAAAA